>CM071838.1:68706820-69956820 GCA_036507285.1 Trichosanthes cucumerina
GTAATTTACAAGTTTGTTTTGGTTGAAATGCAAAAACCCATACATTGATAAAAAATAGAACAAACATGCATTTTCTAATCTAATTAGACATGAAGCTTAGTCATGCAAACATATTAAGTTTAACAATTAAACTAAAAGGAAGAAAAAGGATTACCTTTGTTGATTTCCATAGAACAACAACTTCTTGCTCCAAGGTTCACAGCAACACCCAAAATTTCTCTGTTTTTCTCCAACAGAACACTACCAACAGGAGAACTTTCTATTCTCTGAGTGCTTAGATCAATTCCTTTGTGGGAAGGAATTCCAACAATTGGAACAATCTTTTTGGGAATTGAGAGAGTGAAAAGGAGAGAGAATTCTTCTGAGTCAGAAAATAATTCAATCAATCGATCGCCAAAAACCGACTCCCTTCTCCCTGTTAAGCTATCGATAGAGAAGGAGAGGGAAAATGGGGAACGTGTCTGGATGACACGTTCCCTCATTTTAATATAAATAATAATTAAATCAAATTTCATTATTAATTTAAATCGCATTTAAATAAAAAAAGTTAAATATTATATATTTAATTTTGATTTAATCACATTTAATCAATATTCCCCTCTACCCTATAGTTTTAATGTACATCTAATGCACATTAAATTTTAACCTATAGTTTTCAAATATGAATCACATTCACATTTGAATTTAATATTTGAACTCTTTCAAATATTTAATTCTCTCATATAATTTAATATGAATCACATTCACATTAAATTTATAATATATAGTTCCAAAACTATATAGTATATCGTATCTATGTACATTAAATTTATTCTCTTATGAATTTGAACATTTCAAATTCAAATGATCTAAGAACCCTTTACGAGCTAGAAGGCGGACCTAATGGACCTACAGATCAGAAGCTCCAACGATACGAGATTGCTCGGTTAATCTCATTAACCAATATTCGTTAACTGTGGGAACACTCCACTAAAGTCCCGCAGTTGCACTCTTCCACTGCAGATATATTTATGTGCCCACGGATATTGACCAATAACAGCAAGTCAATCCTTCACGAATGTTCGTAACTCCAGCCGGGTCAAATTACCGTTTTACTCATGGGTTACATCTTGTACCTTAAGTACCAGTGCTCCTCTAATGAACAATTTGTTTGTGGTCCTACCAATAAACAGAGTTCCTATCGGGCCAATGAGAGGGTCGGGCCCTTTGTTCAAGTCCCGGAGACACAACTTAAGGGAACATTCCTCTACATACCCTAGTAGGCGGGAATGAGTGAATTTCATCTTGCTAAGTTAAGTTCCCAGTCGCTCACTCGGTCTTGTTCTCAAGAAGGTAGGCATATTGAGTCGGCATATCTGGCCACTCTCACCCATACTAGTCAAAGGACAATCCCTAACGAACAGGAGTTCGTAACCTGCTCAGGATTGAGATCAATGAGCCTAGGTCATCCTAATGAAATAAAAACCTAACTAGTCAACGGAGTTACAGCTAGAGGTTACTATTTTGCGGTCCGGTCTTATGTAATCTCATTACATAGGATATCCCCACTCACATGTCATCTCTACACGAACACGTTAGGATCACAGTGTTTGTATCATATACAAAGTGGGTCACATCCATAGTTTTACCAGGGTAAGGTACCCAAACCTTATCCCCTAACTATAGACCATTTAGGTTGTATCTCGAACCGAGATCCTTTATATGTACACTACATTGAGTTAAAGATACATTTAACAGCCTTGGATGTTTAGTTTATTGGATTTAGGGTTTAAACAAAGGCAAACTCGTAGATAACGAACAATAACTCTTTATTGAAATAATAACACTTTATTACATTAATTAGAACATAATTACAAACTACGAGTTTTAGGGCACAAACCCCAACAAACTCCCACTTGAACTAAAACTCTAGTGGGGTACATCATAATCTAAAACAGTGGTTACAGAGATAAGAAAATACAATAAACTAGGGCATCCATATACCCCATTACACATCTCCCACTTGCCCTAGATTAGCCTATGTACATGTCTCGTAGGCCTAGACTTTCCAGATGACCCTCGAACACTTTAATCATGAGAGTCTTTATAAATGGATCAACAATATTGTGCTCCAAAGCGATCTTCGTGACTGGCACATCTCCTCGTTGCACTATTTCTCGTATCAGGTGATACTTCCTCTCGATGTGCTTGCCTCGCTTATGGCTGCGAGGTTCCTTCGAATTGGCTACCGCACCACTGTTGTCACAGTATAAGGTGATGGGAAATTCCATATTTGGAACGACTTCCAAATCAGTAAGGAATTTCCTTAGCCAAACAAATCCCTAGCGCTTTTCTTCACAAGCAAATGACATACTCAGCCTCCATCGTGGAGTCATCGATGCATCCTTGCTTGATGCTTCGCCATACTATAGCTCCCCCGTTAAGGGTGAAAACCGATCCCGATGTAGATTTCTGAGAATCCTTATCGGTTTGAAAACCAGAATCAGTGTATCCAGTAAGGATCAAATTCTTAGTCCCATACACAAGCGTATAGTCCCTCGTTCTCCTAAGATACTTGAGGATATTTTTTAACTGTGTCCAGTGGTCTAACCCCGAATGGAACTGTACCTCACCGACTATTCCCACTGGCATAACAAATGTCTGGCCTCGTGCACAACATAGCATACATTAAGCTACCTACTGCAGAGGCATTGGGAATACGTCTCATATCCTCAACTTCTTGAGGTGTCTTAGGACACTATTCCTTAGACATATGAACTCTATGCCTGAAGGGCAATAAGCCCCTCTTGGAATTCTGCATTGAATATCGGAACAACATTTTGTCGATATAAGATGCTTAAGACAGAGCTAGCGATTTGTTCTTGCGATTCCTGAAGATTAGAATCCCAAGAACATATTGTGCCTCTTCGAAATCTTTCATTTGGAATTGGGTCGCCAACAAATTCTTTATGTCAGTTAGGTATCCTACATCATTCCCAATGAGTAGGATATCATCCAAATAAAGTACTAAGAAAGCTATTTTGTCGTTGATGATCCTCTTGTAAACACAAGGCTCATCAATGTTTTGGTCAAAGCCATAAGACTTGATCGCAGTATCAAATCTTACATTCCAAGATCTGGATGCTTGTTTCAACCCATAAATAGATCGATTGAGCTTGCAAACTTTTTGCTCCTGACCTTGGGTTATGAACCCTTCGGGCTGAGATATATAGATGCTCTCGTCAAGATTACAATTCAAAAAGGTTGTCTTGACGCCCATTTGTCAGATTTCATAATCATAAAACGCGGCTATGGACAAGAGTATCCTTATAGACTTCAGCATAGCAACAGGGGAAAAATTTTCTTCATAGTCAACTCCTTCCCTTTAGGTAAAACCCTTTGCTACAAGTCTGGCCATAAAGGTCTGTACCTTTCCGGTTGCATCTCTCTTTCTCTTATAGATCCATTTACACTCTATGGGTTTAACCCCTTCAGGTTGGTCTACAATTTCCCATACTGAATTGAAGTCCATTGACTCCATTTCAAGGTCCATGGCTTTAATCCATTGGTCCTTGTCTACGTCATTCATTGTCTGTTTATAAGAAAATGGATCTTCTACGTCATCATCAGGTATGACGACTTGAGTTTCAGCTAAACCCAAGTAGCGGTCAGGTTGGGAAACAACCCTCCCATTGCGTCGAGGCATTCCCAACGATTGAGAAGGACGAGATTGACTTGAGGTGTTGGCTCCTCCATCAATTCTTGATGAAGGTTCAGTTTGATCAACAACTTTTGTTGGTTCATCTGTAGCTTCATTTAACACTAATTTACTACGTGGTTTATGGTTTCTCATGTGATCTTCCTCCAAGAAAGTGGCGTTTGTCGATACAATCACCTTGTTTTCTTGTGGGTCGTAGAAAAGACCACCTCTCGTTTCTTTGGGATAGCCAACAAATTGGCATAATCTTGAACGAGGTTCCAGTTTCTTTGGATTTGTCACTAGCACGTGTGCCGGATAACCCCAAATCCTCGAAGTGTTGTAAACTAGGTTTACGCCTTCCACAATTCAAAAGGTGTTTCAAACACTCTTTGATGGAACAAAGGTTCAAGATTTGAATCTGCATCTCTCATCGCGTATCCCCAAAACGAGGCAAGCAATTGAGCATAGTTCATCATAGAACGAACCATGTCCAACAAGGTTCTATTTCTCCTTTCTGACACACCATTTTGCTGTGGTGTATTAGGTGCTGAGAGTTGAGATTTAATTCCATGTTCTATCAAATAGTCCTGGAATCTCAAATCCATATACTCTCCACCTCGATCGGATCGAAGTGTTTTAATGGTTTTCCCTAATGCATTCTCTACTTCAGCCTTATACTCTTTGAACTTTTCAAGAGCCTCAGACTTATGATGCATTAGGTATAGATAACCATACCTCGAATAATCATCTATAAAAGATATGAAATGCTCGTACCCTCCTCGAGTTTTAACATTCACCGGACCACAAAGATCCGAATGTACAAGTTCTAAGGGCTCTATGGCTCTGTAACCTTTTCCAGTAAAAGGTCGCTTGGTCATTTTACCTTCCAAGCAAGATTCGCAAGGAGGTAAAGAATCATCTTCTAACTTATTTAGAAGTCCATTCTTAGATAATCTGTCAATCCGGTTGAGATTTATATGACCAAGTCTAAGATTTCATAGATAGGTATTATTATGAGAAACTCTTTGCCTTTTACTTTGAGTATTTGCAGTTTTAAACATCTCATGATTTAAAATTGCTTTAGTTTGATTCGGTTTAAATACATACAATCCGTTTTTCAATTTAGCAGAACAACTATTGACACCCTCTTTTAAAATAAACACTTTATTTAATGAAAAGGAAATACAATATCCAACTTCTATCAAACAAGAGATAGAAATTAAGTTCCTCTTAATCTTAGGAACTATATACAGATTTTTTAATAAAATAAATCTATCTCTGAAAACCAGCTTGGCATCTCCCACTGCACGAGCTGAGACGACGTCTCCCGTTCCGACCCTGAGCGTCATCTCACCCTCTTCGATCTCCTTGAAGGAACTAGTTTCCTAAAATGAAGAGCAAACGTGATTAGTGGCTCTTGAATCAAGTATCTAGGTAAAATCATTGTTGTGCAAAAACTCACTACGCAAGCATACGCAATCGTAGGTAGTAATTGGTGAACAAGGTCGATCCCACAGGGACTAAAATTAGCGAAAATGATGAAATTAAGTACAAACTACTAAGTGTAAAATAATACTAAAGAACGCAACTAAATATGCAAAACGTCTAGAAACAAGCACCAAAGCAACCACTAAAGCAAAGGAGACTTAAAAAGACTAATAACTAACTTAGAGCAAAGGATTAAGATGCTAAACAAGTAATAAAATGGATAAAATAGAGGGCTGGAATTTTAGGAAGCAGTGGCTGTTTTTAAAAATTTTGACTTGTCAATGCTGCAGCAATAATCACCACACTGTTATATAGCAGGAAATTTATGCTAAAATCGACCCGAGACTTCTCGAACTCGATTTTCTCGCCTTTAATACAGAGTTAAGCATATGTCTATGAAAACCCAATGCTAACGGACATTAAAAGATTGAATTCCCTAAAATCACAAGCTTAGAATGCATGTCTACACCCTACAACTTCTCCCTATGAGAAATCACTTGCTCCATATGTGTGAATCTACCCATTCCTAACCCTTTCAGTACTAAGAACAAGCTAAATGTCCTATTTAAGGTGATCAAACTCAAATAAGAACTTGCAATACACACCACAAATGGAAATATAACTTCATACATGTGCATTGGATCAAAACAAGTTCAACAAACCACATTCAACCATAAATTCCAAATTTCTTAAACACTTAGCTCATAGTCAAAAAGCGTAAAATAGTCCTCAATAAACAAGAATTCAAAGAACATAATGAGATGTTTAACCAAAGATTACAACTAAAAGGTTCCAAAAGTATAACAGTTTAGCTAAAAGCTTAAGAAAAGTTAGGGCAAATCAAAAAACAACAACACAGCAGATAAACAACAGTAAAACGAAGGAGAGAGAGTAGGGGATGAAGGATCTTCTTCTTCTCTTCAAGAATGACTCTTCAATCAGCTTGTTTCTTCTCCTTCTTCTCCAAGAATATGGGTTTTCCGAAAAGAGACCTCTCTTCCCCTTCCAATCGATGGTTTCTTCCTCTTTTTCTCTTTTAGGGTTATTTTTCAATCACCCTATCCACGTGGCAGCTTCTGATTGGCCTGTTTTTAATGAAGTGTGACGCACAGCTGACATCAGCAGAAAATTTTCACGAGAAAACAGCTTCCAGTTTTGAGTTTTAATGCTATAGCATTGGCCAAACATTATGGTTTTGTGTCGCACAATGCTACAGCATTGCCACCACAACGACTTTGTGTTGCACCATGTTGTAGCATTGTAGTCTCATTGCACAGCTAATTCAATATTAATGCTTATCATCCTACACTCTTTTTGGTTCAGCTTCAAAACCTAAGCAAAAGGAAGATAACACCATAAAAATGACGGGCAAATAATAAAATTTCTCTTAAATACCGGCATATTTCGCTACAACCTAAGAAAAAGACCTAAAATCAATAATGAATTTCACTTTACTCGATTTCTAGCGAGATTTAAGAGCGGAATTGTAATAATTAACTCCCATTTCATGGGATTATCACACCCCCAAACTTAAACCGTTGCTCGTCCTCGAGTAACGCTCAAACTTCAAGAAGCAACACTTCAACAAGAGTGATTGGGACACAAGTGCAACCAAAAGATGTTTTAATCCTCAGGTAGATTCTTATCTCTTCTCTTACAAATGGCATTTAAGGAGATGTTCAATTCATGCACAAATAAAACATCTAAGTGTGTGTGTACAAGATTCTAGCCACTTAGATTTACAGAATTAACGTCATCTTAAAGCTTGGTTCCCTAGATTTAGTTGAAGGACTTCAAGTCAACCCAACATATGATCAACAAACAAAAGTTTAAAAGATCAATCAAGAGTTTTAAAACTTACAAGAGTGTCTATTCAAGAATCTTCATCTTTAATCTCTCCCAAATAACAAGACATAACAAAAATGATGAAGTAAAAACAATGATAGGAGGCCCTTAAATACTTTCTTTTCTTCTTTCTTTCCTTTTTTCTTCTTTTTTTTTTTAAAAGAACCCAACTAGTCATTTGTACCTTTGCTTTAAACGTCAACATTGGTGATGAAAACGCCTAACATTAAGCACTATCACTTAAAGAGTGGGTTGCTTCTGCATACTCATATCTATTGTCACTGTTCGACTCAAAGATAAACATGGGTGTCATGTCTAACCCTGGTTTACTAGGCCACGAAAGATAGAGGAGCATCTCTTTTTTTTTTTCTATTCTTTTTATTTTTCTTTTCTTTTTCTTTTTTCTTTCAAAATCTTTTTTTTTTTTAGGGCCTCCCCCAAACTTGGTACAATACATAGATGGCGAAGAATTTAACGCTCTACTCTAAACTTCACTTTCAAACTTAAGTTGAAGACACATGAGAGAAGCACTCTTAGGCCCTAAATCTTCCCCAAAACTCTAAGATTCTTTTAATGAGTAAAAGCTAAGTAGCTTGAATCTTAGTGCAAAGAAGTTCCTATCAAGACATGCATTTTTATGACTTTTAACATAAATGCCATTTATAAGTTCAGAAATTTGAATCTAAATTTCATCATTGGAAGACAACTCAAAGCAGCACAGAATCCAAACAAATCTCACAAGCAGTATCAACTTAGCACAACAAAACCATTGTCAGCAACCAAAATAGTGCAAGCAATTGCAAACATAAGTTCCAAACATCATGAATAAGCAATGCTTCACAACACAACAATGAGCATCAACAAGTTAAAAGAGAACATCCACCACCACCAAACTTGAAACGAGTTGTGCCCCACAACTCTAAAAAAACAAACACACAGGAAAGAAAAACAAAGCACCAGATACGCAGCAATCTAAACTAACCAGCTTAGCACAACTAATTTAAGGAAGCTAAAAGAAAAGATAGAACAACAACACTAGGACAAGGGGAACAGAAAACTCCCCTAAGCATCGTGGCTCTAGTCTGTTTTGTCGACATCGCTGGGGCCAATGGGCTCATCCTCGTTCCCTGCAGCAGCCTGAAACACAAAAGGGTGCAATATCTGGTCCGGAAAGGATGGCAGCGGAGGGATAGGCCTATGGGCAATGCGCACAATTGCCTTGTGCAAAGCAATACCTCTCCCTCGAATATGTGAGGCCAAGGCAATAAAGGAACTCTCCATATGGCGTTGATGCTCTCGAATCTCCTCTAAAACCATAGATGACTCAACTGCAACCTTTTCTCTTTTAGGAGCACGAAGCTCATTTCGTTGTAATCTTTTCATCGTCAAAACAGTGATAGCTTCACGAGAATGAATGTGAGTCACTTCCTCTGCACTATAAGCCACCCCCGCTTGAACACAAAGTTCAGTGATCAAGCATGGGAAGAAGATCTTGCCTAGACCACGCTTCACCGCAGAAATGAGCTCTTGCCCAACAATTTGTCCAACATTGATGGACTTCCCAGCACAACAGCATAAAGAAGCATCATCCTCTCCTCAGAAATAATATGATCGTGGGTCGTTGGCAAGATCTTAGTGTGAATAAAATGATACCACACACGATATTCAGGTTTCACAGAAGCTCGCAAACAAGTTCTCTTACCTGTCTTTGAAACTATCCATTCAGACCCTTGCTCTGTGAGCTTTTTCAATACTCTTGCACTCTTCTTCTCAGTTACCTTTTGCTTCCACCCAAAGAATTCATCTTCAAAATCCTCCAAGCCAAGAGTTAAATTAATTTGGGATGCTGAAAAATTCACTGTAGTGCCTCTTACTTGCACTAGAAATGCACCATTGTCTTCAAAGTTAACTAAAAACTCATAGATAAGAGGCATTATGACTCTTTTTGGTTGAGCCCCAAATGTAACCCACTCTCGCGACAAAAGAATCCGCGAAACATAATTCGGAAGGCCTAAATCATCGTCTTTCGTCAATATGAACCCTCTTTCACAATATAAACCCCGAGCACTTAAGTCTAAAAGACATTGTCTTACCTTCTCAGAATTAGAATGATCAGAACCAACAACTCTAGCACGAGACTTGGGTGGCATTATGTTCAAATTTAGTTACTTTTCTCTGAATTAAGCTACTGCCCCCCTTTTTTTAAACACCTCAAAACAGCAACAAAACAGGCTCGATCAACCAATAACAGGCAATAACAGACAAGCAACCACACTAAACAAACTAAACAACAGGGAATAACGGGCTCGATCAACCAAACCACAACACAGAACTTCTTCGTTCCCCTTTTTCTTCTGAACAAGCTTAACAAACCAAACACCACACAACCAACTTCTTCAAAAACTTGAACCAACACAAGCTTCCTTAGAATAAGCTTCTAGTTTCACAACCCAACCAACACAATGAACTTGCCTCCTCTAACACCTCTGAACAGACAACAGATAACCCAATTTAACAAAATAAAAACTGAATATTAGGGCTTAGGGATTTACTTGGAGAGCACATCAAAACTTCAGTTCCTCTTGATGAAAGCTTAACAACGAAATGTAGCTTTGTTCTACCTCTTCAACTTGAACCCAAAGCAAAAAAATCAACACCGTTGAGAGGAGGAAGTTGTCGGCTCCACGATACTGCAATGTACAAAGAAAAAGAATAGTGCCTCGGGCTAAACAACAAAAAAGAAGAAGAAAATCGTGGAGGTGGCGCCCGCTCGACTTCTTCTGCTGCAAAACGAAAAAGAAAACTGAGAAAAACCACCTTGAAGCTGTCGAAGAAAGGGAAGAAATGGATGTGAAAAGCAATGAGAGAAATGAAGAGGCAAGGGTTAATGAAGGGTTTTACCCTTTCTCTCTCTTTTTCTTTTCTCGTAATGAATAAGGGAGAAGCTATAGCATTAATTCTTTTTGTTTTCTTTTTATTTAACTCTTCTCTTTTTCTTTTCTTTTTTTTTTTTTTTAAACAAAAGACAGGCGTGAAACAACATACAGAAGACAACACCCAAAACTCCCCTGTATTTTTGTAGCTTTCAATGCTCTAGCATTGTCTGCAACAAAATTTCAGCATGGCCTTGACTCCACATTGCTGCAGCATTGTTTGCACAGTTGGAAACAAAATAGACACTGCCCAGTTTTTTTTTTAATTTTCCAGAATGAAGCTACTGTCTCTTCTCCCTTTTTCACCTGCAATCACATGATTTTTCACAACATTAGCAGCATCATGCCCAACAAATTAAACCTACCACGACACTAGGTTCAACAAAAACCAAAAGAAAACAAAAATAAACTCAACACACTAAAAACTTAACTAAAATGGGTTGTCTCCCACAAAGAACATATTTGCGCAAATAAAAAAAAAAGTTTTCAATCCTTGCACATCAATTACTCCTTTCTTTCATGAGCTTTCTTCCTCTTCACCTAAAATACTCAAGTGACTCAAAGAAACAACTTTTTAAGCACAACAAACTACCACACAAACATAAGTGAAAATGAAAGAAAAAAAAAAGAAGAATGAATAACAACGAAAGGAATGGAAATACTTAGCTTGATTGGGTTGCTTCGTTGAGTAATTAATTTAAGTCCATAACCCAAGTCAAAAAAAAATCTTTCACGAGATTTTGAGAGATCTTGAAGTTGCCTTCCGCTCCTTTTTCCTTTCCTTTTTCCTCTTTCTCTTTCTTTTCTTTTTTGGAACTTTTGTTCTTTGATTTTCCATTTTCTTGAGATCACTTGATTCAACGTAAGAACCCACTTATTTTTCTCTCTCTCATTTGTGTAGCACATTTCCTTTGATGAACTCTGAATTTCACACTGCTTTCCTTTTATGGATGATTGTTTTTTTTTTCAACCATGAGATGTGTCCATTCTCAGCTTCACTTTCTTCCACAACATGTTCAAAAGAGTTTTCATTCTCTAAGCTCTCCTTGAAACTTTTGTTCATTTCAACATTTTTAGATGAATTCAAAATCCCAATAGCAGAACATTCTTCTACATCATCAAAAGATTGCATGGTATTGAACACATTAAAGGTTACCTGTTGATCATTAACTCTCATTGTCAGCTCTCCTTTCTGAACATCGATAAGTGTTCTCCCTGTGGCTAAGAAAGGTCGCCCAAGTACGATTGGCGCTTCTCTGTCAGCCTCATAATCGAGTATGATGAAATCTGCAGGGAAAATAAACTTGTCCACACTTAGCAAAACATCCTCTATCTTCCCCTCTGGATAAACCACTGAACGATCTGCCAACTGTAAGGAGATTGTGGTGGGTCTTGCCTCTCCAATACCAAGCTTTTTAAACACAGACATAGGCATCAAGTTTATGCTTGCTCCCAAATCACATAAAGCCCTTCCATTATAGGTTTCACCAATAGAGAAAGGGATAGTGAAAGTACCAGGATCCTTTAATTTAGGAGGAAGCTTACTTTGAAGGATTGAGCTACAATCTTTTGTAAGAGCCACTATTTCAAATTCTCCAAGTCTTCGTTTTTTGGTCAAAATATCTTTCATGAACTTGGCATAGTTGGGCTTTTGCTTTAAGGCTTCAACAAGTGGAATATTAATGTGCAAACCCTTTAAAATATCAAGAAATTTATCAAAGTGTTTGTCCTGCTCCTTCTTTTGAAATCGTTGAGGAAAAGGTGGTGGTGGTCTCGAATTCACTTCCTCAGCTAGTTGTGATTGTGGCAATGCTGCAACATTTTTATGTTTGTCTTCTGATGTTGTGGCAATGTTGCAGCATTGTTGTGATCATTCTCCTGATGCAGAGGAACTGTTACAACATTGTTTTGATCATTCTCTTGATGTTGAGGTAATGCTGTAACATTTTTCTGGTTATTCTCACACTCAACTTGATTTTCATTGTCTTCAACATTCTCTTGGATTGAAGTGGGCTCTTTAACCTTAAGAGCCTTGCTTTTCAGCTCTTCCAACTCCTTCCCACTTCGAAGTTGAATTGCTTTACATGTTTCCTTGCCTTTGCCTCTTGGATTCTCAGTGTCACTAGGCAAGGTACCTTGGGCTCTATTATTCAAAGCTGAAGCTAGCTGACCCACTTGGTTCTCTAAATTTCTGATTGAGGCAGCTTGGCTTTGCACTATGGCGTCAGTTTTAGCCATATGCTCTTTCAATAGAGTCTCAAGTGAAGATGTAGACTCTTGAGGTTGTGCCTTAGGATTTTGCAAAATTTGCTGAGGATACCCTTGTTGTTGAAATCCTGGGGGTACTGGAGGTCTCATTTGCTGATTTGAAGGCCCAACTCCTTGATTGTTCCATGCGAAGTTTGGATGATACCTCCAACCCGGGTTGTATGTATTCGAATAGGGGTTGAAATTCTTATTGTACCCTACGTAGTTTATCGAAGCCTGATTGGATGGGCAAACATCAAAAGTGTGCCCCCTCCCCACAATAAACACATGATACTGACATTGGCGGCCCAAACTGACTCCCTGAACCCATATTCATTGATTTCAGTGTATTGGTAAGGGTGGCAATCTGTGCTGCCAACCTCACTGCACTCACATCTTGCACCACTGCTACCTGACGAGTCGGATTAAGGCGTGAAGTAGGCCACTGGTAGTTATTCTTCGCAATCTTCTCTATCTCATAAGCATCATTGTATGTCTTTGACAACAATGCTCCTCCAGCGGAGGCATCCACTACCATCCTTGTATGGGTATTCAACCCATTATAGAAAGTTTGCATCTGAATGCCGTAGGGAATACCATGGTTCGGGCATTTGCGCAACAACTCCTTAAACCTCTCCCATGTTTCGTACAATGATTCATCCTCTTGTTGCTGGAACGAAGTTATCTCACTCCTGAGCTTTGCAGTCTTAGTGGGTGGAAAATACTTAATCAAGAACTGTTCCACCAACTCATTCCAACTCGTGATAGCTCCAGGTGGTATGGTATTCAACCATTCTAACGCTTTTCCTCTTAATGAATAAGGAAAGAGCGTCAACCTGAGAGTATCCTCACTGACTCCTCTGATTACAAAAGATTTGCAGACTCCCATGAATAACTAGAGGTGTAAGTGAGGATCCTCCATCACCGCACCACCAAACTGGCCTGTATGTTAGAGCATCTGAAACATGACCGGCTTCAATTCAAAATGTTGTGCCTCTATTTCTGGTGGCATAATCCCTAGAATCATAACTAGCACTGCATATTCCTGAATAATTCGATCTCTCTCATCTTCCACTACTCTAGCACCACCATTATTATCAATTCTCAGCAGTGGTTCAGCCATACCTTCAACTTCGGCTCGTCCTCTCTGTTCCCTTCTTCGACGGTGAAATGTACGTTCGATCTCGAGATCAAGACGTTGCAATTCAGGATCGTGCTCCTCGTTCATATAAGGAAATTAGTACCTAGCACGATACAAGGGTAACCAATCAAAATTTTGGGTGTGTTAACTAAAACTAAAAACAACAAAAAAAAGTACTCAAATTCACAAAATTCACAAACAAATAGTCCCCGGCAACGACGCCAAAAACTTATTGTGCAAAAACTCACTACGCAAGCATACGCAATCGTAGGTAGTAATTGGTGAACAAGGTCGATCCCACAGGGACTAAAGTTAGCGAAAATGACGAAATTAAGTACAAGCTACTAAGTGTAAAATAATACTAAAGAACGCAACTAAATATGCAAAACTTCTAGAAACAAGCACCAAAGCAACCACTAAAGCAAAGGAGAATAAAAAAGACTAATAACTAACTTAGAGCAAAGGATTAAGATGCTAAACAAGTAATAAAATTGATAAAATAGAGGGCTGGAATTTTAGGAAGCAGTGGCTGTTTTTACAAATTTTGACTTGTCAATGCTGCAGCATTAATCACCACACTGTTATATAGCAGGAAATTTTATGCTAAAATCGACCCGAGACTTCCCGAACTCGATTTTCTCGACTTTAACACAGAGTTAAGCATATGTCTATGAAAACCCAATGCTAACGGACATTAAAAGATTGAATTCCCTAAAATCACAAGCTTAGAATGCATGTCTACACCCTACAACTTCTCCCTATGAGAAATCACTTGCTCCATATGTGTGAATCTACCCATTCCTAACCCTTTCAGTACTAAGAACAAGCTAAATGTCCTATTTAAGGTGATCAAACTCAAATAAGAACTTGCAATACACACCACAAATGGAAATATAACTTCATACATGTGCATTGGATCAAAACAAGTTCAACAAACCACATTCAACCATAAATTCCAGCCCTTAAACACTTAGCCCATAGCTGAAAAGTAGAAAATAGTCCTCAATAAACAAGAATTCAGCAACATAATGAGATGTTTAACCAAAGATTACAACTAAAAGGTTCCAAAAGTATAACAGTTTAGCTAAAAGCTTAAGAAAAGTTAGGGCAAATCAAAAAACAACAACACAACAGATAAACAACAGTAAAACGAAGGAGAGAGAGTAGGGGATGAAGGATCTTCTTCTTCTCTTCAAGAATGGCTCTTCAATCAGCTGGTTTCTTCTCCTTCTTCTCCAAGAATATGGGTTTTCCGAAAAGAGACCTCTCTTCCCCTTCCAATCGATGGTTTCTTCCTCTTTTTCTCTTTTAGGGTTATTTTTCAATCACCCTATCCACGTGGCAGCTTCTGATTGGCCTGTTTTTAATGAAGTGTGACGCCTTACGGTGACATCACAGAGAAAATTTCGCGCGAAAGCGACTTCGAGCTTTGAGTTTTAATGCTATAGCATTGGCCAAACATTATGGTTTTGTGTCGCACAGTGCTACAGCATTGCCACCACAACGACTTTGTGCTGCACCATGTTGTAGCATTGTAGCCTCATTGCACAGCTAATTCAATATTAATGCTTATCATCCTACACTCTTTTTGGTTCAGCTTCAAAACCTAAGCAAAAGGAAGATAACACCATAAAAATGACGGGCAAATAATAAAATTTCTCTTAAATACCGACATATTTCACTACAACCCAAGAAAAAGACCTAAAATCAATAATGAATTTCACTTTACTCGATTTCTACCGAGATTTAAGAACGGAATTGTGATAATTAACTCCCATTTCATGGGATTATCAATCATCATTTTCCACTAAGCAAGTTTTAAGAACAAGTAAATCTAATTTACCTTTCTTCTTTTTGAGCTTAATGTCTGTAGTGGCAGAAGCTTGCATAGTACTCTTTGAGCTAAATCTAATTTTTTACAAAGGGTTTAAATGCCCTAGTTTATTGTATTTACATTACTGTAATGTTTTAGTACTCCACAAGCTTTAGGTCAAGTGGGAGATTGTTGGGATTTATGCCATAAACTTGTGTAATTTTGATCAAATAAATAAAGGGTTATTTGTTTTGATAAAATTATATTCTTACTTTATAAATCCAATAAACTAAGCTCCAATGTTATAATATATCTTGAACATCAGTGTAGTGGACACTATTTGGATTGTGTTCAAGAATATAACCTAAATGGTCTATGGTATAAGAATAAGGTTGGAAACCTTATTCTGGTAACACCATGGATGCGACCCACTTTGTAATTAGTACAAATGAGGTAATCCAACTCATTCATGGTATTGACATGCGAGTGGGGACATCCTGTATGAAGAGTTCATACAAGATCGGACTGCAAATTATTAGTCTGACCAGTGTAACACCGTTAACAGGATAAGACTGATAATTTATAGATAGTCATTAGTGACTCGACCTGAATCCTGAGCAAGTTAAGAACTCCTGCTTATAGGAGTTTGTCCTTAGACTAGTATGGATGAGAGTGACTTGTAGCCGACTCAATAAGCCTACCTTCTCAGGGATAGAACCTCATAGGTAGCTGGGGACTTAACTGTGTAAGATGGAATTCACTCATTCCTACACTAAAGAATTAGATAGGTTGTTCCCTTAAGAACTGACTCCAGGTCTTGAACAACGAGGCCCTGCCCTATATGAGGGTATGAGTCTATGGTAGGACCTTAGACTTGTTGTTCATTAGAGGATCAGTGGTGCTTAAGGAACAAAGAGGCAATCACAGGGGTAAAACGGTAATTTGACCCAGTCATGATTACGACCAACCTGTGAAGGGTCGACTCATGGGTAATGATTATATCAGTGGACACAATATAATCTATAGTGAGGAGAGTGCAGCTACAAGTCTATAGTGGAGTGACTTGTAGTTAATGAATATTGATTAACATGATCAAAGAGTCTGATTAGTTAATCTCACATCATTGGAGCTCATGAACTGTAGGTCCATTAGGTCCCTCCGTTGGCTCAACATGGTAATATTGAGGGTATAAAGTTAGGAATGAAATTGAAGTGTTCAATTTCATGCATGAGGTGTTATATCAATTATAAATGATATAATTGATATAATATATGGTTTAATGTGAATTAGATTCACATATAAACCATATAATAGTGGGAGAATATAAGAGGGATAGGATGGTAATTTCCATCCTATTTCCCTATATATATATAGTTGCATGAGATGCAACTAGGTTAAGCAATTCAAGTTTTTGAAAACCCTAGTGTACCACTTTTTTGTGTCGTTGGAAAAGTTCCAAAACACAATCTCTTTCACAACATCACATCTCACCTAAAGGGAACCCACCTTCCTCCCTCACCTAAAGAACAACGGAGAAGATTCGGTGGTAGTGTCGATGAACCTTCGGGTTCGTGTTGCTGAGATCGTGAACGTGGGAGAAGGAGCACTTGAAGAAAGAGTTCTTTAAAGGTACAAATCTTGTTGTCCATCTAGATATTGTATGCTTAATCTTAGTTAAATTGTTTTTGATTGATATCTGTGTAACTAAATTAAGAACGCGCGATTGACTATCGCTTCCGCTGCGGGATTCGATTCCCTTTAATTGGTATCAGAGCCCAATTGCGTTCTTGATTTACGTTCTGGATTTTTTAAGAACGAGGTGGGATTTACTATTTTGCATGTGATGTATGAACGGTTTGCAATTTAGACGTTTTCAATTTTGACACTTAGATTTACAATTTTCATTGAATTGTTCAATGTAAGGGCTCGGTGTTTTGGACAATTTTAATTGTAAATCAAGTCTATAAGTCCGTGTCGCGAGGTAAAGTGGTTGCTGAGAAGATCGGAGCAAAAACGAGCAAGAAATGGAGATTTCATGTTGTTGTTCTGTGAATGGTGTTGCAACGCTGTTCTATAGCGTTGCAACGCCACTCTCGGCAGCGCGCGCGGTGGGAAGAAGACGGCGTTGCAGCGGCGCCGCCTCGGCATTGCAACGCTGAGGCGTTGTGCAACACTGGAGTTGAGGCGCGTTTTCGATGGGCTGAAGAAGACAAGCTGCAGCGCTGCAACGCAACAGACGTTTCACGTGAAGAAGCAACGGGCAGAAACGTATTTTATTATATATTAAATATAAAAATATTTTATATTTAATTTTAATTGATATAATTAGATTATATTAATTAAAATTGAATTTAGGGTGTCAAAATATGTCTAATATTGCTATTTAAATTATGCAATTGTTGTGTAATTATTGTCATGCATAGTGTATGCTTTTAATTAGATATCCCACCTTAGGTTAACCATTTTCATGCATCATTTATCATATAAAGAGTTATATTATATAGTTTGCATGATTAATTAATATAAAGTGTTATATTAATTTATGGATAGCATTGACATGCATTATATTTCATGAGATGATTATGCTATGTATGTCTTATTATTCATGAGATAAAGAATCAAGCACTATAACATAGTATGCATGTCACCTAAGGTTAATTATTAGTTTTAAAATGTTTAGAATTTGGAAATAATATACCTTAGGTTATCTAGTTCTAATTAGATTAGAATTAGGAACCAAGTGATTTATAAACAATGATTAAAAGAGGAACTCTGTCTAAGGAAAGTTCTGTCTAGATTGGGGTATTTAAGCTGACGGAAATAGAACACCCCTACCTGGGAACTGACCTGGGAGTGAAATTTAATCAAAGAAGTTTATAAATCATAGTAGCGTCAGCGAGTTTATTAAGGGGTTAATAAACTAGAAATCCTAGGCTTAATATAAAAGTTATATTAGCAAACTTAGGATAAAATCAATATAAGAGTTATATTGATTATCGATATAAGAGTTATATTGATAACTTTAGGTAAAACCATTAGCCGGATTTAGCCTAAGTAAGATTCCTATAGATTTAAAGTATCCAGTGGGAGGAAAAGTGTATATGATACATATTTCACCTACGTATCTCCGGGAAGTTCACACCGTGAGACTCATGTTTGGCCTCGTGGCGCAAACGGGAGCGTCCCCCTTTGGATGGTGTTTGTATGAGTCAATATCAAGGTGAATGGAGAGGGTACTTATAGTCAGTGGGAGCAGGTTTAGTGAAAACAAAACCTATGGTCTCTTCAGTCGGTTTACACCGTAAGATCACTATGGTCAGCTTGCTAGTTTGGCCTTGACCAGACAATCCCTTCGAACGGCTTGATCATAGGTGATTGAACACAGTAGACACTCGAAAGGGATAAAGATTTTCTTAGTCTGTTTTTCAATTTAGTCCTCCCTTCGGCGGGCCTTATTGGATGGGGACTCTGGGATCTAAAGACAGAGGGTTACACTCACAAGGTACATAAGATGTGTATGTATCCTGACCGAACAATGGTAACTAAAGCCTATAGGAATAAGAGTTATTCTGGCATTAGGTTTTGGTCAAGAACGTCTTGATCCAGAGGAGGAGTATTTTTTATTACCCTTCGTTGTCATACATTCTAAACCTTTGGAGTATTATTGCAAATTATAAATGACCTAGGAATCATTTGATAATTAGCTAAAACATGATTGGATTAAACAGTTATAGCAAGAAACTCATACAAGTTTGTTTGTAAATTTTTAGCAAAAATGTCTAGCTCTATTATTTCCTTATTGGGTGCGAAAAAGTTAACCGAAGAGAATATGATGACATGGAAAAACAAACTCAACACTATATTGGTAGTGGATGATCTGAAGTTTGTGCTAACTGAGGAGTGTCCTCATGTTCCAGGCTCGAATGCATCACGAAATGTTCGTGATGCATATGATCGATGGATTAAGGCCAATGATAAGGTCAAGGTCTACATGCTGGCAAGTATGTTTGACATATTATCCACGAAGCATGAGGGCATGATAACCGCCAAGGAAATCATGGATTCTGTGCAAGGTATGTTTGGACAACAGTCCACACAGGCTCGACACAATGCCCTAAAGTACATATTCAACTCGAGGATGTCAGAGGGTACATCTGTTCGGGATCATGTCCTGGATATGATGTGCACTTTAACATCGCGGAGTCGAATGGTACTTCTATCGATGAATCGAGTCAGGTCAACTTCATTTTGGAAACTCTTCCAGATAGTTTCATACAATTTAGAAGTAATATTGTTATGAACAAGCTTACTTTTAATCTTACCTCCCTTCTGAATGAACTTCAGACTTTTCAATGTTTGATGAAAATTCAGGATCGAAAGGTGAGGAAAATGTTGCCAGTAGGAGTTATCACAGAGGTTCGACCTCTGGGACAAAAACAGTGGCTTCATCTTCTTCTAACTCTGAAAGGAAAGAAGAAGAACATGAAGAAAGGTTGGTAAAGGAAAACTAGTGACAAAGCTGCCACTTGAGAAGGGCAAGAAAGTCAAAGATGTTGCTGACAAAGGAAAGTGTTTCCACTGCAACGAAGACGGGCATTGGAAATGGAATTGTCCGAAGTACATTGCAGAAAAGAAGAATGAAGGTAAATATGATTTACTTTTCTTAAGAGCTTGTTTAGTGGATAATGATAAAACTGCTTGGATACTTGATTCAGGCACCACTAATCATGTTTGCTCTTTTTTTCAGGGAATTGATTCTGCAAAGTGAACTCTGAAAAGAGAGATAACGCTCGAGTTGGAAATGGAGAAATCGTCTTAGCATGCTTGATCTGCGATGAAGCTTTATTTTGGCAAGAAATATATGTTGTTAGACAATATATTAGTGATACCAGGGTTTACTAGAAACCTTATTTCAATTTCTTGCCTTATAGAACAATGTATTTTTGTTTTTTTCTCTATGAATAAAGTGTTTATTTTGAAGAAAGGTATGTAAATATGTTCAGCTTCATTATAAAATGGATTGTATGTTTTAAGGAATAATTCAGTCAAAATGGTTTTGAACACTGAATTATTTAAAACTGCAAACGCACAAACTAAGAAACGTAAAATTTCTCCTAAAGAAAATGCTCATCTTTGGCATCTTAGATTGGGTCACATTAATCTCAATAGGATTGAGAGATTGGTAAAGAATGGACTTTTAAATGAGTTAGAAGAAAATACTTTACCTGTATGTGAATCATGCCTATGAGGCAAAATGACTAAAAGACCTTTTAATGGGAAAGGTTATAGAGCCAAAGAACCTCTTGAGCTTATACATTCAGACCTTTGTGGTTCGATGAGTGTTAAAGTCAGAGGAGGTTATGAATATTTCATCTCCTTTGTAGATGATTATTCTAGATTTGGGCATATTTACCTAATACAACATAAGTCTGAAGCACTTGAAAAGTTCAAGGAATTCAAGACTGAAGTTGAAAATCAATTGGGTAAAACAATCAAAATGCTTCGATCAGATCGAGTTAGAGAGTACATGGATTTAAAATTCCAGAACTATATGATAGAACATGGAATTACATCCCAACTCTCGGCTCTCGGTACACCACAACAAAACGGTGTATCGAAAAGGAGAAATAGAACCTTGTTGGACATGGTTCGATCAATGATGAGTTATGCTCATCTCCCTAGTTCATTTTGGGGTTACGCAGTAGAGACTGCGGTATACATTTTGAACAATGTGCCCTCAAAAAGTGTTTCTGAAACACCTTTTGAACTCTGGAAAGGACGTAAAGGTAGTTTATGTCATTTTAGAATTTTGGGTTGTCCAACACATGTGCTTGTGACAAATTCAAAGAAGTTGGATTCACGTTCAAAATTGTGCCTATTCGTAGGCTACCCAAAAGAAACAAGAGGTTGTTTATTCTATGATCCTAACGATGATAAGGTTTTTGTGTCGACAAATGCCATTTTCTTAGAGGAGGACCACATAAGGGACCACAAACCAAGAAGTAAAATTGTGTTGAGTGAGTTAGACGGAACAATAGCAAAGGTTGCTAATAAAACTAGTACGTCAACAAAAGTTGTTGATACTAGCTTGTCTAGTCAAGAGAGTCCATCTCAAGATTTGAGTATGCCTAGACGTAGTGGGAGGTTATAACACAATTTGACCATTACATGGGTTTATCTGAAATCCAAGTTGTTATACCAGATGACAACTGCGAGGATCCATCGACTTATAATCAAGCGATGGTTGACAAAGACAAAAACAAATGGGTCATAGCCATGGACCAAGAAATGAAGTCTATGCACTTCAATTTTGTTTGGGATCTTGTAGATAAACCTGATGGGGTAAAACCTATAGGTTGTAAGTGGATCTACCAGAGAAAGCGTGGTGTAGATAGGAAGGTGCAAACCTTTAAAGCTAGACTAGTAGCAAAGGGTTATACCTAGGTTGAAGGGGTTGACTATGAGGAAACCTTTTCACCTGTTGCTATGGTAAAGTTTATCCGTATCCTACTTGCCATTGCCGCATCTTATGACTATGAGGTATGGCAAATGGATGTCAAGACGGCCTTTTTGATGACAATCTTGAGGAAAACATCTACATGGACCAACCCAAAGGGTTCATTGGACCAGGACAAGAGCAAAAGGTTTGCAGGCTTAAAAGGTCAATTTATGGACTGAAACAAGTCTCTAGGTCCTGGAATATAAGATTTGATAAGGCAATCAAATCTTATGGTTTTGACCAGAATGATGATGAACCTTGTGTCTACAAGAAAATCATTAATAGTTTTGTCGCATTCCTAGTTATATATGTGGATGATACCCTACTCATTGGGAATGATGTAGGATATCTTACTGACATTAAAAATTGGCTAGCTACGCAATTCCAAATGAAAGATTTGGATGATGCACAGTTTGTTCTTGGAATCCAGATTGTCCGGAACCACAAGAATAAAACACTAACCTTGTCTCAAACATCTTACATAGACAAAGTGTTATCAAGGTTTAAGATGCAAGACTCCAAAATGGGCTTATTGCCTTTTAGACATGGAGTCCATTTGTCTAAGCAACAGTGTCCTAAGACACCTCAAGGAGTTGAGGATATGAGACGGATGCCTTATGCATCAGCTGTTGGGAGCCTGATGTACGCCATGTTGTGTACTAGGCCTGACATCTGCTTTGTAGTTGGAACGGTCAGTAGGTATCAATCCAATCTAGGACTTGAACACTTGACAGCGGTTAAAACAATCCTTAAGTATCGACGGAGAATAAGGAACTAAATGCTTGTGTATTGGGGTAACGATTTGATCCTTACAGGATACACGGATTCTGACTTTCAGACTGATAAAGATTCTCAGAAATCTACATCAGGGTCAGTATTCACTCTTAACGGATGAGCTCTAGTATGGCGAAGCGTCAAGCAAGGATGCATCGCTGATTCCACCATGGAGGTCGAATATGTAGCAGCTTGTGAAGCAGCTAAAGAGGTCGTTTGGTTAAGGAAATTCATGTTAAATTTGGAAGTTGTTCCAAATATGACTTTGCCCATCACGTTGTATTGCGATGCTTGGTGGTGCGATGGCAAATCGAGAGGAACCGCGAAGTCACAAGAGGGGAAAGCACATTGAGCGGAAATATCATCTCATCCAGGAGATCGTGCATAGAGGAGACGTGATTGTCACGAAGATAGCCTCGGAGCACAACGTTGTTGATCCTTTTACAAAACCTCTCACGGCTAAAGTATTTTAGAGTCACCTAGAAGGTCTAGGTTTACAAGTCTTCCCCAACTGGAAAGTGGGAGTATTTTGTACAAAGGGTTTAAATGCCCTAGTTTATTGTATTTACATTACTGTAATGTTTTAGTACTCCACAAGCTTGAGGTCAAGTGGGAGATTGTTGGGATTTATGCCCTAAACTTGTGTAATTTTGATCAAATAAATAAAGGGTTATTTGTTTTGATAAAATTATATTCTTGCTTTATAAATCCAATAAACTAAGCTCCAAGGTTATAATATATCTTGAACATCAGTGTAGTGGACACTATTTGGATTGTGTTCAAGAATATAACCTAAATGGTCTATGGTATAAGAATAAGGTTGGAAACCTTATTCTGGTAACATCATGGATGCGGCCCACTTTGTAATTAGTACAAATGAGGTAATCCAACTCATTCATGTGGTTGACATGCGAGTGGGGGCATCATGTATGAAGAGTTCATACAAGACCCAGATCATGAAATTATTAGTCTAACCAAAGGTAACAACAGTTAATGGGATAAGACCCGATAATTTATAGATGGTCATTAGTGACTCGATCTGAATCTTGAGCATGTTAAGAACTCCTGCTTATAGGGGTTTGTCCTTAGTCTAGTATGGGGGAGAGTGGCCTGTAGCCGACTCAATAAGCCTATCTTCTCAGGGACAGAACCTCATAGGTAGCTAGGGACTTAACTGTGCAAGATAGAATTCATTCATTCCTACACTAAGGAATTAGATAGGTTGTTCTCTTAAGAACTGACTCCAAGTCTTGAACAACGGGGTCCCGCCCTCTATGAGGATATGAGTCTATGGTAGGACCTTAGAGTTGTTGTTCATTAGAGGATCAGTGGTGCTTAAGGAACAAAAAGGAAATCACAGGGGTAAAACGGTAATTTGACCCAGTCGTGATTACGACCAACCTGTGAAGGGTCGACTCATGGGTAATGATTATATCAGTGGACACAATATAATCTATAGTGAGGAGAGTGCAGCTACAAGTGTATAGTGGAGTGACTTGTAGTTAATGAATATTGATTAACATGATCAAAGAGTCTGATTAGTTAATCTCACATCATTGGAGCTCATGAACTGTAGGTCCATTAAGTCCCTCCATTGGCTCAACATGGTAATATTGAGGGTATAAAGTTAGGAATGAAATTGAAGTGTTCAATTTCATGCATGAGGTGTTATATCAATTATAAATGATATAATTGATATAATATATGGTTTAATGTGAATTAGATTCACATATAAACCATATAATAGTGGGAGAATATAAGAGGGATAGGATGGTAATTTCCATCCTATTTCCCTATATATATATAGTTGCATGAGATGCAACTAGGTTAAGCAATTCAAGTTTTTGAAAACCCTAGTGTACCACTTTGTTGTGTTGTTGGAAAAGTTCCAAAACACAATCTCTCTCACAACATCTCATCTCACCTAAAGGGAACCCACCTTCCTCTCTTACCTAGAGAACAACGGAGAAGATTCGGTGGTAGTGTCGGTGAACGTTCAGGTTCGTGTTGCTGAGACCGTGAACGTGGGAGAAGGAGCACTTGAAGAAAGAGTTCTTCAAAGGTACAAATCTTGTTGTCCATCTAGATATTGTATGCTTAATCTTAGTTAGATTGTTCTTGATTGATATTCGTGTAACTAAATTAATAACGCGTGATTGACTATCGTTTCCGCTGCGGGATTCGATTCCCTTCAATAAACGTACTTGAGGGATTCGTGCCAAATTTGTTCAGACGATTTTCCAGACAAATTCTACAGATAACCCATGATCTCACGAGCTGAGACCATACCCTCTAATTTCCTAGCTAAAACATCAGATATCCCAGCCAGGATATAGGCCTTGGCCCAGCAGTCAAAAGCATCCTTAACTTATTGAGGTGCGTTTTGAGTAGGGATTTGAGGATATTCCTCAGTCAGTACGAACCGAAGGTCGTCAACAACAAGAATCGCATCCAGGTTGGACTTCCACGTAGTAAAGTTTTCACCAGTTAAACGTTCCTTTTTTAGTAAGGCTATATATGAGGACGACATGCTGAAAATCCAAAATAGTTCTAATTAGTTATGCATTTTAACCCATTATAAAACCAATCAAAATTTAGCAAATTTATTAAAGAACCCTAGTGTTTAAACTAAACCCAGTGTTTAAATTAAACCTTTAATTTTGTAACGATATTTCAAGGGTTTAACCCATTTTAAAAATTTTCTTGAGTTTCTCCTCCACTATTATGCACATAGCCTGTGTTCTTATAGTTTTGAAATGCTTAGAACAAAGTTATTAGACTTAGAAGTTTGATGTCACCTCGATAGGTCTAAGAACTGATTTGAGAGATAAACTGCAGGATAGGGTGAATGACATTATAAAGTGCATGACCTGTATAGTATGTGAAATAGTTTGTTTTTGTTGTTTGTTTGCTAAAGAAAAAAAAATTGTGAGGGCAAAAAGAGCTACCTTCATTGTGATCAGTTAGGCCACTCATTGAACGAGTGCTCTAGGTAAGGGTCCCTGCAGTGGATGTGTGAAAGCTAGTGTCCTTGTACAAAAAAAGAAGAAAATAGAAGAAGTGATAAAAAGTGAGTAAGTGCTGAGTAGAGTTATTTAGTTCTTGGATGTGGCGAGACTCAAAAGATTAGTAATTATGACCAGTATAGGGGAAGTTGAATGGAGAGCCTAATAAAGTTGATTCGGGCTCAGTAAAAATGAAGGGAACATAGGCTAATCACACACACACGTAGGAACACTTAGGAAAAGTTTTAAATTGCTTACTAAAGTGCTATGTTTGAGTGTTTCCTGTGATTGCCAGATTTTCTCTTAAATCTTTGAGGCTTGAATCAAATGTATGTATAAGAACAATATGATGTTTAATTATGTTTTTGCTCGGGACTAGCAAAAGTGTAAGTTTGGGGGTGTTTGATAGCACACAAAATGTGCTATCCTTAGGCTTAATTATTGCTAGTTTTGTAATGATTTAAGAGCTTTTACGTCTTTAAATTATTTAATTTCAGGTTAAGAGCACAAACAAGACAATTGGAGACATTTTGGATCACTCGGGATCGAAACGAGGCTTTTTGGAGCTGAAAATAACATCAATTGGAAGGAGAAGGATCAATCCAAGCTTGAAGACTCGAGGTGATGGCGTTGCAACTTTGTTCATAGCATTGCAACGCCGAGCGTGCTGTTAAGAGGCATTGAAGACCCCTATCGATAGCGTTGCGACGCTGCAAGGCACATATGAGGAACCATGGCGAGGGCATTGCAACGCTACCTTTTAGCGTTGCAACGCCAGATCGATAAGAGGTGCGCGCGTTAGGGTAGCGGCGTTGCAACGCTGTACCGAAGAACACTATAAATATATCCTTACATTCTCTTGCAAAGGGAGCCGAATTTGGTAGATTTTTTCCCCTATTTTTGAAATACACTTTGTAAGAAGAGATAAAAGAGCGTTTTGGGAGCCAAAGCATTCGTGGAGGTTCGAGATCGAAGACGGGATCTCGGAGACGAAGGACCGACATCGTCACATAAGTTTAATTGCCTTTTCTTTAAAATTGTAATACCGTTTTAACACGTTTTCTACATGTTTAGCTTGATTTTCATGTGATTTAGAGTACTTAAATGTTGTAGTTAGGATTTGATTTACTTGTTAAGACTCAATTGTTATGTATTGAAGCATGTTTTATTCTTATTTTTGGAAATTCGTTCTTTAACTCTTAAATTTGTTGGTTTAAGTGGACTCGAGAGATAAAACTTGAATTAGAGCAAAGTTGTCAAAACTCTTAGGAATCTGGCATGAGAATGACTAAGAAACTTAAGGGAAACACATAAAGAAGTTGCTTAATGTCATGCATGTCATAGGTTCATATGGAGACTATGGAGTTTATTGCATGTGTGAGGCTCACTAAGAATCGAGAGGTTTTCTTGAGTATTTTATCTCTTGTTTATAACTTCATCTCTTGGTTCAATGCATGTGTTAGTTAGGTTATTAACTTGTAAAATCACTTTTCTCAAATCTATAAATTCATGTCTCCACATGTTAGTCTGTTTTTTGTCTTTACTTTCAACCATTTATCCATGTATGTTTCTTCAGCTAAAATTGAGAATTAATCTCTTGGTAATTAATTAATCTAGAAACTCATTCCCGGAGATGATATTTGGACTCTTGAATCACTATACTAAAACTTGACTCATACACTGCGGTATTGCAACATCATCATCATACTAAAACTTAACTCAAATTCATGTCATGCTCTCAGGTTTCAGCAGAATCACAAAGATTTCCAATTATAACTCATCCTAGGTTATTATGATCATACTTATGTAAAAGCTCAGTCAGCAATTCCAGCACATACTCAGGACAGTCACAACAAATAAACAACATCCCACCCCAAAACTTAAACTAAACATTGTCCCCAATGTTTGCAGAAATAAACACAAATTAAGTATAAGGGTAAGAGTGAACAATATTGTCTTGGGTGATGGAGATCTTTCTGAGTTCCTTGGATAGCAAAACATGTGTGCTGGAGTTCCTCAGAACGGGAGCATGGATTTCAACGAAGGATGACATCATCACAACCTACAAAACAAAACAAACAAACTAGTAAATAAACTAAGAACTGAAAAATAACTAAAACAAATTAAAGACAGAAAACAACAAAAATGTAAAGCTTGGGTTGCCTCTTAAGAAACGCCTTGTTTAACGTCTTTAGCTCGACTGTACTCCCTCAAGGTGTTTCTTTCCCTGCTTGCAAGGCTTGGAATGATGTGTTCATTTGGCCAATTTGGGTCTCTATATTCTTTATTGCAGCTCCATGATTAGTCACTATACCAGATAGACTGGTGACTGCATTCTCCAACTGGTAGAACCGACTTCTGGATTCAGCTATGAAGGAGTGCAATGTCTTTTCCAGAGATGGTTTCCTCTCTGATGTAGAAGCATGCCCTATAGGAGGATTCAACACATTTTTGTTGTTAGCATAAGAGAAATTTTCATGATACCTCAAACCTGGATTATAATGTGTTGGGAGGTTATTCTGAGTCTGGTTTCCTCCATAGTTATTGCTTCTGTTGTTCAGGTAGTGTAGTTGCTCCATAGTGGATTCTCCATTGGGCTGGGAGCATTGAGAGGACATCCCTGTTTGTGGTGATCGTGCAAAATTATTCAAGACATGAGTGAGAGATGTCATATGAGATCTAAGGGAAGTTACCTTATCTAGTTGATAAAATCCAGCTACTGGCTTAGATCTGTCATTTTCTGTAGGTCATTGGATGTTGTTTATTTGTTGTGATTGTCCTGAGTATATGCTGGAATTGTTGACTGAGCTTTTACATAAGTATGATCATGATAGCATAGGATGAGTTATAATTGGAAATCTTTGTGATTGTGCTGAAACCTGAGAGCATGACATGAATTTGAGTTAAGTTTTAGTATGATGATGATGATGCAATACCGCAGTGTACGGGTCAAGTTTTAGTATAGTGATTTAAGAGTCCAAGTATCGTCCTCGAGAATGGGTTTCTAGATTAATTAATTACCAAGATATTAATTCTCAACTTTAGCTAAAGAAACATACATGGATAGATGGTTGAAAGTAAAGACAAACAACAGACTAACATATGGAGACACAAATTTATAGATTTCAGGAAAGTGATTTTACAAGTTAATAACCTAACTAACACATGCATTGAACCAAGAGAAGAAGTTATAAACAAAAAGTAAAATACTCAAGAAAACCTCTCGATTCTTAGTGAGCCTCACACATGTAATAAACTCCATAGTCTCCATATGAACCTACGACATGCATGGCATTAAACAACTTTTTTATGTGTTTCCCTTAAGTTTCTTAGTCATTCTCATGCCAGATTCCTAAGGGTTTTGACAACTTTGCTCTAATTCAAGTTTTATCTCTCGAGTCCACTTAAACCAACAAATTTAAGAGTTAAAGAACGAATTGCCAAAAATAAGAACAAAACATGCTTCAATACATAGCAATTGAGTCTGAACAAGTAAATCAAATCTTAACTACAACATTTAGTTACTCTAAATCACATGAAAATCAAGCTAAACATGTAGAAAACGTGTTAAAAAGGTATTACAATCTGAAAGAAAAGGAAATTAAACTTATGTGTCGATGTCGGTCCTTCGTCTCCGAGCTCCCGTCTTCGATCTCGAACCTCCACAAATGCTTTGGCTCTCAAAAACGCTCTTTTCTCTCTTCTTACAGACTGTATTTCGAAAATAGGGGCAAAAATCTACCAAATTCGGCTCACTTTGCAAGAGAATGTAAGGATATATTTAGAGTGTTCTTCGGGACAGCGTTGCAACATTGTACCCTAACCGCGTGGTAAATATGAAAATAGTCGACAGTGTTGCAACGCTAAAAGGCAGCGTTGCAACGCCCTCGCCACGGTGTTGCAACGCTATGGACAGCATTGCAGCGCCATCACCTCGGGTCTTCAAGCTTGGATTGATCCTTCTCCTTCCAATTGATGTTATTTTCAACTCCAAAAAGCCTCGTTTCGATCCCGAGTGATCCAAAATGTCTTCAATTGTCTTGTTTGTACTCTTAACCTGAAATTGAATAATTTAAACACGTAAAAACTCTGACTCATTACAAAACTAGCAATAATTAAGCCTAAGAATAGCACATTTTGTGTGTTATCATCAGTCATTCCTCCCATGAATTGAGACTTTCTCAGCCAATTCTCACTACCAGAACATCTCATGTCCCAATGGTCCTTAGCTACCGTTTGTTTGGTCAAGGACTTGTTAACTAGCTTAACTCATCCCGTAAATGTGACCCTATCATTTTCAAATCCAATAGGTCCGAGCCAACAGGCTACTATTAAGAAAGACAACTGTTGGCAAATTACCTAAGAGACCCTATCCATTTCTGGAGTTCGCAGTGTTCCGATCCCTATAGTCAGGCCCTTCGTAGGGTTTGGCTGTTTTAGGACAACCTAGCAGGCGGACTATAGAAATCTCACACTGCGACCTAATGGAGGAGACCGTAGGATACGTTGACACGCGTCCTGCTCCTATTTACTATGGACACTTCCCTCATTCACCTTGGTATTGAACCATGCAAACACATACCGTAGGGGGACGGCCTATTGACGCCACGTAGCCGAGCATGGAACTAACGGTGTGAACTCTTGAGGACGTAAGAGTAAACTCGATGCGAACATCTCGTTTTCTCCCACTGAAGCTCCTAAGATTAGGGTATAGGTTTAACTTAGTCGGATTCTGGCTAAAAGAATCTATCTAAGTCTATGCCTATTGTAACTGTTATATCTAGGTCTTTTAACCTTATGTCTAGGTAAATAAACATTTTAATTACCTAGATATAAAATAGAACTAAGGTTAATTCAACTCAACCTCTGAATTAATTCCCAGGTAGGAGGTGTTCCGTTAACCGTCAGCTTAAGTACCCCCAACCTTAGACAGAACTTCACCAGTAGAGTTGCCTTATAACCAAAGTCCTAATATCCTACTATATTTTAAACTATTTAAAATATTGTGTAAGACTAATTTCTAATCCTATTAGAAATTAAAAACTTAGGTCTAAATTAATTTTAAACAACTTAAAACTAATTTAATTTTAACTCAAGTTCCTATGTTTGCATGCATTTCTTTATTATAGGTTATGGTTTCTAAAACCCCTTTAATTTATAACTTTTATAAATTTAATAATTAACCTATGAAAAAAAAACTATATTATAAAACCAATATTGGAATTATAAATAAAATATTCAACTAATTGAATAATTAAATTACTTAAAATAAAATAACATTTATTTTAAACTAAGTAATTACATGCTTCATGCAATTTATTTTCCATATAATCTAATTACAACAATTATAATTAATTACTCATGAAAAATAAATTAATCATGCATTTAAACCATATTCATATAACAATTATACAAATAAAATTCATGAACATGCTTATCCTAAGGTGGGGAAAATTCTAAATGACATTCATAAAAAAATACAGCTGTAAAATCGGAATAAATTGACCCCTAAAGTGCAAAATAGTAAAATTACTATAATTTTATTACATAAACTAGTCCAAAACTCCTTGAACCGGGCTTGAACCGCTCGAACCAGACCGAAAACTAACCAACGTGTTGAACCGGTTTGCAGCTGCTGAAAATGCATCACGACGTTGCAACACTCATGAAGGTGTTGCAATGCCTGCTTTGTCCGCGCGCGCGCCTGCTATCGAGGTAGCGTCACGCCACGACTTCCAGAGCTCTGCGTCGATAGGAAGGACGGCGTTGCGACGCGCTGCGCCGTTCCTCAGCGTTACCAGCGCCGACGAACAGAGTTACCAACGCCTAACTTTGCTTTCAGCAGCTTTCTTCTTCTTCGAACACAGCAACAACAATCATCAATTTCTCCTTCGATTCTCAACCGAAATGCACGAAACTGGTCCCGAACGACTCTTAACTCGAATACAGACTCGATAATGCACTTAATTTCCCAAAACACAGGGGCCTTTATATACAAATTGATCAAATCAAAAGTAAACTATGGCCAAAATATTCCTAAACTAGTTTTACAGCAAACCAAATCAAATTTCCCACCAAATCAACGCAATTTTGTTTCAATGAAAGGAAAACAAGCATTGCTCTTATACCAATTGATGGAGATCTAATCTCCTTGAGGAGCAGAAACGAGTTTTGAATCGTAATTTACAAGTTTGTTTTGGTTGAAATGCAAAAATCCATACATTGATAAAAAAAAAACATAACAAACATACATTTTCTAATCTAATTAGACATGGAAATTAGTCATGCAAACATATTAAGTTTAAAAATTAAACTAAAAGGAAGAAAATAGATTACCTTTGTTGATTTCCACAGAACAACAACTCCTTACTCCAAGGTTCACAGCAGCACAACAACACCCAAAATTTCTCTGTTTTTCTCCAACAGAACACTACCAACAGGAGAACCTTCTATTCTCTAAGTGCTTAGACCAATTCCTTTGTGGGAAGGAATTCCATTAATTGGAACAATCTTTTTGGGAATTGAGAGAGTGAAAAGGAGAGAGAATTCATATGAGTCAAAAAACAGTTCAATCAATCGATCGCCAAAAACCGACTCCCTTCTTCCTGTTAAGCTATCGATAGGGAGAAGGAGAGAGAAAGTGGGGAACGTGTCTCGATGACACGTTCCCTCATTTTAATATAAATAATAATTAAATCAAAATTTATTATTAATTTAAATCACATTTACATAAAATAAATTAAAAATCATATATTTAATTTTGATTAAATCACATTTAATCAATATTTCTCTCTAACCTATAGTTTTAATGTACATCTACTGCACATTAAATTTTAACCTATAGATTTCAAATATGAATCACATTCACATTTGAATTTAATATTTGAACTCTTTCAAATATTTAATTCTCTCATATAATTTAATATGAATCACATTCACAATAAATTTATAATATATAGTTCCAAAACTATATATTATATCGTATCTATATACATTAAATTTATTCCCTTATGAATTTGAACATTTCAAATTCAAATGATCTAAGAACCCTTTACGAGCTAGAAGGTGGACCTAATGGACCTCTGGATCGTAAGCTCCAACGATATGAGATTGCTCGGTTAATCTCATTAACCTCCCAATCAACATTCGTTGACTGCGGGAACACTCCACTAAAGTCCCGCAGCTGCACTCTTCTCACTGCACATATATTTATGTGTCCACGGATATTGACCAATAACAGCAAGTCAATCCTTCACGAATGTTCGTAACACCAGCTGGATCAAATTACCGTTTTACCCCTGGGTTACATCTTGTACCTTAAGTACCAGTGCTCATCTAATGAAGAATTTGTTTGTGGTCCTACCAACAAACAGAGTCCCTTGGTGGGTTAATAGGTCCACATATATCAGCATGGATTCGTTCAAACAATACAGGTGATTTAGTCCTCACTTTAATTGGTGATGGTCTAATGATTAATTTTCCTTGAGAGCATGCATCACATGATAATTCATTAGATTGAAGAATCTTCTGATTCTTTAATGGATATCTATGTGAATTTTCAATAATTTTTCTCATCATTATTGATCTCGGATCACCCAGTCGATCGTGCAAAACGCTGAATATTTTTGGATTCATGAACTTTTGGTTCATTGTTGCATAGATTTCAATTACTCGTATATGAATATAGCATAATCCAGAGGAAAAAAGTAGACAATGTTTCTAATATACATTTTTTCATGTGAAACAATAGATGTGATATAGAGATACTATATATTATTTTTACGATTAGTTTGAACATGATTACCATTATCACGTATATCTTTGAAACTCAATAAGTTTCTTTTCGACTTGCTAGATAACAAAACATTATTGATTGTGAATTTTATTCCTTTGGGCAAGATAATGTTTTTTTTTTCAAAACATTTAATCACATTTGCAGAACAGATATATTATTGACATTTGCTTCAAATATTATTAATTTGGAAAATGTTTTCTATTTTTTTAGTATGGTGTCCGTAATTGCACTATTTGCTAAGCAAAATTATGAGAAGTGGTCATGATTCTTCAATGAGAAAAATGACATAGGCTTGTACTGATAACTGTTGGGATTTTTGTCCTAATCTCGTGTTTGTAAAATATTGTTTTGAAATTAATAAGAGTTATTATTTTCTTCACTTTGTGTCTCGCAAATATTTTAAACTTTTCCAATAAACTAAGCTCCAGGGTCATTGAATATATGAGAAAACTAGAACTTGAACGGTGTGTAGTTAACACACAAGGAGGATCACGTTTGAGTTAATGACCCGAACGGTCTACAGTATAAGGATGGGGTTGGAGACCTAATCCTGGATACACTTGTGGATGCGGCCGCTTTGTATTAGATACAAACGAGGTGATCGACTCGTTCATGTGGTTGACATGCGAGTGGGAGCATCCTGTACAATGAGATTGTACAAGATCCGGACCGTGAATTATTAGACTTCTTGATATAACACCGCTAATGCGAAAAAGACTAATAAATTCGTAGATGACCATTAGTGACTCGACACGAATCCCGAGCGTATTACGGACTCCTGCTCACGGTCCGTCCTTTGATTAGTACAGTGAGGTGGTGGTCCCATCACTCGCCCAATATGCCTATCTTCTCGGGGGCAGAACCAAGTAGAGAGTTGGGAACCTAATTACGCGAGATGGAATTCACTCGTTCACTTATAGGGGAAACTAGAGGGGTTGTTCCCTTAAGTGTTGTCTCCGTGGCTTGGACAACAGCACCCACCTTCTCACCGGCCGAGAAGGGTGTTGTGTATGGTTGGACCATCACAATATGTTGTTCATTAGAGGAGCAGTGGGGACTTAAGGAACAAGATATAGACACAAGGGTAAAACGGTAATTTGACCCAGCCTTGTCTATGAACAACCTGTGAAGGGTCGACTCATGAGCATTAGTTATATCAGTGGACACGTAATATTCTACACTGATGGGAGTACAGCTACAGGCTTTAGTGGAGTGTCACTGTAGCTAATGAATATTGGTTGACCGAGTCAAAGAGTTTGACTGATTAACCTTTGATCATTGGAGCCCGTCACTGTAGGTCCATTAGGTCCCTTGGTTGGCTCAATCTGGCATAAAAGAAGGGTTAAAGTTTTGGTATGAAATTGAAGTGTTCAATTTCACTTTAAGAGTAATTATATCATATAGATGATATAATATATAGTTTAATATGAATGAGATTCATAATAAACTATATGTTAGTTTAATTGTTGAATTAAAGGCTAATTGGAGAAATTGATAGAGAGAAAATAAATTGAATGTGATTCAATTTGATTAAATCCACAATTATTGCAAATGAGATTTGCAATATAAGATATGAGATATCTTATATTATATAATTATGTGAATGAGATTTACATAATATATGGTTGTGGTAAAGTGGTAATTATGTGAAGTTGTGAACTTCATCATTCCACTATTTAAACCCTTTGTAAGATGGGTTTGGTAAGCCAAGTTGTCATTTTTGGATTTTGACCTAAGAATCCAAAAGTGCTTTATCTCAATTCTCCCATTTCTCCACCTCTTCCAAAACACAAAGTTCCCACCAACTTCCTTCTCCAAAAGAGAACAACCAAGAAAATCTATTTTGGTAGTGTTCGGGATTCGTTCGTGGGAAGAGTTTGTGGAGATCGAGGAGCGCGAAGAGTTCGTGATCTGCAAGGAGAAGTTGCTGAATCGATCTACAACAAGTAAGTTAACTTTCTTGTTGTACATTTTTCAGCATGTTTAGCCTAGATCTAATAGGTAGATCTGTTTTAATAAATACGTTGCATGATGATACCGTGGCGATTCAATCGTCTTCCGCTGCGCGGGGATTCTAATTCCTTTCAATAACTTAGTAAAATTGTGAAGCAAAACAAGGTATCACAAATTTGACCACAATATATAAAATATAATATAAATAATAAAAAGAAAAATTCAAATGTATATATAAAAAAAAAATTGGAATATATGAATAAAATATAAAGAAAATAGAAGTGGAGGAAGAGAAAAGGGATTGGTCTAAGGTTTGCCCAATGGTATTTTTCATTATTCACCAAAAGCTACTATTTATAAGTTATTTGGCATGTAGTGAGGTAAAACAATTGGGCACTAATCATAGGTAAATATTATATACATGGAGGACACATGGCAAGCAGGGGCTATGTTACATGGTTAAAGGGAAGAGTAACACATGGACAACACACAACACTGGACATGAGCATCTACTTTCTAATATCCATAATAAATTATATACTCAATTTAACCTAAAAAATAATTATACTCAACCTGTTAACTATTATGTCATTAAATATAAAGACGTGAACATGCTTAGTTGTATATGTATATAAAAAAGAAAGAAATAGAGATACTAGATGAAAAATTGGAGGAAATAGGCTTTAGACCTCGAAAAAATGGGAGGGTATGTGCTATAGAGAGAATTTAGATTCAAATACTAATTTGATTTGATTTTGAATCAAACGGCTTATCAAATTAATTTTTTTTTTATATTCAAATTCATTATAAATCAAGTTATCTCATTATTATTGTTTGAATTTGATATTGAATTGAGGTATTCATTTTGAATTAAATTATCAAATTGTATTATGATGATTTAATTGATGTAAGTAACTAAAATTTAAAAGAAGTATTTTGATCTTAAAAAATTGTTTAACAAATCATTGCTATTTAATATAATAAAAAAAAAACAAAAAATAATTATATTTAGTTATATAGTTTTTGACTTAAATAATTAGTCTACTAAAACAAGAAAACAATTATACTAACAATTATATAATTTACTTAACAAGTACTGTAATGTAATGCTCCAGAACTCTAAGTATCTTTTAGTTCGTGCTTTGAGTTAATTTAATGGAGAATATTTTAGTTGGGGCTTGAAATTTCATAATTTGATTTAGTATTTTTTTTTTTTTTACAACTAAAGAGAATTAAATAAATTGAAGTTTTAATCAAGCTTTAGGGTAAAATTGTAATTTTACGGAAGAGGATGGACAGTTTTGGAATAAGAGAAAAGTTGGATTTAGGGGTTTCTTTCATGCACACAAATCGAGGCTTCATCATCCTCGACCTATCTCTCCTTCACGATCCCTTCAACCGCCGACAACACTAGCTGTTCTCAAATTCTCCGACCAGCTCCCAAACTGCACCACCTCGTCGCCGCTGCATCGCCGTGAAGAAGCTAGCACAGTCGCCATCATTTCGTCTCACCGATAGTCAGCCTGTTCGGATCTGCAAGTTTCTGCAACACGTCGCCGCCAGTTTTCAAGCACCGTGAATTCGCCAGAATCGAACCTCGCGAGCCGCCGTCTTATCTCAAAACAAACGGTTCTGAGTAGATCGACACTCGAGCACTTCGAAAATGCGCATCACGCTCCGAGACGCGCCGCCACACTGCGACCACGCGTCCGCCGATGGCTGGAGTTAGTCCAAATCAGTTTTATTTTTCCAACTTATTTATTATTGCTAGATGTTTAAGTAACCCAGAACTTCTTAATTGATAATTTGGTTCAATTAATAGGAAATTAGTGGTACCGAAGTCAAACTAGTAACTTGGAAGATTCTAGTCACGAATTAAATTGTAACGCCTCATAACTTCACTGGTTGTAAGAGTGAAGACACTATCCCCACAAATCAATATGAGGTCTTTTTAGCATGTTTTATCCTCATATGCTCCCTAGGAAAATTCCAAATTCCCAGGAGATCACCCAACATAAGATTGCTTCAAGCCAAGCATGGTTTCAAGCCAAGCATGGTTAACTGTGGAGTTCCTATGATTGAGCCACCGAAAAAGAAGGTGCACTAGTAGTAGCTATCAATTCTTTTAAGCATTTTTTAACTATATTTTCATATCTTCATGGTCACTCGCATGTACCATTTTCCTCGGGCATCATGCTTTCATATCCTCAGGATCTCTTTCATTCAGATGTGGACTCGGTTCATTCATGTACCCCTCTTCCTTGGGCGTCACACAAAATCGTCTAAAACCTTAGTTTAGAAAAATATTAAAGTTCTCTAATTTATTTGGTTTAAGAAATTAATGGTTTAAATTTAAGAATCTGATTGTTGGATAGGTTTGGAAGGTACATTGAGAAAGGAGCTTAATTTCGAGAATTTAGAGAGCCAGACAAATTTGAGGAGAACCAATCTTCAAGAAATTAAGTCAAAAGGAAAATCTAGGATCTTTGAAACGAAGGCTAAGGTAAGGGATCTCGTGCCTAACTTTTTAAAATGAGATAAAGGATTTTAATTTCAAAATATTTTACTATGTCTGTTTTGGAAATTATTATTATGCTCTAAAATATTGTTTTATTTAAGTCAGGAAAGTTATCTCATGAATAATGAATTATTGTTTTCCATGATATGTGCATTTTATAGTTATGAATGATAGATGGGACCCATGCATGTTTGTATGTACATGATAAAGTTTATGAATGGTTGTGACAATTATACTTCCTAAGATTCTAGGGGTTTTGAGAGAACTCCACATGACTTAGTGGTCTTTGGACCTAACATGCTCCTAGAGTGTTGAGAGGACTTCATATTACACAAGAGTATTCGGACTCAACATGATTCAAGAGTCTTCGGACTCAACATGCTCTCGGGGTTTGGGAGGACTCCATATGATAGGAGTCTTCGAACTCAACATGCTCTCAGGAGAACTTAATTGACCACTAAGAGCCGAAGAGAATAGTCATGATAGTTTTAGAGGAAGCTTTAGATCCCACACATGAAAGTGTAGGTGCAGTTTTATAGTCGTAATTGTATGTGTATGCATATCCCAAGCCTCGATAGCGAGGTCACTTACTGGGTATTATTTTATAATACTCATCATTTCTTTTTAATGTTTTCAGGTAAAGGCAAAGGCATACAAGGCAAGTGACGGGACGAATTACGAAAGTCATGAGAAGTTTAGAAGTCATGTTTCCGCATTTATTTAAATTTAGTTATTTTTCATTACATGTTTTATTCCGCTTATGCAGTACTTTTATGTTTTAAATTAAGGTAAGACATTAACTATGTTATTTAAAGTTTTTTTTAGGGTTTGATTTTCTGTTTTGCGATCCTAAAAGTAAAATTTAAACTGTGATTTGAATTGATTTTTTTTTTTTATATTTTAATGACCTAAAAATGCATGCAGAATTAGTAACGTCCCTAAGATTTGAGTATTAAAAATTAGTTGTGTTACCGTACCATTATAATTAATTTAACCTAAAAAATAATTATAGTCAACATGTTAAGAACTAGGTCATTAAATATAAAGATGTGAACATCTTTAGCGGTGTAAAAATATTAAAAAAAAAAGAAAGAGATGTGCTATTGAGAGAATTTAGATTAAATTCAAATTTAATTTGATTTTGAATCAAAACATTTATCATCGGCTATAAGATCAGAATTTGAATTCTTCTACTCAGGGATTCGAACTCATGATCTCTTGGTCATAAGTATTACTTGATGTCAGTTGAGCTATGCTCTTGTTAGCTTCTACCCACCTGTTGTTGATGAACTAAAAAAGCATTGTAATCAATTTTTAAAAATGGTTTTAAGACTCCAAACAACTTATTTTTATTGAAAAATTGTCGAAATATAACAAAAACCTTGTTTTCTTTTCATTTTGGTTTCCTTTGAGTTTTGTTGTTTGATGTTTGCTCAGTTGGAAGACCTTTCTCTTCTGTGATTGTCGATCTACCTTGACCTCGAGCTGTGAGATCTCATTTCTTTCACAGTAATATATTACCTTTGCAAAAAAAAAAAAAAAAAAAAAGATAAAGAAAGTTTAACTTATTTTTATATAGCACAATTCTTATTTGTAAATTTAAATATATTTGATGAAGTTTTTATTTTTATAATTCTTTTATAAATATCCATCAATATTCAATATTTTTATCGATATTTCCATAAAATTGAAATATCAATATTTTAAGATCGTCGACATCTAAAATCTTAATGGAACCAATAATTTTTAAAATTTAGCTAATATTAATAAAAAAAATTTAAGTACAATATCAAAATTGTATCCGAAACTTGGCATATCAAATTTGAATATCAATTTTTACTAAACTATAACAATATTTACATCAAACTTTTGTAAGTGTTTTTATTCTTACCCATAGACTATCATTTCAAAGAATACCTCGGAAATTGTTCTCGCGTGTATTAGTTTTTAGAGTCCACCTAATGACGGTGTTGTTATATATTTATTTATTTTTTGGTTTATCTATTGAAAATTTAAGCTTATAATACTTATGGGTACCTGTGTTTTCTTTGCTTTCTAAACTACTTTGACAATGTTTTAAAAAATTAATGAAGTTTTCCAGTTTTTTTTTTTTAAATTATGTTTAGTTATAGACAAAAAAAAAATTATTTGTATTTTTCCTGTTTCAAAAACATGTATCCCAATCTCAGGCATGTGATGTCAAAGTACATAAATGAACAAACATCACATCACTCACTAGAATGAGAGCGATGTTACTATGCAAACATGGTTAAACAAAAATATTATTTTTTTAGTTGAATCACACGTGAGGTTGAAATTTGAATCTTAGATGTTTTGATTGAAGACGTAATGTCTTAATGTAACGTCCCTAAATTTAGAATGACTTATCTAGGGAGGTTAGCTAAACTGAGCTGCCTGTGCTGAAATTTCGGCAGCATAACGACGCTACTAGAACAAAATAAAAAAATTTCAAGACATGTTTCGATAAACACAATAGTTCTAATCACCAACAGAACCCTCGACCTCCAACAAATTTCATCCACAATCAATAGGCTTAGGACTCAAGCATTTAGAAACCATGATAGATATGCAACCATATGAAGAATTTAAATAATAGTCTAACATCACCAATTAAGAAGAACAAGAACCTAGAACATCCTAAGAGTCAATTAGAAAAGAAAAAAAAAACTTACAACACACATAAAGTTCCAAACCAAAATAAGATGTACAATGGAAACATAAAAATACTAAAATAGCCACAACGAGCCTAAATACATGATAGAACACAAAATGTGCTATTCTTATGCTTAATTATTGCTAGTTTTATGATCATTTCAGGGTTTTGATGTGTTTAAATCATTCAATTTCAGGTTAAGAGCATAAACAGGACAATTGGAGACATTTTGGATCTCACTCGGGATCGAAATGAGGCTTTTTGGAGTTAAAAAGAATATCAATTGGAAGTAAAATGATCATTCCAAGCCAGAAGATCGGAAGTGATGGCGTTGCAACGCTGTCCCTAGCGTTGCAACGCCGAGTGTGCTGCCTTGATGCGTTGAAGGCCTATGCAGGTAGCGTTGCAACGCTATCACGATAAGGAAGCAAATGTGAAGGACCGTGACGAGGGCGTTGCAACGCTGCCTTTCAGCGTCGCAACGCCAAATCGATTAGGACGCGCGCGGTTAGGGTACCATCGTTGCAACACTGCCTCTAGCGTTCGACACATTCCATATATGTACCACGTGTTTAGGGTACAACGTTGCAACGCTGTCCCTAGCGTTACAACGCTGTACCAAGAAACATTATAAATAGAACATTGTGTCTTCTTGCAAAGGGAGCTGAATTTGATAGAGATTTCACCCTAATTTCAAAATACTCTCTGTAAGAAGAAAAAAGTGAGCAATTCTTGGGAGCCAAAGCATTCGTGGAGGTTCGAGATCGAGACGGGAGCTAGGGGACGAAGGACTGACATCGACACATAAGTTTATTTCCTCTTTCTTTCAGATTGTAACACCGTTTTAAGAAGTTTTCTACACTTTTAGTTTGGTTTTCTTGTGATTTAGAGTAACTAAATGTTGTAGTTAGGATTTGATTCACATGTTTAAAACTTGTTTGCTTTTGTATTGAATCATGTTTTGTTATTTATTTTTGGCAATTTGTTCTCTAATTCCTTGATCTTGTTGGTTTAAGTGGGCTCGAAAGAAAAAGCTTAGATTAGAGCAAAGTTGTCAAAACTCTTAGAAATCTGGCATGAGAATGACCTAAAAGTCTAAGGGAAACACATAAAGAAGTTGCTTAATGTCGTGCATGCTTTAGGTTCATATGGAGACTATAGAATTCATTGTGTGTGAGAGGCTCACTAAGAATCGAGAGATTTTCTTGAGTATCTTACTTCTTGTTTATAAATTCATCACATTAGTTCATTGCATGTGTTAATTAAGTTATTAACTTGTGAAGTCAATTTCCTCCAAATCTATCAATTCGTGTCTCCACTTGTTTGTTTGTCTTTTGTCTTTACTTTCACCACCTATCCATGTTATGTTTCTTTAGCTAAAATTGAGAATTAGTATCTTGATAATTAATTAATCTAGAAACCCATTCTCGAGGACGATATTTGGACTCTCAAATCACTATACTAAAACTTGACCCGTACACTTGCGGTATTGCATAAATATTAATTATACGCAATAAGTTTTTGTCGTCATTGCTGGGGAATGACGATTATTTAGATTAATTAATATTATGAGAAAATTCGAGATTTTAGACTAAAATGTGTTTGTGTTGTCTTCCCTTATTTGTTTTCCTTATGTGTTTGCTGTTTGTTTCCTTTTTTGTCTTATTTTTGTTTTGTGTGTTTTTTAGTTTGTATCTCCTGTTTTTGGTTGTGTTGTTATTATGTAAAAGTATTTTGTTGAATTATTGAAATTTAAAGTATGACTTTACATGATTTTGATTCTCCACCATGGTATTGTCCCTCTCAGAACCCTAGGTATGTGCATCATGATTTTTCTGAATACCATTTGTCTAATTTTTACCATTCTGCACCTAAAATTGATGAAAATTCTTTTGATGGTAGTCAATTAGGCACTTGGAACCAAAATTTCTCTTACCCTGACCAACCTATAGAAAACTCTTCTCTTGTGGACCTAATAATGAAATATACGTTAGAATTGAAAATTAAAAATTTGGTTCATGATGAATTAGAAAGGTTGGATAGGTTAGAGGCTAAAGTGGTAGAACTTTGGGAAATAGTACAGGAAAGAACTCATTATCTTAATCAATTAGTATTAAGGCCTTACAGGAGCAATTCCTTATTCTTACCACTGAGGAGGAGCCACCTAGGAGTACTTATGCGTATGATAGTGAGGATAGGATGGAAGAGACTGAAACACACCAAAAACAGGTTTGTGAGGTAGACATTGGTAATATAATCACTTTCACGGAGGAAAGTTAGATGAGAGAGGTCGAGGCTGAAAAGTTTTTTCCCCTTTTATCTCTAGAAATTTCCTTTAATCTTGATAGTCATTTGTCCTACACTCACGAGTCTTGTTTTGATTTTTATTCTTTTGTTTTAATACACAAAAATACCAAAAATAATATTCTGTCAGGAGCCCAGGAAAAAACAGGATAGCCTTTTAGACTTAGAAAGCTATATCGATTCAAGCAATAAGCACCCGAAGAAATATGAGCAGTTTTACGTGCCTTGATAAGTCATCGTCTAGCTAAAAGACATTAAAGAAATCGCTTCTTGGGAGGCAACTCAAGCTTTACATTTTTGTTTTCTGTTTTTAGTTTGTTTTGATTGTTTGTTGTTTACTTACTAGTTTATTTGCTTTGCTTTATTAGGTTGTTGTTGATGTCTTTCCTCGTTGAAACCCATGCTCCCGTTCAGAAGAACTTCAACTCACATGTCTTGGCTATCCAAGGAACTCAGAAAATAATAAAGATTTCCATAACTCAAGATAGTATTGTTCACTCTTACCCTCCTTACTATTTGAGCTTATTTTGCAAACATTGGGGACAATGTTTAGTTTAAATTTGGGGGTGGGATGTTATTGATATGTTGTGATTATTCTGAGTATATGTTGAATTGCTGATTGATCTTTTGCATAAGTATGGTTATGATAGCCTAGGATGAGAACTAATTGAAAATTTTTGTGATTCTGCTGAAACTTGAGAGCATGATATGAATTTGAGTTCATTTAAAAATTTTCTTGAGTTTTTCCTGCACTATTATGCACATAGTCTGTGTACCTGTAGTTTTGAATTGCTTAGAACAAAGTTATTAGGCTTAGAAGTTTAATGTCACCTCGATAGGTCTAAGAGTTGATTTGAGAGTTAAACTGCAGGATAGGGTGAATGACAATATGAAGTGCATGATTTGTATAATATTTGTCTTTTGCGAAGTAGTTTGTTTGTTTGTTAAAGAAAAAAAATTTGTGAGGGCAAAAAGAGCTACATTCACTGTGATCAGTTAGGCCACTCATTGAGCGAGTGCTCTGGGTAAGGGTCCCTGCAGTGGATGTGTGAAAGCTAGTGTCCTTGCACAAAAAAAAGAAGAAAATAGAAAAAGTGATAAAAAAAAGTGATTAAGTGTTAAGTAAAGTTGTTTAGTTCTTGAATGTGGGGAGGCTCAAGGATTAGTAATTATGACCAGTGTAGGGAGAAGTTGAATGGAGAGCCTAATAAAGTTGATCCGGGCCTAGTAAAAATGAAGGAAACATAGGCTAATCACACACACACGTAGGAACACTTAGGAGAAATTTTAAATTGCTCATTGAAGTATTATGTTAGAGTGTTTCCTGTGATTGCCAAATTTTCCCTTAAATATTTGAGGCTTGAATCTGATGTGTGCATAAGAACAATCTCATGTTTAATTCTGTTTTTGCTCGGGACTAGTAAAAGTTTAAGTTTGGGGGGTGTTTGATAACACACAAAATGTGCTATCCTTAGGCTTAATTATTGTTATTTTTATGATCATTTCAGGGCTTTGATGTGTTTAAATCACTCAATTTCAGGTTAAGAGCATAAATAGGATAATTGAAGACATTTTGGATCACTCGGGATCAAAACGAGGCTTTTTGGAGCTAAAAATAATATCAATTGGAAGTAAAAGGATCAATCCAAGCCAGAAGACTCGAAGTGATGGCGTTGCAACGCTGTCCCTAGCGTTGCAATGCCGAGCGTGCTGCTTTGATGCCTTGAAGGCCTATGCAGGTAGCGTTGCAACGCTGACTTGAGGCATTGCAACACTATCACGATAAGGAAGCAAACGTGAAGGACCGTGACGAGGGTGTTGCAATGCCAGATCGATAAGGACGCACGCGCTTAGGGTAGCAGCGTTGTAACGCTATCGACACATTCGATATATACCACGCATTTAGGGTACAACATTGCAACGTTGTCCCTAGCGTTGCAACGCTGTACCGAAAAATATAATAAATAGAACATTGTGTCTTCTTGCAAAGGGAGCCGAATTTGATAGAGATTTCACCCTAATTTTGAAATAATCTCTGTAAGAAGAGAAAAATGAGCAATTCTTGGGAGCCAAAGCATTCGTGGAGGTTCGAGATCGAGACGGGAGCTAGGGGACGAAGGACCGACATCGACACACAAGTTTATTTCCTCTTTCTTTCAGATTGTAACACCGTTTTAAGACGTTTTCTACACTTTTAGTTTGGTTTTCTTGTGATTTAGAGTAGCTAAATGTTGTAGTTAGGATTTGATTCACATGTTTAAAACTTGTTTGCTTTTGTATTGAATCATATTTTATTATTTATTTTTGGAAATTCGTTCTTTAATTCCTTGATTTTGTTGGTTTAAGTAGACTCGAGAGAAAAAGCTTAGATTAGAGCAAAGTTGTCAAAACTCTTAGAAGTGTGGCATGAGAATGACCTAGAAGTATAAGGGAAACACATAAAGAAGTTTCCTTAATGTCGTGCATGTTGTAGGTTCATATGGAGAATATAGAATTCATTGTGTGTGTGAGGTTCACTAAGAATCGAGAGATTTTCTTGAGTATCTTACTTCTTGTTTATAAATTCGTCACATTAGTTCATTGCATGTGTTAATTAAGTTATTAACTTGTGAAGTCAATTTCCTCCAAATCTATCAATTCGTGTCTCCACTTGTTTGTTTGTCTTTTGTCTTTACTTTCACCACCTATCCATGTTATGTTTCTTTAGCTAAAATTGAGAATTAGAATCTTGATAATTAATTAATCTAGAAACCCTTTCTCGAGGACAATACTTGGACTCTCAAATCACTATACTAAAACTTGACCCGTACACTTGCGGTATTGCATAAATATTAATTATACGCAACAATAATACATTAAGGGACGTCCTCGTAGACTCGTCAGGTCACCGCCATCACCATCCATTCACGATTTAGCTTTATACAAACAAAAACATCAAGGTAGCCGAGTGAGTATCAAAATACTTAGTAAATAGCTCACTCACATCCAAACCTACTTCAGTACAAACAAAAACAACATTACTCTCGCGTTACAATCATACTAGAACAACGCAACTCGACACATCATGCTTCACACACCTCACCTTGAGCCCCCTTGTGGTAATATCTCGAGTTCTACTCTCGATTCTGGAACATAGGTTGGCGATGACATTGAAAGAAAGCAACTCTCACACCTGCTCTCTCGCTACCACAAAACAATGAAAGAAAACAACCTTCACGCCCTAAATAATAGAAATCACCCTTAGGCTAGCACTCGAGATGAAAGAAAGCAACCAACATCCTCATCTTGATGGGGAGACGCCCCGACTAGTGCGCTGAAGAAGGAAAACAATTCTATGTTGGGATGTATGTCCTAATCTCGTGTAATTTTGTAACACTCCAATTTGAAATAAATAAGAGTTATGTTTTCAATGCTTTGTGTCTCGTATTTTTCATAAACTAAGCTCTAGGGTCATTGTATTATGAGAGAACTAGAACTTGAACGGTGTGTAGTGGACACACAGGGAGGATCACGTTCGAGTTAATGACCCGAACGGTCTACATTATATGGATAGGGTTGGAGACCTAATTCTGGATACGCTGTGGTTGCGGCCCGCTTTGTATTAGATACAAACGAGTTTATCCAGCTCGTTCATGTGGTTGACATGTGAGTGGGGGCATCCTGTGCAATGAGATTGTACAAGACCGGACCGTGAATTATTAGACTTACTGATGTAACATCGTTAACAATAGAGGACTAATAACTTCGTAGATGACCAATAGCGACTCGTCCTTAATCCTGAGCGTGTTACGGACTCCTGTCTGCAGGGGTCTGTCCTTTGACTAGTACGGGTGAGAGTGGCCACAGTTGCTCGCCCAATATGCCTATCTTCTCAGGGACAGGACCACGTGGGGAGCTGGGAACTTGACTACGTGAGATGAAATTCACTCGTTTCCGAATTAGGAAAACTAGAGGGGTTGTTCCCTTAAGTGCTGTCTCCACGGCTTGACTAACGGGGCCTCATCCTCTCACTGGCCCGAGAGGGTTGTTGTTTATGGTTGGACCATGCAACATAGTTGTTCATTAGAGAAGTAGTGAGACTTAAGCAGCAAGAGGTAGACACAAGGGTAAAACAGTAATTTGACCCAACTGTGGCTATGAACAACCTGTGAAGGGTCGACTCACTGCCATTAGTTTTATCAATGGACACAACTTGTACTACAGTGATGGGAGTGCAACTACGGGTTTTAGTGGAGTGTTACCGTAGCTAATGAATGTTGAATAATCGGGTCAAAGAGTTTGGCAGGTTAATTTGGGATCATTAGAGCTCGTCATCTGTAAGTCCATTAGGTCCCTCGGTTGGCTCAAACTGGATAAATTGAGGGTTTACAGTTTGGTGTGGATTTGAAGTGTTCAAATTCATTAATTGGGTAATTATGTCATTTATATGTGATATAGTTGACATAATATATAGTTTGATGTGAATAAGATTAATAATAACCTATACTATAGCCTAATTGATTAATTAGTGCTACATTGGAGAAATTGAATTGAGAGAAATTAAATTGAATGTGATTCAATTTAAAATTCCACAATTATGCAAATGAGATTTGTATAATAAGGTATGAGATACCTTATATTATGTGATATGCAAATATGATTTGCGTATCATATAGTTGTGGTAAAATGGTGAATTTGTGGAGATTTTAACTCCACCACACACCATTATAAATAGATGCATTCAAAGGCATCTCACAACACAAGTTGCCATTTTTTGGATTTTGCTTCCAAGAGCAAAAGACATTCTCTCAATCTCTCTCAATCTCTCTCTATCTCTTTTCCAAACCCAAAACCAAAGGGAGTCCCACACACTCTCCCTCAACCTCCCGATAACAACCGAGAAGACCCTTTGGAAGTGTCTTACTGTTCGGTTCAAGGATCGAGTTCGTAGAGATCGTTAGTTCGAGAGGGAATGCTTTTGGAAGAATAACAATTTTTTGATGATCATACCTTTCTTTCAAGATCTTCCACAGGACATAGGGATCTTTTATCGTTAGTTATTCCATTTTTAATCCCTAGTGGAGATGATGATGAATGAAGATCATGACCTTAGCCTTTTCTTGACTGGATGTCATATTCCCTTCTTTAATGGTCTCTCCAAGGTTCATAGCATCCAAATGTATCTCGGCATCAAGCAACCATGACAAATAACTATTACCATTAATATCAAGGGTTGTGAATTCTAATTTTGCAAGATTTGTCATAGTAACACTATCAAAATGCATTATATTTATATTAGAAAATTAATATAAACTAAACATGCAAAATAACAGAGATTCATGTTGATAATGTGTTGTGAAATTAAGAGGCAAAACCGGACACCAAAACTTTACCAAAACATGTAATAATGATGATAATAGTAATAAAAATTATAATAATATGGATATTATATAATATAAAGAAAGAAAGTGGAATTTTATGGCAAATTAAATAAACAAATAAAATTAGAAAAAAGTGGGAGAAAATAGAGAAGATTGGAGAGTTTCTTTCACCAATTGTGTAATTTTATTTTTTACTATAAGCCACTATTTATAGGCAATTTGGAGAGCATGATGTGGTCCATTTGGACACCAATCTATGGATTTTGTTGGACACATGGGAGATAGTTTGGCTATGGAGAATTTGTCACTTCGCATGGGTATCAAAGAGACATGTGGAATGGACATTTATATGTGTATGTTTACAATAAATTCTTCTTTATAACTTTTAACTTGCACACAACTATAATAGATTAAATAAACTTATAAATTTTATCGATATTTCAACTTTCAAACTTGCATCTATTTAGTTCATATACTTTAAAAAATTTAGAGGTGTCTAAACTTAAAGATTGTATCTCTATTCACTCTTTATACCATCTACTTACTCTTTATACCAAGAAAGGTTCTGAATAGCCTCACTAAACTTTCAACTTCATGTTTAATAGGGCCTTTGTCGTTGACTCTTTCACTTTAACTCCTTTTCTTTGCACTAAAAATGCATAAATAAACCTAACAATGTCCTACCAAGTAATTCTACAGATATGTATGTATAATTATGAAATTCAAAGACCAAGCTTATACTTTAAGCACTAAAAGTCCAAAAACTAAATTGATATTTTAACTTACTTTTATATCTATATATATTTTAGAAGTATAATTAATATCTAAATTAATAACACATATAAAGTTAGTTGATAGAAATTTTATATTTGAATATGATTTACAATAATCTTGATGTACCTCAATGTATCCACACAAATTTTTTTAGTACAATGAGAGTTGAGAAATTCAAACCACAAATTTCGTAGTCGTTAACACATCTGATATACCAATTGAGTTATGTTATCTTTGGTCATACTTAATTAATTAAAGATAAAGTTAATGAGAAATATGAATTTTATATTAAATAATGTATTTTCATTACTAAAATTGATAATATAGAATTTTGTTTTACACAATAAAGGAAGGATATAAAAGGAAAACATTATTTCTTTCAAACATATATATACCTTGTTGTATTATAGATGACATTCAATATATGAATCATCCCACACGAACACATACGTGTGAGTATATATATAAAATAAATTTTAATTGGTCTATGAGTGACATTTTAAGTATTCTTTTTCGACGGATGAACTATTTTATTATATTTATCTAAAGAATATCATTTAGAGTCGATGAACTTTTTGTGCTTTCTTATCTATATGTTGAAAATTGTACCTGAACTGAAAAAAAAAAAAGAAAAGAAAAGAATATTGTACCTAAATATGAATAATATGAGATATATGTACCAAAGATTCATTTTCACGCACATTGATTATCATTTGACTCGTGATATAAAATTAAGAACCAATGATCCTTTCTGTATTTTGCATCCCGTCCAAATTAACATGAGGGTATCATATTGATCTCGTTCTAGCGCTCTCTCATTCTCACTCATAACAGTAATAAGTAGTCGAAATTCTAGATAAAATAAAGAGACAAGGAAAATCGATTTTCTAGTTTCCGCTCCCGCTCTAATTCTGCCACTGTTATACTCTTCTTCTCTCACTTATGTTTTCCTTGTCTCTTTGCTCTCACTCTAGCTCTGTTATTCTAACTCTTCTCTGACTTATTTTTTTCTCTAAATTTTTGACCAGAGCGAGAGCGAGAACGAGAACGAGGGCGATAAAGCTAGAACGCGAGCATTTTCGCCTATGAGAGTGTGAGCAACCAATACCGCCAAATACTATTCTCATGGGTAATTTTGTACACATTGCCACACCAGAATGGGTCATTTTTATTATTTTCCAGAAACCAGGTCATCAACCATTAAAGAGTGTGAGAATACGTTATCCGTATGGAAGCTCCAAATAATATGTCATTTAATGCACTAATAATGGAAAAGTAGGTATTATTTGATAAGATTTTTATTTTTGGAAGAAATTTGATAAGATCTTTAAAAGGGTATAAATTAATTTAAATTGTTACGCAATAACTCCAATGTTGAAATATTTATATTTATTTAATGTGTGACTAAAGGTAAGCTTATGCAATCAATATTTGGATCAAGAAATCTCTTAATATTTTTGGGGAAAAGTAGTTATTATTTGGTAATTTGATCTTAATCAATTCACTTTTCTTTTTCTTGTTAATCTCAAACATGCCCATATTCGTGTAAAAATTTAATGAATGTAATTGACATGGCATCATTTCAACATTGACGTTTAATTACTTTGATTTGATGTTTGACTAGGGGTAAGCTAAAATAAATAGATCAATATTCAATTATATAAGCCATTTTTATGTGTTTGCTAAGAAAGTTACATTATATAGAAAGAAAATAACTATTTTTGAAATATATCTACCCAAAGTATATGTCTATAAATAAATGAATAAATTACATAAACATACATATAATGTAGTTTCTTAAAAAAAAAAATCAAAATTGTAAGTGAAAAATTGACTTGTTAGGTTCATGGTGGCGCAAGGTTTTTCTTTAATGGTAATGCCAATTTAAATTTATTGCATAAGAAATATTGATTTTGATTTTTCAATTCATCTGAATTAAGGGCACGTTTGACAATAGTTTTAGAAACATTAATTTTAACATCATTGATTTATTAAAAGTGATTTTTGTATAATTATGTTTTTGTTTGGCGCTCTACCATTTCAAAGAGAAAAAAGTGTTGGAGACATGGAGAGATAAAAATTTTAGAAGGAAGAGAAAAAAAATTTAGAGAGAAAATATTAATAAAGAGAGTAAAATTAAAAAATAAGACATAAAAGATAGAAAGAAAAAAAAAAGGAGAATAATAAAAATTTTAGGAATGAAAACTTTAATGAAAAGAAAAAAAGTTAAAGAGTTAGAGAGAAAGAAGTAGAGCAAGAAAGAAAAAATTAGAGAAACGTTAAAAGATATAATAATTATAGAGAAGAAAAAAAATTAGAAATAAAAAAAATCAAAGAGAGTAAAACCATTAGAGAAATGATGAAAAGTAAAAAAATAAAAAAATAATTTAAAAAGAGATACAATAAAGAGATATAGGTTACTTGGTAATAGTTTTGAGAGAACGCCTTTTAATGGTAATTTTTTTATTTTTACAAACAAGATGGTTTTTACCTGTCACCAAAGTTATATTTTTTTTAAAAAAATTATATTATAAATCATTTTAAGTCACAATCACTTGACAAAAATTACTTGTTTACCATTGACTGAAAATCATTTTATATGATTTTGGATACTTCCGAAATCATTTCATAATACTTCCAAAATCACTTGTTCAGTGTTCACTAATCACAATTTTAGGTATATATAAAAAAAAGAATGTCACAATTATGAAAGAAAAATGATTTTAAGTCTGTCAAAAATGATTTTAGACATTCTAAAACCACTCTCAAACATGCTCTAAGGTAAATATTAACAATAGATTTGCGGTCTAGCACAACCAAATTTAATTAATATTAACATACTTATTTTGAGATGAGCATTCTTATCAAATTTTTAGCTATGTTGATGAAAGGAGAAAAGTTTCGATAATAAGAAATCTGAAACGATTAGTAAAAACCTCCCATTGAATTAATGGGTCTCAACTCAACCATGTTTCTATGGTGACGAAATCTTCTTAAAAGTCTCTCTGCCTTTTTTTTTCCTCTTTTTTTCGCCTTTTTAAGGAAGTGGAGAAAAAAAAAAAATTCCCCTCCCTTTCACAGAGACTTAAAATTTTGTTAAAAGTTAGGCGTAGTATATTTTTGAGTCAAAATATCTTTGTATTTTAGGATCTGTTTCTTTTTAATTTTTACTCCCTTTACTTTTAATAACATTTAAAATTAGTCTTTACTTTTAGTTTTTGTTAATTTTTCTGTAAGAAAAAAATAGTTTTTATTAGCTTTTCGAGCATAAATTTTAAAAATGCGTTTATATTGTGTCTAGTAGATGGACTAAAATGAAATAAAGCTCAAAGAAAAACTAAAATATAATAAAATTAAAAATACAGTACCAAAATGATATTTTAACATATTTTTTTATAACAACATTTGGAATCGAAGAATTTGAATTTCTAACTTATTGATCGATGGTATATATCAATTACTATTGAAATATGTTTACTTTAGCAAATTACCATTAGTACTATACTATAATTATATTAATTATAATTTATTTGTTCCCGAGCATAAAAGCTAACAATAAACATATATAAATAAATTGTTGTGCATTAAGTTTTCAATAAATTGCAAAATTTACATTTTTCTTTCCTTATTATTTAATGATTCTTTCGCGTGTATGAATTCTTATAATTTAAAAAGCACAATTTATACTTTTAAAAATTGTTATGCAATGGACTGAATGACATATATTTTACATATATAAATTAGTGAGTTGTCGAAAAAAGTTGTAAGCCATTCATGAACCCTATTGATATATGTAAAATATGTAGATGATTTATAACGAACATATAAATAACAAGAAAATAATTAATTTGGTTTATGGGTGACCTATGTTTTTTTTTCTTCTTCTTATTTTTAAATTTTTTTTTCATAAGTAAATATATTTTACCTTAAAATGAGGACGTCACAACTCGAAGTCAAAACAAAAGAACTAGCACACCCAACAACTAATCAAATTAAAATATATATATATATTTTTTTTGTTAGGAGTAAATTTAGACAATTAGATTAAACCCAACTACAAAAGACAATTGAGTCAAATACTGGCCAAATCCGAGATCCAAAAAAAATTGGGTTGAAGAAGTCCATAAGGCAAGCAAAATAGGGCAGACGACGGACTCAACTCGAATCGACCCAGGTCGACCAGGGGCGAGTAGACCCAAACTAGTCCAGGCTGAGGCGACCCAGATTGATTTGGACCGAGCCGACTAGTTCGGTTCAATTTTCTACCCCACTCCCACACATGCCAAGCATTTAGCCTTTTTCTGTAAACCCTTAATCCGATTAGGGTAGGGAAAAGGTCCCTCATATAAATACCTCGCTGCAACTTCATTAGAGTTAACCGAATTCATCCTCAGTCTTTTGACTACTTAGCTAAAATCTCTCTAACTTAAGCATCGAAGTGGATGTGACAAGCAGTACACCGGTGTATAGTTTCTTTTTGTTTTGCAAGCTACCTCTTTCTACCAAATTACAAATTCATTGTTGGCCTCACGTGCAAATTAGGGGCATCCCTCTGTCCGAATGTGCGCATCAACATACATATATATAATTTCTCTCTACAGATATTCGTATAGAAAAAAATAGGCTAAGAGTTTAATGAATTATCTGTGTGCAAATCATTCACCAAAGCCGAATGGAGATGTTATTTAGAAAACATTTTTGTTAATTACGTAATTTAGTTTCTAATATTTGGATCATCTTTCAATTTCATCATGATTTTTTTTAAAACTCTCAATTTCATGGGTTTATATCATATGCTTTTCGATTAAGTTTTTGTCACTAAACCTTAAAAAAAATATATGTAAATTTTTTTTTTTTTAAAAAAGTATTTTATGAGGTTGCCCATGAATAATATGATAATAACATTTTTATGTGTTGATTGTCAACAATAAAAAACCATTTTTGTTTGGAAGTTACTATAACTTAGGTAATGAAGTGAGTAGATTTTTTTTTCTATGGTTGTGTGAATATATTTATTAGCGCAACGGAGAAGACATTTTTTTAGTTCAACAACATGGAGAGGTAAGAATTTGAATTTTTGCTCGAGTATATATATGTCTTAATTAAGTTGAACTATATTTAAGTTGGCAATGGATAAGACACCTACCATTGTTGGTCGATAATTCGATCTTTTTTTTATCCACAATTATTGAACTAAACAAAACAGTGTTATGCTTATATATTATTGAAGAAGTTTGATAAATATTCAAAACTCAAAAATATATATGCTATCCTTATTTATTAATAATGAAAGTTATGGATCAATATTTTCAAAAACTTTGAAAACTAGGCCCCTTCTTTACATGGTAGTTGCCATTTAATAGCTTTAGTGATTTGGATGTCTTAAATCAAACTTCTCCCTTCTTTAGTTGGTAATAGCCATTTAATGTCTTTAGTTAATTATTTGGATGTCTTAAATCATACTTCTCGAATTGAATTACCATTTATGTGCTAATTTTTAGCGTCGAAATAACTTCATCCATTTAATATAATAAGTTAGAGATATAAGATGGAGCAATATAATAAAGGTACACATTCAATTAGTCGCTTTTGGTATTTTGTGTGATGTAATATTTTGGAAAGAAAAATCTTTTAAAGCTAAAGCATTGTAATAAAGAAACCAAACAATTATTATTATTATTATGGACTTAAATAAAATGTAGAGTAATAGATTCAAAGTAAAATAAAAATTTGTTAAAATACCATTTTAGTCCTTGTACTTTTAGCATTGTTTCATTTTGGTCATTGTACTTTCAAATGTCCATTTTTAGTCCCTATATTTTCAATAAAGCTTAAAATTGGTCCCTATAATAAGTTTGAAGTTAATTTTTTTTATCAAAATTGGTTAAATAATAGTAATAATTTCAATACATGAAAAGACACAATGTGAACATACTTTTAAAATTTGTAGAGGAAAAGCTAATAGAAACTTTTTTTTTTTAAAAAAAATTAACAATAAACGAATAGTAAGACTAAATTTGAGCTTTATTGAAGGTACAATGATTAAATTTGGAACTTTGAAAGTACAAGGACTATATGGAACACTCTTCAAAGTAATAAGTCCTTAAAATAATGTTGTGTTTAATAGATCTTTGATATACAAAATTTTTAAAATTAACTAATTCATTAGATTTAAAGTTGAATTTTATGTGTATTTGATCTTAAACTTTCAATTTTGTGTCTAGTAGATTCGTAAATTTTAAAAAATGTTGTTTTCTTAGTACAATTGAGCTACAATCTCTTTGGATTTAAAAAATGTTAAATAAATCAAAGAGTTATTAGACACAAATTTAAAAATCCATAACCTATTGAGCATAAAATCAAAAATTCAAGGACTTATTAAATATTTTTAAACTTTAAGGACCAAATAAACACAAATCTAAAAAGTTAGAAAATTAAACTTATAATTCAACAAATATTGAATTCTTGAACTTTAATATTGGTCTCTTTAGTCCTTATGTCCGCTTCTGACTTTGTGGCAAATACATAATAGGTAATATGTCGTTAATACCATCCTTATTAACGAAATGCTGTGTATCTTTTTCACGTAGTATATGGATTGAACGGTCAAAGTACTAAAAAAACCGTCAAGTAATCATTTGATATAAAACAACACAAAATAGGCGAGCTTGATAAAAATAAGGATAGGCCAGATGAGAAAAAAAAAAGTTAATTTAAAAGGAGCATTGTGAATAATGTCTAAAAAAAAATTAATCGTAATAAAAAATAGCTAAATAGTTTCAATATTACGAATATGACTATCTACCTTTAGGAGCGGTTGATAATAATATTAATTTTCTAAGATGTTCTTGGTATATCTTCATAATTACTGTCATGTCACTATCGTATTTAGAACATTCCAACAATTGTGAGATTCTGTTTTGAAAAAAATTCAACTATTTCTGACTGAAATTAACTCACATTTTCCTTTTTTTAGCAAAATATTTATTTGATTGAATTTGGAGTCGTCTTCCATGGGGCTATCGAGGTCTCCTACAGCTGGTCTCACAATACACGTTACAGACGAAATCTCTTCCTGCATCTAGTCTCAAAGTATACGTTACAGACTTTTCATTGGTATGGTTTACAAGTTTGTAGAGTTGTATAAGTTCGAAATGAGTTCTCATAATATTCCTATCTTGTGTGGGATAAGGACGATGATTATAAGATTTACAAGTCAAGCTCAGTATATTCGATGGTCAGCCACGGAAAAAGTCTTAGTCTCTTTTTTATGGATTTACAACAAATTTAATTGTGAAAATAAGGTATATACCTTATATACATTCTTTTAAAATGATACAAAATGTACGTACTGATATCTACAACATTGGGTTGTTGGGTGTTTATTACTAGCTTCCAAAGACCCAGTATTATTTCATTTTTCTTTATTTATTCATCTCAATACCTTCTGCATTAGTTTCATTACGATAATATACCGCCCCATGAATTTGTATGTCTTCATATAAGATATAAACCAATAGTATACTATTGGATAGATATTTATGCATATTTATACGGTAAAAAATAACATATATACTAACTTGGAGAAATGTGAAGGAGTTTTAGGTGGAGTGAATAACTATAACTATTTACCTTTTCTAATGGTGCATGATACATGTGTGCATGAGAATTAATTTTTTATGTTTTTTCTTACACGTTGGGTGGATATTTACACGTATTTCTACTTAACAGAGTTGTATGTTCCAATATATACACTAAGTTTGAGAAAACTAAACGAGTTTTAAATGGTGTATTATAGAAGTAAATGAAAATTACACCTATTTACCTTGTCTAATGGTGCATGTGGATGAGGATTGATTATAGTTTATTCTTGCACATTGGGTAGATAAATACTTACATTTCTACTCATTTATTATATATTTATTGAGTTGGAGAAATGCTAGGAATTTTTACATGTGGATCATTAATGGTGTCAACAAACAATGAGTATATATTATCTTAAGTTAATTTTTTTATTTTTTTTCCAAATTCTCATTCCCTAAATTTTATTCAGGGTTGTTAGGAACGTTTTTGTAACCTCCCTCTCAATCTTTAATTTTTTTTTAAAAAAATTCAATCCTAGATTTTGTTATTTGAAAAAATCTAACATACTTTCTCCATCCTTCTTGTTGGCCACTATTTTAGGTAGAATAAATTATAAATATTCAATCGGGTATTGTCATCTCAATGTAATTGGTAGATTTTAGTTAAAAATAGTTTTAACCATATTCACAAAGTGAAACTTGTTTAGACATTTTTCGAATTGAATTGGTTAAATTTAGATATTCTTCTTACGGGCCCAATTTAAAATGTATTCCATCCGTTTACTTGTAATTGTTTTGGAACTTGCATGAATTTTATCCAAATGTAATTGACTTGGGTAGAGAATGACTTGGGCCTAAGGCCCAAAAGTCACATGAAAATAGGGAATTGTGACCAATGTCTAAAATAAATAGTCTATAATGAAAAATGTCTAAAAAAGTTTCATATTGCAATTTTGTCTACCTATTTTTCAGGAAGGAGTGTGAAGAAAATTTTATACCTATTTTGCCCCTGGTATATAATTGAATTTACAGTCAAACCTAATTTATCCAAAATTTGTTCCAGCCCATTTTCCCTCGAAGGGAATGAAACTCCCGCAGCGAAAAAACGACTTTGAATCGTCGTGGTTTCGTTTGTTGGGGTTTGTGCCCTAAAACTCGTAGTTTGTAATTATGTTCTAATTATTGTAATAAAGTGTTATTATTTCAATAAAAAGTTATTGTTCGATATTGCCATTATTTTAACCCAAAATCTAATAAACTAAACATCCAAGGCTGTAAAATATATCTTTAACTGAATGTAGTGTACATATAAAGAATCTCGGTTCGAGATACAACCTAAAAGGTCAATAGTAAGAGGATAAGGTTTGGGTACCTTGCCCTGGTAAAACTATGGATGTGGCCCATTTTGTATATGATACAAACACAGTGATCCTAACGCGTTCGTGTAGATGACATGTGAGTGGGGATATCCTATGTAATGAGATTAAATAAGACCGGACCGCGAAATAGTAACCACTAGATGTAACTCCGTTGACTAGTTAGGTTTCTATTTCACTGGAATGACCTAGGCAACTTGATCTCAATCCTGAGCGGGTTACGAAATCCTGTTTGCGAGGGATTGTCCTTTGACTAGTATGGGTGAGAGTGGCCAGCGACTCAATATGCCTACCTTCTTGGGGACAAGACCGAGTGAGCAGCTGGGAACTTAGCCTAGCAAGATGGAATTCACTCATTCCCGCCTATTAGGGTAAGTAGATGAATGTTCCCTTGAGTGGTGTCTCTGGGGACTTGAACAAAGGGCCCGACCCTCTCATTGGCCCGAGAGGACTTCACATTTGTTGGTAGGACCACAAACAAATTGTTCATTAGAGGAGCACTTTGGTACTTAAGGTACAAGATGTAACCTAGGGGTAAAACGGTAATTTGACCCACCGGTGTTACTGAACATTCGTGAAGGATTGACTTGCTTTGTTATTGGTCAATATCGTGGACACGTAAATATATCTGCAATGAGAAGAGTGCAAACATGGACTTTAGTGGAGTGTTCCTGCAATTAACGAATGATGATTAGGAGGGTAATGAGATTAACCGAGTAATCTCGTATCGTTGGAGCTTCTAATCTGTAGGTCCATTAGGTCCACCTTCTCGCTCGTAAAGGATTCTTGGATCGTTTGAATTTGAAATGTTCAAATTCATTAGGGAATAAATTTAATGTATATAGATGTGATATAATATAAAGTTTTGGAACTTTATATTATAAATTTAATGTGAATATTGTTGGGATTTATGCCCTAAACTTGTGTAATTTTGATCAATTAAATAAAGTGTTATTTGTTTTGATAGAATTACAGTCGTGCTTTATAAATCCAATAAACTAAGCTTCAAGGTTATAACTTTTATCTTGAACATCAGTGTAGTGGACACTATTTGGGTTGAGTTCAAGAATATAACCTAAATAGTCTATGGTATAAGAATAAGGTTGGAAACCTCATTCTGGTAACAGCATGGATGCGACCCACTTTGTAATTAGTACAAATGAGGTAATCCAACTCATTCATGTAGTTGACATGCGAATGGGGGTATCCTGTATGAAGAGTTCATACAAGATGGATCGCAAAATTATTAGTCTAACCAAAGGTAACAACGATAATAAGGATAAGACTAGTTGTTTATAGATGGTCATTAGTGACTCGACTGAATCTGAGCAAGTTAAGAACTCCCGCTTATAAGGGTTTGTCCTTAGACTAGTATGGGTGAGAGTGGCACATGGCCAGGCTCAATAAGCCTACCTTCTCAGGGATAGAACCTCGTAGGTAGCTAGGAACTTAACTGTGCAAGATGGAATTCGCTCATTTCTACACTAAGGAATTAGATAGGTTGTTCCCTTAAGAATCGACTCGTGTCTTGAACAACGGGGCCCCGCCTCTATGAGGGGTATGAGTCTAAGGTAGGACCTTAGACTTGTTGTTCATTAGAGGATCGGTGGTGCTTAAGGAGCAAAGAGGTAATCACGATGGTAAAGCGGTAATTTGACCCACCGTGATTACTGAACAACCCGTGAAGGGTCGACTCATGGGTAATGACTATATCGATGGACACAATATTATCTACAAAGTGAGAGAGTGTAGCTACAAGTCTATAGTGGAGTGACTTGTAGTTAATGAATATTGATTAACTAGATCAAAGAGTTTGATCGATTAATCTCACATCATTGGAGCTCATGATCCGTAGGTCCATTAGATCCCTCCGTTGGCTCAATATGGTAATATTGAGGGTATAAAGTTAGGAGTGAAATTGAAGTGTTCAATTTCATACATGAGGTGTTATATCAATTATATATGATATAATATATAGTTTTAATATGAATTGGATTCATATATAAACTATATACTAAAGAGAGAATAAAGGAGGGGTAGGATGGTCATTTCCATCCCATTCCCCTATATATATGGTTGCATGAGATGCAACTAGTGTAAGTGATTCTAAGACATTCTAAGGAATTACAAGCTCTCTCTTGTTGTGTTGTTGGAAGAGTTCCAAAGCACACATCTCTCTCAAAATACCTCACATCTCCTAAAGGGAACCCACCTTCCTCCCTCACCTAGAGAACAACAGAGAAGATCCGATGGTCGTGTCTTCGTACGTTGGAGTTCCTGTTGCTGAGATCGTGATCGTGGGAGAGTGGAGCACTCGAAGAAAGGTTCTTCAAAGGTAATTATCTTGCTGTTCATTCTATTTTACATGCTTAATCTAGTGTTTTGTGTTCTTGAATTAATCGTTGTAACTAAATCAAGAGCGCACGATTAGCAATCGCTTCCGCTGCGGGACTTCGATTCCCTTCAATTGGTATCAGAGCCCAATTGCGTTCTTGATTTATGTTATGGATTTTTCAAGAACAAGGTGGGATTTACTGTTTTTGCATGAGATGTATGAACGATTTTGCAAAATTAGATGTTTTCCATTTTGGCACTTAGATTTACAATTTCTATTGAATCGTTCAATGTAAGGGCCCGGTGTTTTGGGCAATTTTAATTGTAAATCGAGTCTCAGAAATCAGGTGTCGATCGAGGCAAAGCGGTTCTTTGAGAAGATCGGAGCGAAAACGAAAAGGAATAGTGGATTCTCATTGTTATGCGGTGTATGCGGCGCGCAACGCCGCTCATCGGCGTTGCAAACGCTGCGCTGCTGAGGAGAAGACACGCACAGGAGGCAGCGTTGCAACGCTCGACTGAAGACGACAAGAAGCAGTGTTGCAACGCTGCTATCAGCGTTGCAATGCCAGATACGTTTCACGCAAAGGAGCAACGGGCAGAAAACGTTTTTTTATTATATATTAATTATAAAAATGTTTTATATTTAATATATTTAATATATTTAATTAATATAATTAGATTATATTAATTAAAATTATTTCTAGGGTGCCAAAATTGGTCTAATTTTTGCTATTTTAATTATGCAAGTGTTGTGTAATTATTGACATGCATAGTGTATGCTTGTATTTTAGAAATCCCACCTTAGGTTAAGCATTTTCATGCATCATCTATAATATAAGGAGTTATATTATATAGTTTGCATGATTAATTAATATAAGGTTGTTATATTAATTTATGGACAACATTGACATGAATTATATATCATGAGATGAATATGCTATGAATGTCTTATTATTCATGTGATGAATGATCAAGCACTATAACATAGTATGCATGTCACCTAAGGTTAATTATTAGTTTTAAAGTGTTTAGAACTTGGAAATAATAGACCTTAGGTTATCTAGTTCTAATTAGATTAGAATTAGGAACCAAGTAATTTATAAACTATGATTAAAAGAGAAACTCTGTCTAAGGAAAGTTTTGTCTAGGCTGGGGTATGTAAGCTGACGGAAACGGAACACCCCTACCTGGGAACTAACCTGGGAGTGAAATTTAATTAGAGAGTTTTGTAAATTACAGTAGCGTCAGCGAGTTTATTAAGGGGTTAATAAACTAGAAATCCTAGGTTTAATATAAGGAGTTATATTAACAAACTTAGGATAAAATCAATATAAGAGTTATGTTGATAGAGTTAGGTAAAACCATTAGACGGGTTTTAGCTTAAGTTAGATTCCTATAGGGAGGAAAAAGTGTATGAGATACATATTTTTCTACCTACGTTATCTCTGGGAAGTTCACACCGTGAGACTCATACTTGGCCTCGTGGCGCAAACGGGAGCGTCCCCCTTCGGATGGTGTTTGTATGAGTCAATATCAAGGTGAATGGAGAGGGTACTTATAGTGAGTGAGAGCAGGTTTAGTGAAAACAAAACCTACGGTCTCTTTTTCGATTTACACCCGTTAGACCACTATGGTCACCTGCTAGTTTGGCTGGACCGCACAATCCCTTCGGAGGGCTTGATCATGGGGATCAAACACACAGAGACACACGAAAGGGATAAAGATTTTCTTAGACTATTTTCCAATCTAGTCCTCCCTTCGACGGATTTTATTGGATCGAGACTCTGGGATCTAAAGACAGAAGGTTACACTCACGGGGTACATAAGTTGTGTATGTATCCAGACCAAACAATGGTAACTACAACTGATAATCCCATGAAATGGGATTATTTTTGGCACTTTCCACTGCTTATTTCTATTAAAAATTGAGTGGTTGGCGTGCTTTTAGTCATTTTCTTAGCATGTTTAGGTTGAGTCTTGGAGTGTGTTTTTTTTTAGTGGCTAGTTGTTCTTTTTCCTTGTGTGTTAGGTTAGTTTGTATATTTGGTGTCTATTTAGTTTTGTTGAGTTGGCGTGTTTTATGCTCGTTGTTTGTTGAGTTTTGTGTGTCCGGTTATTGTTTGTGTTTGTATTTGTGTTTGGTGTAGGGAGAAGAGGATTGTTGAGTGTGGCAACATCAATACTACAATGCGGCTGCGGTACTGCTTTTAAGAACAGAAGGCAAGTACGCTATGAAGTAGCAATGTCACAGCATTGTTGTAGCATTGGGTTCGGGCAGAAAAGCCAAAGTAGGGCCCACCTCGCGAGATGACGCAGGAGGAATCTCTTCTCCTTAGTTAAATCAGCAGTTTTGGACATTTTGGGGAATTATTGGACAAAAGAAGGACAGAAGAGTAAAAAGGGGAGAAAATTTACTTAACCTAATTTAGAAAAGGGGGGATGGGTCGATTGGAAAAAAAGAAGGGAGGAGGAGGCTACCCTTATCGAGAAGGCAGCAGAGAAGAAAAAGAGGAGGAGGTGACCCTTATCGAGCGCTTGCTGAAGAAGAAGGCAGCTGCTACCTCACCTCCACAGCCAATTCGTGTCCATCTTTTCTTCTCTCTTATTAGCTTTGTTTTCTTCCTTGTGTAGTTAGATCTTTTGTAGTAACTTTGAATTCATCTTTAGAATGTTTATAAGTTTTAAGCATTTTGTTCTTGAGTTCTATGTAATAGTCATGGGCTAAGTACTTTTTACGTTGGAATTTATGGGATGAGATTCTAAATTCTTGAAGTTCTTTTGTTGGAAAAGTGCTAAACGCGTGTAGTTTGCTTATGGGTGTTTTTGGTTTATTGTTCTTCTTAAGATTGATCACCTTTAGATTGAACATTAGTTCATTTTAATTCTGAAAAGGTTGAGATGAATGGAAAAAGCATAAGCATTGCAAGTTTATCTTTCTCTTGAAAAGGAAAAGAGTTCAAAAGGCATAGACATATGCCTTTTGGCTTGTAAACTTTAGGAAATTTGAGTTGTTGTGATGTTTAAAAGTTGGGTATTCATAGACATATGTAAATTCTGCTTTTAGGCTGTAATTCGAAGGATAGAAATGATTCTCGGAATTTTCGTATAATTTCTTGTTTCTGCACAGTACAACAGTTTGCAGCAGTGTGGTAGCATTGCTACAACATTAGATAACAGAATTTAGAAGTTCATTTCCATAAATTCCAATGTTTTTATTACTTCATCCCCAGCTTGTTTATTGTCTATTTGAGTTGTTTATCGCTCTTAGATAGCTAGAATCAATCTCTCTTATGCTAAGCTCATTTTTGTTGTTTTTTGAGTTGTTTAGGCGCTTTAAGTCTAATTTAGCATTACTTATCTTCTCAAACTTTTGCAAACATTAGTCCCTGTGGGATCGACCTTGTTCACCAATTACTACCTACGATTGCGTATGCTTGCGTAGTGAGTTTTTGCACAACAAGTTTTTGGCGCCGTTCTTGACTATTTGTTTGTGAATTTTGTGAATTTGAGTACTTTTATTTGTTGTTTTTCGTTTTAGTTAACTCACTCAAAACTTTGATTGGTTACCTTTTTATCGTGCTAGGTGCTGAATTCCTTATATGAACGAGGAGCACGATCCTGAATTGCAGCCTCTTGATCCCGAGATCGAACGCACATTTCACCATCGAAGAAGGGAACAAAGAGGACGAGCAGAAGCTGAAGGTATGGCTGAACCACCGCTGAGAATTGATAATAATGGTGGTGCTAGAGCAGTGGAAGATGAGAGAGATAGAGTTATTCAGGAGTATGCAGTGCCAATTCTGATTCCGGAGATTATGCCACTAGAGATAGAGGCACCGCATTTTAAACTGAAACCAGTCATGTTTCAGATACTCCAGCACACAAGCCAGTTTGGGGGTACGCCAATGGAGGATCCTCACTTACATCTCCAGTTATTCATGGGTGTGTGTAAGTCCTTTGTAATCAGAGGGGTAAGTGAGGACACTCTTAGGTTGACGCTTTTCCCTTACTCACTAAGAGGAAAAGCACTTGAATGGTTGAACACGATTCCACCTGGAGCTATTTCAAGTTGGAATGAATTGGTGGAACAGTTCCTGATAAAGTATTTTCCACCCACCAAGACTGCAAAGCTCAGGAGTGAAATTACTTCCTTTCAGCAACAGGATGATGAGTCTCTGTATGAAACTTGGGAGAGGTTTAAGGAATTATTGCGCAAATGCCCAAACCATGGTATTCCCTATGGCATTCAAATGCAGACTTTTTATAATGGGTTGAATACCCACACGAGGATGGTGGTTGATGCTTCAGCTGGAGGAGCACTGTTGTCAAAGACATATAATGATGCATATGAGATTCTAGAAAAGATTGCAAAGAACAACTATCAGTGGCCTACTTCACGCCTTAATCCTACTCGCCAGGTAGCAGTGGTGCAAGATGCGAGTTCAGCAAGCTTGACAGCACAGATTGCCATTCTTACCAACACGCTGAAAGCAATGAATGTGGGTTCAGGAAATCAGTTTGGGCCTCCAGTTTCAGTATCATGTGTTTATTGTGAGGAGGGCCACACTTTTGATGTATGTCCTTCCAATCCGGCATCAGTAAACTATGTGGGGTACAACAAGAATTTCAACCCCTATTCGAATACATACAACCCGGGTTGGAAGCATCATCCGAACTTTGCATGGAACAATCAAGGAGCTGGGCCTTCAAATCAGCAAGTGAGACCTCCAGTGCCTTCAGGGTTTCAACAACAGGGATACCCTCAGCAGATTCTGCAAAACCCTAAGGTGCAAACTCATGAGCCCACATCCTCATTAGAATCATTGTTGAAAGAGCACATGGCTAAAACTGATGCCATAGTGCAGAGCCAAGCTGAAGCAATAAGAAACCTAGAAAATCAAATGGGCCAACTAGCCTCAGCCTTAAACAATAGAGTTCAAGGTACCTTGCCTAGTGACACTGAGGATCCAAGAGGCAAGGGCAAGGAAACTTGTAAGGCGATGCGACTTGAAGTGGGAAGGAGGAGTTAGGTAGGCAAACCCAAGGTCCCTAAAGGAAAAGAGCCCACTTCAATCCAAGTTGCTAGTGAAAGTGGAAAGCGACACAAGGAAATGCGATAATAATTCCGAGATATCAGCCGAGATAGATAGCGGCGAGAGGATAATGTGGCAATGGTATGCGATTACATCGAAGCGAAACGAGAAAAATACAACAGTTTTCCACAAGTTCAACCAAATTTGAACCGATTGTTTGAGACCACCACCACCATTTCCTCAACGTTTTCAAAAGAAGCAGCAAGATGAACAATTCGATAAGTTTTTGGACATTCTGAAGGAGCTGCACATAAACATCCCTTTAGTGGAAGCCTTGAAGCAGATGCCCAACTATGCGAAATTCATGAAAGACATTTTGACCAAAAAGAGGAGGTTGGGTGAGTTTGAGACGGTTGCACTCACCTCAGAATGTTCATCTATTGTTCAACAAAAGATCCCTCAGAAGTTAAAAGATCCAGGGAGCTTCACCATACCTTGCACCATTGGGAATACTTACTGTGGGCAAGCCTTGTGCGATTTAGGGGCTAGCATCAACTTGATGCCCATGTCCATCTTTAAAAGACTCGACATTGGAGAGGCAAGGCCCACCACAGTTTCATTACAACTGAATGATCGCTCGATGGTTTATCAGTGAGAGGTAAGATAGAGGATGTGTTGGTAAGTGTGGATAAGTTTATCTTCCCCGCTGATTTTATTATACTTGACTATGAGGCTGATAAAGACATCCCAATCATCCTGGGGCGACCTTTCCTAGCCACAGGAAGGACGCTCATTGATGTGCAAAAGGGGGAGTTGACAATGAGAGTCAATGATCAAAGGGTAACGTTTAATCTTTTTAATTCTTTACATTTCCCTAATGATGTTGAGGAGTGTTCTCTTGTGCATGTTTTAGACACAGCTGTGGTGGAAAGTTGGCATGAAAGATCAGCTAGGGCAAATGACTTTGTTGGAAATGAAAATGAAGCTGACTCCAACAAAGGAGGAACGATTGCTCATGTGGGAGCTACACAGTATAACGGCGTGAATCGAAGGCAATTTGAGTCACTGGGGCTTGCAGAGAGAACTTGTCTTACAATCAAGCCATCAGTTGAAGAGCCACCTACTTTGGAGCTTAAACCGCTTCCCACACATTTAAAATATGCATACCTTGGAAAAAATGACACTTTGCCAGTAATCATATCATCAGCCTTGAGTGGAGAATGTGAGCGAAACCGATTCTTTCGATGAGACAACATGATCGTAAAGCAATTGGGTGGTCCATGGCAGATATAAAAGGTATCAGTCCATCAATATGTATGCACAAAATCCTGTTGGAGGATGATTGTTCAAATTCAGTTGAGCATCAAAGCGGTTGAACCACTCGTCATGAAAGAGGTGGTGGGAAAGAGATTCTCAAGTGGTTGGATGCGGTATCATCTTTCCTATCTCTCGATAGTGCATGATGAGTAAGCCCGATTCGGTGTGCGCGCTAAGAAGGGTGGGTTCACGATGGTGAAAAAATCTGAATAACGAATCGATCCCAACAAGAACGATCCACGAGGATGGAGAGTTTGCATGGATTATCGTAAGTTGAACAAAGCCACGAGGAAGGACCATTTTCCTTTGCCTTTTATTGATCAAATGCTTGACGAGGTTGGCGGGGCGGAGTATTATTGTTTCTGGATGGATATTCAGGTACAATCGGATCACGATAGCACCAGGAGGATCAAGAGAAGACCACATTCACTTGTCCTTATGGCACATTCGCATTTAGGCGAATGCCTTTCGGGTTATGAATGCTCCTGCCACTTTTCAGCGATGCATGATGGCAATATTCAGTGACATGGTGGAAAAAACACTAGAGGTATTTATGGATGACTTTTCTACATTTGGTGAAACTTTTGATGTGTGCTTGTTTAATTTGCAGGATATTCTTAAACGTTGTGAAGAGACCAACCTAGTCCTCAACTGGGAAAAATGTCACTTCATGGTTCGTGAAGGAATAGTTTTAGGGCACAAAATATCAAAGGTGGGAATTGAAGTGGACAAAGCGAAGATTGAAGTCATTGAGAAGATGCCTCCACCTACCACAGTGAAAGGAGTTAGAAGCTTTCTAGGACATGCGGGATTTTACAGGCGATTCATTCAGAACTTTTCAAAGATTGCAAAGCCTCTCTGCATGCTTCTTGAGCATTCCAAGCCTTTTGTTTTTGATGAAGATTGTGTTAAGGCATTTGAGAGCTTAAAGGGGGCATTAGTTTCTGCTCCAGTGATTGTTGCCCCTGACTGGACCCTGCCCTTTGAATTGATGTGCGATGCGAGTGATTTTGCTGTGGGGGCAGTCTTGGGTCAGCGCAGGGGCAAGATCTTCCACTCAATCTATTATGCTAGCAGAACCTTGAATGAGGCCCAAATCAATTATATTACCACTGAGAAAGAGCTGTTAGCAGTGGTTTTTGCATTCGACAAATTCAGGGCATATTTGATAGGCACAAGAGTCATAGTGTTCACTGATCATTCTGCCATTAAATACTTAATCTCAAAGAAGGATTCGAGGCCTAGACTAATTCGATGGATACTCTTGTTGCAAGAATTTGACTTGGAAATCAGAGATAGGAGTGGGACACAGAACCAAGTTGCTGATCACTTGTCTAGACTCCATGAGACTAATGAGACACTCCACCACGAGCCTATCAAGGAGACATTTCCTGATGAACAACTCCTTAGAGTAACTGAGCATCTACCGTGGTATGCAGATCTGGTGAACTATTTGGTGAGTGGGCTTACACCTCCTGAGATGAGTAGACAACAGTTGAAAAGATTCATGCACGAGGTGAGATACTTTTATTGGGATGAACCATTCCTTTACAAAAAATGCGCTGACCAAATTTTAAGGAGATGTGTTCCTGAAGAAGAGGTTCAGAATATTCTTCACCATTGCCATTCAGCACCATATGGTGGCCATTTTGGTGGGGCTCGAACAGCAGCTAAAGTGCTGCAATCTGGATATTTCTGGCCCTCACTTTTCAAAGACGCTCATCAGTTTGCTATGTGTTGCGACCGTTGTCAAAGGGTGGGCACCATCTCACAGAAGCATGAGATGCCATTAAACAACATTCTAGAGGTTGAACTTTTTGATGTATGGGGGATAGACTTCATGGGTCCATTCCCACCATCTCATGGGAACCTCTATATTTTCTTCGATGGCGAGACTATGTATCCAAGTGGGTCAAGCAATCGCTTCATCATCCAATGACTCCAATGTGGTGAGCAAGTTTTTGAAAAAGAACATTTTCACGCGCTTTGGGACACCGAGAGCGCTCATAAGTGACGAGGGGACTCATTTTGGAAGTAGAATGCTTGAATCAATGCTAGCTAAATATGGGATCAAGCATAAAGTGGCTACTGCTTACCATCCTCAGACTAGTGGGCAAGCTGAAGTATCCAATCGTGAGATAAAGAGAATTCTTGAGAAAATAGTTTGTGTATCACGCAAAGACTGGTCAATGAAATTAGATGACGCTTTGTGGGCATACCGGACAGCTTTCAAAACACCCATAGGTATGTCACCTTATAGGCTTGTATTCGGTAAGGCATGTCATTTGCCTTTGGAACTCGAACATAAGGCATATTGGGCTCTTAAGGTGTTAAATTTTGATCTCCAAGCGGCAGGAAATGAGAGAAAAATGCAGCTTGTGGAACTTGAAGAGTTGAGGCACTTTTCCTATGAGAATGCCAAACTTTATAAGGAAAAGACCAAGGCTTGGCATGATAGTCACATCCTTTCGAGAGCACTCCTTCCGGGACAGCAGGTGCTTCTCTTCAACTCACGATTAAAGTTGTTCCCAGGCAAGCTGAAGTCAAGATGGTCAGGACCTTTTCAGATTGTGAGTGTTTCCCCATATGGAGCAGTAGAGCTTCTAGATGAAAATTTAGGAAATACTTTTAAAGTGAATGGTCAGCGTGTTAAGCACTATTGGGGAAGCACCATTGATAGAGAGAAGGTGTGTGTGTTGTTTCAGAGCTGAAAAATGAGTGACAAAGAGTCGGGCTGAGGACTAAAAACTAAGCGCTTGATGGGAGGCTTCCCATCCGAGTAAATCTTCTCATTTTCGCTTTAATTGAGTAGTTTTGTTTTGCTTTTCTTTGTTATTTGAGTTTGGTTTGAATTTCTTTTGTGTTGGGCACCTGCTGCCCCTTTATTTTATAAGTTTTGGGTAGTTGTTTTGTTTCAGGGGAAGAAGTAAAGGCAGAAAAGCAGAAATCACAGAACAGAATTTTTCGCCCAGTTGTGGTGGCGATGTGATAGCATCATTGCTAAGTTGCAACGGGAGGATAATACTAAGTTGGTTCTAGAGGCTGCAATGCTACTCACTGTCGCCACATTGACGCAGAGGAAGCCTGTCGTCAATGGTCAATGCGATAGCGTTTTGATCTTCTTGAAAAAAAAAAAAAAAAAACGAAAAGAGAATTTAATTCGAATTCATTAAATTTTTTTCCATTCTCCTTTTCAACTAACCTTCAAATGCCCTAACATTTCGTTTGCTGTCCTTCTTCTTCCTTTTATTTTCTCTCGGTTTTCTTCTCCTCTTCTTCTGCCGTAGGTACTGGAGTGATCGGCGCTCGAGCTAGGTGACCGGCTTCTTCAGTATCAGTCCACTCTACCGTCGCCATCTGCCGTTTTCCAAAGCCGACAGTGTCCGGTACAGTTTCCTCTCCAACTCCCTCGCCATTTGTTTTGTGTTGATTAGCCGGCTTCTTCCGTTGTCGTGTTCTTCGACATCAGGGTTCCAGCTGGTCGTCGTTTCAATCGGGAGGCCAAACAACTATTTCGACAACATGCCACCCAAGGCTCGCTCCAAAGCTAAAGCCTCCGCTTCCCAGGCTAATGCTGAATCCGAATCGGTCGGCCGAGCATCCCAGCCATCCATCGCTGGCCGACATTATTCCTACCTTTGCAGCGCCGGAAGCTGAGGTTGCCTTTCGAGCTATATTCGTCCGACAACCCCTCATTGAGAAGGGCTTTATTTATTCGCAAAGTGCAAATTTGGGGCTTCCTCGATTCATCGCTGAGCAAATACAAGAGAGACGTTGGCAGCGGCTTTGTTCTCATCCGTTTCGTGTGAATCTCCCCGTAGTGCACGAATTCTTCGCTAACTTCAAGTATGCTTCAGAAAATGGCGTTTTGGTCCGGAAGAAGTTAGTTCCTTGCCATCGCCTTCACATTAATGAGTTTTTACTATTGCCTGAGTTTGACGACCAGTATACTCAGTGGAAGCGCGATCCCACAGGCAGCCGGCGCCAACGCGTCTTATAGAAGCTCACGGTGCGGGGCTCTGAATGGATAATTTCGTCTCAAGGAGTGCGTACGTGTCTGCGCAGAGCTCTCAAACCAAAGCATCGAGTCTAGTATCACTTCCTGAGAACCAAGCTAATGCCCACCACTCATGTCAATATCATTTCTGAAGAGCGGATGTTTTTGCTTTATGCTTTGGTGACGGGCAAGTCAATTAATGTGGGGAGGCTCATTTATGGCCAGCTTGAGGAGGCAGCGTCTAAGACCAAGGGCAAATTATTCTTCCTGCGTTGATCACCGAGCTATGTATGCGCCGAGGTGCCCATTTTGGTTTCTCGAATCGACGCTTATAAAGAATCATGGGGCCATAGGGACCGCGTGCATTGCACGATCGCGAGAAGATATTATTGCCCTGTTGAGCAACATGAGGATGCCCCCGCTCCAGAACCTGATAGGGGAAGTGCAGGACCAATGGAGACCCAGCTTCGTATCCATCGGGAAGTGCAAGAGATTAAATTGAGGCAGGAGCAGATGCATCGGATGCTGGTTTCCTTTGCCTCTTACACGCGTGATCGCGATAGGGCGCGCACACACACTGCAGCAGTGCGGCCGTCGCGACCTATCCCTGCCTTCCCTGCATTTCTTGACGAAATTTTGAGCGGATGGGAGCACGCGGATGCTGGAGAAGCCTCTCGGGAACAAGCTTCTGATGCAGCGAGCGATGAGGAGTAGTAGTGAGAGGAGTTTCTCCTTTCCTTTCCTTGTCTTGGTTGTTTGTAGTATGTGCTCCTGTGTTTTTCTTGCTTCTTCCGGTTTTTCATATGCTTTTGTTTTATCTTGGCGGTTGTTGTGAGGACACAACGTGTCTCGAAGTTTGGGGGTGGAGGCTTGTTTTTGAGTTGCTGCTGTGGAGAAGGGTGTTTGTTGTTTTTGACCTGTTGATTGGAGCGTTGTCTTTTATGTTTAGTTGTTTGTTGTTGTTGTTGGGTGCTTTCTGCGGGTTTAGGTTATTGCTAATGATGACACTTTAAATTCTTGCCTTTTGCTTGCATATAACACTTCAAGTTTGACAAATGAATAATCAAAGTAAAGTAACCTTCACACTTAAGTCTTAGCTATCAAGCTTGTTGACTCTAAAATGTTTTATAGTCTTAAGGAGAGCTTAGGGGCTAAAGTGAGTTGGCGCGGTTTCTTGAATTGAGTCTAAGGCATCGTGTGTAAATTGTTAATATCTCTTGTTTGTAAAATCAAAGTTTGGGGGAGGCCAATTCTAGTTTCTAAAAAAAAAGGGAAAAAAAAGGGATACTCCTCTATCTCTTGTGGCTTAGTAAACCAGGGCTAGGCATGACACCCATGCTTAGTTTTGAGTCAAACGGTCACAGTGGATATGAGTATGCAAAAGCAACCAATCTATGTGATAGTGCTCGTTGTTAGGTGTCTTCATCACCAATGTTGGCGTTTAGATCGAAGGTACAAATGACTAGAAAGGTTCCCTTGAAAAAAAACAAAATGAAAGCAATAAAAAAAAAAAAAAAAAAAGAAGAGATTGGCCTCCCATTGTTCTCTTTCATTGTGCTTTTGATGGAAGAATTATAAATTCTTGAAAAAAAAAAAGAGAGTTCATTGATTTTACATTTTGAGCGTGTTGTAAACTTTAGTATCTTGGATGGACTCCATGTTAAGTCATTTGATGCTCATTTAACTAAGTTCTATGATTTAAGCTTTAGAGCAGTTTAGATTATGCAAGTGAGTGAGCTAAGACTTTGCACATACTCACTTAAGGGTTGCTTTACCTTGTGAATGATTTTGTCATACCTTGGTTGTGTTTATGCTTGTGAACTGCGGGAGTTTACCTGAAGGTTTGATAATCTAAACCTCTGTGGCACCTTGCGAATTGTGTGTTTGATGTCTGTAGTTGTTAGTGCATCACTCGAGGACGAGTAATGAGATAAGTTTGGGGGTGTGATAATCCCATGAAATGGGATTATTTTTGGCACTTTCCACTGCTTATTTCTATTAAAAATTGAGTGGTTGGCGTGCTTTTAGTCATTTTCTTAGCATGTTTAGGTTGAGTCTTGGAGTGTGTTTTTTTTTAGTGGCTAGTTGTTCTTTTTCCTTGTGTGTTAGGTTAGTTTGTATATTTGGTGTCTATTTAGTTTTGTTGAGTTGGCGTGTTTTATGCTCGTTGTTTGTTGAGTTTTGTGTGTCCGGTTATTGTTTGTGTTTGTATTTGTGTTTGGTGTAGGGAGAAGAGGATTGTTGAGTGTGGCAACATCAATACTACAAATGCGGCATGCAGATCTTGCTTTTAAGAAATGTAGAAGCAAGTACGCTTATGAAGTAGCAATGTCACAAAGATTGTTGTAGCATTGGGTTCGGCGCGAAAAGCCAAAGTAGGGCCCACCTCGCGAGATGACGCAGGAGGAATCTCTTCTCCTTAGTTAAATCAGCAGTTTTGGACATTTTGGGGAATTATTGGACAAAAGAAGGACAGAGAGTAAAAAGGGGAGAAAATTTACTTAACCTAATTTAGAAAAGGGGGGATGGGTCGATTGGAAAAAAAGAAGGGAGGAGGAGGCTACCCTTATCGAGAAGGCAACAGAGAAGAAAAAGAGGAGGAGGTGACCCTTATCGAGAGCTTGCTGAAGAAGAAGGCAGCTGCTACCTCACCTCCACAGCCAATTCGTGTCCATCTTTTCTTCTCTCTTATTAGCTTTGTTTTCTTCCTTGTGTAGTTAGATCTTTTGTAGTAACTTTGAATTCATCTTTAGAATGTTTATAAGTTTTAAGCATTTTGTTCTTGAGTTCTATGTAATAGTCATGGGCTAAGTACTTTTTACGTTGGAATTTATGGGATGATATTCTAAATTCTTGAAGTTCTTTTGTTGGAAAAGTGCTAAACGCGTGTAGTTTGCTTATGGGTGTTTTTGGTTTATTGTTCTTCTTAAGATTGATCACCTTTAGATTGAACATTAGTTCATTTTAATTCTGGAAAGGTTGAGATGAATGGAAAAAGCATAAACATTGCAAGTTTATCTTTCTCTTGAAAAGGAAAAAAGTTCAAAGGGCATAGACATATGCCTTTTGGCTTGTAACCTTTAGGAAATTTGAGTTGTTGTGATGTTTGAAAGTTGGGTATTCATAGACATATGTAAACTCTGCTTTTAGGCTGTAATTCGAAGGATAGAAATGATTCTCGGAATTTTCGTATAATTTCTTGTTTCACACGATGACAATGATTTGCGTGATGTGGTAGCATTGCTACAACATTAGATAACAGAATTTAGAAGTTCATTTCCATAAATTCCAATGTTTTTATTACTTCATCCCCAGCTTGTTTATTGTCTATTTGAGTTGTTTATCGCTCTTAGATAGCTAGAATCAATCTCTCTTATGCTAAGCTCATTTTTGTTGTTTTTTGAGTTGTTTAGGCGCTTTAAGTCTAATTTAGCATTACTTATCTTCTCAAACTTTTGCAAACATTAGTCCCTGTGGGATCGACCTTGTTCACCAATTACTACCTACGATTGCGTATGCTTGCGTAGTGAGTTTTTGCACAACAATAACCTATAGGAATAAGAGTTATTCTGGTATTAGGTTTTGGTCAAGAGTGTCTTGATTCAGAGGAGGAGTGTTTTTTATTACCCTTCGGTGTCATACATTTTAAACCTTTGGAGTATCATTGCAAATTATAAATGGCCTAGGAATCATTTGATAATTAGCTAAAATATGATTGGATTAGAGTTATAGCAAGAAACTCATACAAGTTTGTTTGTAAATTTTTCAGCAAAAATGTCTAGCTCTATAATTTCCTTATTGGGTGCGGAAAAGTTAACCGGAGAGAATATGATGACATGGAAAAACAAACTCAACACTATATTGGTAGTGGACGATCTAAAGTTTGTGCTAACTGAGGAGTGTCCTCAGGTGCTAGGCTCGAATGCGTCACGAAATGTTCGTGATGCATATGATCGATGGATCAAGGCCAATGATAAGACCAAGGTCTACATGCTGGCAAGTATGTCTGACATACTAGCCAAGAAGCATGAGGGCATGATTACCGCCAAGGAAATCATGGATTCTCGTTTCGGGTATGTTTGGACAACATCCACACACAGCCCGACATATAATGCGCTAAAGTACATATTCAACTCGAGGATGCCGAGGGTACATCTGTTCGGATCATGTCCTAGATATGATGGTGCACTTTAATATCGCGGAGTCGAATGGTGCTTCCATCGATGAGTCGAGTCGATCGACTTCATTCGAAACCCTTCCGCATAGTTTCTCTGCAGATTTAGAAGTAATGTAGTTATGAACAAGCTTACTTTTAATCTTACCTCCCCTCCGAATGAACTCCGGACCTTTCAGTCTCACGGATGAAAATTCGGGGATCGAAAGGTGAGGCAAATGTTGCCAGTAGGAGTTATCACAGAGGTTCGACCTCTGGGACAAAAACAGTGGCTTCATCTTCTTCTAACCTAAGAGGAAAGAAGAAGAACATGAAGAAGATTGGTAAAGGGAAACAGGCTAACAAAGCTGCAACCCAAAAGGGCAAGAAAGTCAAAGACATTGCTGACAAAGGAAAATGTTTCCACTCCAACGAAGACGGGCATTGGAAACGGAACTGTCCGAAGTACATTGCAGAAAAGAAGAAGGAAGGTAAATATGATTTACTTTGCCTAGAAACTTGTTTAGTGGATAATGATAAAACAGCTTGGACACTTGATTCAGGCCCCACTAATCATGTTTGCTCTTCTTTTCAGGGAATTGATTCCTAGCAGCAGCTGCAGCAAGGAGAGATAACGCTCCGTGTTGGAAATGGAGAAATCGTCTCAGCTGTAGCAGTAGGCACAATGAAGCTTTATTTTGGCAAGAAATATGTATTGTTGGAAAATATATTAGTGATACCAGGGTTTACTAGAAACCTTATTTCCATTTCTTGCCTTATAGAACAATGTATTTCTGTTTCCTTTTCTATGAATAAAGTGTTTATTTTGAAGAAAGGTTTGGAAATATGTTCAACTTCATTAGAAAATGGATTGTATGTTTTAAGGCCTAATTCAGTCAAAATGGTTTTGAACACTGAATTATTTAAAACTGCAAATGCACAAACTAAGAAACGTAAAATTTCTCTTAAAGAAAATGCTCATCTTTGGCATCTAAGATTGGGTCACATTAATCTCAATAGGATTGAGAGATTGGTAAAGAAAGGACTTCTAAACGAGTTAGAAGAAAATTCTTTGTCAGTATGTGAATCATGCCTAGAAGGCAAAATGACTAAAAGACCTTTTAGTGGAAAAGGTTATAGAGCCAAAGACCCTCTAGAGCTTATACATTCAGACCTTTGTGGTCCGATGAATGTTAAAGCCAGGGGAGGATATGAATATTTCATCTCTTTTATAGATGATTATTCTAGATATGGACATATTTACCTAATGCACCACAAGTCTGAAGCACTTGAAAAGTTCAAGGAATTCAAGACTGAGGTTGAAAATCAATTAGGTAAAACTATTAAAACACTTCGATCGGATTGAGGTGGAGAGTACATGGATTTAAAATTCTAGAACTATATGATGGAACATGAAATTACACCCCAGCTCTAAGCTCCCGACACACCACAGCAAAACGGTGTATCGAAAAGAAGAAATAGAACCTTGTTGGACATGGTTCGATCAATGATGAGTTATGCTCATGTAAACCCGAGATCTTTCTTTGGAACCTCCTTATTATCAAACAACAAAAAGAAAGAAGAAATGAATGTTTAAAACTTGGTTTTCCATGTTTTAAAAAGGAGAGAAATGAAGTGAAAGGCAAAAGGAAAACAAGGAAGGAAAGTTTAAACCATTTTGGTTTGGATTGCTTTTAAGACAAAAGAAGAAAAGGAAATGAAACAAATGTTTAATATACTAAGTTTGTTTTGTTTTGCAAAGAAAAGATAAGAAATGAAAAGATAAAGAAAGGAAAAAGAAAAGAAAAGAAAAGAAAGGAAAGGAAAGGTGGATGGTGGGACCCCACCTTTGTTTCTTTCTTTTTAAAAAGACTTCCCCCATCGATTTCTTCTCATTTTATGAAGTAAAGGCAAGGGTTTTCGTGGGAGAAGCTTAAAGGAAGAAGAAGAAGGTGGTTTTGGAGCTGGATTTGCAGAAGAGAGGGAGAGAAACTCAAGCAATTAGTATAACAAAGAAGGTAATCACTCTGCCATGTTCTGCTATTTTGTTCATCTCGAGCTCCACAGAAAGAGGTAAGAGTTGATATTTTGTTTCATGCAAGTTAACTCATATTGGAACAAAATTCGTGAAGGATGCTCGAGCAAATTCGGATCTTAAGCTACTGATTTGTGAAGAGGTAGACAGAACACAGAATTTACTGTCAAATCCGAGAAGTCTCTGATGTTTTGGTTGTAATGACCTGTAGAGTTGGAATCCGAAGCTCTATTAGGTATGTTTGGAAAGCTTATTGAATTTCCTACAACTTTTGTGAAGAATTCGTGAATAGAAAATGATTGGAAGAAGTTGTAAATAGCAGGTCAAGTTTCGGGTTGCAGCAGAAAATCGAATCTGGAATAGCAGAAGTTAGTTCCTGGGAAAGGGGCTTTCGAGGTATTTCTGAACCAATCTATTGGGAATTTCAATTTCATGTCTTCATATGATTTTTAGAGGGTTCAAAAAGGAATAATTTGGTATAAAGTACATCCTTTTTGGCTAAGTAATGAAGAAGTTATGAGTATCTGAATACAGGGCATAAAATCTGTTAAATGCTGGAATTTTTGTTGGAGTGTTTTCTTGTAGTTTTAAGGTTAAAAACAATGAGCTCAAGGTTCTAAAACATGGTTTTGGTTTGTTTGACAGGCCAAGAACAAAAAGGTCGAGTGTACGGGTCAAGACTCTAGTTCTAACACTGTGAGTGACAAACGAACTTCGAAAATGAGCTATATGCTTGAAAAATGCTTAAAGAACTACAAGTTTTGCTTGAATGAAAGGGTTTAGATGTTTATTGTTTTCCTTGAACACTTGTTTATGAGCATTCATGATTTCTTAGAAATGTTTTAAAGTGTTCATGATGAGCTTAAATGTCTTGATGAAATTTATACACGAGCATATGTTTATTGCATTTCCGAAGTCTATAGAAAAGTTATGACTTCGAGCAAGTATGTTTTAGCAAGTATGTTTTTAAAGATTTCCAGTTTTATGAACAAGCTAAGTAAGCTTGAGTTTTATGAAAAGAAAAGATAAGCGGCATGTTCAAAAGTTTTCATGTGATCTTACAAAATATTGAGCCCGAGGCTTTATGGTACCGTGTGCACACAGTCATTTCATTTGTCGACGTTGAGTGAACTCGTGACAACAGTACTGTCGTGAGTCTTTGGGCGGGCCCCACTACGACAAAGACGATGGGAGTGCTGGGCGGGCCCCACTACGTCGTAGAACAAACGTAGATTGTGACATATTTTAAAAAGAGTTTATCACATTTACATGCCTTACGAGGTTTTAACGATATACTTGCTGGTTTTCATGAAAAGCTATTATGATTACACAGTTACTTTTAACATTTGATTACAGATGCATATGCTCATAGATGGCCAGGTGATATGATTTACGAGTTAATAACTTTCTTAAAAACTCAAGTCACTCACTGAGCTTCATAGCTCATTCTTTCAGTGTTTTTCCCCACTTTTCGGGTAGGATCGAGCTCCGGTGCACGATAACTTTGCCATAGTCTGTGGAAGCTTCTCATGTTTGATATGTTGTGCGTGGTTGGTGTTGTTTAGCAAGTCCATATGTTTTGTAAACTATTTTGAGAGAACTATGTAGTTATAGTCGTATGTGCTTTAGAGGTTGTGGTTGTTTAATTAGTGGTTTGACTGTTCGTGGTTACGATGTTCTTGCTCGCTTTAGTTTCCAAGAGAGACTTACGAAGAGTTTCTCCTCATGTATGTTTTATAGTTGTCAAGTTTCCGTTGTGTTAAGTTTAAAGTGTTCCATATGTGAACATAGTATGTTGATCAGTAGCGATGTCGTGCGGTATTGTTAAGAGGTAACAATGTCTCATTGGCTTCACGCCGCCTTCTTCCGGCCGAAAGTTAGCGGTAGTTCGGGAGGGGGTGTGACAACTTGTATCGAGCGATTAGCTCCATGGGAATGAGACAGAGCAAGTTAGCTCTCAAAGAAACCGAAAAGTAAATAGCAAGTTATTGAGTTAGTTCAATAGAACTAGCGAGCATGGTCCAAGTAAGGATAAGAGTAAGTCCAGTCAGGACTAGAATGTGAACACAAGTCTAGAATTGTTCATTTGAGTTGAGTACTCATTACATGTCTAGTATGTTAATATGTTATAAAAGTCATGCCACCACGTACTAGCAGACGATGCAGGCAAGATCAGGACGGGACGCAGGATCCTACCCAAGATCAATCCCGGTGGAGATCTAGTGCCCCGAGAGTTCAGATAGGGGCGAGTGCAACATGTTAATTCCTCACAGGGGGTAGGTAAACCATAGAGAGAGCAGGGCTAAGTAATCCAGATAAGACATATAGAATAGATCAACTAAAAGAATTAGGAGCCACAGTGTTTGAGGGTTCCAAAGATCCAGTTGAAGCTAAGGTTTGGCTGAATAAGCTTGATAAATATTTTGATGTCATGAGTTGCTCTGAGGAGCAAAATGCTAAGTTGGCTACATTCTTGCTGCTAAAGGAAGCAGAAGGATGATGGAAATCGATGTTAGCCAGTTGTAGTGATGCACGTACTTCACACTGGCAAACTTTCAGAAGTATATTTGAAAATAAATATTACCTAGCTACGCACGCAGAGAGGCAAAGAGAGATGAATTTTTAGAACTAAAACAAGAGACACTTTCAGTGGCTGAGTATGAGAGAAGATATACCGAGTTGTCGCGGTATGTTGATGTGATTGTGGCATCTAAGAATGACAGGTATCGAAGATTTGAAAAAGGGTTACGACCTGAGATACGTACCCCAGTTACAACCATTGCTAAATGGATTGATTTCTCCCAGCTGGTAGAGACGCTCTACGTGTTGAAGCGAGTATAAGCAGAGAGGTGCGATCGATAGTGAAGCTTTGGTTGTGGAGGCTTCGACAACAAGCGATTTCAAAGGTCGTGAGCAAATGGAGGTTCACACTTGGAGTAAATGTTTCAAGTCAATATGACTTTAAGGATCGAACTAGTAGCCGCATCGAGGCGGATGAATGTGAGTAGTGCCTATCGAGGCGAGTTAAAAAGAACTTAATTAGTTTGTTTGATTAGCAGCAAGACTGCCAAGAGGGCAAGAGTCTATTGCCAGTATAGCAAGGAAAACTCCATGTGTGATTTGTTCCAAGGATCATCAAGGTCATTGTCTTGTGAGTGTTGGTACATGCTACCAGTGTTGATAACCAGGACGTGTCAAGAGGGATTGTCCACAGCTATGGACAACCGCACAGAGGGACTAGGGAGTTGAGTCCTAGACAGTTGAGCAACGAAGAGTTTCAGTAGCTGCAAGAGAGGGCAGCAGCGGTGTCAGATTAAAGAGAATTGTAGATAGACCTAGGCAACACAAAAAGGTCTACGCTATGACCCGATAGAAGCGCGAAGATGCATCATCGTGATTCTTGATACGATCTCTATTTGTAATGTTCTGCCACACGTGTTTCAATACATCCAGGTGCTACGCATTCCTTTCTTTCCAGTATATTCCTAACTAAGCTTAATAGGAAGCTAGAGCCTTTGTTTGAGGAGTTAGTTATATACACTCCAGTTGGTGATGCTTTACTAGTCAATTCAGTGTTGCGAGATTGTGAGGTCTTAGTAGAAGGTCTCAATATGTTAGTGGATCTTCTTCCACTAGACTTGCAGGTGTGAGATGCAATCTTAAGGATGGATTTCGTATTTACTCATAAAATTTCCAGAGATTGCTATATAAAGGAAGTTGTTTTCAAGGAACCAGGATTAGCTGAAGTGGTTTTATGGGATGAAACAAAGATTATCCCTACGAGTTTGTTTTCAGCATTCAAAGCTCATAAGTTATTGAGGAAAAGTTGCATGACGTTTCTTGCACATGTAGTAGAGGTGCAGGAGGAAAAGCTAAAACCAGACAATGTTCTTGTTATGAACGAACTTCTTGATGTTTTTCCAGTAGAACTGTCAGGGTTGCCACCTGATAGGGAAGTTGAGTTCATTATTGAATTGCTACAAAAAAAAAACAACATCTATATCGCAAGCGCCGTATAGAATGGCTCCAAGTGAGATCAGGGAGCTAAAGATGCAGTTATAAGGACTAGTTGATAAGGGATACATCAGACCTAGTGTATTGCCTTGGAGAGCTCGGTGTTATTCGTAAAGAAGAAAGATGGTACCCTCAGTTATGCATTGATTATAGATAGTTAAACAAAGTCACGATCGTAATAATAAGTATCCTTTACCCCTGAATAGATGACTTGTTTGACCAATTTAAGAGGTGCATCGATGTTTTGTAAGATTAATTTAAGATCAGGATATCATAAGTTAAAGGTCAGAGAATCAGACATTCCTAAGACATTATTCATAATGAGGTACGAGCATTACGAGTGTTTAGTAATGCCATTCGGTTTAACAAGGTACTAGCAGTTTTCATGGACCTCATGGCGGGTTTTCCACCAAAGATTTGGATAACTTTGTAATAGTAATTATTGATGATATACTAGTTTACTCAGTTGACAGGAAAGCCCACGGGGAACACATGAGTATTATTCTACAAACACTACGTGATAAACAGTTGTACGCTAAATTCACCAAATGTAAGTTTTGGTTGAATCATGTAGTGTTTAGGGTAAGTTGTTCCAACAGATGGAGTTGGTATGGGTCCACATAAAGTAAAAGCTATGGTCAACTTAGAAAGACCAGCTAAAGCGACAGAGGTACGTAGTTTCCTAACTTGGCAGGATACTGCAGATGATTTGTTGAGAACTTCTCACGATTAGTATTACCCTTAACAGTTATAACAAGAAAGAATGCTAAGATTGAATGGTCAGATAAATGTGAACAGAGTTTTTCAGGAGCTGAAAAGAGATTAGTTACAACACCTATACTAGCACTTCCTATAACGGAAAAAGAATATGTGATTTACTATTATGCTTCAGGACAAGGATTAGGGTGTGTGTTCCTGCAAGAAGGAAAAGTAATAGCTTATGCGTTAAAGCAATTGAAAAGCACGAGTATAATTACCCTACCCACGATCTTGAGTTAGCAGCAGTTGTTCTAGCATTGAAGATCTGGAGACATTACCTGTTTGGTGAAAGGTGTCACATTTACACAGATCATAAGAGTCTGAAGTATATCTTTGATCAAAGGGAGTTGAATATGAGACAGAGAAGATGGTTAGAATCGATTAAAGATTATGATTGTACCATAGAATACCATCCTGGTAAGGTGAATGTGGTAGCGATTTGCATTGAGCGAGAAGTGAAGACTTCCTAAGGGCGCCTTGTGTGGTATTCGAGCAACATTTTTAAGTACTCTAAGGGATTCTAAAGCGATTGTAATCTGCGAGAGAATTGAGAGGGTCTTTTAGTTTAATTTCGGATCGAGCCTTCACTCGTAATAGAGATTGTGAGAAGACAATCGAGAGAATAGTAACTTGCGAGAAGATGTTTAGAAAGTCCAAATAGGGCCAAGAAGCAAAATTTAAAATGAGATCGAGGCGGAGCCATAGAGAAACAGGGGAAGACTATGCGTTAAGTGTTAGTGAGCTTAAGAATGCTATTCTAGAAGAAGCTCACGATTTGCTTACTACGCTATGCATCCGAGAAGCACCAAGATGTAAAAACCTTGAATGGGACTTATTGGTGGCACAGGATGAAGCGGGAGATAGTTGATTATGTTGATAGATGTTTAATCACCGACAAGTTAAACCAGATTAGACGAAGCAAAAGGACTCCTTAACCCATTGCTAGTGTCGGAATGGAAATGGGAGCGTATTACTATGATTTTTACATTTTAGATTACCACGTACTTCAAATGGACATGATGGTACTTGGGTAATGGTGGATAGACTCACTAAGACAACACGGTTTGTACCGATTAAAGCGGCGTCTCACACGCTTGATCACTAGCTAAGCTATCGTCGGCAATTGTGAGACAATACGAGTGCCTGTGTCCATAGTTTGAGATAGGGACCCGAGATTTACTTCTAAGTTTTGGCCTAGTTTAAAGAAGGCTATGGGGACAAAGTGAGTTTTAATCTGACGCTCCATTCTCGAGACGGATGGTCGATCGAGAGAGAGACCATCCGACCCTAAAAGACATGTTGAAAGCATGTGTCCTTCAAGTTAAGGGAGTTGGGATACACACCTATCGCTTATGGAATTTGCTTACAATAACAATGACTACCGATCGAATATTGACATGGCACCATTTGAGGCTCTAGATAAAAGACCGTGTAGAAACGCTCGTATATTGGAATGAACTAGAAGAGCGGAAGCTAATCGGTCTTGAGTTGGTGCAAGTTATGACAAACAATATTAAGGTAATCGGAGAGAATCAAGGGTAGCACAAGACCGTCGGAAGAGTTATGCGATGAGCGACGAAAGGACTTGGAATTCCGTGTTGGAGATCAAGTTTTCTTGAAGTTATCTCCGTGGAGAGATGTCCTTCGTTTTGGAAAGAAAGGTAAGCTAAGTCCCGGATATATTGGTCCTTATCAAGTAACAGGACAAGTTGGGCCAAGACACTGAGACTAGAATTGCCAGTGAGAACTATCTCGAGAACATGATGTTTTTCATGTGTCCATGTTGAGAAAGTATATTCCAGATCTGACACATGTGCTACAAGCACAACCTGTTGAGTTGAAAGAAGACATGAGTTACGTAGAGGATGCAGTTCAAACCCTCGACAGAAAAGAACAAGTTTTAAGAAACAAGACGATCCCACTCGTGAAGGTTCATTGGAAACATCACGGGGTAGGGAAGGCAACCTGGGAGTTAAAAGACCAAATGAGGAGGAAGTATCCGATGATTTTCACCTAAAGACTACTAAATTTCGAGGACGAAATTTCTTAAGGGGGAGGTAAGTTGTAAACCCGAGATCTTTCTTTGGAACCTCCTTATTATCAAACAACAAAAAGAAAGAAGAAATGAATGTTTAAAACTTGGTTTTCCATGTTTTAAAAAGGAAAGAAATGAAGTGAAAGGCAAAAGGAAAACAAGGAAGGAAAGTTTAAACCATTTTGGTTTGGATTGCTTTTAAGACAAAAGAAGAAAAGGAAATGAAACAAATGTTTAATATACTAAGTTTGTTTTGTTTTGCAAAGAAAAGATAAGAAATGAAAAGATAAAGAAAGGAAAAAGAAAAGAAAAGAAAAGAAAGGAAAGGAAAGGTGGATGGTGGGACCCCACCTTTGTTTCTTTCTTTTTAAAAAGACTTCCCCCATCGATTTCTTCTCATTTTATAAAGTAAAGGCAAGGGTTTTCGTGGGAGAAGCTTAAAGGAAGAAGAAGAAGGTGGTTTTGGAGCTGGATTTGCGAGAGAGGAGAGAGACTCAAGCAATTAGTATAACAGCAAGGTAATCACTTTGCCATGTTCTGCTATTGTGTTCATCTCGAGCTCCACAGAAAGAGGTAAGAGTTGATATTTTGTTTCGTGCAAGTTAACTCATATGGGAACAAAATTCGTGAAGGATGCTCGAGCAAATTCGGATCTTAAGCTACTGATTTGTGAAGAGGTAGACAGAACACAGAATTTACTGTCAAATCCGAGAAGTCTCTGATGTTTTGGTTGTACTGACCTGTAGAGTTGGAATCAGAAGCTCTATTAGGTATGGTTGTAAAGCTTATTGAATTTCCTACACCTTTTGTGAACAATTCGTGAATAGAAAATGATTGGAAGAAGTTGTAAATAGCAGGTCAAGTTTCGGGTTGCAGCAGAAAATCGAATCTGGAATAGCAGAAGTTAGTTCCTGGGAAAGGAGATTTCGAGGTATTTCTGAACCAATCTATTGGGAATTTCAATTTCATGTCTTCATATGATTTTTAGAGAGTTCAAAAAGGAAGAATTTGGTATAAATTACATCCTTTTTGGCTAAGTAATGAAGAAGTTATGAGTATCTGAATACAGGGCATAAAATCTGTTAAATGCTGGAATTTTTATTGGAGTGTTTTCTTGTAGTTTTAAGGTTAAAAACCATGAGCTCAAGGTTCTAAAACATGGTTTTGGTTTGTTTGACAGGCCAAGAACAAAAAGGTCGAGTGTACGGGTCAAGACTTTAGTTCTAACACTGTGAGTGACAAACGAACTTCGAAAATGAGCTATATGCTTGAAAAATGCTTAAAGAACTACAAGTTTTGCTTGAATGAAAGGGTTTAGATGTTTATTGTTTTCCTTGAACACTTGTTTATGAGCATTCATGATTTCTTAGAAATGTTTTAAAGTGTTCATGATGAGCTTAAATGTCTTGATGAAATTTATACACGAGCATATGTTTATTGCATTTCTGAAGTCTATGGAAAAGTTATGACTTCGAGCAAGTATGTTTTAGCAAGTATGTTTTTAAAGATTTCGGTTTATGAAACAAGCTAAGTAAGCTTGAGTTTTATGAAAAGAAAAGATAAGCGAGGCATGTTCAAAAGTTTTCATGTGATCTTCTCAAATATTGAGCCCGAGGCTTTATGGTACCGTGTGCACAGGTCATTTCATTGTCGACGTTGAGTGAACTCGTGACAACGCTGACACGCTGCGTGAGTCTTTGGCGGGGCCCCACTACGACAAAGACGATGGGAGTGCTGGGCGGGCCCCACTACATCGTAGAACAAACGTAGATTGTGACATGTTGTAAAAAGAGTTTATCACATTTACATGCCTTACGAGGTTTTAACGATATACTTGCTGGTTTTCATGAAAAGCTATTATGATTACACAGTTACTTTTAACATTTGATTACAGATGCATATGCTCATAGATGGCCAGGTGATATGATTTACGAGTTAATAACTTTCTTAAAAACTCAAGTCACTCACTGAGCTTCATAGCTCATTCTATCAATTTTTTCCCCACTTTTAAGGTAGGATCGAGCTCCCGGTGCCTGATAACCTGCCATAGTCTGCTGGAAGCTTCTCATGTTTGATATGTTGTACGTGGTTGGTGTTGTTTAGCAAGTCCATATGTTTTGTAAACTATTTTGAGAGAACTATGTAGTTATAGTCGTATGTGCTTTAGAGGTTGTGGTTGTTTAATTAGTGGTTTGGACTGTTCGTGGTTCTGATGTTCTTGCTCGTTTTAGTTTCCAAGAGAGACTTACGAAGAGTTTCTCCTCATGTATGTTTTATAGTTGTCAAGTTTCCGTTGTGTTAAGTTTAAAGTGTTCCATATGTGAACATAGTATGTTGATCAGGTAAGCAGTGTCAGCAGGTATTGTTAAGAGGTAACAATGTCTGTTGGCTTCACGCCGCCTCTTCAGGCCGAGTTAGGTGGTAGTTCGGAGAGGGTGTGACACCTCATCTCCTAGTTCCTTTTGGGGTTCTGTGAGTGGAGACTGCAGATATACATTTTGAATAATGTGCCTCTCAAAAGTGTTTCAAAACACCTTTTGAACTCTAGAAAGGACATAAAGGTAGTTTATGTCACTTCAGAATATGGGGTTGTCCGGCACATGTGCTTGTGACAAATCTAAAGAAGTTGGATTCACGTTCAAAATTATGCCTATTCGTAGGATACCCAAAAGAAACAAAAGGTGGTTTATTCTATGATCCCGAGGAAGATAAGGTTTTTGTGTCGACAAATGCCACTTTCTTGGAGGAGGACCACATAAGGGACCACAAACCAAAAAGCAAAGTAGTGTTGAGTGAGTTAGACGGAACAATAGCAAAGGTTGCTAATAAGAACACTAGTACGTCAACAAGAGTTGTTGATACTAGTTTGTCTAGTCAAGAGAGTCCATCTCAAGAGTTGAGTATGCCTCGACGTAGAGGGAGGGTTGTGATACAGCCTGACCGTTACATGAGTTTAGCTGAAACCCAAGTTGTTATACCAGATGACAACTGCGAGGATCTATTGACGTATAATCAAGCAATGGTTGACAAAGACAAAGACAAATGGGTCATAGCCATGGACCAAGAAATGGAGTCGATGTACTTCAATTCTTTTTGGGATCTTGTAGATAAGCCTGATGGGGCAAAACCTATAGGTTGTAAGTGGATCTACAAGAGAAAACGTGGTGTAGATGGGAAGGTGCAAACCTTTAAAGGTAGAGTAGTAGCAAATGGTTATACCCTTGTTGAAGAGGTTGACTATGAGGAAACATTTTCACCTGTTGCTATGGTAAAGTCTATTCGTATCCTTCTTGCCATTGCCGCATATTATGACTATGAGGTATGGCAAATGGATGTCAAGACAACCATTTTGAATGACAATCTTGAAGAAACCATCTACATGGACCAACCCAAAGGGTTCATTGAACCAGGATAAGAGCAAAAGGTTTGCAGGCTTAAAAGGTCAATTTATGGACTGAAACAAGCCTCTAGGTCCTCGAATTTAAGATTTGATGAGGCAATCAGATCTTATGGTTTTGACCAGAATGATGATGAACCTTGTGTCTACAAGAAAATCATCAATAGTTCTGTCGCTTTCCTAATTCTCTATGTGGATGATATCCTACTCATTGGGAATGATGTAGGTTATCTTACTGACATCAAGGAATGGCTAGCTACACAGTTCCAAATGAAAGATTTGGGTGATCACATGTGATTTGTTCTTGGGATCCAGTTGTCCTAACCGCAAGAATAAAACACTAGCCTTGTCTCAAGCATCATACATAGACAGAGTGTTGTCAAGGTTTAAGATGCAAGATTCCAAAAAGGGTTTGTTGTCTTTTAGACATGGAATCCAATTGTCTAAGGAACAGTGTCCTAAGACACCTCAAGGAGTCGAGGATATGAGATAGATTCCTTACGCATCAGCTGTTGGGAGCCTGATGTACGCCATGTTGTGTACTAGGCCCGACATCTGTTTTGCAGTTGGGATGGTCAGTAGGTATCAATCCAATCCATGACTTGAACATTGGACAACGGTTAAAACAATCCTTAAGTATCTTCTGAGAACAAGGAACTACATGCTTGTGTATGGGGCTAAGGATTTGATCCTTACAGATACACGTTTCGACTTTCGATCGATAAAGATTCTCGGAAATCTACATCAGAGTCAGTATTCACTCTTAACGGAGGAGCGTAGTATGGCCAAGCGTCAAGCAAGGATGCATCGCTGATTCCACCATGGAGGTCGAATATGTAGCAGCTTTTGAAGCAACTAAGGAGGCCATTTGGTTAAAGAAATTCATGCTAAATTTGGAAGTTGTTCCAAATATGACTTTGCTCATCACGTTGTATTGTGATAACAGTGGTGCAGTGGCAAATTGGAGGGAACCCCGAAGTCACAAGAGGGGAAAGCACATAGAGCGGAAGTATCATCTCATCCGGGAGATCGTGCATAGAGGAGACGTGATTGTCACAAAGATAGCCTCAGAGCACAACATTGTTGATTCTTTTACAAAGGCTCTCACGGCTAAAGTATTTGAGAGTCACTTAGAAGGTCTAGGTTTACATGTCTTCCCCAACTAGGGCAAGTGGGAGTATTTTGTACAAAGGGGTTTAAATGCCCTAGTTTATTGAATTTACATTACTGTAATGTTTTAGTACTCCACAAGCTTTAGTTAAGTGGGAGATTGTTGGGATTTATGCCTAAACTTGTGTAATTTTGATCAATTAAATAAAGTGTTATTTGTTTTGATAGAATTACAGGTCTTGCTTTATAAATCCAATAAACTAAGCTCCAAGGTTATAACTTTTATCTTGAACATCAGTGTATTGGACACTATTTAGGTTGAGTTCAATAATATAACCTAAATAGTCTATGGTATAAGAATAAGGTTGGAAACCTCATTCTGGTAACACCATGGATGCGGCCCACTTTGTAATTAGTACAAATGAGGTAATCCAACTCATTCATGTAGTTGACATGCGAGTGGGGGCATCCTGTATGAAGAGTTCATACAAGACTGGATCGCAAATTATTAGTCTAACCAGTGTAACACCGTTAACATGATAAGACTAGTAGTTTATAGATGGTCATTAGTGACTCGACCTGAATCCTGAGCAAGTTAAGAACTCCTGCTTATAGGGGTTTGTCCTTAGACTAGTATGGGTGAGAGTGGCACATGGCCGACTCAATAAGCCTACCTTCTTAGGGACGAACCTCGTGAGGTAGCCGGGAACTTAAGCTGTGCAAGATGGAATTCACTCATTCCTACACTAAGGAATTAGATAGGTTGTTCCCTTAAGAACTGACTCCAGGGTCTTGAACAACGGGGCCCCGCCTCTATGAGGGTATGAGTCTAAGGTAGGACCTTAGACTTGTTGTTCATTAGAGGATCAGTGGTGCTTAAGGAGCAAAGAGGTAATCACCAGGGGTAAAGCGGTAATTTGACCCAAATTGTGATTACTGAACAACTTTGTGAATGGTCGACTCATGGGTAATGACTATATCAGTGGACACAATATTATCTACAGTGAGGAGAGTGTAGCTACAAGTCTATAATGGATTGACTTGTAGTTAATGAATATTGATTAATTGGATCAAAGAGTTTAATCAGTTAATCTCACATCATTGGAGCTCATGATCTGTAGGTCCATTAGATCCTTCCGTTGGCTCAATATGGTAATATTGGGGGTATAAAGTTAGGAGTGAAATTGAAATGTTCAATTTCATACCTGAGGTGTTATATCAATTATATATGATATAATATATAGTTTTAATATGAATTGGATTCATATATAAACTATATACTAAAGAGAGAATAAAGGAGGGGTAGGATGGTCATTTCCATCTCATTCCCCTATATATATGGTTGCATGAGATGCAACTAGTGTAAGTGATTCTAAGACATTCTAAGGAATTACAAGCTCTCTCTTGTTGTGTTGTTGGAAGAGTTCCAAAGCACACATCTCTCTCAAAATACCTCACATCTCCTAAAGGGAACCCACCTTCCTCCTCACCTGAGAACAACGGAGAAGATCCGGTGGTCGTGTCTTCTCGCATACATTGGAGTTCCCTTCTTTGAGATCGTGATCGTGGGAGAGTGGAGCACTCGAAGAAAGGTTCTTCAAAGGTAATTATCTTGCTGCCCATTCTATTTTACATGCTTAATCTAGTGTTTTATGTTCTTGAATTAATCGTTGTAAATAAATCAAGAGCGCGCGATTAGCAATCGCTTCCGCTGCGGGACTTCGATTCCATTCAAATATGATTCATTCATATTAAATTATATGAGAGAATTATATATTTGAAAGAGTTCAATATTAAATTTAAATATGAATGTGATTCATAGTTGACAACTATAGGTTAAAATTTAATGTGCATCGGATGTGCATTAAAACTATAGATTAAGGGGTAAAATGATTAAATGAGATTCAATCATATTTTATAATATGGTATTTAATTAAATATGATTTAATTAATTAAATTAATTTGATTAATTCAATTAATTATTTATTTATTAATTAATTGGGAACATGTCACGATGACACGTTCCCATCACTCCCCAATCACTTCTCGATAGGGAGTGGGGAGTTACCCCTTCTACATTTCTTCTTCTCCAATGGAGAAAAGGGTACAGTGGTTGATTGAACAGTGAATTGGTTTTTGGAAATTCTCTCTCTCTCAATTCTCTTTCTTCCAAAAGTTGGAACATCTTCCCACCAAGGTTGAACTATGTAGAACTCAGAGGATAAGAGGTTTTTCTGTTGGTAGTGTCATTCTTGGAAAAACAAAGGAAGTTCTTATTTGTTGTTGTTGTGTAATTAGATCAAGAAGTTGTTGATTTGATCTATAAAGGTACCTAAACTTTTTCTTTTAGTTTATATTATTCACAACATGTTTGCATGATTATATCCATGCCTAATTAGATTAGAAATGTATGCTTATCTCTGTTTTTACACCAATTTACGGGTATTTGTGTTCAACCAAAATAAACTTGCAATTACGATAGTTCTACAAGATGGAATTCACTCCTACCTGCTTTAGGGATTAGTAGAGAGGTTGTTCCCTTAAGTGATAACTCTTAGTCTTGAACAAAGTGCCCACCCCTCTTATTGCCCCGAGAGGGATTCGGTTTGTTGGTTGGATCACAAACCAATTGTTCATTAGAGGATCAGTGAGACTTAAGGAATAAGAAGTAATTACAGGGGTAAAATGATATATTTGACCTAGTTGTAATTACGAACGACCTGTGAATGATCGACTTACTAATCATGGTTATATCGAGTGGAAAAAAATATATCTACAGTGAGGAGAGTGCAACCACTGGGATTTAGTGGAGTGTCCCGGTGGTTAACGAATATTGATTAGTTAGGCTAAAGAGTTTAGTCCGTTAATCTCGTATCGTTGGAGCTCATGATCTATAGGTCCATTAGGTCCTCCTTACTAGATCGGACTAAGCCTTATAACTTTTTGAGAGAAAAGAATTTGAATTGTTCAAATTCGATTTTGGGAGAAAGCGTTAATTATATGTGATATATTTAATGAGTCATAGCTTATTTATGAATTAAACTATGATTAAAAAGAAGTGGACATATTTAAATATGATTTAAATATTGAATTGGTTTATGGCATGAATAAGGATTCCTGTTTGAAAAATCGATCGGGATTGAGACATTTATCTAATTTAATATTTGATATTAAATTAAATTAAAAACTAATTATTTAAATTATTTAATTAAAATTTTTAATTAATTAAATTACTTTTAGTTAAAAATTAATTTTATATTATTTTTGAATTAAAATTAAAAGGAAAAGAATAGATTTTCCATGAAATCCAACTTACCAACTTGCCCACGTCTACTCATCTTCAAAATTGGCCAAAATTGGCCACCTCCTTCTTCAATCATCCTCATCACACTTGAGTTGTCACTTTAATGAAGCTTAATGAAGCTTTATTTAAAGGTGATTTTGAGCTGATTTGCAAGAATTTTTTGAAAAAAATTATTAGAATTCTCGGTTTTAGACATTTGAGGACTTTTCTTCCAAATTTTCTCAATCTAGGATCCTACAATCAAGTCCAAGGCCTGAGGATAGTAGGAAAGACATTAGAAGTGGTCCACGAAGTGTTCGTGTATCCACCAGGTGAGGAGAATTTGATCTTCAAAGTTGAGTTTTCTATCCCTCTGTTTTTTCAGCTTTGAGCATGCATCTTATTTTGCGAAATTGATCAAATTAGAGTGTTTAAGATCCTAAATTGCTTCCATTTTCTTAAATATAGGCTCCTTCATTGACAACGTCGAGACGCTGGGTCGCGATAGTATAAATTCATCTTATTTCTTTTAGGGTTGAGGAGAGATAACTTTGTGGGACAATTTTACAATTTACTCTATGGTTTTACACCATTTTTAGCCATTCTTAACTTAGGATAGCTAATTTTATGAATTTTCTTGTAATTATGAGTGTTGGGCTCGAGTTTTCTAGCTTCGGCTAAGTGGGAACGCCAATTCGAAGGGAAATGTAGAATTTGTTGTAGAGCAAAGAGTTGTTGATTTGGTAACTACAAAGTAATACCCAATTCCTTTTAGTTTATAACTTTATAGCAAGTCTAATTATGTTAATCCATGCTTGTATGCTTATCTCTGTATTATTCCCAATGTACGGTTTTGAAGTAAACTAAAACAAAACTTGCAATTACGATCTAATTAACGTTTCAGTTGCTCAAGGGAATTCAACCTTCAGAGTATGCTTATGGATTAAGAACTAAGGCAGTCGTAGATAAAATTCAGTAAACAATCATAAATATTCATAAAAAATTCGAGTTTCAAAACGTTACATACCTTGACAACACTGCTTTCTATCTTCTACTCTCCCTTTTCTATAGGACACCATCAGTAGAGTTAACTTCCAATGACTCTGAATGTTTAGACCTTTCCTTGTGGGAGACACCCAACAATTGGTAGGGGAGTTTTTGTTGTTCTAGAAAGAATTATCAGAAGGAGAATTTTTCCAACAATCCAACCACTTGAAAAACTCTCGATCAAAAACATCAATCTCATTGTTGGATCTACTCCTTCACCCCACTCTTTGTCCCTATCAAGGGGGAAGTTGAGGGTAGTGTGAACGTGTCACACTGACACGTTTCCCTTTATTAAATTAATATTAAAATTAATTAATAATAATTAATTAATTTAATTAATTTAACTAATAATATAATTAAATCAAATTTAAATATATTAATATTAATTTTAATTTAATCACATTTAACCAAAATTAAATTAGTTTATGAATGAATAAATCATATTTAATCATTTTTCTCTATAACCTATAGTTTTAATGTACATCTTATGCACACTAAATTATAACCTATAGTTTCAAATATGAATCTCATTCACATTTAAATAATATTTGAACTCTTTCAAATATTTAATTCTCTCAATTAATTTACTTTGAATCATATTCAAATTAAATTATACTATAAAGTTTTAATGCATATAAAAACTTTATATTGTAATGTATCTCCATACATTATGCTTATTCCCTAATAGAATTTGAACATTTCAAATCTAATGATCTAAAACCCCTTTACGAGCTAGGAAATGGACCTAATGGACCTACAGATCTGAAACTCCAACGATACAAGATTATTCAGTTAATCTCATTAACCTCCTAATCAACATTCGTTAACTGCAGGAACACTCTACTAAAGTCCCGCAGTTGCACTCTTCTCACTGCAGATATATTTCTATGTCCATGCATGGATATCGACCAATAACAACAAGTCAATCTTTCACGAATGTTCGTAACACCAGCTGGGTTAAATTATCGTTTTACCACTGGGTTACATCTTTTACCTTAAGTCTCAGTGCTCCTCTAATGAACAACCTGTTTATGGTCCTACCAATAAACAGAAGTTCTCTCAGGCCAATGAGAGGGTCGGACCTTTTGTTGAAGTCTCAGAGACACCACTTAAGGGAACATTCATCTACTTACCCTAAAGGCGGGAATAAGTGAATTCCTTCTTCCTAGGTTAAGTCCCCAGCCGCCTACTCGGTCTTGTCCCCAAGAAGGTAGGCTTATTGAGTCGGCGACTCGGGCCACTCTCACCCATACTAGTCAAAGGACAATCCCTCACAAATAGGAGTTCGTAACCTTCTCATGATTGAGATCAAATTGCCTAGGTCATCCTATTGAAATAGAAACCTAACTAGTTAACGAAGTTACATCTAGTGATTACTATTTCGTGGTTCAGTCTTATGCAAACTCATTACATATGATATCCTCACTCACTACATAGGATATCCTCACTCACATGTCGTCTACACGAACACGTTAGGATCACTGTGTTTGTATCAAATACAAAGTGGGTCATATTCATAGTATTACCAGGGTGAGGTACCCAAGCATTATCCCCTTACTATAGACCCTTTAGGTTGTATCTCGAACTGAGATCCTTATATGTCCACTACATTCAGTTCAAGAGACATACAACAACCTCAGATGTTTAGTTTATTTGATTTAGGGTTAACTTAAGGCAATATTAAATAATGATAAACAATAACTCTTTATTGACAAAAATAACTCTTTATTGATTTAATTAGAACATTATTTACAAACTACGAGTTTTAGGGCATAAAACCTAACATGCTCGTAGGTAGATTGACACTCTATGCACGTCGAACTAGCTTATTTATGTTATGTATGTTGGTTTATATAATTAGCATGCAATTTTATAGTACTAGATTTAGAAATGGTGAGTTTGTGAGCTTTGAGCGGTCATGAACGACTTAAATGGTTTAAGTCTAAAAGGAAACCAAAATGGTGTGAAAATTAGTTTAGGCTAGTCACTTAGACTAATTCGAGTAATTTGCTAATCTAATAGAATTTAGGGCTTAAATGACCAGTCCCGAGTATGGGATGAGTTAGTCTCTGGCTAGGACTAGTCCCGCCCCCAACTTTGGATTAACTTCGGGTCTAATTACTGGTTAATTAAACTGCCCTAAAGGAAATCAAGAGTCAAAGACATTTCCCTTGCATGGGCAAACATAAAATCAGTAACTCAATTAAAAATTAAATCTTTAAGAATCAATGATTAGCTTACATGTGACACCTCGTCACGACCCAATGAATGGTACCAGTTAGTATTTCTGCACTTTTGGTTAATTTCTACATGTCTTTATTTTAATGCAATTTAATTTCTCGTACTTAAACTCTTGCATGAAACCCCTTGTTTTGTTTTAACAAACCAATCCAAAATAATAAAAATACAATAGGATACTACAACACGCCTCCCTATGCATCAACCTGACCCACAAGACTGCAAATGTAGTAGGTTAGTTATAAATTTATTTTTGGCGTGCCTGACAAGTGTGACCAAAAATTGGCGTCATTGCTGAGGAGGCAACTTTAGTATTCTTTGTATTTTTCTTTTTTTTTGTTTGACCTTATGTTTGGTTGTGCATGTACACTCGTTCTTCGAGGAAAGTTGGTTTGCAATTCTTTGCAAATATCACTCGAGAAGAACAAAGAATTAGGAGAGAAATAAGAGGAAATTTGAAAGAAGGAGGCGAACTCTTTACTGACCTCAGAGAGCTATTAGAATTAGAGGAATCGCCTGAGAATGAAGAAATGGTGGAGCAAACACTGAAGCAACTTAACACTGAACCTGAATGAACAACTGTTGTGCATCTCCTATCTTGAAACATAAGGTGAGTTTGAACTCAAACATGGTCTTATTCACTTACTCCCTTGATTTTGTGGCTCTGCAGGTGAAGACTCGTACAAGAACTTGAAGAAGTTCCACATCCTCTGCTCGAATATTAAGCCACATGGAGTGATAGAGGAACAAATCAATCTGATGGCCTTTCCTTTTTCATTAAAGGATCAAGCCAAAAATTGTTTCTATTTCCTGCTGCACATATCCGTTACAACTTGGAATACGATGAAGACACTCTTCCTGGAGAAATTTTTATCTGCCTCCCATGCAACCAACTTGAGAAAAGAAATTTATGGCATCACTCAGATAACTGGCGAAATGCTTCATGAATATTGGGAACGCTTCAAGAGGCTATGTCCAAGCTTTCCAATCATCAGATGTCAAACTAGTTGTTGATTACGTATTTCTTCAAGGGACTCTATAGAATGATCGTTCGATGATTGACGTTGCTAGTGGAGGAGCCTTGGTGAACAAGACACCCACTAAGGCAAAGGAGTTGATCAGCAACATGGCAGAGAACTCACAACAATTTGGAACCAGAGGACTATCGCCTTCTACGCTTGGTTAGGTAAAGGAGGTAAGTAATTTAAATTTATAGACTATCGCCTTCTACGCTTGGTTAGGTAAAGGAGGTAAGTAATTTAAATTTATAGATTTTCAAACTAACATCTCTTGTTCGCTAGTTAGCTGTAGGTCAAGGCAGAATGACAAGGCCTGTGGTGTGTGTTTTCAGCAATGGGATGGGACACGCTATAGATGTTTGTCTCCAAGTTTAGAGTGGAAAAAATGCCTGAAGTCACAATACCTTAGAGGATATGCCAACAACAACAACCACCAGAGGAACTGCGACCCTTATTCGAATCACTACAATCTTGAACGGAGAGACCACCCCAATTTTATTTATGAGAGTGGAGGAGGATAGCAGAAACCCTAATCCAATTATCGTCCTCCTGTATCAGCACCAACGCAAACACAACCAACAACTTCTTCAAGTATACTTTTTGCAATTGATCCACCATTTTAATATTCACAAACAACAAAAGTTATTTAGTAATTACATAACCTATATTTTATCAATCCGTACTTCACCTTTAATTATTATTATCTTTTTAGTATTGTAGGGGAAATTTAAACCTCTACCTTTCAAAGGTTATAATATCATAATTAGTTGAATTTTATTGCTCTGGTTGGCCATCCAATATCAAGATTTAATGAGTTTTTTTGCGCTTGAAAATCAATATATTATATTTTTTTTCTCATAGAAAGGCATGTTACACCTGTATCATGCACTAAAGGATGCTACAAAGGAACATTTAAGTTTTGTAAATTGATTGTTTTTTCTACTCTTTTAAATTACATTTACCGTTAATATCAAAGTACCCTCAGGTTTAATTATCAAGATTTAAGTCTTTTATGCTTGAAAATCAATATATTCTACTTTTCCATAGAAGGGTACGTTGCACCTACATCATTCACTAAAGAATGCTATAAAGGAACATTTAAGTGGTGTAAATGGATTGTTTTTTGTACTCTTTTAAATTACATTTATTGTAACCTTGTAATCGAGATGATAATATGCTTAAACTAGTAGCTATGTTTAGGTTGACAATTAACACATAATTACTTTATAAAAGTTATCAGTCACTTCAATAATATGTCATTGTAAATAATTGATATGCAATAATACTATTTCGATGGATCAATAAGCCTCTTTTTATTTATTTTTTTTAAATATTTTAGGATAGAATATCATTTTAGTCTCTATAGTTTGAGTTTCATTTCATTTTCGTACATGTATTTCAAATTGTTTAAATTTAGTCCTAATATATTTTTAATAAAGCTTAAAATTGATCCCTACTATTAATTTCTTTGTTAGTTTTTCTAATTTTTTTAATCTCTATTAGCCTACCCTCCATAAATTTTAGAAATATGTTTACATTGTGTTTTTCTTGCATTAAAATTATTATTACTATTTTACTAATTTCAATAAAATTTAACTTCAAACGAGTAATATGGACTAATTTTAAGCTTTCTTGAAAGTACATAGACTAAATTTTGACATTGAAAAGCACAAAGACTAAAATGGAACCTAAAGTACATACATCAAAATGATATTTAAAACTTTTATTTTTATTATTATTTTGTATTGAATTTTCAATCTTTAAGGAAAGTAGTAGATATGAACTCAAAAGAAGGGGAAAAAGAAAGAAGAAGATAGTAAATATTATATCCACTAAGTTATGCTTTCACTATCTTAACTTTTTCAAAAAACTAGACAAAAGCTGAAAAGTGATTTCTTAGGACTAAAAATACAGTGTTGTACTTGAATCTTAAAAAAGTATGATTTATTAACTAACATCAACGCAAGCATAAACGCAATATCTACCCCTAATTTCAGCACAAGTATACAATGAAAATAAGTGAGTAATACAATGGAAGTAATCTAGAGAAATATCCTTTGAAAAAAGAAATTTGCAAAGATTTGATTTGACATGGTGGCAATAGATTTTGAGTAACAAATAAAGGAGATGATGCTTAACAAACACAAAACAAAACATAAATAAAGGGTAAAGCAAATTAAACACAAATTTGACTTCTATTCCCGCCGCAGTAGCTAACTGCTTATGAGAATAAAGACTAGGTACTTTCCTTTGGGTTTTATGCCTTAGACCGATCGTTTTGTAATTCAAATTTATTCATTGAAATAAAGTGTTATTTTATCAATTTGTAGACTCATTTAAAACTCAAATCCAATAAACAAATATTTTAGGTTATCGATGAAACTTAAACAGTATGTAGTGGGCACATACAGGTAGATCATGTCTAAGTAATAACCTAAAGGGTCTATAGTACACGGATGAGGCTGGGTACCTTGTCCTAGTGAAACTATGGATACAACCTACTTTGTATTTGATACAAACGAATTGATCTAATTAGTTCATGTAGAGACATGTGAGTGGTGGTATCCTATGCAATGAGATTGTATAAGACTGGACCACGAAATAATCAATCTAACTTTGTAACCGTCGTTAATAGTATAGGTTGTTATTTCACCTAGATGACCATTAATAACTCGACCTGAATCCTGAGTGGGTTATGGACTCCTGCTTATGGAGAATTGTCCTTTGATTTGTATGGGTGAGAGTGGCTCGTGTTGCAGACTCAATATGCCTACCATTTCAAGTATAAGACCGAGTAGGGAGCTAGGAATGTAACCTCACAAGATGGAATTCACTCGTTCTCGTCCTTAAGGAACATAGATGAGTTATTCTCTTAGGTGCTAATTATGGGACTTGAACAACGGGGCCTATCCTCTCATTAGCCCAATATGGACTTGGTTTATGGTTGAACCATAAACAGGAGGATCGGTGGTACTTAAGGAGAAAGATGTAATTATAGGGGTAAACGATAATTTGACCCAACTGTAATTATGAACAACTCGTGAATGATCGATTTATGGAGAATTGTTATATCGATGTACACAACTTGTCCTATAGTGAAAAGAGTGCAACTATGGGTCTTTAGTGGAGTGATCCATAGTTAATGAATGTTGGTTAATCCAATTAAAGAGTTTAATTGATTAATCTCGAATCATTAAGCTCTTAATCTGTAGGTTCATTAGGCTCCTCTGCTAGTTCACTAGGGATATTAAACAAGGATCAATATTTTTTGAAGAAATTTGAACTGTTCAAATTGTATTAGGGAGAGTATCAATTATATGTGATATAATATAAAGTTTATTTTGAATGACATTCAAAATTGAACTTTGTGGTAAGAATTGAATTAGATTCATATTCTACTTAATATGAATTTGATTCATATTAGACCTTTAGGACAAAATTGATCTGAATAGGATTCAAATTAAAACTTTAGGTTATATGGGAGATATGCATTCCAATATGATTTTGTGCACATTTAATTAAACATGAGATGTTTAATTAAATGTATTATGTAAATTGATTTTGCATAATGTTTATTTGGTGGAATGAGTGGGATGATGGATGGAAGAAGTTGCCTCCATCCACACCAGCCAATATAATTAAATGCAAGGAGTTGCATTTTACATTCTAAGTTATCATTTTTTGGAGTTTTCCATAACATTCTGGCCCACCAAAACAAATTCTCTCTACAACTCTCCCTCTCCCAAATTCTATCAAGAATTCCTTCTTCCAAAAAGGGCTCCCACCAACCGGTCCTTCCGGAGAATAGCAAAGCAGATCTTTCGGAGGTGTCGTTAAGATTGAGATTGCAGAGAACGAAGAACACAAGAAGTAGGGACTTCAAGGGTAAGTTCTTTTCTTCTCTCCTTTTGCATGCTTAATCTAACTTTTAGTTTTGTATAAAACCTCATCATTTTTCAAAACAAAGTAATCACACACTTCCGCATCGATTAGTATTAGAGCTAAGTTATGCTTTGAATTTTGGTGAAATTTCACACAAAATAGAGGCGGGTAGTATTTTTTTTATGTGATGAATGGATGTTTACAATTTTTGGCACTAGATTTATAATTTCGTTGATTTGATCAATGTAAGGGCTCGTTGTTTTAGGCATTTTATATGGTAAATCGAGTCTGTAAGTCAGTGTCATTCGGGACAAGAAGTTGTTGTGAAGAACAGTGAAAAATTCGTGATGAAACATAGGAAGAATTATGTTAAACCCGATTGAGATGTTGTTGAATAGCGTCGAAACATTGTCCTTGCGGTACGCGGCTGCTACAGACGCATGTAGCGTATCGACACTGACCTCATGACGCACATTTTTGGCGATGGTGGAGACGTGCGCACGGTTGTTATATTATTATTTATTTATATTTATTTTTTTAATTACATAAGTTTTAGGATGGCAAAATTTTGTCCATTTTTGCTATTTTTATTATGCATTTGATGTATAATATGTATATTGCATAATGTATGTCATTTAGAATAAAATCTCACCTTAAGTTAAGCATATCCATGCATGATATTTAATCTAATTAGTTATATTGTATGGTTTGCATGAATTAAATTTCATTAGTTTTAATATAAGTGTTATATTAAATAATAAAAGTATTGACATGCATTTTTCATGTGAAGAATGTTATGAATTTTATTTATATATTCCTGTGATAAATGTCCAAGCAATTCATAACATAGAAATGCATGCAACCTTAGGATTTAATTAATTAGTTTTAAAATGGTTTTATAATTGAATTAATTAAACCTTAGGTTATCTAGTTCTAATATGATTAGAATTAGACAAAAGATAATTCATAAAGCTATGGCTAAAGAACTATGTCTAAGGAAGGTAGACTGGGGTATTTAAGCTGATGGTAACATAACACACACAAACTGACATGGGAGTTAGGTTAGCTAAATATTTTAAAAAACATTCTTCAAGAGAGTTTGGTTTATTAAAACGTTTAATAAATTATAACTCACCAATTAATTAACCGATATAATCGTTATAATGGATTAATTAATAGACATAGGTAAATCGATTAGCCAGATTTAACTAAGTAGACACCCTATTTATGAAGTACTCAGTGGTAGGAAAAGATATATACGATATGTTATTTTCTTTCACGTTTCCCCAGTGGATTTCACACCATGAGATTCATGCTCGGCCTCGTGGTGCCCTGGGTGCATCCCCCTTCGGATGGCATTTGCATGGATCAATATCAAGGTGAATGGGGAGAGTACTTATAGTAAGTGGGAGAAGGATGTGTGTCAACGTGACCTGGGGTCTCCTTCATTAGTTTACAAATTGAGATTTCATGCTTGGTCTCGTGGTGTCTTGGGTGCACCCCCCTTCGGATGACATTTGCATGGAGTCAATATCAAGGGTAAACTCCAAAAATGGATAAGGTTGCTTTAGTTTTTGCTCTAACCTTTCTTCTCCCTTTGGCGGGTTACGTTGCGGCGGAACTCAAAGGCCTAAAATACCCTCACAGGGACTGTTAAATTAGTTAATAGTTCCTAGACCAAACAAATGGTAACTAAGATGTTATAGGAATAAGTGTTATTCCGGTGTAATAATATTTAGTTGAGAACATCTCAATTCAGTGAAGGAGTAATTGACTGTGCTTCGTTGGCTGTTATTCTAAATCACTGAAGTACCATTGTATTCCTAATGAATTGGGGGATCATGGTTAAATATGCTAAAAAATTGATTGGATTTTATTTAACAATTTTTACAAGAGTCTAATTTGAACAAATTTGTTATAAAAAAAAATGCCAAGTTTGATAGTTTTGATGGAGATCTGATCTCCTTGAGCAACGGAAACATGTTTGGGATCGTTAATTGCTTGATTGTTTTAATTGAAACAAAAACCAATACATTGATAAATAATACAGAACAAGCATGAAATTCTAATCCTATTAGACATGGATTAATTGCATACAAACAAAATAAGTTTAACAATTAAACTAAAGGAAAAAAGGAATTACCTTTGTAGTTTAGCAGAACAACAACTCCTTGCTCCAATGTTCAGCAACTCAAGAACTTCAAAAGTTCTCTGTTTTTCACCAACAGAACATCACCAACAGAGAAAACCTTCTATATCTCTGAGTTCTTGGAACAAAATCTTTTGTGGGAAGGATTCCAACAATTGGATAATTTTGGGAATTCTGGAATTGAGAGAGAGAGTTCTTCAGTCTTTTTACCAAAAAATGATCAATCAATCTTCTTCTGCTTCTCACCAGGAGAAGAAGAAGGTTTAGTGGGCAACTCCCCACCTCCTATCGAGGGGGGAGTTGGGGAGTGTGGGAACGTGTCCTCTTGACACGTGCCCAATTAATAATATATAAATTAATTAATTAATTAATTAATTTCATTAAATTAAATCATATTTAATTCAAATATAGTATTAATTTAATGATTAAATCATATTTAATCATTTTACCCTTTATACTATACTTTAATGTACATCTCATGCACATTAGGTTTTAACCTATAGTTTTCAAATATGAATCACATTCACATTTAATATTTGAACTCTTTCAAATATTTACTTCTCTCATATAATTTAATATGAATCATATTCACATTAAATTTATAATATATAGTTTCAAAACTATATATTATATCGTATCTTAATACATTATATTTATTCCCTAATGAATTTGAACATTTCAAATTCAAATGATCTAAGAACCCTTTACGAGCTAGAAGGTGGACCTAATGGACGTACAGATCAGAAACTCCAACGATACGAGATTGTTCGGTTAATCTCATTAACCTCCCAATCAACATTCGTTAACTGCGCGAACACTCCACTAAAGCCCCATACCTGCACTCTTCTCACTGCAGATATATTTCTGTGTCCATGGATATTGACCAATAACAGCAAGTCAATCCTTCACGAATGTTCGTAACACCACCGGGTCAAATTACCGCTTTACCCCAGGTTACATCTTATGCCTTAAGTACCAAAGTGCTCCTCTAATGAACAATTTGTTTGTGGTCCTACCAACAAACAAAACAGAGTCCTCTCGGGCCAATGAGAGGGTCGGGCCCTTTGTTCAAGTCCCAGAGACACCACTTAAGGGAACATTCCTCTACTTACCCTAGTAGGCGGGAAGGAGTGAATTCCATCTTGCTAAGTTAAGTTCCCAGCCGCTCACTCGGTCTTGTCCCCAAGAAGATAGGCATATTGAGTCGGCGAATCTGGCCACTCTCACCCATACTAGTCAAAGGACAATCCCTCGCGAACAGGAGTTCGTAACTCCTTTCAGATTGAGATCAAGTTGCCTAGGTCATCCTAGTGAAATAGAGACCTAACTAGTCAGCGGAGTTACAAATTAGAGGTTACTATTTCGTGGTCCTGGTCTTATGTAATCTCATTACATAGGATATCCCCACTCACATGTCATCTACACGAACACGTTAGGATCACAGTGTTTGTATCAAATACAAAATGGGCCACATCCATAGTTTTACCAGGGTAAGGTACCCAAACCTTATCCCCTAACTATAAACCCTTTAAGTTGTATCTCGAACCGAGATCCTTTTTATGTACATTACATTCCGTTAGAGATTCATTTAACAGCCTTGGATGTTTAGTTTATTGGATTTAGGGTTTAGATAAAGGCAAACTCGTAGATAACGAACAATAACACTTTATTGAAATAATAACACTTTATTACAATAATTAGAACATAATTACAAACTACGAGTTTTAGGGCACAAATCCTAACAAGTTTCACTCTTAACCTTGAAAAAGCTTATTGGCGAAAATTATACAAAGTGGAAAAATAACTTACACACAATACTCGTGGTCGATGACCTAAAATTCGTCCTGACTGAGGAGTATCCTTAGGTCCCTAACTCAAATGCCTCACAAAGCGTATGTGATACCTATGACAACTGGATGAAGGCCAATAATAAGGCCCAAGTCTACATCTTGGCTAGCCTAACGAAGGTATTGGCCAAGAAGTCGAGGGCATGGTCTCTACTCGAGAGATTATGAGTTCATTGCAAGAGATGTTTGGACAATATTCCTCACGGATCAAGCATGAAGCTCTCAAGTACATCTTCAATGCGAGGATGGATGAGGGGACGTCTGTCCGAAAATATGTTCTCTATATGATGGTTCACTTAAACACTGCGAGGTGAACAGTGGTGTCATAAATGAGTCTAGTCAAGTTAACTTTATCTCGAATACTCTTCCGAAGAGTTTCCTACAGTTTCGTAGCAACGTTATTATGAAAAAGATAGAGTATAACCTTATCACTCTCCTTAACGAGCTTCAAACCTACCAGTCTCTAATGAAAGTTAAGGAACGGAAAGGTTAGGCAAATGTTGTCTCAAGGAAGTTCTACAGAGGTTCTACAAAATAGTGGAACCTTTTTTCTCCACTATTCTTCTCTCCTTTTATAAGCATTCATTAGGGTTGAATAATGCCCAAAATTCATACTCACAATCTCCATAATCGTGTATCAAATGAAAGTTTTTATATTTGGGTCGAATGTAGATTTTTTCTTTTTTCTTTTCCTTTTTCTCTTGCTCTGAAAATGAAAAGACACGATTCTATAATTTTGGTTTTGCAATTTTCACAATTCATGCACAGAAGTTATGTTATTAAAAATTTTCACCCTAATTGCTTTTATTCTTCTTTCTTTCCCATTTTAATATTCTTTTAGTTATTTTCTGACAAAACAAGAATATATTTTAAGTAATTGGAAGTTAAATAAACCTTAATACTAACATTTATCACCCTGAAACCAACCCCCCTCTCTCCCCTTTCGTTTTGTGAATCGCAGGCTGCCACTACTCATTTTTCCTCCGCCAAATAGACATCATCCCTCACCGGACGAAGCCAACCGCAGGCTATCGTTGCACTCCCTCTTTCTCTCGGGTTGCATTAACAATAAGGGGCCTATTTTTAGATCGTGTTTTAGCCCCTTTTTCAACAACATTTTCTATGGGTTTCGGCATTGTACTGCCTCGTTTTGTTTAAATAAGATCTCACCGTTGTTTTAAGGCAAATTCATTGAGTTTTATGAGACTGTTTTTTTTATGACCATTTAAAATTAACTCAAAGTATTTTGAACTCGAGTTTAGGAGACGTATCATGTGTGGTGGTCGGATCATTTATTTTGGAATCAAATCAGTACTGTACAACCACGTTTTGACCTCATTTAGGTAAGTTTCTTCAACATTGTGTAATCGGTTTTATGGATTTTAAAGGTTGATCTATTTATCAGATGGCCCATAAAAGTGATTGTGTTCGTCGAATTATTTTCTTCAGGTTGCCCACTGCTTGGGGTATTTTTGGGTCAATTAGAGGTGCTAGTTGGGTCTCCGTTTAGTTTTGATTATAAAGGATTTAGGCATAAACGGGTTTTAATTGGGCATTTTTTAAGACTCTTTGAATGAAAGATTAAGTGTTGAGTGATTAAATTATTAACCATTAATTTGTTAAAATTGATGGAACACGAGACATACGCAGTGGAAAAATGATCTAATGACACTCTAATAACATCTAACTTAATAGAAAATAACATGCAAACAAGCCAAAAAACAGTGAACTAAAAAGGGAAGAAAGTACAACCTTTATAGCTTGATTTCTTCACAATCTCCTTGCCAAAGCACAAACCGAACACAAACCGGACCACCAATAGAGCTTCCACGCTATCCTCTAGACTAAGAAATGGGTTGTGCGATCCGGTGAATGAAGGATTGAAAAAGAAGAATGGGAGGTTCAAAACTTTATGTGAGGAAAGGAAAATAAGTACTTTTTGGTGAGACTTCTTTTGAAAAGACTAAAATAAATCAGCAAGAGGAACCCTTTGTTTTAAAATCAATCTTATTTATAAAGTAATTACATGCATCAAATCCATGTCAAAGCTCACCAAAATGCAACACCTCACAAAACACTAACTAAAGTGGCCTATGTGTCATTCTATAATGTTTACACATAGTCCACTTAAGTTAGTGGGATTGTCCAACAAAAAGTTGGATAATTCCACTAACTCTAGTCGAGGGTAGAATAGTCTTTTCCATTTGGTCAAAGTCAAACTTTGACTTTTCCTGAGCCAAAAAGTCAACCCTTTGACTTTTTATGATTTTGACCCTCTTGACTAATTTTGACCTCCCGAACATGAATCCACATTCATATTTTTTAAATTAAAATCACATTTGAATATATTGTGTCATAAAAAATCGATAGTTATATCGCATATACTTGTCGGTTTAAAACTTCTTTCCTAATTCGAACAATTCGAATTAATCCAACATACTGTTCTAAGTTTAATCCAACATACTGTTCTAAGTTTAATCCATATGAGCTAGCAGGGGGACCTAATGGACCTACAGATCATGGGCTCCAACAATCCGAGATTAACTGGTCAAACTCTTTAACCTAATTAATCAACTTTTTTTAACTAACGGGTCATTCCACTAAAGTCCCGTAGTTGCACTCCTCTCACTATAGATATATTTATGTCCACCTGATATAACTGTAACCAGTAAGTCAATCTTTCACAAATTGTTCGTGGTCTCAGTTGGGTCAAAATATCGTTTTACCCCCGAGAACACTTCTTGTTTCTTAAGTCCTACTAAACCTCTATAGAACAATCACTACTACAAAAACTATATTCTTGACGCTTATAAAATGTCAAATTTTGCTTTACTTGACGTTTTTCAAACCGTCAAGGAATCCACCGTCAAGAATAATATACAATACTTGACACTTATAAAGTGTTATGTATAGTCTTTTTTTACGCTTATAATGTGTCATTTTTAACATGAAAGCTTGACACTTTTTATTCGTCAAATGTAATTTTATCTTGACTTTGAAAAAGTGTCAAATTTGTGTTAATACTTGATGTTTTCTCTGTGTCAAATATATGTTTATCATGACGTTTTAAGAATGTCAAATATAAATTACTTGACAATTTAAATGAGTCAAATATAATTTTATCTTGACGTTTCAAAAATGTCAATAGAAATTAGATCTTGACACATTATACATGTCTTGTTGTTTTGTGTTTTTTTTCAATCTATTAAATATTCTCTATTATCTTGAATTTTCTGCACTGTGTTCCAATAATTTGTTATATTGAAAATTGCATAATTTCATCAACCAATCTTCCACACTTTAACAAAATTCACATCTTTAACAATATCAAACTATTAAGTTGATGAACAATTCTAAAATTACAAGGACTTATCAAATCTCATGTCAACAATTCAAAAATTACAAGAACTATTGTAACGATCCTAAGCCATAAACTCAACTAACATTCAAGGAGGTTTACAAAACAAGAGAACTTTACATTCACTAGCCTAACACACTGTAAAAGGGTTTAAACATGAAACTTATTGGCAACATTATGACCAAAACTTTGAAAACGTCACCATAATTCTGCAACACCTTTGTCACCTGCCAAGTAGTTGAGTATTACCTGCAAAACACAACATTAAGCAACAAGGGTGAGCATAAACATACTAAGTAAGCAACATACCTCTAATAATTCAGAACTCTAAAACATGCAACAAGTGAATTTACTCAATCATGCAACCTTCATGCTAATCCTAAGAAGCATGCTCAAAGGGAGGGAATGAGATCTAGCCTAATGTCATAAACGTAGACCAAGGAGGATTAAGACGATTAACATACTTACAACACTTACAGGGGTTCAAAAAAGATTAAAATGCACTTAGACTTGCTAGTTGATGCTCGGATCAACTTTCTTTTGCTAAATCGACTTCCATGGCTTATGGTTAACCAAAATGAACCTATTCGTGTTATGGCCCATAGATGAAAGTATTAAAAACTACAATTAAAAGGTATTCGAACAATAGAACCAATGTAGGATAATTTAATCTAGTTTGAATGAGCTTAAAGGGACTAATCTTGCTAAAAGAGTCAAAACGTTTTGCTGAAAGTGTGTTGGATGATGCCTGAATCACACCCAAACTGCAAACTGAAGGTTCGTACTTGTTAGAACCAATGCTACATTACTAAAATTGATTTCAGAGAGATTTAAAACATGCAAAGTGTAACGACCCTAAATTCTAGGGTAAACCTAACTTGAGCGTTACTTAAGACACGTCGTTCTCTCCCAAATTTTGCAGCATAACGATGCTACTAGGACTTTTCCAAAATTTCAATGACCTGTTTTAACATCAGAAAGACTTCAAAAACAAACCATTCTTCCCAGCCACCCACTAACTTCAAATACACAAAGGGTTGGGGTTCAACAATCAGATATTTCTAAGTAGAACAAGACTAATTTCATAAATGCTCAAAACACGACTTATGACTTAAAACCATGCCAAGAAAGTTCAGCAGAACAAGCAATCCTAAGCCTCATATTCCTAAGGATAGGATTGAAATTAGAGAAACACTTACTAGAGCAATTGTTCAACATTAGCAAGCTAATACTTACAAACTTAGAAGAAGCGAGAAGGAACTCACAATTAAACATCAACCGACTTTTAAAAATTCGATCGCAAATATAGAAATCTCACAATCAAGATTCAAAATATGCATTCAAAAGAATCACGAACACTAGCATGAAACAAAAACACAGTTTCAATATTGTACCTCTCACGAAAAGCTCCACAGCAACAAGGCATCAAGTTGTAAAACAATAAGGAGAATCCATGCCCTCTTCTAATATTGCTTACAACCTTGCATGAACTGAAAAAAGATATCTTAGAATTACCTTTTCTCTTGCTTAGAAATACAACACCTAAAGGTTAGAAATCAATTCATAATCTTAAATCAAAACCGCGAGAGTGGTCAAGAAGGACTTTCTTACCAAAAATACGCTTTGGACCTTATTCGAACACTCCGAACTTAGTTATAATTTACAAACACAAGCTTCAAAGGATTAGGGACTGATCTAAAACATCCTACTTGAGTTTGAAGTATTTTAGAAAGCATTGTTATCTGACTGCCACCAACCTTGGAACCTTATTGGTCAGGGTTCGAAGATGTTAAAATAAGTTTGAAACTACAAACAAAGTTTTAGAGGTTGATTTAAACTAGTTTAATCGGGTTAAAAGGGGCCTATAAGGAACTTTACCACTTGATTCTTACTGAAATGGAAGACTTTTGCCTATACTGAAAGGTGATAAAAAAAGGTTTGATTTTGTAGAATACAAAATATTTGGCTATGGATAACTCAAATCGAAGCCATTTGAAGAGTGGGCCACAAATCAGAGTGATTTCGAGGCTTGATCTCTAGTGAGTATTGCTAAAACTTGTGAATCCTTGTGTGGTCGTCGTTGTCCAAATCTGTGCTCTACAACAAAACCAAAACAACTTTGACTTGTAAGTAAGATTTAGATTTACTAGATAAGAAGATAGGCTAGAACATCTAAAACAACCAAAACTATAGAAACCCATATTCAAATAAGACTACATAGGAAAATTCTAAACAAAGCCAAAACCAACTAAAGCTCTAAAAGATGACTAAAAAACCAACTCAAGAACTCGACGGAATCGAATGGGATGAAAACGAATTGAATTTGGAGAATTTGAAAGAAGTTGTCAGCCACCACCATTGCCATTTTCAAGGGTCAATCAAAGAAAAGGAAGCACCAATGGGATAAGTTGAAGAACAAAGGATTCCATTGATAGATTTGAGAAAATGGTATAAAAATTGAAGGGAAGTAAACCAATTTCCAAGTGGGTATGAACTAGAAGTGATGGATCGTTTTATCATCTAAAATTCCACATAAATTAGATAGGGGTCGTTTGAAACTTAAACAGTAGGATGGAAATTGTTGGTAAAGGATTAGAGTTGTAATATGAACACAAATTTGGAAGTACTTTTGATTATTTGAATTGAATAAGTTCTATTGTTGCTCTGTTACATTAAAAAAAATCTTATAACATATCTAAATAACTTAGGATCCATTGGCACACCAGACAAAGCAACCAAACAAATTAAAAGTTGAAGTAATTTTTACCACTCATAGAGGATATGTGTAAGCTAAGATTGACATGTTTTAGTTTCATCATTATCCTAATTGTTAGCAGCAATGAAAATTAAAAAAAAAAATCTGGAAACATATTAATGTATGAACTATCACATTGGAATTATGGCCCAATAATGAGCCTTCATTCAGCTCCAGTACCTTACAATTGAAGCAGATTTTTGTGAGTGGTCCATGCGGGAGGCAAAGTAGAGCATTATCCCAATGTGATGCTTGCGGCTAAGCTTCTAGAGAACCTTGCAGCCGGTAAGTGGCTTGCACACCCTGAAGTCTTCAAGCAGCCACACGAGTCAATGATAAGGCCTGAAGAATATCTAATGTCAGGACAGAAATATTACGTGGTTCCTTTGTCGACACTAAGAAAACTGAAGAGAAAGCATAATAAGATGAATAATGGGATGGAGCAAGTGGAGAGATCAAAAATAGTGGAAGAAGAAATCAGTTGTTCTGATGTGTCGGCATTGGTGGAAGCTACAGATTATGAGACGAATGAATTGCTACATGTGAAAGAAAAATAAATTTTTCTAAAACATGTTCCAGATCTAAAACATAACCAAAATATCCATACAAATCATAGATCCAAAGAGACAACAAAAAGCCCTAACACCAGAAGATTGAAGTCTTGGAACTAAAATAACAAATTGCTCGAAAACTCGATAAAATAAATAGTGTAAAACTAGAAAGGAGGAAGGAATTAGAAAATTTACTAGAGAGACAATCGATGTGTCCTTTGGAGGAATGCTATGTGTCCTTCAAAGTTCATTGACTTCTCAATAGGGCTTGGAGTTAACGGAAACTGAGGTCGTCGACAATCGACGTATAACTGGATGGACGATGGTAGAGATGATGCTCGGAGAGACAAAGTGTGAATTTGACGAAGATGAAGAGATTTGGAGAAACGGTGGCGGTTGCCTTTGGTAAACTGTGGTGGTTGCATTTCGTTTGATAACCCTAAACAAAGGGGATTAAAAGAAAAAAGTGCACCCTTTCATTTTCCATTTTAATTGAAAATAATGATCAAACTTGACATTTTTAAGACTAGCATGAAAAAAATCCGAAAACATCACAAACCTCCGCCTTTTTCGATTTTTACTTGACGTTTTCCTTCAAAATTATATTTTACTTGACGTTTTTTCATAAAAACATCAAGTAATTAAAAGTTACAAGCGTCAAGTAATGTGGTTTTTCTAGTAGTGAATTGATTTGTGGTCCAACCAACAAATCTAGTCTCTCTCAGCCTAGTGAGAGAGTGGGCCCCTTGTTCTAGTTCTGAAGTCAGCACTTAAGGGAACAACCTATCTACTATCCCTAGAGTCGGGTATGAGTGAATTCCGTCTTGCACCCTATGTCCCCAGCTATCTACCCGGTCTTACCCCTGAAATGGGGGCTTATTGAGCCAGCACTGTTGAGCTGCTCTCAACCATGCAGATCTAAGGATAATCCCGAATAAACAGGAGTTCATAGTTAGCTTAGGATTGAGATCGAGTTACCTAGGTCATCAAATTTGAATTAGTCGATTTTATAAAGTAAATGGTATTATAAAGCAAAAGTGACTAAGTCGTGGTCCAGTTTTATACAAACTCATTACATAGGATGCCCCAACTTACATATCTCTATATGAACGATTCAAGATCACATCGTTTATACTAACTACAAAGTAGGTCGCACCCATAGTGTCCCCAGAATAAGGCGCCCAACCTTATCCCTATACTATAGACCATTTTAGGCTATATACTCGAACTTGATCCATGTGTTTATGTCATCACATAAAGTTCAAGTCTACATTAAATAGCCTCGGGACCTTAGTTTATTAATGGATTCAAGATTATAGTATACTAATTTAATAACAATTTTATCGAAAAAGAAATACAAAAAAAAATATTTATTAATTACAAACTACCAATTTTAGGACATAAAATCCTAGTTTATTGTACTAATATATTTCTCACTTAAATTCATTTTGAATGCTAAGTAGAGGACCCAAATTTGGAATTGGATGATTGGTCGCGAATCCCAAGATTTTGTCCAGTAAGTGGAAAGGTGAGATTTTCACCACTTTTTAAAGTCAAATCCCAAATCTATATTTTGGAAATTAATGTATTTTTGTTTATTGAATTCATTTTGTGTAATATCTTTTTATTACTAACTAGTGTGAAATAAATTCAGGAAGCCTTATTTAGTGCAATTTACCACTATTTACTTTATTTTCAAGTAAGTAGCTTTTGGAATTAAGTCTCTTTTATTTTTATTTAATCTTGGACCATATTGAAAAGGAATACAAATTTATGTAGCATGCATAAATATGTTTATAGAATTGTAACACTAGTTAAATTATTTTGAAATGCATTTTGAGTGCCATTTTTCTTGAGAATATTGTATGCCGAGTTAGGGGCTTAGAATTATGAGTTAAATTATTAGAATGTATAAAACTCTGACTGGCTTTATATTTGAAACTCCTATGTGGTACTTGTTTTGTTAGTTCTAAATTTTTGTTGTTGGAAAGTTAAGACCCTAATTACTCTGACCTTCATGATGATGTGTTTATGATGTTTTAAGGTCTTAAGAACCTTGGTAGAGGTTAGGGAATGACTTAGGAACCTTATGCTAATGAAACCTACTACTTCACCAACGCATGCTTACCTTGTTGTTTATGTGACGTGAGTAATGGTAGCTCCTTATTTTGTGATGACATGGAGGATGTGCCCTTCATTGTAGGTACTAGCCAGTGTAGCTTGAAGATTGTGGACCTTCTTATTCTATGCTAGCTGTGGGGATGAAATCTACTGTTTGGTAGTTGCTAGCAGTGTGCCTTGAGGATTGTGGACCTTCTTGCTATATGCTAGCATTGGGGATAAAGCCAACGAATCGACAACATGGATACAGGTTTTTAATAATGAGACTATACCGTAGGTGGAGTAGGTTAGGTAATCACATAGCTAAGAGAGTGTAGAACTGTAATAAAGTCAGGACTTTGTTTGTTTGTGTGGAGAAGTGAGAGTCTTTGTCTTAAGTGGGCTATTTATTGAGTATTTTTATACTCATTCGATGTTATCTTGTTTTCTCTTTCATGTGGCCCGTAGACTTTCGAGATTAGCTTAGGTTTTAGAGTTTTAGTTAGTTTCTTTTAGTTTTTTAGAGATTTTGGGTTGTCTTAATGAACACCATGGAGGGCGTCGGAGTGTTCGAGACTATACTTGGCTAAACCTCCTCTTCCAGTTCATAAGTCAGTCAAAACCAATTGTAATGTAATGAAGCTTGTTTATAATTTTTTAACTCTATTGACATTTAATTCTTGAATTCTCTGCTTTAATCTTATGATTATGCATCTTTGATTGAATTGACGACTCAATTGTTTATGCATGTCTATCGTTATTCATGATTGAATTGACGCCTCAATCATGACGATTGATTGTGTTAACACTAGAGATATAATTGTGTGTGATTCTTTGGGGAACTTTGGATTCATAACTGGCATGTTAGATTCTAGGGAATTTAAAAACCATGTTAATTGGATTTATTTAATTAAGGTGTCTTGGTCTTCCACATTGTTTAATGTCTTTGTCTTAGTTGTTTATGTTAGGAAGTACTAGATAATTAAGATAATTGAGGTTAACTCATGTTGGCATGTAAAGTTAATGAACTTAGAAAATTTTTTTTTAGAGGAACCACTAAGCCGACCAAATTAATTATCAATTTAGTTAAAATCTATTTGTGAATGCTTGAGATCTATATTACAATTGGGGATAATCGTGCCTATGACCTTTAACTTGGTAAGATTTGATATCTCCTAATTTCTTTCTTATGTTTAATTTTCTGTTAGTTTTATCATAATTTTCTGTTAGTTTTATCAATTTCACAAATCCCCTCCTTTATCTTCTTTTGCAAATTTAAATTGAGAAATTAATATTTTGGTTCCTTGAGATCGACCTGGTCCACTCAATGCTACAAGTAGCTCACTACAAGAATTTTGGGCTTTCCCGACGCAAAAAATGGTCGGGAAAACCCCAAAATATGGTCGGCAAATGTATTTCCGATGAAAAAAACTCGTCGGCAAAATGGTCGGCTTATCCTCGTCGGGAAACCTTTTGCCGACCACTTGTTTTTATAGTCGGCATTTCTTAGAAAGGCCGACCAAACTTTTTTGGTCGGTATTTCTTTATAATGCCGACTAAATAAGATTTGGTCGGCATTTCAAGAAATGCCGACCAAAAATGTTTGGTCGGCCTTTCTAAGAAATGTCGACCATAAAAATATTGGTCGGCATTTCCTATAAATGCCGACCAATCGGTGTTAGTCTACCTATCAAAGAAATGCCGACTAAATTTAAAATTTGGTCGGCATTTCTAAGCTTTCTGCCGACCAACTTAGTTAGTTGGCATATCTTCGAAATGTCGACCAAATTTTAAATTTGGTCGGCATATATTGGAATTACCTATTGCTTCTATTTGATATTTTATTTATTCAAATAGGTATTTATTTGGATTTTCACTATAATTTCAAACTTGATGTACATGAAATAAAATATACACAAATTGAATAAAAAATTTACTTACATTAAATTAAAGTTAATTACACTTTATTCATACAAAACAAAAATACAGTTTTTGACCAAATAACCCAATCTACAAACAAAATTTTATATATTAAACTCAAGTTAACTACACGTTATCTTCATGGCGATCTTCGTGTTGCTTTCAGAGCAATGTCGAGTCGATCCACCTATATGAAAAAAACATGAACCTAAGATCAAAACTATATAAACATATAACAACGAAAATGAATAATATAAACAAGTTTTAACTAATACTTAAATTTCAGCGTATAGATTTCAAACGACTTTAAGCCCAAACATAATTCAAACAAAAAAAGTTAAACAAAAAAGTTATACTTACTATTCCTATACATAAGTATCATTCTCACTCACATAACACAAAAATCACAATTACAAACTTACTAAAACATAGGAGAATAGAAACAAAACCGACAACTAAAAACATAAAACTCAATTACAAATGTACTAAACTAACCTAACATTACATTTCCAAAAGTTGTAAACAAACATAACATTTCCAAAAGTTGTAAACAAACATAACAAACATCTCAAAAGTACAAATAACGTAAACTAAACTAAACTAACATTTCAAATGTACTAAACTAACCTAACATTACATTTTCAACCGTACTAAACAAACATAACATTTCCAAAAGTTGTAAACTAGCATAACATCTCAAAAATGGTCGATACCTAGATTAAACTAACATTCCAAACAGACATAACCTTTCAAAACTAATAAACGAACATAACAAACATCTCAAAAGTACAAATAACGTAAACTAAACTAAACTAACATTTCAAATGTACTAAACTAACCTAACATTACATTTTCAACCGTACTAAACAAACATAACATTTCCAAAAGTTGTAAACAAGCATAACATCTAAAAAATGGTCGATACCTAGACTAAACTAACATTCCAAACATTTTCAAACGTACCAATACAAAATTTTTCTTAACCTAAAATAAGCATATAAACACTTCAAAGTAAATCAACTACGCCCAGCCTCCTCCAAACTACAAACAAATCACTAGGTTTGGGCTCCAACAGAGTCACGAGACAACATGAAAAATAAAACAACTCAATTAAACTCGATGACTATCTTTCTCTGCGGGATAGTCATCCGACAACATGTAGTAGTCACGAATATTACCTATGTCGACGGTCCTCCTTGTGAGTTTAGTAGTTGTGTAAGCATTGATCAAAGGCTGGCCAACTCATTTGTATGTCGGGTTTCAACTTCATCTAGTTTCGCTCTCGTACTCGTGATTTCATCCTTCGCACGACGATTTAACTCTTCCTTCGTCTCGATCAACTCGCCTTTTGATGTGCATTCTCATCTCGTAATTTAGCCAATTCTAGGCCCAACTCGTGTTCTCGTTCGGTCTCTTGATAGATGATGAGTTCTTTTGTCGTTTCAACCTTGACCCCAACCCATGCCTTTCACTTGGTTTGGATCCACTACCAGATCGTTTGGACAATCGCACTCTCCGCAATTGGTACGACCCCTTCTTCTGAGTGGATTTCTCCTGCAACTCTATCATTTGACTCTGTGGACCAAATTAAAATAGGTATTATTCAAGATACAAGTTTATAATGCAACTCTAAAAGTAGGAAACTTACATGAGCATTACCAGCTGCTGGATTCACCCACCCTTTGCCTTCTTTATACCTGGTTTGTTTGAATAACTCAATGGGTCCTACGTCAACACCTTTTGATTTCTCAAAATCCCAAAAATACTAAGTTATTTCTAATGATGGTAAACAAGAAGTAATGAGTGAAACATTTGTCTAACTCATACCTGTTTTTGCAACACGTGCATGAAGGACTTAGACCCAGTGCAATGGTTCCAGGGCAGCTTCTCGCGGTTCTTTTTGTTTGTCTCCATAGTTTTCTAACAAAATAGATTTTCAGTAAAATGAACCAAATATTATACGTCGAGTGACATATTTGTTAAGAAATGTAAATAACGTACCTTACATTCGAGAGACTCCCATCATCACATAGGAAATGCCAATCAAAGAATGTCGGTCACACGTTTATGTGGTGTTGTACGTCTTTGCTTGTAAGGCGTATTTCGATAATGCCTAGACAAGTCTCCCCTAAACTCCTTGAACGTACTTTGTATCTCATGATCAATAAACCTATGAACGACCGGTTGAGATAAATCTAGCTCGAAATGGTTCTGAAAAAAAAAAGAGAAAGACCAAGATATTAACTTTAGATCAACTCTGACATGATAGATCACAAAAAGAACTAAATGATAAGCTTACCAAGAGTTTGTTTTTCACATGATCCTTTAGTTCTGTAGGCACATCTTTCCACTTCGTTATGCGTACTGGAAACGATTCTCGAACTATCGTACCAATTGCGTTGCTAAATCTTGTGGCAAAATCACAAACAGGCTTCTCCATTTCATCAGTTATTTCTATTGGAATTCTCCCATGGATGCTGACATATCTATCAAGCTCTTTGTTCCTTGAGAATCCTCTCACTCTACGGGCAGAACTATCTGAAACACAAATCAGTGAACCAATAAGTAAATGTAAAATTATTAACGAAAGTGTATAACTAAACTAACCTGAAGTCTCGCCAGTAGAAGACACTACTGTGGCGGTAGGGTTAGCGCTAGCGTTGGGGGCATAATTTTCAAAAAGGTTTGTCGCCTCATCTTCTAACTCTGCAGAGCGCACCATTTTTCCTAGCACACATCAAACATATAAGTGATATGAAATAATCCAATAATGATAAAAAAAAAAAAAGCTTTGAGAAGTAATGAACGAAACATATAATTACTTATAGTGTTAATCACTATCATGATCTGAGTCTGAGTCAGAACTCTCATCAGGGCTAGAATTAATCTCAGGAGGAGGTTCGACGTCCTCATCTTCATCGTTTATGAAATCATCATCACTATCATGATTTGATAATATCTCTCTACTCTGGTTTCCTTCCACAATGGTGAGATCAACATCGACTCTACACAAAGCAATATCCTCAATTAATTCATTAACTCTTATTTCACCTTCAATGGTCGTCAATTGAAGTTGATCATTTGCAATATCTTCGATCTCTGGTATGTCCCACAATCGCTTATTCTGAACCACTTGCACCACCTTCCAGTTATTACCATATTTTGGATCGTCAATGTAAAATACTTGTTGTGCTTGCGTAGCAAGGATAAAAGGGTCATCAACATACCAATACTGTGATGTGTTTATTGATCTCAACCCTAAATCGAAATGTGATCTTTTCTTTTTACTGTCGGTGTCAAACCATTTACAATTAAAAATCATAACACGTCTTCTCTTCACATACTCTAAGTCCAACACCTCCGTCAATACACCGTAGAAATTCGCTTCATCGCTCTGACTCTCACTTTCTCCCAATACTAAAACTCCACTATTCTGTGTAGCCCGACGATTATCCCACACTATTGTGTGAAAACGCATTCTATTAACAATGCATCCACTATAAGATCACACTTGAGAACTAGGACCAACCGCCATTGAGTATAAATCATCAGACATATTTCCACTCTCACGTCGTGAGAGAACCTGTCAATTCATTTATATACGTTATAAATATTAATCATGATTGAAATTAAATTTATGAACTCTTATACAACATGGAACTTACATGAGATTTGAACCACGTAGGAAATTGGAGTTGGTGTCTTTTATATAAATCGTTGGCAGTTTGAGCTTCAGGACGTATTAATTGCAAATGTTGTCTATTGATAATAAAAAAATAAATTAAACACATCAAATTTAGCTCATTTGTATATACAAACTGAGATTAACACATAGGGTATTCGAGACGTACATACGATATGACTTTATTTCATCACAATTGTTCAAAATATACCAATGTGCTATCTGTTTCTCCTCAGCTGATAAGGTTCTTGATGTTGCAACTCCCAATGGTCTTGCACTTTGTTTAAATATTTCAAACTCACCCCAGATCTCGTTCAATGGAAGTTGGTCATCATTTCGCTCCTCTCTATTGAATCTCGTTTCAATTCCACTTAGATACAATGAACAAAAATTAATTGATTCGTTCATTACAAATGCTTCTGCTATTGAACCTTACGGGCGACGCGCTTTGTTTCGCACGTATTGTTTCAATGTTCGTAAGCTTCGCTCAATAGGGTACATCCAACTGTAGCTAACAAGGCCTACAACTCGGGTTTCATATGGCAAGTGAACTGCAAGATGCACCATTACATCGAAAAATGCTGGCGAAAATATTTTTTCCAACTTACAAAGAACCACCACAATATCTCGATTATGGCAGATCCAAATCACTAATACGTATCGTTTTCGCACATAAATCATGAAAGAATGTGCATAACTCAACAATAGTAGTGCACACATCCTTAGGTAAATACCCCCGAACCCCAATAGGGAGAAGTCGTTGTAGCAGAACGTGAGAGTCATGAGTTTTCAATCCCCATAGTTTTCCATCATTTACACTTACACATCTTGATATGTTCGACACAAATCCATCAGGAAATTTCATCGATTTCAAAAATTTACAGAATTCAATCCTTTCCTTAGTAGTTAATGTGTATGCAGCATGTGGCTTTACGACCTTGTTGCCTACCTTTTGCAAATGTAGTTCTTTCCGTATATTAAGGTCCTCTAGATCCAATCGTGCCTTCGTCGTGTCCTTGTTTTTTCCTTCAATATTTAACAATGTGCCAACCAAGTTATCACATATGTTTTTTTCAATGTGCATTACATCCAATTTATGTCTTAGCAAAAGTTTTGACCAATAAGGTAGTTCGAAGAAAATACTCTTTTTCTTCCAATTAAAATCTGTTTGTTTCCTTTTTTTGTCATTCTTTGTTGGATGTTTACTGAACACGGGAAAATTGAGCATGTTAATTTTTTGTAAAATCTCATCTCCATCCACTACAATGGGGGGAGGTCTAAGTTCTGACTTCCCGTCAAATTGCTTACTTCTGCGCCAACTGTGACTCGCTGGAAGATAACGTCGATGACCCATATAAGAAATCTTGCCTCTAATCCTAAAAGATGACGTATCATCTTTACAGATGGGGCATGCTTGGTAACCTTTCGTACTTCAGCCAGATAAGTCGCCGTATGCAGGAAAATCATTAATGGTCCATAACAAACTTGCGTGTAGTTGAAAATACTCGCCACTAGCTGAGTCATAAGTGCGCACTCCATTATTCCATAACTCTTTCAACTCTTCAATCAATGGTTGTAAGTAAACATCAATTTCTTTTCCAGAAACTTCGGTCCAGAATAAGTAAAGACATAAAGAAGTTGGTTTCTTTCATGCATTTCCAAGGTGGCAAATTATAAGGAACTAACACCACCGCCACATACTATATGAAGTACTCATATTCCCGAATGGATTAAATCCATCCGCTAACCCCAATCGAACATTTCTTGCTTCCTAGAAAATCGAGGATATTCACGATCAAAGTGCTTCCACCCTTCACCATCACCGGATGTCGTAATACACCATCTTCCACGACACGCTTATCCTTATGCCACCTCATTTCGTAAGCAAAATGTTTGGATGAAAACAATCGTTTCAATCTTGGTATCAAAGGAAAGTGACGTACAATTTTATGTGGAATTTTTTTCCTTTTCCATCGTTCAATCAGTATCGGGACTCTCCACATGTTGGGCAATCGTTGGCAATCAACAAATTCTTTCCAATACAGTATGCAATCATACTTGCATACATGAATTATCTCATAGCCTAGCCCTAAGTCACGCAACTTCCTCTTCGCTTCATAGAATGAACTAGGTATACATGCACTTGGGAATGCTTCTTTTAACAATTGTAATAACATATCAAACGATTTGTTACTCCAATTGTTAAGAACCTTAACATGCATTAATCTCACCAAAAAGTTCAATGATGAGAATCGTGTACAACCAGGGTATAATTGATTGCATGCTTCACTCATTAAATCCTCAAATAAGGTTGGGGTATCCGTGTCATGGGCATTAAGGGGAACCTCATTTTCAATATTGTTTCCTTCATCCACATCTGCTTCGCCAATCGGGACTTGAAGATCATTTAAAAGATTAAACATCTCATTTTCTTCATCGAAATTTCTCGAGTCGATAGTATTTGATCTAGAATCGTGTACTGACTCAACCATATAACGTTCAAACATTGGAGGGTTGACAACTTCTCCATGATATACCCAGTCACGATAAGAGGGAGATATTCCATTCATGAATAGATGTCGCTCAACTCCATCTAAAGATTGCCACATCGCATTCATGCAATTTCTACATGGGCATCTTGTTTTTCCTGAGTCATTAACATGAAACTTTGTCTTCTCTAGAAATTGAGTTACTCCTTCTTTATACTCGGTTGACAACTTTGTCTCTAAGTTTAATCCAATTTTTATTCATCTCTACCCTAAATTATTATACTTTTTGAAGTCCACTGCGTATTTCTCGGTAATATTCCTGTATACTTTAGACAAAAAAAACTAAATATGTGAGAGTTAGGATTTGAACACTAACATTTTGCATATTGATATACGTCTTGATACTAAAACAATATTTTAAACTATCATTTTATTGATATATGTGAGAGTTATGGATTTTAGACAACACCCTCTCTGTGCTTGAAATTTCAAGAAAGACAACAACGCTACTTAAAGAAATCCAAAATTTTTCTTAACTCCAAATAAGCCTGCAAACACTTCAAAATAGTCCGAGTACGCCCAACCTCCTCCAAACTACAATAAATCACTAGGTTGGGCTCCAACAAAGTCACAACTAGCAGGAAAGCAAAACAAACTAGATGCAAGTAGAAACCAACCATGATATGCAAGTAGAAAGCATATAACATGTTGCACACAAACAAACAAACTCACCTAGTATAAACTACTTACAAGATATCGTAAATCACTCCTAAAGCAATCCAAAAAGCATCCCAAAACAACCTTAAATTGAGTTTGAACAAGCTAAAACTAATTCAAATCCTAAAATAGAGAGCTTTGAAGTGTTAATAAGTTTTTTTTCAGCTGGATGGAGAAACATATTTACTCTAAGCTCTCGGTTTTGTAGTGTTGGATTGTCGTCAAGTCCAGGAGTGAGCATGAATGCAGAATTCAAACATTTAATGTATATTGCACTCGATCAATCAATCAAATATAGCTCAATCATTTTGAACTTTGAAACTTAATGAACATCTCCATCACAAACATTCATGGCCATTCAGTTTTAAACCAACCTAAATCGATTATACTCATAATACTTTGGTTAAGTTCTTATAGAGTTCATAAGGCTAGGCTACTATGGAAGCATAACACATGATCGAGACAAAGTTATAAACAACAATTATTAACAACATATAATTATTAACAACATATAAGTATAACTCAAAATTTCTACCTTAATGAATCTTACCGACGAACGAGCGGGAGGAGAACGGGCGAGCGAACGAATCTTCTAATACATTACCGACGAACGGGTGGGCGGCAGCGGAGCGGGCGGCGGACTATAGGCGGCGGACGAGAGGGATGATAGGCGGCGGAGCGGGCGGCGGCTTGTATATGAACTTACCGGCGAACGGACGAGAGGGAAGGCGGCGGAGCAGGCGGGCGGCGAACGGAAGAATGGGCGAGGGACGAGCGGCCAACGGTCGAGCGAGCACACACTCGGTTCTCTCTCGGCCGGTCGCGGCGACGACGGCGGCGGCAAAGCAAGCGTCGGCGCGAACGGACGGCGGCGGTCGGCGATTTCAGAGAAGGCGGGCGGTCTTCGAAGGGTAGGGCAAATGAAAAGGTGAAGAAGAATAGGGTCGTTCGATTTTTTTATAAAGCCATTACCGACCATTTTCGAAATGGTCGGCAATAACCATTGGAAATGCCGACCATTTTTGGCAATGGTTATTGTCGATCATTTCGAACATGGTCGGCCTTTCCAATGGTTATTGCCGACCATTGCCAAAAATGGTCGGCCTTTCCAATGGTTATTGCCGACCATTGCAGAAAATGGTCGGCATTTCTAATGCTTATTTACGTCATTTTAATAAAGTCATTGCCGACTATTTCCACACTGGTCGGCCTTTCCAATGCTTATTGCCGACCATTTCGAAAATAGTCGGCGTTTCGAATGCTTATTGACGTGATTTTAATAAAGCCATTGCCGACCATGGTCAAAATGGTCGGCCTTTCCAATACTTATTGCCGACCATTTCCAAAATGGTCGGCCTTTTCAATACTTATTGCCGACCATTTCCAAAATGGTCCGCCTTTCCATTACTTATTGCCGACCACGTCGAAAATGGTCGGCATTTCCAATACTTATTACCGACCAGTTAAGAAATGGTCGGGATTAGTTCGTAATTACCGACTAATGATTAATTGGTCGGGGGTTGCCTACATATCCCGACGATATTGGAAGCGTCGGGATTACTGTCGTCGGCAAAACATTCTTTTCTTGTAGTGGCTTATGTTGGGGTTGGAGCCAAAACAGTAAGCACCGCAAGAGGAAAGTGAAGGCAATGGGCCAAGACCCATTAATCATGTTTTAGGTTAAATGCAACATATATATATGTGTGTGTGTGTTGCAATTTTTTTATACAGTGAGCCAGCCGCACGAAAACTATTTACCGATAGTTTTTTTTTTTGTTAGCAGCTGTGTGACAGTGAGAAAAATGTGAGTTTTTCTCTTGAGTTTTTTCTTTGATGTTTATCCCAAGCTATCGGGTTGTGATAATTGGAAGTCAATAGTCATTGTTAGGCTATTGAGGGTTAGTTTGTGGCGCCAGTTTTGAGAGCTCATTTGTAATCTCCCATTATAGTAGAACCTGCAGTTGCAGAAGACTGGACGTAGTCCCAAGTTTGGGGTGAACTAGTATAAATTTCGGTGTCGTTCTCTTTTCCCTATCTCGTTATATTTAATATTTTGTGACTCTAATTTATTGGTTGGCTTATCCTTTGGAAGGGGAGATTTAATATTGTAATAATTTTATTGTGATTATTATTATTGTATATTTTTCTCCCAACAAGTCGTATCAGAGCTTTTGGTTCAGGAGTCATGGGATACGTGGAGCCAGCAAGTTTTGATGGAGTCATGAAGTTTAATGGGGACAATTTTGAATATTGGAAGATGATGGTCAAAGACTACTTGACTACTAAGAAGCTGGGTAAGGCTTTGAAAAAGGGAACAGAAGGAATGAAAGATGGAGAATGGGAGACTCTTGACGAAGAAGCAGTTGCTGCAATCAGAATGTGTCTGTCGATGGACGTGGCCAATCAGGTAGCCAATGAGACAACTGCGATTGAGTTAATGAAAGCGCTTGCAAACAGGTATGAAAAACCCTGCACAAATAATAAGATTTATCTTCTTAGGAAGTTTTCCAATATGCGTATGGCTGAGGATGCTTCTGTGAATTCCTATATAAATGAGGTAACCACTATGATAAATCAGTTGAAATCAGTTAGAATAGAGTTCACTGATGAAGTAAATGCTATTTTGTTATTAACCTCTTTTCCTGATAGTTGGAAAACCATGAAGACAACAGTGTGTAATTCAGTAGGTGAAAATACTCTACACTTTTCTGGTGTTCGTAATTTAGCCATAAATGAGGAAATTAGTAGAAAAAGATAGTAGTAAGGAGTCTACTATATAGGATCTCGCTCTGTTATGACTAAAGGAAAAAAGAAGATTAATGAGGAAAATACATCGAGTAGTGATGGAAGAAGTGGAATAATAGGAATAAAGAGATAGAATGTTTTTCTTGTGTCACAAAAAGGTCACTTTAAGAGTCAGTGTAGAAAATGGAAAGAGGATCCAGAGAGGAGACAAAATCAAGAGGAAAATGTAGTGCTAGATGCATGTGTCTGTGTTGGGAGTGACACAGAGAGTAGTAATAGTTCATCTGAGTGGATTTTAGACAGCGCAGCTACTGTTCACATAGCTTCAGATAGGAGTTTGTTCACATCCTTCACAGGAGGTTGCCATGGTTTAGTGAGGATGGGGATTGGTGAAATATCCAAGACCAATGGGATTGGAGAGGTTAGTCTAGAGACAGAATGTGGGAATAATTTGGTACTGCGAGATGTCAGATTTGTGCCTAGTGTCAAGATGAATCTTATCTCTACTGGCAAGTTGGCAGATGATGGCTACATTTGTGAGTTTGGCAGAAGTCAGTGTAAACTCAAGTCAGGATCCCAGGTAGTGGCAGTTGGCTACAGAAAATCTACATTGTACAGATGTCGGTTAAATGTTGCCAAGAACAGTTTGAAGAGACCGTAGATGCCAGTTAAAGCTGCAGATGGTTATAGTAGAGGTACAGTTGAGCCAGTAGCAATGATAGCCAAGTTTGATCACTCAGATCAGGATCCTTCAGTTCAAGAACAATTGGGAAGTCCAGGAGAGAAAGTTGATGACTATCATAAACCCCCAATTGTCAGACAGACAGTTGAATTGAAGAAGTCGCCTAGGCGAGTGGAGGCATTAAAGTGGAATGTCAGAGCAGTTGCTAAGGTCAAAGGTAAAGTCTCTAAATTGGCAGCAAGCTTGAATAGAAGATTCAAGCCCTTCTCAGAGTGTATCTTCTTCGGGAACAATGGTTCAGGGTTGAAGAAGATGTTAGTTGGTACCACTTAACTGAAGTGGGAGTACGTGTCTGTCTTTTTTCGTCTGGGAGATAGATCCACGTAGTGAGCCCATACCTCTGGGTAAACACAGATGCACTACAGTTTATATTTAGATGGTTGCCTAGTTTTTGTGAGTTTGTTGTGTTTTCAGGTATTTTTTATTGAGCCTTGGAGTTTGCCAAGAAGATCAGAAATAACAGTTGGAGTGGGAGTTGTGCCTTGGAGTTTACCAAGGTGTTCAGAGCGTTGTTGAAGTGAGAGGTAAGATCGTCGTTTTGTCTCCAAGTGGGAGATTGTTGGGGTTGGAGCCAAAACAGTAAGCACCGCAAGAGGAAAGTGAAGGCAATGGGCCAAGGCCCATTAATCATGTTTTAGGTTAAATGCAATATATATATGTGTGTGTGTTGCAATTTTTTTTATACAGTGAGCCAGCCGCACGAAAACTATTTACCGAGAGTTTTTTTTTTTTTTTTTGTTAGCAACTGTGTGGCAGTGAGAAAAATGTGAGTTTTTCTCTTGGGTTTTTTCTTTGATGTTTATCCCAAACTATCGGGTTGTGATACTTGGAAGTCAATAGTCATTGTTGGGCTATTGAGGGTTAGTTTGTGGCGCCAGTTTTGAGAGCTCATTTGTAATCTCCCATTATAGTAGAACCTGCAGTTGCAGAAGACTAGACGTAGTCCCAAGTTTGGGGTGAACCAGTATAAATTTCGGTGTTGTTCTCTTTTCCCTATCTCGTTATATTTAATATTTTGTGACTCTAATTTATTGGTTGGCTTATCCTGTGGAAGGGGAGATTTAATATTGTAATAATTTTATTGTGATTATTATTATTGTATATTTTTCTCCCAACAGCTTAGGATCGAGTTTATAAATTTTAATTTGATGAGCTCTCAACAAGCTCAGTTCACTCAGCTAGACTATGGAGGTTGTGTTTCCTATTTCTTAGGAACGTAGAGTTTTCTGCTTCCAAAAAGATCACTTTTGTTGTTGAATTTGGTTTATGTTATTCCTTCCTGTGATAGGTGCTCTAACTTCCTGTTTAACCATTTTTTGTAACGTTTGTTTTAGTTACTTATGTTGTTTTATCTTATTTCATTTTAGGCTGGGATTAGACCCCGAAGTGAAGCTTGTTTTTTAATGGAATATTTTTTTTTGTTCTTGTTGAAAGTTGTGTTAAAGTCCAATTTCTTAGATAACAACGTGCTAAGTGATCCAAGTAGTGATCTAGAGTGGGTCATTAAAATTAGACCCAAAAAGTGCTTATAATATATACCTAGATCTTGTATTTATTGGAATTTTTACTTTCTTAAATATCTTATTTATAGGTATCTTAGTCCAAGGCACATTCTAAAGAATCTACGTTAAATCATGATTCCAACGAACTAAATCGAAAGTCAATCGAACGCTCAAAGAAAAAGTATAGCAAAAAAGACAATTAAAACCGAAAGTCAATCCCCCTTCTCCCATTGTGTATTTATTTGATCCAATTAAAAAGAGTCCAAACAACCAAATCATCACCTACCTGTGTTCGACTCAACCACCATTAAGTACTATAAATGCTTGGTGTAAACTTGTATAAATTTATTTGATGTGTCTGACGAGCACACTCAATTGTTAAATTGTTAATCCATATAAAAAAACAATAATTTACATAACCTTGCTACAATTTATGTGTCCACATACACATCCTGTTATATAATTTATTATTGGATAATACTCGCATTAGCACATATCAGAGAACACAACAATATTACGATTTTAGATCTTATTTTGGATCTGTACCGTTTCAAACATTTTATTTTAATCCTTAAACGTTACAAAAACACAACAATATTTATGGTTTTTAAACCTTAAAATAAAAACCATGGGTCTCAAACCTATTGTGATTCATAAATGTAACTTCCATTTTTTTTCTTTTTTGTCTTTTCATCTTTCAAATATTCTACTTAATTTAGTCCTTCAAATTCTAAACACTCTATTTAGTTGACTTAATTTTTTTTTTTTTACTCTCTCACCTTTGCACACTAATTTATTTTATAGCCCAGGTCATTAATTTTTTTATTAAATATTTAACATCAACCTAAATTCATCTCAAAATCTAATGAAACACTTGCCCCTGTTTGTAAACATCTACTCAAGTAAATGAACAAAATAAGTGGCGACACAAGTTCAATTTCTATTAAATAATTTGAAAAATTATCGACAATGATTAAAATAATTCGCTATAAACTTTAAGGATTAAAATAAAATATTTAAAAATCTATATATTAAAATAGTATTAAAACTAAAATTAGCTTTAGAACTTGCTATTAACATATAATATTTCGTTAACCATTTAAAAAATTCCTAAATCCATTCAAAAATTCAATCATATAATTGACTTCTTATGACTGGAAGCATTTATTCAAGCTAACTATATATTTATTAGATAAATGAACAATATGTACGCATGTCTATATGAAAGTTTTCTATTAAGTGATTTGCAATCATGACAATGACTAAAACAAGTATTTTATATGTAGCTAAAAGACCAATTTTCTCTTTATGTATATATTATATTGTGATGGAACATTGATTTGGTTTGACATAGAGAGTAGTAATTAGGAGGTTGAGGATGTTATGATGTTTTTTTTTTATGGCATGATGAAATGCCATAACATTTTAGTTAATAATTTAGGTGGCAATAAAGAAAAAGGTATAAAGCCAACTTGTCTCTAATTGGTCAAAAATGCAACTATAATTGGATCCATAATACTTTGAATCACATTGGTCGTGCCAAGCAACAAGCAACCTCAATTAAAAAATATATATGTAAAATTTTTAATCCCTAAATTTGGAAGTATTTTATTTTAATCACTTACTTTTACCTTAAAAACAAGAATATATAAGTAGAGATTTAGATTTATGACCTACCCTATAAAGAGAATGCATAATATTTTTATCATTATCGATATGTTTCTATAATTATTTAACAAATATTTTTAAATTCATACATTTTGATCATTTATTTAATGAGTGAAGTTTCTATGAATAGATGTTTGAAACTACATGTAATAGGTCACAAACATAAACATAGGGGCTATTCAAGATGTTGTACTCTAAGTAGCACCTCTTTTCCATCGATAGCATTGAGATGTTATAAAAATAACCTTACGGGTGCACCTCTTGTCATAGCGTTGAGATGCTACAAGAGACCATCTCAACGCTACTTCTCTAGACTTTTAATTGCAATCAAGAAACAATGTCAACGCCAAAAACCTCTCAACACTGTTGACTGGACATTTTAGTTAGTCTTTTGCCAGCGTTGAGACGCAACAAATGATATCTCAATGCTATCTCCTTAGGTTTTGGTTTTGGGCATTGACTTCCTTTTTAAATTCCGTGGTTGCATGTGTTTTTGTCCAAATTAACAAAATTTCTTGGTGTATGACTTAAAATCTCCTATTTTATTCTAATTTCTAGATTTATATCAAATGAATAAATACGTACGTTATAATAGCCAATAAATCACAGAGACTAAATAAATAAGTTATAAAAATAGTCCACAAAATGTGTTTATGCTATCTGGTATTATTTTGTATTGCTCGAATATTTTGTTTCACCCTAGATTTAGTTTTTTGTCAAAATTATTTCCGGAAAGATTGAGAATAATAACTAAAATAATCTTATATAAAATGCTTAAAAACAAAAGTTTAAGAATTAAGGGGTTATTTGATTTAAGGTTTCATTAAATATGGATAACATATATTTAGCATCCGAATTATATTTACTCAGTTGTAATGAGTTCTAATAATTAAAAATAACTCCATACTAAATTAATCAAAATTATAATTAATTAACTAAATATACTATTAATTAATGAATTGAGAGTTTTAATTACTAATGTATTGTATCGCAATATTGATTATAAATTTACTTCACATATATATTAAAATATATTAATTTATTAAATTAGAATGTGAAAAAAATAAAAAAAATTATTTAAATAAATTAATCTATTAAACTGAAATTGTTAAATTCAACGAGTGTAATTATAATTTTAATATAATTTTATTGATTATAAATTTACTTCACATAGATTAATTAATTTAAATAATTTAAAAATAAAAAAATACATCAAGAATATAAAATGTATTAGAAGAGGGGATGAAAAGAGAGAAAGAAACATAAAAGAACAAATTATTTAATAAACTCGCTACAATGTATGGTATTAAAAAGAATATTCTTCTTAAAAATAAAGGAAACACGAAGAGAATAGGAAAATTATCTACTCTATTTCAAACGAGAGAATGTATATTTGTTGTCAATTTTCACCCTAATTTTTCATCTTTGTTCTCTTGTGGTAAATGAAGTACTTCCTCGGAGATATAAAATAATTTTATTTTTTTAGTAAAGGACAAGTACCTTTTCTAATTTTTAATGTAAGAAGTTTTAAAGTTATCAACATATTCAATGGATATGACCATGACCTTTCAGTTGAGGCATAGAAATTTGGGAATAAAATATATGGATTGATATTATATTTTATTCAATGGATACAGAAGGCAAGAAAAGGACATTCCCATTTCTTTTTTTCCTTTTCCAAAAAAGGTTTTTTTAAAAAAACAAAAATAAAAATAAAATCTTTCGGATAATTCATGACTAATGAGGCAACATAATAATAATTTTTTTTTGAGTTCAGGCAACATAATAATTAAAAGCTTCCTTTTGCTGTTGTATTTTTCCTCCTTTCCCCCTTGTTTAATCTATTGTCATTGTAATGGCTGTCAAATGCATGCCCTCTCCATCAATAAAGCTTTTAGTTATTTTATTTCTATAGCTATAATATAAGCATGTCTTCCATAATTAGAAACTTTTAACTTCCTGCCAATATTTAATTAATTTATTTTTATCCTGTTTCCATAAATGGATATTCTCAAAATTTTCTTATGGGTGTTACTAACAATGCGTACTGTTAAATTTAATAAAAAAAATTATGAAAAAAAAATACTCCGTTCATTTCTCAAGATTTGACAAATTTTGCTTTTAGATAAAAAGTATAAATGAGTTCAATTTAGATGTGATTTATAACTTTTAAAAACGGTATTGTATATTATGGATAATACATATTAAGCTATTCTAAATAATTAAAAAATAAATTTGTTAATAAATATTGATTTATGACGTAAGTAAACTTTAAATCATCTTCTAATTTTTCACACCTTTTAATCATTTGACATATAATTAAATTTATTAAATTTTTAATTTTTTTATATTAATAAATAAAATTAAAACATTTCATATGTACATTGTATCTTTAATAAATAGTGGGAGATCTAAAATATTAAATGAAGGGTTTTAAATATAGTAGGAAATCTACAAATTTATGCACAGGTCCAAAATTTGTATAAAACTTATTTTAAACACATTGTATCAGTTGATATCAATTTATACATTTTGATAGTACTTTGTTCTGGTAGTTTTTATATATGAATATAATTAAAGAAAATAAAACTTGATATAGTATATTTTTTTTACAATTTTTTTTCCTTTATACTAATTATAGTCTTGTATGTGATTTCATTTCTTAAAAATAATTTATTAAAATTAAAAATACTTTTTATTCCTTACCTTTTTATATTTAATATCAAAAAATAAAATTAAAAAGAGAAACTAAACAAAAAAAACACTAATATTATATATATTTTTTATTATTTAATATATGTAGACATTCTGTTAATAGTTTTGAATTTTTTTATAGGACCTAACTTACGAGGTAAAATTTATAAAAATAGTCTAGATTATTTACTTTAAATACAAAAATGTTTTTTGATATGTTCTTTAAATATAAATAAAATGAATAATTTATTTGTTTGAAAGATATTTAAATAATATATTGTACATTTAAAACCAAATTAATTGTCAATATGGAGAATAGAACATGGGGCATTTAAGGGGGCTTGCTCTCCAAGTTAGAGGTGAGCAAAAAAAAGTCCGAAAACCGACTCGACCGACCGAAACCGATCGAACCGAGGGCAGTCGGTCGGTTTTGTGGCTTTTTCGATCGGGGTCGGTTTTGTGCTTCACAAAACCGACCGATATTTAAAAAGATATATAATAATAATAACTAAAAGATTTTTTCAAAATATATTAAATAATAATTATAAATTATTAAATAATTAATTAAATAAATATTTAAAAAATATATAAAAACCAACCGGTCGGTCAGTCAATTTTTGTCAGGTTTGGTCAGTTAAAAAAAAAAGGTCCGGCTGAACCGACCGACCTTGGTCGGTTCGGGGGTTGGTTGGGGTCGAAAATCGACGCCGACTGACCGATGCTCACCCCTACTCCAAGTCACTCGACCAAGGACTAATGTTATAGTAAAGAGTATACACTCTTTTATATAAAAAAAGAGAATGCTTTGAAAGTTGAGACCGCTAAACCCATAATGAGTTTCAATATGAAAATATGGGACATTTTTTTTTTAATATTGCAAGTTTTTAAACTTATTTTAAAAATATGGTACTTTTCAAAGTATTTTTAAAAATATTGCAATGTCGTCTCTTGAAGAGACACCTACATTACGTGGTACTAGGTCGTCTCTTAGACCTCTTGTACGTGGATGTAGGTCGTCTCTTCAAGAGACGACCTTCGGGAAGTATTTCGACACGTGGGACAAGAGACGTCCTTGTTACAAAACCAACGAAAAATTTGAGATTAAAAGAAGGTCGTTTCTTCAAGAGACAACTTTCACAGAGCCTAATCGACACATCCCTTTCTTCTCCTCCCCTTTTCATTTTTCACTTTCACCCCTTTCTCTTCTTGTGAAAACTGGGTTACATTACTTCAATGCGAATGGGAGAAATATTCAAACTCTGAATTTAACTCGAGAAGGAGATAGAGTTGTTCATTATTGTTCATATAATAAGTGGCAATCTTATGGAATTCCACATTCACATTTCAGGGCGATTTTCTCACACTTGAAGTTGAATTTCGAAAATTTCATTAAGGACGCCTATAAGCTTTCAAGCTATGTTGAATATTACTCACCTCAATTTCATCCAATCCCACATGAAAACTATCGGATAGAGCCTCCTAATATGCCTGTTTTATATGTTGATCCAAAGTTGTTGAAAGAAGCTGGTAGATCCAAGAGTTCTCGATACCACAATGAGATGGATTGGAGAAAACCTAGTGCTCAACAACGATGTGGCTTATGTAACCAATTGGGTCACAATTGAAGAAGTTGTCCTGCAAGACAAATAGAGGCAGCTTAGGGAAATTTGTAATTTTAAGTTTGTATTTCAATTTTGTATTTGACTGATGATGTTTCTTTATTTTTATTTTTATTTTTATAATTTAAAATGTTGGATCATGGATTGTAATTTAGAATGTTTAAAATGTTTGATCATCTACATAATATAATTGTGGTTTATTATTTATTTATTTATTTATTTTATATTGAATAGAATTTAATATTTTATTTGTTACTAAATATTAATGTAATTATTTTTTCTTTAGATCATGGATGTTAATCGAGGACCAATTGATACATCAGTATTATACGCGCAATGATCTCATCGATCAGAGCTTATCTGGAAAGATCAAAATGTAGTGGAGCTACATTGTAGGCAGAAGGAAGCAATAGTTGGTCGCACTATCCCACTACGTCGCTTATATTACCCCACCTTCGTAGTGTGGGATTGGAGGGAGTGGCCAGGTCAGTATTTATTCAATTAGACTGACACTTTATAAATGCACTAGTGGAAAGATGGAGGCCTGAAACCCATACATTTTATGTGCCTGGAGGAGAGTGCACTATCACTCTGGAGGATGTTGCAGTATTACTAGGTTTACCATTGGATGACGAGCCTCTTACCGTACCCGTGAGCTATATAATTGGAAACATACTTGTGATCAATTGCTCGGGGTGACTCCAGGGGACAACCACATTAAAGGCTCGAGGTTAAGCTTACCTTGGTTAGCATCCCAGTTTTCAGGGTTGAATGATGATGCTGATGATGTTAAGTTTCCAGGGTTAAGCTTACATTAAGGGCTCAAGGTTATGTTTCAAGAGACGATTTATCTCCATGTATAAGAGGTTGTCTCTCTTCAAGAGACGACATTGCTATATTTTTAAAAATAGTTTGAAAACTACCATATTTTTAAAAAAAGTTTAGAAACTTGCAATATTAAAAAAATCCGTAAATATGGGGAAAATATAGTTTAATTAATCATTTATTATTGAAGTGAGCATAATTCAAAGGTAATTGATATATACTCTCAGCTAAGAGATTATAGGTTTGAATTTCATGTCTCCAAATGTTGTTGAACTAAAATAATTTATTTAAAAAACTGTAATAAACATGTTTTATGGTTTCATTTTAGTACATGAAATTAAAATTAAAGAAATATAATACATCCCTTCATGAATTTTTTTAAATAGCTTAGAGCCTGTTTGGTATGCAATCCAGATTCTGTTTTATGTTTTCGGAACTGAAATGAGTGAATATGTGTTTGGCTATTGTGTTTTCGAAAACTGTTTTCGGATTATGTGATCCAAATAGTATAAATTCTGAAAACAACATTTTTATGCTTTCATTTTATCCAGATTCTGAATTTAAAATTTTAAAATGCATAATTATATTAAACAAGAATAAAAATCTTAATAAATACAATATTTCATATCATAAACTCAATTTACTTTTGTTAAATGAAAATATGTATAATATGATATATTATAAATTATGTAATATTATATTATATTATAAAATGATAATTCTTTAAAATTTATAAAAAAACATGTTTATAAATTAATTAATAATGATTTATACTCAATCTAATAATTAATTTTGCAACTACAACTAATTGCATGATCTATAAATAATGACTTAGTTTATGAATGTCATATCATAAACTCAATTTCCCTCCATTGGTTTTGTTAGATCTGCTTTCCTTAACCCTTTTGGTATTAAGTTTAAGCTCGACAAACAACACAAGATGACCAACTAGGGTTTACCCAACATTGAATTCACCAGAAGTAAACTAAGTTCAAGTATTAGTTAGATTGCTTTAGTAGCGAGCCTTACAATATCTTTCCTCTAGGGTATTCACAAACTTTAATCCCTAAGGAAAAATTAGCTTCTCATTGTAAAAGTGAAAAACAAAGCTTTAAAGTAATAACAATACATAACTAAGAATGAAGAAAAAATAATAGATAAAATTATAGAATGTAGTAATGAAAATAACTTAATTAAAACTAAAACTAAAACAAACACAAACTATAAGCAAACTTTAGCAAGAAAAAAATTAATTCAAACAAGTTGAAAAATTTATTAGGAACTAAGAACTCAATGTCGATGATACAATGAAATTTAAACAACAAACTTAAATCTCGAAATACAATTAAATGAATAAAAATACAACAACAACTAAGTTCCTAAAACAGAAACAAATGACTTAAATAAGCAGAAAATAAATTCTAAAAATGAAAAAACACAACAACCCCTTTTTCAGTACTCAATCGATTCAACGCTACTTTTTTCAAAGGAAATTAAATCTTCACTTTCTTCAACTTTCGTTGAGGAAAGATTGAGTTTTGACCTTGAAAAGTGGTTGAAAAATAGAAGGAAAAAAACAACGATATTTAGTTAACAACTGAAATTTGATATCAGAAATTTGACAGCAGAAAATTACAACAAAAAACGTAAAATAGCCGCAACGAGAGGCTGGAAACGGTAGAAAAATGGATCCTCTTCTTGTGGTTTCTCCTCCCCAATTTATAGGTGACGTGGGCTAGGGTGTCCTTCTTGAAAAATGCACAATTATGCCCAACATTACAGCAAAATCATGGAGAGACAATTTGGGAGAATTGCAGATTTTCCTCAAAAGTACAAATATGTTGTCATCTTCAATTTCCTGCATAAAAACATCAAGTAAGTTGATTTTTATTTTCTTTTGCTCTATTTTGTCCACTTACTTAATTTAAAGATTCTTCAACATTTATGTGAATACACTCAACCTTTTCTAATTTTCATCGAATTATATTGATAAAAATTACAAGAATAACTAAATTAAAGGCTAAATAATTCTCATAAATGAGAATTATCACACCCCCAAACTTGGGTTCTTGTTTGTCCTCAAGCAATTTCAAAATAAACACAATCCAAACCGATTCTAAGAATAATTCTTTTGAAAAATACGCCTCTCAGGAGAGGTCTCATGCTCATAACACTTTTACTTTACATTAATGTTTCCACTACATGCAACTTCTATGCTTTCCTTGCCTAAACAAAATACCTTCCTCTCATAACCTCACCTTTAATTCATACTATCTATTACCCTTAGTCAAGTTTCAGTTAGCTGCTAAACAAGTTATTTTACACACCTTTCTCAACTAACAACGACCCCCAAACTTATTTTTTTACTACTAGGATACTTTTTTTTTCATTTGTGCCTTTATTCTAGCTTACTAACACCTTTTGGTGAAAGTATCTAGCTACGAGCCCATATCACATCACGACCATTTTCACATACTCACTTCCTTAAATTAACCTTTCATGCAAAGGAAATCATGGGTATCATGACTGCCCCTGGCTACTTAGTTAACCTTTGGAAGGAGGAGTACTCCGTTCTTTTATTTTTTTTAAAATCCTAGCAGTTGTTACAACAACATAAAATTACAACAACATAAATTTACAACAATAGTATTACAACAGTAGTGTTACAACAACATACTATTACACGAGTAATATTACATATATTACATGACACACCCCCAAACTTAAACGGGTCAATGTCCTCATTGATTGAGTATAGCGCATGAGGTAAGAAGGGTGATTTATAAAACATTTAAGCTAGACTTTTCTAATGGGATTCAGTGTACAAACTTAGGTGGATTGAGACTTGAATATTTTATAAAGGCAGAATCATTAAGTTGTTTGTTTGTGAAGCATAAACGTAATGATTCTAAGTATTTAATGAACTGAGCATACTCTAAAATTTCATCATGAAGGGTAGTCAACAAGCACAATATTCAAAGAAATCTCATTAAGTTTTTTTTTATTATTTTTATTTTTATTTTTTAAACATACTTGGTACAGGCAAAAAGAAAAGATCAAACCTAGTTTATACTGAAGTACTTCAAACAACTTGGAAGTTAATCAAGACAACATGATAAAATGCAAGGAACAAGGACAACCAATAATCTACACTATTATAGGCTTAAGAGATAGAGTTTCAAGTTCAAAGAACAACTTCCCTTATCATTAGAGGCACAGTCATCATATTTCATCTGTAATGCTCCTCTTGTTCTAGACACTTTATTTGTGTTATACAATTGCCTTTCATTTGTATGGGATGTTTTTCTCTGTTTGCAATCGCATTCCATTTACAATCTCGTCCTTTGATTTCACCTCATTCTTCGTGAGTGTCATTGCCTCGCAATTTCGATTCTATTCTTTATCATTTTATTTTATTTTCTCCTTTTCATCTTCAATCAAAAGTAAATGGTCACAAAGTTCATGCAATCTTGAAAATGATTTCTTTTTTTTTTTTTTTTTGCCTTATTTCTTTCGAATTTTTGAAGTTCATATTCAAATTCCCAAGTAAATCTCCATGTAGAGGTGTTCCCTAGAAGGCCAGCTTAAGTACCTCAGCCTAGATAGGATTCGTCCTTAGATAGAATTTGCCCAATAATTTCTCAAGTTAAAGAAATAAGGATTATTTTAATTTTTTTTATATAAAGAAAAAGAAAATAATGAAAAAGATAAACCTATCCTAGTCTAGTGGGTAGACCGCAACCATGTTCCTTCATTTTTCACCTTGGTCTTGATGATGGATGAGATTTCAACCTTAGTTGAGGTGCTTTCATCACAATGGATCTTTCTTGCTCAAGAGATTTATATGTTCCTTTGGAAGTAGAGATTTTAGTTGCAATTTGCATGACATCCTGCAAATTGTCATCCATCATGCTTTCCTTTTTGCCTTTTTCTCCATTTAGGTTTTCCTGCAGGCTGCAATAAGTGAAAGCTGGACATTCTAGTATCGGGAGCTCCTTCGATGTTAATTTTTGTGAAATTGCAACTCAATAACTCACTGCAATTTCCTTTGGTGGTTCCTTATCTTCTAGAGGTAGTTCTTCTTTAATCTCTCTACTATCCCTTGTGGCTCCTTATTATTTTCAAGGGTTAGAGCGCATTGTGCTTTTACTGGGAGTTCAGAGTCTTTATGTTCCAATTAAACTCTAAGTGTCACAGCCTCGCATTGTTCTTTTTCTTCTTGTTTTGAAGTCTCTATATTTTCAAATAAGATTCCTTGAGATCTATCCTGCAATTCATATGCAATTTGTTCTACCTAGATCTCCAAATTGCGTAAAGATGTGGCTTGGTTTGGCATCACAACATCGTTCTTTGCCCTGTATTCTCTCACAAGTTTTTTAATGTTAGGCTCTTTTGGAATCATCTTCCCTTGTTGGAAACACTGGTACTGATGTTGATTTGCAAATCTGGGTAGAAGTCCATAATATAAAGAATCAGGATTATAAGGACAATTATGAAATATATGACTTCATTTACAATAAATACAAGAAATAGAAGTAATAGGGTTAGCAGGAGCTATGGAATTTCTCATCAGAAAAGTTTTCATCATGTAGCTTAATGATGAAGTTTGTGCGCGCAATGCTGCTATGATGTCTACTTCTATCTTGTTGATTATCTTGAGCAATTGCCTTTTCTAAACCTCTAAAAAAAATGGGAACAAGATTTGATTTATTTATTTTTTTGCAGTAGAATAGATTGCAACTGCAATGCAATCACAATCGAATTGCAATCTGCTCACAATCTGTGTGTCTATAATAAATTTTATTGAAAATTTCATTCCCCGACAATGAATCTAAAAACTTGATAACGCAACACGCAAGCACACGTGATCAAAGTAATATTAAACTGGAGTATTCCAGAGTATCGAGCCCAATGGAACGAAGTTTAATAAAATCGATTGAGAAAACACGAATTGTTGACAAATTGCAATTGAAAGGTAACCAAAAGTAACACAAATGATTGTTGTGTGATTTTTAACTAAACTTAAAAGGAATGAAAACAATGGAAAAGTAAGTGATTCAAGAATGCTTATGCCCCTTTAGAAAGAAATACAACTATAATGCGCAATTGCAATCGTAACTAATACAAGAACTACTAAACCAAATTCACCTCCTATTCGACCTTCTATGAAGTATCTTTAGGAGGTTGAGTGATTAAACCTATATGTCTATGGTTAATCTAACTCAGATAGTTTTGAGCACAACTCTAGTGGTTTTGGAGTCTCACCTTATGTCTAAGGTCGAAGTTTCAGAACTTAAATCTAAGCCTTTTCCTCCATTGCTTTTGTGACATCCGCTTTCTTTAATCCTTTCGGTATTAAGTTTAAGCTCGACAAGCAATACTAGATTGCCAACTAGGATTTATCCAACGTTGAACTCACCAGAAGCAAACTAAGTTCAAGTGTTAGCTAGATTGTTTTACTATCGAGCCTTACAATATCTTTCGTCTAGGGCATTAAAAAACTTGAATCCCCAAAGAAAAATTAGCTTCTCATTGTAAAAGTGAAAAAACAGAGCTTTAAAGTAATAAAAATGCATAATTAAGAATGAAGATAAAACAATAGATAAAAGTCTAGAATGTCGTAATGAAAATAACTTAATTAAAACTAAAAATAAAACAAACACAAACTAGAAGCAAACTTTAGCAAGAAGAAAATTAATTCAAATAAGTTAAAAAATTTATTAGGAACTAAGCACTCAATGTCAATAATATAATGAAATTTAAACAACAAACTTAAATCTCGAAATACAATTAAATGAATAAAAATACAGCAACAACTAAGTTCCTAAAACAGAAACAAATCACTTAAATAAGGAGAAAATAAATTCTAAAAATGAAAAAACACAACAACCCATTTTTCACTTCATACTCAATCGATTCAGCGCCACTTTTTTCAAAGGGAATTTAATCTTCACTTTCGAATTTAATCTTCACTTTCTTCAACTTTTATTGAGGAAGAATTGAATTTTGAAGTTGAAAAGGGGCTAGAAAATAGAAGGAAAAAAACAGTGGTATTTAGTTGACAACAAAAATTTGACAATGAAATTTGACAACAGAAATTACAACAAAAACGTAAAGCAACAACAACGAGAGACTGGAAATGACAAAAAATGGATCCTCTTCTTGTGGCTTCTCCTTCCCTATTTATAGATGACTTGAGCTAGGGTTTCCTTCTTGAAGAATGCACAATTATGCCCCAAATTACAACTAAAATCGTGGAGAGACAGATTTGGGAGAATTACATATTTTATTTAAAAGTACAAATATATTGTCATTTTTAATTTCCTGCATAAAAACATCAAGTAAGTTGATTTTTATTTTCTTTTGATCTATTTTGTCCACTTACTTAATTTAAAGATTCTCCAACATTATGTCAATATACTCAACTATTTTCTAATTTTCATCGAATTATATTGATAAAAATTACAAGAATAACTAAACTTAAAGACTAAATAATTCCCATAAATGGGAATTATCATTTACCTGTGACAAGGTCTCGAATGAAGCCTAACTACTCTATTTCCTTGTGTTTGTAGAAAGACTCTTGATCAGTTTGGTTCACGATATGGAGAATTCACATAAGGTCTTGATCTCTCCCATCCGTTTTCTTCTTCCATGTCGTGGTTTGGATCCGTAGATTTTGAGTTCATCCTCAGTGTTGGTATGCAAGTTTCTTTAACAAAACCCTCTCATTTCCTACCGATGGCGCAACTGTTGATGCGCAAATGCAGGGAGAGGGACGCTGTAACACCCCGAAATTTCCAAGTACATTTTAGGTTGTAGTTTGGATTAATTTAATGGAAATTAAATTAATTAGGCATTAAAGTTAGCTAAGTTAATGTGGGTTTGTGCAAGTGTAAAATTTTGGTTAAATAGACCTTTTAAAATATTTAAATGAGTCCAAGGGCATTTTTGTAGTTATGTGTTGAGGGAGGGGCATTTTTGTAACTTTGGTTTAAAGAAAGAGGTTAGGGTTTTTCCTTTATTTGGAGAGGCGCGTTGTTCGAGGACCACCTTCATCCTCCTTCTCTTCTGCGTCCAACCACACGACAGAGGAACCAGCAACCAGAAGACCCTGCCCAACCGACGAGAAGCCGACATCGTCGACCCCTGTCGCACCCGTCTGCTCCAGCCGCCACGCTGAGCATTTCCCTCAGACTAACTCACCGCCGCTCGCCGACCTCCAGCCACGCGAGCGATCTGCTCATCGACGAGCAGGTGCTCTTCGCCAACCTCCTCGAAACCAACAGAAGCCCACTGAGGGCAAAGTTGCGCCTCGCAGCCTCAGAGCTCGCTGGAAACGTCGACCGGTAGGTTAGGAGTCATCACTAGCCACCGAAGACAATCCCTTGGGGTGCAGCTGGTTTAATTTTGGTTCGAGTTTTTAGGTGATTTCTCGATCAGTTTTCAAAGAGAAGATATCGGTTCCAAATAGATTGACCCACGAGCTTCCCAACGATGTACTCCACGCTCCAAGACGCGCCGCTGCAAGCCACCACGCGTCGCCGCTCGCCGGAGTTAGCCCAGCCTGATCAGTTTCGAATCCCGAGTCCGTGTTGAGTCTCGTTAGTGGTAATTTGACTTATCTTTTATTGGATTCGAAAAATAAGTTTATTTACTATGTGTGTTAATTAGGAAAATGTATTAGATTGAAGGGTTTCGAGTACCGTACAAGTTTGAGAGGAGCCTTGAGTTAACAACTAAACTTTAGGAGTTACAAGCCAAGTTAAGGTAAGAGATTTTTCTGCGAATTATTTTGAGAAAGAGAAGTATGTATGTTTCGAAGGATTTTTGTTTAAAATGATGAATTTCAAAGGTTCGCCTCAAAAGAAGAATCTCAATAGTTTATTTCAAGAATAATTCTCCTAAGATTTATTATTCGAAAGGGTTTGAGAGGACATTCAATGCACGGTTTGATTTCAAGAGAATTTCATATAATTTAAGGGTTTGAGAGACCCCAAATAGGAACGATTTGAAAGGACGCGAACAGAAAAAGATTTCAAAGTATTGGAAAATGAGTTTTGACACGGCTACGTACATTCATGTATATTGAGATTTTTCAATTACGCCATTGTGTTAATTATGTATCTTAAATTATAAACGTACTTATTAGTTATGATTGATTGACCCAAGTGTAAAGTCATGAAAGTTATGCCATGATTATGTGATTGTTGCATCATTACGACCGCATATGTATATATGATTGACGTATGGGACCTCATGCATATTGTATGTATATGAACACGTTATGTAGGTTGTGGCAATTGGTCTCCTGAGAATTTATGCATGGTAAAACATGCATCAGAGACCCTATGGGTCAAACTTATAGGAGTCTGTGAGGGACTCAAACTTATACGGGTCTGTGAGGGACTCAAAACTTATAGGGGTCTGTGAGGGACTCAAATCTTATAGGGGTCTGTGAGGGACTCAAACCTATAGGGGTCTGTGAGGGACTCAATATGAAAAGACTCAGGTAGACTCAATTGACCACGTATAGCCAATGAGAAAAGTCATGATTTTATGAAAGAAGTTTTAGGTCCCACAACAGAAAGTTTTATGATTTTAAAAGTCACGAATAATAGTCATGTATAAAATTCATGTTTAAAAGAAAGTCATGTTGCATGTGTTTACATTTTCCGACCCCCACTTACTGGGTATTTTATAATACTCACCCCTTTATCTTTGTTTTGTTTTCTCCGTTTTTAAAATATTTTCAGGTAAATGCGAGGGCATATCAGGCGAGTGACGGGGATACGCTACAGAAGCCATGGGAACCAAGTCAAGATTTTCCGCATACATGATTTAGAATGTATTTTTAAATGATTTTAGTTCCGCTTATATAGTATAACGATTTTTAAATTGAGGCCAAAGTTAGTTACTTTGTAAATGTTTTGTAATTATGGGATCCCAAATTAAATCGATTTTAATTATCAATTTTTATTTATTTAATGTTATTTAGGGCCTCAAATGCATGCATGAGTAGTAATGTCCCTAGGAACTTATGTTATAAAAGTAGGGGCGTTACAGACGCACCTGATTTGCACGTGAGACCAACAATGAATTTGTTGATGTGAGGCAAAAGAGGTGGCCTACAAAACAAAGAAGAAGTCTGCACACCAATGTGGTGCTTACCACAACTACTCCGATGCTTAAATCAGAGAGGAAAATTATGTAGAAAGTTGTATATTTTGAAGATTGGCCTAATTAGATTAGGTTCTTAAGGAAGGAAACAAGATCCACTGTGTGGCGCGTGTGGGAGTAGGGGAGTGGAGTTAGACGACTCGACTAGATTTGGAACAGAGTCATGCATTTTAGATTAACATATATTTTTTAAAAATTTTTTATATGATATTACTGAATTTTATGGTTTTATATATATTATTATATGTTATGGAGTATATATTTGTTGTTAGATGACTCTGTGAATTTAATTAATCTTATAAACTATGAAAATGTGTGTAAATATTATGTTTGATAATTAAATACATAGTTCTTACCAATAAAATACGATTGTATTGGTTTTGATTATGTTAGTATTTTTGTACTTTGTTTTGGGTAAATATGTACATTACATAAAATAAATTTGGTGTGTTTCATATGGTATAATATAATTTCATGGCCTATGGTTTTAAGATTACATTTGCTTCTTTAGCCTACATATACAAGGTATGTTATTAATATTACACTCTATGATAGTACATTGTATATATTTTTACAAATGTCATGTACACTAACTCATTCTGTCATTCGTTTGATTAGCAATTTTAAAGGTGTTAAAGAGATTGAGAATGAAGAAAGGTGCATGAGTCAACAATCGTATTAGATTTCTCAAGTCATACTCCAAAAGAAATATTAATGATATGTTTAGAGAGTAGAATATATATATATATATATATTGTACACATACATCTATTATTAATTTTTCAAAATTTAGTTGCATTTCTTATATATAGATGAGTACATTTGCATTTTATTTTAAAATATTTTCTCTCTTCAATGAAGGTGAATATTTTCTATTTTTCTTTTTGGTATATTTCTTAGATTTGATGAATATGTCTAATACTTGATATAGACGTTAAATATATAATTCATACTAGACTTGGGATTGAACTTGATTCAATGTGAGTGATCTTTTTAACTAAAAAAAATATCAGTAATATATCAAATATATATCTATTGAGTATTATATGACGAAATGAATGCATGTACAATTATTATGCATATGACCTAATGTATATGTTGAATATATAGTTCAAACTAGGATTAAGCTTAACTAAATTTTATAGTTATTTTAACAAAATATATATATATATATATATATATATATATATATATATATATTTTCTAAAGATTAAAAATATTAGGCATATATGACAAAGTGGACACATGAACAATCACTATAGAATATAATATACTTGTGAAATAAAGTATGATAAAAAGATATTGGATATATATGAAGAAATATATTAAAAAACAACCATTTTTATCTCAGAAACCTTGAAGTCAACGTAATTTTCATTTTCATTCCATATACCATGATGAACAATGCATATTGGATCTGAGTTTGTACTTGTGTATTGATATATGTAAGAGGTATTTATCAACTATAATGACATAATATACAACAGAAATATGACTAACAATATTATTACATGATTTATTTTTTTATGACATTGAATATATAAATAATAGTCACATCTACTAAAGTTATATGAAAATACAATAAGGATAACAATAGGAAATGGAACTAAAATAACGTTTTGAATATATGAAACCAACTAATATATTTGTCGTCAACAATTTCCATATACTTCTTTATAAATGGTTGTGATCCAAGGCTAACAAATAATTCAGGGTAATCAAAATTACCTATCATGTTTAGTTTGGTCATTATTGTGTCAAATAATATGTATAAGAAACCTTTTTATCTCAGAAACCTTGAAGTCAACATAATTGTCATTTCATTCCATCCACCATGGTGAACAATGCCATGCGTACTCGATATGAGTTGGTACCTATGTATGAACAATAACTATAAGGAATATATTTACTACAATTACATAATATACAACTGTAATATGACTAACAATATTATTACATGATGTACTTTCTTTATGATATTGAATTTGCTAAAACAATATGAAATATACAATAAGAATACCAATAGGAAATGAAACTGAAATCAAGATTATAATATGAGATATACAGAAAACCTAGATAAATGTACAAAAAAATATTAAATATGTTGGAAATGAAACTGAAATCAAGATTATAATATGAGATATACAGAAAACCTAGATAAATGTACAAAAAAATATTAAATATAGTAACACATGTAAATAACAAGAAAATATACAAAAAAAAAAAATATCTTACTCATTGCTGATGACGGGGTTGCCGGAAAAGGGGACAAAATTATAAGAAAACGATGGAGGAGGCTTTCGAAAATGGATGAAAATCGTGAAGGTGATGAAAGAGGTTGGCAAAAATGGAAGAAAACGAAAAATAATGGAAATGAAATAAATATTTTAATTAATATAAACATTAATGATGATTTAGTAATAATGACAATAATTAATTTGGAGAGAAAAAAATATATATTATACCATTTAATGATGTATGAATTCAATAAGTAGAAAATTGTATATAAGGAAGCTATGTATAAATAAAAATAATATTCTACACAATTTCAATAGGGGCAGTTTTGACCAAAGATTTTTTTCCTATTTCTAAAAAAACGAAAAATCCATAAATGCAAAATATATAAATTGTGGATAATTCTGCTGGAGGATCCTCAAAAAGGGTCATTTATCACAATTACTCTTTTATTATAGATCTCGAATTTGGCCTGTATTTGGCCCAATAGTATTCTAGAGTTAGATTTTAACCCAATTGTCCAAATTTACCCATAAAAAAAATATTAATACATTGTGTGTTGCTGTGATTCAAAATATTAATATTCAACCATTCAAACATTCATGAAATAAAATTTTAATAAAATCAAACAAACTAAAAGGACATAATTTCAACCAAAGTGAATTGAACTAAACGACATAATTTCAACCAAAAGCACATAAAAATATATATATATATATATATATATATATATATATATATATATAATTTCAACCAAATCAAACAAAAACTATATAAAAAACAAAAATTGTAATTTGACCCAACTGTAACTAAGGTCAATTGTAATTTGACCCAACTGTAACTACGAACAACTCGTGAAGGGTCGACTTACAGACATTAATTATATCGATGGACATAACTTGTCCTACCGTAAGAATAGTGAAACTACGAGTCCATAGTGGAGTGAATCGCAGTTAATGAATGTTGGTTAATTAAGTTAAAGAGTTCAACCAGTTGACTTCGTATCATTGGAGCTCATGATTTGTAGGTCCATTAGGTCCCTTTGTTGGCTAAATATGGAATAAACGAGGGTATAAAGTTTTGGAGAAAATTTGAAACGTTCAATTTTAAAAATGGGATTGGTATAACAATTATATATGATATAATTGATATAATATATAGTTTGATGTGAATATGATTCTAATTAAACTATATATTATATTTAGATTAATTTTTAATATTAAATTAATATGAAATTAGTTAATATAAAAAACTATAGGTTAAAAATTAATTCGAAGTTTATATGTGAGATGTATTATTGAATATGATTCAATTAACATTAATTTTTAGCATTAATTAAATATGAGATATTTAATTAATATAATTTATTAAATATGATTTATAATTAAATAAAATTGTTTTATTTAATTATGTTTTTATTAATTTATGTTAAATTAATTAATTAATTAAAATAAAAAAATAAAAATAGGAAAAAGCAAATGCCTTATCATACAACCCCCCTGCAATTTGTATGGGAGTGAGATAGGGGGATGAGGTAATAAACCACCTTATTCTCCTTTAAAATGCAAGAGATGCTTTTTTACAAGGGTTGGAGTTTTTGGCATTGTTTTCCCTCTCTCAAAATCACTAATCAAGAAGTGTGCTTGATTTTCAAAAAAATCTCAATACCAAAAGGAGTTCCCCAACTCTCCCTCATCAAGAGAATAACAGAGTAACCAAGTGGAGGTCCAATTGGGTACGTGAATCTTGATGAAATTCTTCGAGGATTAGAGAAGAGAAGATGGTCTACAAAGGTAATATTTTCTCTTCTTTCTCTTTGCTATAGAATGCATCCTTAACATGTTATTTTACTGTATTTTGAATGTTGTAATACTTTTACCTTAATCTTTAAAGAACACAACAATTCTCCAAAATCGTGTTGCGATTCAAACGCTTCCGCTGTGGGAATTCGATTCCCTTTAGACACGTGGACTCCTTATATGGTAACACTTGCCACTATCTTGAATCTCAAAAGTATTTATTTAATTATTTAAAAAATAAAAAATGAAGGAACGATACACTCCTCAAATTCTATCATTAACTTTTCCAAAATTTCACAATTCAATCCCAAACATTCATCCTTTTCATCTAGAGCGAAGGGTTCATTTTCAATTTTCTCTAAATCATTGTTAAGCCTAAAAATATCATCTTCCTTTCCACTTTTTGAAAAATTCTCGCACGCTTCCAATACTCTTAAGCTAAAAAAGTTTGAAAAAGTCCTTCAATATTTCCACGTACTCTTGAACATGCTAATTGTAGTTTTGTGAGAAATCTTTAGAGTGTCTTGTTGTGTGATAAATTTGTATATTTTGCATATTAAGAGTCATTTTTGGGAGATTTATTTTTCTTTGTTCATTGGGATTTGTATTAAGGTATGAGATATACCTTAGATTATGTGAAAATTGAATTCATTTAATTCTGTACCAGTAAAAGGATTTGGATTTCTCTTTAGCCTAAGGAAAAGAGGGTTGTGTCGATTTCGTTCACACCCATAAGAGGATCACGTAGTAAAATATCCAAGAAGGAGTCTTGGACAGTGAAGTAGAAAATTTGTCAAACCACTATAATTTTCGGTGTCTTCTTTTCCTTACTCTTTATTTTTATTTTAATTCTTTGTTATTTTGATGATCGTATGCCTTAGGGTTTAATTAAGAACTCACTCATTGGTGTTTTCGTTTAACTAGTTTTAGTTTTTTAGATTAAAATCGAAATTAAAAATTAGTAGCAATCTTATTCACCCCTCTAGTGTTGTCGTTAGATCCTAAAATTTGGACTTTATGATTTTTCTTTTCTTTTTTTGATGCTAAAGAAAAAAAATCCTAGAAGACCAAGGAGATTGTAGTTGTCATAGCCGAAATTTTCATCTCTACATAAAATAGCCAATCATGGTGTTGCCCTATCTATATAATCTAGTAAGAAAGGGTCACCCTCGTAATATCCTTGAGGAGCCACAAAATCAACAGAAGAACGAGAAATTGCCATTGCTCTTGCCACAAGTTGCAAAAAGACTGCCTAAGAAGAAAGAAAAAATCACTAAAGATGAGCCACCCACAGATTCCTTCAAATGAGCTTAACAATATGCATATTTGAGCAATAATATGATCATCTATGAGCAAGTGTACACATACATTTGTAGCAAGTGCTAAGTAGATTATTATATTTATATAGACTAGTAATCTTCTACTTTAATCCCAAATAACTCTCAGTAAACTGAATTTGTAGCCAATCAAATTATCAAGAAAATAAAATAAAATAAATTGAAAATGGTGAAACAAAGTAATTGCTAAAATATAATTAACAAAGGAAAGACAAGTGTTATATTTACTAGTTTCAATTTATCATAAACATTTATTTGTAGATTAATTAATTAAGTTCTTGTTTAAAGAGCTTAATTAGAAATTAATTTAAAAGTGGCTTTTGGACCTTGTTGATTTATGTTCTCAAATAAAAGACCCAATTTCGTTGGGCCCAAAGCTGGAGGAGCCCAATTACCATTCTTGATCTCCTATAACCCATACCCATTTGTATCCCTTTTACTTTTTAAAAGAAGTGTGGGCCTTTATTGTGGGAAGAGGGGTGGTATTGGGTCAATCATTATTCATTAAGGTTTTTTTATTAATAGAGAGAGGAAAGAAGAGAGTAGAAGAAAAAGGGGGCTTCTCGATTTGGGACTTCATACCGAGGGTTTCATCCTTGTAAGAGTGAGAGAGAGAAATCGAGGGTTTCGCCGTGGAGGCAAACGACTGAAAGAGTTACAGTCCTTATCGCCGAAAGTTGTTGTCCACCGTGGTTATTGTTCACCGTGGAATTGTTGTTCGCAAAAAGGTTGTTGTCGTGGAGTTGCAGTAGGTTGATCAGTCGGTTGTTCGAAGTTGTTGGTTGTTGTACAGGCGTGAAACTCATTTTCAACCTCTGATTTGAGTTTCTCTCCAAAGGTTGTATCTCTCCTCTCTTTACTTTATTTCTAGTTAGATTAGAATCAAGAATTAATCCCAAAGGTTGTTAGACTCTCAATCTTGGATAAATTTTTTGTTGTAGTCTCCTTTTGGGCATAAACCTTTGATTCTTGTAAAATTCTTTTATGTTGAATGTTTCATTGTTAATCTTGCTATAATATTTCTGTAATCTCTTGCATATCTCTAATAAATTGTCTAGCAAGGCTTAAAACCCCTTTCCAAGTAGAGTAGGTCGTTTTATGACCGAACCACTATAAATATAGGTATTCTTTGATTGTTCTTTACTGTTTCTGCAAATTTTTTAATTCTGTCCAGCACCTTAATTTGACTAAAAATCACTTATAAACTCGCTGTGAGCACCTCAAACTGATCTAAAATTAGTTAGACATAGGACTTGGATCTTGACTGAAAATAACATTTGGTATCAGAGCCTTTAATCCTTTGTTTAGTGCTTTCATTCTTGAATTACAATTTAGGTTGTTGGATTAAATTTCTTGAATTTAAAGAATCTTTAAGTTTTCCAGTATTATTTAATTCTAATTTTTTTTTTCAAGAAAAAGCTTGTTGTCCAATTTTGTTTCTTATATTTCAGGATGAGTACCAAGTTTGAGGTAGAACGGTTTGATGGAAAAGGGGACTTTGGCCTATGGAAGATCAAGATGTTGGCCATCCTTCGTCAACATAAGGTCGATTACACACTTTTAGAGGCTAAGGACATTCCAGACAGCATAACGACGAACCAACTTAAAGGAATAAATAAGGTAGCTCACAGCGTTATAATTCTTTATTTGTCTGACACAATTATAAGACAAATGTGTAGTGAGGACACTGTTGTTAAACTTTGGACAAAATTAGAATCTACTTTCCAAGTAGCATCGATTTCAAGCAAAATATTTTTCAAATCTAATTTCTTTAGTTTTAAAATAAACTCTAGTAAAAGCATGAAAGATAACCTAGATGAATTCCATAGAGTAGTTTCTGAAATGGAAAATATAGGTGAAATTTTTTCTGATGAAAATCATGTTGTAGTTCTGATTAATTCTTTGCCTGAAACTTATAATGATGTGAAATCTGCTATGAAGTTTGGTAGGGATACTTTGTTTTCCACTGAAATTGTTTTAAATGTCATTAGAGTAAAAGAACAAAAACTAAAAGAAACCAACAAGTCTAATAGTGAGACTTTGTATGTTAGAGGGAGATCATAGAATAGAAATAAGCATAGAAGCAAGAGTAGAGGTAGATCAAAGTCAAAGGGGGCTAAAAATAGGAAGTGTTATCATTGTAAAAAAGAAGGCCATATTAGAAGGTTTTGCCCTGACCTTAAGAATAAAAAGTCGTCGGGTAAAGGGAAAGAAGAGTCTAGTGTAGTAAACCTTAGTGAGGAGTATAACCACTCTCTTATGGTTAGTAACACTAGAGAAGATGACACTTGGATCCTAGATTCAAGTTGTTCTTTCTATATGACCCTTAATAGAGAATGGCTAGAAGACTTCCAAACTGGTGTGGGAGGTAAAGTCATGTTAGGGAACCGACACTTTTGTAGTGTAGAAGGTCAAGGAACAATACGCTTTAGGCTTCATGACGAAAATATTAGGTTTATAACTGGAGTTAGGTACGAACCTGAAGTTAAAGAAACCTAATATCCCTTAGCATGTTAGATAAGCAAGGGTACACCATTAAGCTAGAGGGTGGTGTTCTAAAAGTCATGAAGGACATCTTAGTTGCAATGAAAGGGCTTTTTAAGGATACCTTATACACTTTAGAGGGTTCAACGGTCATAGGGTCAAGTGATCTGGTTAAAGAGAGTGACAATTCCAAAATTACTCTTTGGCATAAACGCTTAGGTCACATGTGCAAGCAAGGAAATAGGGAGTTAATAGAATAACAAGTAATTCCTAGCATAAAAAATGTAGACCTAGATATGTGTGAGCATGTGTTGTAAAAGTGAAAGAGTAAAATTTGAAAATGGTGGTCACTCTGCTAATGAAAAACTGGAATATGTGCATGCTGACTTATGGGGGCCATCTAATGTTGTCACTAATGGTGGGGCTAGATATTTTTTATTCATTATTGATCATTGTACTAGAAAAGTTTGGATTTATCTTATGAAAAATAAATTTGATACTTTCAATAAATTTGTTGAATGTGTAGCCTATGTTGAAAACCAAACTGGCCTTAGAGTTAAGAAACTTAGGACGGACAATGGGCTAGAGTTTTGTAACCATGAGTTTAAAAACTATTGTAAGTCTAAAGGCATAGCAAGACACCTCAACAAAACGGGGTTGCTGAGAGAATGAATAAAACCCTTATGGAAAGAGTTAGGTGCATGTTGTCTGATTCACAACTTCCTCAAAATTTTTGGGGGGAAGCTGTTGCAACAACATGCTATATAAGCAATAGGAGCCCATCTACTGCCATAGAATTAAAAACACCTCAAGATCTTTGGCAAGGTAGTCCCCCTGATCTATCACACATGAAAGTTTTGGGTATTTAGCTTATGCTCATTCAAAAGAGGGAAAGATTGACCCAAGGGCTAAGAAATGTGTTTTCCTAGGATATCTCGAGGGTGTTAAGGTGAAGAGATCGAATCCCGCAGCGGATGCGATTGTGTATCACGTGTTCTTAAATTTGTCTCCCATATTTCAATCAAGATCAAATAACTACGATTAAGCATGCTATATATGACATAGGACAACAAGAGATTACCTTTGAAGAACTCTTTCTTCAAGTGCTCCTTCTCCCACGGTCACGATCTCAACAACTCGAACCCGAACGTATGAAGTTTCCACCACTAGATCTTCTCCGTTGTTCTCTAAGAGAGGGAGGAAGGTAGGTTCCTTTTAGGATGAGATGTGGAGGTTGTAAGAGAAGTTGTGTGTAGAACCTTTCTAACAACACAACAATATGATAAACTAGGGTTTCCAAGAATTTAGATGCTTAGCCACGAAGTTGCATCTCATGCAACTATTTATAGCGAAATAGGATGAAAATTAACATCTTATCCCTCCTTCATTCTTTCATTAGTATATAGTTTATATATGAATCTAATTCACATTAAAATCATATATTATATCAATTATATCACATATAACTGATATAACACCTCATATATGAAATTGAACACTTCAATTTCATTCCTAATTTTATACCCTCAATATTACCATGATGAGCCAACGGAGGGACCTAATGGACCTACAGTTCATGAGCTCCAATGATGTGAGATTAACTGATCAAACTCTTTGATCCATTGATCTAGTTAATCAATATTAATTAACTACAAGTCACTCAACTATAGACTTGTAGCTGCGCTCTCTTCACTTTAGATTATATTGTGTCTATTGATATAATCATTACCCATGAGTCGACCCTTCACAGGTTGTTCGTAATCATGGTTGGGTCAAATTACTGTTTTACCCCTGTGATTACCTCTTTGTTCCTTAAGCACCACTGATCCTCTAATGAACAACAAGTCTATGGTCCTACCATAGACTCATACCCTCTTAAGTCAGTTTAGAGGGTGAGGCCCCGTTGTTCAAGATCTGGATTTAGTTCTTAAGGGAACAACCTATCTAATTCCTTAGGTAGGAATGAGTGAATTCCATCTTGCATAGTTAAGTCTCCAGCTACCTACGAGGTTCTGTCTCTGAGAAAGTAGGCTTATTGAGTCGACTATAGGCCACTCTCACTCATACTAATCTAAGGACAAACCCCTATAAGCAGGAGTTCTTAACTTGCTCATGATTCAGGTCGAGTCACTAATGACCATCTATAATTTATCAGTCTGATCCTGTTAACGGTGTTATACTTGTTAGACTAATAATTTGCAGTCTGGTCTTGTATGAACTCTTCATACAAGATGCCCCCACTCGCATGTCAACCACATGAATGAGTTGGATTACCTAATTTGTACTAATTACAAAGTGGGTCGCATCCATGGTGTTACCAGAATAAGGTTTCCAACCTTATTCTTATACCATAGACCAAAGGCTATACTCTTAAACATAATTCAAATAGTGTCTACTACACTGATGTTCAAGATACATTATAACCTTGGAGCTTAGTTTATTGGATTTATAGAGCAAGAACATAATTTTATCAAAACAAATAACTCTTTATTTATTTGATCAAAATTACAACATAAGTTTGGGGCACAAATCCCAACAATCTCCCACTTGACCTAAAGCTTGTGGAGTATTAAAACGTTACAGTAATGTAAATACAATAAACTAGGGCATTTAAACCCTTTGTACAATATACTCCCACTTGCCCTAGTTGGGGAAGACTTGTAAACCTAGACCTTCTAGGTGACTCTCAAATACTTTAGCCGTAAGAACCTTTGTAAAAGGATCAGCAACGTTGTGCTCTGAGGCTATCTTCGTGACAATCACGTCTCCTCGATGCACGATCTCCCGGATGAGATGATATTTCTGCTCATTATGCTTTTCCCTCTTGTGACTTCGGGGTTCCCTTGAATTTGCCACTGCACCACTGTTATCGCAATACAGCGTGATGGGCAAACTTTTATTTGGAACAATTTCCAAATTTAACATGAATTTTCTTAATCAAACGGCCTCTTTTGCTGCTTCACAAGCTGCTACATATTCGACCTCCATGGTGGAATCAACGATGTATCCTTGCTTGACGCTTCGCCATACTACAGCTCCTCCGTTAATAGTAAATACTGACCCTGATGTAGATTTCCGAGAATCTTTATCAGTTTGAAAGTCAGAATCCGTGTATTTTGTAAGGATCAAATCCTTAGCCCCATACACAAGCATGTAGTTCCTTGTTCTGCGTAGATACTTAAGGATTGTTTTAACCGTTGTCCAGTGTTCAGGTCCTGGATTGGATTGATACCTCATCGCCATTCCAATCGCAAAAAGCAGGATGTCTGGCCTAGTACACAACATGGCGTACATCAGGGTTCCAACAGCTGATGCATAAGGAATCCGTCTCATATCCTCAACTCCTTGAGGTGTCTTAGGACACTGTTCCTTAGATAAATAAACTTCATATCTAAAAGGCGATAAACCCTTTTCGGAGTCTTGCATCTTAAACCTCGACAACACTTTTTCGATGTAAGATGTCTGAGACAAGGCTAGTGCTTTATTCTTCCGGTTCCGGACAATATGGATCCCAAGAACAAACTGCGCTTCACCCAAATCTTTCATTTGGAATTGCGTAGCTAGCCAATTATTAATGTTAGTAAGATATCCTACATCATTCCCAATGAGTATGATATCATCCATATATAGAACTAGGAATGCGACAAAACTATTGATGATTTTCTTGTAGACACAAGGTTCATCATCATTCTGGTCAAAGCCAAAAGATTTGATTGCCTCATCAACTCTTATATTCCAAGACCTAGAGGCTTGTTTTAGTCCATAGATTGACCTTATAAGCCTGCAAACCTTTTACTCTTGTCTTTGTTCAATGAACCCTTTGGGCTTGTCCATGTAAATGTTCTCGTCAAGATTGTCATTCAAAAAGGTTGTCTTGACATCCATTTGCCATATCTCATAGTCATAATATGTGGCAATGAAAAGTAGGATACGAATAGACTTTACCATAGCAATAGGTTAAAAGGTTTCCTCATAGTCAACCCTTTCAACTTGGGTATAACCCTTTGTTACTAGTCTAGCTTAAAAGGTTTGCACCTTTCCATCTACACCACGCTTTCTCTTGTAGATCCACTTACAATCTATAGGTTTTACCCCGTCTGGTTTATCTATAAGATCCCAAACAGAATTGAAGTACATAGACTCCATTTCTTGGTCCATGGCTATGACCCATTTGTCTTTGTCTTTGTCAACCATCGCTTGATTATAAGTCGATGGATCCTCATAGTCGTCATTTGGTATAACAACTTGGGTTTCAGATAAACCCATGTAACGATCAGGTTGTGTTATAACCTCCCTCTACGTCGAGGCATACTCAACTCTTGAGATGGACTCTCTTGACTAGACAAGCTAGTATCAACAACTTTTGTTGACGTGCTAGTTTTATTAGCAACCTTTGCTATTGTTCCGTCTAACTCACTTAACACAATTTTACATCTTGGTTTGTGGTCCCTTATGTGGTCCTCCTCTAAGAAAGTGGCAGTTGTCGACACAAAAACCTTATCTTCCTTAGGATCATAGAATAAACCACCTCTTGTTTCTTTTGGGTAGCCTACGAATAGGCACAATTTTGAACGTGAATCCAACTTTTTTGGATTTGTCACAATCACATGTGCTGGACAACCCCAAATCCTGAAATGACGTAAACTATCTTTACGTCCTTTCCAGAGTTCAAAAGGTGTTTTAGAAACATTTTTTGATGGCACATTGTTCAAAATGTATCCCGCAGTCACTACTGTGTGACCCCAAAAGGAATTAGGGAGATGAGCATAACTCATCATTGATCGAACCATGTCCAACAAGGTTCTATTTCTCCTTTTCGATGCACCGTTTTGTTGTGGCGTACCGGGAGTTGAATGTTGGGATGTAATTCCATGTTCTATCATATAGTTCTAGAACTTTAAATCCACGTAGTCTCCACCTCGATCTGATCGAAGCGTTTTAATTATTTTACCTAATTGATTTTCAACTTCAGTCTTGAAATCCTTGAACTTTTCAAGTGTTTCAGACTTATGATGCATTAGGTAAATATGCCCAAATCTAGAATAATCATCTATAAAGGAGATGAAATATTCATAACCTCCTCTGGCTTTAACACTCATCGGACCACAAAGGTCTGAATGTATAACCTCAAGAGGTTCTTTGGCTCTATAACCTTTTCCACTAAAAGGTCTTATAGTCATTTTACCTTCTAGGCAGGATTCACGTACAGGTAAAACATTTTCTTCTAACTCATGTAGGAGTTCATTCTTTACCAATCTCCCAATCCTATTGAGGTTAGTGTGACCCAATCTAAGATGCTAAAGATGAGCATTTTCTTTAGGAGAAATTTTACGTTTCTTAGTTTATGTGTTTGCAGTTTTAAATAATTCAGTGTTCAAAACCATTTTGACTGAATTAGGCCTTAAAACATACAACCCATTTTCTAATGAAGCTGAACATATTTCCACACCTTTCTTTAAAATAAACACTTTATTCAAAGAAAAATAAGCAGAAATACATTGTTCTATAAGGCATGAAATTGAAATAAGGTTTCTAGTAAACCCTGGTATCACTAATATATTGTCTAACAACATATATTTCTTGCCAAAATTAAGCTTCATCGTGCCTATTGCTACAGCTGAGACGACTTCTCCATTTCCAACCCGGAGCGTTATCTCTTCTTTCTGTAACTGCTGCAAGGAATCAATTCCCTTAAAAGAAGAGCAAACATGATTAGTGGCGCCTGAATCAAGTATCCAAGCAGTTTTATCATTATACACTAAACAAGCTTCTAAGCAAAGTAAATCATATTTACCTTCCTTCTTCTTTTTTGCAATGTACTTCGGACAGTTACGTTTCCAATGCCCGTCTTCATTGCAGTGAAAACACTTTCCTTTGTCTGCAACTTCTTTGACCTTATTGCCCTTCTGGGCGGCAGGTTTGTCAGCTCGTTTCACTTTACCAACCTTCTTCATGTTATTCTTCTTCCCTTTCAGGTTAGAAGAAGATGAAGCCACAGTTTTTTATCCAGAGGTCGAACCTCTATGATAACTTCTACTGGCAACATTTGCCTCACCTTTCGATCCCTGAATTTTCATCAAAGATTGAAAGGTTTGGAGTTCATTCAGAAGGGAGGTAAGATTAAAAGTAAGCTTGTTCATAACAGCATTACTTCTAAATTGTAGGAAACTATCTGGAAGAGTTTTCAGAATGAAGCTGACCTGGCTCGATTCATCGATGGAAGCACCATTCGACTCCGCGATGTTAAAGTGTACAATCATATCCAGGACATGATCCCGAACAGATGAACCCTCTGGCATCCTCCAGTTGAATATATACTTGAGGGCATTGTGTGGGCCTGTGTAGACTATTATCCAAACATACCTTGCACTGAATCCATGATTTCCTTAGCGGTCATCATGCCCTCGTGCTTCTTGACTAATATGTCAGACATACTTGCCAGCATGTAGACCTTGGCCTTATCATTGGCCTTGATCCATCGATCATATGCATCACGAACATTTCGTGAAGCATTCGAGCCTGACACCTGAGGACACTCCTCAGTTATCACAAACTTAAGATCATCCACTACCAATATGGTGTTGAGTTTGTTTTTTCACGTCATCATATTCTCTCCGGTTAATTTTTCTGCACCCAATAAGGAAATTATAGAGCTAGACATTTTGCTGAAAATTTACAAAAAAAACTTGTACAAGCTTCTTGCTATAATTGTCTAATCCAATCATGTTTTAGCTAATTATTAAATGATTCCTAGGTCATTTATAATTTGTAATGATACTCCAACGGTTTAGAATGTATGACACCGAAGGGTAATAAAAAACACTTCTCCTCTGGATCAAGACAGTCTTGACCAAAACCTAATGTCAGAATAACTCTTATTCCTATAGGCTTTAGTTACCATTATTTGGTCAGGATACATACACTTCTTATTTATCTTGTGAGTGTAACCCTCTGTCTTTAGACTCCAGAGTCCCCATCCAATAAAATCCGTCGAAGGGAGGACTAGATTGAAAAACAGACTAAGGAAATCTTTATCCCTTTCGGGTGTCTCTCGTGTTCGATCCCCTATGATCAAGCCCTCCAGGGATTGTGCAGTCCAGCCAAACTAGCAGCCTGACCATAGTGATCTTACGGTTTAAACCGACTGAAGAGACCATAGGTTTTGTTTTCATTAAACCTGCTCCCACTCACTATAAGTACCCTCTTCATTCACCTTGATATTGACTCATACAAACACCATCGGAAGGGGACGCTCCCGTTTGCGCCACGAGACCAAGTATGAGTCTCACAGTGTGAACTTCCCGGAGATACATAGGTGAAAAAATATGTATCATATACATTTTTCCTCCCACTGGATACTTTAGATCTATAGGAAATTTACTTAGGCTGAAAACTCGGCTAATGGTTTTACCTAAACTTATCAATATAACTCTTATATTGATAATCAATATAACTCTTATATTGATAATCAATATAACTCTTATATTGACTTTATCCTAAGTTTGCTAATATAACTCTTTATATTAAGCATAGGATTTCTAGTTTATTAACCCCTTAATAAACCCGCTGACGCTACCATAATTTATAAACTCTTTGATTAAAATTCACTCCCAGGTCAGTTCCCAGGTAGGGGTGTTCCGTTTCGGTCAGCTTAAATACCCCAGCCTAGACAGAACCTTCCTAAGACAGAGTTCCTTTTTTAATCATTGTTTATAAATTACTTGGTTCCTAATTCTAATCTAATTAGAACTAGATAACCTAAGGTCTATTAATTTCAAGTTCTAAACATTTTAAAACTAATAATTAACCTTAGGTGACATGCATACTATGTTATAGTACTTGATCATTCATCTCATGAATAATAAAACATACATAGCATAATCATCTCATGAAATATAATGTCTGTCAATGTTGTCCATAAATTAATATAACACTTTATATTAATTATTCATGCAAACTATATAATATAACACTTTATATTATAAATGATGCATGGAAATACTTAACCTAAGGTGGAATATCTAAATATAAAGAAGAGATCGTGGGTCCCGTTTTCAAAGGTCCCGCTCCCACTCCCTATAAGTACTCTCTCCATTCACGTTGATATTGACCCATACAAATGCCACCCGTAGGGGGACGCTCCCATTTGCGCCACGAGGCCGAGCATGGATCTCACGGTGCGAACTTAACGGAGATTTGTGGATGGAAAATTAAATGTATCTCATACACTTTATTTCCTCCCACTCAGCACTTTAAAATAATAGGGATTGACCTAGATAAACCGGCTAAAATTTACCTAAGTCTACCAATATAACTCTTATATATCTCTCATAAATTCAATGACCCTAGAGCTTAGTTTATTAGAAAAGTTTGTAAAATTTGCGAGACACAAAGTAATAAAATTAATATCACTTTATTAATTTCAAACAGTAATTTACAAACACGGGATTAGGACAAAAATCCCAACAAATTGTAACGCCCCGTAATTTGCACACTTCCTACTCAGGGCATTACTTCCAAGTTGCACCGCTCGCGCCGAAAAATCTGGCCGCATAACGACGCAACCTGGACAAACCAAAAATTTAAAATGAACCTGAACCTAAACAAAGGCACTTCAAAAGGACTCACGAGGGCACCCAACCTCCTCAAACTACACATAAATCAACAGGAAGGGCTCAGATCCCTCGGAGTTCTCAGACAACATGCAACAATAACACATGCTTGCATACGAAAAAAAACATATCAGAACATACTTTGATTCAAACGAATAAGAACGGGACATGCTAAGGTTAAGTACAAACTAGAGAAGTAGAGTGCAACAGAAGAAAAATGAAAACAACATCTAAAAATCCAGCCCAAAATAAGTCCTACAAATCTTCCATAGCCTCACAGGAATCTCGCCGTCGGTGGTCATCTCACTGGTTTGCCTTACCTGCACAAAAGAAGAAATAAAGAAGGGATGAGTATAAAAAAAATACTCAATAAGCAGCCCACTTCGTCCAGGAAAATAAAGAACAAGAAACAGCCTTAGACTTAGCTAAACACGACGTCTAGCCCGCCAAACAACCTCAACAAGCATCCTGGCCCTATTTCTTACTCAGGTTTCTTAGTTCTGTCTTACCCTTAGCTTCTGGACTAGGTTGGCAGCATCTGGCCACGAGACTCATTCCCGGGCCTGCACTAGGGCGAAGGACTCTATCCAACCCCTTTGACTCTAAGGACCACACCCCGAGTCGCACAACTGGATGGGGGCGGACCACCACATCCCACAAATCATCAAAGGCGGTACTACTGCGCACAATCGACCACGGGCTCATTCCCGGGCCTGTACTAGGGCGAAGGACTCTATCCAACCCCTCTAACTCTAAGGAGCACACCTCGAGTCACACAACTGGATGGAGGACGGACCATCACATCCCACAACATCATCATTATCTCGCCAACCTCGAGTCTCAGCCTGCTAAGGGTTACACAAAGACTAGGGCCTTCACTAGGGTTAGTTGTGCAAACTATAATCCTAAGGCTCAACAACACTTCCCGAGTTACTTCAAAACTAAGCACGAGACAATCAGGCTCGGGACAGACAACCACAACACAATACACATTTAGAAACTCATCACGGGCTTACATCGATCCTACTAGTTATAGTCACATAGCACTAACAAACATCCAGAAAGAACTAGCGAGTTTGAGTCCTAGCACAGACAACGTCAACAACCACAATGAACATGATTCAGGCACAACTGCGAACACCACATCCTAACATGCTACTACCGGAACATCATGTTTACTTCCAAACAGATATTGCATGCAAAGCGCCCCTAAGCCCTACACTTAGGGGTAGTTTAATCCAAACGACTACTTACAGGAAATCCAACGACAAAGAGCAATTTGAGTAATGCGGCGTTCCAAACGTGCTTCCACTTCCAAGATAAAACTCCAAACGAAGAAACGTACAAGGTTAGTAAACCAAAACGTAAAAGCGACCTTAAAAGCTTACGAGGAGCAAAACTCACCCAACGAAGAACCGAAACGAACTAAGGAACGAAACGAGGCGACCGCACGGAAGGAGGCAGTCAACGGCACGTGGAACGGCGGCGGCAACGCGTGGAATCGCCGATGACTGCTCAAGTACAAGATCTGGACTCCTCGTAGCCCGATCTACATGAAACCGGCCTCCGATCGTCAAAAGCCGGCATAAAACTGCCTGAACCAGTCCGAAAAAGTGTGGGTGTCGTGGATCTACCCACCGGCGACTGGCGACCTGAAAGGTAGAAGAAAGACGACACTCTGAGAGAGAGAGAACCGCGAGAGAGAGAGAAACTGAGAGGGGGTCGGGAAGAGAGGAGAGAGAGAGAGACTAAGAGAGGGAGAGGGAATGAGAAGAGGGGGAGAGAAGGCATGGGCCGTCGACCAAAACGGCCAGCGGCCGCTTCGCTTGCGACGCGAGAAGAGGGGGGGAGGGCGAAGCCCTCCCTGATTTTCGTTTCTGAATTTTGTTTTTCAAACTGGAAAGGACCGACTGTTCCATTTGTAACGCCCCAGGCCCAGGATCTCCTGCGACCTGGTTGCGTCACTATATCATCCATGACTGCTTGTAAGATTGAAGACACTATCCCCACAAACCAACACGGGGTCCTTTCAGCATGCTTTGTCCTCACTCACATGCTCCCTAGGAAAATTCCCAAGAGGTCACCCAACATAGAATTGCTCCAAGCCAAGCACGCTTAACTTTGAAGTTCCTATGATTTAGCCATCGAAAAGAAAGGTGCACCTTATTGGTATAGGTAGCTGTTATCAATTCGCTTAAGTCTTTCTCAACTATACTTTCATATCCATATGGTCACTTGCATGTACCCCTTTTCCTCGGGCACCATGCTTTCATATCCTCAGGATCCCTCTCGTTTAGATGTGGACTCGGTTCATTCATGTACCCCTCTTCCTCAGGCGTCACATGCCCACTAGCTTTCGCCTTGGTTCGTCCCCGAACCACATCTTACTGGGAGCGGTTTCGCTCTGATACCAACTGTAACACCCCATAATTTGCACACTTCCTACTCGGGGCGTTACAAAAAGCATACATTATGCATGACAATAATTATTCAACAATTGCATAATATAAATAGTAAAATTAGACCAATTTTGGCACCCTAAAAATTAATTTTAATTAATATAATCTAATTATATTAATTAAAATTAAATAAATTAAAGATAAAACATTTTTATATTTAATGTATAATAAAATATACGTTTTTCGCCCGTTTGAAAGCTGTTGAAACGTCTTCGACGTTGCAACGCTGCAATTTGTCCGTTTCAGACCGTTGAAGCGCGCTGCGAAACGCCTTTGGCGTTGCAACGCTGCCTCTGATGCGTGCCTCCATCCGCAAGCGTGGCGTTGCGACGCCAATGAACAGTGATGCAACGCTGCACGCAGACAGAAAGCTCCCCTCCACCAATTTGCCTCGGTTTCTCTCCGTTCTTCCAAGCAACCACTTTGCCTCGTCGACACAGACTTACAAACTCGATTTACAATTAAAACTGTCCAAAACACTAGGCCCTTACATTGAACGATTCAATGAAAAAATGTAAATCTAAGTGCCAAAATTTAAAACGTCTAATTCACAAACTGTTCATTCATCACATGAAAAACAGTAAATCCTACCTATGATCATTATAAATCCAGAACAAAATCAAGAACACAATTGGGCTCTAATACCAATTAAAGGGATCGAATCCCGAAGCGGAAGCGATTGTGAATCGCGTGTTCTTAATTTTGTGTCACATATTTCAATCAAGATCAAATAACTACGATTAACCATGCTATATATGACATAGGACAACAAGAGATTACCTTTGAAGAACTCTTTCTTCAAGTGCTCCTTCTCCAATGGTCACGATCTCTGCAACTCGAACTCGAACGTATGAAGTTTCCACCACTAGATCTTCTTCGTTGTTCTCTAAGAGAGGGAGGAAAGTGAGTTCCTTTTAGGATGAGATGTGGGGGTTGTGAGAGAAGTTGTGTGTAGAACCTTTCTAACAACACAACAATATGATAAACTAGGGTTTCCAAGGATTTAGTTGCTTAGCCACGAAGTTGCATCTCATGCAACTATTTATAGGGAAATAGGATAGAAATTACCATCCTATCTCTCCTTCATTCTCTCATTAGTATATAGTTTATATATGAATCTAATTCACATTAAAACCATATATTATATCATTTATATCACATATAACTGATATAACACCTCATATATGAAATTGAACACTTCAATTTCATTCCTAACTTTATAGCCTCAATATTACCATGATGAGCCAACTGAGGGACCTAATGGACCTACAGTTCATGAGCTCCAGTGATGTGAGATTAACTGATCAAACTCTTTGATCTAGTTAATCAATATTCATTAACTACAAGTCACTCCACTATAGATTTGTAGCTGCACTCTCATCACTGTAGATTATATTGTGTCCATTGATATAATCATTACCCATGAGTCGACCCTTCACAGGTTGTTCGTAATCACGGTTGGGTTAAATTACCGTTTTACCCCTGTGATTACCTCTTTGTTCCTTAAGCACCACTTATACTCTAATGAACAACAAGTCTATGGTCCTACCATAGACTCATACCCTCTTAAGTCAGTTTAGAGGGTGGGGCCCCGTTGTTCAAGACCTAGATTCAGTTCTTAAGGGAACAACCTATCTAATTCCTTAGGTAGCAATGAGTGAATTCCATCTTTCATAGTTAAGTCCCCAACTACCTACGAGGTTCTGTCCCTGAGAAGGTAGGCTTATTGAGTCGGCTACATGCCACTTTCACCCATACTAGTCTAAGGACAAACCCCTATAAGCAGGAGTTCTTAACATGCTCAGGATTCAGGTCGAGTCACTAATAACCATCTATAAATTATCAGTTTTATCCTGTTAACGGTGTTATACTAGTTAGACTAATAATTTGCAGTCCGGTCTTGTATGAACTCTTCATACAAGATGCCCCCACTCGCATGTCAACCACATGAATGATTTGGATTACCTCATTTGTACTAATTACAAAGTGGGTCGCATCCATGGTGTTACCAGAATAAGGTTTCCAACCTTATTCTTATACCATAGACCATTTAGGCTATACTCTTGAACATAATCCAAATAGTGTCTACTACACTGATGTTCAAGATACATTATAACCTTGGAGCTTAGTTTATTGGAGTTATAGAGCAAGAACATAATTTTATCGAAACAAATAACTCTTTATTTATTTGATCAAAATTACAACATAAGTTTAGGGCACAAATCCCAACATAAGGTATATAAACTATGGTGTCTAGACCCAAACTCACCAAAAATCCTAATAAGTAGAGATGTTGTCTTTAATGAAGGGAAAATGGGGTATGGAGAAGAAAAGATTGAGTCTATCCCTAAAAGTCCACCTAATTCCACTGAAACTTTTTTAGCTAGTCCTTCTTCCACTTCCCATAGTGATCAAGTAGATGAGCCAATAGTAGAACATGATGTTTCACCATCTACCTTAGATCAATCACCTACACATGAAGTTGTTAATGAGGAAGAGGAAGAGGATAGTCAAGATTTAACAAATTATCAGTTAACTAGGGATAGGGTTAGGAGAACCATTGTAGCTTTTGGGTATGCTGACCTTATATCCTATCCCCTAGTTATAACTAATGAGTTTATTAATTAAGAACCACAAACTTTCAATGAGGCCATAAATAATGATAATAAAGATAAGTGGTGGGCCGCAATGAAAGAACAATATGATTCTTTGATTAAAAATCAAACTTGGGTTCTTGTTAATCAACCATTAAAAGCTAAAACTGTAGGTTGTAAGTGGATTTATATAGTTAAAAAGAACCCTTTAGAAAACAACAAGCCTTGGTTCAAGGCTAGGTTAGTAGCCAAAGAGTTTACTCAAAGGGAGGATATAGACTATGATAAAGTTTTCCCCCCGTTGTAAGACACGCCTCTATTAGAATTTTGCTTGCCATTGTTGCTCACTTTGATATTGAGTGAGAGCAGATGGATGTAAAGACCGCTTTCTTGCATGGTGAGCTTGAGGAGACCATTTACATGAACCAACCACCTGGATTTGAAGCTCCCAAACAAGAAAGAAGGTTTGTCTTCTTAAGAGATCGTTGTATGGTTTAAAGCAATCTCCACGTCAATGGTATAAAAGGTTCGATTCCTATATGGTATCTATTAACTTTTGTAGAAGTAAGTATGATGGTTGTGTGTATTTCAAACAAATCTCTGAAGTGAATATTGTTTACTTGCTTTTATATGTTGATGATATGTTGATTTCTTGAAAAATCATGCATGAAATAAATAAGATAAAGAATCTCTTAAAGAAGTAGTTTGAAATGAAAGATTTAGGCAATGCAAAAAGAATATTATGAATGGATATTATTAGAGATAGAAAAGGGAAGAAACTATATTTGTCTCAAAGTGAATATATAACAAGACTAATTAAAAGATTGAACATGCATGATAGTAGGAAAATTAGTATTCCTTTTGGTAAACATTTTAAACTGTCTGTTGATGATTCACCTAAGACTCCAAGTGATATTGATGAAATGCATGACATTCCATATGCTAAGACTGTTGGGAGTCTTATGTATGTCATGGTTTGTACTAGACCTGGCTTTGCTCATCCACTTAGTGTTGTTAGTAGATTTCTTGTTAATCCTGGTAAACAACATTGGATTGTTGTTAAGTAGATTTTGAGATATCTTGCATGTCAAATAGATTTATGTCTTGTTTATGGTGGAGCAAATATAGTTGATAACAAGAATATTGAACTTGTTGGATATGTTGATGTTGACTATGTCGTTGATATAGATAAACGTAGATCTTTGACTTGTTTTGTGTTTAGACTGTTCAATTGCACAATTAGTTGGAAATCTAGTTTACAGTCTATAGTTGCTTTATCTACAACTGAATCTGAGTATATTTCATTAACTGAAGCTATTAAGGAATGTTTGTGGCTTAAGGGAATTGTATCTGAATTATGTTGTAGTGATAATGTTTCTGTGATTATGCATTGTGATAGTCAAAGTGCTCTACATTTATCTAAAAATCATTCTCACCATGAAAGAACTAAACATATTGATGTTAGGTATCATTTTGTAAGAGATGTCATCAATGATAGTTTGGTTTCTGTTAAAAAGGTTGCTACTGATTTGAACGTTGCTGATATGTTTACTAAAGCATTACTTTGTGATAAATTTAACCTTTGTGTGAGAATGTTGCAGCTTGATCATGGATAATTTTGGATCTTATTTGAGAACTAATTATAGGTTCTCTTCTTAGTTTATGATAGATTGAAATCAAGGCGGAGTTTGTTATATTTATTGGTTTCAATTTATCATAAGCATTTATTTTTAGATTAATTAATTAAGTTCTTGTTTAAAGGGTTGAATTATGAATTAATCTAAAAATGGCTTTTGGACCTTGTTGATTTATATTCTCAAATAAAAGATCGAATTTCGTTGGACCCAAAGCTGGAGGAGCCCAATTACCATTCTGATCTCCTATAACCCATACCCATTTGTATCCCTTTTACTTTTATAAAAGAAGTGTGGGCCTTTATTGTGGGAAGAGGGGTATTGGGTCAACCATTATTCATTAGGGGTTTTTATTAATAGAGAGAGAAAAAAAGAGAGAGTAGAAGAAAAGGGGGGCTTCTCGATTTGGAACTTCATACCGAGGGTTTCGTCCTTGTAAGAGTGAGGAGAGAAATAGAGGATTTCGTCATGAGAGAGAGAAATCGAGGGTTTCGTCGTGGAGGCAAACAACTGAAGGAGTTACAGTCCTTATCGCCGAAAGTTGTTGTCCAGCGTGGGGTTGCTGTTCACGGTGGAATTGTTGTTCGCGAGAAGGTTGTTGTTGTCGTGGAGTTGCATTTGATTGATCAGTCGGCTGTTCGAAGTTGTTGGTTGTTGTACAGACGTGAAACTCATTTTTCAACCTCTGATTTGAGTTTCTCTCCAAAGGTTGTATCTCTCCTCTCTTTACTTTCTTTCTAGTTAGACTAGAATCAAGATTTAATCCCAAAGGTTGTTAGACTATCAATCTTGGATAAATTTTTGGTTGTAGTCTCCTTTTGGGCATAAATGTTTTATTCTTGTAAAATCCTTTTATGTTTAATGTTTCATTGTTAATCTTGTTGTAATATTTCTGTAATCTCTTGCATATCTCTAATAAATTGTCTAGCAAAGGGTTAAACCACCTTTGCAAGTGGAGTAGGTCATTTTATGATCGAACCACTATAAATATTGGTGTTCTTTGATTGTTCTTTACTGTTTCTGCACATTTTTTAATTTTGTCCAACACCTTAAATTGACTAAAAACGATTTAAACTTGCTGTAAACACCTCAAACTGATCTAAAAGTGGTTAGACATAGGATTTGGATCTTGGCTGAAAATAACAAGTAAAAAGAGAACGTCTAAACTTGTACATTTAGCTATTTAAAAGGCTTCGATTAACGATAATTTCCATTCTAACCGATTCTACAACTGAAGTACATGCAAATTTCACTCAAACTATAACAACTTCAACCATATTTGATAGGACTCAAATAAGTCCTAATTTCTTCACCTAATCCTTCACATTTAAGTCGATTTAATGTGCTTAATTCTATATTTTGTAGGAAATTCAGTCAAAAGAGCAGTTCAAAACGTTAAATCGACTTAAAGCCAACACACATACACTCAAGGAATGATTGAATTCAGTTTTTAGCTTCGGGAGAATGTTTTCTTATCATGAATCTTGATTTTAATTTTTTTTTATTGTTTGAATATCTGAGGTTGGAGTTAATAACATTATCTTTTGAATAAATTTTTATCTTAGGATTTGCTCGGGTCTAGCAAACTTTAAGTTTGAAAGTATTTGATAGGGGAAAAAACTTGATAACGGTTAATGAGCAAGCGCATGCAATTGAAGTAATAAGGGAATATCTCTGTTATCGTCTACCAAGGAAACGAGGTAACAATAATTTTGATAGACAAAGTTGTGGGAAGAATTGCAAGTTGGAAAGTAAAATGCAAAAATGATTATGTGGGGGTAGAAGTTGTGAATTATTAAAGTTGAACTTAAAAAAATGCAAAATCAGGTTGTTGGAGGCAAATTGTGTTATGCAAGTTGTAAAGTTTAATGTGCAAAATTTAGTAAAAGAAAAATGCAAAATCTCCCTAAAATTGTACAATGCAAATAAAAATTCGACAGGAATAGATTATAATCTAACAAGTGTGAAATGAACGATATAAATGCTCGTAAACTACTAAATGGAAATGACGAGGGTTCAAGATTATCCTTGCCCTAATTTGTAAATCTAAACCCAAGAATTTAATGTCCCCATCGCTTGCATTCAGCTGGACCCGACTTTACAACTCCTATTTGCCTAAACATTAGGTGTTGGGAGGCTAAGTAGGAAACATACGTGTTTGTAGTCTCTTTTCCCTTAGATTATGTTGGCCTAGTAAAATTTATTCAAGTTGGAACCTTTGATCCCTATGTCTAGGGTAGAGGGAAGTTTATGTCTAAACTTTGTCTCCAATACTTATGTGAGATCCACTCGTTTCTAACCCTGTCGCTATTAGAATCAAGCTTTGATTGAGATCCTAGGCAATCAAGTTAGGATTTCAATAGTGTTAAATCAGCACAAGCAATCACAATTGACGTGCAAGCTTGGGTTACTTAGTTCTTTAGGCTAGATTCACATCTTAGGGTATTCAAACTCTTAAACCCATAAAATATGCTTAGCTCATGCTTAATTTAATAAAAACACCACTCATTCTAAAAGTTGGTGTCATAGTGAAAAGAGAAAAAGTAACACAAACTTGTTTAATTCAAAAAGTAAAAATAAAATCTACAACAATTGCAATAAAAAAATCACACTCCTTTCGACCTTACTAAATAATGTTGTGAATGATGAAGACAATAAAGAAAAGGAAATTAACGGAGTAACCAATCAGTTAGTTTTTCCAAAGATGAATCATATAAGGAATACCACAACATTGATTTAAGGTTTGCAATTAAATAAACTCAAAAACAAGGTGCACTTTTCGTTACCGAATCTTAAAATGACAGTAGCAGCAAAGAAATTACAATTTAATTGCAGAAAATTCAAAACTCCAAGAAGTAAAGATGATTTCTCTCCCTTCTCAAACCAACGATACCCACTTTCTTTTTCAAGAAGAGTTGAAGGAGATTCATCCATGAGTGAAGCCGATAGGATACATGAATAATTGAAAGTTCAAAAAGAAAGTAAACCAGAGGAGAGGAAGAATAAAAAAGGAGAAATAAATAAAACTAAAAAACCTAGAAGCTGTAAGTGTAAAACCCACGAAGAAAAATGTTTCAATTTCCTCTTTTTTCTCCCTTAACGACCCCCACTTCTTCTCTCATTTATAGGGCTACATTAGGGTTATTGGGATGTATGTCCTAATCTCGTTTTGTTTGTAATATTACCATTTGAAATTAATAAAGTTATTTCTTTCACCACTTTGTGTCTCGCAATTTTTACAAACTTTGTCCAATAAACTAAGCTCCAGGGTCATTGAATTTATGAGAGAACTAGACCTTGAACGGTGTATAGTGGACACACAAAGAGGACCACGTTCGAGTTAATGACCCGAACGGTCTACAGTATATGGATAGGGTTGGAGACCTAATCCTTGATACGCTGTGGATGTTGCCCGCTTTGTATTAGATACAAACGAGGTGATCTGACTCGTTCATGTGATTGACATGCGAGTGGGGGCATCCTGTGCAATGAGATTGTACAAGACCGGACCGTGAATTATTAGACCTACTGATGTAACACCGTTAATTGTATGGGACTAATAAAATCGTAGATGACCATTAGTGACTCGACTTGAATCCTGAGTGTGTTACGGACTCCTGTCTATGGGGGTCTGTCCTTTGACTAGTACAGGTTAGGGTGGTCATAGTTACTCACTCAATATGTCTATCTTCTCAGGGACAGGACCACGTGGGGAGCTGGGAACTTAACTACGTGGGATGGAATTCACTCGTTCCCGCCTTTAAGGACACTAGAGGGGTTGTTCCCTTAAGTGTTGTCTCCAGGGCTTGGACAACGGGTGCCTACCCTCTCACAGGACCGAGAGGGGTGTTATGTATGGTTGGACCATTACAACGTCGTTGTTCATTAAAGGAGCAATGGGGACTTAAGGAGCAAGAAGTAGACACAAGGGTAAAACGATAATTTGACCCAACAGTGTCTACAAACAACCTGTGAAGGGTCGACTCATGGGCATTGGTTATATCAGTGGACACAACTTGTCTTACACTGACGGGAGCGTAGCTACGTGCTTTAGTGGAGTGTTACCGTAGCTAATGAATGTTGATTAACCGGGTCAAAGAGTTTGACAGGTTAATCTCGGATCATTGGAGCTCGTCACTGTAGGTCCATTAGGTCCATCGGTTGGCTCAAACTTGATTAATAGAGGGTTTACAGTTTTGGTGTGAATTTGAACTGTTCAAGTTCACTAAAGGGTAATTATGTCATTTATATGAGATATGAATGACATATTATATAGTTTAATGTGAATGAGATTCATAATAAACTATAGGTTAGCCTAATTGCTGAATTAGGGCCAATTAGGAGAAATTGGATTGAGAGAAATTAAATTGAATTTGATTCAATTTAAAAATCCACAATTATACAAATGTGATTTGTATAAGTAGATATAAGATACTTTATTATATGTGGTTATGCAAATATGATTTGCATAACCTATGGTTGTTGTTAAATGGTAAATAAGTGGATATTTCAACTCCACCTATCACCATTATATAAACTCCTTTGCAAGAAGGAGTTGAAAGGTTGAATGCTCATTTTTTGGATTCTCACCAAAAATCATTTTACAAATTCTCTCAAATCTCTTCTCTCAATCTCTCTTTCCCTCACCAAAAAAAGAGTTACACCGTTCTCCTTCTACCAAAGGAAGAACAACCGAGAAACTGTGTGGAAGTGTCCGGTTACTCACTGTTCGAGGAGATCGAGGACGTTGAGATCGTGATCACGAAGGGTTCGTGAACGGAGAAGGAATACTTGAAGACGATTCTTCAACAAGTAAGTGTTCTTCCTAGTTTTTCTTCTTATTTTGCATGTTTAGCCTAGACACTATGTGATAGTTCAATTTTAAGAAAACAAATTTTACAACGATACCACGACGATTCGATCGTCTTTTCGTTGCACGAGATTTCATTCCCTTCAAATTGTATCAGAGCCAATCGTTGGCTTTTTCGTTGTGCATCTTTTTTCTTAAAATTAGGTGGGTAATTCTTCAATTTCATGAGATGATTTTGGTTTGCATAATTGGGCGTTTTTGGTTTTGGCACTAGTTTAGGTTTATTTTCTGTTTGATGTGATCAAATGTAAAGGTCCGTGTTTTTGGGCAAATTAGAAAATAAATCGAGTCTATAAGTCCGTGTCTTTTGGCGACAAGAGTTGCTTTGAAGAAATCGGAGTAGAAACGGGCGAGAAACGACGAAGAACAGCAAGAGGAGCTTGTTGTTCTGTCGACGGCATTGAGACGCTGTTCTTCAGCGTCTCAACGTTGTCCGCGCGAAGGATGGCCTGCTGCAGATCAGCGTTGCAACGCCCTGGCGTGGAGCACATGACGTGCGACACTGAGTGTTGCAGCGTTGCAACGCTATGTGCGTTGAGGGGTAGTTCGCGAGGCAAAAGCACGCGTACGTGGGTGTGATGGCTGATTCTGAAACGTGGGGGCAGTTATTTTTTAAAAAATTTATTTTAATTTATAAAATGTAAATTTATTTTATTTTAATTAAATTAATTAATTAATATTAATATAAATGATATATTAATGTTAATTAATTTATTTAATGCCCCTAAGTGCCAAAATCGATCTGATTTTTGCTATTTAATTATTTTATGAATGAGATGTATGAAATATTTTATTCTATGTGCATAATGTATGTCATAGATTTAAAATTTCACTTTAGGTTAAACATTTCATGCATCATAATTATATTATAAGTGTTATAATATATAATATGCATCATAAGTTATATATAAGTGTTATAATATAATTAAATCATGTTTTAATTTATTTAATATAAGAGTTATATTTCTTAGATTAAAAGTATGCTCATGCATTTATTTCATGTGATGAATATATGTTATAGTTTAATATTATTCATGTGATGAATGATCAAGCACTATAACATAGAAATGCATGTAACCTAAGTTAATTATTAGTTTTAAAATGTTTAGAACTTGAATAATTAGACTTAGGTTTTCTAGTTCTAATAAGATTAGAATTAGAAAATCAAAATATGACCTTTGAATGGTGACTGATAAGTAACTCTGTCTAAGGAAGGTTTTGTCTAAGGCTGGGGTATTTAAGTTGACGCTTGTAGAACACCCCTACCTGAAAACCGACCTGGGAGTGAATTCGGTCCGGAGGTTCTTAGATTATATTATCGTGAGTGGCGTTAATTAAAAGTTGATTAATTTACTCACATAGACCTAAGTTAATAATGTAATTATAAACTTAGGTTAAATCAATATAAGAGTTATATTAGTAGACTTAGGTAAATATTACCCGATTTATCTAGGTCAATCCCGAATAATATAAAGTGTTGAGTAGGAAGAAATAAAGTATATAACATACCTTTGAATTTTCGACCACAAATCTCTGTTAAAATCTGCACTGTAAGATCTATACTCGGCCTCGTGGCGCAAATGGGAGTGTCCCCCTTCGGATGGTATTTGTATGGATCAATATCATAGTGGATGGAGAGACTACTTATAGTGAGTGGGAGCGGGACTTGTGAAAACGAGACCCACGATCTCTTCTTTCGATTCACACCGTGAGACCCCTATGATCCGCCTGCTAGTTTGGCATGGACCAGACAATCCCTTCGTAGGGCCTTGATCATGGGAATCGGAACACCGTGAATTCTCGAAAGGGATACAGTTTCCTTGTTGGTTTTCCTTATTGGTTCACCCTTCGGTGACTATTGTTTGGACGGATACTTGGAAACTTAAAGATTGAGGGTGACACTCACGGGATTCATTAAGATTTAATGGATTCGACCAAAAAATGGTAACTGAACACCTAATGGAATAAGAGTTATTATGGGATTAGGGACTGGTCGAGAAAGTCTCGTCCTAGAGGAGGAGTGTTTCTGTTCACCCTTCGGTGGCGGTCATTCTAAACCTTTGGGATATCGTTGCAAATTTTATAATGACCTAGGGATCATAGGATCAATTTTTGCTAAAACTTGATTGGATTTCAAAAGTTTTTTGCGAGACTGACACAAAGTTTTTATTTGATTTATTTCAGCAAAAATGTCTAGCTCAATTATAGCGTTACTAGCATTTGACAAATTAGTGGGAGATAATTTCCAAACTTTGAAAAATAATATAAACACGATTCTAGTAACTGACGACCTTAAGTTCGTGCTTACTTAGGAGTGTCCTCAATTACCGAGCTCGACTGCATCACGAAGTGTTCGTGATGCATACGATCGGTGGATAAGGGCCAATGAAAAGACCAAGGTCTACATCATTGAGCTTATTTGAAGTTTTGGCAAAGAAGCACAAGCTGATGATCACTGCCAAGGAGATCATGGAGTCATTGCAGGAAATGTTTGGACAACAGTCCTTTCAGGTCCAGCATGACTCCCTCAAACATGTCTTCAACGCCCGGATGAAAGAAGGGGCATCTGTCCGAGAACACGTTCGAGACATGATGACCCATTTTAATCTGACGGAGATGAACGGGGCTTCGATCGATGAGTCAAGCCAGGTCAGCTTCATCTTGGAGACTCTTCCGAAGAGTTTCCTTCAGTTTCGTAGCAATGTTGTTATGAACAAAATTAGCTACACACTGACCACCCTTCTAAACGAGCTACAGAACTTCCAGTCCTTGATGAGGATCAGGACACCAGAAGCTGAGGCAAATGTTGCCTTCAGGTCCTATCACAGGGGTTCGACCTCTGGGACTAAACCTGTAGCTTCTTCTCACCCGAAAGGAAAGAAGAAGAAGATAAAGAAGGGCAAAGCTAACCACGCTGCCGCCCAAAAGGACAAAAAGGTCAAGGAAGTTGCAGAGAAAGGAAAGTGTTTCCACTGCAATAGGGACGACCACTGGAAGCGTAACTGTCCCAAGTTCCTTGCCGACAAGAAGAATACAGGTAAATGTGATTTACTAGTAACTGAAACCTATTTAGTGGAGAGTAATGACTCTGCCTGGACATTGGATTCGGGCGCCACTAACCACGTTTGTTCTTCTTTTCAGGGAATTAGTTCCTCGCAGCAGCTGCGAGGGGGTGAGGTGACTCTACGGGTTGGATCCGGGGAGATTGTCTTTGCTGCAGCGATCGGCAAAGTGAAGCTCTATTTCGGCAGGAATTACATTTTATTAGATTATTTGTATATAGTGTCAAGGTTTACTAGAAACCTTGTTTCTATTTCCTGCTTAATTGAACAATGTATTTCAATTTCTTTTGAGCTTAGTAAGCGTTTATTTCTTTCAAAGGAAATTTACTTTGTTCTGCTTCACTTGAGTCAAATCTGTATGTTTTGAAACCAAATTCGGTCAAAAGCGTTTTGATTACTGAATTATTTAAAACAGCAGAAACACGAACTAAAAGAGTGAACGTTTCTCCAAAAGAAAATGTCCATCTTTGGCATCTAAGGTTAGGCCACATAATTCTCAATAGGATCGAGAGACTAGTGAAGAGTGGACTTATAAGCGAGTTGGAAGAAAAGTCTTTACCGGTATGAGTCATGCCTCGAAGGCAAAATGAGCAAACATCCTTTTAGTGGAAAAGGATATAGAGCCAAAGAGCCCCTTGAGCTTATACATTCTAACCTCTGTGGTCCGATGAGTGTTAAAGCACGAGGTGCTTACGAATATTTTGTATCTTTTATAGATGACTATTTGAGGTAAGGGTATATTTACCTAATGCATAGGAAGTCTGAAACACTTGAAAAGTTCAAGGAGTACAAGACTGAGGTTGAGAACCTATTAGGTAAAACCATAAAAACACTTCGATCGGACAGAGGTGGAGAGTATATGGACACAAAATTACAGGACTTTATGATAGAACATGAAATTACGTCCCAACTCTCAGCACCTAGTATGCTACAGCAGAATTGTGTATCGGAGAGGAGAAACAGAACCCTGTTGGACATGGTTCAGTCGATGATGAGCTATGCTCGTCTCCCTGATTCTTTTTGGGGGTTACGCAGTTGAGACTGCGGTATATATTTTGAACAACGTTCCGTCGAAGAGTGTTTTTGAAACACCTTTCGAACTCTGGAATAGGCGTAAAGGCAGTTTATACCATTTCAGAATTTGGGGATGCCCGACCCACGTGTTGTTGTCAAACCCGAAGAAGTTGGAACCCCGTTCAAAATTGTGCCTATTTGTAGGTTACCCAAAAGAGACTAGGGGTGGTCTATTTTACCATCCTAAGGAAAATAGGATGCTTGTGTCGACAAACACCACTTTCTTTGAGGAAAACCACGTCAGGGATCATTTGTCTAGAAGCAAAATCGTGTTGAACGAAATGGGCGATTACATCGAAGAATAATTCTTTGATAGGGGCTAGTACGTCAACAAGTGTTGTTAATCCTAGCACGTCTAGTCAAGTCCATTCCCAAGAGTTGGGAATGCCTCGACGTATTGGGAGGGTTGTGAGACAGCCTGAACGTTACATGGGTTTAGGTGAAACCCAAGTCATCACCCCTGATGATGACTGCGAGGATCCATTGACCTATGATCAAGCAATGGCAGACGTTGGCAAGGACGAATGGATTAAAGCTATGGACCAGGAAATGGAGTCGATGTACTTCAACTCTGTCTGGGAGCTTGTGGGTCAACCGGATGGGGTAAAACCTATAGGTTGCAAATGGATCTACAAGCGTAAACGTGGCATAGATGGGAAGGTGCAGACCTTCAAATCACGACTAGTAGCAAAGGGTTTTACCCAAGTTGAAGGGGTTGACTATGAGGAAACCTTTTCGCATGTTGCCATGGTAAAGTCGATCAGGATCCTTCTGCCCATTGTCGCATATTATGACTATGAGGTATGGCAGATGGATGTCAAGACCGCCTTTCTGAATGGCAACCTTGACGAAACCATCTACATGGACCAGCCCAAGTGGTTCATAACCCAAGGCCAAGAACAAAAGTTTTGTCGGCATCACAAGTCTATTTATGGACTCAAACAAGCCTCAAGGTCTTGGAATATAAGGTTTGATGAGGCGATCAAATCTTATGGCTTTGATCAGAATGTTGACGAGCCTTTGTGTCTACAAGAAAATCGTCGACAAAAGCATCGCATTTCTGGTATTGTACGTGGATGATATACTTCTCATTGGAGATGAGGTAGGATTTCTTACTGACGTAAAGAAATGGCTAGCTTCGCAATTCCAAATGAAAGATTTGAGAGAAACTCAATATGTTCTAGGTATTCAGATTGCCTGAACCGGAAGAACAGAACGCTGGCATTGTCTCAAGCGTCTTATATTGACAAGATGTTATCTAGATATAAGATGCAGAACTCCAAGAAGGGCTTGTTGCCTTTCAGGCATGGGGTTCACCTGTCTAAGGATCAATGTCCTAAGACTCCTCAAGAGGTTGAGGATATGAGACGGATCCCTTATGCTTCAGCTATTGGGAGCCTCATGTATGTCAGGTTGTATACTAGACCCGACATCTGTTATGCAGTAGGGATTGTCAATAGGTATCAATCCAATCCAGGATTAGATCACTGGATAGCCGTAAAGGCAATCCTCAAGTATCTTAGGAGAACGAGGAACTACAACTTAGTGTATGAGAGTGGGGATTTGATCCTTACGGGATACACAGACTCTGACTTTCAGACCGATAAGGATTCTAGGAAATTCACTTTGGGGCAACCTTCATTCTAAATGGAGGATTTGTAGTGATGCATTGCTGATTCCACTATGGAAGCTGAGTACGTTGCGGCTTGTGAAGCTGCAAAGGAAGCTGTTTGGCTTATGAAGTTCATGACGGATTTGGAAGTTGTTCCAAATATGAACTTGTCGATCACGCTATTTTGTAACAACAGTGGTTGTAGCCAACTCTAGAGAGCCTCGGAATCATAAGAGGGGCAACACACATTGAGTGAAAGTATCACTTGATAAGGGAGATTGTGCACAGCGGCGACGTGACAGTCACGCAGATAGCGTCGGAGCACAATGTTGTTGATCCATTTATAAAGGCCCTCACGGCTAAGGTGTTTGAGGGTCACCTAGAGAGTCTAGATCTTCGAGTGCTTCCTAACTAGGGCAAGTGGGAGTATTGTAAAGGGCATTCAATGCCCTAGTTTGTTGTGTTACTTTATCGTAATCTATTGTACATTTGAGAAATGTATGTTTACTCCACTAGCTTAGTCCAAGTGGGAGTTTGTTGGGATGTATGTTCTAATCTCGTTTTGTTTGTAATATTACCATTTGAAATTAATAAGAGTTATTTCTTTCATCACTTTGTGTCTCGCAATTTTTACAAACTTTGTCCAATAAACTAAGCTCCAGGGTCATTAAATTTATGAGAGAACTAGAACTTAAACGGTGTGTAGTGGACACACAAGGAGGATCACGTTTGAGTTAATGACCCGAACGGTCTACAGTATATGGATAGGGTTGGAGACCTAATCTTGGATACGTTGTGGATGCGACCCGCTTTATATTAGATACAAACGAGGTGATTTGACTCATTCATGTGGTTGACATGCAAGTGGGGGCATCCTGTGCAATGAGATTGTACAAGACCGGACCGTGAATTAATAGACCTACTGATGTAACACCGTTAATAGTATGGGACTAATAACTTCGTAGATGACCATTAGAGACTCGACCTGAATCCTGAGCATGTTACAGACTCCTGTCTGCGGGGTCTGTCCTTTGACTAGTACGGGTGAAGGTGGTACAGTTACTCACTGATGGAGATCTGATCTCCTTGAGCAATGGAAACATGATAGAAATCGTAATTTTGCTAGTTTGTTTTGGTTGAAAATCAAATACCCATACATTGGTAAAAATACAGAACAAGCATATACTTCTAATCTAATTAGGCGTCGAAATTTACATGCAAACATGCTGTGTTTAACAATTAAAGTAAAAAAAAAAATTACCTTTGTAGTTTTTCCAAAACAGCAACTCCTTGCTCCAATTGAATGCAGCAACACAACAATAAGTTCTCTGTTCTAACAGAACACTACCAACAGGAAAACCTCCTATGGCTCTGAGTATCTAGTTAGATCTTCCTTGGTGGGAAGGATCCAACAATTGGAGAGTTTTGGAAATTGAGAGAGAGAGAGAGAATTCTTTTGTGAGTAATTCACCAATTGCCAAAAAATCGATCGGTTGATCCATCAACCCCCTTCTCCCTGTTAAGCTATCGATAGGGAGAAGGTGAGGGATAGTGGGAACGTGTCTGGATGACACGTTCCCTCATTTTAATTTAATATAATAATTAAATCATATTTAATTATTAATTAAATCATATTTAAATAAAACAAATTAAATATCATATATTTAATTTAGATTAAATCACATTTAATCAATATTTCTCTCTAACCTATAGTTTTAATGTACATCAAATGCACATTAAATTTTAACCTATAGTTTTCAAATATGAATCACATTCACATTTAAATTTAATATTTGAACTCTTTCAAATATTTAATTTTCTCATATAAATATGAATCATATTCACATTAAATTTATAATATATAGTTCCAAAACTATATATTATATCGTATCTATATGCAATAAATTTATTCCCTGATAAATTTGAACATTTCAAATTCAAGAGATCTAAGAACCCTTTACGAGCTAGAAGGTGGACCTAATGGACCTACAGATCGTAAGCTCCAACAATACGAGATTGCTCTGCTAATCTCATTAACCTCCCAATCAACATTCGTTAATCATGGAACACTCCACTAAAGTCCCGCAGTTGCACTCTTCTCACTGCAGATATATTTCTGTGTCCACGTATATTGACCAATAACAGCAAGTCAATCCTTCACGAATATTCGTAACACCAGCTGGGTCAAATTACCGTTTTACCCCTGGGTTACATCTTGTACCTTAAGTACCAGTGCTCCTCTAATGAACAATTTGTTTGTGGTCCTACCAACAAACAAAAGTCACTCTCGGGCCAATGAGAGGGTCGGACCCTTTGTTCAAGCCCCGGAGACACCACTTAAGGAACATTCATCTACTTACCCTAGTAGGTGGGAAGGAGTGAATTCCATCTTGCTAAGTTAAGTTCCCAGCCGCTCACTCAGTCTTGTCCCCAAGAAGGTAGGTATATTGAGTCGGCGAATCTGGCCAGTCTCACCCATACTAGTCAAAGGACAATCCCTCGCAAACAGGAGTTCGTAACCTGCTCAGGATTGAAATCAAGTTGCCTAGGTCATCCTAGTGAAATAGAAACCTAGCTAGTCAACGGAGTTACATCTAGAGGTTACTATTTCGTGGTCCGGTCTTATGTAATCTCATTACATAGGATATCCCCACTCAATGTCATCTACACGAACACGTTAGGATCACAGTGTTCGTATCATATACAAAGTGGGTCACATCTATAGTTTTACCAGGGCAAGGTACCCACACCTTATCCCCTTACTATAGACACTTTAGGTTGTATCTCGAACTGAGATCCTTTATATGTACACTACATTCAGTCAAAGATACATTTTACAGCCTTGGATGTTTCATTTATTGGATTTAGAGTTAAAACAAAGGCAATATCATAAATAACGAACAATAACTCTTTATTGAAATAATAACACTTTATTATATTAATTAGAACATAATTACAAACTACGAGTTTTAGGGCACAAACCCCAACACTCACCCAATATGCCTATCTTCTCAGGGACAGGACCACGTGGGGAGCTGGGAACTTAACTACGCGAGATGGAATTCACTAGTTCCCGCCTTTAGAGAAACTAGAGGGGTTGTTCCCTTAAGTGTTGTCTCCAAGGCTTGGACAACAGGTGCCCAACCTCTCACTGGCCTGAGAGGGGTGTTTTGTATGGTTGGACAATTATAACGTTGTTGTTCATTAGAGAAGCAGTGAGGACTTAAGGAGCAAGAAGTAGACATAGGGGTAAAATGATAATTTGACCCAGCAGTGTCTACGAACAACCTGTGAAGGGTCGACTCATGGGCATTGGTTATATCAGTGGACACAACTTGTCTTACACTGACGGGAGTGCAGCTACGGGCTTTAGTGGAGTGTTACCGTAGCTAATGAATGTTGATTAACTGGGTCAAAGAGTTTGACAGGTTAATCTCGGATCATTGGAGCTCGTCACTGTAGGTCCATTAGGTCCCTCGGTTGGCTCAAACTTGATTAATAGAGGGTTTACAGTTTTCGTGTGAATTTGAAGTGTTCAAGTTCACTAAAAGGTAATTATGTCATTTATATGAGATATGAATGACATATTATATAGTTTAATGTGAATAAGATTCATAATAAACTATAGGTTAGCTTAATTATTTAATTAGGACTAATTAGGAGAAATTGGATTGAGAGAAATTAAATTGAATGTGATTCAATTTAAAAATCCACAATTATACAAATGTGATTTGTATAATATGAGATATGAGATATCTTATTATATGTGGTTATGCAAATATGATTTCCATAACCTATGGTTGTGGTTAAATGGTAAATAGGTGGAGATTTCAACTCCACCTATCACCATTATATAAACTCCTTTGCAAGAAAGAGTTGAAAGGTTGAATGCTCATTTTTTGGATTCTCACCAAAAAGCATTTTACAAATTCTCTCAAATCTCTTCTCTCAATCTCTCATTCCCTCACCAAAAAGGAGTTCCACCACTCTCCTTCTACCAAAGGAAGAACAACCGAGAAACTGTGTGGAAATGTCTGGTTACTCACTATTCGAGGAGATCGAGGACGCTGAGATCGTGACCACGAAGGGTTCGTGAACGGAGAAGGAAAACTTGAAGACGGTTCTTCAACAAGTAAGTTTTCTTACTAGTTTTTCTTTTTATTTTGCATGTTTAGCCTAGACACTATGTGATAGTTCAATTTTAAGAAAATAAATTTCGCAACGATACCACAACGATTCGATTGTCCTTCCGCTGCACGGGATTTCATTCCCTTCAAGGGTTGCATTTGATCCAAAAATCAAGCTTAAAGTCCCCTAAATCATGCCCTGAATCACAAAAGTACTAATGGATTTCGAAATTAATGGCCTGCCTAGAAATGTAAGTTGCATTGTTATTTGCCTAATTGTGCATTGTTTTTCTTGATTCTGCATTGTTCCCAAGTTTGCGAGTTACATTGTAATTTGCCTGATTCGACATTGTTTTCCTTGATTCTGCATTTTCCCTTCATTCCTACACAAAAATAAGTTATTATGATTTTTTATTCTAATTGCTTTTTTTTTCTTATTTCTCGACTTCAAGATATTCTTACTTATTTTCCAACAATCTAAAGATAAAACAAGAATATTTTAAGTATTTTGACGTTAAATAAGCTTTAATACTAAGGCTTATCACACCCTCAAACTTATGATATTGCTTGTCCTTAAGTAATTAGAAACCAAATAACGACATACAAAAGCAAACTTTTCACAAAATGATTTCAACTGGTATTTTTGTAAAAAGGATTTTGTCTCTTTCCGGAAATGTCTCAAACTCTTAATACTTTACAAAATTCCAAGTTTCCTCATATAAAACTTTTACTTTACTTTTTTCAAGATAAAATATTCTTAAGCAAACTCACCTATTATGCTTCCTACCTAAGTTTAACAAGCTATCTTCACTCATATTGCGAAGATTTTTCTTTCCCCCAAAACTTATACAATGTTGTTGCTAGGTTTTTTTTTAAAAAAAGTCTTTCCGTCACTTATACCTTTGCTCCAACTTACTAACACTTAATGGTAAAAGTAGCTGACTACAAGCACAAGTCACTGCTAAAACGGCTTTCACATACTCACTTCCTAAGTTACCTTTCATGCAAAGGACATCATGGGTGTCATGTCTGCCCTTGGTTACTTAGGTAACTCTAGAAGGAGGAGTATCTCTTTTTCTTTTTTTTTCTTTTTTTTTTTACATCCTAGCAGGTTGTTGCAGTTGTTACAATAACATATCATCACAAAAATTGCAAACTCACCCCCTAGACATTAATGGGTGAATGCCCCTATTGACTAAGAACTAGAAGAATAGGGGTTGGGTATATAATTGGGTCACTAAACTTGTTAACATCGAAGCTAAACTGTCCTACATCCATTAAGTGGAATAAACACAAGGGAGTTTGAGTTTGAATATTTTATGGGAGAAAGAATTTATCAAGCTTTATGATTTTGAAAACTTCAAACTGTGTGTAAAAGAACTTAAAAGTTGAGTACGCTCCATGTGTCATCATAAATACTTTTTAACAAAATACCAATGGAAACAATTTGGCAACTTGCTTTTAGAACATGATTTTAATGGCATGCTTGTGTGAGGTGTAATTTTTTTTTTCAAAATGTAAACAAACATAAACAATCAAACAACACAAACAAAAAAAAAAAGCACATAACTCTAATCTAATTAAAGCAAGTAAGATAGAGTTGAAGAAGGAACTCCCATAGGTCTCATAAATGATGTCCTCATTAAGAATGTTTCCTTGTTCTTCTCACGAATGTATGTTTGACAACCATGTCCTTAGCTAGCTCTTCTTTAACTATTCGTGTTGGTTAAAAGAAAAGGATGAATTTCAAATTAAAAGTCTAATTAATTCAACTCTCAGGTAAGTCCCCAGGTAGAGGTGTTCCCTACGATCAACTTAAGTACCTCAACCTAGACAGGACTAGCCTTAGACAGAGTTCCCTCTCGATCAAAACCTTTTATTTGAATTCAATTCCTTTCAACCACACCATTTTTTTTGTTTTTTGTTTTTATTTTTTTTGAAGAAAAATGATCAACAAGATTGGTCCCTCATTCCTTATTCAATTTTTTTCCTAATAGGGCTTCACTTTCGAACCATAGGTCTTGACATTGTTGCCATCGTCCATCTCATGAGTCCACAACTCCATGTTGAATCATCCCAGGTCCTGACCAATTCATTTTCATGGTGTGTTGAACAACATTCCTTCTGTAGTTGAATAGTAGCACACGTTGTACTTCCATCAAGTTTTTGATACAAATTTCCTGGTAGTTTTTAATTAACCTTCTCCATTGAAGTTTTCCTCCTCTTTTGATTGTTCTTGAAACTCATACAATTGTGAATATTCTTCAATCTTGACCTTTGAACATTCTTCTATTTCTCAAGGGTATCTTAATGCATTGAGTACGTTAAACTTTATTTCCTGGTCATTAACTCGCACCTTGAGTTCTCCTTTTCAACATCAATCAAGGTTCTGCCAATTGCTAAAAATGATCGTCCTAGAATGATTGAAACCTCTCGGTCTGCTTCACAATCCAGAATTATGAAGTCGACAGGGAATACAAATTTGTCCACCTTTACCAACACATCTTCTATTTTTTCAATGAGGCGTGCAATAGATCTATCTGCCAATTATAGAGTTACTGTGGTGGGGTGAGCCTCCCTTATCCCTAATCACTTGAAAACTGATAAAGACATCAAAATGATTCTAGCTCCTAGTTCACATAAGGCTTGCTCGAAATTTATCTCTTCGATCATGCATGGTATTGTGAAACTCTCAGGATCCTTCAACTTGGGTGGTACCTTACTTTTTAGCAATGCACTACAATTTTCTGTTAACACCACTGTTTCAAATTCCTCTAGTCATCTTTTTTTTGTCAAGATATCCTTGAGAAATTTAACATAATTTGGCATTTGCTCGAGTACCTCCACTAACGGGATGTTAATGTGGAGATGCTTGAAAATGTCCAAAAATATGTTAAAGTGAGTATCTTGGTTCTTCTTTCTGAATTTCTAAGGAAACGGTGGTGGCAGTCTGTAGGCTAGTTCAGGGTCCTTTTCTTTAGAAGTTTTTTTGTTAGCTTCTGCCTTATTAGTTTTCGTTTTGTCTTCTTCCAATTTTTTTCGGCCTTCCTCTTCTCTTTCTCTGCAATCTTCTTTTCCTCTTCAGTTGTATTTTTGGAAATTTCTTCTTCTGCTTCATATGGTATCTTTGGTCCCTTGTAATTGAGCCCACTGCATAAGTTGATTTTCTTACAATGTTCCTTTTCTTCTCTTTGAAGATTCTCAATTGTGCTTGGTAATGTCCCTTGAGGTCGGTATTTCAATTCATTCACCAACTATCCCACCTACATTTCTAGACTTCGTAATGAAACTGCTTGACTTTGGATGATGGTGTCATTCTTAGCCATGTTTGCTTCAATTTTGGCCTTGTATTCTTTCATCAAAGCTTCAAGTGATGAATTTGGTGCTATAGGTTCGACTTGTTGTACCGCCACATTATTTGGCAGATAAGGTTGTTGTTGGAAATTATTGAATCCTTGCATTCCTCCTGGCTTTCCATATGAATTGGAAGTAGATGTGCTTGTGTCTTTTCCTCCCCATTAGAAGTTAGGATGTTGTCTCCATCCAGGGTTGTATGTGTTGGAGTAAGGGTTTGCCCTAGTTTGCCCCGCATAACAGACAGAATTCGGATTGTAAGGACAATTTTCTGTAATATGATTATCATTAAAGTAAATGCAAAGTGGATCAACAATTTGATTAACAACGACTATAGGGGCCTAGTTCCCCAAAGTTAATTATTTTAAAGTATTATTCATCTCTGATATTTATCCACTTAAAAGTTGAAATTGCATCCACTTCGTGCCTTCCTGCAATGTTTTGGGTGTTGCTTGGCTTTTCTTCTCCTCACTGGATATTGTTGGATACCATGGCATCCAAGATTTCATTTGCCTCGTTCAAAGTTTTATTAAGGAACCATTGGAAGATTCGTTGACCAACGTTCTTGAAGCTGTTGTAAGTCCGTTGTAAAAGTGTTCGATCAATAAACTTGTTGGTGATCCATGATGTGGGCATTTCCTCACCAACTTCTTAAAACGTTCCCATGTTGTGAAGAGAATCAAATCCCCATGAGCATCGGAAACGTGTAATTAGATCAAATTGCTTGTTTATTTTTGGTTTATTCCAAAAATCCATACATTGGCAATTTAAACAGAGATAAGCAATTAAACTAAATTAAGCATGGATTAAGCATCAACACATGCTATGAAAACTAAAACTAAAAGGGATTTGAAGTTTACCTTTCTAGTTTCGTTATTCAGCAACTCCTTGCTCCAAAATGCACAACAACCTCAAGTAAGTTTTTCTCATCTGTACAGGACACCACCCAAAACAAAGAACCTTCAATGACTCTGAGTTCTTTTGATCAATTCCTTGGTTGGAAGAAATCCAACAATTGGTGAGGGAAGGGAATTTTTTGTTGAGAGAGTATTCTTACATTAATTTCACAAAACTGCAACATTTCAATTCTTTCATCTTCTTCTCTCCATTCCTAAAGAAGAAGAAATAGATAGAGGTATAACTTCCCCCACTCCCTATCGATAGGGAGTTGGAGGGAAGTGGGGAACGTGTCACACGTTCTTATTTTTTTATTTTATTTAATTAATAATTAATCATATTAATTATTAAATAGATCAATTAAATCCCATTTATTAAAAATAAATTAAATATCATATATTTAATTTAGATTAAATCACATTTAATCAATTTTTCCTCTAACCTATAGTTTTAATGCACATCTTATGCACATTAAATTTAACCTATAGTTTTCAAACATGAATCTCATTCATATTTAAATTAATATTTTTACTCTTTCAAATATTTAATTCTCTCAGATAATTTAATATGAATCATATTCAAATTAAATTTATAATATAAAGTTCCAAAACTTTATATTATAATGCATCTTTATAGATTAAAATTTATTCCTTAATTGAATTTGAACATTTCAAATTCAAATGATCTAAGAATCCTTTACGAGCTAGAAGGTGGACCTAATGGACCTACAGATCAGAAGTTCCAACGATACGAGATTATTCGGTTAATCTCATTAACCTCCTAATCAACATTCGTTAACTGCGGGAACACTCCACTAAAGTCCTGCAGTTGCACTCTTCTCACTGCAGATATATTTCTCTGTCCATGGATATTGACCAATAACAGCAAGTCAATCCTTCACGAATGTTTGTAACACCAGTTGGGTTAAATTACATTTTTACCCCTGGGTTACATCTTTTACCTTAAGTCCCAGTGCTCCTCTAATGAACAATTTGTTTGTGGTCCTACACACAGACAGAAGTCCCTGTCGAGCCAATGAAAGGGTTAGACCCTTTGTTTAAGTCCCGGAGACACCACTTAAGGGAAATCTACTTACCCTAATAGGTGGGAATGAGTGAATTCCATCTTACTAGGTTAAGTCCCCAGCTACCTGTTCAATTTTGTCCCCAAGAAGGTAGGCTTATTGAGTCGACGAATCTTGCAACTCTCACCCATACTAGTCAAAGAACAATCTCTCACAAATAAAAGTTCGTAACCTGCTCAGGATTGAGATCAAGTTACCTAGGTCATCCTAGTGAAATAGAAACACAACAAGTCAACGGAGTTACACCTAGTGGTTACTATTTCGTGGTCCGGTCTTATGCAATCTCATCACATAGGATATCCCCACTCACATGTCGTCTACACGAACACGTTAGGATCACTGTGTTTGTATTATATAAAAAGTGGGCCATATCCATAGTATTACCAGGGTAAGGTACCCAAGTCTTATCCCTTTACTATAGACCCTTTAGGTTGTATCTCGAATTGAGATCTTTATATGTACACTACATTCAATTCAAGAGACATATTACAACCTTGGATGTTAGTTTATTGGATTTAGAGTTAATAAAAGGGCAATACCGTAAACAATGAACAATAACTCTTTATTGATAATAATAACTCTTTATTACATTAATTAGAACATTATTTACAAACTACGAGTTTAGGGCACAAATCACAACAAACTCCCACTTGAACTAAAACACCAGTGGGGTACATTACAATCTAAAATAGTGATTACAAAGATTCAAAATACAATAAACTAGGGCATTCATATACCCCATTACGTATCTCTCACTTGCCCTAGATTATCCTATGTATATGTCTCATAGACCTAGACTCTCCAGATGACCCTCGAACAGTTTAGCCATGAGAGTCTTCGTAAATGGATCAGTTATGTTGTGCTCCTAAGCAATTTTCGTGACTATCACGTCTCCTCGTTGCACTATCTCCCGAATGAGATGATACTTCCTCTCGATGTGCTTCCTTCGCTTGTGGCTACGAGGTTTCTTTGAGTTGGCTATCGCACCACTGTTGTCATAGTATAAGGTGATGGAAAATTCCATATTTGGAACAACTTCCAAATCAGTATGGAATTTCCTTAGCCAAACTACCTCTCTAGCTGCTTCACAAGCAACTACATACTCTGCCTCCATGGTGGAGTCAGCGATGCATCCTTGCTTGATGCTTCACTGCACTATAGTTCCCTCGTTAAGGGTGAAAACTGATCCCGAAGTGGATTTCCTAGAATCCTTATGGGTCTGAAAATCAGAATCAGTGTATCCAGTAAGGATCAAATCCTTAGCCCCATACAGAAGTGTATAGTCCCTCGCTCTCCTAAGATACTTAAGGATATTTTTAACTGCGGTCCAGTGGTCTAACCCTCGATTGGACTAGTATGTACAGACTATTCCCACTGCATAACAAATGTTTGGCCTCGTGCATAACATAACATACATTTAGCTACCTACTGTTGAGGCATAGGGAATATATGTCATATCCTCAACTTCTTGAGGTGCCTTAGGACACTTTTCCTTAGACAAATGAATTTCATGCCTAAAAGGTAATAAACCCCTCTTGGAATTTTGCATCGAATATCATACCAACATTTTGTCGATGTAGGACGCTTGAGACAGAGCTAGCATTCTGTTCTTGCGATTCTTGAAAATTTAAATCCCAAGAACATATTGCGCCTCTCCCAAATCTTTCATTTGGAATTGGGTCGCTAGCCAATTCTTTATGTCAATTAGGTATCTTACATCATTTCCAATGAGTAGGATATCATCCATATAAAGTACTAAGAAAACTACTTTGTCGTTGATGATCCTCTTGTAAACACAAGGTTCATGAACGTTTTGGTCAAAGCCATAAGACTTGATCGCAACATCAAATCTTATGTTCCAAGATCTGGATGCTTGTTTCAACCCATAAATGGATCGATTGAGCTTGCAAACTTTTTGCTCCTAACCTTGGGTTATGAACCCTTCGGGCTGAGACATATAGATACTCTCGTCAAGATTACCATTAAAAAATGCACTCTTGACATCCATTTGTCAAATCTCATAGTCATAAATTGTGGCTATGGACAACAGTATCCTAATAGACTTCAACATAGCACAGGGAAAAAAGTTTCCTCATAGTCAACTCCTTCCCCTTGGGTAAAACCCTTTGCTACAAGTCTAGCCTTAAAGGTCTGTATCTTTCCGGTTGCATCTCTCTTTCTCTTATACATCCATTTGCACCCTATGGGTCTTACCCCTTCAAGCTTATCTACAAGTTCCCAAACTTAATTGAAGTACTTTGGCTCCATTTCAAGGTCCATGGCTTTGATCCATTGGTCCTTATCTACGTTATTCATTGCTTGTGTTATAAGACAATGGATCCTCTACGTCGTCATCCGGTATGACAACTTGAGTTTCAGTTAAACCTAAGTAGCGGTCAGGTTGAGAAACAATCCTCCCACTGCATCGAGGCATTCCCAACGATTGAGAAGGACGAGACTGACTCTATGTGTCGGCTTCATCATCAACTCTTGATGAAGGTCTAGCCTGGTCAACAACTCTTGTTGGCCCTTCTGTATCGTCATTTAATACTAATTTACTACGTGGTTTATGGTTTCTCATGTGATCTTCCTCCAGGAAAGTGGTGTTTGTCGATACAATCACCTTGTTTTCTTGTGGGTCGTAGAAAAGACCACCTCTCATTTCTTTGGAGTAACCAACAAATTGGCATAATCTTGAACGAGGTTCCAATTTCTTTGGATTTGTCACTAGCACGTGTGTTGGAAAACCCCAAATCCTGAATTGTTGTAAACTAGGTTTACGCCCCTTCCATAACTCAAAAGGTGTTTCTAGAACACTTTTTGATGGAACAATGTTCAAGATTTGAACCGCAGTTTTTACTGCGTAACCCGAAAACGAGCCAGGCAATTGAGCATAGCTCATCATATATCGAACCATGTCTAACAGGGTTCTGTTTCTCCTTTCAGATACAACATTCTGCTTTTTTGGATTTATGCCCTAAACAAGTGTAGTTTTGTTTCAAATAAACAAAGATGTTATTTATTATATTCTCGAATATAAATCTAAATCCAGGAAACTAAGTTCCAAGGTTATAATGATAGATCTTGAACATTTGTGTAGTAGACATAAGTTGGATTAACTTGTTCAAGTATAACCTAAAAGGTCTATGGTATATGCATAGGGTTGGGACCTTATACTGGTAACACCGTGGATGCGACCCGCTTTGTATTTGGTACAAACGAGGTAATCCAACTCGTTCATGTGGTAGACATGCGAGTGGGGGCATCCTGTATAATGAGATTATACAAGATCGGACCGCGAATTATTAACCTACTAGTGTAACACCGTTATCAAGATAGGTATAATAATTCATAGATGATCATTAGTGACTTGACCTAAATCCCGAGCATGCTACAGACTCCTGCTTGTGAGGTTTGTCCTTAGACTAGTATGGGTGAGAGTGGCCTGTAGTCGACCCAATAAGCCTACCTTCTCAGAGACATAACTTTGTAAGTAGCTGGGAACTTAACTATGCAAAGATGGAATTCACTCATTCTTGAATTAGGGAATCAGATAGGTTGTTCTCTTCAGAACTAAATCTGAGTCTTGAACAATGGGGCTCCGCCTTCTTACTGACCTAAGAAGGATCAACTTTATGGTAGAACCATTGACTAATTGTTCATTAGAGGATCAGTGGAGCTTAAGAAGCAAGATGTATTCACAGGGGTAAAACAGTAATATGACCCATTTGTGATTACAAACAACCTGTGAATAGTCGACTCATAAGTATTGATTATATCAGTGGATACAACATAGTCTACAGTGAGGAGAGTGCAACTACGAGTCTATAGTGGAATGACTCATAGTTAATGAATGTTGGTTAATTGAATCAAAGAGTTTGATCGGTTAATCTTGTATTATTAGAGCTCATGATCTCTAGATCCATTAGGTCCATTCGTTGGCTCAACATGGAAATAAGGAGGGTTTATAGTTGGAGTGAAATTGAAATGTTCAATTTCATGTTTAAAGGAATATATCAATTATATATAATATAATTGATATAACATATGGTTCAATCCGTGAGAAATATATCATAAGAGCACTATAAGCGTAGGATGGTCATTTATACCTTATTTCTCTATAAATATGTGCATGAGATGGATATTTGGAAAGCTAATTCAAAAAGACAACCCTAGTGCTCTTTAGACAAGTGTTTTGTTGGAAGAGTTCCAAAACACTTGTCTTCCTCAAAATCCCTCCTAACTCTAAAATAGGTTTCACCTTCTTCCCTCTTCTAGAGATACAATGGAGAAGATCTAGCAGACGGATCAAAAACTACTTCGTAGTTTGTGGAGACGCGAGATCGTTGAGATCGTGAGAACGAGAGGATCAAAAGGAGCACGTGTTGTTTTTGTCTATAAAGGTAATAGTACTCTTGTCCATATATCTAATTTACATGCTTAATCGTTTTATGTATGCTTTTGATTTGATCTACGTAACACATTACAAGAACACGCGATTCATATCGCTTCCACTTGGGATTCGATCCTAACAATTGGTATCATAGTCAATTGTGTTCTTGTTTTTGTTCTAGATCTGTCAAAAACATAGGTGGGATTATATTTTTGTCATGAGATGAATGAAGGTTTGCAAATTAGATGTTCACATTTTTTGCATTTAGATTTACAATTCTTCCATTGAATCTTTCAATATAAGGGTCCGGTGTTTTGAGCAATTTTAATTGTAAATCGAGTCTGTAAGTTTGTGTCGACAAGGCAAATTGGTTGCTGAGAAGAACGAAGCAAAAACCGAGCAAAATTGAGGAGAAGCCATATTATTATGTGAATGGCGTTGCAACGTTGTTCATTGGCGTTGCAGCGCCACTACGACAGGCGCGCGGCTGAGAAGACGATAGTGTTGCAACGCCATCCTCAGCATTTAACACCGAAGGCGTTATGCAACGCTGATGCTGAGGCACGCTACAACAATAAAAAATAGACAAAGGACAGCGTTGCAACAATGGTAACAGTGTTGCAACGGCGCAAGCGTTTCACGGAGAGCAGCAACGGGCAGAAAATGTTTTATTTAATATTATTTAATATATAAAATGTTTTTATATTAATTGATATTAATTTTATTTATTTTATTTATTTTAATTAATAAAATTAGATTATATTAATTAAAATTATTTTAGGGTGCCAAAAATGGTCTAATTTTGCTATTTATTTTTATGCAATTGTTGTATACTTATATCCATGCATAATGTATGCTATTTAGAAAATCTCACCTTAGGTTAAGTATTTTCATGCATCATTTATAATATAAAGTGTTATATTATATAGTTTGCATGAATTATTAATATAAGATGTTATATTAATTTTTGGATAGCATTGACATGCATTATGATTCATGAGATGAATATGCTATGTATGTTTATTATTCATGTGATGGATGATCAAGCAAATATAACATAGTATGCATGTCACCTAAGGTTAATTATTAGTTTTAAAATGTTTAGAACTTGGAATTAATAGACCTTACGTTATCTAGTTCTAACAAGATTAGAATTAGGGACCGAATAATTTATAGACTATGATTAAGAGGAACTCTGTCTAAGGAAGGTTCTGTCTAGGTTGGGGTATTTAAGCTGACGGAAATGGAACACCCCTACCTGGGAACTAGCCTGAGAGTGAATTAATCTTAGAGTATAAATTATTAAAATGTCAGCAAAGTTTATTAAGGGTTGAGAAACTAGAAACCCTAGGTTTGTAGACTTACGTAAAATTCAATATAAGGGGTTATATTGATAGACTTAGGCAAAATCATTAGCCGGATTTAACCTAGGTAAAAAAAAAATTCCTAAAATATTTAAAGTACTTAGTGGGAGGAAATAGATGTATATGATACATCAAGTTTTCCACCTACATATCTCCAGAAAATTCACACCGTGAGATCCATACTTGGCCTTGTGGCGCAAACGGGAGCGTCCCCCTTCGGATGGTGTTTGTATGGATCAATATCAAGGTGAATGGAGAGGGTACTTATAGTGAGTGGGAGCGGGGACAATGAAAACAAAATCCATGGTCTCTTTTATCGGTTCACACCGTGAGATTACTATGATCAACCTGCTAGTTTGGCCTGGACCAGACAATCCCTTCGGAGGGCTTTGATCATAGGGATCGGAACACAGTGAACACCTGAAAAGGATAAAGATTACCTTAGTTTATTTATCAACTTAGTCCTCCCTTTGACGGATTTTGTCGGATCGGGACTCTAGAATCCAAAGATAGAGGGTTACACTCACAGGATACATTAGTTGTAATAGTATCCAGCCCGAAGAATGGTAACTAAAGCCTATAGGAATAAGAGTTATTCTGGCATTAGGTTTTGGTCAAGAATGTCTTGATTCAGAGGAATGTTTATGATTACACTTTGGTGTCATACATTCTAAAACTTTGAAGTCTCATTGCCAATTATTAATGACTTAGGAATCATTAGATAATTAGCTAAAAATGATTGGATTAATTGAAGGTTTAGCGAGAAACTAATACAAGTGTTTTGTATTTCAACAATATGAATAGCTCAATCCTTTTCTTATTGGCTACTGGGAAATTAACCGGAGAAAATATGATTACCTGGAAAAATAATCTTAATATCATCTTGGTTGTGGACGATCTAAAGTTTGTGCTTACCGAGGAGTGTCCTCAGGTGCCAAGCTCGAATGCGTCACGAAATGTTCGTGATGCATACGATAGATGGTTCAATGCCAAGGCCAAGGTCTACATCTTGGCAAGTATGTCAGACATACTAGCCAAGAAGCACGAGGGCATGATGACCGCCAAAGAAATCATTGATTCGTTGCACGGCATGTTCGGACAACAGTCTATTCAAATCAGGCACAATGCCCTCAAGTACATCTTCAACGCTAGAATGGCGGAGGGATCATCTGTTTGGGATCATGTTCTCGATATGATGGTTCACTTCAACACGGCGGAGTCGAATGGTGCTTCTATCGACGAATCGAGCCAGGTCAACTTTATATTAGAAACTCTACCAGAGAGTTTTCTACAGTTTCGAAGTAACGTTGTTATGAACAAGCTTACTTTTAACCTTACCTCTCTTCTGAATGAACTCCAAACCTTCCAAACTCTGATGAAAATCAAGGGATCGAAAGGTGGGGCAAATGTTGCCAGTAAGAGTAATCACAGGGGTTCAACCTCTGGAACAAAATCAGTGGTTTCATCTTCCTCAAGCCTGAAAGGCAAGAAGAAGAAAATGAAGAAGGTTGGTAAGGGGAAAAGGGATGACAAAGCTGCCGCCCAGAAGGGCAAAAAAGTCAAAGAAGTTGCATATAAAGGAAAATGTTTCCACTGCAATGAAGACGAACATTGGAAACGGAACTGTCCGAAGTACATTGCAGAAAATAAGAAAGAAGGTAAATATGATTTACTTTGCTTAGAAGCTTGTTTAGTGGATGGTGATAATTCTGTCTGGATATTGGATTCGGGAGCCACTAATCATGTTTGTTCTTCTTTTCTGGGAATTAGTTCCTGGCAGCAGCTACAAGAATGAGAGATAACATTCTGTGTTGGAAATGGAAAAGTTGTCTCAGCTGTAGCAGTGGGCACCATGAAGCTATTGTTTGGCAATAAACATATGTTGTTGAACAATGTACTAGTGATACCAGGGTTTACTAGAAACCTAATTTCAATTTCTTGTCTAGTAAAACAATGTATTTCAATATCATTTTCTTCTAATAAAGTGTTTATTTTTAAGAATGGTATTGAAATATGTGTAGTTTCATTAGAAAATGGGTTGTATGTTTTAAGGCCTAATTTAGTCAAAATAGTTTTGAACACTTAATTATTTAAAACTACAAACACACAAACTAAAAAACGTAAAATTTCTCCTAAAGAAAATGCTCAAATTTGGCACCTTCGGTTAAGTCACATTAACCTCAATAGGATTGAGAGATTGGGTAAGAATTGGACTTCTAAATGAGTTAGGAGAAAATGCATTACCAGTATGTGAGTCATGCTTAGAGGGAAAAATGACTAAAAGACCTTTTAGTGGAAAAGGTTATAGAGCCAGAGAACCTCTTGAGCTTATACATTCTGACCTTTGTGGTTCGATGAATGTTAAAGCTAGAAGAGGTTATGAATATGGACTTCACATTTATGTGGACTTCACATTTCTAATTATGTGGACTTCACATTTATGTGGTTAAATTATAAATTTATTCTATGTGATTTGGAGAAAATTAGAATTTAGTCTCTATGGTTTTAAGAGTTAGAATTTTTGTCAGTATAGTTGGATAAAACTTCATAAATAGTTTATATGATTTGAGAAATTTAGATACTATGTGTATGTATATTGAGAAATTTAGATACTATGTGTATGATTTACTTTGCTACATAATTAGTCTTGTTATGTTGAGAAATATTTGATTGTTGAACCCCAACCCTTGTGTATTTGAAGTTAGTGGGTGGCTGGGAAGAATGGTTTGTTTTTGAAGTGTTTCTGATGTTAAAAAAGGTCATTGAAATTTTGGAAAAGTCCTAGTAGCGTTGTTATGTTGTCGAAATTTCGGAGTGAACAACGTGTCTTAAGTTGCGCCCAAGTTAGGTTTACTCCCAGAATTTAGGGTCGTTACACTTTGCATGTTTTAAATCTCTCTCAAATCAATTTTAGTAATGTAGCATTGGTTCTAACAAGTACAAATCTTCAGTTTGTAGTTTGAGTGTGATTCGGCATCCTCCAACACATTTTTCAGCAAAGTGTTTTTGCTCTTTTAGCAAGGTTAGTCCATTTAAGCTCATTCAAACTAGATTAAATTTTCCTACATTTGTTCTATTGCTCGAATACCTTTTAATTGTAGTTTTTAATACTTTCATCTATGGGCCATAACACGAATCGGTTCATTTTGGTTAACCATAAGCCATGAAAGTCGATTTAGCAAAAGGAAGTTGATCTGAGCATCAACTAGCGAGGCTTTGAGCCATTTTGGTAAGTCTAAGTGCATTTTAATCTTTTTCAAACCCTTGTAAGTGTTGTAAGTATGTTAATCGTCTTAATCCTCCTTGGTCAACGTTTATGACATTAAGCTAGATCTCATTCCCTTCATTTGAGCATGCTTCTTAGGATTACCGTGTGGGTTGCTTTCCTTCACTATTCGGGACGTGAGGGAGTGAGTGGAGTAGGAAGATGGGTAGCCAGTATTTGAGATCGTTGTGTTTTAAGAGGGGTTGGCATGATTGAGTAAATTCACTTGTTGCATGTTTTAGAGTTCTGAATTATTAGAGGTAGGTTGCTTACTTAGTATGTTTATGCTCACCCTTGTTGCTTAATGTTGTGTTTTGCAGGTAATACTCAACTACTTGGTGGGTGACAAAGGTGTAACGCCCCTACTTTTCTGTAACTATAACTCTTAGGGACACTACTACACATGCATGCATTCTTAGGCCAAAACACATAAAAGATATTTAAATTGTCATTGTAACAAAATTTCCTTTAGGGATCCCGAAGAAAACGTTAAAGCATTTAAAAGAACAGTTTAAACTTGGCCTTCTCAAAATCCTGAAAATAAAATTTAACTTCGAAATCATAAAACGACAACATCAGTTATTAAGGAAAACAAAATGCGGAAAACATGACTATTCCCATGGTTTGACTACGCGCCTCCGTCACTCGCCCGCACGCCCTTAGCTTTACACAAAAACATTTTAAAATAAAAGGGTGAGTATTGTAATACAATACCAGATGTAAGTGACCTCGCTACCGAGGTCCGGATATGCACACACATACAATCATGACTTTTAAACTTGGTCAAAATGTTCATAGGTGGGACCTAAAACTTTCTCGTATCAAACGTGGATCAGAATACATGACTTCCTTTTTCTTTAAATGGTTAATTGGTCATCCCGAGTCATTTCATTTTGAGTCCTCACAGACCCCTATAAGTATTTGAGTCCCTCACAGACCCCTGTATGGATTGAGTCCCTCACAGACCCCTGTATGGATTTGAGTCCCTCACAGACCCCTGTAAACTTGACCCATAGGGTCTCTAATGCATGTTTGACCATGCATACAATGCACTCAGGAGACCAATTTCCACATTTTAATTCAGATCATTTTATGGCATACATAACATGCATGAGGTCCCATCATCTAACATAACTATAGTGCACATGTCATGAAACATAACACTGATATGCAAATCATAACTTTTCACTAGTAGAAAACTTTCGCATGAAATCATGAAATATTCTCATATATAATGTTGCAATGTTCTCACATGAAATACTGAAATGTTCTCACATAAAATACTGAAATATTCTCACATAAAATACTGAAATATTCTCACATAAAATACTGAAATATCCTCACATAAAATAACGGACTAATTTCGCATAAAATAATGAAATTCATTTTCTTTAATCCCATTTAGAAAAGTTCGGCACAAGGTCCCTTACCTCGACTCGAAGTCCAACTCGAGTCCTAATCTCAGTTCCTAGCGTGTACGCTCCCTTTGAAGGACCTGTTTCATGAATGTCTTTTGGAATTACACTCCAAGCACCACTCCCCTACCACATTATAGACGTAAACGTAACTTCCTCTGTTTACCTCGGCTCCTAAGTGTGAGCTGAATACGCCTTAGCTCGATCTACAGTCCAGAACTCTCGACTCCGCCTCGCGTTCGAGTCCTACGGATTAGCCTTTAATGAAATGAAACCCTAAAATTCCAAATAGTAAGTGTTAACTCGATCGCTCCACAAACATCTAATCTAAAACAAAGAGTAACCGCGCTCTCTCACCTGATCGGAGTTTCAAATCCGATCCACCTTCTGTGGTGGCACTCCGGTGGCTATTGTCGACGGCTGTTCGAACGGCGGCACACGTACAACGTCAAACAAACAGGTACGACACGAGGGGTTCGCTTGAAGACGATGGCGGCGATACCACGAGCAGCAACGCAGCAGCGGCGGCGCGATCCAGCAGCGGCACGATCCACGAACAGCAGCAGCAGCAGCGGCGGCTGGAGACGAGGAGCTCGCGAACGGCTGGACGTGCGTGATCGAGGCTTCGGCGCTGCAGGACTCGACGGCGACTGAGAGGTTTGCACGTTCGGCGGCGGTCCTCGCGAGTGCAAGTGTGACGAGAACCGACGCAAGCGGCTCGCGATCAGGATGGCGGCGGTGCAGCTCCGAGGCTCGCGATTGACGACGAATCCCTGCGATCCCGCGCTTCAGTGATGTCGACTTCACTGGTGCTCGCCGGTGAAGCTCGTGAGGTGTGCTGGACGTGCGGCCTCTTGCTCCGGCCGGCGAGAGTTGCAACAAGGGTGGGTGTTTTCGGCTAGGGCAAGGAGAAGAAGAAGAAGGAGAAGATGATGGAGCCTAGGGTTAGGGTTTCTTTGTGGTTGCAAGGTTAAAGAAGACTAAATACTAAAAGCTAGGTCAAATTCCAAAAGTCATACATAACCCTTACTTAGGTATTATTTACTAAAGTGCCATTGTCACTTCCTCCTCCTTTATTTTTATATGTAATTTCATCTCAAAGAAAACAATTCACTTAAAACCACATGAAATTAAGGGTTCACTCTCACCGAGCCTGATGAAAATTTACTAATCCGATCCGACATAAGGGTTGTTAGAACGTTAAATAAGATAAACAGTTAGTACCTGTGATTGTGGTCGTCACAAAAGGTGTTGTAGAATTATGATGACGTTTTCAAAGTTTTGGTCATAATGTTGTCAATAGGGAATATTTAATAGATTGAAAAAAAAAACACAAACCAACAAAACATGTATAATGTGTCAAGATCTAATTCCTATTGACGTTTTTGAAACGTCAAGATAAAATTATATTTGACTCATTTAAATCGTCAAGTAATTTATATTTGACATTCTTGAAACGTCAAGATAAAAATATATTTGACACAGAGAAAACGTCAAGTATTAACACAAATTTGACACTTTTTCAAAGTCAAGATAAAACTACATTTGACGAATAAAAAGTGTCAATGTTTCATGTTAAAAATGACACATTATAAGCATAAAAAAAGACTATACATAATACTTTATAAGTGTCAAGTATTGTATATTATTCTTGACGGTGGATTCCTTGACGGTTTGAAAAACGTCAAGTAAAGCAAAATTCGACATTTTATACGCGTCAAGAAATATAGTTTTTGTAGTAGTGACGACATGCTGAAACTACAAAATAGTTCTAATTAGTTATGCCTTTTAAACTCATTACAACCCAATCAATTTTAGCAAAATTATTAAAGAACCCAAATGTTTAAATTAAATCTTTAATTTTGCAACGATACTTCAAGGGTTTAGAATAAAAGCCACCATCGGGTGGTCAGTCACTCCTCCCCTGAATTGAGACTATTTCAGCTAATTCTCACTACTAGAACATCTCATGTCCCAATGATTCTTAGCTACCGTTTGTTTGGTCAAGAACTTGTTAACTAGCTTAACTTATCCCGTAAATGTGACCTTGTCATTTTCAGATCCAATAGGTTCGAGCCAACAGGCTACTATTAAGAAAGACAACTATTGGCAAATTACCTAAGAGACCCTATCCATTTCTGGAGTTTGCAGTGTTCCGATCCCTATAGTCGACCTTCCGTAGGGATTGGCGGCCCTAGGACAACCTAGCAGGTAGACTATAGAAATCTCATGGTGCGACCTAATGGAGGAGACTGTAGGATACGTTGACATGCGTCCTTCTCCCATTTATTATGGATACTTCCCTCATTCACCTTGGTATTGAACCATGCAAACATTTACCATAGGGGGACGTTCTATTGGCGCCACGTAGTCGAGCATGGAACTCACGGTGTGAACTCTTGAGGACGTGAGAGTAAACTCGACGCGAACATCTCGTTCTCTCCCATTGAAGTTCCTAAGCTTAGGGTAGAGGTTTAACTTCGTCGGATTCCAACTAAAAGAATCTATCTAAGTCTATGCCTATTATAACTGTTATAACTAGGTCTTCTAAACTTATGTCTAGGTGAATAAACATTTTAATTACCTATATATAATGCATGCTAATAGGACTATGGTTAATTCAACTCAGGCTCCAGGTCAGTTCCCAAATAGGAGGTGTTACGTTAACCGTTAGCTTAAGTACCCCCAACCTTAGACAGAACATCACCGGTAGAGTTCCCTTAAAACCAATGTCCTATTATCTTACTATAATTTAAACTATTTAAAATACTACGTAAGACTAATTTCTAATGTTATTAGAAATTAAACTTAGGTCTAATTAAGTTTAAACATTTTAAAATTAATTTTATTTTACCCAAGTTCCTATGTTTGCATGCATTTTTTTGTTATAGGTTATAATTTCTAAAACCCATTTATAACTTTTATAAATTTAATAATTAACCTATGACAAAAACCTATATGAAATTTCCAACAATTAAATCGTAATTGGAAATAAATTGTTGTTCAACTCTTTGAATCATTCAAATTACTTCAATAATATAACAATTATAAATTTCATGCTCCATGCTTTTCATTTTTCATTTAAACAATATTTTCATCATTCTCATATAACAATTATATAGATAAAATGCATGAACATGCTTACCTTAAGGTGAGAATAATTCTAAATGACATTCATAAAGAAAATAGTCGTTAAACCGAAAAATTTGACCCCTAAATTGCAAAAAATAATAAAATTACACTCATTTTATTACAAAAATGGTCAAAAACTCATTAAACCAGAGTCAAACCGCTCGAGCCGGACCATCCACGATTTGAACCGCTCGAACCAAAGCTGAACCAGTCTGCTTCAATCAGCTACTGCCACGACGTTGCAACGCCACCTCCCTCGAGCTCGCGTCCAGTATTGGGCTAGCGTTGCAACGCCATGAAACGACGTTGAAATGTTGCTACCCCTCAGATCCCTTATCGATAGGGATCATCAACGTTGCAACGCAAATTCTCCAGCGTTGCAACGCTGGTGAATGGTGTTGCAATGCCACATGGGGCGTTGCAATGCTGCTGGTGCAGCAGCATGCTCTGTGCTTCGAAAACAGTAGCTTCCTTCAACAAATTCTCCTCCGAAACTCATCCGAATGGCTTCAAACTTGTCACAAACGACTCAATACTTTATTATATACTCAATGTTGCACTTAATTGCCCAAAAACACAGGGGCCTTTACATTAATTGATCAAATCAACTAGAAAACTAAGGCCACACTTTTCCAAATCAATTTAACAGCAAACAACATGCAATTCCCATCTAACCAATGTAATTTTGTTTCAACCAAAACAAAACAAGTATTGCTTTGATACCAATTGAAGGGAATCGAATCCCCATGAGCAGCGAAAACGTATAATTAGATCGAATTGCTTGTTTGTTTTTGGTTTATTCCAAAAACTCATACATTGGCAATTTAAACAGAGAGAAGCAATTAAACTAAATTAAGTATGAATTAAGCATCAACACATGTTGTGAAAACTAAAACTAAAAGGGATTTGAAGTTTACCTTTGTAGTTTCATTATTCAGCGACTCCTTGCTCCAAAATGCACAACAACCTCAAGTAAGTTTTTCTCCTCTGTACAAGACACCACCAAAAGAGAGAACCTTCTATGACTCTGAGTTCTTTTGATTAATTCCTTGGTGGGAAGAAATCCAACAATTGGTGAGGGAAGGGATTTTTGTGTTGAAAGAGTATTCTTACAACAATTTCACAAAACTGCAACAATTCAATTCTTTCATCTTCTTCTCTCTATTCATGAAGAAGAAGAAATAGACAGAGGGATAACTTCCCCACTCCCTATCAATAGGGAGTTGAAGGCAAGTGGGGAACGTGCCACATGTTCCCTTTTTTTAATTTTATTTAATTCATAATTAATCATATTAATTATTAAATAAATCAATTAAATCACATTTATTTAAAATAAATTAAATATCATAGATTTAATTTGGATTAAATCACATTTAATCAATTTTTCCTTTAATCTATAGTTTTAATGCACATCTTATGCACATTAAATTTTAACCTATAGTTTTTAAACATGGATCTCATTCACATTTAAATTAATATTTGAACACTTTCAAATATTTAATTCTCTCAGATAATTTAATATGAATAATATTCAAATTAAATGTATAATATAAAGTTCGAAAACTTTATATTATAATGCATCTTTATACATTAAAATTTATTCCCTAATTGAATTTGAAGATTTGAAATTCAAACGACCTAAGAACCCCTTACGAGCTAGAAGGTGAACCTAATGAACCTAATTGACCTACAGATCAGAAGTTCCAACGATACAAGATTATTCGGTTAATCTCATTAACCGATTAACCTCCTAATTAAAGTGGTTAGCTATCATGCTCTGCTGCCAAAAAATGCACAGGTTAATCACCTTAATTGCTCCATCAAAACATCTGGTTAAACAACTTCAAGAATGTTGTCTTACTTCAAGATTCTTTTTTTTACCCTAAACCACAAAATTCAGATGGATACTTTTTAGCTCTACAACTCTTTCACCCTAAAGATTCAAGTCCTTAGACTCACTAAGCAATCTCATGGCTAAGCCTTAACTCAAACACTTCCTACTAACTCTAAATTTTGAAAGCTACGACTTATTAATACAAAACTTCAATCATTTTTCTTTTTTAGAATCTCCCTTCAGAGAACCTCCTTATTTCTTGAAATGACAACATTTTATGATGTCGTGCACCCTAGCTTTCAAGCCATCACTACAGAGGACTACATTCATTCTCCCACTTAAATCAAGATTATCCTTCTTGTTACTTACCTCTTCCTTCAAAATGACGACATTTTATGATAAAACTCACCTAAGTTCTAGGTGAGTGTAACTGTCATGTAAAACTTATCACTTGCGCAAAATCTTTTATGATAAAACTCACCTAAGGACTACATTCATTCTCCCACTTATGGTTGTCGGTCGAAAAAGAATATCACTGGTGGCGGCTATATAGTCGTTGAGAAGGTCGTCAGGGTGGCCATGCGGTCGTTGGAGAAAGTTGCCAATGGTAGCTGTCAGTCGCCAGAGAAGTGGTGATAAAATATGTTAATAGATTTACTATACAAATTAGTGGAGTTAATATTTCAATATTGTATGAAGTCAGTGGAGTTGAGTTCTTTTATAAGGAATTTATTTGTTCATGGGTCAAATAAAAAGTTGAGTTTAAAACTCAACTCAACCGAAATTAGAGGAGTGAAATGCCCCTTATTTGTCCAAGCAGTCATGAAAACTACATAGATACTGATGAAAGGACTATATTCTCTCTGTATTCTTTTTTTTCTTTTTTCACGTATTTGGGAGGAAAGAGATATTTTTATATCATATTCTCTGTCTTAGTGGAAAAAATTCAAAGATACATTACTTATTTGTCCAAGCAGTTATGAAAACTACATAGATACTGATGATATAATAATTTTGGAGAAATTTAAAATCATGCAAAAGAATTTAAGTTTTATTGATTTTTGTATAAGTGTTCCACATCTCTAATATTTATGTTCTTATTCTTACGTAAGCTTTTGCTTCTAGCTTGATGATCTTCTTATCTCGATCGGTTGATTTATTGATCTTCTTAGATTTGACCAACCAGTTTCTTAATTTCCTTAAAGAAAACCAAAGTTTTAGAGCCTTATACGCGTCAAACGTCTTCAACTTGTATTCAAAATCTTCAGACCTTCAAAGAGAGTTTAGTCAACAAAGTCTTCTGATCTTCAAATTCTTCAAGTCTTTAGAGGGTCTTTGGTCTTCAAATGGATCTCAATCTTATAGCAGCCTTTTGAATTCTTTGACTCAATATCCAGCCTTCTAATTCTTCTACATTCGGGTTGAATGCCTAAAATGAAAGATGACCTCCTTTATTTATAAAGTTTGATGGACCCTCTCGTATAGACTTGGCCTTGGTTGACTTTAGGTCCAATTACTTTTGGGATTGGGCTTATTTGGACTTTAATCTAATATCTTTTTCAATTTAATTTGAATTATATTTAAGTTTGATTCAATCTCTTTTTAGTGAACTTGGGTTAAATTAACTTCGGGTCCAATAGCCACATGACATTATTTGATTGGACTAGCTTACGTGATGATCAATACTAGACAAGTGACATTATTTGATTTGTCAATTTTCACGTTTTTTAATTTAATTTGAGAACACTTGTAAATTTATAATTAGTCCCAAATCCATCTATATATTTTCTAGTTACTAAATGTTTTTCTTCCTTTTTCATAAATTCATAAATTGATCAATAACTAATTAATTAATTAAATTAATAATAATAGCAATAATAATAGCAATACTTTCAAAGAGAATCTAGACTGTTGGTAACTGTATTTGTATAGTACAATTGACTTTTAGTTGTAAAACACAGTGGTTAATAATGAAATTAAGACTAATACCAACTGCTAATCCTTGAACTGAGGAAAGATGAAAGATCTTACTTCCAGAAAATCACAGGAAGAAGGTAAAAGGACATATCTTGGTGACAAATTTCAATTAAGAGAAGGAAATTACTTTAATTTTAATTTGGAAATGGACTCATGATTTAACAATCTAATTTTCCTAAGGACCAATGCCAAGCAATAGAGGAATGACCCTCAACAAAGGCTCTAAAGTGTTTGGCAAAAATTTTCTACCAAAAAGGAAACAAATGGAAGTGGAATTTTGATCCTCATTGCATGTTGATTCAAATCTTATCCTATTCAAGAACTCATCAGTAATATCATTCCATCCAAACTTACTTGGATGAGGCCCTCCCTTGGACCAATCAACCCAAGTGATGCTCTTATTAGAATTCAATTCAGGCTCCAACATATTCACCAAAGTTGGTATGTAATGCTCATCCATATAGCAAGGTGGGAGGCAATAGTTTTTAAAGATTGGATAGTACTTCGTGTCGGAAACGATGCGAAGAGCAAGATCTCGATGTACCTCGAACCATTGGGAACCCTTTCTCCAATTGGTGATGTTTATCTCCGGCGACATTTGGGGGTTGTAGCGACCTCGGCCGGGCTTTCTCGGGTCATCGAAGGAGCCGAGAAAGCTTAGGTTTGAGTTCATGAGATGGTTGTAGATAGTGTTGAAGTTGAACAATGGAATGCAAGAGTCTGAGAGAAGAACAAATCTTTGGTTTGACAAGTCTAAAAGGGCGTTTGCTAGAAGGCGTCTCTCTGCATCAATCATGGTTGCTGTTCCCCAATACACAGGCTGCAAATTATCAGAATTGCTAATAAGACCGTTGTTTTATAATCTCTAACAGCATGTTTGGCCTACTGATTATTATAACTCGTGTTATAATAACTTGTGAAATACTCTGCACCTCAAACACAGACTATTATAACCCAGACTATATTACTCTGCATTTTAAATAATATTATATGTTTCACCGACTATAATAACCTACAGACTATTATAACTCCTGTTATTATAACTCACTTAGCGTCCCAAACAATCCCTAGAGTCTGTTTGTGGCACAGGTTATAATAACATGTGTTATAATAATATGTAGAATATTCTACACCCCAAACAATCACATATTAAACAACTCTGCATTTTAAATAATATTATAAGATTTTACCGACTATAATAATCCACATACTATTATAATTCATTAGCGTCCCAAACAATCCCTAACAAAAAGTTCTTTTCTTGTAATTTATTTTCTAAATATGTTTAAGTTGCTTTATCTTATATTTTTAAAAAATCATGAGTTTGTTTATGAACAATTTTTCGATGTTTTTAAGTTTACAGTAATGAACTGAATTGGAAAATTAAAAAAATGTTGGAATTTTTTAATATTTTTAAAATTTGGCTAGAATATTTGAAAATGTTTTCTGGAAAAAATAGATTGAGAAAATAAAGAAATTGGTAGCAAATAAACTTAGTCATTTTGCATTTTTAAATTTTTATTGACATGTTTTTGAAATTTGAGTAATTTGAAATTTTTAAATTTGAGTAACATGATTTTTTAAGTATGATTGCAGTGAAACAATAAGTTTATTTAAAAATTAAAAAATCAGTCGATTAAGATCGTTTTGTAAGCCAACATAGGTATAGCGCTATTAGTCAATTAAGGCATCACAATAACTCCTCTGAGAACGGAGAGGATCGTATTCCCACCTTACTTAAATTATAATACTAAAAAATCTTTTTAATAGTTGTAATCTCAATTTAAATATTTAAATTAGGAAAAAAATAGTCAAATCTCAAATAGTCAATATTTTTCAAAATAAAAAAAAAATAAAAAAAAAAAGACTTAAACCAACCTGACTAGGGATCCTTCTACCATAAAAAACAGAACTTTCAGGTAATTCATCAGCATAAGAAGGATGTGGATGAACATAAATGGAGTACAATCCATTGTGGCCTTCAAAAAACTTCTCCCAAAGAACCGCCATTGGCAAAGGTCCAGCTGTCAAAAACATGAAAGCCACTTTTGGAACTGTCTTGTCGCTCATCCCCACAATCCTAGGAACCATGCTAGCTCTCCAAAACAGCTCCTCATCACTCATGTTATGAACCAAAGATTTGTGTTCTTCAAGTGAAACACTTGAAGACTTGGAGGAGCTTCCATTTCTTTGAATGGATAAAACTAGAATTGACGGTGGCGATCGAGATGGCGGTGGAGGAGGAGGAGGAGCAGACGAGGATGCAGGCGTAGACGATGGGGGCGGAGCGGGCAGGAAGGAAGAAGGAGAATTAGGGGTTGGATTTGTGAGAGAGAAGGTTTTGAAGTATAAGCAAAGGATGATTCCAAGAGATAAGCCAAGAAGGAAGAAGAGGAAATGGAAGACATGTTTGAGTTGAAAATGTGGATTGTGGGACTTGGGAAGCCATTGGGATTGCTTTTGATCAAACCCCATTTTCAAATTGCATCAATCTAGAGAAAGAGATGAGGGGAAGATATGTAGAGTTTTGTTTTGGATTTGTATATATATGTAGATATAGGGAGAAGGGTTGGCTTTTAGAGAATGCTTGTAGGTGAAGTTAAGGGAAAAACTTCCAACTTGGCATGTTTTTACATTATAGAATTATAATACTATTTCCAAAGCAAACTTGTCTTGTCTTTCATTCTGGTTTTTAAACTTTGCATTGCATGTGGGGAAGGTAAAGAAATATAGTTGTTGAATTGACTTTAAAATGGGAGTTTTCTTTTTAAGAAAAATAGAGGAAAAAACATAGTAGCTAGTCTTAGTAATTTTTGGATGAGGATTAATTTTAGAAAATGGGAGGAAAGAAGTTAAATTAGTCTTCTCATTATTCTTATGTCATATAACTATTCAAATTATGTATAATTTTAAATTTAAATATCACTAATATGTTTGTGCTCTAGGCAGTGTATCAAAAATAAACTTCTTTAGTCAATCTTTTTTATATGTTTTGGAATGAAGACTTCTAAAAGCTAAAACTAATGTCAAAACTTGAAAAAAAAATTAATATTTTGTCCAAATATATATTTCTATTGTCCTAGTTTAAATCTTTAAGAATTCATATCCATATTTCTATTGTTCCAAATATATTTCTAATAATGAAATGTGAACGATAAGTTGAAGTCAAAAGTTGTCATTTTAACTTTTAAGTTTTTTTTATTACATAAAATATCTTCCAAACCATTTTCTAGGGTTCCAAATCTTTTTGATCGATGATATAATGCCTTAACCAGTTAAATTATATTTAGGTTGGCAATTTGAGGTGTTAGAGGTGAGATGAAGAAAAGGAACGGTGTAGAACGTTGATACATGAAATGTTCGACTCCGCCCCTCCAATAAAAGAGTACTCTAATTAGTTTTACTTAAAAGAAGTTAAAAGACTAATAATCAAAATTTGATATATTGTGAAAAATGACCACACTTACAAGGGCATATTTGTTGTATTGATAAGCCAACATTTGTATTGGCTATAGTCCTATCTATTTGGGTGTCATGTTTCTCCACATCTACCTAATAATGATACAAATTTTATTAATTATGATCATCGATGGTACCCTATTTAATTAGTTAGCATTTTAATAAGCCTCTCTAATCTCCCTATTTAATTAATTTTTATGGAGCCCATAATTCTAATTCAATATAGATTCCACATTAAAGAAAGACTAGAGTTATTAAGGGTCAATCAAACCTTGCAAGAAAAGTGGCTACAAGCAATCTCAAACATTCATTTTGGGGTAAAATTGAAGTTATGTTATTCAAACAAAGCCTTCCATTCCATATTTATTTGACTTTCAAACTCCATGTTCAATTCCAATTAAGGCAATATTCTCTCATTTCCAAACTTGGCTTCTCCAATTATTTAATAAAATTTATACCTATCATTTAATCTACTCACTCTTTATTTTATTTAGTTCCTTTTTCTCCCATTTTTTCATGGGCTGGTATAATTTAGGTAAAAGTAAAGTTTAAAAACATATAGCTTGTATATTCAACCATTTGACTTTCTACCTCACAGTTGTAATGATATATTCTTTAAGTCATTAAGATGGACAAAATTAAACTAAGATTAATCTATCCATTTTATTGCCAATTGGATTACTCTTTCCAGTCCTAAGGTATTCTCCATTTTATCCATTAGTACAATAATCAACCATATTCTCTTCTCTTTTTTTTATTGTTAAATTGCATTTTTTTTATTTTTATATTTAACTTTAGTTTTTAAGTAGTTTCTTATGCTTTTAAAAATGTGTTATCCCTTTGAGTTCAATAATTGTAGGGTAGGAATCAAGGTGCTATTTATCTAATGAGCTCTTTTCATTAGATTTTTTTCATGTTAGTACAGTTTACCAGAAATTCAACCTCATTAAATTGAGTTGTTTATGAATATTTATAATGAAATATATGATGTGACATTTCGTTTTGATATTAATCTAATGTGGCCAGCTAAAATGGTAAAAATCATAAAAATTAATTATATTAGTTCACCAGGATTTCAGGGCATTATTTTGATGGAAGAAATAGAAGAGAAGAGAGAAGAGAGAAGAAAAAAAACACTATATGTGTCCTCCAATAATGAAATGAATGATATCTAGGAGTGTGTGTGAGTTGGTAATTAAGTCGGGTTGAGATACTTTTATTGTTTAGTACATCAACAATATTGGGAGTAGGGGTATTTAAACTCATGACCTCTTAGTCATAAGTGTTACTTGATGCCAGTTGAGCTATGTTGTTGTTGGCGTCAACATAGACACTTAACTACGTTGAAAAAGTAGAAGTATTTAGTAATTTCCTTTTGATCAACCGCAAGTGAAATGAATAGATTTGAAACTATAATTAAATTGATAAAAATATCTAGTGAGACTTAATATAAGATAAAAAAAATAATTAATATGCTAAAATATAGATACTAAATCGAAATTAAAGTTATAACATCAATATTTAAAACATAGTGTAACTTTATTATTATTATTAGTGAGTATAGAATAATAATGTTGAGGGCTAACTTCCTTTTTTTTTTATGTACACCACATTAAGAAACAAAGTTGAAGTTTTTTCTTTCATCTGATTTAAACAACCTAGACATGCTACAAAAAATTCAACTTCCTTATTGACATTTTTTTTTCTTTTTGGAAGTCACAAGTTTTTGCTTTACTTGTAATCCATCACAGTTGTTGAAGACATGGAATTTGCTAAATTCACTCCACAGAAGTTTTGTCATTTTTGAAGGAATAAAGTATTAAGCATTAATTTATTTCCACTTGCATGGCCAATATATTTTATGTCATTGGCTCCTATATAATCAATTTTGAAGTTTATGTCTTGCTTAAAAGCTATGCTCATGATTTTTAATTTTGTAGCTTATAAATTATTTTAGCTTTAGATGGTCAAAAACATTTTTAAAAAAATGTATGGTCATATGGCCACAATTATTCAAGTAGTGGAAAAATCAAAGACATAATTGTGATAATTTCTTGTTGAGGACTCTTCAATAATTAATTAGATAGCAATATAAAAACGTGAAAAAGGGAGAGTTGAATAACATTAAAAAAATATATTGCAGTTGATTTATGATTAGAAAATTATTAATCGATGTGAACATATCTAACCGAGACATTCACAAATATATATTTAAAAAAACAAAAGAAAATTATTGGAATTGAAATTTTGTAATGTTAAGCCTAATGGTTATATAGATTAAATAACAACCTGACCTGCACGTGCCAACTGGTGAATTTGTTTGATGGAGAAAGAACGTGGCCTACAAGACAAGAAAGATCTAAACATGGTATGATGCTTGTGACACAGACTCTGATACTTAAGTTAGAGAGTGAATGAATATGGTAAGTTAGGTTTTTGAGATTGAGGAAAAACTTACCTTCATCTTGAAGAAGAGTATTTATAGGTTTTTCTAGAGTGAAATCCTCACTCCATGGTGAATTAGGAAAAGGAAAATCTTGGAGACGAGTTGGACAAGTCAAGGGAGCCAAAGGGGTGGGTTGGATCCCTAGTGGGGTCGCCCATGTGGTCGGCCTCGACCTAACTAGGAATTTGGGTCTTCGAGCCCTTCTTCACCCAAATTCCTGCCTCTTTTATTTCTTGGAGGCCTGATTTTTTTTCTTTTTAGTCCGACTTGATCCGTTTAACCCATTTTGAGCTCTTTTTTGCATAATTTGCCCTTCCATTTCCTTTCCAATTCAACTTTGTCTTTATAGTCGAATTGTACCCATCACATTAGCCCGCATTACCTAATTAGGTTCATGGTTTAGTTTTTCAGTTATGGGCTATCTCATGGATCCTGATTCGAGAGTATAGATATTTTATCTGAATTTGTCTTCAAAATTAATGTATGCGTTTGGTTTTATGTAACCAAACTCTTCTCATTTGTTATTTTCAAAATCTCATCAGGAGACTCATTTCAAATTTTTAGGTTGCTCAGAGTAATTAACCAAGTCCCTTTTATGGACCCAATCAATTTTCTAGGGGTGTGTCCTCCACACCTAAGTGGAGTTTTAAATTCATCACGCTCTTCTTGGCTTTATGTAGCCTGCTCTGTCGTGTTCAATAGGGGTCATCGTGATATTTTCTCATATTTTTTGGTTGTCAAGATCAACTAACCGAAACCTTTTGTTGTTCAATCAACCTTCCGGGTCACTTCCTCTACACCTAAGTGCTCAAGAGTTTTGTGTGTTTCATGCTTTAATTGTATGACACGATTGGTCATATAGATTTTGGCTCTAATTTATCATATCTAAATCGAGACCTAAATTTTTTTCTCTCATTCTGATGATCGATTTTGTGGTTGCTTCATTTCTTCTTTCTTGTAAACTTTGATCAGGAAGAAGATTGAACCGGAATGAACTAATGACATCAAGGACAAGGAGCGTGCATGACACACGCCTCTCGAGAAATGTAGGTATGCTCAGCTAAAGAGCCCTAGTCCGAAGTCAAGGAAAAGGTTTGGTCGTTGTGGCCCAATCTCCTCTTTGGTCCATTTTAACTCTCGGTTAATCCCAGGTTCATTCCTCTATTGTCGGACTGATCAAAAATATAGTCTGACTTTGGATTTCTCAGGTTCAACAGTACCAAGGTGAGCCTTGGATCATCGATAATTAAGATAGCTCGTCCAACCTCGTGGGGATGACTTTTTGTAGCTTTTTGCTTATTCAAAAGTAATTCTTTTGCAAATTGTACCTTCATTTCAGGTAGACACAACCAAAGGAAAGTAATTATGAGTCGGGCTTAAAATTTGGAGAAAACAAAACAATTGGGTTTGGTTTGCCTCTGTCGGTCTGGTCGGTCTTTGTCTCGACTGGCTAGATCTTAATCATCTTTTGCTTTGTGTATTTTATATAATTCACAATTTTGTTGCTTTGTTTTTCAGATATGCCAACCCAATTTGTTCCCTTTAATGAAAATTCATATGGGCTACCCAGACTCAGATAATTCCAGTGGGAGTGGAAAAGCTTATACGAATTAAGGCTAGTTTACTTTTTTGCCTTTATACTTTGCTTGTCCCTTTTTTATCTTTTTAATTTTAATGTAAGATTATTGCTATTCAATGAAAGTTTAGATTCTATTTATCATCCTTCTTTCTCTTTAATGAATTTTACTTCACATAGATGAATTCTGACAAAAAGAATTGCTTAAGTTTTACCAATCAAGATAAATTGATAAAGTAGTTCCTCATTCATGAACTCGAACCACAAAACCATAAGAAATCACTTACTTGAAACTTTCTCGGCCTCGACCATGAGGGTCGGCTTGTCTTATGAGGGTCAACCTCAGCAAACGAAGGTTAGCTTCGACCTATAAGAATTTTTTGCTTTTCTGGTTTGTTCTGTGTACTTGCTACTTTTTATTCAACAGAAAAGCATATCTCCTTTAGTAGCTTCTACTTTTTGTTGAACTAGTGTATTATCACGTGTAAATGCACATATTACTTTTTATATTTTTATTTTAAATAACTTTATTTAAGGAAATTTTTATGGTAACTAAAAAAATAGGTAGCATTCATTAAAAACATATACCAAAAACAAAGATGATAGTCTTTTTTATTAAAGAAAAAGGTGATAGTCATTTCTTCGTTAGAAAATTAAGATAAAATCAACCACCACCACCACCACTATCATCATCATTATATGTTATGGAATTGGAATCGGTAGTCGGTTTGGGGCAAGCTCCAAACCGACTGATCGACCCCGATCGAAAAGCCACAAAAACTGACCGACCGCCCTCGGTTCAGTCGGTTGAGTCGATTTTCAGTCTTTTTTTGCTCACCCCTAATTTTACCTCTATGATTACCTTTGACTCCTTAAGTACCACTGATCTTCTAATGAACAAGTTGTTTATGGTCGAACCATAACAAAATCCCTCTCGAGCCAGTCAGAGGGTGGGGCCCTATTGTTCAAGTCCCAGAGTCAGAACTTAAGGGAACAACTCATCTATCTTTCCTATGCTCGAGAACGAGTGAATACCATCTCGCAGAGTTAAATTTCTAGCTCTCCACTCGGCTTTTTCCCCAAGAAAGTAGGCATATTGAGTCGGCGACTCGGACCACTTTCACCCATATTAGTCAAAGAACAACCCCTTGCAGACAGAAGTTCGTAACCCGCTCAGGATTAAGGTCGAGTTACTAATGGTCATCTATGAATTATTAAACCTAAACAATTAACGGTGTTACAACAAATGGTTAATAATTCTCGGTTCAATCTTGTACGAACTCATCGCACAAGATACCCCCACTCGCATGTTTACTACATGAACGAATTGGATCAATTCGTTTGTATCAAATACAAAGCAGGTTATATCCATAGTGTATAAGGATTTACCCAACCTTATCCATACATTGTAGACCCTTTAGGTTATTATTTGGATCAGGAAGTGTGGACTCCAAGCACTATAAAAAGAATCTATGGCTTCGGTTTCAAAGCTCCCAGTTAGAAATACTTTAAACTTGGTGTACTAGTGCTAATTAATTCTCTTTTTATATTCTCTTGTTTGAGAGTGGGAAAAAGGGGTGTGAGTGTATAAAGCTTTGTGAGAGTGTTTTTGTAATTGGGAGAATTTTGTATGATTATAATTAGTTTTCACATAGTAACGTTTCTTTTTTTCGTGGTTTTTTTCTCCGGATTTGAAATTTTTTCCACGTAAATTCTTGTGTTTCTTATTTTGTTTCTTTATTTTAATTTCTGAGTTGTTTTCTACTTATTCCTACAGTAGTAGTGGAAGGTTTTTTCCCAACAATGATGATATCAGAGCTTTAAGTTCATAGTTTCTTGAGTTTCTAAGTATGCTATGTGGTTGTAGCGTTGTTTGAACCTCCACACCATAAAGGATTTCTTGAAACGAGTTGTAGTTGATATTGTGAATAGTGTGAGTTGTTCACTATTTGCATATTCGTTATGAGTGAAATATATATGTCAAGATTTGTAAGTTCCGTAAAGATTGACGTGGAGAAATTTGATGGAATGATGAACTTCAGCTTATGGCAAGCACAATCTGGGTTACTAAAGGCTTTGAAAGGAAGACCAAAGTGGTGATGCTTCTAAAAAGTTAAGCAGTGATGGTGGTCCAGTGGTGGTTCTAGCAGAGATTCTAAGAAGTCCAACATGAGTGATGAAAAATAGAATAAATTAGATTTGAGAGTTGCAAGTACAATCAGACTGAATTTGACTAAGACTATTCTTACAAATGTGCATGAAAATTCAACAACCAAAAAGATTTGGGAGAAGCTTGAAGTGATGTATCACACAAAAAGCATTTCAAATCGATTGTACCTGAAGGAGTAGTTTCACACGCTGCGAATGGAGGAAGGTACGAAAATCTCAAATCATCTTGGTATTCTTAATGGCATTGTCTCTGAGTTGGAGGTAGTCGAAGTGACGATAGAGGATGAGGATAAGGAACTTAGGCTCATCTTGTCATTTTCTCTTTTTTATGAACACATGAAGCTAATCTTGATACATGCAAAGGAGAATTTAAATTGTGCAGAGGTTACTAGTATATTTCTATCCGAGGAAAGAAGGTTGAAGAATGACTAGCATACTTCACAGGGGGATTCAACATTAGTAGCTAGCGATTGGAAAAAGAAGAAAGACTTCATCCAAAAGAAATGTTGCTAGGAATGTGGGCACTCTGGACACATGAAAAAAAAATTGTCCTAACAGAGTAAGTTTGTCAAAGGGCTCCAGGTCGAATTCTTACATGGTCTCTCTCGTCAGGGGAGATGGTGATTTTTTCTGAAGAAAGACAGAATTCATCCTCCTGATATGTCCTCTTAGCCATGATAGAGGATGTGATGTTGGTGGTTCTATAGGTTTGTACACGGGTATTGACTTGGTGGTTATGCAAGGTACACGTGAAAGTTGTGTCAATGGCTGACGAACTTTCGGGTGAGCCAAATAGGTAGAAGTTGCACCATAAATTTCCACAGGGTTTATCGACATGTGACGGAGAAGAAAAATCTTGGAAGGTGACATTTCAAGCGATCTACTTTTATGGTTGAGTAAGTTATAGCTCTATGAGATGAGGAATATGATTGTCGGTAAAGACAATGATGCAGAAAAAGTTATGGATTCTTCAAATATCTTGTTGAGGTGAGATTTATAGGGTTTTTGGCAATATATTATAAGAGAATTTTTCGCACATCGAAAAGGTACAAGAAAGTGATGGGCTTCAAGTACTATAAAAGAATCCTATGGCTTTGGTTTCAAAGTATCCTAGTTAGAACTACTTTAAGCTTGGTGTACTAGCTCTAGTTAAATTCCTTCTTTATATTCTCTTGTTTGAAAATGGAAAAAAAGAGTGTGAGTGTTATAAAGCTTTCGAAGAGTGTTTTTATAATTGAGGTTCAGGAGAAAATTTTGTGTGTTTGTAATAATTTTTCTCATAGTAGAGTTTCTTTCTGCCCGTGATTTTTCATCTGGGTTTACAGTTTTTTCACGTAAATTCTTGTGTTTCTTATTTTATTTCTTTCTTTTAATTCTCAGTCATTTTCTGCTTATTCCTGCCATAGTAATAAAATGCTTTTTCCCAACAAATACTGCCCACTACATACCCATGACATAGATGTGAACACATCGAGGGTGTCATTGCCCAAAGCCAAGAGCACTACAGCGACCATACTTGGGGACAAATTGAGGTGAAAGGTGAACTTGGAAATGATCTTGAGCAGTTCAACTAGAGTGAGATTCTAGGAAGCACGGACACGCCATGTTGGGGTGAGTATCCGTGTCGGACACGTGTTCGACACAGATTCGTCCGGACACGTGATGGACACGTGTCCAACACGCCAAATAAAGTATCTGATTTTGTTATAATTTTTTTGTAATTTCGGGGACGTCCGAACAGGTTGAGACACGCCGAATAATCGAAACATTTTATTTTCTTGAAGAAAAAAGAATTAAAAAGAAAATGAAGCCCATAAACTCAAAATCTAAGGGGAAGAGACCAAAAACAACACATATGCACACTAAAAGTATCGATTAAGGGAGAGAATAAAGTACGTATCTCCTTTAATGGAAATCACACAAAGAAAAAACTTTCTTCCGTTGTTTTTGCATGCAATGGAGCTTCAATTGAACCCTAAACTTTGGTTGAAAACTTGAAACATTACGCAAGGGAAAAAAGAAGAGAGTGCACGAGGGAGGAAGAAAGAATTGCTAGTGATAGCCTTGGGTTGAGGTAATTAGTTCATCTCATACTTATCTTCTTAGTGGGATTAGTGAGATCTTTCCATATCCCACCAGCAGGTTTTGTCGATTGAAGTACTTAGGGGTTGTTCGGCCCCCTGTATTGGAATCAAAACCCTGGGAATCAAAACCATGGGGGGTTTGTTCTGGGGTTCTGAACACAGGAATCGAAAACCGTGTTTGGGTGCAGTGTTCAAGCACAGGGAATAAGAAAACAGTGTTTGGGGTGCAGTGTTTTGAATCCTGGGTTTATGCTGTTTTTTTTTTCCTTTTTTCTTTAGCTGTTTTGTTCTCTTATTTTTTAGCGGATGTTTTGTCAATTGTAAAAACCTTTGTATAATATAAATGAGTTACAAAATTGAAACTCTATTTTAGAAATTAAGAAAGTGGAAGTCTATGTAAGAAATTAGGGAATTTAAAATTCTAGTTCACAAAATATTTAGAAAATTATTTTTGGAACTCTATTTTAGAAATTAAAAAATTGAAAGTCCATTTAAGAAATTAGGGATTTAAACCTCTATTTCAAAAAATATTTAGAAAAGTATTTTTGGAACTCTATTTTAGAAATTAAAAAAATAGAAGTTTATTTAAGAAATTAGGGAATTAAAAACTCTATTTCACGTCATATAGTATTCTGAAAACTATTTTTTGGAATTATACTTTAAAATTAAAAAAATTGAAAGTTTATTTTTCATATTAAATTAGGTAATTTGAAGCTATATTTTATAAAGTATTCAAAAACTTATTTTTAGAATTCTATTTTAAAAATTAAAAGATTGGAAGTCTATTTAAGTGATTAGAAAATTTAAAATTTTATTCTACAAAGTATCCAAAAACCTATTTTTGGAACTCTAATAAGAAAAATGGTGATTGCGCACAAGTTAAGTCGTTAGGGTAGTTGATTTTTCTCGAGTGATCGGGTTGTTGGGAGAGGCGTATACAAGTCTCTTGAGTGGTTGTCAAAAGTAGTCATTAGTAGTGGTTAGGCCATCGATGTAGTCATTAGAGTTTTCGTCGAAGGTAGTCGTCAGCGGTGGTTGGGTCATCGGTGTGGTCGTCGGAATTGTCGTCAGCGGTAGTTGGGGTCGTCGGAGTTTTCGTCGGAGGTAGTCGTCAGCAGTGGTCAGGGTCATCGGTATGGTCGCCGAGGTAGTCGCCAATCGCGGGCGGCGGTCGCCGGTGTGGTCTTCGGAGGTAGTTGTCAACGGTGGCAGGGGTCGCCGGTGTGGTCGTCGGAGGTAGTCGTCAGTGGTGGTCGGGGTCATCGGTATGGTCGTCGAGGTAGTCGTCAGCGGTGGTTAGGGTCATCGGTGTGGTCGTCGAAGTTGTCGTCGGGGTAGTCATCAACGGTGGTTGGGTTCGTCGGTGTGGTAGTCGGAATTTTCATCGGAGGTAGTCGTCAATAGTGGTAGGGGTCATCGGTATGGTCGTCAGAGTTGTCGCCGGAGGTAGTCGTCAGCGGTGGCAGGGGTCACCGGTTTGATCGTCGGAGTTGTCGTTGGAGGTAGTTGTCATTGGTGGGGAGTACCGGTGTAGTCGTCGGAGGTAGTCTTCAGTGGTAGCGGGGTCACCGATGTGGTCGTCGAAGTTGTCGCCGGAGGTAATTGTCAGTGGTGGTCAGATCGCCGGAGTTTTTGCTGGAGGTAGCCATTAGTTGTAGTCGGGTCACCGATGTAGTTGTTGGAGTTGTCACCGAAATTGTTGTTGAAGTAATCACCAAAAATGGAAGATGACAAATAAAATAAGAAAATATGGAATAAACCCATGGGGTTGCACTGTTGTAACCCATGGAGTTGTGTTTCAAAACCAAGGGTTTTGAACACATTGGAGCAAACATGGTTCTGGATTTGGAATCCAAAACAGGGGGCCAAACGGCCCCTTAGTACTTCTAGTACTTATCTCATCCGTTTTTCTAGAATTTTTCAATAAAACAACCATTTTTAATATTAAAGTGTTATTTATTTTTCTTACGGTTTAAGCACATTGTGTTGATTTTTCTTCTTTTTTTTCTTTATATTTATATCGGTTGGATAAAGTGATTTTTTCTTATTTAGCAATAATGAATTAACTCTTTTTATATTATTTGTAAAATATATTTTTATTTTTTTATGTTCAAATTATATTTTTCAAGTATTTAATGTATCAATGTATATATGTATTCTAAAAAAAGGAAAACGTGTCTGCAACATATGTGTCCTACTTTTTTAGAAATTTGTGTATCGTCGTGTCCGTATCGTGTCGTATCCGTGTCTCGTGTCCGTATTCGTGCTTCTTAGGTGAGATTCAACCGACGAATAAGATGGAACAAAGAGGTGGCACTGGGAAGTAGCACTGGAATTGGAGTCACCGACAACGATAAGGGACCTTCTGGATGCAAATTCGGATAAGTAATAGAGAGCGAAGAGGATGAAGATGATGAAATTAGAGAGAATGCAAAAGATTTGAGAAATGAAAGAGAGTAGCCTTTACCATTTTCGTCATGTAGCTCTCAATTGTTTTTCGCTCTAGTTGTGATATAAGCAAAAAGTTATCCATCATTAATTTGAAGAAGTAGAACATATATATCATTTTGGGTCATTAAAAAAAACTAAGGCATGGACCAAGGAAGAGGAGAGAGGTTGTGTTTTAATTATTTTTTATTTCATAGTTTTCCACATCAGCTTTAGAATTAATAAAATAATCACTCTCCTAGTATAGGGAATAAAAAAACTAACACGAGAGATATTTTAAACCTATTTCTCAAAAACTTAGGGGTTGTTTGGGGTGTTGAGTGGATTATAATAACAGGGAGTTGAAGTTATAATAGTCTGTATTTGAGGTGTAGAGTATTCCACAGGTTATAATAATCTTATAAAACTTTAGGACCAAAAAAACCTTATCTTAATCACTCAAATGACTAAAAATATAATTTTCTAATAATTTAATGTTAAATAATTTTACTCATAATTAAATCATTGTTGCTAAAAACATTTAATCCAAAATCACTCTAAAGCAAAGTTATCTTCCCTTTTTCTTTTTATTTTCAAGGAGGACAAATTCAAGGTAATATGAGCTTCTCTGCTAGTAATTTATGAGACCACCAGATGTTAATAGACAAAGTGTGGCCTCTTTCAACCTTAAAAGCATGGGAGAATACAGACTAAGTCCAAATTACAAAACAATCCAAGTCTGAAGCACTTAAACTAAATTAATACCGTGGGTTAGGCTGAAAATAGAACATTTTTATTTTTTTCTCTTATAGTACTATAAATGTGGGGTATATGGAGATTTAAACTTCCTACATCAAAGAAAAGAATGCATGTCAATTATTGTTAAACTATGTTCACTTTACCTACCTGTGGTACATTTATTGAATGTCTGCCGCTAATAATTAATTATTTGGAATTGGTTCAATTCACCTACTTCGTAGATTATGTATGTTCATGGCCATTTTAAAATGTATAATTTTATTCAGACTATTATTAGTATTCTTTTACATATAACATGTGATCTCATTTTATTAATTTGAATACATACCGTACCCTAAAGCAAACACATAAACTACGAATTAATCTTAAAATTAAGGGTATGTTTGAAACTTTAAAAAGGAAAGAACAAAGATGACTAAAAAGGATTCTCTAACTTAACTACTTTTTAAGATAGTAAATGTAAATTCGCCAACCAGGTCAGTTACCACAAATATTGAGGGCAAATACTTACCACAATCTTCTCTTGCATATTTGCAGGAGATCTAAGAGTTTAGTAGGTCTAAACTATGAACACTACTACTTGTACAAGCATCAAATTATTCAATTAGATAGTTCAAGAAGACAAAGTACCAATGTTCTTTATTAACCTCCCTATGCTCAAAATTACACCTTATGCTACCAATATGAACAATCTCAACATTCACAATTTGATGTCCCAAAAAAGAAAGTTTGATGTGGTACAAACCAGAGGCAGAAGGGCATACCATTCGACGAAAAAAGGCATACCATCCACAGACGGAGCACCCATAGAAACTCAAATCTAAACTCGAACTTATTGCCTCCAGTTAAATCCTTCAAGCTGTGGCACTAAGAATTTGCTCTATCTCCTCCAGCGACCGACCCTTTGTCTCAATGATATTACGAGCTACATACAAAACAGCTAGCAAACAGGCGAAGCCGAATCCAAAGTACACCTTACTGATCCCAAACTTGTTCACTAAACTTAGGAAATAGAGACCAATGAAGAAATTCGAGATCTGATAAGAGGAAAACAGTAAAATTCACTAACTAGACAAAAGCATATAAATTGAGTGTGTTATAGTCTACGCAGTCGAACTAGCCTAATATCGTGTGTGCATAGGCGTGTCGGGTTATTCTGCTCATTCTCATAATGATATTTCATTTCATTTTTGGATGGGGGAGAAAGTGATGGTGAAGCAAACTCTGTGAATCTTAATAATCTTATCGTTCCTATTATTATGCATTTCTCATCTCTTGGTTTTAGTCAGTCTATTGTTTATTGTTGTGCCATGGAATAAAACAAAAAGGAAGTGAGAATCTGAGATCGAGAAGATATCAAGAATTCTTTCAAGTAGATAAACTGATATTGTAAGGTATAATTTCTAAAAGCTTACCCAATGAGTGCCTAGAGACAAAGCAACAGCTTTCGCTCGGATTCTAGAGGCAAATATTTCTGGTAGAAGAAGGCCAGGGACTGGACCTGCCCCAAGTGAGAATGATAATACATAGCTGCAAAATGAAGTTCAAATTTCATGTGACAAGAGAGACAAATTAATCATCTTAAAGAATACAAATAATGACAGCATGTCTTACAGAACAGTCCCGAGAACTGCTAGGGTGCCGGAATAGGGAGCCAAGGCGCTCCAACTGAAGGTTAGAGAGAGCAGCAACATAGAAGCAGCCTAAAACAGTCACCAAGGATAAAGTCATCTCCCAAGAGATATTCGGATTAATCACTTGTGCGGATACATAAGTAAATAACATACCATTCCACAAAAGCTAAAGGTCAGAAGACTTTTCCGTCCCTGCCGGTCCATCAAAGAAGATGCAATAGTCGTGCCTGGAAGGAGGAATAGTATTCATCTCATCTTACAAAAGAACATGTTGATACATAAACACTAGAATTCTAAGGCTTAGTAAAAAAAAAAATTGACTAAGAACTAACCGAAGACATTTGCCGCTGCCACAAGAGCACTAGCTGCAATATCAGAAGCAACTCCAGCGCTACGAAATACTGAAGTCGAGTAATATACCACGGCATTAATCCCAGATAACTGCTGGAACAGGAAGAGTGCAGCACCAATGCTAACAACTGCAACAAAATAAGTTAGTAGGAACTGGAAAAGGGTATTATCTTCTTATAAAACTCCCATATCGACCCAAACTGCAATATACAAATAGAGAAAAGCATTTGAAGAGGTTTAACTCTCTAAATACTAACCATATGAACTTTATCTCAAAATTCATGCAAATTACGGCCTATAGGACCATCCAATTCATTTTCATGAAGCATGTTAAGTGAAAATCAAATGGAGTGATTAAAAACAACCCAAGAGGCTCAATACTCGAACGAAAAAAGCTAAAGGACTACAAATATAGTTGGACAACTAAAACTTGTCCAAATTATTGAGATTACCTTTCCAATAGCGGCTACTAAACAGATCAGACCACCCTGCCTCAGGTTCTACTGAACCTTGACTTGCTGCTGTGAAGTCTTGAATAATTTCTGCTACTCTCTCTTTTCCATAGAGTGTTTTAATAGCTCTCTCAGCCTCTGGAAGTTTCCCTTGCTGCACAAAATGATCGGCACACCGCTTTATTACCAAGTACGTGCAACTATGTATTATTAGAAAATAATCTACATCCAAATATCGTCCAATGTAATCTGTGATTCATGGTAACCTGGTAAAGCCAACGTGGACTTTCGGGAGACATTGCCATTCCAATTGCCAATAGGATGGCTGGAATCATAGAAATACCAAACATTGTCCTCCACCTGATAAAAGAACTCATATATGATAATAATCTGAAAAGGATACACGATCTTTATGCTTGCAACATGAAATGGATTGTAGATTGTTATTTGGGGGTACATAAATAGATTATCTCACCATAATATAGCAAGCATCAAATTCTTTTAAAGGATATTTTGTTCACCTATGTAGACTCTTTAGTGCAAAGAGATTCAATTGACAATTTTAAAGGATAAAGCGTTAAAATTCTTCAGCCACAAAACTTACATCAATGCACATCAAAAGCATACTAAAAGATGAGTTCTGACAACACTTGAGGCACTACAAAGATGAAAGATGGGCCAGATGTATTTTGATATGATAGTCAAATATCCAAAACCTAATTCATTGCTCAAAGAGAAAATTCCATCATCAATATAGGTCGACTTTCTACCAATTTTTCAACAAATCATCATGTTGGTCCAATCCTTTCTCATACGCAATTCAAATACCAAAAATGAAACAAGGGAAATATGAGGTAATATCTTCATTTTCTAAAATGTTAGTAGATAAGTATTTTGCCTAACTGCAAAAAGAGCATTTCATTAAATAATGCACAATACTTAAAACTCATATTCACTAATCAACTCGATATTAGTAAATTTTTTTTATTATTTATTGTAGTTATCATTACATGACATATGATTGACTTGGACATTGATTGCTAGTAATTCCTCATAAACCTGAGTTCTACTTTTTGTCACATTTGGAACGGTTTTCTCGACAGCTATTTTTGTAATTGATAAGTTTTTAGAAAAATGTTATATTTGCAATTCTCTTTTAAAAAAACATATCTATAATATAAATAATTTATGAAATACTCTCAACTCAAATTTTACTATATCATTAAAATTACCTTAGTCTTTAATATATAATAGAAATTTTTCTAGGGCCTTATATGGATCAAGCCATGGCCCGGCCATGGGCTAAAAATTTAAGCTCCTAGAATCACTCAAATCTAACCCAAACAAGCCGACTAGCCCTATGAATGGTGGTTCATATCTAGCCTATAGTTTAGGCCTACCCAGCCAGACATTGGGCCTAGACCTTATAATGAGTATAATGGATGTAATAGTTTCATCACGTAAAGATATTCATTATATTTGGTCATATAATGGAGGACAGAAAAAAATAATTAATTACAGATATGTTAGTTTTAGTATATCTCGATTCGATTTTGAATATAACACCGTTGAAACTAACGTAGTAAGAGTAATACTTGATATCAAAGAATGCTAGAGTGTCCATCAAAAACTACTGATATTTCATTACCAAGGAACAAATGAGATAAATAATGGTTTGGGCTCTAAACAAAGAGTATTACCATACTTTACCACTAATGATATTTCATTACCAAGGAACAAATGAGATAAACTGACTTTATTTATTTGCAAACATAAATAAGATTTTATAAAATTCACATCAAAAAAAAAAAAGATTTTATAAAATTAAAACATAAAAAGAATAAAAATACTAAAAAACAAAAGGAAAAATAGTAGATATGAGCCACACATACCAAGCAGGGTTTCCTACCAAAGGTAATCCAGCTACCAATGCTGCAAGGATTCCAACACATATAAAAAGTTGATTCACAGATCCCAGTGTTCCACGAATTTCAGTTGGTGAGATCTGAATGTTTTTTTCAACATAGAATGTAAAAAAATGGAGATTTGATCATAATATCGAAATTTAGATAACAAAAACTTCGAATAAAAGATACCTCGGATATGTAAAGTGGCACAATAGCTGATGAAATACCAATGCCAAGACCTGTGAGTAGACGCCCAATTATCATAGTTTGCACACTCTGAGCAGTAGCACTGAAATATTTGACATCTCTTTAAGCAATTGCTTTCAAAAGACAATTACACTATTATATGGTGACATAAGATCCTGACCATAAGATTGCTCCAACTGTGAGCGGGATTGCATCGAACTGAAAACTCCTAGTTCTGCCAAACTTGTCAGCCAATGTTCCACCAACAAACGACCCAATTGTCGCACCAATAAGGAGTGTACTGACAATCCATCCTACAAAAATATGTCATTTCATAAAGAATTGAGCTTCATAGTCATCAAGAAGACACGATATTAAGAACTTAGCATAAAATTTAATTTCTGAAATTCACAAGAAACACTTAATAACTTGGGTTCCTAGAGCTTCTTTGAAAGAAAATAGTACTAAGAGAAATTTCCAGTTCATTAAATCAAGCAAGCGATGTAGATGAAAATATAATTCTAAAACTGCTAGATGCATAAATTGTGGATGTGCGCGTGTGTGTGAGAGAGAGAGAGAGAGATCTTAAATATAATACAATCCTTGCCTTGTACAGTAGTATTTTCCAAAATTCCAAGATCCTTGGAGAGGTACACAAGAGCACCATTTACCACCCTGAAACAAACAAATAATGTAACTGTAAACCTTACACACGAAATATTATAAGCTATACACTGACTTTTTCTTTCTTTCTTCTTTTTTTTTTTTTTTTTGTGTGTGTGTGTGTGGTTGTGGTGGTGGGGGTATTCGCAAATATACACTCCATGAAAATGGTACCGAGATGGTAACCGAATAAAATGGCTCCTAAACAAGCAACACCAACAAATGGCAGAACAGTTCCAGAAGATTTGCTTTTAGGCTTTGCAGGAACAACACCCTCCACATCCTCATCTGCAATACATTACCAATAAGTTAGTGGTAAGAACATACTTGTTCATTAAAGGGCAAAGTATTATGATCAACAACAGAACAGCATAGGTCGTACAGTAATATTATTCCTTGCAAAGAATCCACATTACAACTCCAACTTTAGAAGGACAGATGGATTTGATCAATGTCAAACAAAGATGTGAAAGAAACGTCACTACAATCAGCTTCTGAAGGATTGTCATAATTAAAATGATGCAACCATTAGCTATAAAGGCAGAAATCAAAGCAATGAACATTGGCAAGCATCAATGTAATTCATTTGACACAGGTAAATAACCAACGTTTAAAAATAAAACTGTACAGAAAACGGCCTTCAGATGTTGAAACTGATGCACAAAATAAGTTTGGAGTCTTTTTATATATATATATATGAAACAGAAATGTGTATATTCATATCGACAAAAGGAAGACATCTTAAGGGCTAGGGGTAGAGAGGACCCCTCCCCAAGCAAAAGAACTAACACAAAAAAACCTTCCAATTTCTAATAATCAAGGCATGGCTACAAGTACACCAAAATTCTTTGTGACTTGAACTCCACCAAGAGGCCAAGTGTTGTATACTATAGACAAAAGAATCTACCAAACTTCTCCTATCTTCAAAGGTTCTAAGATTTCGCTCCTTCCAAGTCGACCACAAAGTAGCTTTAACGGCACAACCCCATAAAATCTTAGCTTTTCCCCTGAAACAAGTCTCATCAAAGCTTCAAGCAGCCAGTCATCAACCTTTTCGGAGAGGCATATCAAGAAACCAACTCTTTCAAAATAAAGGACTGGCCCTTAACTAGTTTGAGTCATCTTTGAAAGTAATGCTTTTAAGGGTGGGTTTTGGGATGAATTTTGAAACGGTAAAAAGTGTTTTTGGCCCATTAAAAACGCTTTTAAAAAGTTTTCATAGCTAGATAATCGAGAGTGATTTTAAATATTTTGAAAATATAGAAAATAACTTGATTAGTATTTTTCCAAAAGTACTTATACAAGAAGTGCTTTCACTTAAAAAGCACTTTTTCCAAAAGTACTTATCGAAGAAGCACCTAAGGATTTTTGTAATTATACTTTAGGTCTCATTTTGTTATTGGAACACCATTTTGTTTTAGTTTGGCTCCTTTTATTGGGCTGTCCTTTTTAACACCCTTTGTGTTCTTTCATTCCTTCTGAATGAAAGCACGATTGCCAATAAATAAATAAATAATCCAAACACATTATAAGTAAAGCACATTTTCAATAAGCATTTTAAAGTATTTTAAGAAATTTATAAATCACTTCTGACTATAAGTGAAGCACCTTGGAAGAAGCATTCTAAATGCCCTTTATAAAATGCTTGGAGGAATATTACAAACTTTAAAATCATTTTTTACCATGCAACCAAACAGCATGTTTTTAAATTACATTTTACCAATTCAAAAGTCACACCAAACACACACACAATGGAAATGGACCTATGGATGAAATCCAAATCCCCAAATTGAAAACATATGAACACACTTCAACAGACAATTACATACACAACTTCAGTAAAACAAAACAAGTTCAGAAATTCATCAAAAAGAGGCAGAACCAACAAAGATTGCACAAAGTGAACCAAAAGTGGCAACCAGTTTGGTCAAACCCAACTCCTCTAGTAACGTTGAGATTCATCACATCATTCTAAGAGAGTATTCGAAACTCAAAACCGAATTGAATCAAGCACAGTGAAGATAGATAAATAGAGTACCATAAGCGTTTGTCTTGAGAGATTTATATTTAGCAGAAGAACGAGAAATGCCATCAAATCCAAGCCGAACACGTCTCATCTCAGTCTCCATGGGTTCAGAGCCGAACCTTAAACCACAGAAACTATTTCTTTCAGTCATTCGAAGGCTTCCTATTCCCAAACGCGTTCCAGATTCCCCCAAAACTCTTCGGTTCTGAAACCCAGAAGAACAACTTACGCCACTTTTGACCAACGCCGAAGCCTGCATTCTTAACCCCACTGAGAAAATTCCACAACACCCCAAAAAGTCAAATCCGTAAATTAATTAATCCCCATTAAGAAACTCAAACCAAATTAATAAATTACCCCCAAATCCCAAGTGGGTTCTTCACTCCTTTGAGTGTATTGAAAGCAAAACATTGTAACTTAGTGGGATCAAATGGATTGATCTTCAATTTTCACAGAGAAAAGAAACAAACCCAGAGAGAAATGTACATACCCGAAATGAAACCCACAAAGCAAATCGGTTAGTAGATTTCTGATTTGCGGACTCTGCAAACTCCTTGTGATGAATTTCTCAATTTCTCTGTCTTCTTCTTTGTCTCAAGTGGGTCTCGAAATGCTTTGAAGAATCCGCAGGGGGGAAAGAGAGAGAGTGTGTGAAGGGACTTTTACTAAGAACAGCACCGATAAGAAAAGTGAAAAGAAAGTAAACCAAACAGAAGAATCCGATTGTTTATGACTGTTTCCACTTTCTTTTTTATCTTCTCTATTATATCAAATAGGTTTGGATTGCTCATAAATTTTCCTTTGTTGATGTGCATTAATTAACTAACCCTTTTCATGATTCCAAAAGATAAGGATCCCGTTGTTTCCTCGACAGTTGAGTCGAGACTGAGCCATCGCAACAAACTGTCAATAGAATTTTACGAGAGTGCCAAATCTCATACATGAAATTCATAATAATTTTGAATTAATGTCATTTTGGTCCCGGTCAGATTTTATCCTATTTTAGTATATCAACGTTTTAATTTTTTTTGGTTAAAGAAAACAGTAATTTCTCTCTATAAACTTTGGGAGTGAAGTAGGCTCATATCATATCTTTTCTTATATTAAAATTATTATTATTCTTATTTTAACCGTTTTTATGAAAATCAACTTTAAACTTAATGACTAATTTTAAGTTTTATTTAAAGTGTAGAAACTAAAATTAGATATTTGAAAATATATGACCGAATTCAAAATATACAAAATGATATTTTAATCTAATTTTAAAACTTAGTTTAAAAAAAAACATGAAAATAGTTGTTTACTTTCTAGTACGCAGGAATCTCCTTGCTTCCCACCATTTAATTATTGACAATAAGGAAAGAGATATTTTTTTTTTTACATTTCTATCTTTGGTGTGATTTCTCTTCTTATTGTCCACAATTAAGTGTTGGGTTATAGGAGATTCCTACCCACCGGGAAGTAGTTAAGAATTGTTTAAAAAAAATATATTAGAACGATATTTAGATGAACCTAAGTGGGTACCCATACTAGTTAATTATTGATAATAATGACAGAAAAACACAACTTAAAAAGAGAAAGGTGGAGTTTTTTCCCTCTCCTAGTTGTTAATTATTAAATGGTGCAAGTAAAGAGATTACTACTTGTTGAGTTGTATGCTCTAAACTTGTGGATTTGTAAATGTTGATGAATTAATAAAGAGTTATTTTTCATATTTTTCTTGTACTCGCATTTAAACTTATAAACTAAGCTCTAGGATGGTATGATTTATGAGAACTTGAACATTATGCAAGATATACAAGTACGATCATGTTCGTAAATAATCTGAATAGTCTATAGTATACGAATAAGGTTGGGAACCTCACCCTAACGACACAGTGAATGCGACTCACTTTGTATTTGATAAAAACAAGACAATCCAGCTTGTTCATGTAGTATACATGCGAGTGGGGGCATCTTGTATGATGAGTTCGTACAAGATCGAACTACGAATTATTAACCAACTGAGGTAACATTGTTAGCAGATTAGGTTTAATAATTCATTAGATGACCAATAGTAACTCAACCTTAATTCTGAGCGGGTTACGGACTCCTGTCTGCAAGGGAGTTGTCCTTTGACTAGTATGGGTGAGAGTGGTCCGAGTCATTAACTCAACATTCAATGTAAGTAATATAAAGTATATGATACCTTATAATATGCAATATGCAAATATGATTTGCATGATGTATTTATGGTGAGTTAATGGGTGAGTGGATGGATTCCTCAATCCTCATAAGTGCATTTGGATGCACTTTGTTTGTTGGTTGATTCATTTTTTAGAATTGGAGAATTTCATAACACTTCAAACTTTCTTAACTTTTCCCTATCTCAAATTCTCTCAAGAGAATTCTATCTCTCAATCCAAAAGGAAATCCCGCCATCATTTGGATGTGTTCCTTCATTCGGTATATCAGCTAGGGGTGGTTCTCCATCGTGTGGAGCGTGAGGATTGTTGTCCTTCATGACTTTGTGCTAGCGAGGTGTACGGGTATGACAGTTGTATTCTTTTACTACAATTCACCAACCTATGTTTTGGGATAGAGTGTAGGACGAGAGACATTACCACATGGGAGGACCTAGGGTGAGATATGAATTGTAGAGGTTTGAACAGTGGTTTGGTGTCCGGAAGTATGTGCAAAGCGAGGGCAATGTTGTTTCGGTTATGTCGTTGTAGTTGGACCTTAAGTGGGCTACATACTGAGTATTTTAATACTCACCCTATTTTGATGTCTTTGTTTGCAAATAAGGCTAAACCATGAGGTGTGTGGCAACGACAATGACTTGACGAGGCTATGGAGACTTCCTTTGATCCCTAAGCTCATTTGTACTCATCTAAGATGTCTTTATGACTTTTGTTGAACTTTGCAGTTGGTTATGAACCCTATCTTAGTTGTTTGACTATTTGTCTTTCGAACCTTAGCATATTATAAGTTCTTTCAAGTAAACTTGTGGATTTAATTTATTTTCAGAATTCTTGTGTGTGTCTATTTAGACCTCTAAAAGTTGGGGCCTAGCTTGATCTTTAGTTGAAGTTTGGTGAAAGTTGAACATTCTTTATGCTTTAAGGAGTGTCTTGATATGGCTTCCAGGTTTTAGAAATTTTTAGTTTAGTCTTAGTAATTGTCATGCGGCTGAAATTTCAGGTATATGTGGTGTTGCTGGGTTAATTCCCTAATTAGGATTGTTCCAAAATTTACGGTCGTTACAAAAATATAAGTAATACTTTATTCAGTTGAGTTTTTTCCCCTTTTGAGATATTGTCTAGTTGAGTTATATTGTGAATTACATTTTTAGCCAAAATACCTTTTTGGTCCCTCAATTTTGCGCTTGGTTTCCTTTTAGTCCCTCCATTTTCAAACTCAACAATTTAGCCCTTGAGTTTTGCATTTTTTCCACCTTCTTTCTCTTAATTTTAATTCTTTTTTTTCCTCACTTTCTTCCTTCCATCGATGGAAAAACTCACACCCCAAATGACAGTCAATAAGGTGGAGCGAGCAAACGACAACGACGATAGTCAATACGACGATGACGACAACATTTAGGAGTGGGTGAGCGAGCAAACAACAACAACATGATGGGTTTAAGAAAACAAAGGGAGGATGAGAAAGGAAAAAAAATAAAGGAGAAGGAAAAAAATAAATTTAAAATTAAAAATAATCGAATGGAAGGACTAACAATGAATGAAAAACTTAAGGTAAATTTGTTGAGTTTTGAAAACTAAGAGATCAAGAGATAACCAAATACAAAACTGAGAGGTCAAAAAAGTATTTTACCAAATAAAAAATAAAATTAATAGTTAAATATTAATAAATAATATTTTTAATAAAAATATGTGGCATGTCAGCTTTATATTAGGGATTAATGAAAGATTGGATAGAATGACTAATAGTATAACTAAATGCAAAACTTAGAGGTTAAATTATTGAGTTTGAATATTGATGGACTAAAAAGAACCAAATGCAAAACTGAGTGACCAAAGAGATATTTTTTCCCTACCTTTTCTTATCTCTATTTTTTTAATTTATTTATTTAGTCACTTAGCTTTTAAAGTTATATTTGATCGCTTTTAAAGTTATATTTGATCTCTTACTTTTTATATCTAGGATAAAACATAAGTCCTTCCATTTAATTTTGACTAAATTTACCATTTGACTTTTTTTAAGGTTTAATTTTGTATTCTATGCTTCAAAAATCTTTCAAATTAATGAAGTTGAATGGTCAAAGACTAAATGAAATTATTTTACATTAAAAAAAATATAACTCAACTAACATAAAGCATGTATCATCATCGAAATGTTAGATTCGAATTACCTATCCCACATATTATTAAACTAAAAAATAAAATTATTTTACAAAATGTAAATTGTAATTTACTATTTAAAATATTAAATTTACCCTTCCGTCATCATAAAAATCAATTGATTTTTTCATTGAATACATATCACATATGTAAGATTTGTTTGTTTTTTTCTTTTTAATAATTACGAGGTAAGATTAAGTAAGAAATGATTGAGATGACATTTAATTATTTTCTATAAGTAGATTTTTTTTTTATATTAAAATAGATATTACAATTTACAACTCATTCTATTTCAGCCTATGAAAAAAAAATAATCTAAAAATGTTAAATTTTTAATTGGATAGAGCCAGCTGGATTTTCAAATTAAGTAGGATGGAATGGATTATTTAATATTCAAAAAGTGGCAATGTATGGAAATTAATATTTTTAAATGATGTCAAACATTTCGTTCCCATTTTAACATGCTACTGTATTACCATGTGCAAAATGCACGTGTATTATTTTTATTATAAAATAATCAAATTTTTAAATAAGGTAAGTGTCCTAAAATTAATTTAAGTAAAATATTATTAAATATAATTATTTTAATATTCATTATTTAGTGTGATTTCAAAATTCTAGGATTCATTTCATGTATCATAATTAAAATCATGAAATAGACAAATAACTTCAAATAGGTTTTAAAATTTCTAAATTTTTATTTTTGAGTTACTTAGATAATTGTTCGGTTGTGTTTTACGGTTCTAAATATGACAATATTTAGCATGATTTTTTTAAAAAAATTATGAGGGGTTAGTTTTAAAATTTTTTAAATTGTGAAAATTTGCTAGGTAATGAATTTTTTTCAAGAATTAGAAATTTTAAAAAATCAACTCTGATTGAGGAAGTGAATTAGGTAGGCGTTTTGCTTCATCTAGTTATGTTGGTGGGTCCTCGAACTGAACCAATTAAGAATGGTACCAATTAGTGATTCAATAATACACAGTATATTGACGAAATTGAATCAATATAAAATTAATTATTATTATTTTTGTGGATCTAATATTTTCCATGCCCCCTAATATCCCTTGGATATAAAGTCGAGGTACTTCTCTCTCTTCATCCAAGGGTGAAAAACTATCGGCCACATTGTGGCGGCCTCACCGAATAATTTCTCCTTCATCTCCCTCCAACTTTCTCTTTCTCCCTCTTGCATAGAAATTGGATCAACCATGACATATAAACTTATAAAAGACTTTAGATGATTATACAAATCTTTCACTTAAGCATGTTTATAATGTTTCATTTGACTCTATCATTCATATGAGTGCATAACTTTAGTCAAACATTAACAAAAGAAAAATACCAAAAAAAAAAAATCATTGACTTGTTAATAATGTGTTTGCATCTATTTATAAGATTTCATATATTTAAGAAAGAATTGAATGAATTTTAAGTTTTATAGCATCATTAATTAGACGTGTTTCTATATTTTCTATAAAAATAAAACTAATTGTTGAAACATAAAATATAACATTCTCATTGAAATAAAAAATAACATTCTCAAACACCAATATATTTTTGTTTAATTTATGATCTCTTTGTACACTTATGTCTATACAATTGCTGATTGTTTAGTGCAGAATTAGGATTAGAAGTTTAAATATACTCTTAGTGACAGTTTAGTAATTTTAATACAAGTACCTCATTTGAAAAAAAAAAAAGAAAGAATAAAGTTACGAAATAAAACTAAACTTCAATGACATTTTATACATAAAAACTAATTTTTATCAAACCTAGTAATAAACATTATGTCTCTTTTAAAACTCATTCCCTTGTCTCTTTTAAAACTCATTCCCTTCTCCTCACTTCCTCCATTGACATTCTCTATTAGTTTGTGTTGTTTGATATGCGATCGTTCTTCTATTTTCATTTGAGTTTTCAATTTGTCCACATAGCAACAACGATCTTCTATTTACCGTTAAGGTCTTTTTCTCTATTCACAATGCCTCACACTTCGATAATCTCCCTTCTTTATGATCATTCTCTATAATGTTTAGTTTCTCATATAAATTAAGCTACCACATTTATATGCTTCTTTTGATAATGATTGTAATTTTAATAGATAGATGTTTTATTTTAATAATAATTACCATAATAAAAATTAAACTTATAACTTATTAAAAGTAATTCATTAGTGAGTTATTAAATAAATAGAATATGAGTTTTATATAAAAAAATTGACAAATTATAATTTTAATTTAAAATTAGTTATGTTATTTAAAATTCAAATATAGAATGTTAAAATAAATTGAATATATATATTTTGAAATTCAAATTTTTAAAAATAAAATTAGTCTTAATATACATGTTAAGTTTGTTATGAAAAAATTGAGTACTTTACCATGCAATAATTAACTTTATTTCAAAACAAAAGAATAATTAACTTTCTTTTATTAATGATTGAGATTCTAATGCTTAACCGTTTTATTTTAATAATTATCATAATAAAAACTAAAGTTATAACCTACAAAAATTGAACCCTTATGTAAGAGTAATTAATTTTTTTTGGTCAAGTAATTAATTAGTAGATTTACAAATAATTTGAATATTTATTTATTTACTATAATATAAAATCTTAGAGTTCTCATAAAATTAGAACCTTAGCATAAAATTAAAGTACTAAATATTAAATTTATTTTGAATTTCAAAATTTTAAAAATGAAATCACATTTAAGATTAAAAAATATATTCTCTGAGAATAATATAAAAGTTACATTTGTTAATCTCTAAAAAAGATAGTCTACAAAAAGTAGTTACGTTTCTTTGTTTATTTTTTAATTCATTTGATTTATTAAGTACTTTATATTGAATAATTAATTTTAATGCACTTAAATTTGATATTGAAGTTATATTTTTTAAAACAATGTAAATGATGTCTAAATTTATTAATTTATTAAGACTAAACGAGGGAAGATGGTTGTTGAACTCAAAAGAAAAAAATGGTTATATGTAAATGAAGAATTCTTGTATTTTAATAGAGTATAGATAAAGATATAGATTATAGAATTGTAGATATAGATTACAGTGTACCATAATCCAAACAAAACTTATATATACTTTTTATAAAAAAAATTGTTATATGTTTTCTTATAGAAAGAAATAAATTGGTAAAAAATTAGTAGCAAACAAATTTAATAAATATATTAATTTTTTAATCGAATTTGGATCTACTGAAAATAAAATTAATAAATAAAAAAAGTAAAAATATTCCAAATTAAAAAAAAATACTAAATAACAGTAATTATAAGATAACAAAAAAATAATAATGTAGAAGACAATGAAGATATGTCCATACATGTAACGACCCTAAAATTCGAGACGAATCTACGTTAGGAAAGTTACTCCGCCATACCGTTCGACCGAATTTTTGGCAGCATAATGACATAGTAAGGAGAAAACCAAAATTTTTCCTGGAACCTAATAAGCAGAAAACACTTCAAAGGGTTTCAAAGAATGTCCAACCCCCACCAAACTACAATCAGAGAATGGGTTGGGCTACAACCAGAGTTCCAAAGTACATTCTCTTAGACAAACGAACACGCGACGGAAAGTGAACTCAACCAGAATGAAAAAAAATTACTAACTAAGAAGTACAAAAGACAACATAGTGTTGCGCGACCAGACAAATAAAACAGAAACTAAAACATGATAATTACAAGCGAGAACTCTAAGCCAAAAGAAAATAGGAAGGAAACAGGGTCCCACAGCCTCGTCGGGTCGTCGTCGTCATCAACCGCCTAAGGGTTTCTTACCTGCAACCAAAAACAACAAAGTAGACGGTTGAGTATAAAAATACTCAGTAAGCAGTCCACACACATTCAAACAAACTAGCATGCAACCGAAACAAGACTCGTCTTCTAAACTCACGCAACCCGAAACAGGTCTCACACATAACACACTTCACCCTGAGCCCCCCTGCGGTAATAACTCGAGCTCTACCTTCGGTCCTGAAACTTTGATTGACGATGCAATGAGAGAAAGCAACTCTCACGCCACTACACACTGACATAGAGCAGAGCAGGTACGTATCCTACACGCCCACATGGGGATCACCCCTAAGCCAAAGACGGATAATGGAAAGCAACCACTCCCTGACGGGGACGTACCCCAGGCTCTCACAACGCAACACGCTAGCATAGTGCAGTGAGGTACGTAACCAACATGCCCTATGGGGAATCGCCCCTAAACTAGCACGGGATAATGGAAAGCAACCATTCCCTGATCTCAACGGGGGCGTACCTCAATCTCACGAGCCTATCATATATCGTCAACCTAGAGGTTCCGACTCGCTCAGGCGTAACTCAGGGTTTAGTAAGTCCTGGGTTTTGCGCTTCATAAGGTTATTTAGGATTCTAACTAGACATTCCCAATATCCTCGACCCATTCTCAAGAGTCCCAAATTCAGCAAGGTTCTCACTTTTAGCCAACACCTCAAACTACCCAAATTTCACTTTCAGACCACACTCAGTTAGACGTCCGACTTAGCCTTAACCCAAGCCCACACATGTTTGCTCAGCTCCTTGCTTCACGTCGATAAACGCCTCCCTAACTAGCATTCTGACATAGCCCAAATCCGCCTCGCAGAACGCTCGTAAGCTATGTCTCACTCCGAGTCTGTTGTCACACTCATAATGACTCACCTCGAAGCATTCTCGTCTTTGGTCTGTTACCATGACTACCATGGCTCACCACAAGACATCATTGTCCCAGGTCTGCTGCCACACACCCTGTGACTCACCAGAGACATCATCAATACACAAACTCCATGCTAGTTTCTTGCCACACAAAGTTGTAGGATAACGTCACCTAAATAAGGAGTAAGGTAGGGACTACTAGCCCAAGGGGGATGAGGGGTTCCATGACCATTCTCTTGACTTGGTACTAAAACCATAATCGAAGATACATACTAACAATCATGCGAGCAATACTAGCTGCATATCGACTATGATTCTCCACCACACATGCGCGAACTCATTCACAGTCAGAACCCACCCCTTTAACATACACAACAACACAAGGTTTCAACCTACAAGCTATGTAAGCTAGCTCTTTCACTTATGAACTTGCTTCCGGATCAAGTTGGCTACATACTAATACTACCTGTGGGCAATGACTCCAACCAGAATTTTGCCTTATCCTGCAGAGAAAAAGAAAACAGTCGTAAGCGAATAGCATCAGGAGATACACCATTAATTTTTACCGTACCCACGATTTCAAAGAAAAGATCTTAGATGCAGATTGAGATCCTCAGTGGCATGTCCTCTGAAGGCATTTTCTCGAACCATCTGGATGAGACCAGTTTTTATCTCAAAATTATTAGCCTGAATAGGAGCATAAATAATTCCAGATTGGTTTCCAGCAAAAGTGGGCTGGAAGTGCTCCCTAATGGGCTTATACTCTCCCTGTTTCTCCTCCATGATTCTGACCTTGTCCTTAGTCTCTTTAAGCTTCCTTCTGAAAGTTCTGTCAATTTCAGGATCAAAAGGAACTAGATCTGTTTCTAAGTTACTTCGCATGCAACACACAACACAGAAAATAGAAAATTTAAAACTAACAAAAAAACCAAAATTCTAAAATAAACACAAAATTCAACACAAAATCAAAAGAAACAGAAAAAACACAAAAACTACAAACACAAAAGGAAAACAAACTCTAGATTAAGACCACGTGATTTCTTAATAGTATTAAAAGAATTAAATAAACGCCAATCCCCAACAACGACGCCAAAAACTTGTTGCGTAAATTTTGCAAGACCGTAAGTGTACGGGTCAAGTTTTAATATAGTGAATTTGAGTACGAGTATCGTCCACAGGATTCGATATTTAATTCAATTAATTCCTATCAATAACACCATTCAATTTTATCTAGAAAATTAGACTTAAAGTGAGGTGAAACACAAAATCAAAGAGTGAAAATTGAGAACAATCAGGAGAGACGAATATCTTAGGGACTAGATTTCACCAATTAATTAACTATTTTATTGAGATAATACTAATGGGTTATTGCACTGCTTTTATAAACCAAGAAACTAATATAACAAATAACCTCTCTCGAGGTAAGTGAATCTCATGCAAGACATAGAATTAAACATCTCTGTTCAACCTAAAAATCAAACATGACACTAAGTTAAATTCTTATGGGTTTCTAATAACATTTCAATCATTCTCATGTCAAAGTAACTATCAGTCATGCAATTGAGATCAGATCTAAAATATCTTTCACAAGAATAAATTCAGACCTAACAACAAATAAACCGTGATCAAGAGTCTATAAGGATTAAGGATGCAATTGCATGAATAAAAGCATTACAATAAACTAAAAGCAGTTAATTCAACAAAATAACATAATTAAAAGGCTACATCTATCCCTAACATAACAAGTTTAGCTACTCATGTCCACTATAAATCCTACTAAACTTGAATAAAAACCATAGTTCAACAATCAAAGTGAAAAGAACGAAGAAAGAACTCTCGTGGCGTGAATGGCAACGATCCCGACACCTATCACGAAACCCAAGCTCCAAAAAAGTCTTCTCCTTGAAATCTCTCCAAAATCTTCTTACAATCTCTCACAATAGTGTTTAGACAATGGTGTGAAAATCTCTCCAAAAAGCCCCCTTTTGCAAGAAGCATCCTTTCCTTTTTATATTAATGGCACGACGTTGCAACGCTGGGCATGACGTTGCAACGTCGTGCCCTAGAGAATAAATAAAAAAAAGAAAATATCTAGCAGCGTTGCAACGCTGAGGACAACATTGCAACGCTGTTACCCTCGCGCGCCTTTAGCTATCGAAGTAGCGTTGCAACGCCATCGCTACGGATCATCATGGCGTCTTTGCTGCGTGTGGAGCGTTGCAACGCTGCAAAGCAGCGTTGAAACGCCATCGGTAAGAGCTTCTATAGTAGAGTTCGGCTGCACACAGAGCGTTGCAACGCCATCTCCACGGATATGATGGCTTGGTTTGACCTTCTTCCTTCCATTTTTTGTCAATTTTTGGCTCCCTTAGGCAATCTTTGACTCGTTTTTCATTCATAATTCTCCATCAATCCTTATATTGCTTTTTATCCTGAAATTCAACAAATTAAGTACGTGAAAGCATTGAAATTATCACAAAACTAGCATATTTCAAGCCTAAGGATAGCACATTTTGTGTGCTATTAATCATCTATAAAAGACATAAAATATTCACATCCTCCCCTGGCTTTAACATTCATCGGACCATAAAGGTCTGAATGTATAAGCTCAAGAGGTTCTTTGGCTCTATAACCTTTTCCACTAAAAGGTCTTTTAGTCATTTTGCCTTCTAGGCAGGATTCACATACAAGTAAAGTATTTTCTTCTAACTCATTTAGAAGTCCATTGTTTACCAATCTCTCAATCCTATTGAGATTAAAGTGACCCAATCTTAGATGCCAAAGATGAGCATTTTCTTTAGGAGAAATTTTACGTTTCTTAGTTTGTGCGTTTTCAGTTTTAAATAATTCAGTGTTCAAAACCATTTTGACTGAATTAGGCCTTAAAACATACAATCCATTTTCTAATGAAGCTGAACATATTTCCACACCTTTCTTCAAAATAAACACTTTATTCATTGGGAAACAAACAGAAATACATTGTTCTATGAGGCAAGAAATTGAAATAAGGTTTCTAGTAAACCCTGGTATCACTAATATATTGTCCAACAACATATATTTCTTGCCAAAATAAAGTTTCATCGTGCCTCTTTTACTACTGGTGAGACGACTTCTCCATTTCCAACTCAGAGTGTTATCTCACCTTTCTGTAGCTGCTGCCAGGAATCAATTCCCTGAAAAGAAGAGCAAACATGATTAGTGGCGCCTGAATCAAGTATCCAAGCAGTTTTATCATTATCCACTATACAAGCTTCTAGGCAAAGTAAATCATATTTATCTTCCTTCTTCTTTTCTGCAATGTACTTCGGACAGTTCTGTTTCCAATGCCCGTCTTCGTTGCAGTGGAAACACTTTCCTTTGTCAGCAACTTCTTTGACTTTCTTGCCCTTACAGGCGCGACTTTGTCAGCTCGTTTCCCTTTACCAACCTTCTTCATGTTATTCTTCTTCCCTTTCAGGTTAGAAGAAGATGAAACCACTGTTTTTGTCCCAGTGGTCGAACCTCTGTGATAACTCCTACTGGCAACATTTGCCTCACCTTTCGATCCCTGAATTTTCATCAAATATTGAAAAGTCTGGAGTTCATTCAAAAGGGAGGTAAGATTAAAAGTAAGCTTGTTCATAACAACATTACTTCTAAACTGTAGGAACCTATCTGGAAGGGTTTCCAGAATGAAGCTGGCCTGGCTCAACTCATTGATGGAAGCACCATTCGACTCCGCGATGTTAAAGTGCACCATCATATCTAGGACATGATCCCGAACAGATGTACCCTCTGGCATCCTTGAGTTAAATATGTACTTTAGGGCATTGTGTCGGGCCTGTGTGAACTGTTGTCCAAACATACACTGCACAGAATCCATGATTTCCTTGGCGGTTATCATGCCCTCATGCTTCTTGGCTAATATGTCAGACATACTTGCAAGAATGTAGACCTTGGCCTTATCATTGGCCTTGATCCATTGATCATATGCATCACGAACATTTCGTGACGCATTCGAGCCTGGCACCTGAAGACACTCCTCAGTGAGCACAAACTTTAGATCATCCACTACCAATATAGTGTTGAGTTTGTTTTTCCAATTCATCATATTCTCTCCGGTTAACTTTTTCGCACCCAATAAGGAAATAATAGAGCTATACATTTTTGCTGAAAAATTTACAAACGAACTTGTATGAGTTTCTTGCTATAACTCTGTCCAATCATGTTTTAGCTAATTATCAAATGATTCCTAGGCCATTTATAATTTGCAATGATACTCCAAAGGTTTAGAATGTATGACACCGAAGGGTAATAAAAAATACTTCTCCTCTGGATCAAGACACTCTTGACCAAAACCTAATGTCAGAATAACTCTTATTCCTATAGGCTTTAGTTACCATTTTTCGGTCAGGATACATACACAACTTATGTACCCCGTGAGTGTAACCATTTGTCTTTAGATCCTAGAGTCTCCATCCAATAAAATCCGCCGAAGGGAGGACTAGATTGAAAAAAAGTCTAAGGAAATCTTTATCCCTTTCAGTGTATACTGTGTTCGATCCCCTATGATCAAGCCCTCCGAAGGGATTGTCTGGTCCAGGCCAAACTAGCAGGCTGACTATAGTGGTCTAACGGTGTAAACCGACAAAAGAGACCATAGGTTTTGTTTTTCACTAAACCTGCTCCCACTCACTATAAGTATCCTCTTCATTCACCTTGATATTGACTCATACAAACACCATCCGAAGGGGGACGCTCCCGTTTGTGCCATGAGGCCAAGTATGAGTCTCACGGTGTGAACTTCCCGGAGATAACGTAGGTGGAAAAATATGTATCTCATACACTTTTCCTCCCACTGAATACTTTAAAGTTATAGGAGTCTTACTTAGGCTAAAACCCGGCTAATGGTTTTATCTAACTCTATCAATATAACTCTTATATCGATAATCAATATAACTCTTATATTGATTTTATCCTAAGTTTGTTAATATAACTTTTTATATTAAACCTAGGATTTCTAGTTTATTAACCCCTTAATAAACCCGCTGACGCTACTGTAATTTATAAACTCTCTGATTAAATTTCACTCCTTGGTCAGTTCTCGGGTAGGGGTGTTCCGTTTTCGTCAGCTTAAAGACCCCAGCCTAGACAGAACATTCCTTAAACAGAGTTTCTCTTTTAATCATAGCTTATAAATCACTTGGTTTCTAATTCTAATCTAATTAGAACTAGATAACCTAAAGTCTATTATTTCCAAGTTTTAAACATTTTAAAACTAATAATTAACCATAGGTGACATCCATACTATGTTATGGTGCTGAATCATTCATCACATGAATAATAAAACATTCATAGCATAATCATCTCATGATATATAATGCATGTCAATGCTGTCCATAAATTAATATAACAACTTTATATTAATTAATCATGCAAACTATATAATATAACTCTTTAAATTATAAATGATGCATGAAAATGCTTAACCTAAGGTGGGATTTTTAAAATAAAAGCATACATTATGCATGACAATAATTACACAACAATTGCATAATTTAAATAGCAAAATTAGACCAATTTTGGCACCCTAAATTCAATTTTAATTAATATAATCTAATTATATTAATTAAAAATAAATAAATATATTAAATATAAAATGTTTTTATAATTAATATATAAAATAATACAAAAACGTTTTTGCCCGTTGATGCTCGCTGAAACGCCTTCGGCGTTGCAACGCTGATGGCAACGTTACAACGTTGTAAGTTGTCCGTTTTTGCCCGTTGGAGCGCATTGCAAAACACCTTCAGCGTTGCAACGCTGCCTCTGATGCGCGCCTCCTTCTGCAACCGCAGCGTTGCAACGCCAATGAACAACGTTGCAACGCTGCACACAGACAACAACATGAATTCTCCAATTCTTGCTCGTTTTCGCTCCGATTTTCTCAGCAACCACTTTGCCTCGATCAACACGGACTTACAGACTCGATTTACAATTAAAATTGCCCAAAACACCGGGCCCTTACATTGAACGATTCAATGGAAAATTGTAAATCTAAGTGCCAAAATCGAAAACATCTAATTTGCAAACCGTTCATACATCTCATCCAAAACAGTAAATCCCACCTCGTTCTTGAAAAATCCGAGCGTAAATCAAGAACGCATGGTTGGGTTCTCGATACTAATTGAAGGAATCGAGTCCGCGCAATGGAGGCGCGATTGTGAATCGCGCGTTCTCAATTTTTTGCTACAACGATTACATTCAAGAACGAAAACAACTAGATTAAGCATAAAACATAATATGGACAACAAGAAATATACCTTTGAAGAACCTTTCTTCGAGTGCTCCTTCTCCCACGACCACGATCTCAGCAACACGAACCCAAGAACGGATGAACACTATCACCGGATCTTCCCCGTTGTTCTCTAGGTGAGAGAGGAAGGTGGGTTCCCTTTAGGTGATATGAGATGTTGTGAGAGAGGTTTGTGTTTTTGGAACTCTTCCAATAACACAACAAAGGCTTAAAATTCCTTAACCTAGTTGCATCTCATGCAACCATATATATAGGGAAATAGGATGGAAATGACCATCCTACCCCTCCTTTATTCTCTCTTTAGTATATGGTTTATATGTGAATCTAATTCACATTAAAACTATATATTATATTAATTATATCACATATAATTGATATAACACCTCATGTATGAAATTGAACACTTCAATTTCATTCCTAACTTTATACCCTCAATATTACCATGTTGAGCCAACGGAGGGACCTAATGGACCTACAGTTCATGAGCTTCAATGATGTGAGATTAACTGATCAAACTCTTTGATCCAGTTAATCAATATTCATTAACTACAAGTCACTCCACTATAGATTTGCAGCTGCACTCTCCTCACTATAGATTGTATTGTGTCCACTGATATAGTCATTACCCATGAGTCGACCCTTCACAGGTTGTTCGTGATCACAGTTGGATTAAATTACCGTTTTACCCCTGCGATTACCTCTTTGTTCCTTAAGCACCATTGATCCTCTAATGAACAACAAGTCTAAGGTCCTACCATAGACTCATACCCTCATAGAGGGTGGGGCCCCGTTGTTCAAGACCTGGAGTCAGTTCTTAAGGGAACAACCTATCTTGATTCCTTAGTGTAGGAATGAGTGAATTCCATCTTGCAGCTTAAGTTCCCAGCTACCTACGAGGTTATGTCCCCGAGAAGGTAGGCGTGTTGAGTCGGCTGGCCCACTCTCACCCATACTAGTCTAAGGACAAACCCCTATAAGCAGAAGTTCTTAACTCGCTCAGGATTCAGGTCGAGTCACTAATGACCATCTATAAATTACTAGTCTTATCCTCATTAGCGATTATGTTACACCGGTTAGACTAATGATTTCTTGATCCGGTCTTGTATGAACTCTTCATACAGGATGCCCCCACTCGCATGTCAACTACATGAATGAGTTGGATCACCTCATTTGTACTAATTACAAAGTGGGCCGCATCCATGGTGTTACCAGAATAAGGTTTCCAACCTTATTCTTATACCATAGACCATTTAGGTTATATTCTTGAACACAATCCAAATAGTGTCCACTACACTGATGTTCAAGATATATATTATAACCTTGGAGCTTAGTTTATTGGATTTATAAAGCAAGACTGTAATTTTACCAAAACAAATAACTCTTTATTTCTTTGATCAAAATTACACAAGTTTTAGGGCATATATCCCAACAAATCCACGGTATTCCGGTGATGGTCGGTTGTAGCACGGAGAGGAAAGGCGAGGGTGGTTTGACGGCGAGATGGTGAGCAACCGACGACGATTGATCTACAGGGGGAGGAGAACGACCCTGCTTCACGGTCGGACGACTTGCGAGGAGATGGATGAAACTGCTGCCAGCACGTGCTACTTTTGGACGAAAGGGGGCTGCCGGAAGTGGACGGTGGTTGGATCGTTGTCGACGGCGGCAGAATCCGATGGAGAAACGTAGGAGGCGGCGACGACATCCTTGGCTTCACGAAGAAGAAGACGAAGAAGAAAGTGGGGGGGTGGCGTGAAACGCAACCTGCGTTTTCTTCTTTTTTCCTTTTTTTTTTTTAATAAGAAAGGGTTTAATAAAACTAAAGAAAATTTATATTTTTCTTATTTAAACCAAAAACTTCTCATTTTCTAAGACAAATTTTCCATATTTACTTTAACTTATTCCCAAAATATGAAATAAGCCCAATTTAAAACTAAAAAAATTTAGAAAAATATCTGAAAATTTTCGAGCGTCACATCCTCTCCACCTTAAGAACTTTCGTCCTCGAAAGTGGCTAGTCCTCGAACGACTCTAGGTAGTTCGCCTTCATCTCGTCCTCACGCTCCCAAGTAGCTTCCTTGAGCTGATGGTTTTGCCACAGGACTTTGACAAGGTCGATTTCTTGGTTCCTCAACGCTTCTTTCTCACGAGCTAAGATCTCCACTGACCCATCCTCATAGCTCAAGTCCAGATTGACCTGCAGTGGCTCGAAACCTATCACGCGAGATGCATCTAGCACATACTCTCGCAACATCGACATGTGGAACACGTCGTGCACGGCTGGTAGAGATGGTGGCAAGGCTAAACGGTACACCTCCGAGCTAATTCGCTCCAAGACCTCGAATGACCCGATGAACCTAGGATTCAACTACCCTTTCATGCCTTTTATAGGTGCAACCTTCAGAAAAAGCGTAATCCCCCAACTGCAAACTCCAAGACACAAGCCCGAGGCATGCCCTCTAAGATCTGATTCAATCTCTCAGTCTGCTCGTCTATCTGTGGAAGGAACATCATGTTGAAGCTACACTCAACCCCTAAGGCTTCCTGAAAGCCCCACCAGAAGCAAAATGCGAATAAGGACTCCCTGTCAGAGACTGCCTGAACTGGAACTCCGTGCAACCTGACAATCTCTTCCATAAACATCTTCACCCCCTTCTCCACTGCATAAGTCGGTTTCCTGAGAAGGAAATGCACTGACTAGTCAACTTGTCCGCGATCATCCAGACCACTGTGAATCCTTTAACTGTTCGGAGAAGGCCAAAAATGAAACCCATCGAAATCTCTTTCCATTTCCACTGCAGTACTGTTGATGCATAATTAATATTGCAATACCGCAGTGTACGGGTCAAGTTTTAGTATAGTGATTTAAGAGTCCAAGTATCGTCCTCGGGAATGAGTTTCTAGATTAATTAATTACTAAGATACTAATTCTCAATTTTAGCTAAAGAAACATAACATGGATAGGTGATGAAAGTAAAAACAAACAACAGACTAACATGTGGAGACACAAATTGATAGATTTAAGGAAAGTGATTTTACAAGTTAAAGACTTAACTAACACATGCAATGAACCAATGAGATGAATTTATAAACAAGAAGCAAAATACTCAAGAAAACCTCTCGATTCTTAGTGAGCCTCCCACATGCAATAAACTCCATAGTCTCCATATGAACCTACGACATGCATGGCATAAGCAACTTCTTTATGTGTTTCCCTTAAGATTTCTAATTCACATGCCAGATTTCTAAGGATTTTGACAACTTTGCTCTAATTCAAGTTTTATCTCTCGAGTCCACTTAAACCAACAAATTAAGAGTTAAGATCAAATTTCCAAAAATAAGGACAAAACATGCTTCAATTCATAGTAAGAAAGTCTCAACAAGTAAATCAAATCCTAACTACAATATTTAGCTACTCTAAATCACATGAAAATCAAGATAAACATGTAGAAAATGTCTTAGAACGTTATTACAATCTGAAAGAAAAGGAAATTAAACTTATGTGTCGATGTCGGTACTTCGTCTTCAAGCTCCCGTCTTCGATTGCGAACCTCCATGGATGCTTTGGCTCCCAAAAACGCTCTTTTCTCTTTTCTTACAAAGTGTATTTCGAAAATAGGGTGGATTGTCTATCAATTTTGGCTCCCCTTACAAGAATGCATAATGTTCTATTTATAAGTTTAATCGGTACAACGTTGCAACGCTAGGGACAGCGTTGCAACGTTGTACCCTAAACGCGTGGTAAATAAGGAAACAGTCGGCAGCGTTGCAACGTCGCTACCCTAGTGTGCGCGTTCTCTATCGGCGTTGCGTATGCGCTGCCGCACGCGGCGTTGCAACGCTATCTGCACGACCTTCATACGCATCTTCTTATCGAGATAGCGTTGCAACGCCCTAAGGTAGCGTTGCAACGCTATCGCCTAAAGTCTTCAATGCCTCTAAACAACAAGCATGACGTTGCAACGCTCTGCATGGCATTTCAACGCCATCACCTCGGGTCTTCAAGCTTGGATTGATCTTTCTTCTTCTGAATGATGTTATTTTTAGCTCCAAATAGCCTCGTTTCGATCCCGAGTGATCCAAAATGTCTCCAAAATGTCCTGTTTAAGCTCTTATCCTGAAATTGAGTGATTTAAACAAGTAAAAGCCTTGAAATCATCATAAAACTAGCAATAATTAAGCCTAAGGATAACACATTTTGTGTGCTATCAGGTACCCCTAAGGGTTACAACTCTCGATCTTGTAATCTTTCACTAGCTCCAGTTATCTGTGTTGTCTCATACTCAGTTTCTTCTGAGTAACCAAGTACTTCAAGCTCTTGTGACCTGTAAACATCTGAATTTCCTCGCCGTAAAGGCCACTCCCCAGATTTTCAAAGTAAAGACTACCGCAGTTAGTTCTAAGTCATGAGTTGGGTATTACCGCTCATAGTCCTTCAACTGACGGAACGTAGGCAATGACATTCCCATTCTGCATCAAATCACGACCCAAACCTTTCTTGGAAGCATCACTGTACGCCACGAAAACTCCTGAGTCATCAGGCTCTGTGAGTACCGGTCGTTGAGATCAACTTCTGATTCAATCCTGGAAACTGGTCTTACACGTGTCACTTCACACGAGAGCATTTTTTTGTGTCAACTGGGTGAGAAGTGTATAAATCTTGGAGAAGTCTCTTACGAAACGTCGAAAACCGCCAGCTAAGCCCAAGAAACTGCGAACCTCAGTAACGGTCTTGGGTCAAGGCCATTTTGAAAGAGCTTTCACCTTTGTTGGGTTTACCGAAATGCCTTCCTTAGACACAACGTGCCTCAGAAAGGACACCTTGTTCAACCAAACTCACACTTTGAGATCTTAACATACAATTGGCTTTCCCCCAAAGCAGTCAAGACTCTCCTTAAGTGGCCCTCATGATCTTCACTCGACTTCGAGTAGATCAGGATGTCGTCAATAAACACGATAACGAAGGCAACTAGATCTTAAGCTCTTTCAACTCGGTTGGGGCCATACGACACGAGGCTTTCGATAGAGGTATGGTGCTTGGCTCTAGCCTGATACTAAAAACCCACCTCCCTGACTGGAGGTAAACTGGGTAAATCCTCGAAAACATATCCGCGCACTCTCTGATTACTGGGACTGTCGACACGTCCTCTTTCTCGTTCCTCAGGTTTGACGTACTTGCCAAGAAGGCCGAAGCTCCTTGGCCAACCAACCTACTTGCCTTTAGGGTTGAAGCCACTTTTGGAACCGTTCTTGACTCAGTCTCCTTGCACATGAGGCTCAGTTTTGATGGAGGTTTAAACACGACTTCCTTACGGTGACCATTGATGTGGGCATGAATCGCAACAGGCCAAACGATACTAGATTAAGTCCACGGCTTCTATGACCATGACCTCTTTGACCACCCCGACCACGATCTTCGGTGGCTGGCCTTCCACGACCCTTTCTACCGGCCATTCACCTTAATTTTCAAGCCAACAAGTAAACGTCTCACAATTACCTACCTTAAGAGCGGGGTCAGAAAGAAAGGAAAAAGAAATCAACGCATAACAATATAAGAACAGTAAAATGAGCAAACATATAAGTCCCTATCTACTTTACTAATTAGTTAACAGATACCAAACCTTGCAGCGACGAGACGACTTCCCTGCGAGAGGCTGTAAAGAACAGGAAGCTCACAATGTAAGCGAGTCTACAGAATCTAAAACCTAGGCTCTGATACCAACTGTAACGACCCTAAAATTCGAGACGAACCTACGTTAGGGAAGTTACTCCGCCACACCATTCGACCGAAATTTCGGCAGCATAACGACATAGCAAGGAGAAAACCAAAATTTTTTCTGGAACCTAACAAGCAGAAAACACTTCAAAGAGTTTCAAATAATGCCCAACCCCCACCAAACTACAATCATAGAATGGGTTGGGCTACAACCAGAGTTCCAAAGTACATTCTCTTGGACAAACGAAAGCGCAACGGAAAGTGAACTTAACCAGAATGAAAAAAAATTACTAACTAAGAAGTACAAGAGACAACATAGTGTTGCGCGACCAGGCAAATAAAATAGAAACTAACACATGATAATTACAAGCGAGAACTCTAAGCCAAAAGAAAACAGGAAGGAAACAGGGTCCCACAGCCTCGTCGGGTCGTCGTCGTCATCAACCGCCTCAGGGTTTCTTACCTGCAACCAAAAACAACAAACTAGACGAGTGAGTATAAAAATACTAAGTAAGCAACTCACTCACGTTCAAACAAAATAACATGCAACCGAAACAAGACTCGTCTTCTAAACTCACTCAACCTGAAACAGGTCTCACACTTAGCACACTTCACCCTGAGCCCCCCTGTGGTAATAACTCGAGCTCTACCTTCGGTCATGGAACTTTGATTGACGATGCAATGAGAGAAAGCAACTCTCACGCCACTACACACTGGCATAGAGCAGAGTAGGTATGTATCCTACACGCCCTATGGGGAATCACCCCTAAGCCAACACGGAATAATGGAAAGTAACCACTCCTTAACAGGGACGTACCCCAGACTCTCACAACGCAACACGCTAGCATAATGCAGTGAGGTACGTAACCAACACGCCCTATGGGGAATCGCCCCTAAGCTAGCACGGGATAATGGAAAGCAACCATTCCCTGATCTCAACGGGGGCGTACCCCAATCTCACGAGCCTATCATATATCCTCAACCTAGAGGTTCCAACTCGCTCAAGCGTAACTCAGAGTTTAGTAAGTGCTGGATTTCGCGCTTCATAAGGTTATTTAGGGTTTTATCTAGACATTCCCAATATCCTCGACCCATTCTCAAGAGCCCCAAATTCAGCAAGGTTCTCACTTTCAGCCAACACCTCAAACTACTAAAATTCCACTTTTAGACCACACTCAGTTAGATGTCCGACTTAGCCTTACCCCAAGCCTACACAGGTTTTCTCAGCTCCTTGCTTCACGTCAGTAAACACCTACCTAACTAGCATTCTGACATAGCCAGACCCGCCTCGCAGGATGCTCGTAAGCTATGTCTCACTCCGAGTCTGTTGCCACACTCATGGTGACTCACCTCGAAACATTCTCATCTTTGGTCTGTTGCCATGACTACCATGGCTCACCACAAGACATCATTGTCCCTGGTCTGCTACCACACACCATGTGACTCACCAGAGACATCATCAATACACAAACTCCATGCTAGTTTCTTGCCACACAAGGTTGTAGGATAACGTCACCTAAATAAGGAGTAAGGTAGGGACTACTAGCCCGGGGGGGGGGGGTTCCATGACCATTCTCTTGACTTGGTACTAAAACCATAATCGAAGATACATACTAACAATCTGATGAACAATACTAGCTGCATATCGACTATGATCCTCCACCACACATGTGCGAACTCATTCATGGTCAGAACCCACCCCTTTAACATACACAACAACACAAGGTTTCAACCTACATGCTATGCAAGCCAGCTCTTTCAATTATGAGCTCGCTTCCAGATCAAGTTGGCTACATACACTGATTCGAGAACCCATGGAACAATCACTTCCTTTAAAAGTCGAACACAAGCTCACCTAAAAAAATCCTAAGGAAACGACACCAACGTTGCCTAGAGCTCACCTTTAATGCCAACCAACAATTATAGCGATCTAAACAACTTAAATACGAATCAGAACTTAAGGCGTTGCACCCAAGGGTCACATTTGGCCCCCAAACACAAGATCCAAAACATTAGTTGCAACTACGAACCCTTTAACAAGAATAGCCTCACACTTAGGCGATCTTAAGCCCAACACATAAATCCTCTACTCGGTTTGGTCAACTACACCGTGCCCCACACGCCCATACTAAACCAGTATGTGTAATTCCAAACTACCGCTGACATAACCCAACCTCAACCAACCCCTAACATAGACAAACTCTTAAGGTACCATGCTAGCACAAAACATTAAGCCCCTAGTTCCACATTGGCCTCGTACCTTTAGGCCTTTTAGCTCAAATGACCCCATACAATCCTTCCGACCAACAAACGTATCGTAAGGCACAATTTCGAGCATACTATCACAATTCGCTAGGGGCCTCACATAATCAAAGCAAACAATAACTTATCGGGCTTAAATCCAAATGACTACTTACTTGGATAACCAAGGTTCTGGAGTTCGAATCTTAAAAAAATCACGTTCCAAACACTTAAATTGAAAATGGAATCGAGAAAATAGAAGCGATGGTTTGTACCTAACCGATGGTGGCGACGACGATAATTTTCCAGCGAGCGGCGGCGGCGGCGGCTTCTGGCGAGTGGCGGAACGTGGAGCATAGATCCGAGATGGCGATGACCCGATCTATTCAAAACCAACATCCAATTCAAGAGAACCAGATTAAAAGCAATCAAACCAACCGAACCAAAAACCAATGCGTTTTCTTGAAAAAAAACTTACCGGCGAAGTTGAATCCACGGTATTCCGGTGATGGTCGGTTGCGTCATGAAGAGGAAAGGCGAGGGTGGTCGGACGGCGAGATGGTGAGCAACCGGCGGCGATATATCTGAAGGGTGAGGAGAGCGACCCTGCTTCAAGGAGATGGACAAAACTGTTGCCAGCACGTGCTACTTTTGGGCGGAAGGGGGCTGCCGAAAGTGGACGGTGGTTGGATCGCTGCCATCGGCGGCTGAATCCGATGAAGAAACGTAGGAGGCGACAGCGACATCCTTGGCTTCACGAAGAAGAAAGTGGGGGGGGGGGGCGGCGTGAAACGCAACCTACGTTTTCTTCTTCTTTCTTTATTCTTTTTTTTTATAAGAAAAAGTTTAATAAAACTAAATAAAATTTATATTTTTCTTATTTAAACCAAAAACTTATCTCCTTTTCTAAGGAAACTTTTTCATATTTACTTTAACTTATTCCCAAAATACGAAATAAGCCCAATTTAAAACTAAAAAATTTTAGAAAATTATCTGAAAATTTTCGGGCGTCTAAGAAGAAAACTTGAAAATTTTCAAGTTTTCTTCTTTTCAAGGTAACGCTACTTCTTCGCCCGATAGAGCGCGCGTTAGGGTAGCGACGTTACCTTAACGCCCTCTCAGCGTTGCAACGCCATCGATATTTTTTATATATACCACGCGGTTAGGGTACAACATTGCAACGCTGTCCCTAGCATTGCAACGCTGTACCGATTGTGCCTATAAAGAGAACCTTATGTTTTCTTGCAAGGGGAGCCGAATTTGATAGAGAATTCACCCTAATTTCGAAATACACTTTGTGAGAAGAGAAAATAGAGCATTCTTGGGAGCCAAAGAAATCGTGGAGGTTCGAGATCGAAGACGGGAGCTCGGAGACGAAGGACCGACATCGACACATAAGTTTAATATCCTTTTCTTTTCGATTGTAATACCGTTTAAAGACGTTTTCTACATGTTTAACGTGGTTTTCTTGTGATTTAGAGTAGCTAAATGTTGTAGTTAGGATTTGATTTGCATGTTAAGACTTATTTGCTATGTATTGAAACATGTTTTATTCTTTTTTTTGGCAATTCGTTCTTTAACTCTTTGATATTCTTGGTTTAAGTGGACTCGAGAGATAAAACTTAGATTAAGCAAAGTTGTCAAAACCCTTAGGAGTCTGGCATGAGAATGACCTAGAAGTCTAAGGGAAACACATAAAGAAGTTGCTTAATGTCATGCATGTTGTAGGTTCATATGGAGACTATAGAATTTATTGCATGTGCGAGGCTCACTAAGAATCGAGAGGTTTTCTTGAGTATTTTATTTCTTATTTATAAATTCATCACATTGGTTCATTGCATGTGTTAAGTAAGTTATTAACTTGTGAAGTCAATTTCCTCTAATTCTATCAATTCGTGTCTCCACGTGTTTGTTTGTCTTTAATTCTTGTTTCACCACCTATCCATGTTATGTTTCTTTAGCTAAAATTGATAATTAGTATCTTGGTAATTAATTAATCTAGAAACTCATTCCCGAGGACGATACTTGGACTCTTAAATCACTATACTAAAACATGACATGTACTTGCAGTATTGCATTATCAAAATTTTACGCAACAACCGCTGCCTGCAGAGCCGCCGATCATCCGTTTTCGCGCAGTCTCTTCGGTCCGTTCTTTAGCTCGTTTCGGATCTCCGTTGGGTGAGTTTTACTCATATGTCTTTAGGGTCGTGTTTCAGTTTATTAACGTTTGTGCATGTTCTTCGTTAGGGACCATTGGGAAATAGAAGCACGTTTGGAGCACGTTGTGTCTCTCAAGTCGCTCGTTGTTGTTGGATTCTTGGTAAGTAGTCATTTGGACTACACCACCCTTAACTGTAGGGCTTAGAGGAACATTGTGTAACGCCCATGTAAAAAAAAAAAAAGGGAGAAATGCAAGACTGCGTTCGCGCCTCCTCCCCACCCCCAAACTTTCTTCTTCATCTTCTCCCCTTCAATTCTTTTGTGCAGAAGCCCTAGCCGCCAACGTCTTCTTCTTCAGACACCCTTGCCGCCGGTAGCTCTCGTCGACCGGCTTTATCGCCTTCGTTGTTCTCCGTTCATTCTCCGACCAACTACGCCGACAACATCAATTCCTCCGTCCTTGTCCAGCAGACCGCACGCCAACGACGATCCCCACCTTCGTCTCTTCTTTTTCGCAGTACCTCTCGTTCCTCTGGTCTCCAAGCTGCCATTACACCGTCCCCTGCGGCCGTCTCCTTTGTTGCCGTCGACAGTAAGCGCAGTCGCCGGTGAGTTTTCTTTTTCAAGTCGCATTAGTTGGTTTGATCGGTTTTCGAGGTTTTAGTCTGGTTCTCATAAGATGGAGTTTGGTTCTGAATAGATCGGGTCGCAGGCATCTCGAATCTATGCTCCATGCGCCGCCACCCGCCGAAAGCCGTCGCCGCCGCTCGTCGGAATTGTCGCCGCCGCCACTGCTGGTTAGGTACAGACGATCGCTCCCGTTTTCTTGATTCCGTTTAAATCCTCCTTTGTGTCTATTTGGTTATTTAGTCGAGTAATTCATGTAAAGTTGTTTGGAACGTGATTTAAGTTTTATGTTTGCCAGTTAGGGTCTCGATCATGTTTAGGGCTTTGCGTGGTGCACGAGATCGAGCTCTTGGATCTTCAAATTTTTGTAAGTAGTCATTTGGATTAAAGCCTATTAAGTTATTGTTTGCTTTGATTACGTGAGGACCTTTGCGAATTGTGATAGTATACTCGGAATTGTGCCTTGTGATACGTTGGTTGGTTAGGGGGACTGTTTGGAGGTCGTTTGAGCAGAAAGGGCCTAAGGGCTTAATGTTTTGGCGCTAGCTTGGTACCTTAAGAGATTGTGTATGTTAGAGGTTGGTTAAGGTTGGGTTATGTCGGCGGTGAGTTGGAGTTATTGGAGTTAAGTATACTTACTTATTATGGGTGTGTGGGGCACGGTGTAGTTGATCAAGCCGAGTAGATGATTACTGTGCTGGGCTTAAGGTCGCCTAAGCGTGAGACTGTTCTTGTAAAGGGTTCGAGGTTGCAAACTAATGTTTTGGTTACTGTGGTTTGGGACAAATGTGACTGTTGGGTGCAACGCCTTAAGCTTCGGTTCGTGTTTAAGTTGTTTGGATCGCTATAACTAACATGGTTGGGTGTTAACGGTGAGCCCTAGGCCACGCTAGTGACCAGTCATTTCCTTGGAATTGTTTTAGGCGAGCTTGTGTTTGACCTTTAAAAGAAGTGATTGTTCCATGGGTTCTCAAATCAGTGTATGTAGCCAACTTGATCCGGTAAGCGAGCTCATAAGTGAAAGAGTTAGCTTGCATAGCTTCTAGGTTGAAACCTCGTGTTGTTGTGTATGTAAAAAAGGGATGGGTTCTGACCGGGTTTGACTTTGTGCATGTGTGGTGGAGGATCATAGCGATATGCAGCTAGTACTGCCCGCATGATTGTTAGTATGTACCCTCGATGATAGTTGTAGTACCAAGTCAAGAGAATGATCATGGAACCCCCGAGCTAGTAGTCTATACCGTACTCCTCATTTAGGTGACGTTATCCTATAACTTTGTGTGGCGAGAAACTAGCATGGAGTATGAGTATTGATGATGTCTCGTGGTGAGTCACAGCGCGTGTGGCAATAGTTCAAGGACATTGATGTCTTGTGGTAAGCCATGGTAGTCATGGCGACAGACCAAAGACGAGAACGCTTCGAGGTGAGTCATTATGAGTGTGGCAATAGACTCGGAGCGAGACTTAGCGTATGAGCGTCCTGCGGGGCAGGTCTGGGCTATGTCGGAATGCTAGTTAGGGAGACGTTTACCAACGTGAAGCAAGGAGCTGAGCAATCCGGTGTGGGCTTGGGGTAAGGCTAAGTCAGACATCTAGCTGAGTGTGGTTTGAAAGTGGAATTTGAGTACTCTGAGGGGTTGGCTAAAAGTAAAAACCTGGTTGAATTTGGGACCCCTTGAGAATGGGTTGAGGATAGTAGGGATGTCGGGGTAAAATCCTAAATAACCTTATGAAGCGCAAAACCCAACACTTACTAAACCCTGAGTTACGCCTGAGCGAGTCGGAACCTCTAGGTTGACGATATATGATAGGCTCGTGAGACTAGGGTGCGTCCCCGATGAGATCCGAGAGTGGTTGTTTTCCATTATTCCGTGCTAGCTTAGGGGCGATTCCCCATAGGGGTGTTGGTTACGTACCTCACTGCACTATGCTAGCGTGTTGCGTTGTGTGAGCCTGGGGTACGTCCCCGTCAGGGAGTGGTTGCTTTCCATTATCCTGTGCTGGCTTAGGGGCGATTCCCCATAGGGCGTGTAGGATACGTACCTGCTCTGCTCTATGCCAGTGTGTAGTGGCATGTGAGTTGCTTTCTCTCATTGCATCGTCAATCAAAGTTCCAGGACCGAAGGTAGAGCTCGAGTTATTACCACAGGAGGGCTCAAGGTGAAGTGTTCTAAGTGTGAGACGTGTGTTGGGGTTGAGTGAGTGTAGAAGACGAGTCTGGTTGGTTGCATGTTGGTGTTGGGATTTGTGCCCTAAAACTCGTAGTTTGTAATTATGTACTAATTAATGTAATAAAGTGTTATTATTTCAATAAAGTGTTATTGTTCGTTATCTACGAGTTTGCCTTCATTAAAACCCTAAATCCAATAAACTAAACATCCAAGGCTGTTAAATGAATCTCTAACTGAATGTAATGTACATAAAAAGGATCTCGGTTCGAGATACAACCTAAAGGGTCTATGGGGATAAGGTTTGGGTATCTTACCCTGGTTAAACTATGGATGTGGCCCACTTTGCATTTGATGCAAACACTGTGATCCTAACTTGTCCGTGTAGATGACATGTGAGGGGGGGATATCCTATGTAATGAGATTACATAAGACCGGACCACGAAATAGTAACCTCTAGCTGTAACTCCATTGACTAATGAGGTTTCTATTTCACTAGGATGACCTAGGAAACTTGATCTCAATCCTGAGCAGGTTACGAACTCCTGTTCGCGAGGGATTGTCCTTTGACTAGTATGGGTGAGAGTGGCCAGATTCGCCGACTCAATATGCCTACCTTCTTGGGGACATGACCGAGTGAGCGGCTGGGAACGTAACTTAGCAAGATGGAATTCACTCCTTCCCGTCTACTAGGGTAAGTAGAGGAATGTTCCCTTAAGTGGTGTCTCCGGGACTTGAACAAAGGGCCCGACCCTCTCATTGGCCCGAGAGGGACTCTGTTTGATGGTAGGACCACAAACAAATTGTTCATTAGAGGAGCACTAGTACTTAAGGTACAAGATGTAACCCAGGGGTAAAACGGTAATTTCACCCAGCTGGTGTTACGAACATTCGTGAAGGATTGACTTGCTTTTTATTGGTCAATATCCATGGACACGTAAATATATCTCTGCGATGAGAAGAGTGCGGTGTGAGACTTTAATGGAGTGTTCCCGCAGTTAACGAATGTTGATTGGGAGGTTAATGAGATTAACCGAGCAATCTCGTATCGTTGGAGCTTCTGATCTTTAGGTCCATTAGGTCCACATTCTAGCTCGTAAAGGGTTCTTAGATCATTTGAATTTGAAATGTTCAAATTCACTAGGGAATATATTTATAGTATATAGATACAATATAATATATAGTTTTGGAACTATATATTATAAAATAAATGTGACTATGATTCATATTAAATTATATGAGAGAATTGAATATTTGAAAGAATTCAAATATTATATTAAATGTGAATGTGATTCACATTTGAAAACTATAGGTTAAAATTTAATGTGCACTGGATGTACATTAAAACTATAGGTTAATGATTAAATGTGATTTAATCATATACATATAATCTATTTGAAATATAAGATATTCAAATTAATTAATTGAGAATTAATTAATTATTTAAATAGGATATATATGTTTTTTAATTAATTATTTAATTAATTAAAAGAGGGAAACGTGTAGATGACACGTTCCCCACTCACTAGTTTCTTCTCCACTCCCTATCGTTAAGTGTAGGGAGTTGGAAGAAGTAGGTGATCGATTGATCATTCAAGCAATTTGGGAAAATTGCTGTAAAAACTCTCTCTCACTCTCAAATTCCCTTCATCTTCCAAAAGTTGGAATCTTTCCCACCAAGGAGGATCTAAACATTCAGAGATATAGGAGGTGATCTCTGGTGGTTGTGTTCTTGTTGGAAGAAAACAGAGAAGTCCCTGTATAATTGATTTGCTGTACAACCTTTGGAGCAACAAGTTGCTGGAGAAAGTCTACAAATGTTAAACTTAATATGTTTGCATGTATGCTATTATCCATGTCTAATAGGATTAGAATTTTCATGCTTGTTCTGTTTTTTTTGTCAATGTATCGGTTTTTGTTTCAAGCAAAACAATCAAGCGTTTTACGATCCCAAACTCGTTTTCGCTGCTCAAGGAGATCCGATCTCCATCAATTGGTATCAGAGACAAGTTTGTATTGTTTTGTTTTGAAACAAAATTGCATTGATTTGGAGGGAAATGCATTTGGTTTGCTGTAAAACTGTTTAGGAGTTTTTTGGCAATAGTTTACTTTTGATTTTGATCAATTAGTATTAAAGGCCCCTGCGTTTTTGGGCATTAAGTGCATAATTGAGTCTGTAACTGAGTTACGAGTCGTTCGGGACCAGTTTCATGCAATTCGGTTGAGAATCGAAGGAGAAATTGAAGAACAAAGCTGCTGTGTTCGAAGAAGAAAGCTGCTGCCGAAGCAGCAACGTTGCAACGATACCAGCAGCGTTGCAACGCTGAAGAACAGCGTCGTAATGCCAGCGCTCCCTATTGACGCAGGCGCTCAAGAAGTCGGCGGCGTTACGCGCTGCCTCGCCGTTGCAATGCCATCCCGATAGCGAGCGCGCGCATACGACAAAGCGGGCGTTACAGCAACGCATCATCGGCGTTACAGCAACGCCGTGGGACATTCTAGCAGCTGCAGACCGGTTCGCTGGTTCGTTGGTTTTGATCCGGTTCGAGCGGTTCAAGGCCGGTTTAGGGTATTTTTGTACCGGTTTCATGAAATAAAATTAATGTAATTTTATTTTTTTTGCACTTTAGGGGCCAAATTATTCCGGTTTTACAGCTATTTATTTTTATGAAAGTCATTTAGATTTTTTCCACCTTAGGATAAGCATGATCATGCATTTTATTTATATAAATGTTATATGAATATGATCAAATGCATGATTAGTTTATTTTTCATGAGTAATTAATTATAATTGTTATGATTAGATTATATGAAAAATGAATTGCATGGAGCATGAAATTACTTAGTTTAAAATAAATATTATTTTGTTTAAGTAATTTTATAATTCAATTAGTTGAATTCCTTTTATAATTGCAATTTGAATAATGATTGTTGGATTTATAATATAGTTTCTTTATCATAGGTTGAGTATTAAAATTTATAAAAGTTATAAATTAAAGGGGTTTTAGAAACCATAACATATAATAAAGAAATGCATGCAAACATAGGAACTTGGGTTAAATTTAATTAGTTTTAAATCATTTAAAATTAATTTAGACCTAAGTTTTAATTTCTAATAGGATTAGAAATTAGTCTTACGTAGTTTTTTAAATAGTTTAAAATCTAGTAGGACATTAGAACTTTGGTTATAAGGGAACTCTCCTAGTGAAGTTCATGTCAAGGTTGAGGGTACTTAAGGTGACAGTTAACTAACACCTCCTACCCGGAACCGACCGGAACCTGAGTTGAATTGACCTTAGTTCTATTTTATCTCTAGGTAATTAAAATGTTTATTCACCTAGACATAAAGTTATAATACCTAGTTATAATAGTTATAATAGGCATACACTTAGATAGATTCTTTTAGCAAGAATCCGACTAAGTTAAACCTATACCCTAATCTTAGGAACTTCAGTGGGAGAAAACGAGATGTTCGCATCGAGTTTACGCTCACGTCCTCAAGAGTTCACACCGTGAGTTCCATGCTCGGCTACGTGGCGTCAATAGGGCGTCCCCCTACGGTATGTGTTTGCATGGTTCAATACCAAGGTGAATGAGGGAAGTATCCATAGTAAATGGGAGCAAGACGCGTGTCAACATATCCTACGACCTCCTCCATTAGGTCGCACCGTGAGATTTCTATAGTCCGCCTGTTAGGTTTGAAAGGAATCGAAGTCCCCGCAGTGGAAGCGATTGCGAATCGCGCGCTCTTGATTTAGTTACAATGGAAATTTCAAGAATATAAAACATGGATTAAGCATATAATAAGAGTATGAACAACAAGTATATACCTTTGAAGAACCTTTCTTCAAGTGCTCCTCTCTCCACGGTCACGATCTCAGCAACAAGAACTCGTACGAACACCGACACCACCACCGGATCTTCTCCATTGTTCTCTAGGAGAGGGAGGAAGGTGGGTTCCCTTTAGGAGTAGTGAGGAATTTTGTGAGAGAGATTTATGTTTTTGAACTCTTCCAACAACACAACAAGGAGGCTAGGAATATACTTAGATGTCTTAACCTAATTGCATCTCATGCAACTATATATATAGAGGAATGGGATGGAAATGACCATTCTACCCCTCCTTTAATCTCTCTTTAGTATATAGTTTATATATGAATCTAATTCACATTAAAACTATATATTATATCAATTATATCATATATAATTGATATAACTCCTCATGTATGAAATTGAACACTTCAATTTCACTCCTAACTTTATACCCTCAATATTACCATGTTGAGCCAACGGAGGGATCTAATGGACCTACAGATCATGAGCTCCAATGATGTGAGATTAACTAATCAAACTCTTTGATCCAGTTAATCAATATTCATTAACTACAAGTCACTCCACTATAGACTTGTAGCTGCACTCTCCTCACTGTAGATATTATTGTGTCCACTAATATAGTCATTGCCCATGAGTCGACCCTTCACGGGTTGTTCGTAATCACAAACGGTCCAATTACCGCTTTACTCCCGTGATTAGCTCTTTGCTCCTTAAGCACCACCGATCCTCTAATGAACAAGAAGTCTAAGGTCCTACCTTAGACTCATACCCTAAATGAGAGCGGGGCCGTTGTTCAAGACACGAGTCGATTCTTAAGGGAACAACCTATCTAATTCCTCGAGAGAGGAATGAGTGAATTCCATCTTGCACAATTAAGTCCCCACTACCTATAAGGTTACGTCACTGAGAAAGGTAGGCTTATTGAGTCGACTCTACATGCCACTCTCTCACCCATACTAGTCTAAGGACAAACCCCTATAAGCGGGAGTTCTTAACTTGCTCGAGATTCGAGTCAAGTCACTAATGACCATCTATAAATTACTAGTCTTATCCTCATTAGCGGTGTTATCTTTGGTTAGACTAATAATTTCATGATCCATCTTGTATGAACTCTTCATACAGAGATGCCCCCACTCGCATGTCAACTACATGAATGAGTTGGATTACCTCATTTGTACTAATTACAAAGTGGGTCGCATCCATGGTGTTACCAGAATGAGGTTTCCATCCTTATTCTTATACCATAGACTATTTAGGTTATAATCTTGAATTCAACCCAAATAGTGTCCACTACACTGATTTCAAGATAAAAGTTATGACCTTGGAGCTTAGTTTATTGGATTTATAAAAGCAAGACTGTAATCTTATCAAAACAAATAACACTTTATTTAATTGATCAAGATTACACAAGTTTAGGGCATAAATCCCAAACTCTCTCTCTCTTCGCGTGAAACCGCCGGTAGCCATGGATCGAGGAAAGGGTTGGGAATCACAGGAGGCGACCCCCCTTCACCCTACTTCTTCGCGTGAAACCGCCGGTAGCCATGGAGCCGCCGCGCTGCCGCTCCCGTTCGTTGGTATCGAGTCGTCGACCGGCGTGTCGGCGGCCTCCTTCTCGTCCGCTCGTTCTTCTCTCCCCTCCCCTCCGTTTGCGAGTCGCCGAGCCCCTCCCTCCCGCATGATCTCTCTCTCTCTCTCGCGCGATCTCTCTCTCTCTCTCCCTCTCGCGCGACCTCTCTCTCTCCCTCTCGCGCGATCTGTTCTCTTTCTCAGATCTCCCCTCCGTCGCCGTCTGACTAGCCGAGGCCCACACCGCCGCCGTCCGCCTCACCCTCTCTCGATCTGTCGCTGCCTCTCCCTCTCTCTCTCTCTCTCTCCCCCACGGATCCGATCTTCCCTTCAGTTCTGCCTCCCTCTCTCTCTCGGATCCGAACCTATCTCCCTAGCCCTTCTGTCCAAATCAAATACTTAGATCTTGCTGATTGTGTTGGTTTTTTTTGATGGGCAGGATCAGATCCGTCGACTAAGGACTAGATCTTTGAAGGAGTCTCGAGGCTAAGATCGAACGAAGAGTCGTTTCAGCTCGTAACCGTGGGTAAGACTCATTTATGAATCTGTTTGGTTTGAATTTTTAAGTTTAGAATTTGTTGGTTGGGTAGTGATTTCCTGTTGGATGGATAAAAGATGCGTTATATTAGCTTGATTAGGTTCGTTTGGTGTTGTGTCTTAAGGGTAGAACCAAAAGGTTGATTCCCGGCTGAACTCGTGCATTGTTGTGTTGTTTCTGTAGGTGCTTTAGGCTGCTAACGAAAGTAAGGACCTTTTGAGCACGTTATTCGAGGTAAGTAGCTGTTTGGTTTAAGTATCAAGCTCGTAAGTGAATGAGTTTGAATATAGGGTCGTTGTGGTTGATTTTATAAGCTGTTGGGTGGATTGTTAATCGTTGTTTTGGTGCACGAGACTCAATATCCTATCCTGGTGGTGATTGCCCTGTACCGCTTGTAAGTTTTGTGGTTGAATCACTTGTGTGCCCTGAATGTATTGCTTAGTTCATGAATGTGCTCTTATGACTCGGGATTGGTTGCTGAGGGAGACTCGAGTCTGTATGGTAGAGCGAGTTGTGTGGTTGACCCCTGGAACGGAACAGGATGAGCTGTGTGGTGGTTTTGGCTAGGAATGGCTAGTTAGTTCTGTGGATGGGCCAAGAGTTTCTTTGGCGGTTGTGTGTGATTGGTTTGGTTAGGGTTTGTTGGTTGGGGACTCGGTTTCAGGATGACCTTGAACGGTTTAGGGGAAGCCTAGGAGAAACGTTAGAGCTTGACTCCTAGGCTAGCGTTACCAAACCCACTGAGTGACCCCGAGCGAGACAAAACCTTTAGGCTGGCATCTCTGTGTGGGCATTAGGGTCGAGTGCGCCCTTATGCGAGCTGTGTGGGCATTAGGGTCAAGTGCGCCCTTTTGTGAGCCTGTGGGCTTCAGGGTCGAGTGCGCCCTTTTGCGAGCTGTGTGGACATGGGGTTGAGCACCTTATGTGATCTCTGTGTGGGCACTTGGGTGGGTCGCCCTTGTGCGATCTGTGTGGGCTTTAGAGTCGAGGCTCTATTGCGTTCTGTGTGGGCGTTAGAGTGATTACTCTTTCGCGTTGGGGAGCGTCCCCGTCTATGGCCGCCTAGGTTTCTGGATCGTCGGTGAGTCTCGGGGTGAGATAGACACGTGAGCGTCTAGTCTTGAGTCCCTAAGGCACTTTGGTTGCGAACGTTTTTTACTTCTGTGTGTGCACTTGTGAAATTTGTAGTTTGGACGTGAGTGGGCTACTTACTGAGTATTCTTATACTCACCCGTCTACTTTAATGTTTTTGGTTGCAGGTAAGGGCAAACAGTGAGCTGGAGAGCGACGGTGGCGGCATGTCGGGGCTATGAGACCATTCTTGTATTAAAGAGATTTCATTTTGGAACTTAGGAAGTTCGTGTAGTTATGAGTTGTTACATGACTCCTGTTTATCACTTGTTGATTTTCTGAACCCTTGTATTGTTGAGCATGTCAGTTATTCTTTTAGTTTCCTTTTTCAGCGTGCTCGTTTAACTTTTGTTTAGTGCTTTCGTTGCCTCTATTTTGTGTTCTGCTGGAGTCCGGCCTGTTTTGTTGTAGTATGGGAGGAGGTCGGGAGTTGAAAAAGGTCTTTAGAAGTGTTTCTTGCTTAAACAGGTTAAGTAAAATTTTTGGATTCATCCGGATAAGCGCCAGTTATCTTTGCCAAAATTTGTGCGAGAGAGGTGCTATCCAGTGGCGTCCCTAGTTGGATCGGTGTTGAAAATTAGGGGCGTTACAGTTGGTATCAGAGTGAAAGTTTTTAGGTCCTGTATACTCGCCTACATCGTAGGTACTGGTCCTCATAGCCTCTCGCAGAATGTCGCCTCGTCACCTCCAGGTTTGCTTGTTGTTATTGTTGTAAAGTAAGTCGGGTTTAGTTTGTTATTTGCCTCTGGATGCTTGAATCAGTGCTTGTTTAAGACCTTTGTGCTGTGTTTTAAATTTTGTTGTGGTTAACCCAGAGTATGGCACGTGGACGTGGACGTGGTAGAGCTGTGGCTGGTGGGCGTGGTTGTGGAGGCCGAAGAGGCCGAGGTCGTGGAGCCCGTGGCCAGGACCCGGTGGTGGACCCACCAATGGATGAGCACTCCGAGCACCAGGAGGAGCTTAATCAGGACACCCCAACTGTCGGGGAGCCGTCAGAACATGTTGATGAAAACCCTCAGGAGCGAGGGAACGACCAAGCCCCTCAGCCAGCTCCCGCAACTTTGGCAGGACTCTAGGAGATCCTGCAGGCAACCCTGGCTAGCCAGACGACGCTGCTCAATCAAGTCACCCAAGTTCTGGGGGTGATGGCTACCCAAAATCAGGGAGCGCAGAACTAGAACCAGGCAGCTCCAACTCAGAACGAAAGAGAGACTGCCCAGACACGTGGAGCCACTACAGAGGAGGCTAGATACCTTCGGGACTTCAGGAAATACAAGCCACCTCTCTTTGATGGGCAAGGAGTTGACCATGTGGCTGCAGAGGCATGGTTCGGGATGGTGGAAGACATATTTGAGCGCATGTGCTGTCCTAATCCACAGAGGGTCTAGTGCGCAGTTTACACACTCAGAGGACGAGCCTATGTATGGTGGAAGACTGCCTCGCGGTCCATTGACGTCAGTGAAGGGCATATAACCCGAGTGCGCCTCGAGAAGCGTTCTATGAGAAGTACTACCACGGTAGCGATGAGAATTGAGAAGCGGTGAAGCCGCGCACTGAAGCGAGGACCGAATCAGTCGGTCGAAGAGTATGAGCACGAGTTCACAATGTTGTCCCAGTTTGCTGCAGAGTTAGTGGACACAGATAAGAAGAAGATCGAACGGTTCCTCACAGGTCTGCGCGGAGGGTTACGTGGGTCTGTAGCTTCCCATGACCCGAAGACCTATGCTGCGGTTGTTCGAGTGGCCACCTTGATCGATGCAGATTTGAAAGCAGCGGGGCGATGTTGGCGGGCGTCGTGGCGGGCGGACTTACGGGTCGTCGAGAAGAGGAGACACGATCAGGCCTTCCCTAGGCCAAACCGACCAGGAGCGCAGGGGCAACAGTGGGCCCAAGGAGCAAGTAGAGGTTCGTGCCCTAACTGTGGAGGGCAGCATAACAGAGGAGCTTGCCCAGCAGCCACCAAAGTTTGTTTCCATTGTGGTAAGGTGGGCCATATGGCATCGATGTACAGGCAGAAGAAGAGATCAGATCTGAGAGTCTGTTATATTTGTCGGAAGGAAGGCCATGTGGCCTCAGCGTGCCCGAATAATAGAAATGCTGGAAACAAGGAGGGTCGCCAGAGAGGAGGAGCGTATGCTATGCTGGCCGAGCCGCGGAAGGTGCTGGTAAAGTCGTCACAGGTACCTTACCTATTCTCGGTCATTTAGCTTTTGTACTTTTTGATTTTGGTTGTACGCACTCCTTCATTTCTGCACTGTTTGTGGGGCAAGCCCAACAAGAAGTAGAACCCTTAGGTTTTAGCCTATCAGTTGCAACCCCTGTAGGGGCAGGGTTAGTGACACAGGAAAAGGTGAAGACCGGTCAGGTCTTGGTAGAAGGTCGCTCGTTGGAAGTGACCCTGATTGTCCTGGAGATGAGTGACTTTGATGTAATCTTGGGCATGGATTGGCTAGCAACAAATCATGCCAACATCGATTGTCACCGTAGGGAGGTTGTGTTCAAGCCTCCATCAGAACCGAGCTTCAAGTTTAAGGGAAATGAGTCAAAGACGGTTCCCAAGGTGATCTCAGCACTTAAGGCGAGTAAGTTGGTTGGTCAAGGGGCTTGGGCCTTCTTGGCAAGTGTGACGGACTTGAGGAGTGAGAAAGGAGACGTGTCGTCAGTTCTAGTAGTCAGGGAGTTCGCTGATGTATTCCCTGAGGATTTTCGAGCTTGCCTCCCGCCGGCGGGGTGGATTTCGATGTCGAGTTGGAGCCGAGCCTTCGCACCATTATTGAAAGCTCGTCTGCATGAATGGCCCCACCGAGTTAAAGGAGCTCAAGACGCAATTGCGGGAATTGTTAGACAAGGCTTCATTCGCCTAGTGTCTCTCTCGTAAGTGCTGCGCAGGGGCTTTTGTGAAAAAAGGATGGGTCGATGCGCCTTTGCATCGACTATCGGAGTTAAATAAAGTGACGGTAAATAACAAGTACCCGCTCCCTAGAATTGATGATCTGCTTGACCACCGCGAGGAGCCACGGTGTTCTCTAAGATTGATTTGCGCTCGGGTTACCACCAGTTGCGAATAAAAGAAGAAGATATCCCAAAGACGACCTTTAGATCCGTATGGACATTACGAGTTTACCGTGATGTCGTTCGATTTGACAAATGCCCCGACTGTGTTCATGGGCCTGATGAATCGGGAGTTCAAGGAGTTTCTGGACACCTTTGTGATTGTGTTCATAGACGACATCCTAGTTTACTCAAAGTCGAGCGAAGAGCACGAGAACCACCGAGGAAAGTCTTGACCGCTTTAGAGAGAATCGGTTTGTACGCCAAGTTCTCCAAATGCGAGTTTTGGTTGTCGCAGTGTTCTTCTTAGGGCATGTAGTATTTAAGGAAGGTGTCTCTGTAGATCCATCAAAAGTGGAAGCGATTTGATTGGCCCCACCCCAAAATCATCACGAAGTTCGCGATTTCACGGCTTGGCTGGTTATTACCGACGATTTGTGAAAGACTTTTCCAAGATTGCAACACCCCTTACTCAGTTAACACGGAAGGGGAATGCCTTCGTGTGGAGTGAGGCGTGCGAGGCAAGCTTTCAGGATTTGAAGCAGAGGTTGATTTCAGCTCTAGTGCTTACAGTGCCAGATGGATCAGGAAACTTTGTGGTTTACAGTGATGCTTCCAAGAAGGGCTTGGGCTGTGTTTTGATGCAGGATGAGAGGGTAATTGCTTATGCCTCTCGACAGTTGAAAGACTACGAGAAAAACTACCCGACCCACGACTTAGAGTTAGCGGCAGTGGTCTTTGCCTTGAAAATCTGGAGACACTATTTGTATGGTGAGAAAATCCAGATGTATACAGACCACAAGAGCTTGAAATACTTGTTTACGTAGAAAGAGTTGAACATGAGACAACTTAGGTGGTTGGAGTTGGTGAAGGATTACGAGATTGAGATCTTGTATCACCCGGGTAAGGCAAATGTGGTTGTCGATGCCCTCAGTAGAAAGGTAGCTCACACGTCGGCCTTAGTTACGAAGGAGTTTCTTTTGCGAGTCGAGATGGAGCGTGCCGATATTGCCGTGATGGTAGGGCAGGTCATGGCTCAGTTTAACCAGTTGTCAGTGCAACCGACTCTGAGACAACGAGTTCTAGACTCCCAACAGGGGAACCCCGGTCTTGTGGATTGGTGGGAGCAGGCGGCCCGGGCCAAGAGAGTGAGTTCTCGGTGTCATCGGATGGGGCTTGTTGTTCGAGGGACGGTTATGCGTTCCAGGATGTAAGTGGCCTCAAGGAGGAAGTTCTAGCCGAGGCTCACAGTTCCCCTTTCTCAGTGCATCCTGGCAGTACTAAAATGTATTAGGACCTGAAATAGTTCTACTGGTGAAGTGGAATGAAGAAAGACGTAGCGGAGTTTGTTAGCGATGTTTAGTCCGCCAGAGTTAAAGCCCCGAGGCAAAAGCCACAGGCTACTGCAACCCCTGTGAGGTACCTCATTGGAAATGGGAGGGAGTTTCGATGGACTTCATTTCAGGTCTACCCCGAACCGTTAGAGGATTCACGGTGGTTTGGGTGATTGTGGATAGGCTGACAAAGTTGGCACATTTCCTTCCTGGAAAACTGACTTAGACGGTGGAGAAGTGGGCGAAGCTGTTCATGGAGGAAATTGTCGGGCTACACTGAGTCCCGGTGAAGATTGTCTCACGACAGGACCCTCGTTTCACATCCAACTTCGGATGGGTTTCGAGGCTTTAGGAGCGGAATGTAGTTTCAAGATAAACATTCCACCTCGCATGAACAGACAGTCGATCGAGAGGTTGAACTAAATCTTGGAAGATATGCTCCGAGCTTGTGCTCTGGATTTCGCAGGGAGTTGAGATACGCACCTTCACTTGATGGAGTTCGCCTATAACAATAGTTATCAGACCACGATCGGGATGACGCCCTTTGAGGCCTTGTATGGGAAGAGGTGCAGGTCCCCAGTGTACTGAGGAGAGGTTGGTGAGCGTAAGCTCTTGGGACCCGAGCTGGTCCAAGTTACAAATGAGGTTGTGCAAAAGATCAGAGCGAGAATGCTAGCAGCTCAGAGCAGACAAAAGAGTTATGCCGATGTGAGGCGCAGGGACTTAGAGTTCGCAGTTGGAGAGTATGCGTTCCTGAAAGTTGCACCGATGAAAGGTGTGTTGAGATTTGGCAAGAAAGGGAAGTTGAGCCCTAGGTTCATCGGGCCATTCGAGATCTTGGAGCGTATTGGCCCAGTGGCGTATCGTTTAGCCTTGCCACCGTCCCTGGCAGCCGTGCACGACGTGTTTCACGTGTCGATGCTGCGAGGCTACGTGCCAGATGCATCCCACGTGATTGATTACAAGGCACTGCAGGTCGATAAGGACTTGAGTTACGAGGAGAAACTAGTGGAAATCCTAGCCCGAGAGAAGAAAGTGTTGAGGAACAGAGAAATTGATCTTGTCAAGGTCTTATGGCAAAACCAACAGCTTAAAGAAGCCACGTGGGAGCGTGAAGACGAGATGAGAATGAACTACCCGGAGCTGTTTGAGAGCTAACCACTTTCGAGGACGAAAGTTCTTAAGGTGGGGAGGATGTGACGCCCGGTAAATTCAAGTAAGTTTTTGGTTCTTTTCAGAGTTAATTTTGGACTTGTTTTAGTTTTAAAAGTGTTGGGCCAAGAAAATTGACTTTTAGATCTTGTAGGAGCCCAAATATTTCTAAATCTTGCTTTAAAATGGATGGGCAGCCTTGAGTTTCTCATCGAGCGTCTTTGGAGAGGCGAAACAAGGTAATTTTGGACCCTCCCCTTTCTTTTTCACTTGTTTTAGGTTTTGGTTTATAAAAAAAAAAAGGAAAAAAAAAAGAGGAAAGGGTTGGGAATCGCAGGAGGCGACCCCCCCTCCTTCACCCTCCTTCTTCGCGTGAAACCGCCGGCAGCCACGGAGCCACCGCGCCGCCGCTCCCGTTCGTTGGTATCGAACCGTCGGTCGGCGTGCCGATGGCCTCCTTCTCGTTCGCTCGTTCTTCTCTCCCCTCCCCTCCGTTTGCGAGTCGTCGAGCCCCTCCCTCCCACGCGATCTCTCTCTCTCCCTCTCGTGCGATCTCTCTCTCTCTCTCTCCCTCTCGCGCGATCTGTTCTCTTTCTCAGATCTCCCCTCCGTCGCCGTCCGACTAGCCGAGGCCCACACCGCCGCCGTCTGCCTCACCCTCTCTCGATCCGTCGCTGCCTCTCCCTCTCTCTCTGTCTCTCTCCCCCCACGGATCCGATCTTCCATTCAGTTCTGCCTCCCTCTCTCTCTCGGATCCGAACCTATCTCCCTAGCCCTTCTGTCCAAATCAAATACTTAGATCTTGCTGATTGTGTTGGTTTTTTTTTATGGGCAAGATCAGATCCGTCGACTAAGGAGTAGATCTTTGAAGGAGTCTCGAGGCTAAGATCGAACGAAGAGTCGTTTCAGCTCGTAACCATGGGTAAGACTCATTTATGAATCTGTTTGGTTTGAATTTTTAAGTTTAGAATCTGCTGGTTGGGTCGTGATTTCCTGTTGGATGGATAAAAGATGTGTTATATTAGCTTGATTAGGTTCGTTCGGTGTTGTGTCTTAAGGGTAAAGCCAAAAGGTTGATTCCCGGCTGAACTCGTGCATTGTTGTGTTGTTTCTGTAGGTGCTTTAGGTTGCTAACGAAAGTAAGGACCTTTTGTGCACGTTATTCGAGGTAAGTAGCTGTTTGGTTTAAGTATCAAGCTCGTAAGTGAATGAGTTTGAATATAGGGTCGTTGTGGTTGATTTTATAATCATTGTGTGGATTGTTAATCGTTGTTTGGTGCATGAGACTCAATATCCTATTCTCGTGGTGATTGCCTGTCATCAGCTTGTAAGTTTTGTGGTTGAATCACTTGTGTGCCCCAGAATGTATTGCTTAGTTCATGAATGTGCTCTTATGACTCGGGATTGGTTCTTTGAGGGAGACTCGAGTCCGTATGGTAGAAGCGAGTTGTGTGGTTGACCTGGAGCGGAGACAGGATGAGTCGTGTGGTGGTTTTGGCTAGGAATGGTCAGTTAGTTGTGTGGATGGGCCAAGAGTTTCTTTGGCGGGTTTGTGTGATTGGTGGTTAGGCATTGGTTAGGGACTCGGTTTCATGATGTCCTTGAGCGGTTTAGGGAAGCCTAGGAGAAACGTTAGAGCTTGACCACCTAGGCTAGCGTTACCAAACCCAACGAGAGTGACCCCGAGCGAGACAAAACCTTTAGGTGGCATCTCTGTGTGGGCATTAGGCTCGAGAGTGCGCCCTTATGCGAGTGTGTGGGCATTAGGGTCAAGTGCGCTTCTTTTGTGAGCTGTGGGCTTGTGGTCGAGTGCGCCCTTTGCAGCGTGTGTGTGGACATGGGGTTGAGCACCCTATGTGATCTCTGTGTGGCACTTGGGTGGGCCGCCCTTGTGCGATCTGTGTGGGCTTTAGAGTCGAGGCTCTATTATGCGTTACGTGTGGGCGTTAGAGTGATTACTCTTTCGCGTTGGGAGCGTCCCGTCTGGCGCCGCCTAGGTTTTACGGATCGTCGGTGAGTCTCGGGGTGAGATAGACACGTGAGCGTCTAGTCTTGAGTCCCTAAGGCACTTTGGTTGCGAACGTTTTTACTTACATGTGTGCACTTGTGAAATTTGTAGTTTGGGCGTGAGTGGGCTACTTATCGAGTATTCTTATACTCACCCGTCTACTTTAATGTTTTTGGTTGCGGTGTAAGGGCAAGCGGTGAAAGGAGAGCGAGCGACGGTGGCGGCATGTCGGGGCTATGAGACCATTCTTGTATTAAAGAGATTTCATTTTGGAACTTAGGAAGTTCGTGTAGTTATGAGTTGTTACATGACTCCTGTTTATCACTTGTTGATTTTCTGAACCCTTGTATTGTTGAGCATGTCAGTTATTCTTTTAGTTTCCTTGCTCAGCGTGCTCGTTTAACTTTTGTTTAGTGCTTTCGTTGCCTCTGTTGTGTGTTCTGCTGGAGCCCGACCTATTTTGTTGTAGTCTGGGAGGAGGTCGGGCGTTGAAAAAGGTCTTTAGAAGTGTTTCTTGCTTAAACAGGTTAAGTAAAATTTTTAGATTCATCCGGATAGAGCCGTTATGCTGCCGAAATTTCGGCGCAGTGGGTGCTATCCAGCGGCGTCCCTAGTTGGATCGGTGTTGAAAATTAGGGGCGTTACATTCGGCCTCCATGGTGGAATCAGCGATGCATCCTTGCTTGACGCTTCGCCATACTACAACTCCTCCGTTAAGAATGAAAACTGACCCTGATGTAGATTTCCGAGAATCTTTATCAGTCTGAAAGTCAGAATCCGTGTATCCTGTAAGGATCAAATCCTTAGCCCCATACACAAGCATGTAGTTCCTTGTTCTCCGAAGATACTTAAGGATTGTTTTAACCGCTGTCCAGTGTTCAAGTCCTGGATTGGATTGATACCTACTGACCATCCCAACTGCAAAACAGATGTCAGGCCTAGTACATAACATGGCGTACATCAGGCTCCCAACAACTGATGCATAAGGGATCCGTCTCATATCCTCAACTCCTTGAGGTGTCTTAGGACACTGTTCCTTAGACAAATGGATTCCATGTCTAAAAGGCAACAAGCCCTTTTTGGAATCTTGCATCTTAAACCTTGACAACACTTTGTCTATGTATGATGCTTGAGACAAGGCTAGTGTTCAATTCTTGCGGTTCCGGACAATCTGGATCCCAAGAACAAACTGCGCATCACCCAAAACATTCATTTGGAATTGCGTTGCTAGCCATTCCTTGATGTCAGTAAGATAACCTACATCATTCCCAATGAGTAGGATATCATCCACATAGAGAATTAGGAAAGCGACAGAACTATTGATGATTTTCTTGTAGACACAAGGTTCATCTTAATTCTGGTCAAAACCATAAGATCTGATTGCCTCATCAAATCTTATATTCCAAGACCTAGAGGCTTGTTTCTGTCCATAAATCGACCTTTTAAGCCTGCAAACCTTTTGCTCTTGTCCTGGTTCAATGAACCCTTTGGGTTGGTCCATGTAGATGGTTTCCTCAAGATTGTCATTCAAAAAGGCTGTCTTGACATCCATCTGCCATACCTCATAGTCATAATATGCAGCAATGGCAAGAAGGATACGGATAGACTTTACCATAGCAACAAGTGAAAAAGTTTCCTCAAAGTCAACCCCTTCAACTTGGGTATAACCCTTTGCTACTAGTCTAGCTTTAAAGGTTTGCACCTTCCCATCTACACCACGTTTTCTCTTGTAGATCCACTTAGAACCTATTGGTTTTACCCCATCAGGCTTATCTACAAGATCCCAAACAGAATTGAAGTGCATAGACTCCATTTCTTGGTTCATGGCTATGACCCATTTGTCTTTGTCTTTGTCAACCATTGCTTGATTATAAGTCAATGGATCCTCGCAGTTGTCATCTGCTATAACAACTTGGGTTTCAGATAAACCCATGTAACGGGCAGGTTGTGTTATAACCCTCCCACTACGTCGAGGCATACTCAACTCTTGAGATGAACCCTCTTGACTAGACAAACTAGTATCAACAACTCTTGTTGATGTACTAGTGTTCTTATCAGCAACCTTTGCTATTGTTCCGTCTAACTCACTCAACACTACCTTACTTTTTGGCTTGTGGTCCCTTATGTGGTCCTCCTCCAAGAAAGTGGCATTTGTCGACACAAAGACCTTATCTTCCTTAGGATCATAGAATAAACCACCTCTTGTTTCTTTTGGGTATCCTACGAATAGGCACAACTTTGAACGTGAATCCAACTTCTTTGGATTTGTCACAAGCACATGTGCTGGACAACCCCATATTTTTAAGTGACATAAACTACCTTTACATCCTTTCAGAGTTCAAAAGGTGTTTCAGAAACACTTTTAGAGGGCACACTATTCAATATGTATACTGCAATTTCCTCTGCATAACCCCAAAAGGAACTAGGGAGATGAGCATAACTCATCATTGATCGAACCATGTCCAACAAGGTTCTATTTCTCCTTTCCGATACACCGTTTTACTGTGGTGTGCCGGGAGCTGAGAGTTGGGATGTAATTCCATGTTCTATCATATAGTTCTAGAATTTTAAATCCATGTACTCTCCACCTCGATCCGATCGAAGTGTTTTATCTCTTTTACCTAATTGATTTTCAACCTCAGTCTTGAATTCCTTGAACTTTTCAAGTGCTTCAGACTTATGGTGCATTAGGTAAATATGCTCATATCTGGAATAATCATCTATAAAAGAGATGAAATATTCATATCCTCCCCTGGCTTTAACATTCATCGGACCACAAAGATCTGAATGTATAAGCACTAGAGGATCTTTGGCTCTATAACCTTTTCCACTAAAAGGTCTTTTAGTCATCTTGCCTTCTAGGCAGGATTCACATACTGACAAGGAATTTTCTTCTAATTCGTTTAGAAGTCCGTTCTTTACCAATCTCTCAATCTTATTGAGATTAATGTGACCCAATCTTAGACGCCAAAGATGAGCATTTTAGGAGAAATTAGTTCGTGTACTTGCAATTTTGTAAAATTCACTTCTTAAAACTATTTTAACTGAATTAAACCATTTGCAAATAATTCTCAAGAAGAGCAACACATAGTACAATACTTTTCCAATGAAATAAACACTTTATTTAATTGAAAAGTAAAAGAAGTACAATGTTTTTTAAGGCAAGAAATAAGGTTTCTAATAAACCCTTAAGCTACATGTTATCTAATAACAGCTTTTCTTTGCCAGACAGTTGCTCTTTATCTGCTCCTTTTCCTCTTCTTCTGTATCTTCTTAAGTCCAGAAGCATGGTTGCAGTTCTAAGTCCCAGAGGATGAATCCTCCTGAGAACTTTTGGAATGAGCAAACAAATTTGCCTCTCCATTTTGTTGTCTCTTATCATCCATAAGAAACTGATAATTCTGCAGCTCATGTAGCAGAGAAGTCAGATCATACTCCATGTTGTCCATCTCTGCATTGCTTCGGAATCGCTTGAAAACTCTTCTAAGAGATTCTAGGATGAACAAAATCGACATTTCTCATCTATGACCGCTCCGTTTAATTCCGCTATATTGAAGTGGGCAATCAGATTGAGAACATGTTCTCTCACCGATGTTCCTTTCTTCATACGTGCGTTATAAACAAACTTTAGGGCTTCATGCCGAATTTGTTTGGACGGTTGTCTAGACAAATTTAGCACAAAATCCATGATCTCTCGAGTTGAGACCTTGCCTCCACCTCCTCAAGCTAAAGCATCGGTATGCTAGTCGGGATATAGGCTTCGCCTTTTTCGTTGGCATTAATCCAAATGGTCATACGAATCCTCAACGACTTGAGATGCATTTTGAGCAGAAATTGAGGACACTCCTCATTGAGAACGAACTTAAGATCATGTGTAACCAAAATTATGTTGAGTCCATCCTCCATGTCACTATGTTCTCTCCGCTTAACTTTTTTCGCACCCCAATAAGGAAATCATAGAGCTAGACATTTTTGCTGAAAATTTACAAACAAACTTGTATGAGTTTCTTGCTATAACTCTAATCCAATCATGTTTTAGCTAATTATCAAATGATTCCTAGGCCATTTATAATTTGCAATGATACTCCAAAGGTTTAGAGTGTATGACACCGAAGGGTGATAAAAAAAACTCCTCCTCTGGATCAAGACACTCTTGACCAAAACCTAACACCAGAATAACTCTTATTTCTATAGGTTTTAGTTACCATTTTTCGGTCTGGATACATACACAACTTATGTACCCCGTGAGTGTAATCCTTTGTCTTTAGATCCCAGTGTCTCGATCCAATAAAATCCGCCGAAGGGAGGACTAGATTGGAAAATAGTCTAAGGAAATCTTTATTCCTTTCGGGTGTCTCTTGTGTTAGATCCCCTATGATCAAGCCCTCCGAAGGGATTGTGCAGTCCAGCCAAACTAGCGGTGACCATAGTGGTCTAACAGATGTAAACCGACAAAAAGAGATCAGAGGGTTTTGTTTTCACTAAACCTGCTCCCACTCACTATAAGTACCCTCTCCATTCACCTTGGTATTGACTCATACAAACATCATCCAGAAGGGGACGCTCCGTTTGCGCCACGGGCCAAGTATGAGTCTCACGGTGTGAACTTCCTGAGATAGCGTGGGTGAAAAAATATGTATCTCATACACGTTTTCCTCCCACCGAATACTTTAAGTCTATAGGAATCATTCTTAGGCTAAAACCCATTAATGGTTTTACCTAACTCTATCAACATAACTCTTATATTGAAAATCAATATAACTCTTATATTGATTTTATCCTAAGTTTGTTAATATAACTCCTTATATTAAACCTAGGATTTCTAGTTTATTAACCCCTTAATAAACTCACGACGCTCTTGTGATTTATAAGACTCTCTCGATTAAATTTCACTCCTGTGAGTTTCTGTAGTAGGGTGTTCCGTTTTTAAATCGAAATAAATACTGACCTAGATGTAACTTTCCTTAGACAGAGTTCCTCTTTTAATCATAGCTTATAAATTACTTGGTTCCTAATTCTAATCTAATTAGAACTAGATAACCTAAGGTCTATTATTTCCAAGTTCTAAACACTTTAAAACTAATAATTAACCTTAGGTGACATGCATACTATGTTATAGTGCTTGATCATTCATCACATGAATAATAAAACATTCATAGCATATTTATCTCATGAAATATATTTCATGTCAATGTTGTCCAAAAGTTAATATAACAACCTTATATTAATTAACCATGCAAACTATATAATATAACTCCTTATATTATAAATGATGCATGAAAATGCTTAACCTAAGGTGGGATTTCTAAAATAAAAGCATACACTATGCATGACAATAATTACACAACAATTGCATAATTAAAATAGCAAAAATTAGACCAATTTTGGCACCCTAGAAATAATTTTAATTAATATAATCTAATTATATTAATTAAAATTAAAATTATTAAACATATTAAAATAAAACGTTTTTATAATTAATATAAATAATAAAATTTCGGTTTCTACCCGTTGCTCCTCGCGTGAAACGTCTTGGCAGCATTGCAACGCTGCTTTTGTCATTTTCTGCCGAGCGTTGCACAATGCCACAGCGTTGCAACGTTGTCGTCTTCTCCAGCCGCGCACCTGCCGCAATGGCGTTGCAACGCCGAAGACAACGTTGCAACGTCATTCACAGAACAACCATAGGAATCTCCATTCCTTACTTGTTTTCGCTCCGATCTTCTCAGCAACCGCTTTGCCTCGATTGACACGGACTTACAGACTCGATTTACAATTAAATTTTCCCAAAGCACCGGGCCCTTACATTGAACATTTCAATGAAATTGTAAATCTAAGTGCCAAAATTGAAAACATCTAATTTCGCAAAAACCGTTCATACATCTCATGCACAAAAACAGAAAATCCCACCTTGTTCTTGAAAAATCCAGAACATAAATCAAGAACGCAATTGGGCTCTGATACCAATTGAAGGGAATCGAAGTCCCCGCAGCGGAAGCGATTTCGAATCGCGCGCTCTTGATTTAGTTACAATGGAAATTTCAAGAATATAAAACATGGATTAAGCATATAATAAGAGTATGGACAACAAGTATATACCTTTGAAGAACCTTTCTTCAAGTGCTCCTTTCTCCACGGTCACGATCTCAAAGAACAAGAACTCGCGTGCGAACACCGACACACCACCACGGATCTTCTCTGTTTGTTCTCAGGGAGAGGAGGAAGGTGGGTTCCCTTTAGGAGTAGTGAGGAATTTTGTGAGAGAGATTTATGTTTTGGAACTCTTCCAACAACACAACAAGGAGGATAGGAATACACTTAGATGTCTTAACCTAGTTGCATCTCATGCAACTATATATATAGAGGAATGGGATGAAAATGACCATTCTACCCCTCCTTTAATATCTCTTTAGTATATAGTTTATATATGAATCTAATTCACATTAAAACTATATATTATATCAATTATATCATAAATAATTGATATAACTCCTCATGTATGAAATTGAACACTTGAATTTCACTCCTAACTTTATACCCTCAATATTACCATGTTGAGCCAACGGAGGGATCTAATGGACCTACAGATCATGAGCTCCAATGATGTGAGATTAACTGATCAAACTCTTTGATCCAGTTAATCAATATTCATTAACTACAAGTCACTCCACTATAGACTTGTAGCCGCACTCTCCTCATGTAGATATTATTGTGTCCACCGATATAGTCATTGCCCATGAGTCGACCCTTCACGGGTTATGCGTAATCACAAATTGGTCAAATTATCGCTCGTTTACCCCAGTGATTACCTCTTTACTCCTTAAGCACCACCGATCCTCTGATGAACAACAAGTCTAAGGTCCTACCTTGAGACTCATACCCTCGTAGAGGCGGGGCCCCGTTGTTCAAGACACGGAGCCGCCTCTTAAGGGAACAACCTATCTAATTCCTCGGTGAGAGAATGAGTGAATTCCATCTTGCACGCTTAAGTCCCCGCCTACCTACAAGGTTCTCATCCACGAGAAGGTAGGCTTATTGAGTCGACTCAGAGCCACTCTCACCCATACTAGTCTAAGGACAAACCCTATAAGCGGGGAGTTCTTAACTTGCTCAGGATTCAGTCAAGTCACTAATGACCATCTATAAATTACTAGTCTTATCCTCAATAACGGTGTTATCTTGGTTAGACTAATAATTTGTGATCGATCTTGTATGAACTCTTCATACAGGATGCCCCACTCGCATGTCAACTACATGAATGAGTTGGATTACCTCATTTGTACTAATTACAAAGTGGGTCGCATCCATGGTGTTACTAGAATGAGGTTTCCAACCTTATTCTTATACCATAGACTATTTAGGTTATAATCTTGAATTCAACCCAAATAGTGTCCACTACACTGATTTCAAGATAAACGTTATGACCTTGGAGCTTAGTTTATTGGATTTATAAAAGGAAGACTGTAATCTTATCAAAACAAATAACACTTTATTTAATTGATCAAGATTACGCAAGTTTAGGGAATAAATCCCAACAAGGTTGTCCTGGAACAGCCAAACCCTACGGAGGGCCTGACTATAGGGATCGAAACACCGCGAACTCCAGAAATGGATACGGTCTCTTAGGTTGTTTGCCAACAGTTGTCTTTCTTAATAGTAATCTGTTGGCTCGGGCCTATTGGATCTGAAAATGGTAGGGTCACATTTACGGGATGAGTTAAGCTAGTTAACAAGTCCTTGCTCAAACAAACGGTAGCTAAGGACCATTGGGACATGAGATGTTCTGGTAGTGGGAATTGGCTGAGAAAGTCTCAATTCAAGGGAGGAATGACTGACCGCCCGATGGAGGCTTTTGTTCTAAACCCTTGAAGTATCGTTGCAAAATTAAAGGTTTAATTTAAACATTGGGTTTAGTTTAAACACTAGGGTTCTTTAATAATTTTGCTAAATTTGATTGGTTTTTACAATGGGTTAAAAGGCATAACTAATTAGAACTATTTTGGATTTTCAGCATGTCGTCCTCTATAATAGCCTTACTTAAAAGCGACCGTTTAACTGGTGAGAATTTTACTACGTGTAAATCCAACCTAAATACGATTCTGGTTGTTGATGACCTACGGTTTGTACTGTCTGAGGAATGTCCTCAGGTCCCTGCTCGTAACGCTCTTCAATATGTTAAGGAAGCATACGACCGCTGGATCAAGGCCAATGATAAGGCCGAGTCTACATTTTGGCTAGTGTTTCAGAAGTTCTGGCCAAAAAGCACGAGGGCATGGTCTCAGCTCGTGAGATCATGAGTTCGCTGCAGGAAATGTTTGGACAACCGTCTGGACAGATTCGGCACGAATCCCTCAAATACGTTTATAACTCTCGTATGAAGGAGGGGTCATCAGTGAGAGAACATGTTCTCGATCTGATGGTCCACTTCAATGTGGCTGAGATGAACGGAGCAGTCATTGACGAGCAAAGTCAGGTATCGTTCATCCTGGAATCTCTTTCGAAGAGTTTTCTGCATTTCCGCAGCAATGCGGTGATGAACAAGATAGAGTATAGCCTGACTACTCTACTTAATGAACTACAAACTTTCCAGTCTCTTATGAAGAATAAGGGACAGGCTGATGGAGAGGCAAATGTGTTTGCCCATTCCAGAAGGTTCCAGAAGGGTTCATCCTCTAGGACTAAGTCCTGTAGCTCATCTTCTAGGCTTAAGAAGACCCAAAAGAAGAAAATATGAGGGAAACGGAAGGCAGCTGCTACTGACAAAGGCAAGGGAAAAGCCAAGGTTGCAGATAAAGGAAAATGTTTCCACTGCAACGTGGATGGGCATTGGAAGCGAAACTGCCCAAAATACCTTGCTGAGCTCAAAGAGAAGAAAGGTAAATCAGATTTACTTGTTCTTGGAACTTGTTTAGTGGAAAATGATGATTTTACCTGGATACTTGATTCAGGAGCCACTAATTACGTTTGCTCTTCATTTCAGGAAACTAGTTCCTTTAAGGAGCTCGAAGAGGGTGAGATGACGCTCAAGGTCGGAACGGGAGACATCGTCTCCGCTTGTGCAGTGGGAGATGCCAAGTTATTTTTCGGAGATAGATTTCTTCTATTAAAACATCTTTATATAGTTCCTAAGCTTAAAAGGAACTTAATTTCTATCTCTTGTTTAATAGAACTTGGATATTGTATTTCTTTTTCGATTAATGAAGCGTTCATTTTGAAAGAGGGTGTCAATATTTGTTCTGCTAAATTGAAAAATGACTTGTACGTACTGAAACCGAATAAAACCAAAACAATTTTAAATCATGAGATGTTTAAGAATCCTAACACTCAAAATAATAGGCAAAGAATTTCTCCAAACAATAATACCTATCTATGGCATCTTAGACTTGGTCATATTAATCTCAACCGGATTGAGAGACTCTCTAAGAATAGACTTCTAAATAAGTTAGAAGATGATTCTTTACCTCCTTGTGAATCTTGCTTGGAAGGCAAAATGACTAAGCGACCTTTTACTGGAAAGGGTTACAGAGCCATAGAGCCCTTAGAACTTGTACATTCGGATCTTTGTGGTCCGGTGAATCTCAAGGCTCGAGGAGGGTACGAATATTTCATCTCTTTCATATATGATTATTTGAGGTATGGTTATCTATACCTAATGCATCACAAGTCTGAAGCTCTTGAAAAGTTCAAAGAGTATAAGGCTGAAGTAGAGAATGCATTAGGGAAAACCATTAAAACACTTCGATCCGATCGAGGTGGAGAGTATATGGATTTGATATTCCAGGACTATATGATAGAACATGGAATTAAATCTCAACTCTCAACACCTAATACACCACAACAAAATGGTGTGTCACAAAGGAGAAATTGAACCTTGTTGGACATGGTTCGTTCTATGATGAGCTATGCTCAGTTGCTTGCCTCGTTTTGGGGATACGCAGTAGAGACTGCAGTTTAAATCTTGAACAGTGTTCCATCAAAAAGTGTTTCAGAAACACCTTTTGAACTTTGGAAAGGGCGTAAACCTAGTTTACAACATTTCAGGATTTGGGGTTGTCCGGCACACGTGCTCGTGACAAACCCGAAGAAACTGGAACCTCGTTCAAGATTGTGCCAATTTGTTGGCTATCCCAAAGAAACGAGAGGTGGTCTTTTCTACGACCCACAAGAAAACAAGGTGATTGTATCAACAAACGCCACGTTCTTGGAGGAAGATCACATGAGGAACCACAAACCGCGTAGTAAATTAGTACTAAATGAAGCTACTCATAAACCAACAATAGTTGTTGATCAAGCTCGACCTTCATCAAGAGTTGATGGAAGAACCAGCACCTCAAGTCAGTCTCGTCCTTCTCAATCGTTGGGAATGCCTCGACGAAGTGGGAGGGTTGTTTCCCAACCTAACCGCTACTTGGGTTTAGCTGAAACTCAAGTTGTCATACCGATGATTTACGTGAAAATCCATTGTCTTATAAACAGGCAATGAATGACGTGAGACAAGGACCAATGGATCAAAGCCATGGACCTTGAAATGAAGTCAATGGACTTCAATTCGAAGATGGGAACTTGTGAGACCGACTGGCGAGGGTTAGACCCATAGGGTGTAAATGGATCTATAAGAGAAAGAAAGATGCAACCAGAAAGGTACAGACCTTTAAGGCTAGGCTTGTAGCAAAGGGTTATACACAAAGGGAAGGAGTTGACTATGAAGAAACTTTTTCCCCTGTTGCTATGTTGAAGTCTATAAGGATACTCTTGTCCATAGCCACATTTTATGATTATGAAATTTGGCAAATGAACGTCAAGATTGCCTTTTTGAATGATAATCTTGACGAGAGCATCTATATGTCTCAGCCCGAAGGGTTCGTAGCCCAAGGTCATGAGCAAAAAGTTTGCAAGCTCAATCGATCCATTTATGGGTTGAAACAAGCGTCAAGATCTTGGAATATAAGATTTGATACTGCGATCAAGTCTTACGGCTTTGACCAAAACATTGATGAGCCTTGTGTTTACAAGAGGATCATCAATGACAAAGTAGCTTTATTGGTACTTTATGTGGATGATATCCTACTCATTGGGAATAATGTAGGATACCTTACTGACATAATGAATTGGCTGGCGACCCAATTCCAAATGAAAGATTTGGGAGAGGCGCACTATGTTCTTGGGATTCAGATCTTCAGGAATCGCAAGAGCAAAACGCTAGCATTGTCTCAAGCGTCTTATATCGACAAAATGTTGTCCAGATATTCGATGCAGAATTCCAAGGGGGGCTTATTACCCTTCAGGCATGGAGTTCATCTGCCTAGGGAACAATGTCCCAAGACACCTCAAGAAGTTGAGGATATGAGACATATTCCTATACCTCTGCAGTAGGTAGCTTAATGGTCGGACATTTGTTATGCAGTGGGAATAGTCAGTAGGTACCAGTCCAATCCAGGTTAGACCACTGGACAACAGTTAAAAATATCCTCAAGTATCTAAGGAGAACAAGGGACTATATGCTTGTGTATGGGTCTAAGGATTTGATCCTTATAGGATACATTGATTCTGATTTTAAGACCGATAAGGATTCTCGAAAATACACATCGGGATCAGTTTTCACCCTTAGCGGGGGAGCTATAGTATGGCGAAGCATCAAGCAAGGATGCATCGCTGACTCCACGATGGAGGTTGAGTATGTCGCTGCTTGTGAAGCAGCTAAAGAGGTTGTTTGGCTAAGGAAATTCCTTACTAATTTGGAAGTTTTTCCAAATATGGAATCTCCCATCACCTTATACTGTGACAACAGTGGTGCGGTAGCCAATTCGAATGAACCTCACAACCATAAGCGAGGTAAGCACATCGAGAGGAAGTATCACCTGATACGAGAAATTGTGCAACGAGGAGATGTGACAGTCACGAAGATCGCTTCGGAGCACAATATTACTGATTCGTTTACAAAGACTCTCACGGCTAAAGTGTTCTAGGGTCATCTGGAAAGTCTGGGTCTACGAGATTTGTACATAGGCTAATCTAGGGCAAGTGGGAGATATGTAATGGGGTATATGGATGCCCTAGTTTATTGTATTTACCACTGTTTTAGATTTTATTGTACCCCACTAGAGTTTTAGTTCAAGTGGGAGTTTGTTGGATTTGTGCCTTACAACTCGTAGTTTGTAATTATGTTCTAATTAATGTAATAAAGTGTTATTATTTCAATAAAGTGTTATTGTTCGTTATCTACGAGTTTGCCTTCATTAAAACCCTAAATCCAATAAACTAAACATCCAAGGCTATTAAATGAATCTCTAACTGAATGTAATGTACATAAAAAGGATCTCGGTTCGAGATACAACCTAAAGGGTCTATAGTTAGGGGATAAGGTTTGGGTACCTTACCCTGGTTAAACTATGGATGTGGCCCACTTTGCATTTGATGCAAACACTGTGATCCTAACATGTTCTTGTAGATGACATGTGAGTGGGGATATCCTATGTAATGAGATTACATAAGACCGGACCACGAAATAGTAACCTCTAGCTGTAACTCCGTTGACTAGTTAGGTTTCTATTTCACTAGGATGACCTAGACAACTTGATCTCAATCCACGAGTAGGTTACGAATTCTGTTCATGCGGGGATTGTCCTTTGACTAGTATGGGTGAGAGTGGCGGATTCGCAGGACTCAATATGCCTACCTTCTTGGGGACAAGACCGAGGAGTGAGCTACCGGGAACTTAACTTAGCAAGATTGAATTCACTCCTTCCCCTTACTAGGGTAAGTAGAGGAATGTTCCCTTAAGTGGTGTCTCCTGGACTTGAACAAAGGGTCCGACCCTCTCATTGGCCCGAGAGGGACTCTGTTTGATGGTAGGACCACAAACAAATTGTTCATTAGAGGAGCACTAGTACTTAAGGTACAAGATGTAACCCAGGGGTAAAACGGTAATCTGACCTAGATGGTGTTACGAACATTCGTGAAGGATTGACTTGCTGTTATTAGTCAATATCCATGGACACGAAAATATATCTGCGAGTGAGAAGAGTGTAGGCGTGGGACTTTAGTGGAGTGTTCCATGAGCTTAACGAATGTTGATTGAGAGGTTAATGAGATTAACCGAGCAATCTCGTATCGTTGGAGCTTCTGATCTGTAGGTCCATTAGGTCCACCTTCTAGCTCGTAAAGGGTTCTTAGATCATTTGAATTTGAAATGTTCAAATTCACTAGGGAATATATTTATAGTATATAGATACAATATAATATATAGTTTTGGAACTATATATTATAAATTTAATGTGAATATGATTCATATTAAATTATATGAGAGAATTGAATATTTGAAAGAGTTCAAATATTATATTAAATGTGAATGTGATTCACATTTGAAAACTATAGGTTAAAATTTAATGTGCACTGGATGTACATTAAAACTATAGGTTAATGATTAAATGTGATTTAATCATATACATATAATCTATTTGAAATATAAGATATTCAAATTAATTAATTGAGAATTAATTAATTATTTAAATAGGTTATATATGTTTTTTAATTAATTAAAAGAGGGGAACGTGTAGATGACACGTTCCCCACTCACCAGTTTCTTCTTCACTCCCTATCGTTAAGTGTAGGGAGTTGGAAGAAGCAGGTGGTCAATTGATCATTCAAGCAATTTGAGAAAATTGCTGTAAAAACTCTCTCTCACTCCCAAATTCCCTTCATCTTCCAAAAGTTGGAATTCTTCCTACCAAGGAGGATCTAAGCATTCAGAGATATAGGGGGTGATCTCTGGTGGTTGTGTTCTTGCTGGAAGAAAACAGAGAAGTCCCTGTACAATTGATTTTTTTTACAACCTTTGGAGCAACAAGTTGTTGGAGAAAGTCTACAAAGGTATCCCTCTCTTTTATTAGTTTATTTGTTAAACTTAATATGTTTGCATGTATGCTATTATCCATGTCTAATAGGATTAGAATTTTCATGTTTGTTCTGTTTTTTATGTCAATGTATCGATTTTTGTTTCAAGCAAAACAATCAAGCGTTTTACGATCCCAAACCCGTTTCCGCTGCTCAAGGAGATCCGATCTCCATCAGTTTGTTTGTTTGGACGTGAGTGGGCTGCTTACTGAGTATTTTTATACTCACCCATCTACTTTGTTGTTTTTTGTTGCAGGTAAGAAACCATGAGGCGGTTGACGATGATGATGACCCGACGAGGCTATGGGACCCTATTCCTTCTAGTTTTCCTTTAGCTTAGAGTTTCGTTTGAAATGGCCATGTTTTAGTTTCTGTTTTATTTGTTTGGTCGTGCAACACTATGTTGTCTCCTGTACTTCTTAGTTAGTAATTTTCATTCTGGTTGAGTTGTCTCTCTGCTGCGTGTTCGTTTGTCCAAGATATTGTGCTTTGGAACTCTGGTAGTAGCCCAACCCATTCTCTGATTGTAGTTTGGTGGGGGTTGGGCATTATTTGAAACTCTTTGAAGTGTTTTCTATTTGTTAGGTTTTAGGAAAAATTTCGGTTTTCTCCTTGGTATGTCGTTATGTTGCCGAAATTTCGGCGCGAACGGTGTGACGGGGTAACTTCCCTAACGTAGGTTCGTTTCGAATTTTAGGGTCGTTACACATTGCATGCAAGTATCTAGTTGGAGATAAATTGGAACGTGGTAGCGAACTTCCTAGATCGTGGAATTAGTCGGTTCTGGACTTGTAGTACCATGCTAGGACGTGTGGTTACTTATGTGCATGGATTTAAGATTTACCTGTCTCATGTTCTTATGTTTATCTGTGTGGAATTGTCGAGTTTGCTAGATTAAAGCTGGATGTTTGTTTCCCTCGAGCAAGGACTTGTGGTTTCGTGCATAATATCGAAGTAGCCTAGAAGTATGTTTGTAGCCTTAGGATCGTAGCTAGCACAACTAGCCCTAATGTAGGCCCAAGTCTCTGTGTAACTCTTAGCAGGTTGAGACTCGAGGTTGGCAAGATGATGATGACGTTATGGGATGTGGTGCTTCGTCCCCCATCCAGATGTGCGACTCGGAAAATGATTCCTAGAGTCATAGAGGGGTTGGATAGAGTCTTTCGCCCCAGTACAGGCCCGGGAACGAGCCCGTGGTCGATTGTGGGCGGTAGTACTGCATTCGATGCTTTTATGGGATGTGGTGGTTCGTCCTCCATCTAGTTGTGCGACTCGGGGTATGATTCTCAGAGTCAGAGGGGTTAGATAGAGTCCTTCACCCTAGTGCAGGCCCGGGAATGAGTCTCGTGGTCGGTTGTGCCAACCTAGTTTAGAAGCTAAGGGTAGGACAGGACTGGGGAATCTGAGTGAGAATTAGAGCCAGGATGCTTGTTGAGGTTGTGTGGTGAGCTAGGTGTCGTGCTTAGCTAGGTCTAAGGCTATTTTTTTTGTGTGTGTGATTTATTCTTGGACGAAGTGGGTTGCTTACTAAGTATTTTTATACTCACCCCTCGTTTATTTTTGCTTTGGTTGCAGGTAAGGCAAACCAGTGAGATGTTCAGCGTTGGCGAGACCCCTGCGAGGCTATGGAAGACTTGTAGGATTTAGTTAGAAGTTGTTTGTTAGGAGGTGTTTTTATTTCTTTTCCTCTGTTGCACTCTGTTCCTTTTAGTTCGTGTGCTTAAACCTTAGCATGACATGTTTCCTTATCGTTCGGAATCGAAGTATGTTCTGTTTGTGTGTTGTCTGTTAACTCCGAGATGTTGGGATGTATGTCCTAATCTCGTGTAAGTTTGTAATATTCCAAGTTGAAATAAATAAGAGTTATTTTTTCAATGTTTTGTGTCTCGCATATTTCATAAACTTAATCTAATAAACTAAGCTCCAGGGTCATTGTATTATGAGAGAACTAGAACTTGAACGGTGTGTAGTAGACAAACGGGGAGGATCACGTTCGAGTTGATGACCCGAACGGTCTACAATATATTGATAGGGTTGGAGACCTAATCCTGGACACACTGTGGATGCGACCCGCTTTGTATTAGATACAAACGAGGTGATCCAGCTCGTTCATGTGGTTGACATGCGAGTGGGGGCATCCTATGCAATGCGATTGTATAAGACCGGACTGTGAATTGTTAGACTTACTGATGTAACACTGTTAACAGTATAGAGCTAATAAATTCGTAGATGCCCATTAGTGACTCGACCTTAATCCTGAGCGTGTTACGGACTTCTGTCTGTGGGGGTCTGTCCTTTGACTAGTATGGGTGAAGGTGGTCACAGTTACTCGCCCAATATGCCTATCTTCTCAAGGACAGGACCACGTGGGGAGCTGGGAACTTAAGTACGCGAGATGGAATTCACTTGTTCCCGATTTAGGGAAACTAGAGGGGTTGTTCCCTTAAGTGTTGTCTCCAGGGCTTGAACAACGGGGTCTCACCCTCTCACTGACCCGAGAGGGTTGTTATTTATGGTTGGACCATACAACGTTTTTGTTCATTAGAGGAGCAGTGGGGACTTAAGGAGCAAGAGGTAGACACAGGGGTAAAACGGTAATTTGATCCAACTGTGACTACGAACAACCTGTGAAGGGTCGACTCATGGGCATTGATTATATCGATGGACACAACTTCTCCTACAGTGATGAGAGTGCAACTGGGCTTTAGTGGAGTGTTACCATAGCTAATAAATGTTAAATAACCGGGTCAAAGAGTTTGACTGGTTAGTCTCGAATCATTGGAGCTCGTCATCTGTAGGTCCATTAGGTCCATCGGTTGGTTCAAATTGGACAAATTGAGGGTTTACAGTTTGGTGTGAATTTGAAGTGTTCAAATTCATTATTTGGGTATTTATGCCATTTATATGTGATATAGATATTTTGGAAGTGTCTCTCCCTTAACCTCCCGAGAACAACCGAGAAGACATTTTGGAAGTGTCTCACCGTTCGGTTCGAGGATCAAGTTCGTAGAGATCGTTGGTTCGAGAGAGATCGTGACCGGAGGAGCAAAGGTTTGAAGAAGAGTTCTTCAACAAGTAAGTAAAATTACTCATTGTTTTTCTTCTCCTTATGCATGTTTAGCCTAAGATTAATGAGATTAATTCGATTTTAAGATACGTTTTACACAATGAAACAACGACGTTTCACAACGTCTTCCGCTGTGGGAATTCCAAATCCCTTCACGAGGGACTGGAGCCTAGCCTGTTGGTTTCTTTGTAGTTTGGTGGAGGTTGGGTACCCTTGTGAGCCTTATTGAAGTGCTTTTGTTCAGGTTCATGCTTATAAATTTTTTTTGTCCAGGTTGTGTCGTTATGCTGCCGAATTTTCGGCGCGAGCGGTACAACTTAGAGTAATGCCCCGAGTAAGAAGTGTTCAAAATTACGGGGTGTTACATGTTTAGACTTATTTAAATAGTTAAAATAGTTATTGATATAAATAGTACCTTATAAATGGAGTGTGAGAATTTTTTGTTCTAATTTGTTTAAAGCGAATTAATTAATAAAGATAAATGGAAAGATTTTGTAATACTAAGATTTTTCAAAAGATTAATAATCTAGTGGATGTGTTATTAATTCTTTTGAGTAGTTTTAGAAGACTCAAGTTTTAATAATATATATATATATATATAAAAATAGCTTTTTATATAGGAGTGGAGAAAGAAAATAAAAATTAACAAAACTTTAGAAGTTTCAAGACTTAAAATTTAATTATTAGTTATTAATTAAAAATAACGCATAAAATTTTAAAATTAATTTATAAAAATAAAGAGACTAAACTTTTTAACGAATTTAACTTTTCACACTATTTAATAATTAACCATTTATTATTATTCAAATTTTAGTTGTCCAGAAATCTGCATAAAAAAATGGAAAAAAGTAAGTTAAAGAATAATTTGGGTATTATATAGAAAATCAAGGATAATGTTGTGGAAAAAAAAGTTTCTATGACATAATACATATATTTATATTATAATATAAAACTTATGTAGGATTAATAATTATCATTAGTATAAAATATAACTTAAAAGCAAAACTAGATTTATTTTACCAAACAAAATTTATTTTAATGTATCTTACTATTTTATGGTTATTTGTATATTATTATAAAATATTTTTTTTAATAAAAAAGTATAAGAACCTAAATAATTTTTTTTTATGTATTCAATGAGATATATTAAAAATTGTATTATTTGTTATATTGTGAAAAGTTATAAATTTTGAAATCTCATTTATTTTAAAGAAAATGTGTTCTAAGACACATACCCATATTTATGTTATTTTAAATTATTTTTATTCAATAGTTACAACAAAAATGTAGCGTTTATTAAAAAAATAAAAGGAAAGTAATGATATGGTTTCTTATTTTCGTGATTTTAAGGAGAAAATCAATGAATATAATCATGTACTATAAATTAAATTAAATTCTCTATTATATATCAATTTTTTTAAAATAATAATAATTATTATAAAATAAGCACTAAAACTAAAATGCATATTGTTGTTGCCAAAATCCGGACAGGATAACTCACCTGACTTTCACGTGACCACCAATCTGAATTTGTTTAAAGAGGGAAAAAATGTGGGCTGCAAAAGAAGAAAGATCTGAACACTGGTGTGGTGCTATCCACATAGGTTCCGATGTTTAAGTCAGAGAGTGTTTAGATGAGTTTAGCAAGGGTTTCTAGAATGAAGAAGAAGTTATCTTTCCTTTGATAAGAGGAATATTTATAGGTCTTTCTAGGGTGTCAACCCTAATCTATCATGAAGCAGGAAAAGGAGAGGGTCATCTTCGGATGTGGATCGGGGCCTAGAAGAGGAAGAAGAAGGCAGATCGACCCCACGAAAAGGTCATCCTCGGCCTCGACCCAATTGGGCTCGACCTCAGTTGGGTCATGGTCGGCCTCGACTCAATTGGGCTCGGCCTCGCCCTTGGCCATGCTGAGGCCGATCAGAGATCCGGCTTTCGAGCCCGATCCTCACCTCTTGCATAGTCTGAAGGCCCAACTCTTCTGCCTTTTTAGCCAAATTTAGTCCGCTTCTGCATGGTTTCGGTCTTTATTTGTGTGTTTGCCCTTTTGTTTTCTCTATATTCCAAATTTGTCCTTATGGTCCAATTTCACCCATAACATTAGCCCCCACTCCCTAATTAGGATGCATGGTGTAGCTTCAGACTATTGGTATGTAGACGGATTTGGGAGTATACAGATTCATCTATTTGCTTAGGACATTTTCACTTTGGTCATACTAGATTACTCTCTAAAGGTGTAGATTTAAACTCTAAGGTAGTCTTTAGATTATTCTTGGGATTGCATGATCAACCCATATAGGGTTGATTTTGGTCTTTCCAGAGTGTAAGATTCTTCTATGGATTCATGGTGTTCGACCACTTTCTTGGACAAAATTTTAAGGCTCCAAGGTAGTTCTTGGATTATCCCGGGATTGCTCGATCATACCCCGTAAAGTTGATCCTAGTCTTCTCATGGTGTAAGATTCTCCTCTTGATTCATGGTATTCGACCACTTTCCTGGAGAAAATTTTAAGGCTCCATGGTAGTCCTTGGATTATCTTGGGATTGCTCGATCATACCCCGTAGGATTGATCCTAGTCTTCCCATGGTTTAAGATTCTCCTCTGGATTCATGGTGTTCGACCAATTTCCTGAAGAAAGTTTTAAGGCTCCAAGGTAGTACTTGGATTATCCTGGTATTGCTCGATTATACTCCGTAGGGCTGATCCTAGTCTTCCCATGGTTTAATATTCTTCTCTTGAAGGTTCACCCATTTGGTTTTCTTAAAAGAATATTAAGCTATCTGTAGCTTCAATTTCATCTTTCAACTAGAAGCAATCTCGAGTTGCATGTCCATGATCTCGTTGAAATACACAATACTTATTCCTTTCTATTTTTTCAGATGAGGTTTTCATCTTTTCTGGGTATTTGACAAGGTTAGTACTACGAATTTCCATCAGAATTTTCTTAGGTGGAAGTACTGTTGGTGTGTACTTCTCGAACTTTTGACCTCGACTTACCCTAGGGTCGGGTCGACCTCGACCATCATCTTCAACCTATATCTTCTTTGAGTTATCATAGTGGCTTTCTCTTGTCCTATCATGCTCAGAAGTGTGTTCACTTCTTCCTTTGCTTGTTGTAGCTTCTTTTGATTTTAAACGCTCCTATGCACTCATATATTTTTGTGCCCCAGTAATAAATTAAACATAAGAAGTTGGTTCCTTCTTACTTATTGATCTGAGCAACTTTTTATCATGGAGTCCTGCAACTATTGCAATCAAGGTTGTCGCTTCAGTAAATCCTTCTACTCGTAGTGCTTCACCTGACCTTCACATGACAACCACTGTGAATTTATTTGAAGAAGGGAAGAACGTGGCCTGCAAAAGAAGAAAAATATGAACACCGGTGTGGTGCTATCCACGCAGGCTCTGATGCTTAAGTCAGAGAGTGTTTAGATGAGTTTAGCAAGAGTTTCTAGAATGGAGAAGAAGTTATCCTTCCTTTGATAAGAGGAATATTTATAGGTCGTTCTAAGGTGTCAACCCCAATCCATCATGAAGCAGGAAAATGAGAGGGCCATCTTCGTATGAGGATCGGGGCCTAGAAGAGGAAGAAGAAGACGGACCGACCCCACGAAGAGGTCAACCTCAACCTCGGCTGGGTCATGGTCGGCCTTGACCTCAGCTGGGTCATGGTCGGCCTCGACCCAATTGAGCTCGACCTCGATTGGGTCGTGGTCGACCTCGACCTTGGCCAGGCTGAGGGCGATCAGAGATCCAGCTTTCGAGCCCGATCCTCACCTCTTGCACATTCTGAAGGCCCAACTCTTTTGCCTTTTAAGCCAAATTTAGTCTACTTCTGCATGGTTTTGGTTCTTCTTTGTGTGTTTGCCCGTTTGTTTCCTCTATATTCTAAATTTGTTCTTATGGTCCAATTTCACCCATAACACATATATAAGAAAGAACATCATCAAAATATATATATAAAAGAAAATACCTATGAAGTTAAACATATTTGCATTTGCATATCTTCAAGATTTTAATTGCAAATCAACATTGCTTCAAAAAAAAATGCTAAAATAAATGTTAAATTAAATAATTTAAAAAAGTTTAGGAAGAAAAACAATATATAGTAAGATACTGAATAAATCATGAAAAACAAAACCTTTAAATGAAAGAAGAAGTAAATCAATAAAAAAAAAAACTTTCAAATGAAAGAAGAAGAAGAAAGCAAACCCTAAGAAGAAAACTCTAAGAGGGTGTTTGGTTTATGAGGTTGGGTTAGGTTGAGTTTGATGGGAATCTGATCCCCTTGAGCAGCGGAAACGTGATTAGAAATCGATTTTGCTTGTTTGTTTTTGGTTAAACACAAATACCAATACATTGGTAAAAATAGAGAATAAGCAACAATTCTAATCTAATTAGGCATGAAACTAAAGCATGCAAACATGTTGTGTAACAATTAAACTAAAAGGATAGAGATGATTACCTTTGTAGATCAAATCAGCAACTTCTTGCTCGAATTGAACAACAACACAACAGACACCAATTCCTCTGTTCTTCCTTTCCAACAAGAAAACACCACTTGGAGAACCCTCTATTCTCTGAATTTCCTAGACCAATTCCTTTGGTGGAAAGGATACCAACTATTGGAAGTGAGAAGGGAATTAGAGAGAGAGAAATTCCTTCAGCAATGCACACCTTGCACAAAATGAATCATCACTAAATTCTTCCATTCGTGAAGAATAATAATCTCCATAGGGCAACTCCCCCACTCCCTATCGATAGAGGGTTGAGGGAGTACTTGTGGGAACATGTCAGGATGACACGTTCCCATTAATTATAATATAATGATAATTAAACGATTTAATTATTAATTATTAATTAATATATAAATAATTAAATCTTATTTAATTATATATATATATATATATATTAATATTTCAATTAAATCTAATTTAATTAAAATCAAATATAAATATGATTAAATCATATTTAATCATTTTCCCTCTAGTCTATAGTTTTAATGCACATCACATGCACATTAAATTTTAACCTATACTTTCTAAATATGAATCTCATTCACATTTAAAATAATATTTGAACTTTTTCAAATATTTAATTCTCTCATATAATTTAATATGAATCATATTCACATTAAATATATAATATATAGTTCCAAAATTTATATTATAACGTATCTATATACATTAAATTTATTCCCTAATTAATTTGAACATTTCAAATTCAAACGATCTAAGAACCCTTTACGCGCTAGAATGTGGATCTAATGGACCTACAGATCAGAAGCTCCAACGATACGAGATTACTCGGTTAATCTCATTAACCTCCTAATCAACATTCGTTAACTGCGGGAACACTCCACTAAAGTCCTGCAGCTACACTCTTCTCACTGCAGATATATTTCTGTGTCCATGGATATTGACCAATAACAGCAAGTCAATCCTTCACGAATGTTCGTAACACCAGCTGAGTCAAATTACCGTTTTACCCCTAGGTTATATCTTGTACCTTAAGTACCAGTGCTCCTCTAATGAACAATTTGTTTGTGGTCCTACCAACAAACAGAAGTCCTTCTCGGGCTAATGAGAGGGTCGGGCCCTTTGTTCAAGTCCTAGAGATACCACTTAAAGGAACATTTATCTACTATCCCTAGTAGTCGGGAAGGAGTGAATTCCATCTTGCTAAGCTAAGTCCCTAGCTGCTCACTCGATCTTGTCCCCAAGAACGTAGGAATATTGAGTCATCGAATCTGGCCACTATCACCCATGTTGGGATTTTTGTCCTAATCTCGTGTTTGTAATATATTGTTTGAAATTAATAAGAGTTATTCATTTCATCACTTTGTGTCTCGCAATATTTATAAACTTTTCCAATAAACTAAGCTCCAGGGTCATTGAATTTATGAGAGAACTAGAACTTGAACGGTGTGTAGTGAACACACAGGGAGGATCACGTTCGAGTTAATGACCCGAACGGTCTACAGTATATGGATAGGGTTGGAGACCTAATCCTGGATACACTGTGGATGCGACCCGCTTTGTATTAGATACAAACAAGGTGATCTAACTCGTTCATGTGGTTGACATGCGAGTGGGGGCATCCTGTGCAATGAGATTGTACAAGACCGGACCGTGAATTATTAGACCTACTGATGTAACACCGTTGACAGTAATGACTAATAATATCGTAGATGACCATTAGTGACTTGACTTGAATCCTGAGCGTGTTATGGACTCCTGTCTACGAGGGTCTGTCCTTTGACTAGTACAGATGAGGGTGGTCACAGTTACTCACCCAATATGTCTATCTTCTCAGGGACAGGACTAAGTAGGGAGCTGGGAACTTAACTACGCGAGATGGAATTCACTCGTTCCTGCCTTTAGGGAAACTAGAGGGGTTGTTCTCTTAAGTGCTGTCTCCAGGGCTTGGACAACGGGCGCCCACTCTCTCACTGGCACGAGAGAGTTATTGTGTATGGTCGGAGCATCACAACGTTGTTGTTCATTAGAGGAGCAATGGGGACTTAAGGAGCAAGAAGTAGACACATGGGTAAAATGGTAATTTGACCCAACCGTGTCTACGAACAACCTGTGAAGGGTCGACTCATGGACATTGGTTATATCAGTGGACACGTAATATTCTGCACTGACGGGAGTGCAGCTACGGGCTATAGTGGAGTGTTACCGTAGCTAATGAATATTGGTTAACCGGGTCAAAGAGTTTGATAGGTTAATCTCGGATCATTGGAGCCCGTCACTGTAGGTCCATTAGGTCCCTTGGTTGGCTCAATCTGGGTTAAAAGAATGGTTAATGTTTTGGTATGAAATTGAAGTGTTCAATTTCACTTTAACGACATTTATGTCATTTATATGAGATATTAATGATATAATATGTAGTTTAATGTGAATGAGATTCATAATAAACTATAGGTTAGCCTAATTGTTGAATTAGGGCTAATTGGAGAAATTAATTGAGAGAAATTAAATTGGATGTGATTCAATTTAATTAATACACAATTATTGCAAATGAGATTTGCAATATGAGATATGAGATATCTTATATTATGTGGTTATGCAAATGAGATTTGCATAACCTATGGTTGTGGTAAAGTGGTAATAATGTGGAGATTTTAACTCCATCATTTCCACTATATAATCCCTTCTTGCAAGAAGGATTGTGAGCATTCTCTCATTTTTAGAATTTCATCAAAGAGAAGAAGAAAGTTCTCTCTACTTTCTCTCTATTCTCCTCCCTCTCCAAAACACAAAAGTTCCCACAAACTTCTCTTTTTCCAAAGGAAGAACAACCGAGACTCCAAGTGGTGGTGTTCGGGTTCCGTTCGTGGGAAGCATTTGTTGAGATCGAGAAGCACGAAGAGTTCGTGATTCGAGGAAGAAATTCTTGAAGTTTGTCTACAACAAGTAAGTAAACTTCTTCTTGCTGTAAATTTCTTCCTTTTCCAGCATGTTTAGCCTAGATCCTTTTGTTAGATCATTTTAACAAAATCGAGTAGCGTAATGATACCATGACGATTCGATCGTCTTCTGCTGCGCAAGGATTCTTATTCCCTTCAATTGGTATTAGAGCCAAGTTCGATGGTTCTTCATTATGCATTGTTTTTGTTAAAATAGGTGGGTAAATTGCCTTAAATTTCATGAGATGAATGATGGTTTGCTTAAATGGATGTTTCGGTTTTTGGCACTTTTAGATTTATTTTATGTTTGATGAGATCAAATGTAAAGGGCCCGTGTTTTTAGGCATTTTAGAAAATAAATCGAGTCTGTAAGTTCGGGTCGTTCGTGGCAAGAGTTACTGTGAAGAAATCGGAGAGGAAACAGGAGAAAATCGGTGAAGAACAGCAAAGTGTTTGTTGTTCTGTCGATGGCGTTGAGACGCTGCCCTTCGGCGTCTCAATGCTATCCTTTCGGACGGAGGCCCTGCAGCAGAGCAGCGTTGCAACGCCGCTGGCGTTGAGAACGTTAGTCGACGCTGGAGGCGACAACGTTGCAACGCTGCCCACGGCGTTGCATCACTGCACGCGTTGAGGAGTAGTTGTTGAAGGCAGTTTCGCGAGATGTGGGCTGTTTTTGGGATTAGTGGGGTAGTTATTTTCGTTTTTTTATTATTTTATTATTTGTAAAATGTAATTTTTTTATGTATTTAATTATTTTATTAAATAATGTTAATATAAGTGTTATATTAACGTTATTTAATTAAATTATTGCCCCTAGGTGCCAAAAACTGGTTCATTTTTGCTGTTTAATTATTTTATGCATGAGATGTATATTTTAATTAAATTCTATGTGCATATTGTATGTCATATAGATTTAAAATCCCACCTTAGGTTAAACATTTCATGCATCATTTATATTATAAGAGTTATAATATATAGTTTGCATGATAGGTTATATTATAAGAGTTATAATATAATGAAAATGCATGTTTAATTTAATTAATATAAGTGTTATATTTTTTAGATTAAAGTTTGCTCATGCATTGATATTCATGTGATGAATTTTTTTTTATGTTATAGTATATAGTTATTCATGTGATGAATGATCAAGCACTATAACATAGAAATGCATGCAACCTAAGTTAATTATTAGTTTTAAAGAGTTTAGAACTTGAATAATTAGACTTAGGTTTTCTATTTTCTAATGAGATTAGAAATTAGGAAATCAAAGTTTAGTCTATGAATGGAGACTGATTAGTAACTCTGTCTAAGGAAGGTTTTGTCTAAGGTCAGTATTTAAGTTGACGCTTGCGAACACCCCTACACAAAACCGACACGAGAGTGAATTCGGTCCTGAGATTCTTAGATTATACTTATCGTGAGTGCCGCTAATTAAAAGTGTTTTAATTAACTCACATAGACCTAAGTTATAATGTGATTATAGACTTAGATTAATACCATATAAGAGTTATATTGGTAGACTTAGGTAAATTTTAGCCGGTTTATCTAGGTCAATCCTATTTAAAATTAAAGTCTTTGAGTGGAAGGAAATAAAGTGTAGGAGATACATTTGAATTTCCAACCACAAATCTCCGTTAAGTCTGCACTGTGAGATTTATACTCGGCCTCGTGGCGCAAATGGGAGCGTCTCCCTTCGGGTGGCATTTGTATAGGTCAATATCATCGTTGATGGAGAGAGTACTTATAATGAGTGGGAGCGGGACTTATGAAAACGAGACCCACGGTCTCTTCTTTCGATTCACACCGTGAGACGCCTATGATCTGCCTGCTAGTTTGGCTCGGACTGCATAATCCCTTCGAGGGCCTCGATCATGGGAGTCGGAACACGTGAATTTCCGAAAGGTATACAGTTTCCTGGTTGGTTTTCCTTCTTGGTTCACCCTTCGGTGGCTATTGTTTGGACGGATGCTTGGAAACTTAAAGATTGAGGGTGACACTCACAGAATTCGTTAAGTGTTAATGAATTTGACCGAACAATGGTAATTGGATGCCTAATGGAATAAGAGTTATTCTCGGGATTAGGTCCGATCGAGAAAGTCTCGCGTCCTAGAGGAGGAGTGTTCTGTTCACCCTTCGGTGGCGGTCATTCTAAACCTTTAGGGTATCATTGCAAAATTTTGAATGATCTAGGGATCATGAAACAATTTTGCTAAAACATGATTGGATTTTCAAAAAGTTTTTTGCGAGACTAATACAAAGTTTTTTTGTTTTCTTATTTTTTAAGCTAAAAATGTCTAGCGCAATAATAGCACTACTCGCGTCTGATAAGTTAGTGGGAGATAATTACCAAAGTTGGAAAAACAACATTAACACGATTTTGGTAACTGACGACATAAAAGTTCGTGGCCATGCGAGGGAGTGTCCTCGATGCTCGGCTCGATAGCGTCACGAAGTGTTCGCGATGCATACGATCGGTGGATTAGGGCCAATGAAAAGGCCAAGGTCTACATAATTGCCAACATGTCTAATGTCTTGGCAAAGAAGCATGAGCTGATGGTCTCCGCCAAGGAGATCATGAAGTCCTTGCAGGAAATGTTTGGACAACAATCCTTTCAGTCCCATGATGACTCGCTCAAATACGTCTTCAACGCACGAGATGAAAGAGGGGTCGTCATCCGCGTGAACATGTTCTGAACATGATGACCCACTTTAATCTGGCCGAGATGAACGGGGCTTCGATCGATGAGTCGAGCCAGTCGATTTATATTTGGAGACTCTTCCAAGAGTTTCCTTCGGCCGAGCAATGTTGTTATGAACAAAATTAGCTACACTCTGACTACCCTCCTCAATGAGCTACAGAATTTTCAATCCTCGAACAGGGTCAAGGAATCTGAGGCAAATGTTGCCTACAGGTCTTATCACAGGGGTTCGACCTCTGGGACGAAGCCTGTTGCTCCTTCACGCCCGAAAGGAAAGAAGAGGACGAAAAGGGGTAAAACTGACCGAGCTGCCGTCCACAAGGGAAAGAAGGTCAAGGACGTTGCAGAGAAAGGAAAGTGTTTCCACTGCAATGGGGGCGGACACTGGAAGAGGAACTGTCCCAAATTCCTGGCCGAGAGGAAGAATCAAGGTAAATGTGATTTACTTGTGACAGAAACTTGTTTAGTGGAGAGTAGTGACTCTGTCTGGATATTGGATTCGGGCGCCACTAACCACGTTTGTTCTTCTTTTCAGAGGATTGATTCCTGGCAGCCGCTGCAAGAGGGTGAGGTGACTCTACGGGTTGGATCCGAGGAGCTTGTCTCTGCTGCAACGATCGGCACGGTGAAGCTACATTTTGGCGGGAAGTACTTATTGTTGGACAATTTGTACATAGTTCCAGGGTTTACTAGAAACCTTGTTTCCATTTCCTGCTTAATCGAACAATGTATATTTGTTTCCTTTGAATCTAGTAAAGCGTTTATTTCTTTCAAAGGCAATCTTATTTGTTCAGCTTCACTCGAGCATAATCTGTATGTTTTAAAACCTAATTCGGTCAAATGTGTTTTGAATACTGAATTGTTTAAAACTGCAGAAACACGAACTAAGAAAGCAAAAGTTTCTCCAAAAGAAAATGCCCATCTTTGGCATCTACAGTTAGGCCACATTAATCTCAATAGGATTGAGAAACTAGTAAAGAGCGGACTTCTAAACGAGTTGGAAGAAAACTCTTTGCCTGTGTGTGAGTCATGCCTTGAGGGCAAGATGACCAAACGTCCTTTTAGTGGAAAAGGATATAGAGCCAAAGAGCCTCTTGAGTTAGTACATTCTGACCTCTGTGGTCCGATGAATATTAAAGCTCGGGGCGGTTATGAGTATTTCGTGTCTTTCATAGACGATTACTCCAAATATGGGTATATTTACCTAATGCACAATAAGTCTGAAACTCTTGAAAAATTCAAGGAGTACAAGACTGAGGTTGAGAACCTCTTAGGTAAATCGCTTAAAACACTTCGATCGGATCGAGGTGGAGAGTACATGGACACCGAATTCCGTGGACTATATGATAGAACACGAAATTACGTCCCAAAGACTCAAATACTGGTATGCCACAAAGAGAATGGTGTATCGGAGAGGAGAAAACACCTTGTTGGACATGGTTCACTCGATGATGAGCCGCTCTCCCGATTCTTTTTGGGGATACGCAGTGGAGATCGCGTCTATATTTTGAACAACGTTCCGTCCGAAGAGTGTTTATGAAACACCTTTCGAGCTCGGAGTGGACGTAAAGCGCTTTACATCACTTCGAGATTTGGGGATGTCCGCCCACGTGTTGGTGTCAAACCCAAAAAGTTGAAACCCCGTTCGAAATTGTGCCTATTCGTAGGTTACCCTAAAGAGACTTGGGGTGGTCTGTTTTACGATCCTAAGAAAAATAGGATGCTTGTGTCGACAAACGCCACTTTCCTAGAGGAAGACCACGTGAGGGATCATTTACCAAGGAGTAAAATTGTGTTAAATGAAATGGGCAGTTCATCAGCAAGAGTTGCTGATAGGGCTAGTACGTCAACAAGTGTTGTTGATCCTAGCACGTCTAGTCAAATCCGTTCCCAAGAGTTGGGAATGCCTCGACGTAGTGGGAGGACTGTGAGATAGCCTGATCGCTACATGGGTTTAGCTGAAACCTCAGTTGTCACTCCTGATGATGGCTGTGAGGATCCATTGACCTATGATCAGGCAATGGTTGATGTTGACAAAGACGAATGGATTAAAGCTATGGACCAGGAAATGGAGTCTATGTACTTCAATTCATGCATCCGGGAGCTTGTGGATCAACCGAATGGGGTAAAACCTATTGGTTGCAAATGGATCTACAAGCGTAAACGTGGCGTAGATGGGAAGGTGCAGACCTTCAAAGCCCGACTAAAGGCAAAGGGTTTTACCCAGGTTGAAGGGATCGACTATGAGGAGACCTTTTCACCTGTTGCCATGGTAAAGTCGATCAGGATCCTTCTGGCCATTGTCGCGTATTATGACTACGAGGTATGGCAGATGGACGTCAAGAAAGCCTTTACGAATGGCAAACTTGATGAGACCATCTACATGGACCAAATTTAAAGGGTTCATTGCCCAAGGCTAAGAGCAAAAGGTTTGTTTCGGCTTCATAGGTCCATTTATGGATCAAAGCAGCTTCGGTCTTGGAATATAAGGTTTGATGAGGCGATCAAATCTTATGGCTTTGATCAAAATGTCGACGAGCCTTGTGTTTACAAGAAAATCGTTGACAAAACTGCGCATTTTTGGTATTGTATGTGGACGATATTCTTCTCATTGGGAATGAGATAGAATTTCTTACTGACGTTAAGAAGTGGCGACCATTCGCAATTCCAAATGAAAGATTTGGGAGAAGCTCGGTATGTTCTAGGTATCCAGTTTGTCCTGAACCTAAGAACAGCGAGCGCTAGCCTTGTCTCAAAGCGCCTTATATTGACAAGATGTTGTCTAGATATAGGATGCGAACTCCAAAAAGAGGCTTGCGCCTTCCGGCATGGGGTTCACTTGTCTAAGGATCGGTGTCCTAAGACTCCTCAAGATGTTGAGGATATGAGATGGATTCCATATGCTTGGTTGTAGGGAGCCCGATGTATGCCATGCCGTGTACTAGGCCCGACATCCGTTATGCAAGAGGAATTGTCGGTGATATCACCCAATCCGCAATTAGATCACCGGACGGTAGTAAAGGCAATCCTCAAGTATCTTAGGAGAACGAGGAACTACGACTTGGTGTATGGCGGTGGGGATTTGATCCTTACGGGATACATGGATTCGATTTTCGATGGATAAGGATTCTAGGAAATCCACTTCGGGGTCAACCTTCATTCCGAATGGAGGAGTCGTAGTATGGCGAAGCATCAAGCGAGGATGCATCGCGATTCCACTATGGAAGCGAGTATGTTGCGGCTTGTGAAGGCGCAAAGGAAGTCGCTTTGGCTTAGGAAGTTCATGACAGATTTGGAAGTTGTTCCAAATATGAACTTGCCAATCACACCGCTCGTGATAACAGCAGCAAAGAGATAGCCAACTCACGTGAGCCTCGGAGCCATAAGAGAGGCAAACACATTGAGCGCAAGTATCATCGATACGGGAGATTGTGCAATCGTAGAGACGCGTGATGGTCACGCAGATAGCGTCGAGCACAACGTGGTGATCCATTTACAAAGCCCCTCACGGCTAAGGTGTTTGAGGTCACTTGAGAGTCTAGGTCTTGAGAGCTTCCCGACTAGGCAAGTGGGAGATGTGTAAACGGGTATTCAATGCCTTAGTTTATTATATTACTTCATTGTAATTTATATACATTTCGAAAATGTATTTTCTCCACTAGCTTAGTCCAAGTGGGAGTTTGTTGGGATTTTTATCCTAATCTCGTGTTTGTAATATATTGTTTGAAATTAATAAGAGTTATTCATTTCATCACTTTGTGTCTCGCAATATATAAACTTTTCCAATAAACTAAGCTCCAGGTCATTGAATTTATGAGAGAACTAGAACTTGAACGGTGTGTAGTGGACACACAGGGAGGATCACGTTCGAGTTAATGACCCGAACGGTCTACAGTATATGGATAGGGTTGGAGACCTAATCCACGGATACACCTGTGGATGCGACCGCTTTGTATTAGATACAAACGAGGTGATCCGACTCGTTCATGTGGTTGACATGCGAGTGGGGGCATCTGTGCAATGAGATTGTACAAGATCGGATCAGAATTATTAGACCTCATCGATGTAACACCGCTGTGATGAGACTAATAATATCGTGATGACCATTAGTGACTCGACCGAATCTGGCGTGTTACGGACTCGCATCACTACAGGTCCGTCATTTGACTAGTACGGGTGAGAGTGGTCACGATTACTCGCCCAATATGCCTATCTTCTCGGGACAGACCAAGTAGGAGGCGGGAACTTAACATCGCGAGATGGAATTCACTCGCTCCCCTTTTTAAGGAAACTAGAGGGTTGTTCCCTTAAGTCTTTTGTCTCCGGGGGCTTGGACAACGGCGCCCACCTTCTCACCGCCCGAGAAGGGTGTTGTGTGTGGTTGGACTATCACAATATGTGTTTCATTAGAGAGTAGTGGGGACTTAAGGAACAAGAAGTAGACACAGGGGTAAAACGATAATTTGACCCAGCCGTGTCTACGAACAACTGTGAAGGGTCGCCTAATGGGCATTGGTTATATTAGTGGACACGTAATATTCTACATCGACGGAGTACAACTACACGGCTATAGTGGAGTGTTACCGTAGCTAATGAATATTGGTTAACCGGTCAAAGAGTTTGATAGGTTAATCTCGGATCATTGGAGCCCGTCCACTGTAGGTCCATTAGGTCCCTCGGTTGGCTCAATCGGGTTAAAAGAATGGTTAATGTTTTGGTATGAAATTGAAGTGTTCAATTTCACTTTAAGGGCATTTATGTCATTTATATGAGATATGAATGATATAATATATAGTTTAATGTGAATGAGATTCATAATAAACTATAGGTTAGCCGAATTGTTTAATTAGGGATAATTGGAGAAATTAATTGAGAGAAATTAAATTGGATGTGATTCAATTTAATTAATCCACAATTATTGCAAATGAGATTTGCAATATGAGATATGAGATATCTTATATTATGTGGTTATGCAAATGAGATTTGCATAACCTATGGTTGTGGTAAAGTGGTAATAATGTAGAGATTTTAACTCCATCATTTCCACTATATAATCCATTCTTGCAAGAACGATTGTGAGCATTCTCTCATTTTTTAGAATTTCATCAAAGAGAAGAAGAAAGTTCTTTCTACTTTCTCTCTATTCTCCTCCCTGTCCAAAACATAAAAGTTCCCACAAACTTTTCTTTTTCCAATGGAAGAACAACCGAGACTCCAAGTGGTGGTGTCGGGTTCCGTTCGTGGGAAGCATTCGTTGAGATCGAGAAGCACGGAGAGTTCGTGATCCGAGGAAGACATTCTTGAAGTTTGTCTACAACAAGTAAGTAAACTTCTTCTTGCTGTAAATTTCTTCTTTTTCCAGCATGTTTAGCCTAGATCCTTTTGTTAGATCATTTTAACAAAACCGAGTAGTGTAATGATACCATGACGATTCGATCGTCTTCGCTGCGCAGAGATTCTTATATCCTTCAACCCATACTAGTCAAAGGACAATCCCTCGCTAACAGGAGTTCGTAGCCTGCTCAGGATTGAGATCAAGTTGTCTAGGTCATTCTAGTGAAATAGAAACCTAGCTAGTCAACGGAGTTACATCTAGTGGTTACTATCTCGCGGTCCAGTCTTATGTAATCTCATTACATAGGATATCCCCACTCACATGTCATCTACACGAACACGTTAGGATCACAGTGTTTGTATCATATACAAAGTGAGCCACATCCATAGTATTACCAGGGTAAGGTACCCAAACCTTATTCCCTTACTATAGACCATTTAGGTTGTATCTCGAACTGAGATCTTTTTTATGTACACTACATTCAGTTCAAGAGACATTTTATAGCCTTGGATGTTTAGTTTATTGGATTTAGGGTTACAACAAGGGCAATATCGTAAATATCGAACAATAACTCTTTATTGAAATAATAACATTTTATTATAATAATTAGAACAAAATTACAAACTACGAGTTTTAGGGCACAAACCCCAACAGAGTTGTGTTAATAACTCAACTCCTTGTTTGTCCCACCAACAATTATAACCAGTGACTTAATAACCCAACCCCATAGAGTTGAGTTATTAACTCAACTGTAAGGTACTTTTCGGCGGTGGTCCGACGACTTTCCGACGACGGTCCAACTAGATTAAGAAAGTAGAGAAAATAAGAAGAAGGAGAAAGAGATGAGAGTTTTGAAGTGTGCCTTTAAATTGCTAATACTCTAGTTTAAATAGGCACCAAGAAGTCCTAATCTTTTAGAACAAGGAATTCTAATCCTTTTAGAAAAAGGAATCCTAAACCTTTTTTAAACAGAAATCCTAATCATTTTTTAAACTTTGAAACACCCTTTCCTAATCTTGACCTGATTATCCAAAGATTCAAATTTAAAACAAATACAACGACCCGTTTGGGGTTGAGTTGGGTTTTTAACCCTAATGGGAATCAGATCCCCGTGAGCAATGAAAACGTGATTTTAAGATCGATTTGCTTGCTTGTTTATGTTTATTCCAAATACCAGTACATTGGTTTAAAAAACATAGAATAAACATTAATCTAATCTAATTAGGCATGGATACTAGACATGCAAACATGCAGTATAATCTTAAACTAATGTGGGAATTCGAAATTACCTTTGTAGTTTTACAATCTCCACAAGAATTCCTTGCTCCTTGAAATCTACAGCAACACAACAACAAGGTTCTTCTCTGTTCCAACAGAACACTACCAACAGGATAAACCTTCTATCCTCTGGATTCTACTTAGACCTCTATGATAACTCGCCATAGGAGAGTTCTTTTACTAGAATTTTAGTGCTTAATCTACTTGAATTGCATATAATTTGTTGAGTCTCGTGTTATTTTACCCCTAAATTGTGTGTGTTATCTTTAAAATCTAGAATTTAAGCATTAGGTTCGAAAGGAATTAATTTTGATGTTTTTTATGCTATTTTAGAAATTTGCATAAATATTAAAGACCAGAAAACGAAATTTTAACTCCAGAAAAATCCTCTCATATTTAGTTGATTAATTTATTGAGATTTATCTGTGTGCAGGAGATGTTTGAAAATTATAGGAGTCTCTAATGGCATTTTACACATTTTACTCGAAGGGTAAGATGGTCTTTCTACCCCTAAGAGCATTTTTGTAATTTGTGGAGTTAGGACAACACCATCTTATATAAGGAGGCTAGGGTTCACAAGTGCCAAAGTGGAGAATGAGTTGCCATAAAAGGGGAAGAGACCGAGAGAGAAGGGGCGATTGCAACAGCAAAGGTGTGCGTTGGAGAGAAAAATCATAAAGGTGCCATTACTGTAGCAATCGTGCGAGTGAGGAAAAAATCGAAGCTTCAAGGTGCCATTGTTGTAGCAAAAATCATGCAGTTCGGTTTTTCACAGACGACACTCACAAAGTTGTCATTTTCCAAAGTTTCCACTGTTAGAATTTGCTAAAATTTTGTCAGCTTGTTGAGGACTCATAGGACTATATTTTGAATGGTTGGATCGTCGTTCTGAGGTTTGGTGTGCTAGATATTTCTGTCGCGTTGGGAGATTAGTGCAGTTCAATTTTTCACTCACGACGCTCACGAAGTTATCATTTGTCGGAGTTTCAACCGTTGGATTTTGCTGAAATGACAACTTATTCACGACTCACAGGGCTTCGTTTTGAATGGTTGGTCGTCATTCCGAGCTTTAGTTGATGAGATATTGTTGTCGCACAGAACCTGCAAAAACTAAAAATCTGTTGTCTTCGGTGGTATCTCTTGGTGTTTTATTGCGTGCCATTACCTCTCATAATCTCTAATTTTTAATGTTGATTTTCTGCTATTGGACACATATTTAAGACTATTTTTGTTCACTATTTTAGACCGCATTCGTGACTGTTTTTAGGCTAGAACTGTGATCGATTTATGCTAAATTTATGAACATCATTGGGTTGTTTTCTTGAATTCTTCGATCGATAAGAACATGCATCAATTAGAAGTTTGTGAGTTTATTTTTGTCATGAACTAAATTGTCTTAGGCAAGGGTTAGGTCGTTTTCAATGTAAATTTTAGAACGAATTTATGATTAATGTCATTGTTGGATTTATGGAGTTTTATTAATTTTAACGGTGCATGAGAATTAAAATTGGCCACTTTAACTTCTCTAGAATTCATAAACTTGGGAAAGCTAATGAATTAGAAAACTAAAATTTCATTCTAGCATTCTGGAGTTGATTAGGGATAATTAACCCACCTAGAACCTAAAATCATGAGCATAATTTAGATCACAATTGGGAAATTGTAGGTTTTAAAACTTTGTGATTTTGAAAAGATTCACTTGAACGCATGTGTAGGTAAATTCAAGGCATCAATCACATTTTCATTCTAATTGAGCATGAAAACTCCAACCTAACCCGAGCCTATTTTTTTCATTAAATATCTCATGTCTTGCATCTCCCCTCTTGTTTGCATTCTCCTCTCCCCTCATTTAAATTTAGTTATTTTCTTGAGTCTAGTATTGTCTTTGCTCACTTATCACATCAATTTATTTATTTACAATAGTAATTTGCACACTCATGCATTGCATTAAAATAAGGAAAATTTGCTAAGGCACTAATTCATTTAGGTTTAGCTAGTCCTCGTGGGATCGATACTTTTAACTTATCACTTGCTACTCTCGACCGTGTATACTTGCACGACGCAGAAGTGTCGGAGTCTTATTCTAATTTACATTAGTTTAGGGCACTCGATATTTTCGCATCAGTCTCCTTGGTGGAAAGGAGCCAACAAATTGGAAGTGGGAAAGGGAATTATTTGAGAGAGTTTTTTTTTCCAGCAATTTCTTAATTGTTCATCCATCGATCACTGAATTCTTCCATTCGTGAAGAAATAATTCATCCAGAGGGCAACTCCCCACTCCCTAGCGATAGGGAGTTGAGGGAGTCGTGAGAACGTGTCCGGGTGACATGTTCCCATTAATTATATTATTAAAATAATAATTAAACGTTTTAATTATTAATTAATATATAAATAATTAAATCTTATTTAATTATATATATATTAATATTTTAATTAAATCTAATTTAATTAAAATCAAATATAAATATGATAAAATCATATTTAATCATTTTCCCTTTAGTCTATAGTTTTAATGCACATCTTATGCACATTAAATTTTAACCTATAGTTCTTAAATATGAATCTCATTCACATTTAAATTAATATTTGAACACTTTCGAATATTTAATTCTCTCAAATAATTTAATATGAATCATATTCACATTAAATTTATAATATAAAGTTCCAAAACTTTATATTGTAATGTATCTATATACATTAATGTTTATTCCCTAATTGAATTTGAACATTTCAAATTCAAACGATCTAAGAACCCTTTACGATCTAGAAGGTGGACCTAAGGGACCTACAGATCAGAAGCTCCAAAGATACGAAATTACCCGATTAATCTCATTAACCTCCTAATCAACATTCGTTAACTGCGAGAACACTCTACTAAAGTCCCACAGCTGCACTTTCTCACTGCAGATATATTTCTGTGTCCATGGATATTGACCAATAACAGCAAGTCAATCCTTCACGAATGTTCGTAACACCAGCTGGGTCAAATTACGGTTTTATCCTTGGGTTACATCTTTTACCTTAAGTACTAGTGCTCCTCTAATGAACAATTTGTTTGTGGTCCTACCAACAAACAGAAGTCCCTCTCGGGCCAATGAGAGGGTCAAACCATTTGTTCAAGTCCCGGAGACACCACTTAAGGGAACATTCCTCTACTTACCCTAATAGGCGGGAAGGAGTGAATTCCATCTTGCTAAGTTAAGTCCCCAACCCCTCACTCGGTCTTGTCCCCAAGAAGGTAGGCATATTGAGTCAGCGAATCTGGCCGCTCTCACCCATACTAGTCAAAGGACAATCCCTCGCAAACAGGAGTTCGTAACCTGCTTAGGATTGAGATCAAGTTGCCTAGGTCATCCTAGTGAAATAGAAACCTAACTAGTCAACGGAGTTACACCTAGTGGTTACTATTTCGCGGTCCGGTCTTATGCAATCTCATTACTGTTTGGTTTGTGCCCTAAAACTCGTAGTTTGTAATTTTGTTCTAATTATTTAATAAAGAATTATTATTTCAATAAAGAGTTATTGTTCGTTATTTATGATATTACCCTTGTTTTAACCCTAAATCCAATAAACTAAACATTCAAGGCTGTAAAATTTCTCTTGAACTGAATGTAGTGTACATATAAAGGATCTCGGTTCGAGATACAATCTAAAGGGTCTATAGTAAGCGGATAAGGTTTGGATACCTTACCCTGGTAAGACTATGGATGTGGCCCACTTTGTATATGATACAAACAATGTGATCCTAACGTGTTTGTGTAGATGACATGTGAGTGGGGATATCCTATGTAATGATATTACATAAGACTGGACGGTGAAATAGTAACCATTATATGTAACTCCGTTGACTAGCTAGGTTTCTATTTCACTAGGATGACCTAGGCAACTTGATCTCAATCCTGAGCAGGTTACGAACTCCTGTTTGCGAGGGATTGTCCTTTGACTAGTATGGGTGAGAGTGACCAAATTCGTCGACTCAATATGTCTACATTCTTGGGGACAAGACCGAGTGAGCAGCTGGGGACTTAGCTTAGCAAGATGGAATTCACTCCTTCCCGACTACTAGGGTAAGTAGATGAATGTTCCCTTAAGTGGTGTCTCCGGGACGTGAAGAAAGGGCTTGACCCTCTCATTTGCCTGAGAGGGACTTCTGTTTGTTGGTAGGACCACAAAAAAATTGTTCATTAGAGGAGCACTGGTACTTAAGGTACAAGATGTAACCCAGGGGTAAAACGATAATTTGACCCAGCTGGTGTTACGAACATTCGTGAAGGATTGACTTGTTGTTATTGGTCAATATTCATGGACACAGAAATATATCTGCAGTGAGAAGAGTGCAGCTGCGGGACTTAATGGAGTGTTCCTGCAGTTAACGAATGTTGATAAGGAGGTTAATGAGATTAACCGAATAATTTCATATCGTTGGAGGTTCTGATCTGTAGGTCCATTAGGTCAACCTTCTAGCTCTTAAAGGGTTCTTAGATCGTTTGAATTTGAAATGTTCAATTCATTAGGGAATAAATTTAATGTATATAGATACGTTATAATATAAAGTTTTGGAACTATATATTATAAATTTAATGTGAATATGATTCATATTAAATTATATGAGAGAATTAAATATTTGAAAGAGTTCAAATATTATTCTAAATGTGAATGTGATTCATATTTGAAAACTATAGGTTATAATTTAATGTGCATAAAATGTACATTAAACTATAGGTTAGAGAAAAAATTAATTAAATGTGATTTAATCAAATTTTAATGTAATTAAATTGGTTTAATTATATTAATTAATTAATTTTATTAATTAATTAAATAAATAAATAAATAAGGGAAACGTGTGGCACGTTCCCCACTTTCCTCCAACTCCCCAGGGAGTGTGGGAAGTTTTTCCCTCTTATTTTTCTTCTCCTTCTGGGAGAGGGTTATGATCGATGAAGTGAAGCATTGTTGAATTGTTGTTAGAGTTCTCTCTCTCTCAAATTCCCTCACCTTCCAAATTGTTGGAACCCTTCCTACCAAGGGAGATCTAAGTGGAACTTAGAGCCATAGAGGGTTTATCCAAGTGGTGTTGTCCTGTTGAAGAAAACAGAGAAGATTTTTCATTTGTTGTGTTGTTGTGTACTTGAAGCAAGGAGTTGCTGTGAAACTACAAAGGTAAATTTCGAATTTCCTTCAGTTTAATTATATTATAGAACTTTTTTGCATGCTTAGTTCCATGCCTAATTAGATTAGGTATGAAATTGCTTATTCTCTGTTTTTACCAATGTATGGGTATTTGTGTTTAACCAAAACAAACAAGCAAAATCGATCCATAAACACGTTTTCGTTGCTCAAGGGGATCAGATCCCCATCAATTGATATGAGAGCAATGCTTGTTTTATTTTGATTGAAACAAATTTGCATTGGATAGATAGGAATTACATCTGGTTTGCTGTAAAACTTGTTTAGGAAATTTTGGGCTTAGATTTTTTTTTATTTGATCAAATTAAGTATAAAGGCCCCTGCGTTTTGGGCAATTAAGTGCATAATCGAGTCTGTAATTGAGTTGTGAGTCGTTCGGGACAAGTTTCATACAATTTGGATGAGTATCGAGGGAGAAATAGGCATTTGAAGTTGCTGTGTTCGAAAGAAAATGTTGCTGCAGAAGCAACAACGTTGCAACGCTGAGGAACAACGTCGCAATGCCGAAGCTCCTATCGATGCGGAAGACCGAGGGGTCAGCAGCGTTGCAACGCTGCCCCTTAGGGTTGCAACGCTACCCCGATACTAGGCGCGTCCGAGATGAGGCGGCGTTGCAACGCTCTCCTCAACGATGCATCGCCGTAACACCAACTTGAAGGAGCAGACCGGTTTGGGCGGTTCAGGTCGATTTTGGTCCGATTCGAGCGGTCTGAGCCTGGTTCCAAATGTTTTGGACCGGTTTTGTAATAAAATTAGTGTAATTTATTATTTTTGCACTTTAGGGGCCCAAATTTTCTCGGTTTTACAACTATTTTTCTTTATGAATGTTATTTAGAATTTTTCCCACCTTAGGATAAGCATATTCATGCATTTTTATTTGTATAAATGTTATATAAATATGGTAGAAATGCATGATTTATTTTATTTTCATATGTAATTAATTATAATTTTTATGATTAGATTATATGGAAAATAAAAAGCATGGAGTATGAAATTACTTAGTTTAAGATAAGGTGTTATTTTATTTAAGTAATTTGCATGATTCAAATTGTTGAATGTAATTCCAATTAGAAATCGTTTGTTAGATTTATCATATAGTTCGCTGTTATAGGTTAATAATTAAAACTTATAAAAGTTATAAATAAAGGGGTTTTAGAAACTATTACCTATAACAAAGAATTGCATGCAAACATAGGAACTTGGGTTAAATTAAATTAGTTTTAAATTGTTTAAAATTAATTTAGACCTAAGTTTAATTTCTAATAGGATTAGAAGTTAGTCTTACATAGTATTTCAAATAGTTTAGAATATAGTAGGACAATAGGACATTGGTTATGAGGGAACTCTACCGGTGAAGTTCTGTCTAAGGTTGAGGGTACTTAAGCTGACTGTTAACTGAACACCTCCTACCTGGGAACTGACCTGGAGCTTGAGTTGAATTAACCATAGTCTTGTTTTATATCTAGGTAATTAAAATGTTTATTCACCTAGACATAAGGTTAAAGACCAAATTATAATAGTTATAATAGGCATAGACTTAGATAGATTCTTTTAGCCAGAATCCAACTAAGTTAAACCTACACCCTAACCTTAGGAACTTCAGTGGGAGAAAATGAGATGTTCGCATTGAGTTTACTCTCACGTCCTCAAGAGTTCACACCGTGAGTTCCATGCTCGGCTACGTGGCGTCAATAGGGTGTCCCCCTACGGTAAGTGTTTGCATGGTTCAATAACAAGGTGAATGAGGGAAGTATCCATAGTAAATGGGAGCAGGACGCATGTCAACGTATCCTACGGTCTCCTCCATTAGGTCACACCGTGAGATTTCTATAGTTCGCTTGCTAGGTTGTCCTGTAACAGCCAATCCCTACGGAGGGCCTGACTATAGGGATCGGAACACCGCGAACTCCAGAAATGGATAGGGTCTCTTAGGTAATTTGCCAACAGTTATTTTTCTTAATAGTAGCCTATTGGCTCGGACCTATTGGATCTGAAAATGGTAGGGTCACATTTACGGGATAAGTTAAGCTAGTTAACAAGTCCTTGACCAAAAAATCGGTAGCTAAGAATCATTGGGACATGAAATGTTCTGGTAGTGAGAATTAACTGAGATAGTCTCAATTCAGGGGAGGAGTGACTGACCACCCGACGGTGGCTTCTGTTCTAAACCCTTGAAGTATTGTTGCAAAATTAAAGGTTTAATTTAAACACTAGGGTTCTTTAATAATTTTGCTAAAATTGATTGGTTTGTAATGGATTAAAGGCATAACTAATTAGAACTATTTCTAAATTTCAACATGTCGTCCTCAATTATAGCCTTACTCAAAAGTGAACGTTTAAATGGTGAAAATTATACTACGTGGAAGTCGAACCTGAATACGATTCTCATTGTTGACGACCTTCCATTTGTACTGACTGAGGAATGTCCTCAGTTCCCTGCTCGAAACGCTCCTCAATCTGTTAAGGATGCGTACGACCGCTGGATAAAGGCCAATGATAAGGCCAAGGTCTACATTTTGGCTAGTGTTTCTGAAGTTCTAGCCAAAAAGCACGAGGGCATGGTCTCAGCTCGTGAGATCATGAGTTCGTTGCAGAATATGTCTGGACAGCTTCAACACGAATCCCTCAAGTATGTTTATAACTCCCGTATGAAGGAGGGGTCGTCGATGAGAGAACACGTTCTCGATCTGATGGTCCACTTCAACGTGGCTGAAATGAACGGTGCGGTCATAGACGAGCAAAGTCAGGAGTCGTTCATCCTGGAATCTCTTCCGAAGAGTTTCCTACAATTTCGCAGCAATGTGGTGATGAACAAGATAGAGTACAACCTGACTACTCTCCTCAATGAACTGCAGACTTTCCATTCTCTTATGAAAAATAAGGGACAAGCTGATGGAGAGGCAAATCTGTTTTCCCATTCCAGAAGGTTTTAGAAGGGTTCATCCTCTGGAACTAAGTCCTGTGGTCCATCCTCTGGGCTTAAGATGACCCAAAAAGAAGAAGATAAGAGGGAAAGTGAAGGCACCTATTGCTGATAAGGGAAAGGAAAAGTCCAAGGTTGCAGACAAAGGAAAGTGTTTCCACTACAACATGGACGAGCACTAGAAGCGAAACTGCCCAAAGTACCTTGCTGAGCTCAAAGAGAAGAAAGGTAAATTCGATTTACTTGTTCTTGAAACTTGCTTAGTGGAAAATGATGATTTTACCTGGATACTTAATTCAGAAGCCACTAATCACGTTTGCTCTTCTTTACAGGAAACTAGTTCCTTCAAGGAGCTCGAAGAGAGTGAGATGACGCTCAGGGTCGGAACGGGAGACGTCGTCTCAGCTCGTGCAGTGGGAGATGTCAAGCTGTTTATTAGAGATAGATTTTTAAATTTAGAAAATCTGTACATAGTTCCTAAGATTAAAAGGAACTTGATTTCTATCTCTTGCTTAATTGAACTTGATTATTATATTTTCTTTTCAAGTAATGAAGCGTTCATTTCAAAGAAAGGTGTCAATATTTGTTCTGCTAAGTTAGAAAACGGCTTGTATGTACTTAAACCGAATCAAACTAAGGCAATATTTAATCATGAGATGTTTAAAACTACAAATACTCAAAGTAAAAGGCAAAGAATTTCTCCAAATAATAATACCTATCTTTGGCATCTTAGACTTGGTCATATAAAAATCTCAACCGGATTGAGAGACTATCTAAGAATGGACTTCTAAACAAGTTAGAAGATGATTTTTTACCTCCTTGTGAATCCTGCAAGGAAGGCAAAATGACTAAGCGACTTTTTACTGGAAAAGGTTATAGAGCCATAGAGCCCTTAGAGCTTATACATTTGGATCTTCGTGGTCTGGTGAATGTAAAAGCTCGTGGAGGGTACAAATATTTCATCTCTCTCATAGATGATTATTCGAGGTATGGTTATTTATACCTAATGCATCATAAGTTTGAGGCTCTTGAAAAGTTCAAAGACTATAAGGCTGATGTAGAGAATGAAGGGAATGAAAATTCCCGCGCAGCGGAAGACGATCAAATCGTCGTGGAATCGTTATGCTACTCGGATTTCACTAAAACTAACTATCTAATAGTTAAGGCTAAACATGCTCAAAAGGAAAGAAAAACATCAAGTAGAACACAAGATACTTACTTGTTGAAGACCCTCTTCAAAATCCTTTCCCGCGTATCACAAACTCTTCGCGCAATCTCGATCTCTTCGAATCCGAACACTTCTCACGAACAAGAACACCAACAAAGTCTTCTCGGTTGTTCTTCTTTTGGAAGAATGAAAGTGGTGGGACTTTGTGTTTTGGAGAATGGAGGAGAGTTGAGAGAGTTGAGAGAGAATGGTTCTCTTCTTTTTGGTGAGATCCAAAAAATGAGAGATTAAACTTACTTCCCTTCTTTCAAGAAAGGTTTATATAATGGAAAAACATGGAGTTAAAATCTCCACATTATTACCATTTTACCACAACCATAGGTTATGCAAATCATATTTGCATAACCATATAATATAAGATATCTCATATCTCATTTTGCAAATCACATTTGCATAATTGTGGATTTATTAAATTGAATCACATCCAATTTAATTTCTCTCAATTAATTTCTCCAATTATCCCTAATTCAACAATTAGGCTAACCTATAGTTTATTATGAATCTCATTCACATTAAACTATATATTATATCATTCATATCTCATATAAATGACATAAATACCCTTTAAGTGAAATTGAACACTTCAATTCACTCCAAAACATTAACCCTTCTTTTAACCCAGATTGAGCCAACCGAGGGACCTAATGGACCTACAGTGACGGGCTCCAATGCTCCGAGATTAACCTATCAAACTCTTTGACCCGGTTAATCAAAATTCATTAGTTACGGTAACACTCCACTATAGCCCGTAGCTGCACTCCCGTCAGTGTAGAATATTACGTGTCCACTGATATAACCAATGTCCATGAGTCGACCCTTCACAGGTTGTTCGTAGACACGGTTGGGTCAAATTACCATTTTACCCATGTGTCTACTTCTTGCTCCTTAAGTCCCCATTGCTCCTCTAATGAACAACAACGTTGTGATGGTCCGACCATACACAACAACTCTCTCGTGCCAGTGAGAGAGTGGGCGCCCGTTGTCCAAGCCCTGGAGACAGCACTTAAGGGAACAACGCCTCTAGTTTCCCTAATGGCGGGAAGAAGAGAATTCCATCTCGCGTAGTTAAGTTCCCAGCTCCCACTTGGTCCTGCCCCTCAGAAGATAGGCATATTGGGCGAGTAACTGTGACCGCCCTCACCCGTACTAGTCAAAGGACAGACCCCGCAGACAGGAGTCCGTAACACGCTAAGGATTCGTGTCGAGTCCCTAATGGTCATCTCACGAAGTTATTAGTCTCATCACAATCAGCGGTGTTACATCGATGAGGTCTAATAATTCACGGTCCGTTCTTGTACAATCTCATTGTACAGGATGCCCCCACTCGCATGTCAACCACATGAACAAGTCAGATCACATCGTTTGTATCTTAATACAAAGCGGGTCACATCCACAGTGTATCCAGGATTAGGTCTCCAACCCTATCCATATACCGTAGACCGTTCGGGTCATTTACTCGAACGTGATCCTCCCTGTGTGTCCACTACACACCGTTCAAGTTCTAATTCTCTCATGTAATCAATGACTCTGGAGTTTAGTTTATTGGTCAAAGTTGTATAAAATGCGAGACACAAAATAATGAAATGAATAACACTTTATTAATTTCAAATAGTAATTTACAAACACGAGATTAGGACAAAAAATCCCAACAGACTCCCACTTGGACTAAGCTAGTGGAGAACATACATTTCTGAAATGTACATAAATTACAACGAAGTAATACAAATAAACTAGGGCATTGAATACTCGTTTACACATCTCCCACTTGCCCTAGTCAGGAAGTACTCGAAGACCTAGACTCTCTAGGTGACCCTCAAACACTTTAGCCGTGAGGGGCTTTGTAAATGGATCAGCTACGTTGTGCCCCGACGCTATCTGCGTGGCTGTCACGTCTCTGCGGTGCACAATCTCCCGTATCAAGTGATACTTTCGTTCAATGTGTTTGCCTCTCTTATGGCTTCGAGGCTCTCTGGAGTTAGCTGTTGCACCACTGTTGTCACAAAACAGTGTGATCGGCAAGTTCATATTTGGAACAACTTCCAAATCTAACATGAACTTCCTGAGCCAAACAGCTTCCTTTTCAGCTTCACAAGCCGCAACATACTCCGCTTCCATAGTGGAATCAGCGATGCATCCCTGCTTGATGTTTCGCCATACTACAGCTCCTCCATTCCGAATGAAGGTTGACCCCGAAGTGGATTTCCTAGAATCCTTATCGATCTGAAAGTCAGAATCCGTGTATCCCGTAAGGATCAAATCCCCGCTTTCATACACTAAGTTGTAATTCCTCGTTCTCCTAAGATACTTGAGGATTGCCTTTACGGTTGTTCAGTGATCTAATCCTGGATTGGATTGATACCTACTGACAATCCCTACTGCATAACAAATGTCGGGCCTCGTACACAACATGGCATGCATCAGGCTCCCTACAGTTAAAGCATATGGGATCCGTCTCATATCCTCAACCTCTTGAGGAGTCTTAGGACACTGATCCTTAGACAAGTGAACCCCATGCCTGAAAAGCAGCAAGCTCTTCTTGGAGTTCTGCATCTTATATCTAGAGAACATCTTGTCAATATAAGGCGCTGAGACAAGGCTATCGCTCGCTACTTCCTAGGTTCGGACTATCTGGATACCTAGAACATACTGAGCTTCTCCCAAATCTTTCATTTGGAATTGCGAAGCTAGCCACTTCTTAACGTCAGTAAGAAATTCTACCTCATTCCCAATGTGAAGAATATCATCCACATACAACACTAAAAATGCGACAGTTTTATCAACGATTTTCTTGTAGACACAAGGCTCGTCGACATTTTGATCAAAGCCATAAGATTTGATCGCCTCATCAAACCTTATATTCCAAGACCTCGAAGCTTGTTTCAGTCCATAAATAGACCTATGAAACCGACAAACCTTTTGCTCTTGGCCTTGGGCAATGAACCCTTTGGGCTGGTCCATGTAGATCTAGATGGTTTCATCAAGTTTACCATTCAGAAAGGCTATCTTGACGTCCATCTGCCATACCTCGTAGTCATAATACGCGGCAATGGCCAGAAGGATCCTGATCGACTTTATCATGGCAACAGGTGAAAAGGTTTCCTCATAGTCAACCCCTTCAACCTGGGTAAAACCCTTTGCCACTAGTCGGGCTTTGAAGGTCTATACCTTCCCATCTACGCCACGTTTACGCAACCTATAGGTTTTACCCCATCAGGTTGATCCACAAGCTCCCAGACAGAATTGAAGTACATCGACTCCATTTTCTGGTTCATAGCTTTAATCCATTCGTCTTTGTCAACATCAGTCATTGCCTGATCATAGGTCAATGGATCCTCACAGTCATCATCAAAAGTGACAACTGAGGTTTCAGTTAAACCCATGTAACGATCAGGCTGTCTCACAACCCTCCCACTACGTCGAGACATTCCCAACTCTTGGAAACGGATTTGACTAGACGTGCTAGGATCAATAACACTTGTTGATGTACTAGCTCCATCAGCAACTCTTGCTGACGTATTGTCCATTTCATTTAACACAATTTTACTCCTTGGTAAATGATCCCTAATGTGATCTTCCTCTAGGAAAGTGGCATTTGTCGCCACAAGCACCCTATTTTCCTTAGGATCGTAAAATAGACCACCCCTAGTCTCTTTAGGGTAACCTACGAATAGGCACAATTTCGAATGGGGTTCCAACTTCTTCAGGTTTGACACCAACACGTGGGTCGGGCATCCCCAAATTCTGAAATGGTGTAAACTACCTTTACGGCCATTCCAGAGTTTGAAAGGTGTTTCACAAACACTCTTCGACGGAACATTGTTCAAAATATAAACCGCAGTCTCTACTGCGTAACCCCAAAAGGAATGAGGGAGACGAGCAAAGCTCATAATCGACCGAACCATGTCCAACAGGGTTCTGTTTCTCTTGTCCGATACACCATTCTACTGTGGCATACTAGGTGCTGAGAGTTGGGACGTAATTCCGTGTTCTATCATATAGTCCTAGAATTCAATGTCCATGTACTCTCCACCTTGATCCGATCGAAATATTTTTATGATTTTACCTAAGAGGTTCTCAACCTCAGACTTGTACTCCTTGAACTTTTCAAGAGTTTCAGACTTCTTATGCATTAGGTAAATATACCCATACCTCGAATAATCATCTATGAAAGACACGAAGTTCATAACCACCTCGTGCTTTAACATTCATCGGACCACAGAGGTCAGAATGTACCAGCTCAAGGGGCTCTTTGGCTCTATATCCTTTTCCACTAAAAGGATGTTTGGTCATTTTGCCTTCAAGGCACGACTCACACACCGGTAAAAAGTTTTCTTCCAATTCGTTTAGAATTCCACTCTTCATTAGTTTCTCAATCCTATTGAGATTCATGTGGTCTAACCGTAGATGCCAAAGATGGACATTTTCTTTAGGAGAAACTTTCGCTCTCTTAGTTCGCGTTTCTGTCGTTTTCAACAATTCAGTATTCAAAACACTTTTGACCGAATTAGGTTTCAACATACAGATTATTCTCAAGTGAAGCTGAACAAATTAAGTTTCCATTTTGAGAAATAAACGCTTTATTGTTAGGATTTATACCCTAAACTTGTGTAATTTTGATCAATTAAATAAAGTGTTATTTGTTTTGATAAGATTACAGTCTTGCTTTTATAAACCCAATAAACTAAACTCCAAGGTTATAACATTTATCTTGAAATCAGTGTAGTGGACACTATTTGGGTTGACTTCAAGATTATAACCTAAATAGTCTATGGTATAAGAATAAGGTTGGAAACCTCATTCCGCAACACCATGGATGCGCCCACTTTGTAATTAGTACAAATGAGGTAATCCAACTCATTCATGTAGTTGACATGCGAGTGGGGGCATCCTGTATGAAGAGTTCATACAAGACTGGATCGCAAATTATTAGTCTAACGAGTATAACACCGTTAACAGGATAAGACTAGTAATTTATAGATGGTCATTAGTGACTCAACCTGAATCCTGAGCAAGTTAAGAACTCCTGCTTATAGAGGTTTGTCCTTAGACTAGTATGGGTGAGACTGTCCTGTAGCCGACTCAATAAGCCTACCTTCTCAAGGAAAGAACCTCGTAGGTAGCTGGGAACTTAACTGTGCAAGATGGAATTCACTCATTCCTTTACTGAGGTATTAGATAGGTTGTTCCTTTAAGAACTGACTCCAGGTCTTGAACAATGGGGCCCCGCTCTCTATGAGGGTATGAGTCTAAGGTAGGACCTTAGACTTGTTGTTCATTAGAGGACCAGTGGTGCTTAAGGAGCAAAGAGGTAATCACGGGGGTAAAATGGTAATTTGACCCACCGTGATTATCTGAACAACTTTAATGAAGGGTCGACTCATGGGTAATGACTATATCGGTGGACACAATATTATCTACAGTGAGGAGAGTGAAGCTACAAGTCTATAGTGGAGTGACTTGTAGTTAATGAATATTGATTAACTGGATCAAAGAGTTTGATCAGTTAATCTCACATCATTGGAGCTCATGATCTGTAGGTCCATTAGATCCCTCTATTGGCTCAATATGGTAATATTGAGGGTATAAAGTTAGGAGTGAAATTGAAGTGTTCAATTTCATACATGAGGAGTTATATCAATTATATATGATATAATTGATATAATATATAGCTTTAATGTGAATTAGATTCATATATAAACTATATACTAAAGAGAGATTAAATGAGGGGTAGGATGGTCATTTCCATCCTATTTCTCTACATATATAGTTGCATGAGATGCAACTAGGTTAAGGTTTTTTTGGAAAAGCTCTTTTGCTGTTGTTGGAAGAGTTCCAAGACAACAAAAACATCTCTCTCTCAAAATACCTCACATCTCCTAAAGGGAACCCACCTTCCTCCCTCACCTAGAGAACAACGGAGAAGATCTGGTGGTCGTGTCTTCGCACGTTGGATTTCTTGTTGCTGAGATCGTGACCGTGGAGAAAGGAGCACTTGAAGAAAGGTTCTTCAAAGGTAAATTCTTGTTGTCCATTTTATTATATCTGCTTAATCTATGTTTTACGTTCTTGAATTTTCCGTTGTAACTAAATCAAGAGTGCGCCAATCGCAATCGTTTCCGCTGCGGGAACTTCGATTCCCTTCATTTATTGCCTTGAAAAGAAACGGAAATACATTGTTCTAACATGCAGGAAATAGAAACCAGGTTTCTAGTAAACCCTAGAACTATATACATATTGTCCAACAAAATGTAATTCCTGCCAAAATGTAACTTCACCGTGTCGACTGCTGCAGCAGAGACAAGCTCCTCGGATCCCACCCGTAGAGTCACCTCACCCTCTCGCAGCTGCTGCAAGGAATCAATCCCCTGAAAAAGAAGAACAAACATGGTTAGTTGCGCCCGAATCCAATGTCCAGGCAGAGTCACTACTCTCCACTAAACAGGTTTCAGTCACAAGTAAATCACATTTACCTTGATTCTTCTTCTCGGCTAGGAATTTGGGACAATTTTCTTCCAATGTCCATCCCCATTGCAATGGAAACACTTTCCTTTCTCTCCAACTTCCTTGACCTTCTTGCCCTTTTGGGCAGCAGCTTGGTCAGTTTTACCCTTCTTCATCTTCTTCTACTTCCCTTTCGGGTGAGAAGAAGCTACAGGCTTTGTCCCAAAGGTCGAACCCCTGTGATAAGACCTAAAGGCAACATTTGCCTCAGCTTCCAACGTCCTAATCCTCATCAAGGACTGGAAGGTTTGCAGCTCGTTAAGAAGAGTAGTTAGAGTGTAGTTTATCTTGTTCATAACAACGTTGCTACAAAACTGAAGGAAACTCTTCAGAAGAGTCTCCAAGATAAAACTGACCTGGCTCGACTCGTCGATCGAAGCCCCGTTCATCTCCGCTAGATTAAAGTGGGTCATCATGTCTAGAACATGTTCACAGACAGACGACCCCTCTTTCATCCGTGCGTTGAAGACGTATTTGAGCGAGTCATGCCGGATTTGAAAGGACTGTTGTCCAAACATTTCCTGCAAGGACTCCATGATCTCCTTAGCGGTGACCATCAGCTCATGCTTCTTTGCCAAAACATCAGACAAGCTGGCAATGATATAGACCTTGGCCTTTTCATTGGCCCTGATCCATCGATCGTATGCACTACGAACACTTCGCGATGCAGTCGAGCCCGACATTTGAGGACACTCCTCAGAGAGCACGAACTTTATGTCGTCAGTTACCAAAATCGTGTTTAAGTTGTTTTTCCACGTTTGATAGTTATCTCCCACTAATTTGTCAGACGCAAGTAAAGCTATTATTGAGCTAGACATGTTTTTAGCTGAAAAATGAAATAAAATTTTGTGTCAGTCTCGCATAAACTTTTTGAAATCCAATCAGGTTTTAGCAAAAATTGTATTATGATCCCTAGGTCATTCAAAAATTTGCAATGGTATCCTAAAGGTTTAGAATGACCGCCACCGAAGGGTGAACAGAACACTCCTCCTCTAGGTCGAGACTTTCTCTATCAGACCCTAATCCCAGAATAACTCTTATTCCATTAGGCGTCCAATTACCATTGTTCGGTCGAATTCATTAACTCTTAACGAATTATGTGAGTGTCACCCTCAATCTTTAAGTTTCCAAGCATCCGTCTAAACAATAGCCACCGAAGGGTGAACCAAGAAAGAAAACCAACTAAGAAACTGTATCCCTTTCGAGAATTTACGGTGTTCCGACTCCCATGATCAGGCCCTCCGAAGGGATTGTCTGGTCCAGACCAAACTAGCAGGCGGATCATAGGCGTCTCACGGTGTGAATCGAAAAAAGACACCGTGGGTCCCGTTTTCATAGGTCCCGCTCCCACTCACTATAAGTACTCTCTCCATCCACGATGATATGACTCATACAAATGCCACCCGAAGGGGAACGTTCCCATTTGCGCCACGAGGCCGAGTATGGATCTCACGGTGCGGACTTAACGGAGATTTGTGGTTGGAAATTAAATGTATCTTATACACTATATTTACTCCCACTCAGCACTTTATTTTTATAAGGGATTGACCTAGATAAACCGGCTAAAATTCACCTAAGTCTACCAATGTAACTCTTATAGGCATTAACCTAAGTTTATAATCACATTATTACTTAGGACTAAGTGAGTAAATTAATTAACACTTAATTAACGGCACTCACGATAAGTATAATCTAAGAATCTCCGGACCGAATTCACTCCCAGGTCGGTTTCTAGGTATGGGAGTTCTTCAAGCGTCAACTTAAATACTCCAGCCTTGGACAAAACCTTCCTTATATAGAGTTACTAATCAGGTCACCATTCATAGACTAAACTTTGATTTCCTAATTCTAATCTTATTAGAACTAGAAAACCTAAGTCTAATTATTCAAGTTCTAAACACTTTAAAACTAATAATTAACTTAGGTTACATGCATTTCTATGTTATAGTGCTTGATCATTCATCACATGAATAACTATATACTATAACAATATTAATTTATCACATGAATATAAATGCATGAGCATACTTTAATATAAAAAAATATAACACTTATATTAATTAAATTAAAACATGCATTTAATTATATTATAACACTTATAATATAACCTATCATGCAAACTATATATTATAACTCTTATAATATAAATGATGCATGATATGTTTAACCTAAGGTGGGATTTTAAATCTATATGACATACATTATGCACATAGAAATTAATTAAATCATACATCACATGCATAAAATAATTAAATAGCAAAAATGAACCGATTTTGGCACCTAGGGGCAATTTATTTAATTAAATAACATTAATATAACAATTATATTAACATTATTTAATAAAATAAATAGGTAAATATTTAAAATACATTTTTACATAATTAAAATAATAAAAATCAGAAAAAACTGCCCACTTTGCTTATGAAACCGCCCACGTCTCGCGAATAGGAAGCTGCAATCGTTCCACTAAGTTGTCGGCGTGGCAACGTCTTGGGCAGCGTTGCGCTCCCGCGTCCAGCGTCATGCCCCGCGTGCTCCACGCCGTGGCGTTGCAACGCTGCTCTGCAGCCAAGCCAGCGCCCGCAAGGACAACGTTGAGACGCCAATAAACAACGTCTCAATGCCATCGATAGAACAACAAACTCCTTTACTGTTCTTTGTCGTTTCTCGCCCGTTTCTGCTCCGATTTCTTTACAGCAACCCTTGCCACGAACGACACGAACTTACAGACTTGATTTACAACAAAATGCCCAAAAACAACGGGCCCTTAGATTGATCTCATCAACACAAAAAATGTAAATCTAAAAGTGTCAAAAACTGAAATTATCCAAAATTTCAAACCAACATTCATCTCATGAATTAAGGCAATACCCACCTAATTTTAATGAAAAACAGTGCATAATGAAGAACCAACGAGTGGCTCTGATACCAATTGAAGGGAATGAAAATTCCCGCGCAGCGGAAGACGATCGAATCGTCGTGGTATCGTTATGCTACTCGGATTTCACTAAAACTAACTATCTAATAGTTAAGGCTAAACAGACTCAAAAGGAAATAAAAACATCAAGTAGAACACAAGATACTTACTTGTTGAAGATCCTCTTCAAAATCCTTTCTCGCATATCACGAACTCTTCGTGCAATCTCGATCTCTTCGAATCCGAACACTTCTCACGAACAAGAACACCACCAAAGTCTTCTCGATTGTTCTTCTTTTGAAAGAAGGAAAGTGGTGGGACTTTGTGTTTTGGAGAAGGGAGGAGAGTTGAGAGAGAATGGTTCTCTTCTTTTTGGTGAGATCCAAAAAATGAGAGATTAAACTTACTTCCCTTCTTGCAAGAAGGGTTTATATAATGGAAAAACATGGAGTTAAAATCTCCACATTATTACCATTTTACCACAACCATAGGTTATGCAAATCATATTTGCATAACCATATAATATAAGATATCTCATATCTCATTTTGCAAATCACATTTGCATAATTGTGGATTTATTAAATTGAATCACATCCTATTTAATTTCTCTCAATTAATTTCTCCAATTAGCCATAATTCAACAATTAGGCTAACCTATAGTTTATTATGAATCTCATTCACATTAAACTATATATTATATCATTCATATCTCATATAAATGACATAAATACCCTTTAAGTGAAATTGAACACTTCAATTCACACCAAAACATTAACCCTTCTTGTAATCCAGATTGAGCCAACCGAGGGACCTCATGGACCTACAGTGACGAGCTCCAATGATCCGAGATTAACCTATCAAACTCTTTGACCCGATTAATCAACATTCATTAGCTACGGTAACACTCCACTACAGCCCGTAGCTGCACTCCCATCAGTGCAGAATATTACGTGTCCACTAATAACCAATGTCCATGAGTCGACCCTTCACAGGTTGTTCGTAGACACGGTTGGGTCAAATTATCATTTTACCCCTGTGTCTCCGACCATACACAACAACTCTCTCATGCCAGTGAGAGAGTGGGCGCCTGTTGTCTAAGCCCTGGAGACAACACTTAAGAGAACAACCTCTCTAGTTTCCCTAATGGCGGGAACGAGTGAATTTCATCTCGTGTAGTTACGTTCCCAGCTCCCACTTGGCCCTCACCCTGAGAAGATAGGCATATTGGGCGAGTAACTGTGACCACCCTCACCCGTACTAGTCAAAGGATAGACCCCCGCAGACAGGAGTCCGTAACACGCTAAGGATTCAGGTCGAGTCACTAATGGTCATCTACGAAGTTATTAGTCCTTACTGTCAACGGTGTTACATCAGTAGGTCTAATAATTCACGGTGCGGTCTTGTACAATCTCATTGTACAGGATGCCCCCACTCGCATGTCAACCACATGAACGAGTCAGATCACCTCGTTTGTATCTTAATACAAAGCGGGTTGCATCCACAGTGTATCCAGGATTAGGTCTCCAACCCTATCCATATACCGTAGACCGTTCGGGTCATTTACTCGAACGTGATCTTCCCTGTGTGTCCACTATACACCGTTCAAGTTCTAATTCTCTCATGTAATCAATGACCCTGGAGCTTAGTTTATTGATCAAAGTTATATAAAATGCGAGACACAAAATAATGAAATGAATAACACTTTATTAATTTCAAATAGTAATTTACAAACACGAGATTAGGATAAAAAATTCCAATAGAGAATGCATTAGGGAAAACCATTAAAACACTTCGATCCGATCGAGGTAAAGAGTATATGGATTTGAGATTCTAGGACTATTTGATAGAACATGGAATCAAATCTCAACTCTCAGCACCTAATACACCACAGCAGAATGGTGTGTCATAAAGGAGAAATAGAACCTTGTTAGACATGGTTCGGTCTATGATGAGTTATGCTCAATTGCTTGCCTCGTTTTGGGGTTATGCAGTAGAGATTGCGGTTCAAATCTTGAACACTGTTCCATCAAAGAGTGTTTCAGAAACACCTTTTGAATTATGGAAGGGGCGTAAACCTAGTTTACAACACTTCAGGATTTGGGGTTGTTCGGCACACGTGTTGGTGACAAATCCAAAGAAATTGGAACCTCGTTCAAGATTATGTTAATTTGTTGGTTATCCCAAAGAAACGAGAGGTGGTCTTCGACACGAAAGAAAACAAGGTGATTGTATTGACAAACGCCACTTTCTTGGAGGAAGATCACATGAGGAACCATAAACCACGTAGTAAGTTAGTATTAAATGAAGCTACAAATGAGTCAACAAGAGTTGTTGATCAAGTTGGACCTTCATCAAGGGTTGATAAAGAAGCCAACACATCGAGTCAATCTCGTCCTTCTCAATCGTTGGGAATGCCTCGACGTAGTGGGAGGGTTGTTTCCTAACCTGACCGTTACTTGGGTTTAGCTGAAACTCAAGTTGTCACACTTGATGACGGTGTAGAGGACTCATTATCCTATAAACAAGCAATGAATGACGTAGATAAGGACCATGGATCAAAGTCATGGACCTTGAAATGAAGTCAATGTACTTCAATTCAGTTTGAAAACTTGTAGACCAACCGGAAATATACAAACCTTTAAGGCAAGACTAATAGCAAAGGGTTTTACCCAAAGAGAAGGAGTTGACTATGAGGAAACTTTTTCCCATGTTGCTATGCTTAAGTCTATAAGGATACTCTTGTCCATAGCCGCTTTTTATGACTATGAAATTTGGCAAATGGACGTCAAGACTGCCTTTTTGAATGGTAATCTTGACGAGAGCATCTATATATCTCAGCTCAAAGGGTTCATAACCCAAGATAAGGAGAAAAACGTTTGCAAGCTCAATCGATCTATTTATGGGTGGAAACAAGCATCCAGATCTTGGAACATAAGATTTGATACTGCGATCAAGTCTTATGACTTTGACCAAAACGTTGATGAGCCTTGTGTTTACAAGAGGATCATCAACGGTAAAGTAGTTTTCTTAGTACTTTATGTGGATGATATCCTACTCATTGGAAATGATGTAGGATACCTAACTAACATAAAGAAATGGTTGGCGACCCAATTCTAAATGAAAGATTTGGGAGAGGCGCAGTATGTTCTAAGGATTCAGATTTTCAGGAATCACAAGAACAGAACGGTAGCTCTATCTCAAGTGTCTTATATCGATAAAATGTTGGCCCGATATTCGATGCAGAATTCCAAGAGGGGCTTATTTCCCTTCAGACATGGAGTTCACCTGTCTAAGGAACAGTGTCCTAAGACACCTCAAGAGGTTGAAGATAGGAGACGTATTCCCTATGCCTCTGCAGTAGGTAGCTTAATGTATGCTATGTTGTGCAAGAGGCCAGACATTTGTTATGCAGTGGGAATAGTCAGTAGGTATCAATCCAATCCAGGGTTAGACCACTGGACCGCAGTTAAAAATATCCTCAAGTATGTTAGGAGAACGAGGGATTATACGCTTGTGTATGGTACTAAGGATTTGATCCTTACTGGATACACTGATTATGATTTTCAGACCGATAAGGATTCTAGGAAATTCACATCGGGATCAGTTTTCACCCTTAATGGGGGAGCTATAGTATGGCGAAGCATCAAGCAGGGATGCATCGCTGACTCCACGATGGAGGCTGAGTATGTCGCTGCTTGTGAAGCAACTAAAGAGGTTGTTTGGCTAAGGAAATTCCTTACTGGTTTGGAAATTATTTCAAATATGGAATTTCTCATCACCTTATACTGTGACAACAGTGGTGCGGTAGCCAATTCGAAGGAACCTCACAACCATAAGCGAGGCAAGCACATCGAGAGGGATTATCACCTGATACGAGAAATAGTGCAACAGGAGATGTGACAGTCACGAACATCGCTTCGGAGCACAACATTGTTGATTCGTTTACAAAGACTCTCACGGCTAAAGTGTTCAAGGGTCATCTGGAAAGTCTAGGTCTACGAGATATGTACATAGGCTAATCTAGGGCAAGTGAGAGATATGTAATGGGTATATGGATGGCCTAGTTTATTGTATTTGTATCTCTGTAACCACTGTTTTAGATTGTAATGTACCCCATTAGAGTCTTAGTTCAAGTGGGAGTTTGTTGGGGTTTGTACCCTAAAACTCATAGTTTGTAATTTTGTTCTAATTATTGTAATAAAGAGTTGTTATTTCAATAAAGAGTTATTGTTCGTTATTTACGATATTGCCCTTGAGTTAACCCTAAATCCAATAAACTAAACATCCAAGGCTGTAAAATGTCTCTTAGAACTGAATGTAGTGTACATATAAAGGATCTTGGTTTGAGATACAACTTAAAGGGTCTATAGTAAGGGGATAAGGTTTGGGTACCTTACTATGGTAATATTATGGATGTGACCCACTTTGTATATGATACAAACACTGTGATCCTAACGTGTTCGTGTAGATGACATGTGAGTGGGAATATCCTATGTAATGAGATTACATAAAACTGGACTGCGAATTAGTAACCACTAGATCTAACTTCGTTGACTTGCTAGGTTTCTATTTCACTAGGATTACCTAGGCAACTTGATCTCAATCCTGAGCAGGTTACGAACTCCTGTTTGCGAGGGATTGTCCTTTGACTAGCATGGGTGAGAGTTGCCAGATTCGCCAACTCAATATGCCTACCTTCTTGGGGACAAGACCGAGTGAGCAGTTGGGGACTTAGCTTAGCAAGATGGAATTCACTCCTTCCCGACTACTAGGGTAAGTAGATGAATATTCCCTTAAGTGGTGTCTCCGAGACTTGAACAAAGGGCCCAACCCTCTCATTGGCCCGAGAGGGACTTCTGTTTGTTGGTAGGACCACAAACAAATTGTTCATTAGAGGAGCACTGGTACTTAAGGAACAAGATGTAACCCAGGGGTAAAACGGTAATTTGATCCAGCTGGTGTTACGAACATTCGTGAAGGATTGACTTGTTGTTATTGGTCAATATCCGTGGACACAGAAATATATCTGCAGTGAGATGATTGCAGCTGTGGGACTTTAGTGGAGTGTTCTTGCAGTTAACGAATGTTGATTAGGAGGTTAATGAGATTAACCGAATAATTTCGTATTGTTGGAGCTTCTGATTTGTAGGTCCATTAGGTCCACCTTCTAGCTCGTAAAGGGTTCTTAAATCGTTTAAATTTGAAATGTTCAAAATCATTAAGGAATAAATTTAAAGTATATAGATACGTTATAATATAAAGTTTTGGAACTATATATTATAAATTTAATGTGAATATGATTCATATTAAATTATATGAGAGAATTAAATATTTGAAAGAGTTCAAATATTATTTTAAATGCTATAGGTTAGAGGGAAAATTGATTAAATGTGATTTAATCAAATTTTAATGTAATTAAATTAGTTTAATTATATTAATTAATTAATTTTATTAATTAAATAAATAAATAAATAAAGGAGAACGTGTGGCACGTTCCCACTTCCCTCCAACTCCCCATCGATAGGGAGTAAGGGAAGTTTTTCCCTCTTATTTTTCTTCTCCTTCTGGGAGAGGGGTATGATTGATGAAGTGGAGCAATTGTTGAATTGCTGTTAGAATTCTCTCTCTCTCAAATTCCCTCACCTTCCAAATTGTTGGAACTCTTCCCACCAAGGGAGATCTAAGTGGAACTCAGAGCCATAGAAGGTTTATCCAAGTGGTGTTGTCCTGTTGGAGAAAACAAAGAAGATTTTTCATTTGTTGTGTTGTTGTGTGCTTGAAGCAAGGAGTTGCTGTGAAACTACAAAGGTAAATTTCGAATTTCCTTCAGTTTAGTTATATTATAGAACTTGTTTGCATGCTTAGTTCCATGCATAATTAGATTTGGGAATTAAATTGCTTATTCTTTGTTTTTACCAATGTATTAGTATTTGTATTTAACCAAAACAAACAGCAAAATCGATCCATAAAACATGTTTCCGCTGCTCAAAGGGATCAAATCCCCATCAATTACATAGAATATCTTCACTCACATGTCTTCTACACGAACACGTTAGGATCATAGTGTTTGTATTATATACAAAGTGGGTCATATCCATAGTATTATCAGGGTAAGAAACCCAAACCTGATCCCCTTACTATAGACCCTTTAGAGGCTATATCTCGAACTGAGATCCTTTATATGTACACTACATTCAGTTCAAGAGACATTTCATAGCCTTGGATGTTAGTTTATTGGATTTAGGGTTAAAACAAGGGCAATACTGAACAATAACACTTTATTGAAAATAATAACTCTTTATTACATTAATTAGAACAAAATTTACAAACTATGAGTTTTAGGGCACAAATCCCAACAAACCCAACTCTTCGTTTGGCCCACCAATAATAATAAAGGATGGGTTCTTTTACCAACATCACGTCTGTTACACGCGTCGGTTATTCTTCTATGCATATTTTCTTTTGTCTCTCTCATTACTCTCTCTGTCACGGACGATTAAGCTTCCTCTCACAAACTTCTTTTCTTCCTCTCTATTTCCTCTCATCGACGATTATGCTTCCTCTCACAAACTTCTTTTCTTCCTCTCCATTTTCTCTCCTTCCTCTCCATCTTCCCTATTGTGTTCGTCTTTCAATGGAGTTGAGGTTAGGGTTTCGTATTCCAAGTATGTATCTTTTTCTTATTTGTTTGATTTCCGCCTTCAAATCGACACCCTTTGCTCTATCGCTCGACTTTTCTTTACGAATCTATTGTCTAACCATCCATGCAACTAAATATACCTTATTTTACATATGGATCTACCTTATTTTACCTCTGAATCGTCTCGTTTTGTGGTGTTTTTTCGAACAATCCCTCCAAATGGTTTAGGATTCGACTAGGACCCATAAATCTATCATGTTATTCTGTTTTCCAGAGAACCCTAATCTCAACTTCCTATGTTTCATACTCATCTCTCGCCACTTTAACGCCTCATGCCGACCCTCCTTTTGTTTCCATGTAATCCTTTCTTTCATACCCATCACTGTCGTGATATGGCTAGTTTGATTGAATACATGTTTAGCCAAATAGGGAAACAACATTGGCAGGGACATGGTGAGGGGTTTTAGAGCTTGATGGGGGGAGGGTCACGGTTGTTGTACACAAGTTTGTCTTTTATCTCTACCTGTCGGCCAATGATGAGAGATTGTTGTGGTAAAAGCGAACGATGAACTTTTCTTTTCTTTTCTTTCTTTTTTTTTTTTTTTGTTCTATATATAATGTGTGTTTGTTAAAATTTAGAAGAAGTGTACCATATTTGTTAAGATTATTGGGGTTTTATCTGCTAAATTATTCATGCCTAGAACAAAACACTATCGATTGCAAGGTCAGAACTCTGAAAAAGCAATACAATGCTATTGCTGAGATGCTTAGTAATGCATGTAGTGGCTTTCGCTAGGACGAAGAGTTCAAGTATGTTGAGGCAGAGAAGGAGGTATTTGATGCATGGGTTAAGGTGAGATAGTACACATAAGGCATTGATTTGATATCTAATATTTTGGTAATATGCAAGTAATACATGGCATAAATATTGAAATATGTTGTCATCTTCTCAACATCTTGACAAAGTAAACTACTAGCATAATTCCATATAAATTAAATGAACACACGTTTTTCTTGCAAAGTATTAATAATAATACCTAAGTACATTAAAATAAATGGAGCAATGGTGAACATGTGCTTAAAAAGAAGACACTCCTTCATATTGAAGAGTATGTTCTCAATAACAGAAGATAAAAATGAATTTTATTGGAAAAGAAAAATTGATATCAATCCCAATATCCAGTACTTTTCTAAATATCCCATAAATCTTGCAAATGGTAATATACATTGTAAATTTGTAGTTGATCTCATAATGAAGTTTTGAAATTGTAGACAAATATGTTTGCAATTGATTTGGTGGAAACAAAAAATGTAAGGAAAAAAAGTCACAAAAAATTAGACTTATTCACTTTACAAAAAACTGCACCAGATACCCCTGACATAATAACTCAACTTTGCACCCCAAACACTGATTTCCAGAACTCACTGATAAAACAACTCTGCACAACTCAACCCAACTAACACAACTCTGCGATCCAAACGCCCCCGTTGTTTGGCGCGCTCTTCGCCACGTACCTGCGACGCGGAGCGACCAACATCCTCAAAAAGAGAAGATTTAAAAGGAGTCACCACCACTCTTTTTTATGGTATGATTGGGCACCAAAACATAATAAAATAATTTTTTCTAAAAAAAAAAAAGAAAAACATGGTATGCGAAAACCAGATTTAGATTCACAAGTTATTTGTGTATGGGGAAGTGTTAGCACCCTACAACACCCATTTAAAACGGTGACCAAATTTTAATCTTGAATTGCAATTTTTAGAGGAAAAAGTTTATTTAGGTAAAATAAATTTTTTTAAAATATTGTCTTATTTTACCTCTCATTTCTCCAATATGATCCTGTAAAATAAGTGGATGAAAATCCATCAATGTGGCTGCATTGAAATTATTATCAAGATTTTGTAAATAATATCATCTCAAGAATATGGGAAAATTTTACAATTTCTCAAATCCATCATGGGATGACCTTTTATGAAAGGAGGTATTTTTTTAAAAAAAATATTTTTAATCAAATTTATTTTTTCTTGAGATCAAAATCTCAGACTTCCAAAGATAATGATCCTTTATCTCAAGAATTCTAGAAAATCAGACTCCCAAATATTTCTAGATTCCGTCGTAGGAATTTGTTTTAAAGAAAACTACTTTGAAAAATACTTTTAAAAAAATAAAAAATTTGGAAATAACATTTGAGTTATAAAACTTTTATAAACTCAAAAAAAAACAATGTTAAAGATTTGGAAATAAATTTGCAATGAAAAAAAAAGTTAAAAAAGATTTCAAACCATAGATGGTAATCAAGATAAATCAAATATTTCGAATATAAAATGTAAATGCAATTTAAAGATAGGCCAAATAAGAAAATGAGCAATATGTACAAACATGATGACAAATTTATGAGAAAGAGAGGGAAAAAATATATTGAAATCGATCTTAGACTTCAAAAGAATCGATTTCTCACCTCAAGAAAAACTAGAAAATCGGATCACAAATATTTTTAGATTCGATTTTTTTTTTTTTAATAAGAAGTAGATATGAACTAAAAAAAATATTCACATGAAATTAACAACATGATGAATCTTCTAAGAACAAAATGATAAATAAATAGACAAGATATAAGACTTACAAATAAAGTATGTAAATAGATGCAAAAATCAAATTTTGAAAAAAAGATAAAATTAATAAAATTAATAATAAAAAAAAAAAAAAAAAGAGGAATTAAGTGAAAAATAATAAAATATGTGTTAGTGACAACTATTTGACCATACACAAATTTTGAAAAGAACACCCAATGTAAAAAAAAAATCAAAACTAAATTTTTTTTTTTAACTTTTGTTTTTATTAACGATTTATTTTTTTATTTTTTTATTTTTTAATTTTCAATGATCTTTTCACTCTCTCACATTATGTCTATGATCTTCTTTTCTCAACTTTTTTGTCTTTTTCAACTTGTTGGTTTTTTTTCAAATGAGAAACAAAAGCTCTCTAAGGCAACAACATTTTTGTTTTTTTAGAAACAAAACTTTATTCACCCATGCTCAACTAATGTAAGGTCTGTTACACAACCATCTTTTTTTAATTTCACAACACTTTGCTACTTTTTTCTCTTGTTCTTTTTTTTTTCCTTCTCTCTCTTTTATTACAATGAACTCAAGAGCAAAGAAGAAGAACTATGAAAAAAAAGGGCAGATAAGTAGGGGGAATAGACCACAAAATAAAGTTAGTAGCATTAATATAACAAAAGATCTTAGACATAATGCAAACAAAAAATAGGCAAATATTTACATTATAATAAAAGTAAAAAATAGATGTAATAAACAACAAAAATGAAAGCAAAACTCATAAAACCTTTACTCAAATATTGTTTTTCAAGGATATTTAGAGATGGGGATGAAGATAAAGTTAGTAGCAAAAACATAACAATAAAATAGACAAAGATTCACATTATAATAGAAGTAAGAAAAGATGTAATAAACAACAAAAAAATGAAAGCAAGTTCATAAAATCCTTACTCAATTATTATTTTTCGGGGACATTTCAAAATAAAGATGAAGATCAAGAAGTTGGTATGAAGAACAACTAACTAGCTTGTTGTTTGAGGTATGAATCCTTGGAACAAATTCCTACCAAATGCAACTTCCAACTAAGCTAGGGTTATTTTTTGTGTTATGGGATTTTGGATTTTTCATACAAGACTTTTTCGCCAACTTCTAAAGAAAAGACTTACTATGTAGCTCTTTTTTTTTTTTTTTGTGGATGTGTGGTTGGAAGTGTGGTTGTGGTTGAGAATGGTGGAGAATGAAATGTGGGAGTGTAGATGAAAGTAGGGTTTTGTGAGTGTTCCCCTTTCGAAGAAGAGAAATAGATGTATATAAAGACCAAAATCACTCCTCTTTTGTGTATAAAACCAAAAACCACAATTGTTGCAATTTGAAAATCCATGCCAAAATGAAACTTACACCTAAAAATACCAACAACATTTTGGTCAATCAAAATAAAAAAATAAAATTTACTAACTTAATCAAAAACTTGTCTTTTCTCCAAAACTATGGTTTCTCCAATAAAAAAAATACATAGTGAAATTAGCAAATAACAATTAAAAATCAAAGTGAGCAAATTTAAACACCAACAAAAAAAGTATAGATATTGGTAATCTAACAATTTAATTAAAAAAAACAAGCCAGACAAAAATAGGTAGCTACAACGCTGTTTTGAAATCAGAAACCCAAGAGTTCTGGAACTTTGGGTTTCTTGATTGGAATCACAAACCCTAGAGTTTCTGATTCTTGTGTTTGGATACAAGTTGTGTTGGATTGATTTGCTGAAACCTTTGGAATGCAGAATTGGGTTGGACTGTGTTTGTTTAGGTTATTTGTTTATAACAGTTTTTTTAGGTGTTTTTTTTTCTAAATCTAATAAAACAATTCAAACATAAAAATAAAAAAATAGTGTTTACGGGTGTGTGATGTGGAAAAAAAAGCTTTAATAATTTTTTTATTAATTTAAGCATTTAATAAGGACTCTGACAATTAATTTTTATTAGATTAATTTATTAAATATTGATAATTAATTATTAGTAGCTTGTAAATTTAAAATTTAATAAAGAGATAAATCAGTCCAACAAGGTTTTTTTAAGGATATATAGTAATTTTTTAATAGATTAAGTCCAAATTTTGTTTAAGGATAGTAACGTTTTAATAGACTAGTGTTTCACCACGTGCAATGCACGTATATTACTAGGAAAGTTGTCTCCTTAGGTTTTCTATTTGACTTAAGGATGAATATATACAACCTAATAATGGGTTACGTCTAACATACAATCCGGCCCAAACTGGCCCAAATTAAGTACAAAATAAATACAGAAAATATATCCCAATTAAGAATATAAATGATAAATATTTCCTAATACCCCTCTCAAGTTGGAGCATGGGGATCGTAAATGCCAAACTTGGAAAGAAGATGAAGAAATCGTTGTCTCCCTAAGGCTTTTGTAAAGATATCTGCAAGTTGCTCGTTGGTAGAAACATGATGTGTAGCAATGGTGCCATCTTGAACAACATCATGAACATAATGACAGTCCACCTCAATGTGTTTCGTGTGTTCATGAAAAACTAGATTTCGAGCAATATGAAATGTCGACTGACTATCACAAAATAAATTTATGGCACATGAATGATTCACCCCAAGACTCCCAAGTAATGCTTTAAGCCACTTAAGTTCAGATGTAATAGAAGCCATAGAGCGATACTCAACCTCTGTTGACGAACGAGATACTGTTTGTTGCTTCTTGGTTTTCCAAGAGATAGGAGAACCACCAAGAAAAACAAGCCAACCAGTGAGAGAGCGACGAGTTAGGGGACAACTCGCCCAATCTGAATCACACCAACCTGATAGAGAGAGATCACAACTATACCGAAGAAGGATTCCTTGACTTGGGCAACTTTTCAAATAACAAGTCGTAGGAACTGCAACATCCCAATGTTCTTGTCGTGGCACCTGCATAAATTGGGCCAAAATGTGCACTACATAAGCTAAGTCAGGTCGTGTAAATGACAAATATATGAGACGTCCTACTAGACGTCGATACCGTTCAGGGTCTATCAGCAAAGTGCCATTAGCCAGTGCTAGGTGATGGTTCTGCTCAATTGGAAATACTGCAGGTTTAGCTCCTAAAAGTCTCATTTCTGAAATGATGTCAAGAGTGTACTTTCGTTGGAAAAATACCCTCTGAATTTCGAGCAACCTCAATGCCAAGAAAATATTTCAGAGTACCTAAATCTTTCATGTGAAAACATTTATCCAAATATTCTTAAATGAAGCGACAACTAAAGAGTCATTACCAGAAATAATCAGATCATCGATATAAACTAGGACATTAAGCTGAACTTGTCCCTGATGCAATGTAAAGAGTGAGTAATCTGAATATGATTGGATAAAGCCATATTTTTTAAAGATGTCGTCAATTTAGCAAACCAACACCTCGAAGCTTGACGCAAACCATATAAAGATTTCTTGAGGCGACACACCATACCTGACGCTCTGCCAGTACTAAAGCCAGGTGGCAATTTCATGTACACTTCCTCATCAAGATCACCATGGAGGAAAGCATTATGTACATTCATATGATGTAATTCCCAACCTTTTGCAGCTGCAACTGCAAAGAAATCTCGTACAGTTACCATTTTTGTCACTTCAGCAAATGTCTTAGTATAGTCAATATCCTCAACCTTGTGATTGTCAAAAATTACAAGGCGAGCCTTGAGTCGTTCGATCCCTCCATCTGCGTGATATTTAATTTTATACACTCATTTGCATCCTAGGGCTTTCTTGCTTGGGGGCAATACTTCCATGACCCAAGTCTAGTTAGCTTCCAAAGCATCTATTTCCTTCTGCATAGCTTCTCTCCAACCATCATCTGTCATAGCTTCATCAAAGTTACGAGGTTCATGTCCTGCAGTTACTGCAGCAAGAAATGTGCGATGTCTCGTAGAAAATTTATCATAGTTCAAAAAATGTGCTATAGAGTGGGGAGTACCTGATGGGTTTGTGATGGTCGATGAACTCGAGGATGGACTCTCTTTCCGTGCAGATTCAAAAACAAAATCACGGAGGAATATCGATGGGTGTTTCGTTCGAAAACCTCTACCCAAGCCAACCATATCATCTAATGATTTGTTTTCATTCTGTTGCACTGCTGGTTGAATAGTTGTGACTGTATGATCAGATGATTCATCCAAGACATTATCAGACCACTCATTAGTATCAACTACACCAGTAGGTTCTGGAACATCATCTAATGATTCATTTTCATTCACATTTGCTTCTTTGGTGGAACAGATTGTGATCATATGATGAGATGATTCATCCAAGACATTATCAGATCATTCATTAGTATCAACTACAACAGTAGGTTCTGGAACACCATTTATAGGGGCAACATTGTCAAGGGGCACTACTTCCTCAAATATATTGTTCAAATCATCCACAATAGGATTAACATTCACTAGATTTTCATCAGAATACGCATGAGTATTAGTTTTAGCAAATGGAAATTCATTCTCGTGAAATTTGACATCACAAGATACAAATATCTCTCCAGTTTCGAGATCATATAGCTTTCACCCTTTCTTACCATGTGGATATCCAACGAACACACATTTCCGACTACGTGGAGCAAATTTATTCATTTTTGTTTGTTGATTATGAGCAAAATAGAGACATCCTGAGACACGTAACACATCAAAATTTGGGGCAATGCCAAATAAGATTTCAAAAGGTGTCTTATTTTGCAATAAACCCGATGGAGTACGATTAATCAAATAAACTGCACCCAAGATACATTCTCCCCAAAAGGTAATTGGAAGATTTCCTTGTGATGGAGATCGGATCTCCTTGAGCAGCAGAAACGTGATTGAAAACGTAATTGCTAGTTTGTTTTTTGTTAAACACTAATACCAATACATTGGGGAAAAACACAGAATAAGCATACAATTCTAATCTAATTAGGCATGGATTCTAGACATGCAAACATGCTGTGAAGAAATGATTAAACTAAAAGGAAATAGACAAATATCTTTGTAGTTTTCACACCAGCAACTCCTGGCTCAAAATTGACAACAACACAACAACCAAGGTTCCTCTGTTCTAACAGAACACTACCACTAGTGAGAACCTCTTATTCTCTGGATTCTACTTAGATCTAACCTCGGTGGGAAGGTCTCCAACAGTTGGAAAGTAGAAGAAGGGAATTGAGAGAGAATTTTGAGAGAGATAGCAATTTCCAAAAATCACACTACAATGGTCGATTGATTCCTTCCTCTTCTCACCAGGAGAAGATGAGTTCTCTGGGTAATTCCCCAATAGGGAATTGGAGAGTGGTTGACACGTTCCCAATTAATTAATAAAAAATGATTAATTAATTAACTATTAATTAATTAAATTAAATTAAATCATATTTAATTCAAATGTCATATTAATTAATTAAATGATTAAATCACATTTAATCATTTTACCCTTATCCTATAGTTTAATGTACATCTCATGCACATTAAATTTTAACCTATAGTTTTCAAATATGAATCACATTCACATTTAAATTAATATTTGAACTCTTTCAAATATTTAATTCTCTCATATAATTTAATATGAATCATATTCACATTAATTTTATAATATATAGTTCCAAAACTATATATTATATCGTATCTATATACATTAAATTTATTCCCTAATGAATTTGAACAATTCAAATTCAAACGATCTAAGAACCCTTTACGAGCTAGAAGGTGGACCTAATGGACCTACAGATCAGAAGCTCCAACAATACGAAATTATTCGGTTAATCTCATTAATCTCCTAATCAACATTCGTTAACTGCGGGAACACTCCACTAAAGTCCCGCAACTGCATTCTTCTCACTGCAGATATATTTCTGTGTCCACGGATATTGACCAATAACAGCAAGTCAATCCTTCACGAATGTTCGTAACACCAGCTGGGTCAAGTTACCGTTTTACCCCTAGGTTACATCTTGTACCTAAAGTACCAGTGCTCCTCTAATGAACAATTTGTTTGTGGTGCTACCAACAAATAGAAGTCCCTCTCGGGCTAATGAGAGGGTCGGGCCCTTTGTTCAAGTCCCGGAGACACCATTGAAGGGAACATTCATCTACTTACCCTAGTAGGCGAGAAAGAGTGAATTCCATCTTGCTAGGCTAAGTCCTCAACTGCTCACTCGGTCTTGTCCCCAAGAAAGTAGGCATATTGAGTCAGCGAATCTGGCCACTCTGACCCATACTAGTCAAAGGACAATCCTTCGCGAACAGGAGTTTGTAACCTGCTCAAGATTGAGATCAAGTTGCCTAGGTCATCCTAGTGAAATAGAAACCTAACTAGTCAACGGAGTTACATCTAGTGGTTACTATTTCGCGGTCTGGTCTTATGTAATCTCATTACATAGGATATCCCCACTCACATGTTATCTATACGAACACGTTAGGATCATAGTGTTTGTATCATATACAAAGTGGGTCACATCCATAGTGTTACCAGGGTAAGGTACCCAAACCTTATCCCCTTACTATAGACCCTTTAGGTTGTATCTCGAACTGAGATCCTTTATATGTACACTACATTCAGTTCAAGATACATTTTACAGCCTTGGATGTTTAGTTTATTGGATTAGGGTTAAAACAATGGCAATATCGTAAATAACGAACAATAACTCTTTATTGAAATAATAACACTTTATTACAATTAATTAGAACATAATTACAAACTACGAGTTTTAGGCACAAATCCCAACACCTTGAAACATTAAAGCACGAGCAACATTAAGTATGTGTTGATGCTTGCGTTCTACTCTCTCATTTTGTTGTGGAGTTCCAACATATGAAGTTTGAAACGGAATGCCAGACTTGGCAAAGTAATCAAGCATGCATTTAAATTCAGTCTCATTGTCACTCCTTACTATTTTAACAAATGTTTCAAATTGGCATTTCAACCATAGAAAGAAATGAGTGAAATGCAATAAAAATTTCAGTTTTACTACTCAACAAATAAACCCAAACAACTCGTGAAAAATCATCCACTATTGTCAAAAAATAATACGCACGCAAGAAGATGGTGTGTTGGTATATGGACCCCACAAATCACAATGGATAAGTTCAAAAGTACGACTAGCCTTGCTATCACTAATAGGAAAACTATCACGAGTTTGTTTAGCCTTAGGACAAGTGACACAAGCATGATTCAGTTTTTTTCTGGCAGAACTAGAACGAATTGCAGGTACTAACTTTACCACTCTATCCGACGGATGCCCCAATCTTCTATGCCACAACTCAAAGACAAACAAATCTTGAACCCTTACTGAATGTACTGTAGGAAATCCTCGAAAATAATATAGTCCATCCTTTTGTTCACCGGCGCCAATTAGGTTCCCCGAATGTTGGTCCTGTATGGCACATAGGGAAGTAGTGAAACGAACAAAACAATTAGCATCATCAATTAATTATGATACTGAAATCAAGTTGCATTGTAAAGAAGGTACAAATAACACATTTTCAAGAACAAAACCACCAGCTCGAGTAAAACTCGCCCTTCCATTGTGGCGCTTGTTTTATTCCCAATAGGTAAGTCGATCGACTCGAAATAATAGTGCATGGTTGGGTTAAATAATTGATTCCCACCACATGGCGAGTTGCTCCAAAGATCGATAATCCAAGAAGAGGGAGATAGATGATCGATCTTTCCTCCATCTTCATGTCACGCCATTTATGTTGAATGTTTAATAATCTAGCAACTCTGTTTATGTCCAATTTCTGCAATGATGACAAAGTTTGATTTTGCACGGACCTGAATGATTTAGATTTCTTCTACAACCTGAGACCCACTGTGTAGAATCGCTTCGGTGGCTAGGTATTTCAATGACTAGGGCTAGTACGCTCGATACCATGCCAGGAAAGTTGTTTCCTTAGGTTTTCTATTTGACTTAACGATGAATATATATATATACAACCTAATAATGGGTCAAGTCTAACATACAACCCGACCAAAACTGACCCAAATTAAGTACAAAATAAATACAGAAAATATATCCCAAATTAAGAATATAAATGATAAATATTTTCTAATATATTTTTTTTCTAATTATTTACTATTTGAGTAAAGTTATAAAGTATAGTTATTTTTAAAATTAATTAAGATTGATTTTTATATCTATTTGTTTTATAATAATAATACATGATTGTTTGAGATATGCAACTCATGGAAGTTTGATAAAATAGTATAGATGGGGTCTATATACATAAAGACAGTTAACATATTATAGATTTTATATAAGTTTTATTTTATTTATACGTAGGCAATTTTTTTTTTTTGGACATAAAGTAGGTGAAATTAGTATATTATTTAGAAACATGGATTTATGAAATTTACGATGGCATAAATATAAGACTATATAGGCTTTGTTAAAAAAGAAATCATATAAGTCTATTTGAGTCAACAAAACATATAAGTTTGTTAAAAAAAAAATAACATAAGCCATATTTTTTATTTCAACATTTTGGAAGTTGGAAAGTTGGAGATTCAAACTATGATAAGGGTACATGCCATTATGGAGTCACTTTAGGCAAATAAGCCAAATTGATTCTAATTCAATTGGCTAATTAATACATACATTAACTTAAAAATGGCAAAAGCATTAGGTTAATAACATTTGTTATAGATTTCTTTTATTAATTACTAACTTTTTGTAATTACTTTAATTACTCTCTCATTATTAAAAAAAACAAAACAAAACAATTTTTTTACTACTTATTTAACCTTTAAGATGAATTCAGAATTTCAAGTTAAGACACAAATTAGCCACGGTTGTTATCAAGAATTGGCAATGTTGTCTTTAGTGAATATTATATAATTATAATAGGACTCCTATATAATTACAAATGTATAAGGGGTGAAGTATAAATTTTAATACTTAATTGACTTTTGACTTTTATATTTGGAAAAATCTTAAAAGACTATAGTATATTATTTAATAGATTTTCAATGAAGCATCTTAAAAAACAATAAACTCTATAAATGTCATTAATGATGTAAAAAAACTCATCAGTCAAAATTCATAAATCAAATCAAATCAATCAAATAAGTTAGGTCGTTTTAATCATGTTAATCCATTCAAACTGAACCATTGAATGATGTTATTATGTTAAATATATTTGAGTGGTCAAGATAATTATTTATTATCTTAAAAATGTACAATATTTTAATTATATATATATATACATTATAAAATAAAGTTAGCATTTTAGATGTTTTGATTTAGAGCTTGTGCTTGCATTTTTTTTTAAAAGAAGCTACAGCTACACATTCAAGGGTATTTTGTAATTACAGCTAATACGTTTTTCAAAACTATAGGCATTGATATTTTTCTTCTCAAATCTTTTTTTTTTTTGTATTTACAAATTACCATTTCTCTAGTGGTTTGTCTCATCTTGTTACTTTAATGCCTTTTGTTTCTTGTCATTCATCTAATGTTTGTTATCACCATTCATCATCGGTTGATGCCAAACTTCTTTCATTTTCTTGTTAGTTCACTGTACTGCACTGCTCTCTCTCTCTAGATTTGAGTGGTTTTTTAACTTTTACTTTTCTCAGTCTCTATTCATTCATCCTGTTAATCTCTCATTTCTTTTTCTCACATGTATCATTCAAAATTACCTTGTTTTATTGACAAAGAAAAATTAATCAGTTTGATTTTCTCTAATTAGTCAATATGATTTGGCCTAAAGCAATAATCTTAAACTTGTGTCCATCATTTGATACTGAAAGAATTGTGGATTCTACAAAGAGTGTCAATAATGTTGCTAAATCTATATCTATATTTTTTTTAAAAAAAATGTAAGTAAAATGTATGAGCAATGTATTATAAATCTTAAAGAAAAAAGTTTGAACAAAATTCTATATTTATTTAAAAAAATGTGACTGTGATATCTCTTCTTCTCCCACTATTTTAGTATTGGGATATGAAAATGGTTTCCAAAAGGATATTATTATGTATATTATGTGGAATTATAAAATTAGGTCTTCTCGGTACAAATTTCTAAGGTCATATGTATTAATATTTTAATAATTATTAGTAGTAATTTTGTAGCCACCATTATATAGTTTAATCATTTCTAGGGTCACAATAAATTTTTCAGTTATAATTAATTCAATGATACAATTATTCTTGGTGAAATTTAAGACATTTTATAAATAAATTATTAATTATGGAGACATTCATTTACCATGTGCATTGCACATTAAATATTTTTAATGATTTTATACTATAATAAAAAATAGTTATAATCAGTTTAAAATATATAGATAACAGAATTAATAATATACTTTAAATTCATAAAAAGTTCATCAATTTCTTCTATATTGTGACGCCCGGTAATTTCAAGTAAGTTATTAGTTCTTTTCAAAGTTAATTTCGGGCTTATGTCGTAGTTTTTAAAGTTTTGGGCCAAAAAGTTAATTATTGGATCTTGCAGGGACCCAAGTAATTTCCAAATCTCGCTTTAAATTAGGTTGACAACCTTAAACTTTTCATCGAACGTCTTTGGTGAAGGAAGCGAGGTAATGTCATGACCTTTCCTTCTTCCTTTTTTCTTTTATTTCCATTTTTAGCAAAAAAAAAAAAAAGTAGAGGGAAAGGGGATCGAGGGGCCGCAACCCCTCTCCCCCTCGTGTCTCCGTCGCAGTGGGGGGTTGCCCCATCAAGGCCGAGTCGTCGCCGGCCTCCGTGCCTCTCCCTCCGTCTGCCTCCCTTCCGTTTCTCCCTCGCGACCATCCCTCCCTCCCTGGTCTTCTTCCGCCCACCAATCTCTCTCTTGATCTCACTCCCTCTCCGAGTCGTCCCTTTCCTCTCCGTCTCCCTCGTTCGTCGATCCTCCTCTCCGTTTGTCGCTCTCTCTCTCCCCTCCTCCTCCAAATCCTTTCCTCATCGATCCTTAATGTCGACCGCCGCCCTCAACGCTTCCCTCTACCCGTCTCTCTCTCTCTCCCTCGGATCCGACTCCCTGACCCTTCAGATCTGTCTCTCTCTCCCTCTTGGATCTGAGACGTTTTGTAACTCTCCTTTCCAAGCCGATTCGTGTCTCTCACTCCTATTTTGTGCTGGTTTTGATGAGCAGAAACAAACCCTTTGGTGAAGGAGTAGAGCCGTGGAGGAATCTCGAGGCCATGATCGAGCGGAGAACCGGTTCAGCTCGTAAACTGTGGGTGCTTTAGGTTGCTAGCAAGAGCAGGGACCTTTCGTTGAACACTTTACTCAAGGTAAGTAGTCGTTTGGTTTAAACATCAAGCTTTGAAGTGATAGAGTTTGTGCGTAGGATTTTTTATGGTGTGTTTTGTATCTTGTTGTGTGGATTAATGTTTTACTGCTTGGTTCATGAGATCCTGATTATCCTGTTCTAACTTGGTATATTTTGTACTGCTCGTATGTGTTGTGGTTGGTTCTCATGTGTGGCGTGGATGTACTGCTTATGACTTGTGGTTGGTTGCTGAGTGATACTCGTGCCTGTGTGGTAGGAGGCGCTGTGTGTTGACCCTTGGAACTGAGCAGGTTGAGTTGTGTGGTGGTTAGGCTAGGGGTGGTTGCTTAGCTTTGTTGTTGGGCCAAAGGTTGTTTGGCGGGCTGTGTGGTTGGCTAGTTGGGTTGATGGTTAGGGACTCGGTACGCAAGATGACCATGGAAGGGTTTAGGGGAAGGTCTAGAAGGGGCAAGAGAGTCTGACCTTCTAGGCTAGCATCACCAAATCCACTGAGTGGCCCCGAGCGAGACAGAACCTCTAGGCTGGCATCTCTTTGTGGGCATTAGGGTCGAGCGCGCCCTTTTGCGAGTTGTGTGGACATAGGGTCGGGCGCCCTTTGTTGTGATCTCTGTGTGGGCATTAGGGTCGAGCGCGCCCTTTTGCGAGCTGTGTGGACATAGGGTTGAGTGCCCTTTGTGATCTGTATGTGGACATTAGGATCGAGTGCACCCTTTTGCGAGCTATGTGAGCATTAGGGTCGAGCGCACCCTTTTGCAAGCTGTGTGGGCACTTGGGTGGGTCACCCTTGTGCGATCTGTGTGGGCTTTAGAGTCGAGGCTCTATTGCATTTCTGTGTGGGTGTTAGAGTGATCACTCTTTCTCATTGGGGTGCATCCCCGTCTGTGGCCGCCTAGTTCCTGGTTCGTCAGTGAGTCTTGGGGTGAGGTATGCTCGAGGGTACCTAGTCATGAGTCCCTAAGATGTTTTTGGTTGTAAACTTGTTCTATCTCTGTGTGTGCAATTGTGCAGTTGTAGCTTGGACGTGAGTGGGCTACTTACTTAGTATTCTTATACTCACCCGTCTACTTTAATGTCTTTGGTTGCAGGTAAGGGCAAACAGTGAACTGGAGGGCGACGGTGGCGACATGACGAGGCTATGAGACCTCTTATTGTCTTAGTGAAACTTTCTTTTTTTAACTTAGGCTTTTTCCTTGTAACTCTGAGTTGTTCCTTGACCTTTATCTGTACTTGTTGGAATTACTGAACTTGTGTTGTTGAGCATGTTATTTATTCATTTAGTCTCCTTGTTCAGCATGCTCGTTTAACTGTTGAGTAGTGCTTCTGTTGCCTCTGTTGTGTTGTCTAGCTGGAGCCCGACCCTGTTATGTTGTAGTTTGGAGGAGTTCGGGCATTTGAAGAGTCCTTAGAAGTGTTTCTTGCTTAAACAGGTTAGGTAAAATTTTGGTTTCATCCGGATAACGTCGTTATGCTGCCGAATTTTCGACGCAGATGGTGCTATTTAGTGACGTCCATAGTTGGAGTTGTGCTGAAAACTAGGGTTGTTACATATATTATAAATTAATAAATTTATTTTATTATTAAAGATTAGTGTAAATCATAAAAGGATTAAAAATAAAAAAAATGTATACAACATCTCAAGTTAGTTGTGGTTATATATAAATAGTTATGATTTTTTTTATAATGATAAAAATGATGACTTTATTTTTCTTTTGAATAAAGAAATAGTATCTAAATTATCTAAAAAAAATGGTATCTAAATTAATTTATATAATTTTTCATTTTTAAAATAGATTTGCTCACTTGACCATTGATAGACAAACATAAAGTAAAGTTGTAACGTCATGTGCATCTCTTGCAATTTGAATATACCACCGACATCTTGAGATATTTTGAAGATTGAAAATGAGTTGAGAGTAAAGAGAACAAAAATAAACAAATAATGGACCTCTAATTATTTGTAAATAAAATGGTGAATGAAGCTCATTTTATAGTGGTAGAAGATGAAATGTACAAAACTTTTTAAATTCTATAACTTCTGAAATTTTATTGTAAATTATAATTAAAGTTTATTTTTAGTGGTAGGAAACAACTTTTTATATTCTAACCTTTTAGATGTTATACATTTATTATTGACAATTAATTTACTATTTATAATTCATCATTAGTGACATATTTTATAAATTAGTAAATTCAAGAAAAAACAAAAGTGTCCAAAAATGTTTATCCAATATCTTCATCTTTTTAATATAGTATAGATATAGACTATATATCTAATTTAAATGTATTTTTATATTTTTTTTCAAAATTATTTAACTATTAAAACTGTAAAAAAATTTAAAATTCAATTTTTGTAATAATTAAAAGTAAAATCATTAAATTTTTTAATAGACTTAATTGACAACTTTTTATATTAAATTTTTCATGTACAAACTTTTCATTTTCTTATCTATGAAAATTTTATAAATGCATTTAAATGATTAGTTTTACAATATATTATTATATTATCATTTTAAAAAACTATTCCACTATTAAAATTCTTAAACTCTTAAAATTTATAATCCTTAATTGTGATTATAACTAAAAGTAAAGTAATAGATTTTAGAATGAAAATGAAAAACTGTATTATGATGAGGTTGGTATCCAAAGGAACAGATAAACTTTTATTTATAGTTTCTTCAAGTATAACAAAAAAGTCAAAAAAAAAAAAACTCCAAAGAGTTTTCAATTGGTATTTCTATGAAAAAGAAAAAAAAATCCTATATTTTTACTAAGACATGACAATAATTCAATCAAATTAATGTGTAATTTCTAAGAGGGTGATGGGGAGTTTTGGTGGAATTATTTTAATTTTGGAACTTTTGAGGATTCTCTTTCACATATGTAAAATTAGTATTTTTTTAAAGCATCTATTTTTTTAATCTTTCCAAAATTCATCCGAAGCTAATTAGGAAATCTCAACTTTATTAAATTCAAAAACAATACAAATGTCCCTGAAAAAACATAACTATAACTTTTTATTGATGGAGCACTGGAATGAATTGAAATTTACTCTAGAATATGATAACATTAAAATTTACATAAAAATTAAAATAGTTCTACCATGCATAAAATTTTGAAACAATAACACAACACTATTAACTAAAATAATTGAAAATACTTATAAGAGGAATTGATATCTATGTTTGAGATAAGTTTCTTAAAATGCATATGTATTTGATGTTTAATCTCGAACTAACATATAAAATTTAGAAAACACTAAGATAAATAATTGATATTTTGCAATTCTTAGAGATCAAACATAATATTTGTGTTGTATTTACACATAAATAAAAGATAATAAAAATAAATTAAGATAATTCATCTTCCATAACCATCTTTCATTAGACATGAAGGGTTATGCTTTCAAAGGGTTGTACATTAACATAACTATTCTTTGCATGATTTTTTAGCAATGAATTGACATTCATATTTTCTCTTCAAATTGTTTATGCATTCTCTTCAAATGTTCCTCTTTAACGAGTTTATGTCTCATCTTCGAGTATCTAAATATAAAAATTTTGAGAGAATACCACAAAAAAAAGTGAGGGAGAAATCTTATATATAGTTGTAGAAGTTGAAAAATATTACAAAACTCAATTTTACATAGTTGTAGACTTGACACATGCATCATTTGCAACTTGAATGTACCACCAACATCTTCATATCAGATTGAGATGCTTTCAAGATTGAAGAGTCTTAGAGATTGAATAGAACTTTAGAGAAATGGATGAGATCAAAAAGAAAAAGTAGGAGAAGAAGAAGAATTGGACTCAAATGTTGGTAAAAAATGGTGGAAAAACTCATTATTTATAGTAGTACATGATGAGAAGTTACAAAACCTTTTTGAATTCTTAAGTTGTAGGAAAAAACTTTTTACATTCTATCTTTTTAAATTCTATAAATTTATTATTTATAATTAATTATTTATTAATAATAATCAATTTATTTATTTATTACTTATAATTAGTCAATAAACATATTTTGTAAATTAGTAGATTAAAAAAGGGATAAAAGTGTCTAAAAAAGTTTTTCCAACATCTTCACTTTTTAATATATTATAGATTATAGATTATAAATTATAGATATAGATCATAGATATAGATGAAGAGAAAACTAAATTGTTGTAGAAAAAGTATAAATGATATCTTTATATATTGTAAGAGATGAATAAGTTTCAAAACTTTTCACATCCCATTATTAATTCTAATTAAAGTAAAATAATTCATTTTTAGGGTTAATTTATAGTAATAAATAGGTAAATTGATCTTTAAGCTTTTCATATTCCTAGCTTTTCACATTCTTTTCAATTAAAGTTACTAAAAATTTAAAATGACATGTTTTTCAAATTGAGAAATAGGTAAAAACTAGAATATAATTACTCACAATATTAAACAAAAAGAAACTGATTACTAAAAAAAATAAATATAGTTTTTTCGTTAAAAAATAAAAGTTATAATTGATACTTTTTTACTATTAAAATTTGCTACGTGATTTTAGTTGTTTTTTAAAAATTGTATGAGTTAGGTTAATAAGAGATTACTAATTACTAACTTAAAAAAAGAGAAAGAGCAAACTAACATAAATATAATTTATTGGTGCATTTTTCTTAAAATTCCCTAATTTATTGGTTATTATTATCGATATTAATTAATAGTGACATTTCTAGTAATTTAGAAATTGAGAAAGGGATATAATTGTCTAAAAAAAATTTTCTATGATTGTCCCTTTTTAATATACTTGTATTTTACCACGTGCATGTGCGTTTTTAAATTTTTAATCTTATTTAGCTTGTAAGAAATATTTTTTTTTAATTTTACATGTTAAATGAAAATATAATATTGGATGTAACTATCTTTATTGTTTTGAAATTTTAATCTCAACTGTAGTCAGAAGCTTAAAATATTATAAACGTTATGAAAAATACAAAAATAAATATTATCAAAGCTCAACATTTTTTTTTAACATTATCAAAACTCAACTTAGATTCAATATAATATTAATGTTTTAATTGATTCAAATATAATACATTAAGATATGTAAAATTTATGTTATATATTTCGAAAAAGTATAAAAGTTGTGACATTTAACAAAAAAATATATAAAATTTAAATTATTTTAATCACTAATTTTATATTTAAGTGTGAAATAATATAATAGTCAATTTTCAAATAATAAACCAATTTCTTATAATGATTTTTTTTATTAATTTACTTTTAAAATAAATAAGTAAGATTATTAAATAATTTGGTCAAATAAAATTTGAAATTATAAAAATTCTTGTTTTAGTCATATTGGTTAATTAATAATGTTACTCTATATAATTACAAATAAATTATTTTATAGTGATTATAAAAACTATATTTGTAATTGTTTGTTAATTGTTTAAATTAATTGATATTTGAATTTTTTCCAAACATAATTAATTTTCTAGGTCACAAATTAATTGATATTTTTATTTATCTAAATTAAATAAATATAGTGTAAAATAAATTTAATAATGTTAATTAAATTTTATAATTATCTCAAATGCTTACAAACTCATTAAAGAATATTAAAAAGCTATGAAAAAGGATTAAAATTATAATATTTATAATCAATTTATTTGTTTACAAACTTTAAAAAAGAATGTTACAATTTCATATAGTAAATAATAAAATTAAATTGAATATTTCAAATTTCAAATTCATGAAAATGGTATGGAATGTGTGTAATATTTTATTATGATTATAAATTATATTTGTTAAAATTTATTAATTATTAGATTTATTCTTAATTTAGATAAATACTTTATATTGAAAAATTAATTCTAAAAATCTTTCACAATTTATGGAATTGTATAATTTAAATTTTTTAGACGATAAATTAATGTAAACTTTGTGTCAAATTATTTATTTGTTTACTTAAGCATAAAAAATGACAGGATTGTCAAATGAGAAATGATGTACGCTTAAACTCACTATGAATGCAAGAGTAAAACAATATGGTATAATATTTCAAATCATAATGGTTCAAAAAAAGAAAGTCATAACATTTATGGACCTTACTTCTAATTTGAAGGAGTCAAATTTTCTTTTTAATTTCAATTTTTTTACATTAAGAATAGTTTTGATATATATATATATATATATATAAATTAGTACAACTAATGGGGTAGGGGATTTAAAGGAGGTAGTACATGTCAATTACCGCTCTAAGCTCATTTTGACAAAAAAAAAAAAACAAAAGAACATGATTAATCTTGTTCAAACAAAGTTTATTTTGAAAAAAAAATTATATTTATTTAATTTAGATATCACATTTTTATAAAAATTAAATAGCAAATAATAAATTTTTGTGAGCTAATTTTTAATTTTTAGTTTATATTGTGAATACATTATACTTTTTTTTTTCCATATTTCAAACAATATTTTTGTGAAAAAAAATAAAACAACTATTTTTACTATGTTTGGAAGAACATATTTATTTAGCTATATTTGTTTCAAAAGTAATATTTATTCAAGTATAGTTTATATAATTTAATACAATATAAATTATCAAAATATAAGATTTTTTTAAAAAATATATACAAAATTTGAATATAATTAGCATGTGAATATTCAAATAAATAAATGATGGGCAAAAATTAACATCAAGTACTATAAAAAAGCATTATGATGAAATATATATATAAAATAAATGTATAGTATTGAAAAGAAAACAAAAAAATAATACGATCAATTATAGATTCTAAGTGTATGATAAAAAAAATTATAACTTTCAATATTTTTTTCTTTAAAGTGATTTAATAAATATACTAAATTATAAAATAACTTCAAACTATGTATGAAAAATAAATATAATCTACAAAATTGAAAATAAATTTGAATAGAAGAATTAAGATAATAAAAATATTTATGCCTGTAAAAAAAATTGATACTTCAAAACATTGAAAAAAAATAACAAATGTCAATTTTTTTAATAAGAAAGTACAAACAATAAAATAAAGAAACAAAATCATATCCTTATACACCTAATGAAGTTGCCATGAATGAAGATAATCCACCATTAGATGAGGAATAACCGCATTGAAAGTTCATGGATCGTATGCGTCACCAAGTTCTATCTTTAAAGAACCAATAACAAATTCGATTAAAAGAACTATAACATGCAAAGTGTTTATATAAAACGAAAAAATATATATTAATTCTAAAATAACTTGAAAATATCTATATAAGAAGTTGATACCTATGTTTGAGAGCATTTTGTTGAAGTGTCCCCAAATCACATTGGTGCTTAATACTACTTTGCATTAACCCAAAATACCTTAGAAATTTAGAGAGTAGTTTGAAGAGGAAGAGAAACAAGAACTTAGATTTTTGCTGAAAATGGTAAGAAATAGCTCTTTACATAGTTGTAGCTAGGAGCTGTTGTTTAAAACTCTTGGAATTCCATCATTAAATTAAATTAAATACAATTAAATGAAAAAAAAATCATTAACTATAGAATTAATTTTCATAAGTTAAATTAACAAAACCTTTTATATTCTAGTCCTTCATATTCTAACATTTCTATATTTTTATAATTTCATTTAAAAATTAGTTTCTTAATTTAAAAATTAATTATGAATCAAAATATTGGATTATTTTTTAACGATTGATTATATTATTATTTTTTTAAAAAAAATATTTTTAATTCTTAATTTTTTTAAATATCATGTTTCTATGAATATAATTGATAGTAAATGTGTTCAAATTTTTATTTAATATAATATAATTAAATTATTATTATTTAATCCAATTAAACATAATTATCATAAAAAATGAAATTTAATATAATTAAAGTGAGACACTAAGTAAATAAAGGGAGACTTTTTGTATTCCAACTCTTTAAATTCCATTATTTATAATCATTAGTAATTAATTATTGTGGCATGTTTTGTTATTATAAAATTTCATAAAGGGTAATGTAGTCCAAAAAAGTTTTTCAAAGATTGTGCCTTTTTATCCTATTATAGATTATAGATTAGATCCTCTTTGGGCACATGTTATAATAACTTGTGACATACTCTACACCCCAAATACAGATTATTATAACCTCAAACTATATTGTTCTACATTTTAAATAATATTATATGATTCTACACAAACTATAATAAACTACCGACTATTATAACTCATATTATTATGATCCACCCAGCATCTAAAGAACTCGATTATAGATAGGGAGAGATACAAATTTACGGATTTTCTTTACTTTTGTTTTCCATTTTCTGATCAAAATTGCAGCCTTTTCTTTTTACCAGTTTCATTACCAATTAAGAATTTTTATCAAGAAAACTCATTTCAAAAACTCCAAACCACATTCCATTCTGCAATTATTTTTTTATTTTGGAAAATAAAAATCTTTTTAGTACAGCATATCATATTAATTAAACCATGACTTTGTTGGATGTGTTAGTTATTCTTACAAAACATTATCCATATTTCTCTCCATATTTCTCATTTGACTTTGAATGTATCACATTACTTGCATTAATTAGAAAACCACAAACATTATAAGTAAAATTCTCTTCTTTCTATAATCTATAGTACATGTAATTAATTTTTTTCCCTACTGTAATTAAGTCTTTTTTTAGACATAAAAGAAGTTACCATTATTTTAGACATAAAAGAAGTTAGACTTTTAATGACTACTATATCTTTAAAATCTACCCATTAATTCGACAGGATACGTCAACCTAACATAACATAATTCTTTTCAAAAAAAAAAAAACATAACTTAATTATCTTTAAAAAAAAGCATAACTTAATTAATTAAGACGACAAAAGTTGAAAATGTTTGAATTTTTTTTACATATTTTGAAAAAAAAAATGATAGTATATTTTCCATAACTACTACTCATATGTCAGAGAAAATATAGTAAAAAATTTTCTCGTCGACAATTGTCGCCCCCACCTTGCCAATAGTCATATCGCCGACAATTTTCTATACTACAATAGTACTAAAAATTTTTCTATTACAGATATGTCCCAAAAGAGGGTTGGGCCAATTGAAGGCACCTTTACTTTTGTCTTTTCAATTTCTCAACTAGCAATGTGTACTATGTTATGTCAGTATTTTATTCTCATATCACATGCATATTTTTTTCAAATTTTTTTATAATCTCCCGTTTATAACAAAGTATTCATTGAATTATGCTAATACATGGGTTTGATAGTAAAACAATTTATTCCATATCTCCATTTGTTCGATCAAAATGAAATTTAGAATTTATGAAAAGAAGTATCAATAAATTTTTTTAAAAAAAAATAAAAAATCAGGATATTTTTTTTAAAGTATCACTTGGATTGAAATATTTTTAAGTACGATAGAGAATTTAAGAATTCAAACCATAGATCTCATAGTCGTTAATACATTTGAAATGTCAGTTGAGTTAAGCTAGTTCTCTTTGGCTAACGGTTAGAAAGGTTACTAATATTTCTATGGGATAAAATTAAGGGAAATTGTAGCAGTAAACAAAAACTAACTCTCTCATTGATAAACAGCCAAGAATCAATGAAAATCAGCTATACATACGGTATGCTTCAATTTTCACCTTGATTTTCCGATTTTGCCCTCTCAATAAAATCATGATTACACAAAACCTAAGTATCCCAAATCCCTCCTTATTTGAAGTTTAAAAATCCAACCCAAGATTTCTTATATCTAATCTCCACTTTAAACCTCAAATATAGATTTCCTTCTAAATCAATTTTTTTGTTTAGTATTTTTTAATATCGGTTTATCTATTAATTCAATTACTATTTTGTTTCCTTTTGTTTATTATTATTATTACTCACGGTTGATTTCTATCCATTTAAATATCTAATCCAAGCATTTATTAATTTGATGTTCATTCTTCTTTTTGCGTCATTGAAAAATCATACTTATTGTAACGCCACCCTTTGCTAATGTCCAAAAAAAAACTCTTTCTATAATGGTACGCTAAGATGGAGCATACGTACTTTTTGTCACGACGAATCCCAGAGATTAGGGGTGAGTATTGATCGATCGGGGTCAGTTTTCGACCCCAACCGACTTCGAACCGACCAAAAGTTCGACCAACCTTTTTTTTTAACGGACTAAAACTAACCAACCGACCAGTCAATTCAGTCGATTGGTTTGGTCGGTTTTTATATATATTTTATAAATATTTATTTAATTAATTATTTAATAATTTATAATTATTATTTAATATATTTTGAGAAATTTTTTATAGTTTTTATTTTTTTAATTATTATTATGATTATTATATATATATATATATATATATATATATATATATATATATATATATATATTTTATAATCGATCGGTTCAAGGCTTTTGCCCCAAACCGACTGACCGACTGGTCGGTTTTGTCACTTTGATCGAAAAAGCTACAAAAACCGACCGACTATACTCGACTAGTCGGTTTTCAGTCTTTTTTTTTACTCACCCCTACCAAAGATAACAACTATGATTGAAGAAATGAAATTGGCATAATAATCTTGTAAAGATCTTGAATGAAGCCAACCAAACTCCAAATCTCTTGCTTTATGTAGCGTTTAACTCAACTAACCTATTGAATATATTAACCACGGTCAAATTTGGTTAGAAACTCCTAATTTTCATTAAACAAACAAAATTGAAAAGTAAAAAGCCTCCCATTAATAAGACAGGTAAATGAAAAGAAGGGTTTTCAAGTAAGAATATGTGGTTGGGGTTTGTGTATTGTTCGATTTTCTAAGCTGCCCTAATGAATGTGATTTGACATTTGAGGTAGAAGCATGCTTGTATTATTATGGTGGAGAATTCCAAATCATCTTTTTTTCTTTTCGAATATATGGTGAGTATTTCTTGCGCGCATGGATTTGCAGTAATTAGAATATTCATATGTTCATTTTCTTTAACATACATTTTACATGTTCTATATCTAATGCATGTTAATGTTAATGTTAATTTCTATCATCTTTTTAGATTTTTTTGAATTTGATGTTATATTTATGAAATTTTTTATCTTGTTGTTGGTAGATCTTTGTACATTGTTGATTTAAATCGTTGGTGATATATCTTTATATATTTTAATCTAATTACTCCTTGATTTTAGGAGTTGCTTTTACATTTTGAAGCAATAGTATTTTAGTCCACTTTTTTTTTCTCCCAAAAATACACTCCAAATTTAGCTTTGGGCTTTTTTTGCAATTAAAAAGATGTTTTGTCTTGGATAAAAATAAGTAATTTATTTTGGTCATTTATGCTGTTATCCCAAAATTAGTAAAAAATCTATATTTTAGTGTAAATTTAATTTTTTTTAAGAAAACATCTCAACATTTAGATAATGATTGGGGTATGAAGGTAGGTAGAGATTGGGATGATGGCATATTAAATTTGGTGATGGAAGCAAATGAGATGATCGGTCTTGTTGTGCTTTGTGATTCACGTCATACTTGTGACAACTTCATTTCCTATCCACGTCCAAAGAAAGGTAGGAGATTCGAACTCTAGTTAACACATTCGATGTGTTTGTTGAATTATGGTTGTTAAGCTATGTTCTCTTTAGTACTAGAACCTCCAATTTTAAAAATTAGAATTTCACATTAATGATGAAATTAATTTTATGCTCGTACATTTCAAGTGGACAAGCCTTTTTTTTTTAAATACGCATTTAAAAGTGTGTTCTAATTTCTTGCCACTATAAAAAAAATTGTGAAATTTGGTAACGATGAATAAGTAATTTTGAAAACCATTCAAAATCATTTTAGGTAGTTTTTTTTATTTAAAAGTAAGACTAAAATATCATTTTGGTCTTTATACTTTAAATTTTATTTCAGTTTAATGATGCACTTTCCAAATATCCAATTTTAGTCTATTTAATTTTAATAAAGCTTAAATTTTGTTTTTAGGATAAGTTTAAAATTCATTTTTATCAAAATTGGTTGTTTTACTTTATTTTAAATTTTTTTGGTTCATGTATTTTCAAATGTCTTTGGAAATTTGTTTTCAAAATAAGCTTAAAATTTTTAAAAATCTCTTCCTATTTTACTTTATTTTAACATAAAATTTTGAAAAAAAATCGCTTTTTCTTATTTATTATTTTTGTAACACCCCACCCCAAACAAAGTTATTCCACTCAAGATGTTACTCCAAGTTACACTGCTCGCGTTGAAATTTCGACAACATAATGACGCAACTAGGACAATACCAAAAATTTCATACCTGAACCTGAACAAGGAAACACTTCAAAATAGTCTCACGAGAGCGCCCAACCTCCTCCAAACTACAGATTTCAACAAGCTAGGCTCCAGTCCCTCGGAGTTCTCAGTCAACCAAAAATAAAATTCCTCAGAACATGCTTGCTTGCAAGAATTTACCAAACCAGTTCATGCTTAAGGTTCAATATTTAAAACTAACCGCAACAAGAAAGAAACAACTAGAGAAAGAGTGCAATAGAGATAACTAACAGAAATAAATAAAGTACACAAACTCCTAATAAAACAACCCTAACTAAGTCTTAACATAGCCTCACAGGATCTCGCCGACGCTGGTCACCTCATGGTTTCGCCTTACCTGCAACCAAAGCACACAAAACGAGGGGTGAGTATAAAATACTCAGTAAGTAGCCCACTTCGTCCAAAGTAAAAGAACACAAAGGTCAAGCCTTAAGCCTAACTACTCACAACTCGTCAACCTGCTATACAGAACTCCACATTCATCTCGAACCTGACACATGCTCAGACCTGTTATTCTCCTGTCTTACCCTTAGCTCCTAGACTAGGTTGGTGCCAATAGCTGTGCTCCCGCCCACAAGCTCACGACCACGGGACTCGCTCTCCAGGCCTCAATCAAGGTGAAGGATCGTATTCAACCCCTCTCTGTACTCTGAGGCTCACTCTTTGAGCCACTCTACTAAATGGAGACGGACCCCACATCCCATATCTGATCTCGTCTACCAGATGGAGGATGAACCCCACATCCCGTGTCTAACCTTGTCAACCAGATGGAGGGCAGACCCCCACATCTCATGTCTCATCACGTCTACTAGATGGAGAACGGACCCCACATCCCACGTCTGAAGGGAATGACAATCTCCGCGCAACGAAAGACGATCGAATCGTCAAGGGATCTTTACGCTACTCGAATTTCATTAAAATCGATTATAAAAAAATCTAGGCTAAACATCAAAGGGAAGAAAAACAACAAGTAAAGTAAACTACTTACTTGTTGGAAACCCTCTTCAAAATCCTTTCCTGCGTATCACGAACTCTTCGTGCAATCTCGATCTCTACAAAAAACTTCTCTCGAACAAAAATCGAACACTACCAACGACCTTCTTGGTTGTTCTTCCTTTGGAAGAAGGAAAGTAGTGAGACTTTTTGGTTTTGGAGAGGGAGGAGAGTTTAGAGAGAAAGTTCTCTTCTTTTTGGTGAGAATCCAAAAAATGAGAGAAGAGCATATGAAATTCTTCTTGCAAAGGGTTTAAATAGTGGAAATGGATGGAGTTAAAATCTCCACATTATTACCACTTTACCACAACTATAGGTTATGCAAATCATATTTTCATAACCATATAATATAAGATATCTCATATCTCATTATACAAATCACATTTGCATAATTGTGGATTTATTAAATTGAATCACATCCAATTTAATTTCTCTCAATTAATATCTCCAATTAGCCCTAATTCAACAATTAGGCTAACCTATAGTTTATTATGAATCTCATTCACATTAAACTATATATTATATCATTCATATCTCATATAAATGACATAAATGCCCTTTAAGTGAAATTAAACACTTTAATTTCACACCAAAACATTAACCCTTCTTTTAACCCAGATTGAGCCAACCGAGGGACCTAATGGACCTACAGTGACGAGCTCCAATGATCCAAAATTAACCTATCAAACTCTTTGACCCGGTTAATCAACCTTCATTAGTTACGGTAACAGTCCACTAAAGCCCGTAGTTGCACTCCCGTCATTGCAGAATATTACGTGTCCACTAATATAACCAATAACCATGAGTCGACCCTTCACAGGTTGTTCGTGTTGGGATTTTTTTCCTAATCTCGTGTTTGTAAATTACTGTTTGAAATTAATAAGGGTTATTTATTTCATTACTTTGTGTCTCGCAATATTTATAAACTTTTCCAATAAACTAAGCTCCAGGGTCATTGAATTTATGGGAGAACTAGAACTTGAACGGTGTGTAGTGGACACACAAGGAGGATCACGTTCGAGTTAATGACCTGAACGGTCTATAGTATATGGATAGGATTGGAGACCTAATCCTGGATACACTGTGAATGCGGCTCGCTTTGTATTAGATACAAACGAGGTGATCTGACTCGTTCATGTGGTTGACATGCGAGTGGGGGCATCCGTGCAATGAGATTGTACAAGACCGGACCGTGAATTATTAGACCTCACCGATGTAACACCGCTGACATGAAGGACTAATAACTTCGTGATGACCATTAGTGACTCGACTGAAATCCCGAGTGTGTTACGGACTCGCATGCGCGGGATCCGTCCTTTGACTAGTACGGGTGAGGGTGGTCACGATTACTCGCCCAATATGCCTATCTTCTCGTGGACAAGACCAAGTAGGGAGGTGGGAACTTAACTACACGCGAGATGGAATTCACTCGTTCCCGCCTTTAGGGAAACTAGAGGGTTGTTCCCTTAAGTCTTTGTCTTCGTGGCTTGGACAACGGCGCCCCCTTCTCACCGCCCGAGAAGGGTGTTGTGTATGGTTGGACCATCACAATATGTTGTTCATTAGAGGAGCGGTGGGGACTTAAGGAACATGAGGTAGACACGGGGTAAAACGGTAATTTGACCCAAAGTGTCTCTGAATAACCCGTGAAGGGTCGACTCATGGGCATTGGTTATATCGGTGGACACGTAATATTCTCGCACGACGGGGAGTGCGACTACGGGCTATAGTGGAGTGTTACCGTAGCTAATGAATGTTGATTAACCGGGTCAAAGAGTTTGACAGGTTAATCTCGGATCATTGGAGCCCGTCACTGTAGGTCCATTAGGTCCCTCGGTTGGCTCAATCTGGGTTAAAAGAAGGGTTAATGTTTTGGTATGAAATTGAAGTGTTCAATTTCACTTTAAGGGTATTTATGTCATTTATATGAGATATGAATGATATAATATATAGTTTAATGTGAATGAGATTCATAATAAACTATAGGTTAACCTAATTGTTGAATTAGGGCTAATTGGAGAAATTAGTTGAGAGAAATTAAATTGGATGTCATTCAATTTAATTAATCCACAATTATTGCAAATGAGATTTGTAATATGAGATATGAGATATCTTATATTATGTGATTATGCAAATGAGATTTGCATAACCTATGGTTGTGGTAAAGTTGTAATAATGTGGATATTTTAACTCCATCATTCCCACTATTTAAACCCTTTGCAAGAAGAGATTGGTAAGTAAGTCTCTCATTTTTTTTTATTTTGATCAAAGAGAAGAGATAAAAAAAATTCTCTCTACTCTCTCAACTCTCCTCCCTCTCCAAAACTCTAGAGTCCCACAACTCTCATCCTTTCCAAAGGAAGAACAACCGAGACTCCAAGTGGTAGTGTTTGGATTCTGTTCGTGGGAAGCGTTCGTTGAGATCGAGAAGCACGAAGTGTTCGTGATCAAAGAAGATTTTGAAGAATTGTCTACAACAAGTAAGTGCATTCTTCTCGATGTAAATTTCTTCCTCTTTTGCATGTTTAGCCTAGATCTAATAGTTAGATCATTTTGAAAAAATTCAAGTAGCGTAATGATACCATGACGATTAGATCGTCTTCCGCTGCGCGGGTATTTTCATTCCCTACAGTTCGTAGACACGGCTGGGTCAAATTACCGTTTTATCCCTGTGTCTACTTCTTGTTCCTTAAGTCCCCACTGCTCATCTAATGAACAACATATTGTGATGGTCCAACCATACACAACACCCTTCTCGGGCCAGTGAGAAAGTGGCGCCCGTTGTCCAAGCCCTGGAGACAGCACTTAAGGGAACAACCCCTCTAGTTTCCCTAAACGCGGGAACGAGTGAATTCCATTTCACGTAGTTAAGTTCCCACCTCCCTACTTGGTCCTGTCCCTGAGAAGATAAGCATATTGGGCGAGTAACTGTGACCACCCTCACTCGTACTAGTCAAAGGGACGCACTTTGCGCATGGTGAGTCCGTAACACGCTCGAGGATTCGTGTCAAGTCACTAATGGTCATCTACGAAGTTATTAGTCCTTATCACAAATCGGTGTTACATCGGTGGGTCTAATAATTCACGATGCGTCTTGTACAATCTCATTGTACAGATGCCCCCACTCGCATGTCAACCACATGAACGAGTCGATCACCTCGTTTGTATCTTAATACAAAGCGGGTCGCATCCACAACGTATCCGTGGATTAGGTCTCCAACCCTATCCATATATCAGAGACCGTTCGGGTCATTAACTCGAACGTGATCCTCCCTGTATGTCCACTACACACCGTTCAAGTTCTAGTTCTCTCATGAATTCAATGACCCTGGAGCTTAGTTTATTGGAAAAGTTGTATAAAATGCGAGACACAAAATTATGAAATGAATAACATTTTATTAATTTCAAACAGTAATTTACAAACACGAGATTAGGACAAAAATCCCAACAAACTCCCACTTGGACTAAGCTAGTGGAGAAAATACATTTATGAAATGTACATAAATTACAACGAAGTAATACAATAAACTAGGGCATTGAATACCCGTTTACATATCTCCCACTTGCCCAAGTCAGGAAGCACTCGAAGACCTAGACTCTCTAGGTGACCCTCAAACACCTTAGCCGTGAGGGGCTTTGTTAATGGATCAGCTACGTTGTGCTCCGACGCTATCTGCGTGGATCGCCACGCGTCTCGCGGTGCACAATCTCCCGTATCAAGTGATACTTCCGCTCAATATGTTTGCCTCTCTTATGGCTCCGAGGCTCGCTAGAGTTGGCTACTGCACCACTGTTATCACAGAACAACGTGATCAACAAGTTCATATTTGGAACAACTTCCAAATTTGTTATGAACTTCCTTAGCCAAACAGTTTCCTTTGCAGCTTCACATGCCGCAACATACTCCGCTTCCATAGTGGAATCAGCGATGCATCCCTACTTGATGCTTCACCATACTACAACTCCTCCACTCAGAATGAAGGCTGACCCCGAAGTAGATTTCCTAGAATCCTTATCGGTCTGAAAGTTAGAATCCGTGTATCCCGTAAGGATCAAATCCCCACCGCCATACACTAAGCTGTAGTTCCTCGTTCTCCTAAGATACTTGAGGATTGCCTTTACGGCTGTCCAGTGATCTAATCCTGGATTGGATTGATATCTACTGACAATCCCTACTGCATAACAGATGTCGGGCCTAGTACACAACATGGCATACATCAGGCTCCCTACAACCGAAGCATATGGAATCCGTCTCATATCCTCAACATCTTGAGGAGTCTTAGGACACCGATCCTTGACAAGTGAACCCCATGCCGTAAAGGCGCAAGAAGCCCTTCTTGGAGTTCTCGCATCTTATATCTAGACAACATCTTGTCAATATAAGACGCTTGAGACAATGCCAACGTTCTGTTCTTCCGGTTCTGGACTATCTGGATACCTAAAACATACTGAGCTTCTCCCAAATCTTTCATTTGGAATTGCGAAGCTAGCCATTTCTTCACGTCAGTAAGAAATTATACCTCATTCCCAATGAGAAGAATATCATCCAGATACAACACTAAAAATGCGACAATTTTGTCAACGATTTTCTTGTAGACACAAGGCTCGTCGACATTTTGATCAAAGCCATAAGATTTGATCACCTCATCAAACCTTAGATTCCAAGATCTCAAAGCTTGTTTCAGTCCATAAATGGACCTATGAAGCCGACAAACCTTTTGCTCTTGGCTTTGGGTAATGAACCCTTTAGGCTGGTCCATGTAGATGGTTTCATCAAGTTTGCCATTCAGAAAGGTTGTCTTGACGTTCATCTGCCATACCTCGTAGTCAAAATACGCGACAATGGCTAGAAGGATCCTGATCGACTTTATCATGGCAACAGGTGAAAAGGTTTCCTCATGGTCAACCCCTTCGACCTGGGTAAAACCCTTTGCCACTAGTCGGGCTTTGAAGGTTTGCACCTTCCCATCTACGCCACGTTTACACTTGTAGATCCATTTGCAACCAATAGGTTTTACCCCATCCGGTTGATCCACAAGCTCCCAGACAGAATTGAAGTACATCGACTCCATTTCCTGGTTCATACCTTTAATCCATTTGTCTTTGTAAACATCAACCATTGTCTAATCATAGGTCAATGGATCCTCGCAGTCATCATCAGGAGTGACAACTGAGGTTTCAGCTAAACCCATGTAACGATCAGGCTATCTCGCAGCTCTCCCACTACGTCGAGGCATTCCCAACTCTTGGGAACGGATTTGACTAGACGTGTTAGGATCAACAACACTTGTTGATGTACTAGCTCTATCAACAACTCTTGCTGATGTACTGTCCATTTCATTTAACACAATTTTACTCCTTGGTAAATGATCCCTGACGTGGTCTTCCTTTAGGAAAGTGGCGTTTGTCGACACAAGCACCCTATTTTCCTTAGGATCGTAAAATAGACCACCTCTAGTCTCTTTAGGGTAACCTACGAATAGGCACAATTTCGAACGGGGTTCCAACTTTTTTGAATTTGACACCAACACATGGGTCGGGCATCCCCAAATTCTAAAATGGTGTAAACTACCTTTACGACCATTTCAGAGTTCGAAAGGTGTTTTACAAACACTATTCGACGGAATGTTGTTCAAAATGTAAATCGCAGTCTCCACTGCGTAACCCGAAAAAGAATCAGGGAGACGAGCATAGCTCATCATCGACCGAACCATGTCCAACAAGGTTCTGTTTCTCCTCTCCGATACACCATTCTATTGTGGCATACAAGGTGCTGAGAGTTGGGACGTAATTCCGTGTTCTATCATATGGTCCTGGTTTTCAGTGTCTATATACTCTCCACCTCGATCCGATCAAAGTGTTTTAAGCGATTTACCTAACAGGTTCTCAACCTCAGTCTTGTACTCTTTGAACTTTTCAAGAGTTTCAGACTTCTTATGCATTAGGTAAATATACCCATACCTCGAATAATCATCTATGAAAGACATGAAGTATTCATAACCACCTCGAGTTTTAACATTCATCAGACCACAGAGGTCAGAATGTACCAGTTCAAGGGGCTCTTTGGCCCTATATCCTTTTCCACTAAAAGGACGTTTGGTCATTTTGCCCTCGAGACATGACTCACACACCGGTAAAGAGTTTTCTTCCAACTCGTTTAGAAGTCCACTCTTCACTAGTTTTTCAATCCTATTGAGATCAATGTGGCCTAACCGTAGATGCCAAAGATGGACATTTTCCTTAGGAGAAACTTTCGCTCTTTTAGTTCGCGTTTCTGCCGTTTTAAACAATTCAGTATTCAAAAACACTTTTGACCGAATTAGGTTTCAAAACATACAGATTATTCTCAAGTGAAGCTGAACAAATTAAGTTTCCATTTTGGGAAATAAACGCTTTATTTCCTTGAAAAGAAACGGAAATACATTGTTATAACAAGCAGGAAATAGAAACTAGGTTTCTAGTAAACCCTGAAACTATATACATATTGTCCAACAAAATGTAATTCCTGCCAAAATGTAGCTTCACCATGCCGACCGCTGCAGCAGAGACAAGTTCCCCGGATTCAACCCTTAGAGTCACCACACCCTCTCGCAACTGCTGCCAGGAATCAATCCCCTGAAAAGAAGGACAAACATGGTTAGTGGCGCCCGAACCCAATATCCAGGTAGAGTCATTACTCTCCACTAAACAGGTTTCAGTCACAAGTAAATCACATTTACCTTGATTCTTCCTCTCGGTTAGGAATTTGGGACAGTTTCTCTTCCAGTGTCCGCCCCCATTGCAGTGGAAATACTTTCCTTTCTCTGCAACTTCCTTGACCTTCTTGCCCTTTTGGGCGGCAGCTCGGTCAGTTTTACCCTTCTTCATCATCTTCTTCTTCCCTTTCGGGTGAGAAGGAGCTATAGGCTTTGTCCTAGAGGTCGAACCCCTGTGATAAGACCTAAAGGCAACATTTGCCTCAGCTTCCGATGTCCTAATCCTCATCAAGGACTGGAAGGTTTGCAGCTCGTTAAGAAGAGTAGTCAGAGTGTAGTTTATCTTGTTCATAACAGAGTTGCTACGAAACTGAAGGACACTCTTCGGAAGAGTCTCCAAGACGTATTTGAGCGAGTCATGCCGGACTTGAAAGGACTGTTGTCCAAACATTTCCTGTAAGGACTCCATGATCTCCTTAGCGGTGACCATCAGCTCATGCTTCTTTGCCAAAACATCAGACATGCTGGCAATGATATAGACCTTGGCCTTTTCATTGGCCCTGATCCATCGATTGTATGCATCACTAACACTTCGCGATGCAGTCGAGCCCGACATCTGAGAACACTCCTCAGAGAGCACGAACTTTATGTCGTCAGTTACCAAAATTGTGTTTAAGTTATTTTTCCATGTTTGGTAATTATCTCCCACTAATTTGTCAAACGCGAGTAAAACTATAATTGAGCTAGACATGTTTTTAGCTGAAAAATCAAATAAAATTTTGTGTCAGTCTCGCATATACTTTTTGAAATCCAATCATGTTTTAGCAAAAATTGTTTCATGATCCCTAGGTCATTCATGATCCCTAGGTCATTCAAAAATTTGCAATGATATCCTAAAGGTTTAGAATGACCGCCACCGAAGGGTGAATAGAACACTTCTCCTCTAGGACGAGACTTTCTCGATCAGACCCTAATCCCAGAATAACTCTTATTCCATTAGGCGTCCAATTACCATTATTTGGTCGAATTCATTAACACTTAACGAATTCTGTGAGTGTCACCCTCAATCTTTAAGTTTCCAAGCATCCATCCAAACAATAGCCACCAAAGGGTGAACCAAGAAGGAAAACCAACTAGGAAACTTTATCCCTTTCGAGAATTCACGGTGTTCTGAATCCCATGATCAGGCCCTCCGAAGGGATTGTCTGGTCTAGGCCAAACTAGCAGGCGGATCATAGGCGTCTCACGGTGTGAATCGAAAGAAGAGACCGTGGGTCTTGTTTTCACAGGTCCCGCTCACACTCACTATAAGTACTCTCTCCATACACGATGATATTGACCTATACAAATGCCACCCGAAGGGGGGCGCTCCCATTTGCGCCACGAGGCCGAGTATGGATCTCACGGTGCGAACTTAACGGAGATTTGTGGTCGAAAATTAAATGTATCTTATACACTATATTTCCTCCCACTCAGCACTTTAATTTTATTAGGGATTGACCTAGATAAACCGGCTAAAATTTACCTAAGTTTACCAATATAACTCTTATATGGTTTTTAACCTAAGTTTATAATCACATTATTACTTAGGTCTATGTGAGTAAATTAAAACACTTTTAATTAACGACACTCACGATAATTATAATCTAAGAATCTCCGGACCGAATTAACTCCCAGGTCGGTTTCTAGGTAGGGGTGTTCCGCAAGCGTCAACTTAAATACCCCAGCCTTAGACAAAACTTTCCTTAGACAGAGTTACTAATCAGGTCACCATTCATAGACTAAACTTTGATTTCCTAATTCTAATCTTATTAGAACTAGAAAACCAAAGTCTAATTATTCAAGTTCTAAACACTTTAAAACTAATAATTAACTTAGGTTATATGCATTTCTATGTTATAGTGCTTGATCATTCATCACATGAATAACTATATACTATAACATAAAATTAATTCATCACATGAATATAAATGCATGAGCATACTTGAATATAAAAAATATAACACTTATATTAATTAAATTAAAACATGCATTTAATTATATTATAACACTTATAATATAACCTATCATGCAAACTATATATTATAACTCTTATAATATAAATGATGCATGAAATGTTTAACCTAAGGTGGGATTTTAAATCTATATGACATACAATATGCACATAGAATTTAATTAAATCATACATCACATGCATAAAATAATTAAATAACAAAAAATGGATCGGTTTTGGCACCTAGGGGCAATTATTTAATTAAATAACATTAATATAATAATTATATTAATATTATTTAATAAAATAATTAAATAAATAATTAAAATTACATTTTTACAAAAAAAAAATAAAGAAAAAACGAAAATAAATCGCCCATTTTCTTCTTTTCAACCGCCACACGGCGTGAATCGCCAATCGCTCTCCCCACTACGCGCGCAGCATTTCAACGCTGCAGCGTTCAACGTCAACCGTTCTCAGCGCCCGGTAACGCCAATACAGCGGTAACGCCGCCCTGCTGCGCAGCGTCTTGCTCCCGCGGGCACAACGTCTCAACGCCGATGAACAACGCCGTGCGTCAGATAAAGAAACACCTTTCTTTGTTTTTCTTCAATTTACGCCTGCTTTCGCTCCGATTTCTTCGTAGCAACCCTTGCTACTAAAGACTCGAACTTACAGACTCGATTTACAACAAAATTCCCAAAAATAATGGGCCTTTACATTGACCTCATCAACATAAATTATAAATCTAAACTAGTGCAAAAAACCGAAACATCCAAAATTGCAAACCAACATTCATCTCACCTAATTTTAACGAAAATCAGTGCATAACGAAGAACCATAACCTGAGTCTGATACCAATTGAAGGGAATGAGAATGCTCGCGCAACGGAAGACGATCGAATCGTCATGCTATCGTTACGCTACTCGAATTTCATTAAAATCAATTATCAAAAAATCTAGGCTAAACATGCTCAAAGGAAAGAAAAACAGCAAGTAAAGTAAACTACTTACTTGTTGAAGACCCTCTTCAAAATCCTTTCCTGCGTATCACGAACTCTTTGTGCAATCTCGATCTCTACGAAAAACTTCTCTCGAATAAAAATCGAACACTACCAACGGCCTTCTCGGTTGTTCTTCCTTTGGAAGAAGGAAAGTAGTGAGACTTTTTGGTTTTGGAGAGGGAGGAGAGTTTAGAGAGTTTAGAGAGAAAGTTCTCTTCTTTTTGGTGAGAATCCAAAAAATGAGAGAAAAGCATATGAAATCCTTCTTGCAAAGGGTTTAAATAGTGGAAATGGATGGAGTTAAAATCTCCACATTATTACCACTTTACCACAACTATAGGTTATGCAAATCATATTTGCATAACCATATAATATAAGATATCTCATATCTCATTATACAAATCAAATTTGCATAATTGTGGATTTATTAAATTGAATCACATCCAATTGAATTTCTCTCCATTAATATCTCCAATTAGCCCTAATTCAACAATTAGGCTAACCTATAGTTTATTATGAATCTCACTCACATTAAACTATATATTATATCATTCATATCTCATATAAATGACATAAATGCCCTTTAAGTGAAATTAAACACTTTAATTTCACACCAAAACATTAACCCTTCTTTTAACCCAGATTGAGCCAACCAAGGGACCTAATGGACCTACAGTGACGAGCTCCAATGATCCGAGATTAACCTATCAAACTCTTTGACCCGGTTAATCAACCTTCATTAGCTATGGTAACACTCCACTAAAGCTCGTAGCTGCACTCCCGTCAGTGCAGAATATTACGTGTCCACTGATATAACCAATAACCATGAGTCGGCCCTTCACAGTTTGTTCGTAGATACGGCTGGGTCAAATTACTGTTTTACCCCTATGTCTACTTCTTGTTCCTTAAGTCCTCACTGCTCCTCTAATGAACAACATATTGTGACGGTCAAACCATACACAACACCCTTCTCAGGACAGTGAGAAGGTGGGCGCCTGTTGTCCAAGCCCTGGAGACAACACTTAAGGGAACAACCCCTCTAGTTTCCCTAAACGCGGGAACGAGTGAATTCCATCTCGCGTAGTTATGTTTCCAGTTCCCTACTTGGTCCTGTCTCTGAGAAGATAGGCATATTGGGCGAGTAACTATGACCACCCTCACCCGTACTAGTCAAAGGACAGACCCCCGCAGAAAGAAGTCTGTAACACGCTCAGGATTCAGGTCGAGTCACTAATGGTCATCTCACGGTTATTAGTCCCATCACTTGTCAACGGTGTTACATCGATGAGGTCTAATAATTCACGGTCCGGTCTTGTACAATCTCATTATACAGGATGCCCCCACTCGCATGTCAACCACATGAACGAGTCAGATCACCTCGTTTGTATCTTAATACAAAGCGGGTCGCATCCACAATGTATCTAGGATTAGGTCTCCAACCCTATCCATATACTGTAGACCATTCGGGTCATTAACTCGAACGTGATCCTCCCTGTGTCCATTACACACCGTTCAAGTTTTAGTTCTCTCATGAATTCAATGACCCTGGAGCTTAGTTTATTGGAAAAGTTGAATAAAATGCGAGACACAAAATTATGAAATGAATAACACTTTGTTAATTTCAAACAGTAATTTACAAACACGAGATTAGGACAAAAATTCCAACCACGTCAATTTCACCAGCCAAGAGTCTCAGCCTGCTAACGGTTACACATGAGTCTTGGACCTACAATAGTACTGGTTGTGTTAGCTACTAATCTAAGGCTACACAACACCTCCCCGGGTTATCACAAAACTAAACACCGAACTAACAAGCCTCTATATGAGGGAACAAACAACAAGTATCAAATCTATCATGCTCAGTATCTCAGCCCAAGATTTACATCAATCACAAACATGCAAGGCTCATATGAGGCACACAAAAGTAACAATCAACACATGCTATCACAGGATTCAAAGCAGGCACCTACAATAAGTTTTTAATTATCCATTGCACATAATTCGCCCCTAACCCCTACTCTTATGGGTGAGGTATTCCAAATGACTACTTACCTAGATCTCGAGGTTTCGTGCCACTCAAGAAGTTCGGGCGTGCTCCAACTAGTGTCTCAGCTTCCACCTAAATCTTAATGATGAACACGAACACAGATTAGCAACCCGAACACAAAGCAAGGGCCTACAAAACATACATCGACTCAAACTTAGCCCACGGAGGCCCAAAATGAGCTGAAGAACGAACTAAGGGATCACACAATTCTCGACGACGGTAGGTGGCGGCGCTAGGGTACCTGATTCGGACTCTTCGTGTCCATATCTACCAAGAACTGATCTCCGATCAATGAAAATCGGTTGGAAATGGCTTGAATCGGTCGAACTAAATCGACGACTGTAGGGTGACTTGCGACAGGGGTGGCTGCTTCGAGCTTCACGGCGACGACGAGGCTGCAGGGTCTGAGGAGAAAGAGCGGCGACGAGTCGATAGGGCTGCTTGTGGCACGATGCGGCGGAGCTTGATCGATGGGCAGGGAACGACGACAAAGCTCTCATCGGGCGGTCGCGATGAGCAGAAAGTCAAGGTGAAGGGGAGAGAGAGAGAGAGATAGTGAGGCTAACTGTGAGTGAGAGAGTGAGGGTTAGAGAGCGGGTGAAGAAGAGTCACGCCAAAGCGGCGTCACCGACCGAAATGGTCGGCGGTCGTTTCGCTGAAGCGTGCGACGAGGTGGAGGGAGGGCGTTCGCCCTCCCGATTTCTTCATTCTCTTATTTTTTATTATTTTTTTAACTTTTTAAACAGAAAGTAAAAGGGATAAAAGCAAACTTTAAAAACATAAAAGAAAACAGAAAGAAGATAAATAAATAAAAGAAACAGACGTTACAATCCACCCACCTTAGGAACTTTCGTCCTCGAAAGTGGCTAGTTCTCGAACAACTTTGGGTAACTTGTCCTGTCACACCCCCTCTCGAACTACTTGCTTACTTAGCCCGGAAGACGACGTGAAGCCAACAGACATTGTTTACCTCTTAACAATACTTGTTGACTCTGTTTTACTTGATAAACATACTATACCTGCATATGGAACACTTTAAACATAAACACAGCGGAATAGTGACAATTACGAAACCTACATAATGAGTAACCCTACTTAAGACTCTCTTGAAAACTGAAACGGGTACGAGCAACACAACCAAAAAAACATCTAAGCCATGGTTTATACTGCCACAACCTCTAAAGCACACACCAACATAACTACATTACATATGGACTTGCTATATAACCCCACCCACGTACAAAATATTAAGCTTGTGGAGCTTTCAGCAGACTATGGTAGGATATCAGGCACTGGGAGCTCGATCTCTACCTGAAAAGTGGAAAAACACTGAAAGAATGAGCTATGAAACTTAGTGAGTGACTAAGTTGAAAAACTATTAACTCGTAAATCATATCACATAACCATCTATGAGCATATGCATCTGTAATCAAACATTAAATATAAATGTGTAATCATAATAGGTTTTCAGAAAACCAGAAAGTATGTCGTTTAAATCTTGTAAGGCATATCAGTAATATTAATCCTTATAAAACATATGACAATCTACGTTGTGTAGGACACACCCAGTACAACCAACGTTTACTCTACGATGTAGTGGGGCCCGCCCAACACTCCCATCGTCTTTGTCGTAGTGGGACCCGCCCAGCACTCACGACAACATTGTTGTCACGGAGTACACTCAACGTCAACAACAAAAAATGACCTGTGTGCTGATAACTCACCATAAGTGAGTTATTTTACTAGAATTTTAGTGTTTAATCCACTTGAATTGCATTTAATTTAGTTATCCTCATGTTATTTTATCCCTAAATTATGTGTGTTAGCTTTAATATCTTGAATTTAAGCATTAGGTGCAAAAAGAATTAATTTTGATGTTTTTGTGTTTTAATTAAAGAATTTAGGTAAATAAGCTAACAGTTAATTGAAGACCAAAATTTGAGATTTTTCTTAACTCCAAAAATCCTTGCGTGTTTTGATTTATAATTGACTTCATATATTTATTTGGGATTTTTCTCGTATGTGCAGAGATTATAAAAATTACAAGAGTCCCTAAGGGCATTTTAGATATCTTACCCGAAGGGTAAGATGGTCTTTCTACCCTAAGGGCATTTTTGTAATTTGTGGAATTAGGGCAACATCATCTTATATATATAAGGAGGCTAGGTTTCAAGTGCAAAAGAGGAGTTGGAGTTGTGAAGAGGAAGAGATCGAGAGGGAGAAAAAGAACTCGTGAGATTCTTTGAAAAGCAAAGGGCTGCGTTGGAAGGAAAAAATCTCTGACCCTTTGCTATAGCAAATGTTGTTGCACACATCCGAGAAAAAAGTCCTTTTCTTTGAAGCAAAGTGTAGTTGTGCTTTGGCGGTAGGCTCTTTGTTTCTTTGAAGCAATTGGGTGAGAGAAGAACAAATCACGAGAGGGAGGTATTGCTGAAGCAAACCGTGGAGTAGAGGGTTGACCATCTGCTGGAATCGACCAAACTTTGCTGAAGCAAAACCGAGAGTAGGAGTTTGTCCACCGTGATTTACCCATCTTTGTTTGAAGCAAAATCGAGGCATCGGTGAAGTTCGGTTTTCACAGATGTCGTTTACAAAATTTGCAATTACCGGCTATCCAACCGTTGGATTTTGCTACAATTTTGTCAGCATATTAAGGACTCATAGAGCTCCGGTTTCAACGGTTGGATCGTCGTTTGGAGCTTTGTGCTGTCCGATATTGCTGTCACATTGCACGTCCACTGCAGTTCGGTTTTTCCAGACGACAGTCACAAAGTTGTCGTTTGTGGGAGTTTGAACCGTTGGATTGTGCTGAAATTTTGGCAGCGTGTTGGAGACTCATAGACCGTAGTATTCAACGGTTGGATCATCATTCAGAGCCCTAGTTCATTAGATATTGATATCGGACAGAAGCTACAGAATACTGAAATCTGCTGCTATTGTCTGCTGCTTTCTATGGGATCTTGGCGTTTTGCTGAAGCAAAACACATGTCAATTGCCTCCAGTAAACTTCTCCTATTCCTTAATAATGTTGGCTTGTTGTTACTCCAATTTTGGGCGTTTATCGTGCTCTTTTGACTCACTGTTTTAGGCTAAATTCATGACTGTTTTTGGGCTGAAATTGTTGATTAATTTGGGTTGTTTTGTGACATTGTTACAACACATATTTGAATTTATTAAACAACACAAGCATGCATAAATTAGAGATTTGTGAGTTGATTTACATGAACTAAATTTTCTTAAGCAAGGGTTAGGTTGTTTTTATGTAATTTTGGATTAAATTTATGGTTGATGTCATTGATTGAATTTATGAAATTTTATTAAATTTAACGTTGCATGAGAATTAAAATTGGCCTTTTTAACTTCTCTATAATTCATAAACTTGGGAAAGCTAATGAATTAGAAAACTAAAATTTCATTCTAGGATCATTGAGTTGATTAGGGATAATTAACCCACCTAGAACCTAAAATCATGGGCATAATTTAGATCACAATTGGGAAATTGTAGGTTTTAAAACTTAGTGATTTTGGAAAGAATCATTTGAATGCATGTGTAGGTAAATTCAAGGCATCACTAAAAATTTATTCCAATTGAACATTAGAACTCTAACCTAACCCGAGCTTATTTTTCATTACAAATCTCATCTCTTGTATCTGTCTTCTTGTTTGCATTCTCCTCTCCCTGCATTTAAATTCAATTATTTTCTTTGGTCTTATCTTATCTTTCTTATCGTATCAACTTATATATTTTAAACAATAAATTGCACACTCATGCATTGTACTAAAATAAGGAAAATTTGCTAGGACACTCACTAAATTAGGTCTAACTAGTCCTCGTGGGATCGATATTTTTAACTTATCACTTGCTGCTCTCGACCGTGTATACTTGCACGTCGTAAAAGTGTCGGGGTTTTATTCTAATTTGCATTAGTTTAGGGCACCCGATATTTTCGCATCAAGTTTTTGGCGCCGTTGCCGGGGACTAGTTTAGATTCTTATTTTGTTTGAGTGGATTTTAGCATTTTATTCCTGTTTTTCTTGTTGGGTGTGTCTTGTTATCTTTGTTTCGTATTTTTATATTTGTTGAGTCTTGGTTATTCTTTACGTTTGTGTTGGTGCCTATTGTGTTTGTTGAGCTGTTTATAATTGATTTATTATTTTATTATGGCTTATGATAACTTTGGGTGGTCTTACATGCCCAATGAGCAACCACAATATAGTTCCTTTTCTTATGATTATCCCTATGCCAATTTAGAGTCTTCTAGTGAGGGGTATGGAGCTTATGGCTATCAAATGCCTAATTACCATCATCTCGAACCTATGACTCATGGGAACCACATGTATGATAATAATCGAGCAATTGGGCCTATGAACCATATCCTAGGGGTTTTGAGTCATATCCTTCCTATATTCAAGAAACCCGTAGAAGACGAATCTTCCTTAAAATATTGTTATTAGAATATATGAGAACCACGGTAAGAGAGAGAATAAGCAAATAGAAGAGATGAATAATCAAATAGGGGAGTCAATTCAACGCCTAACGGATACACTTGTCTCCCTTAGAGAACAAATGTACTTAGACTCATCTGAGGTTGAACACCCTAGGGAAGATAGTGAAGGAGGACCCACACTCTTAGATAGTTCGGTGAGTCACTTGATCACTGACCCACTGATAGACCCTCAGGATCTTAGTCCTTCACATTTTTCTGAGTATAGGCATTTAGAGAATTGTGCTTTAGATGTAAAAGAACTAGAACCTGTTAGCACACACCAGGATGGAGTTAGTGAGAGTGTGGAAGAAGTCAAACCTGTTGAGTTAGGCCAGGAGGTAGAGTTTGAGGCTTTTGAGTCTATGTCAGTTCTATCTTCTGATTTTTCTCTTATTGGTGAATGTTTTTCTTTCTATGCTCTCGAGTCAGTGTCTTTTTGTGAGTCTGTTCATTTTCCTGTTTTTCCTTCTTTTCTTTTACCAAATAAAAAACCAAAAAATGTTTACTTTGTTGTTGTTCCTTCTTTTCTTTTAATATATAAAAAAACAAAAAATATATCTGAATCGGGCTCTCACAAGAAGCTAGTATTCTTGCTAGCTCTGATTTGTTTTGTAGATTCAAGAAAGAGAGGCCCGAAGAAGTGGGAGAATTTTTACGTACCTTGACGAGCCCACGTATACTACGTCAAGCTAATGACGTAAAATAAGCGCTTCTTGGGAGGCAACCCAAAGTTTATTTCGTTTGTTTCGTTTTTAATTTGTTTTTTTTTTTTTTTTCGTTTTTAAATAAATAACCCTTGCCTATTTTGCAGCTCCCTTAGGGTTTGATGATTGATATGTGCTTTATTGGAGGTCTTCTCAATTCAGGGCAGTATTGTTCTCCCTTCTATCTTTATTAGTTGTCCTTAAACATGCTTAAGTGAGTAGTTTATACATTAAGGGCAATGTGTGCTTTAAGCATGAGGGGGAGATGTGTTGTTCTGAATTTTATTTTTGGCTTAATTGAAAATTTTTCTGTTGATGAGACTATGTGTTGTTAGTGTTTATAGGGTGTTGCATGCCTTCGTGTTTCTGAAGTTATTTACTTGCTTTAGGGCTTCAAAATGATCTATTTTGACTCTTTGGATTCCATGTTAGTTGTTGGTTTCATGGTCTTTGATATGCATGATGTAGGTAGTTGATTCATTATGTTTAAGCAAGTAAAAAATAGAAAAATGGTTGTTGTCCCTTGTTTAAAAATTAAGTTTCTCATGTGTTTTTATGGTAAAAGTGTGATGTCTTTTGTAGAAACTTAGTATGCATCTCCATGAAAATAAAAAGTTAAGGTCAAATCTCAGGGTTAATGAAAATAAGAGTTGTTGCTTGTGTTCGAGGCAAGAGTATCCTATCTTGTTTGGTGTTTCTCAAGGTCAAGCTTGTCATTAGGGTTTTTTTAGTGCGCTTATGGTTAGTGTGTCAATCAAAGTAGTTAGGATTCAACTCCTAGGCCAAAAAGTTCGAAAACTAGAAGCCATGACAAGTTAGATAACCCATATATTTTTTAGAGCACTCCAAAATTAGTAAACTTCAAATTTGTGATCATTTTAAGTTTGGGGGAGTTACCCGACCTCCCTAACTCAATGAGGACATTGAGTACTCTAAGTTTGGGGGGAAAGGTAAATTCTCCGTGTTTATTTTTAAGGAAAAAAAAAATAAAAAATAAAAAAAGAAAGAAAGAGTATGCAAACCTTTCATTTTCCTAAAACTCCATTGGGCTAGATAAAATGTGTTACTTATTTTGTTACTTAGAGTTAGTTCAGGCAACTTGGTGCTCGATGTCAGGGGGTCTGGGCACTAACCATGCTGGCCTCTTGGAGTGAAGGTATCAAGCAAGAAGCCTATTCCCATTGCTTAGGTGCGCTGCGCTAACCACGTGTGCCATTCTAAGAACTACGGGAAGTCCCATTGCTTAGGTGTCTTTGCGCTAAAACACGTGTGCCATTCTAAGAACTACGGGAGAGTCAAAAAATAAATAAAAATAAAAAAAAGTAAAAAAAAAAAACTAGCCCTAAGTAGTGAGTTTTAGGGAAATTGAGGGGAATAATGCACATATCTATTTTTTTAAAAAAAATATATATATACATATACAAAAATAAAAAGGAATGATCATTAAATTGTAGCCATGCGAGTTTTGGAGTATGACTTATTTTTAACTATGGGTTGCTTGATTTGAATGATTAGGATTCTAGTGGTTGAGCTTGAGGGTAGATGTTGAATCCTAGTTGATTTGCTCTTGGTTATTGATGCATAAGTGTAGCTAAAAAACCCTAGGTGAGCCACTTAGAGAGCATTGATTAAATGGTGACTTGTAGCTTAGAACATAAATATTCAATTCTTGTTTAGTTACCCAAATGATCCGAGTCTTTAAAGGTCTTTTTAAGTCTTTGGGAATAGAACTCATTGAGGACAATGAGTAGTTCAAGTTTGGGGTTTGATAACTCACCATAAGTGAGTTATTTTACTAGAATTTTAGTGTTTAATCCACTTGAATTGCATTTAATTTAGTTATCCTCATGTTATTTTATCCTAAATTATGTGTGTTAGCTTTAATATCTTGAATTTAAGCATTAGGTGCAAAAAGAATTAATTTTGATGTTTTTGTGTTTTAATTAAAGAATTTAGGAAAATAAGCTAACAGTTAATTGAAGACCAAAATTTGAGATTTTTCTTAACTCCAAAAATCCTTGCGTGTTTTGATTTATAATTGACTTCATATATTTATTTGGGATTTTTCGTGTGTGCAGAGATTATAAAAATTACAAGAGTCCCTAAGGGCATTTTAGATATCTTACCCGAGGGTAAGATGGTCTTTCTACCCCTAAGGGCATTTTTGTAATTTGTGGAATTAGAAGCGACATCATCTTATATAAGGAGGCTAGGGTTCAAGTGCAAAAAGAGGAGTTGGAGTTGTGAAGAGGAAGAGATCGAGAGGGAGAAAAAGAACTCGTGAGATTGCTGAAGCAAAGGGCCTGCGTTGGAAGGAAAAAATCTACAGCCCTTTGCTATAGCAAATGTTGTTGCACACATCTGAGAAAAAGTCCTTTTCTGAAGCAAAGTGTAGTTGTGCTTGGCGGTAGAGTCTGCTTTGTTTTCTGAAGCAATTGGGTGAGAGAAGAACAAATCACGAGAGGGAGGTATTGCTGAAGCAAACCGTGGAGTAGAGGGTTGACCATCTGCTGGAATCGACCAAACTTTGCTGAAGCAAAACCGAGAGTAGGAGTTTGTCCACTTTGTGATTTACCCATCTTTCTTTGAAGCAAAATCGAGGCATCAGTGAAGTTCGGTTTTCACAGATGTCGTTTACAAAATTTGCAATTACCGGCTATCCAACCGTTGGATTTTGCTACAATTTTGTCAGCATATTAAGGACTCATAGAGCTCCGGTTTCAACGGTTGGATCGTCGTTTGGAGCTTTGTGCTGTCCGATATTGCTGTCACATTGCACGTCCACTGCAGTTCGGTTTTTCCCAGACGACAGTCACAAAGTTGTCGTTTGTGGGAGTTTAAACCGTTGGATTGTGCTGAAATTTTGGCAGCGTGTTGGAGACTCATAGACCGTAGTATTCAACGGTAGGATCATCATTCAGAGCCCTAGTTCATTAGATATTGATATCGGACAGAAGCTACAGAATACTGAAATCTGCTGCTATTGTCTGCTGTTTTCTATGGGATCTTGGCGTTTTGCTGAAGCAAAACACATGTCAATTGCCTCCAGTAAACTTCTCCTATTCCTTAATAATGTTGGCTTGTTGTTACTCCAATTTTGGGCGTTTATCGTGCTCTTTTGACTCACTGTTTTAGGCTAAATTCATGACTGTTTTTGGGCTGAAATTGTTGATTAATTTGGGTTGTTTTGTGACATTGTTACAACACATATTTGAATTTATTAAACAACACAAGCATGCATAAATTAGAGATTTGTGAGTTGATTTACATGAACTAAATTTTCTTAAGCAAGGGTTAGGTTGTTTTTATGTAATTTTGGATTAAATTTATGGTTGATGTCATTGATTGAATTTATGAAATTTTATTAAATTTAACGTTGCATGAGAATTAAAATTGGCCTTTTAACTTCTCTATAATTCATAAACTTGGGAAAGCTAATGAATTAGAAAACTAAAATTTCATTCTAGGATCATTGAGTTGATTAGGGATAATTAACCCACCTAGAACCTAAAATCATGGGCATAATTTAGATCACAATTGGGAAATTGTAGGTTTTAAAACTTAGTGATTTTGGAAAGAATCATTTGAATGCATGTGTAGGTAAATTCAAGGCATCACTAAAAATTTATTCCAATTGAACATTAGAACTCTAACCTAACCTTGAGCTTATTTTTCATTACAAATCTCATCTCTTGTATCTGTCTTCTTGTTTGCATTCTCCTCTCCTGCATTTAAATTCAATTATTTTCTTTGGTCTTATCTTATCTTTCTTATCGTATCAACTTATATATTTTAAACAATAAATTGCACACTCATGCATTGTACTAAAATAAGGAAAATTTGCTAGGACACTCACTAAATTAGGTCTAACTAGTCCTCGTGGGATCGATATTTTTAACTTATCACTTGCTGCTCTCGACCGTGTATACTTGCACGTCGTAAAAGTGTCGGGGTTTTATTCTAATTTGCATTAGTTTAGGGCACCCGATATTTTCGCATCATGTGCACACGGTACTATATAGCCTCGGGCTCAATATCTCAGCCATTTACTCATTCAAGTCTCAGAAAAATACATAAAAATATTTGAACATGCCTGCTTATCTTTTCTTTTGTAAAACTCAAGCTTACTCACCTCGTTCATAAAACTGGAAATCTTTAAATCATACTTGCTAGTACATGGTTGCTCGAAATCATAACATTTTTACTAAATTTCGGCAATTAATAAACATATGCTTACGTATAAAATTTATCAGAACATCTAGGCTCACAACGAGCACTTAAAATCATTTGTAAGAAAACATGAATGCTCATAAGTATGTGTTCAAAGGAAGACAATCAGCATTGCAACCATCTCATTCTAGCAAAATCTTGTATTTTCATAAGCATAATACAAGCATATAAATCATTTTCGAAGTTCGTTTTGTCACTCACAGTGATAGAACTAGAACCCTGGCCCGTACACTCGACCTATTTCTTCTTGGCCTGTCAACAAACAAAAATCAAGCATTACAACCTCGATCTCATGAATTTCAACCTTGAAATTACAAAAAAAACACACCATTTAATTTTCCAGCATTTTACAGATTTCGTACCATGACTTCAAACATTCATAACTCCTTCATTACTTAGCCAATCAGGATGTACTTTATACCAAATTCTTCCTTTTTGAATCTTCTAAAACTCATCTGAAGAAATGAAATTTAGATTCCCAACAAATTTATTCGAAAATACCTCGAAAGCTGCTTTCTTAAAAATAACCTTCTGCTACTTCCAGATTCGATTTTCTACTCTACCCTGAACTTGACCTGAAATTTAGAATATCTTCCAGTCGCTTTCTAATAGCGAGTTCTTCATGAAAGTTGTAGGAAATTCAATAAGATTCCCAACCATACCTATTAGAGCTTCCAATTCGAATCCTACTGCTCAGCAGGACCCAAAAACCAGACGTTTTTCAGATTTGACAACAAAATTTTGCCTCTGCCTTCCTCTTCACAAATCAGTAACTTAGCTTCAAAATTTGCTCGAGCTTCCTTCATCAAATTTTTTCAAATATGAGTTAACTTTCAAGAAAATTATTAACTTTCAAGAAAATTAAACCTCAACTCTTACCTCTTCTTGTGGAGCTCGAAATGATTTATACATTAGAACTGGTCTGAATTGATCAAAGAATTTCCATGGAAGTTGAATGACCCTTCTCCCTTCTTCTTCAATCCCAAGACCCTCTTTCTTCTTCTTCCTCCAACTCTAACCCACGAGGCTCTCTACTTTTATTTGATAAAAATGAGAAAAAGAGAAAGGAAATGGTCTTAAAAAGGAAGGTTGGCGGTGGTGCTCCACCCACCATCCATTATTCTTTCCTTTTCTTTTTTTTTTCTTTTTAAAACAAAACAAAATCAAAACATATCTTTTCTTTTCTTTTCTTTTTCCTTTTCTTTATTCTTTTTTTTTTAAACAAAACAAACCAAAATATATTAAACTTTTCCTTTCTTGTTTCATTTTGTGTTTTTTTTAAAGAAATTCTAAAGAAAGATCTCGGGTTTACATGTCCGCATCTCCTCGTGCTCACAAGTGGCTTCCTTGAGGTGATGGTTCTGCCATAGGACCTTAAAAATGTTGATTTTTTTGTTCTTTAGGACTTTGCTATCACGACAAGAATTTGCACGAGCTTTTCCTCGTAGCTCAGGTCCTTGTCTAACTTAAATGGTTCAAAGTCGACTACGTGCGAGGCATCTGACACAAAACCTTGCAGCATAGACACATGGAACACGTCATGGACCGTCGCAAGCGGTGGTGGTAAGACCAGCCGATAAGCCACCGGCCGAATGCGCTCCAAGATCTCGAAGGGACCAACGAATCTAGGGCTCAACTTCCCTTTCTTACCAAGTCGCAAAACACCCCTCATTGGTGAAACTTTCAAGAAGACGTTGTCTCTAACGACAAATTTCAACTCTCTTCGCCTGACATCGGCATAACTCTTCTGCCTACTCTGCGTCGCTAACATCCTTGTCTTGATTTTCTGCACGACCTCATTTGTCACTTGAACTAGCTCGGATCCCAACAACTTTCGGTCACATGCGCAGCGGAAGCATGGTGGGCATGTGACACCAGAGATAAGGAGGGGTACATGAATGAACCGAAACCACATCTGAATGAGAGGGATCCTGGGATATGAAAGATGAAAATATGGTTGAGAAATACTTAAAATAATTGATAGCTACTACCTATAGCAACAAGCTGTATCTTCCTTTTCGGTGGCTCAATTATAGGAACTTCAAAGTTAAGCGTGTTTGGTTTAGAGGAATTCTATGTTGGGTGATCTCTTGGGGCGTTACAATTTTCAATTTTTGTCTGTCGTCTAAATTCTATGTTGGGTGATCTCTTGGGGCAATACAATTTTCGATTTTTGTCTACCGTCTAATGTTTTGTTTCTGAAATTTTTATTACTTTCCCTCTCAAATTTTTGTCCCTCAAATTATGACTTGTTTAAATTTTTCTTCTCGAATCATATTTAATCTCTTTTTCTAACTTTATTTTCTACAATTTTTACCTTCTTTCAACCTTTTTCTTCTTCTCTACTTTTTTTTTTTTAATTTTTTCCAACTCTATTTTTTTTGTGAAGTTTCTAAAGTTGTGCTATATTTTTGTCTAACTATTTTCTCTCTTAATTTTTATCTTTCTCTATAATTTTTTACTATCACTCTCTTAAACTTTTTTTTTTAAAATGTAATGTCATTTTTAGTAACTAGAAAATATTAACGTGTAGCAAATGTGAAGATTATTTTATAATTTTATTTATATTTTAAATGTTCATTTAAACAAATCTTTATTTTTGTTTCTTTATAAGTTTTGTGCTTATATTAAATATATAAATTAATATTAATAAGTTGAGTAATTTGAATCTTTATTGTGAGTAGATAAAAAACAATTGACCACAAATAAAGCAAATAAAACATTAAAATTTTTATATTTTGCAAACTATAAAGCTTCCAAAAATATTTTATAAATATAATAATATTTATATATTTTCAAACTATGATATAAATTACCGTAAATTTTATTTTATTACTTTATTAAGAAAATATTATGCAAAAATATTTTTAAATAAGAGAATACTTAAAGGTTTTTACTTATATTAAATATATAAATTAGTATCAATGAAGTTTTTATAATAAATAGTAATTTTATAAATGAGTAATAATGTTAATGTTATTATCTTAAATATTTATTTAAAGAAAAAATATTCTATTATAATAAACATTCAAAAATAAGAATTGTATAATTGTTGTGAAAATTGGATGAAAACCGGATATAATTTTACCAATATTTAAATACTAATATAATAATAATTATAATAATAATAATAAAAGTGGAAATGAAAATGTATTTGGAAATATAATATATAAAATATAAACAAAAGATAGTGGGAATTTATGGAAAATTAAATAAAGACTAAATTAAAGAGAAAGTGGAGGAAGAGAAGAGATAGTGGAGAAGTTTTTCACCAATTGTGCATTTTATTCTTCCACCAAAAGCCACTATTTATAGACAATTTGGCAAAGAATGAGTTGGTACATTTGGACACTAAGCATTGGTAAGAAATGGACACATGGAGGACACTATGGCTATGGAGGAGTTGTCATATGGCATGGGTATTAAAAGCCATGTGGAATGGGGTATTTACATTTATTTGTTTATAATACTCCCCCTTAAATGCCCAATTTATATAAACTATGCCTTGTTAAAACCTTACTAGAAAAACCTAATGGGATAAAAACCCTAGTGAAGGAAAAAGAGTACATATTTTATATAATACATTTACTCCCCTTCGTGACGACATCACTTGAGATCTCTGAGTCGTCGCATCCCAATACTGTGAACCTGATGGAGATCTGATCTCCTTGAGCAACGAAAACGTGTTTGGGATCGTAATTCGCTTGATTGTTTTAGTTGAAACAAAAACCAATACATTGACAAAAACATACATATTAAACATGCTCTTTAATCTAATTAAACATGGAGGTTTACATGCAAACATGCTTAAATTAATTTAATAATTAAACTAATAAAGAGATAAAAGGATTACCTTTGTAGACTTGCAGCAACTCCTTGCTCCAAGCAAATTCCAATAACTCAGCAACACAACAACTCCTCTGTTTTTCACAAACAGGAACACTACCACTTGGAAAACCCTCTATGTCTCTGAGTGCTTAGATCTTCCTTGGTGGGAACAATTCAACAATTGGAAGAATTGAGAATTAGAGAGTGTGTGAGAGAGAATTCTTCCCAAAATCACAGATCGATCTCTTGATCAACTCACCCCCTTCTCCCTGTTAAGTTATCGATAGGGAGAAGGAGAGGGATAGTGGGAACGTGTCTGGATGACACGTTCCCTCATTTTATTATTAATTTAAATCATATTTAAATAAAACAAATTAAATATCATATATTTAAGTTGGATTAAATCACATTTAATCAATATATCCCTCTAACCTATAATTTTAATGTACATCCAGTGCACATTAAATTTTAACTTATAGTTTTCAAATATGAATCACATTCACATTTGAATTTAATATTTGAACTCTTTCAAATATTTAATTCTCTCATATAATTTAATATGAATCATATTCACATTAAATTTATAATATAAAGTTCCAAAACTATATATTATATCGTATCCATATACATTAAATATATTCCCAAATGAATTTGAACATTTCAAATTCAAATGATCTAAGAACCCTTTACGAGCTAGAAGGTGGACCTAATGGACCTACAGATCAGAAGCTCCAACGATACGATATTGCTCGGTTAATCTCATTAACCTCCCAATCAACATTCGTTAACTGCTGGAACACTCCACTAAAGTCTCGCAGCTGCACCCTTCTCACTGCAGATATATTTCTGTGTCCACGGATATTGACCAATAACAGCAACCCAATCCTTCACGAATGTTCGTAACACCAGCTGGGTCAAATTACCGTTTTACCCCTGGGTTACATCTTGTGCCTTAAGTACCAGTGCTCCTCTAATGAACAATTTGTTTGTGGTCCTACCAATAAACAGAGTCCCTCTCGGGCCAATGAGAGGGTCAGGCCCTTGTTCAAGTCCCAGAGACACCACTTAAGGGAACATTCCTCTACTTACCCTAGTAGGCGGGAAGGAGTGAATTCCATATTTATGTTCCCAGCCGCTCTCTGTCTTGTCCCCAAGAATGTAGGCATATTAAGTCGGCGAATCTGGCCACTCTCACCCATACTAGTCAAAGGACAATCCCTCGCGAACAGGAGTTCGTAAACTCTTTCGAGATTGAGATCAAGTTGCCTAGGTCATCCCGGTGAAATAGAAACCTAACTAGTCAACTGAGTTACAAACTAGAGGTTACTATTTCGTGGTTCGGTCTTATGTAATCTCATTACATAGGATATCCCCACTCACATGTCATCTACACGAACACGTTAGGATCACAGTGTTTGTATCAAATACAAAGTGGGCCACATCCATAATTTTACCAGGGTAAGGTACCCAAACCTTATCCCCTAACTATAGACCCTTTAGGTTGTATCTCGAACCAAGATCCTTTATATGTACACTACATTCAGTTAAAGATTCATCTAACAACCTTGGATGTTTAGTTTATTGGATTTAGGGTTTAAATAAAGGCAAACTCGTAGATAACGAACAATAACTCTTTATTGAAATAATAACACTTTATTACATTAATTAGAACATAATTACAAACTATAAGTAATAGGGCACAAAACCCAACAAACTCCCACTTGAACTAAAACACTAGTGGGGTACATCATAATCTAAAACAGTGGTTACAAGAGATAGAAATACAATAAACTAGGGCATCCATATACCCCATTACATATCTCCCACTTGCCCTAGATTAGCCTATGTACATATCTCGTAGACCCAGACTTTTCAGATGACCCTCGAACATTTTAGCCGTGAGAGTCTTTGTAAACGGATCAGCAATATTGTGCTCCAAAGCGATCTTCGTGACTGTCACATCTTCTCGTTTCACTATTTCTCGTATCAGGTGATACTTCCTCTCGATGTGCTTACCTCGCTTATGGCTGCGAGGTTCCTTCGAATTGGCTACCGCACCACTGTTGTCACAATATAAGGTGATGGAAAATTCCATATTTGGAACAACTTCCAAATCAGTAAGGAATTTCCTTTGCCAAACAGCCTCCTTAGCTGCTTCACAAGTAGCGACATACTCAGCCTCCATCGTGGAGTTGGCGATGCATCCTTGCTTGATTCTTCGCTATACTATAGCTCCCCCGTTAAGGGTGAAAACTGATCCCGATGTGGATTTCTGAGAATCCTTATCGGTCTTAAAATCAGAATCAATGTATCCAGTAAGGATCAAATCCTTAGACCCATACACAAGCGTATAGTCCCTCGTTCTCCTAAGATACTTGAGGATAATTTTAACTGTTGTCCAGTAGTCTAACCCTAGATTGGACTGGTACCTACTGACTATTCCCACTGCATAACAAATGTCCGGCCTCGTGCACAACATAGCATACATTAAGCTACCTATTGCAGAGGCATAGGAAATGCGTCTCATATCGTCAACTTCTTGAGGTGTCTTAGGATACTGTTCCTTTGACAGATGAACTCCATTCCTGAAGGGTAATAAGCCCCTCTTGGAATTCTGCATCGAATATTGGGACAACATTTTATCGATATAAGACGCTTGAGACAGAGCTAGCGTTCTGTTCTTGCGATTCCTGAAGATTTGAATCCCAAGAACATATTGCGCCTCCCCCAAATCCTTCATTTGAAATTGGGTCGCCAGCCAATTCTTTATGTCAGTAAGCTATCCTACATCATTCCCAATGAGTAGGATATCATCCACATAAAGTACTAATAAAGCTACTTTGTCGTTGATGATCCTCTTGTAAACACAAGGCTCATCAACGTTTTGGTCAAAGCCATAAGACTTGATCGCAGTATCAAATCTTATATTCCAAGATCTGGACGCTTGTTTCAACCCATAAATGGATCGATTGAGATTGCAAACTTTTTGCTCCTGACCTTGGGTTATGAACCCTTCGGGCTGAGACATATAGATGCTCTCGTCAAGATTACCATTCAAAAAGGCAGTCTTGACGTCCATTTGCCAAATTTCATAATCATAAAACGCGGCTATGGACAAGAGTATCCTAATAGACTTCAACATAGCAACAGAGGAAAAAGTTTCTTCATAATCAACTCCTTCCCTTTGGGTAAAACCCTTTGCTACCAGTCTAGCCTTAAAGGTGCATGTACTTTTCCTACTTGTATCTCTTTTTCCTTATAGATCCATTTACACCCTATGGGTCTAACCCCTTCAGGTTGGTCTACAAGTTTCCATACTGAATTGAAGTCCATTGACTCCATTTCAAGGTCCATGGCTTTGATCCATTGGTCCTTGTCTACGTCATTCATCGCCTGTTTATAAGACAATGGATCTTCTACGCCATCATCGGGTATGACAACTTGAGTTTCAGCTAAACCCAAGTAGCGATCCGGTTGGGAAACAACCCTCCCACTGCGTCGAGGCATTCCCAACGATTGAGAAAGACAAGACTGACTTGAGCTGCTGGCTTCTCCATCAACTCTTGATGATGGTCCAACTTGATCAACAACTCTTGTTAGTTCATCTGTAGCTTCATTTAATACTAATTTACTACGCGATTTGTGGTTTCTCATGTGATCTTCCTCCAAGAACGTGGCGTTTGTTGATACAATCACCTTGTTTTCTTGTGGGTCGTAGAAAAGACCACCTCTCGTTTCTTTGGGATAGCCAACAAATTGGCACAATCTTGAACGAGGTTCCAGTTTCTTTGGTTTTGTCACCAACACGTGTGCCGGACAACCCCAAATCCTGAAGTGTTGTAAACTAGGTTCCACAACTCAAAAGGAGTTTCTGAAACACTCTTTGATGGAACAGTGTTCAAGATTTGAACTACAGTCTCTACTGTGTATCCCCAAAATGAGGCAGGCAATTGAGCATAGCTCATCATAGAACGAACCATGTCCAACAAGGTTCTATTTCTCCTTTCTCGACACACCATTTTGTTTTGTGGTATTAGGTCTTTGAGAGTTGAGATTTAATTCCATGTTCTATCATATAGTTATGGAATCTCAAATCCATATACTCTCCACCTCGATCGGATCAAAGTGTTTTAATGGTTTTTCCTAATGCATTCTCTACTTCAGCCTTATACTCTTTGACCTTTTCAAAAGCTTCAGACTTGTGATGCATTAGGTATAGATAACCATACCTCGAATAATTATCTATGAAAGAGATGAAATATTCGTACCCTACTCGAGGTTTAACATTCACCGGACCACAAAGATTCGAATGTACAAGTTAAGGGCTCTATGGCTCTGTAACCTTTTCTAGAAAAAGGTCGCTTGGTCATTTTACCTTCCAAGCAAGACTCGCAAGGCGGTAAAGAATCATCTTCTAACTTGTTTAGAAGTCCATTCTTAGAGAGTCTCTCAATCCGGTTGAGATTAATATGACCAAGTCTAAGATGCCATAGATAGGTATTATTATTTGGAGAAATTCTTTGCCTTTTATTTTGAGTATTAGCATTTTTAAACATCTCATGATTTAAAATTGCTTTGGTTCTATTCGGTTTAAGTACATACAAGCCATTTTCTAACTTAGCACAACAAATATTGACACCTTTCTTTGAAATGAACGCTTCATTAAATGAAAAGGTAATACAGTAGCCAAGTTCAATTAAACAAGAGATAGAAATTAAGTTTCTCTTAATTTTAGGAACTATATACAGATTTTCTAAAAGTAAAAATCTATCTCTAAAAAACAGTGGGAGAATCGTATTCAACAACGAGAATCGTATTCAAGTTGGACTTCCACGTAGTAAATTTCTCACCAGTTAAACGATCGCTTTTAAGTAAGGCTATTATTGAGGACGACATGCTGAAAAACCAAAATTGTTCTAATTAGTTATGCCTTTTAACCCATTCAAAACCAATCATATTTAGCAAAATTATTAAAGAACCCTAGTGTTTAAACTAAACCCAATGTTTAAATTAAACCTTTAATTTTGCAACGATACTTCAAGGGTTTAGAACAAAAGCCTCCGTCGGGCGGTCAGTCATTCCACCCTTGAATTGAGACTTTCTCAGCCAATTCTCACTACCAGAACATCTCATGTCCCAATGGTCCTTAGCTACCGTTTGTTTGGTCAAAGACTTGTTAATTAGCTTAACTCATCCCCTAAATGTGACCCTACAATTTTTAGATCCAATAGGTCCGAGCCAACAGGCTACTATTAAGAAAGACAATTGTTGGCAAATTACCTAAGAGACCCTATTCATTTATGGAGTTCGCGGTGTTCCGATCCCTATAGTCAGGCTCTCCGTAGGGTTTGGATGTTCCAGAACAACCTAGCAGGCGGACTATAGAAATCTCACAGTGCGACCTAATGGAGGAGACCGTAGGAAACGTTGACACGCGTCCTGCTCCCATTTACTATGGATACTTCCCTCATTCACCTTGGTATTGAACCATGGAAACACATACCGTAGGGGGACGCCCTATTGACGCCACGTAGCCGAGCATGGAACTCTTGAGGACGTGAGAGTAAACTCCATGCGAACATCTCGTTTTCTCCCATTGAAGCTCCTAAAATTAGGGCATAGGTTTAACTTAGTCGGATTCTGGCTAAAAGAATCTATCTAAGTCTATGCCTATTATAACTATTATAACTAGGTCTTTTAACCTTATGCCTAGGTGAATAAACATTTTAATTACCTTGATATAAAATAGAACTAAGGTTAATTCAACTCAAGCTCCAGGTCAGTTCCCAGGTAGGAGGTGTTCTGTTAACCGTCAACTTAAGTACCCCCAGCCTTAGACAGAATTTCACCGGTAGAGTTCCCTTCTAACCAAAGTCCTAAAGTCCTACTATATTTTAAACTATTTAAAATACTATGTAAGACTAATTTCTAATCCTATTAGAAATTAAAACTTAGGTCTAAATTAATTTTAAACAATTTAAAACTAATTTAAATTTTAACCCAAGTTCCTATGTTTGCATGCATTTCTTTATTATAGATTATGGTTTCTAAAACCCCTTTAATTTATAACTTTTATAAATTTAATAATTAACCTATGATAAAGAAACTATATTATAAATCCAACAATTATTTTTCAAATTGGAATTATAAAAATATTCAACTAATTTAATAATAAAATTACTTAAATAAAATAACATTTATTTTAAACTATGTAATTTCATGCTCAATGCAATTTATATTCATATAATCTAATTATAACACTTATAATTAATTACTCATGAAATATAAATCGATCATTCATTTTCAACCATATTCATATAACATTTATACAAATAAAATGCATGAACATGCTTATCCTAAGGTGGGAATAATTTAAATGACATTCATTAAGACATAAAGCTGTAAAATCGGAATAATTTGGCCCCTAAAGTGCAAAAAAATAAAATTACATTAATTTTATTACATAAAACCGTTCCAAAAATACCTTGAATCGACCTTGAACCGCTCGAATCGGACCGAAATCAACGAACTAGCTGAACCGGCCTGCATCTGCTTGAAGGGCGTCATGGCGTTGCAACGCTGATGCAACCGTTGCAACGCCCGCTTCATCCTCGCGCACACCTGCCATCGGGATGGCGTTGCAACATCGCTGACCCCTTGAGCACCCGCGTCGATAGGGAGCGCTGGCGTTGCGACGCCATTCTATAGCGTTGCAACGCTGATGAACGGCGTTGCAACGCCACAGCCTGCGTTGCAACGCTGCTGCTTCGGTAATGGCAGAATTCCAAGAACACAATAGCTTCTAATTGCAATTTCTCCTTCAATTCTCCACCGAATTGCTTGAAACAGGTCTCGAACGACTCGTAACTCAAATACAGACTCAATAATGCACTTTTTGCCCAAAACCGCAGGGGTCTTTACAAACAAATTGATCAAATCAAAAGAAGTAAACTATGGCCAAATACTCCTAAACAGTTTTAGAGCAAACCAAATGCATTTCCCACCAAATCAATGCAATTTTGTTTCAAAACAAAACAATACAAGAATTGCTCTGATACCAATTGATGGAGATCTAATCTCATTGAGCAGCGGAAACGTGTTTGGGATCGTAATTCGCTTGATTGTTTTAGTTGAAACAAAAACCAATACATTGACAAAAACATACAAAATAAACATGCTCTTTAATCTAATTAAACATGGAGGTTTACATGCAAACATGCTTAAATTAATTTAACAATTAAACTAATAAAGAGATAAAAGGATTATCTTTGTAGACTCGCAGCAACTCCTTGCTCCAAGAAAATTCCACTAACTCAGCAACACAACAACTCCTCTGTTTTTTACCAACAGGAACGCTACCACTTGGAAAACCCTCTATGTCTCTGAGTGCTTAGATCTTCCTTGGTGGGAAGGATCCAACAATTGGAAGAATTGGGAATTAGAGAGTGAGAGAGAGAATTCTTGGAGAGAGAACTCTTCCCAAAATCACAGATCGATCTCTTGATCAACTCACCCCCTTCTCCCTGTTAAGCTATCGATAGGGAGAAGGAGAGGGATAGTGGGAACGTGTCTGGATGACACGTTCCCTCATTTTATTATTAAAATAATTAAATAATAATTAAATCATATTTAATTATTAATTTAAATCATATTTAAATAAAACAAATTAAATATCATATATTTAATTTGGATTAAATCACATTTAATCAATATATCCCTCTAACCTATAGTTTTAATGTACATCCAGTGCACATTAAATTTTAACCTATAGTTTTCAAATATGAATCAAATTCACATTTGAATTTAATATTTGAACTCTTTCAAATATTTAATTCTCTCATATAATTTAATATGAATCATATTCACATTAAATTTATAATATAAAGTTCCAAAACTATATATTATATCGTATCCATATACATTAAATATATTCCCAAATGAATTTGAACATTTCAAATTCAAATGATCTAAGAACCCTTTATGAGCTAGAAGGTGGACCTAATGGACCTACAGATCAGAAGCTCCAACGATACGACATTGCTCGGTTAATCTCATTAACCTCCTCATTGTTCGCAAGAAGACGCCATCGTGGAAATCGTTTGTCGCCCCTCCTCATCGTTCTTTCGTTTGCGCACGTCGTGCCGGCGTCCAGCGCCTTGTTGGTCTTCGTCTGCCTCTCTTTCTCTGTCCCCGATCTCCATCTCTTGATCTCCCTCCCTCAACCGTCGGTCTCTCTCTCTCCCAGTCACCGTCTTCCTCTCTCCCGGCCTCCCTCCATTTTCGCTCTCTCTCTCTCCCTCTGGCCGACTCTCCCCCTCTCCGTCTCAGATCAGTTCCTCTCTCTCTCGGATCCGAACCGATCTCCCTAACTCTCCTTTCCAAGTCGATTCATGTCTCTCACTCTCTGTTTTGTGCTGGTTTTGATGAGCAGGAACAAACCCTTTGGTGAAGGAGTAGAGCCTTGGAGGAATCTCGAGGCTAAGATCGAGCGAAGAACCGTTTCATCTTGTAAACTGTGGGTGTTTAGGGCTGCTAGCAAGAGCAAGGACCTCCCATTGCGCACTTAATTCGAGGCAAGTAGTCGGTTGGTTTAAGCATCAAACTCTTCAGCGATTGAGTTTGAGCATAGGGTCGTTGTGTTGATTTTGTAACTTGCTGTGTGAATATTAGATTGTTGTTTGGTACATGAGACCCTGGTTATCCTGTTCTTGTTGTGCATATCTTGTACTTGCTTCTGTGTGTTGGGTTTGACTCTCCTACGTGTCGTGAATGTGTTGCTTATGACTTGTGGTTGGTTGCTGAGTGAGACTCGAGCCTGTGTGGTAGTATGCGTTGTGCGCTTGACCCTGGAACCGAGTAGGTTAAGCTGTGTGGCGGTTTAGGCCAGGGATGGTTGGTTAGCTTTGTGGTTGAGCCAAAGCTTTGTTGGCGGGTTGTGTGGTTGGCTAGTTAGGCCAATGGTTAGGGACTGGGATTTTAAGATGACCATTGAAAGGTTTAGGGGAAAGTCTAGGAGAGGCAATGAAGTTTTACCTTTTAGGCTAGCATCACCAAACCCACTGAGTGACCCCGAGCGAGTCAGAACCTCTAGGCTGGCATATCTATGTGGGCATTAGGGTCGAGTGCGCCCTTTGTGATCTCTGTGTGGGCATTAGGGTCAAGTGCCCTTTGTGATCTCTGTGTGGGCATTAGGGTCGAGTGCGCCCTTTTACGAGTTGTGTGGGCATTAGGGTCGAGCGCACCCTTTTGCAAGTTGTGTGGGCACTTGGGTGGAACGCCCTTGTGCGATCTGTGTGGGCTTTAGAGTCGAGGCTCTATTGCATTTCTATGTGGGCGTTAGAGTGATCACTCTTTCGCATTGGGGTGCATCCCCGTCTGTGGCCGCCTAGGTTCCTGGATCGTTGGTGAGTCTCGAGGTGAGGTATGCTCGGGGGTACCTAGTCATGAGTCCCTAAGTTGCTTTTGGTTGTAAACTTGACTTGTCTCTGTGTGTGCAGTTGTGCAATTGTAGCTTGGACATGAGTGGGCTACTTACTGAGTACTCTTATACTCACCCATCTACTTTAATGTCTTTGATTGCAGGTAAGGGCAAACAGTGAGCTGGAGAGCGACGGTGACGACATGACGAGGCTATGAGACCACTTATTGTCTTAGAGAAACTTTTATTTTGAACTTAGCCAGTTCTTTGTATCTATGAGTTGAACTGTGACTTCTGTTTGTTACTCGTTGGATTTCTGAACTCATTGTGTTGCTGAGCATGATATTTATTCATTCTAGTTTCCTGGTTTAGCATGCTCGCTTATCTGTTGTGTGTGGTGCTTGAGATATTCTCACTGTGTTGTTCAGCTGGAGACCGACCCTATTCTGTTGTAGTTTGGAGGAGGTCGGGCACTGAGTGAATCCTTAGAAGTGCTTCTTGCTTAAAACAAGTCAAGTAAATTTTTTGTTTTGTCCGGATAACGTCGTTATGCTGCCGAAATTCCGACGCAGAGGGTGCTATCTAGTGACGTCCCTAGTTGGAGTTGGGTTGAAAATTAGGGGTGTTACAGTTGGTATCAGAGCCAAGATTTTTGGATCTTGTATACTTGCCTACATCGTAGGTACTGGTCCTCATAGCCTCTTGCAAAAAGTCGCCTCGTCACCTCCAGGTTTGCTTGTTTGTATTTTGTAATGTAAGTCGGGTTTAGTAAGTAGCTTGTCCCTAAATGCTTGAGTTTGTGTTTGCCTAAGATCTTAGTGTTGTGTTTTAAGGTTTGTTGTGGTTAACTCAGTTTATGGTGCGTGGTCGAGGACGTGGTAGAGCCGTGGGCAGTGGGTGTGGTCGTGGAGGTCGAAGAGGCCGGGGTCGTGGAGCCCGTGGCCAGGGCTCAGTGGTGGACCCACCAATAGATGAGCACTCCGTGCACTAGGAGGAGCTTAATCAGGACGCCCTAACTGTCGGGGAGTTGTCGGAGCATGTTGATGAATACCCTCAGGAGCGAGGGAACGACCAAGCCCCACCGCCAGCTCCCGCAACTTTGACAGGACTCTAGGAGATCCTGCAGGCAACCCTAGCTAGCCAGACGACGCTGCTCAACCAGGTAACCCAAGTCCTGGGAGTGATGGCTACCCAAAATCAGGGGGCTCAAAATCAGAACTAGGCAGTTCCGGCACAGAACGAAGGAGTGACTGCTCAGGCGCATGGGGCCACCACAGAGGAGGCCAAATATCTTCGGGACTTCAAGAAGTTTGAGCCACCTCTCTTCGATGGGCAAAGAGTGGACCATGTGGCTGCAGAAGCATGGTTCGGGATGGTGGAAGACATATTTGAGCGCCTGTGCTGCCCCAAACGATAAAGGGTCCAGTGCGCAGTCTACGCACTCAAAGGGCGAGCCTATGTATGGTGGAAGTCTGCCTCGCGGTCCATTGATGTCAGTGAAGGGCTGATAACCTGGGCGCAGTTCCAGGAAGCATTCTATGAGAAGTTCTACCCGACCGCGATGAGGATTGAGAAGCAGGCCGAGTTTTTGCATCTGAAGCAAGGGTCGAATCAGTCAGTCGAAGAGTATGAGCATGAGTTCACCATGTTACCCCGTTTTGCTGCAGAATTGGTGGACATAGATAAGAAGAAAATTGAGCGTTTCCTCACAGGTCAAGTCGGACCAAGAGAGTGAGTTCACAGTGTCATCAGATGGGGGCTTGTTGTTCAAAGGGCGGTTGTGCGTTCCAGATGTAAATGACCTCAAGGAAGAAGTCCTAGTCGAGGCTCACAGTTCTCCTTCCTCAATGCATCCTGACAGCACTAAAATGTACCAGGACCTGAAGCAGTTCTACTGGTGGAATGGAATGAAGAAGGATGTAGAGGCGTTTGTTAGTAGATGTGTATCTGGCAACAAGTTAAAACCCCGAGGCAAAAACCGGCAGGTCTGTTGCAACCATTAGACGTACCACAGTGGAAATGGGAAGAGGTTTCTATGGATTTCATTTCAAGCCTACCCCGAACCGTTAAAGGTTTCACGGTGGTTTAGGTGATCGTTGATAGGCTGACAAAGTCGGCGCATTTCCTTCCTAGGAAACCGACCTATACGGTGGAGAAGTGGGCGAAGTTGTTCATGGAGGAAATTGTCAGGTTACACGGAGTCCCAGTGAAGATCGTCTCTGACAGGGACCCTCGTTTCACATCCAACTTCTGGATGAGTTTCCAGAAGGCTTTAAGAGCGAAGTGTAGTTCCAGTACAACATTTCACCCTCAGACGGACGGTCAGACTGAGAGGTTGAACCAGATCTTGGAAGATATGCTCCGAGCTTGTGCCCTGGACTTCGCAGGGAGTTGGGATACGCACCTTCACTTGATGGAGTTTGCCTATAACAACAGTTATCAGGCCCGATTGGGATGGCACCCTTTGAGGCCTTGTATGGGAAGAGGTGTAGGTCACCAGTGTATTGGGGAGAGGTTGGTGAGCGTAAGCTTTTGGGATCCGAGCTGGTCCAAGTTACAAATGAGGTTGTGCAGAAGATCAGGGCGAGAATGTTAACGACTCGAGCGCATGGAAGAGTTATCTTGATGTGAGCGCGAGGACTTGGAGTTTGCAGTTGGAGAGTACGCGTTCCTTAAGGTTGCACCTATGAAAGGTGTGTTGAGATTTGGCAAGAAAGGGAAGTTGAGCCCTAGGTTCATTGGGCCATTCAAAATCTTGGAGCGTATTGGCCCAGTGGCGTATCGTTTAGCCTTGCCACCGTCCCTAGCAGCCGTACACTATGTGTTTCACGTGTCGATGCTGCGAGGCTATGTGCCAGATGCATCTCATGTGATTGATTACAAGCCACTACAGGTCGATGAGAATTTGAGTTACGAGGAGAAACAAGTAGAAATCTTGGCTCGAGAGAAGAAGGTGTTGAGGAATAGAGAAATCGACCTTGTCAAGGTCTTGTGGCAAAACCAGCGGCTTAAAGAAGCTACTTGGGAGTGTGAGGACGAGATGAGAACGAACTTCCCAGAGCTGTTTGAGAATTAGCCACTTTCGAGGACGAAAGTTCTTAAGGTGGGGAGGATGTGACGCCCGGTAATTTCAAGTAAGTCATTGTTATTTTCAGAGTTAATTTCGGGCTTATGTCTTAGTTTTAAAAGCTTTGGGCTAAGAAGTTATTGGACCTTGCAGGGACCCAAATATTTAAACCTCACATTTAAATTTGGGTGGTCAGCTCCCTTGCCTTTCTTATCGAGCGTGTTGGAGAAGAGTTGAGGTAAGCTTCTCCTTGGTTCTTTTAGGGCTTTAGTGTGGTTTTAGTTTCTTTTAAAAAAAATAAAAAAGAGAGAGAAAGGGTTTTTGATTTGGGAAAAAAAAGAAGAAGAAGAAGGCACGAAGGAAGCCGTCGAGCAGTTGGTTCCTTTCCCTCGTGTGAGGTTGCCGCCGGCGTGGGTCGTTCGCGAGTAGCTTGCCGTCGGCGACACCTGTTTGCCCTCCATTGGTGGTCTGCACGATGGTGCCACCACCTTCATCACCCTTGTTAGCAAGAAGACGCCATCATGGAGATCGTTTGTCGCCCCTCCTCGTCGTTTTTTGCCTGCGCACGTCGTGCCGACGTCCAGCGCCTCGTTGGTCTTCGTCCGCCTCTCTTTCTCTGTCCGCAATCTCCATCTCTCGATCTCCCTCCCTCAATCGTCGGTCTCTCTCTCCCAGTCACCGTCTTTCTCTTTCCCGGCCTCCCTCCGTTTTCGCTCTCACTCTCTCCCTCCGGCTGACTCTTCCTCTCCCTCTCAGATCAGTTCCACTCTCTCTCGGATCTGAACCGATCTCCCTAACTATCCTTTCCAAGCCGATTCGTGTCTCTCGCTCTCTGTTTTGTGTTGGTTTGATGAGCAGGAACAAACCCTTTGGTGAAGGAGTAGAGCCTTGGAGGAATCTCGAGGCTAAGATCGAGCGGAGAACCGGTTCAGCTTGTAAACTGTGGGTGTTTAGGGTTGCTAGCAAGAGCAAGGACATCCCATTGCACACTTAATTCGAGGTAAGTATTCGATTGGTTTAAGCATCAAACTCGTCAGCGATTGAGTTTGAGCATAGGGTCGTTGTGTTGATTTTGTAACTCGCTGTGTGGATATTAAATTGTTGCTTGGTGCATGAGACCCTGGTTATCCTGTTCTTGTTGTGCATATCTTGTACTTGCTTCTGTGTGTTGGGTTTGACTCTCTTGCGTGTCGTGAATGTGTTGCTTATGACTTGTGGTTGGTTGCTGGGTGAGACTCGAGCCTGTATGGTAGTATGCGTTGTGTGCTTGACCCTGGAACCGAGCAGGTTAAGCTGTGTGGCGGTTTAGGCCAGGGATGGTTGGTTAGCTTTGTGGTTGAGCCAAAGCTTTGTTGGCGGGTTGTGTGGTTGGCTAGTTAGGCCGATGGTTAGGGACTGGGTTTTTAAGATGACCATGGAAAGATTTAGGGAAAAGTCTAGGAGAGGCAATGGAGTCTGACCTTTTAGGCTAACATCACCAAACCCACTAGGTGACCCCGAGCGAGTCAGAACCTCTAAGCTGGCATCTCTGTGTGGGCATTAGGGTCGAGTGTGCCCTTTTGCGAGCTGTGTGGACATAGGGTCGAGCGCCCTTTGTGATCTCTGTGTGGGCATTAGGGTCGAGTGCGCTCTTTTGCGAGTTGTGTGGGCATTAGGGTCGAGCGCACCCTTTTGCAAGTTGTGTGGGCACTTGGGTGGAACGCCCTTGTGCGATTTGTGTGGGCTTTAGAGTCGAGACTCTATTGCATTTCTGTGTGGGCGTTAGAGTGATCACTCTTTCGCATTGGGGTGCATCCCCGTCTGTGGCCGCCTAGGTTCCTGGATCGTCGGTGAGTCTCGGGGTGAGGTATGCTCGGGGGTACCTAGTCATAAGTCCCTAAGTTGCTTTTGGTTGTAAACTTGACTTGTCTCTGTGTGTGCAGTTGTGCAATTGTAGCTTGGACGTGAGTGGGCTACTTACTGAGTATTCTTATACTCACCCGTCTACTTTAATGTCTTTGATTGCAGGTAAGGGCAAACAGTGAGCTGGAGAGTGACAGTGACGACATGACGAGGCTATGAGACCACTTATTGTCTTAGAGAAACTTTTATTTTGAACTTAGCCAGTTCTTTGTATCTATGAGTTGAACTTTGACTTCTGTTTGTTACTCGTTGGATTTCTGAACTCATTGTGTTGCTGAGCATGATATTTATTCATTCTAGTTTCCTGGTTTAGCATGCTCGCTTATCTGTTGTGTGTGGTGCTTGGGATATTCTCCCTGTGTTGTTCAGCTGGAGCCCGACCCTATTCTGTTGTAGTTTGGAGGAGGTCGGGCACTGAGTGAATCCTTAGAAGTGCTTCTTGCTTAAAACAAGTCAAGTAAATTTTTGGTTTTGTCCGGATAGCACCGTTATGCTGCCGAAATTCCGACGCAGAGGGTGCTATCTAGTGACGTCCCTAGTTGGAGTTGGGTTGAAAATTAGGGGCGTTACACAAAATAATATTTTATTATTAAAAAAAATGGCTTACCTTGAGGACCTACCTTCAGTGGAAAAATCGGCAGAGTTTCGTGCTGATAACGTGTTGTGAAAATTGGATGGAAACCGGGTATAATTTTACCAATATTTAAATACTAATATTATTATACTAATAATAATAATAATAATAATAATAATAAAAGTGGAAATGAAAATGTATTTGGAAATATAATATATATATAATATAAACAAAAGATAGTGGGAATTTATGGAAAATTAAAGAAAGACTAAATTAAAGAGAAAGTGGAGGAAGAGAAGAGAGATTGGAGAACTTTTTCACCAATTGTGCATTTTAATCTTCCACCAAAAGCCACTATTTAATAGGCAATTTGGCAAGGGATGAGTTGGTACATTTGGACACTAAGCATTGGTAAGAAATAGACACATGGAGGACACTATGGCTATGGAGGAGTTGTCATGTGGCATGGGTATTAAAAGCCATGTGGAATGGGGTATTTACATTTATTTGTTTGCAATAATAATTAACTTTTCACTCATAACGATGAGTCTCAACACATCTAGAAGTTTTCTTTTCTTAATATTTTCCAACAAAATGTTTGGTAATGACACTTGTTGGAATTAGTTTGAAAAGATTTTAGATCACGTAATAGCATATTCTCCACTACACTGGTCATTTTACAATAATATATCAGTAAGAGTAATTTAAAATGAATTTAAACTAACATTATAATTCGAATTGTGGTCTAAAAGAAATAAAAAAACAACTTTACAAATGCAATGAAATAGAAATGTTCACACGTTATTTCAACAAGGAAATAGAAATAAGACACATATAAAATAAACTTGAATTTTTATTTGTATTAATCTTGTGTAACGGATTACAATATCTAATGTATATCCTCTAATTCTCTCTCAAGTGTAATTCGTGCTTTGTAGCTTGTTCTTGGATTTAGATTTGATTCGAGGGCCTCGTAGCTTGTGTCTCAAAGGTGAGTTTGTCTCGAGGGTTTTATAGCTTGTTCTCAAGTGCAAATTTGTTTTAAGGGTTTCAAACTTGTTATCAAATGTAGATTTGTCTCGAAGTCTTTGCAGCTTGTTCTCGTGAAAGTTATTTGAGGGCCTTGTAGTTTGTTTTCGATCTTTGGTTAAGAGGGTTTGATTTTCAAGAGCATAAGGAGTTTTTCTGATCTTTGTTTCTAAATTCTCTCTGAGTGTTCTCACTGGAACCTCAAATTACTAAACCTTTCAAATGGAGATGAGCTCTCTATTTATAGAGTTCCTCATGACATTCAGGTGGGTTTGAGCCTATTGGACTGGACCTAGTTGATTTTGGGCCAGTTCTTTGGACTGGGCTTAGTTGGCTTTGAGTCAGTTCTTTTGGACTAGGTTTGGACTTTGCTAATTGGGACCTTCAATTCGAGCTTTTGTCTTCTAAATTTCAAAAAACTCAATTGTATACTTGGATTTGCCCTAATTTAATTTAGGGATCATTGCAAATTTAATTACTCCCTAATTAAATATAATTTCGTCATCAGTGTTAGGTAATGACGCGATAATTTTGGGTTTGTCGAAATTTCTATTCTCCAGCAAATTTTTTAAAATCTTATAATAAAATGAAGGAGAAAAAGTAAAGAAATTTTGAGAAATATCCAGAATCGATCAATTTAGCGCAAAAGAAAAAACATTATTCTTTACTTAGGAGTATGGGTGAGCATCAGTCGGTCGGGGTCGGTTTTCGACCCGAACCGACCCCCGAATCGACCAAGGTCGGTCGGTTCGGTCGGGACTTTTTTTTTTTAAAAAAAATCTTACCAAAACCGACCGACCGAATGGTCGGTTTGGTCGGTTTACATATATATTTTTAAATATTTATTTAATTAATTATTTAATATTTATAATTATTATTTTATTATTATTTTATTATTATTTAATATATTTTGAGAAAATCTTTTTAGTTTTTTAGTTTTTTAATTATTATATATATATATATATTTAAATTATCGGTCGGTTTTGTGAGGCACAAAACCGACCCGACCGAAAAAAGCACAAAACCGACTGACCGCCCTCGGTTTTGGTCGGTCGAGTCGGTTTTCGGTCTTTTTTTGCTCACCCCTACTTAGGAGTGAGCATCTTTGCAAATGCATTAAATATTTATAGAAAAAAGATGTATGGTATAATGGATCATTTATTGTTTTCTTATGAAATTGAAAAATATTATAAACATATTAAAAATGGGTAAAATGATAATTTGATCCAACTATAATCACGAACGACTCGTGAATGGTTGATTTACGGGTAGTGGCTATATCGATGAACACAATTTGTCCTACAGTGAGAAGAATGAGACTATAGATCTTTAGTGGAGTAACATATAGTTAATAAATGTTGATTAATTCAATTAAAGAGTTTAATTGGTTAATCTCAGATCATTGGAACTTCTGATCTGTAGGTCCATTAAGTCTCTCTGCTAGTTCACCATGGGTTTAACAAGAATCGTATGTTTTGGAAGAAATTTGAAATGTTCAAATTATCAAGGGAAATTTATATGTATATTAATTATATGAGATATGATTGATATAATATAAAGTTAATTTTCAATAAGGTTCAAAATTAATTATGAATAAGATTCATAATAGAGTTATAAAGTATATTTGAATTAGATTCAAATATTAATTTGAATTTGGCTCATATTAAAACTATAGGTTATATGAGAAAAATTGATATAATTAAATATATGATATTTGATAAAATAAAAAAATATAAATTTGATTTGTATTTTACAAAATGATGGTAATGATGGAATGAATAAGTGGAGGAAATTATCTCCATCCCTATTCATTATAAATAGGTGCATATGTGATGCACTTGATAGGTGACTGAAACCCTAGCCATTTTGTGAGACAAAGCTTTTCCACATTCCACAACCTCCATCTCTCAAATTCTATATATTCCCTTTCTAGCTAAAAACATATTTTTCTCTAGAACATTTTCAAAAAGAAAGGCTCCCACAAGCCTGATCTTGTCCAAGAAGATAGTGGAAAAGATCGTTTTGGATGTGTCTTTAGATCGATTGTTGTAGAACGATCAAAAGGAGTTTCCATTGGTATTTAGAACATCAAAGGAATGAAAATCCATTGGTATTTAGAACATCACTTTTAGCATGCTTAATCTTAAGTTTATTTTGTGTTCTTGAAATTTCTACAAATTTCAAAGCAAAAAGTGTTCACGTGCTTCTGTTGTCGGAATACGATTCCTATCACAAATAACAATATTCCAAGAGAACAAATAAAAAATATCTCATCCAAAGTAGAACCCAACTAACCATTGCAATCTAATTGTTGGAATCTCCAAAAGAAGTCTTCACCATTTAGATTGAAGACACTCATGTCAGAACACGCTGTCAAAATTTTAGCTCAATCGAATGATGAATCCATTCCAAAAGGCTGAAAAACGATTATGTACGGAAGAATTTTCTTCTATTTTCTTTCTATCTCTCCTCTGCGTCTCTCTTGCATGTGTGTGTGTATATATATATATATAAATTAGCGACTGTCAACGATAGATGTCTAAAGACAATAAATCTTAACAACAAATGTCAATATTCCAAGAGAACGAATAAGAAAGATCTCACCCAAAGTGGAACTAAACTACCCACTACAATTTGACAGTAGGCAGCTCCAAGAAATCTCCACCGTTCAGATTGAAGACACTTATATCAATAACACATTGTCAAAATTCCAGCTCAATCAGACGATGGATCAATCCCAAAAGGCTGAAGAACAATTTTGTACAGAAAACCTTTCTTCTACTTTCTTTCTCCCTCTCCTCTGTCGTCTCTCTCTTGCATGTGGGTAAAAAAAATCGATGACTGTCAATGATAGATATCTGAAGATAATCAACAAACGATAATATTTCAAGAAAAAATCTCACTCAAAGTGTAACCCAACTACCCACTACAATCTGACTGTAGGCAGCTCCAAAAGAAATCTTCACCATTCAGATTGAAGACCCTCGTGTCAGAAACATGTGCGACTTGTAAAAGATCAAATCATCGACTTTTGAAATGGTAATAAATTCATTAAACTATATTTATATTTGTTATAACATGTTCTTACTGAGAAACTTCATGTACTGTTAAAACAATGAGAAATTGTTCAACAATTTATGTCATTTATTTAAGTTGAATTATAATTTTGGTCTTTTATATTTTAATATTATTGTCTCATATTGAGTCCATGAATTTAAAAGAAAAAAATTAATTACATATCTAAATTAACTTTGATACATGATTAGTTTTATTTTCTGTTAATATTTTATTGCACTCATTTATAAAATTTAGATGGGATGATATGATTTGATATAGATCGATAAGAAATTTTAAAAAAATCAATATTGGAGAAGGATTAAAAAAATAGGAGTATTCCATTGAAAAAAATATGGTGTAAATAAGCTTTGTTCCTATGGTCGATGTGTCAAGTAGAATCCTAACTTAAAATTGAAAAACTTTAATTATTAATGAAATGAAAAAAGTAGTAAAATTAGAGAAGATAAAAAGTAAAAAAAAGGCATGCTCTAAAATTGAAAAACATTATGACGAGACTGTTATGGTCGTGCTGATTCAATGAGTCCATTTACTTTTGTGTGGCTTCTACTTTTGAGAGTTGAGTTCATGGTTTTCATGATGGTAGTGACCCGATAAGGAATGATTTTAATTATATTTTTGGTAATTTTTTTTAAAAAATAACAAAGAAATACATATCACCAAGCCACCGTGGTTTTGGGCATGTGTGGAGCACTTTTCTAATGGTGATTAAAATAGAAACTTAATCGAGGGTGTAAATTGATACACTTATTCAAGTTTGAGGTTTAAATGGATGAAACAGAAAGTTTAGGGGTAAAATTGATACAATCTGCCAAGTTTGAGGTTTAAATTGATGAAATAAAAAATGCAGGGTTAAAATTGATAAAACCTGTCAAGTTTAGGAAAAAATAATTTTTTCTCTAATTTTTATCGAAATTGATTAAATAATAATAATAATTTTCACGTATGAAGAAACACAATATGAACCTATTTCCAAAACTAGAAGGAATGCCAACAAAAACAACTTTTTGAAAAGTTAAACAATAAACTAATAATGAAGACCAATTATAAGCTTTATTGAGAATACATAGACTAAAATTAGATATTTAGAAATATATGGACTAAAAAATGGTATCATTGATATTTTAACCTTGTCACCGGCACCACAATACCAATCATCTGGCCTCCGGTATAAGTACACGCCTCCTCTTGCCAAACACCGTCATACCTAATGAAAATACAATTTTTCTCCATGATTGATAGTAATACTCCAAATTCAAAACAATGCCAATTACACGAGATAGAAAATAATAGTCTCATATCCAATTTCACGGGATTGAATGATCGTGCAATTAATGTTCGCAATCGGAAGTAGGTAGCTCGAAGATATGATAATTAAATTCAATTATCAGTTCAACGACCAATCAAAATCAAACGTCATTAATGTGATTATATGCAAAGTTTATTGCAGATATATGTCGTGTATTTTATGTCCATGTGGCGGAAAATAAATAAATAATCGAGTAAATTATAAATTAAAGGTACGAGTGTTCGGTACGATATATGTGTCAGGAAATAAATAAATAATCAAGTAAAATATTGATCGGGATTCTACAAAATAACAACCGAGATTAATGTTGATTATGACGGTCGTTGTATGTTTTTTCTGTGTCGGAACGAATGTCATAGTGTTTACGAAGACGTTTGTCGAAACATCAAGAGCGAGAGTCCTTTATTTTGATTCCTAATCGGTAACGGAATTTATGGTCTTGGTTATGAAATTTGTTTTATTTTTTATTTTTCATTTTTGTTTTTTGTTTGTTTGTTTGTCAATCATCAATATATTAATTATCATAATTTAAGATGTTTGATCATCTATCATTACGGCAACGTTAAGATCTATGTCGTTCGATTGCAAGAACGCTCGCGTCAGAGGTACAAACTATACGATACACACGAATGCCACTCTCGTCTTGTATACGCACCACATGAGTTTAGGTTTGTGATACCCACATCGAATGAACAAAACAATAGTCGACATACCATGTTAATTTCCATTATAATATATAATATAAATATAATATATAATTACAATAGATTTTAGTTTGACTCAGAGTCAGTTGGGTCTATGATCACTAATGGAAGTCGGTTGTTGCTTCTCTCCGTACCTTGAGTCGGGTGTGTGCTTGTACCCGAACGTGTGTCCAACCCGTTCCCCATCCCGTCATGATGCCTCGACGCTGGGGCTCTATCCCTATCTCGTCTACGAGTGGGCATGTTAACGAAGGAGAAAGACTTTGTGACCGTTGGTTGGTGTACACTAAGACCCGAATTAGACCGTGATATCTGGTGAGGTACACGTTCATCTCTTGGTGGTGACACCGTCGAACTCGTCGATTGACCTTCGTGATTCATATCCTCCTCCAACCTATCGAGCCTCTCCTCCAACCAGTGGACATACTCCATATACGTCTGGGCAGTCTCCAACGTGATCCCATCTATCGTTCGCCCGTGACACCGTCAGATTTGTCATTTCCGACTCTCGATCCGACTGTATCGACAGGGTTTGAGTATGTAGATCCGTTGTCGTCCGAATGAATGTCTATTGATTCAGCTGGTGTATGGATTATAGTGATGAGAACATTTATATTTATAGTGTAAATATGAGTAACCCATTAATGTATATTAATTTTCTCACCAACCATTTGTTGAGATCGAGAGTATACCAGGGTTATCACAATGTAGATGGAGAGTCCTGTTTTGAGTCTACTTGTTCGGTCAGCCATTGAATGCCATTGCATGTGGTTTAGGTTTCAATGAATCGCTAAACGCGTTCTCTAGAAGTCATTCAATGCCATTTGGTTGTTTGCTGACTATATTCATCTATAACGGTAAGAAACCATCAATACCCTATTTCTTTTTTTTTTCCCCTTTTTTTATGTATTTTTTGTTCGGGCATTTCAATTTTTTATTAATATTTAATTATATATATATTTTAATGTATAACTGTTTTAAGGTTAACTTACACATTTAGTCCTTGAACGACCAAATTTGTATACATTTGGTCTCTAAACGCATTCTCAGGAAGTCATTCAATGCCATTTGGTTGGTCCTTGAACGGTCTTTAGGCCTCACGTTTTCAATTTTGTGTCCAATATGTACTTGAAATAAAACAATCTGAGATGCACTCTCGATCTAGTTGGTCTAAATCGAGTCACATGTACTAAATATAACTCTCAAGGAATGCACATCCCGAAAGACGTATCCCGAAGGAAATTGTATTCGACTGGCATCACAGGAAGTCGAGACTCTCGATCTCAGATGAACCGCACAACGTAGGTCGCACTCTCGATCTAGTCGGTCTAAACAAAGCCACGTGTACTAAATATGACTCTCAAAGAACACACATCCCGGAAGACGTATCCCGAAGGAAATCGTATTCGACTGGCATCACGAAAAATTGAGACTCTTGGTCTCGGATGAACCGCGTAACATTTAGGTCGCACTCTCGATCTAGTTGGTCTAAACCAAGCCACATGTACTAAATATGACTCTCAAGGAACGCACATCCTGGAAGACGTATCCTGAAGGAAATCGTATTCGACTGGCATCACGGGAACTGGAGACTCTAGGTCTCGGATGAACCGCGCAACATTTAGGTCGAACTCTCGATCTCGTTGGTCTATCCCGAATCACGTCTACTACATATGACTCTTCCAAAAAATCCATAGCATTTCAATATTCTTTGTAATTTTTTGGATTGACAAATGCCTGGAATTCGGTGGATTAGGCGAATCGCTCAACAGTGTGAGTTCGATCGATTAGGCGAATCGGTTGACATTGTGAGTTCACTTGTAACCAGGTCTTTTTTTCATTCACCAATATAGTTGTTCTCATTGTAACATTCCATCGCTTAATATTATGGCATTTGTTCTCAAAACCCAACCCGAGGATCATTTTTCGGTTGCAATAACATGTTGTTCACATCTAATAAAGACCATTAACATCATCAAGCAGAAGCTGAACCTATCTCAGATGGTTTTGTTTCGATAAACATGTTTTGGACACTTCATGGACACATCTATTATTTTCAATGGGCAGTTTATCCATTACTTTCTCCTCCAAGAGGTCGTGGATAGCAGACCCGATATAATGAGTTTCCACATACTAAGTAAAGTGGTATCGTTTGGGAAGAGGGAGTTTGACCTGGTTACTAGATTAAGAAATTACGTTCGGTATGTGCGGAAGAATGTCTCGAACAACAGGTTGAGAGTTAATTATCTTAAGAACTTAAGTAGTATGAAGTGTTCTGAGTTGTACGAACTATTCCCGAAGTTGAGATTCGAAAGTGACAATGATGCAGTCAAGATCGCTCTGTTTTATTTATCGAGTTGGTGATGCTAGGACGAGAAATGAAACAGCTTGTAGACATGGCACTGCTATGTGTCATTGATGACCGAGATTCATTCTGTAACGAAAATTGAGGGAAACTGATTTTCGACAAGACAATGAAAGGATCTAAAAATACAATTCGTGGGAAGGCAACCTCTTACAAGAATAAAAAGAGCAAGAAACCCAAAAATACACATTGTACGGGTTCCCTCATGCATTTCAGGTAAGTGTCTTCCAATAGATTCGACCGAATTCGTTTTCCAATACTAACATCACATATGTGTTAACAGGTATGGGCGTACGAAATTGTACCCTCTTTGACAAATCGTGTACTTAACGAATTGGCTATCCCACGGATACATAGGTGGTCATATACTCATTCACCATCGTACATAATGCTCATGCAGGAAGTATTTACCTCTCCTACGGTATGCGTTAGTACTATTTTTTGTCACACTTGATATATTATCATATATTCCCTTGTCCTGTTCTGAAATTTGTTGTGCATGCGATTGTTACAACTGAGCTTGTACCAACTGATATGGAGATAAAATACATGGCTCGAGTGCTTGAGGCCCCTCGACTGCAGACTTCACTCGGGTCCCCCTGCAAGACGAACATCAATCCACACCCATACCGAATGTAGTAGTTGCCTCTCCTGCTCAAGGGGAAGATGTGTGTTTTGATCATAAATTGGAGGAAAAGTGATCATTACGAATACACCTAACGATAATAACGCTAGTACGCATGGAACATGTGAATGTCGTACGTTGATCCCACCAATATGCCACCAGATATCAGAATTACGGAGCGATTTGAAAAACATTCAGGAAGGCATGGGTGCACTCAACACTAACGTATAGGAAGTTCGACAATTTGTCATGCAGTTACTGAGCAATCACACAAATCAGACGTACGTAGATCAGTTGAGGTCACGTGTGGTCCGACAGGAAATGATATTAACATATTCATTGATACATCCCTTCAACATGTGAATGTTGTAGACAACCATGATGAACCTGAAACCAATGCGACCACCATACATGTTGAGGATACAGAGTTAGGGGTAGATGTTTGTATGGAATCTCAAATCAATATAGCTGAAGAGGGTATGACACAAGTGACAAACATGCCCACGGTTGATGCGGCTGATAGGTTGAAGACTGTTGATGACGATAATGCATGTTTGGAGCGGTCCCGACACATATCAATCGACAATGACAAGATTCTTGACCAAACGGTGTTGTTGTCCGACGATGTTGTTTGTGTAAGTACTGACCCCCAACTTGTCTTACAATACCGTATCCACATCACGACTAACTCAGTTCACCATGTAGGATCGATCAGTGCATCGTGTTATTAACAAATGTCTTCTATTGCAAAAACCAGAGGTATGTACATTAGACAGCTTTCCGTTACACGTATTCGTATGTATTTGATAGCACACAAAATGTGCTATCCTTAGGCTTAATTATTGCTAGTTTTATGATGATTTCAGGGCTTTTACGTGTTTAATTCATTCAATTTCAGGTGACGAGCTAAAACGAAGCTCTTGGAGACAATTTGGATCACTGGGATCAAAACGAGGCTATTTGGAGCTAAAAAAATACCAATTGGAAGAGAAAGAACCAATCCAAGCATGATGACCCGAGGCGATGGCGTTGCAACGCTGAATGTGCAGTCAAGACGCGTTGAAGACCCCAGGCGATAGCGTTGCAACACTGCCTAGCAGCGTCGCAACGCTATCTCGATAAGAAGGCATGCACGAGGAACCGCACAGCGGGTGTTGCAACGCTGTCTCGCAGCGTCGCAACGCCATTTCGACAAAGAGCGCGCACGTTAGGGTAGCGGCGTTGCAACGCTGCCTTCAGCGTTGCAATGCCATCGATTATTTACTTAAGTGCCAACCGCCTAGGGCACAGCGTTGCAACGCTGTCCCTATCGTTGAAACACTGTGCCGATAATACCTATAAAGACAACATGTTATTTTCATTACAAGGGGAGTCGAATTTGGTAGTTTTTAGCCCTAATTTCGAAATACACTTTGTAAGAAGAGAGAAAAGAGCATTTTTTGCCAAAGCATTCGTGGAGGTTCGAGATCGAAGACGGGAGCTCGGAGACGAAGAACCGACATCGACATCTAAGTTTAATTTCCTTTTCTTTCCATTTGTAATAGCGTTCTAAGACGTTTTCTACTTGTTTAGTTTGATTTTCATGTGATTTAGAGTAGCTAAACATTGTAGTTAGGATTTGATTTGCTTGTTATGACTTTATTACTATGTATTGAAGCATGTTTTATCTTTATTTTTGGCAATTTGTTCGTTATATTTCAATTTGTTGATTTAAGTGGACTCGAGAGATAAAGCTTAAATTAGATCAAAGTTGTCAAAACCTTGAGAAATCTGGCATGAGAATGACCTGGAAATCTTAGGGAAACACATAAAGAAGTTGCTTAAAGCCGTGCATGCTTAGATTTTATATGGAGACTATAGGATTTATTGTATGTGCGAGGCTCTTGAGAGATCGAGAGACTTTCTTGAGTAATTTACTTCTTGTTTATAAATTCATCTCATTGGTTCAATGCATGTGTTAGTTAGATCATTAACTTGTATAATCACTTCCTTAAAATCTATCAATTCGTGTCTCCACATGTTTGTTTGTTTGTTTGTATTTACTTCAACCAACTATCCATGTTATGTTTCTTTAGCTAAAATTGAGAATTAATACCTTAGTAATTAATTAATCTAGAAACTCATTCCCGAGGACGATACTTGGACTCATAAATCACTATACTAAAACTTGACCCGTACACTGCGGTATTGCAATATCATAAATTTTGCAGCAACAAGTTTTTGGCGCCGTTGCTGGGGAATGGCGATTATTTAGATTAATTAATATTAGGAGAAAATTTGAAATTTTAGACTAAAGCTTGTTTGTTTGTCTTTCCTTAATTATTTTGTGTGATTGTTTGTTTCCTTATTTGTGTTATTTTAGTTTTGTGCGTTTTTGAGTCTTTGTTTCCTGTTTTGGTTGTGTTGATATTGTGTGAAGTCTTGTTGTGAAATTACTGATTTTTCAAGTATGACTTTGCATAATTTTGAGTTTCCACCATTCTATTGTCCCTCTCAGGACCCTAGTTTTGTGCATCATGATTTTTCTGAATACCATGTGTCTATTTTTACCATTCTGTACCTGACATATATGAAAATTCACATGAGAGTAGTTATTTAGGCACTTGGAACCAGAATTTTTCGTACCTTAACCAACCCTTAGAAAAATCTTCTCTGATGGACCAATTGGCTGAATACACATTAGAATTGAAATTGAAAAATTTGATCCATAGTGAATTAGAGAGGTTGGATAGGTTAGAAACTGAGGTGGTAGGACTTTGAGAAATAGTACAGGATAGAGCTCAATATCTTAACCAGCTAGTAGTTTCCCTTAAGGCCTTACAGGAACAATTTCTTATCCTTACCACTCAGGAGGTGCCACCTAGGAAGATTTGTTAAGAAGATAATGAGGATAGTTTGGGGGAGACTGAGGCACACCATGATCAGGTTAGTGAGGAGGACACTGGTGATACACTTAGTTCCACAGGAGAGATCCAGGTGATAGAGTTAGAGACTGAGAAGTCTTCTTTTATTTTATCCCCAAAAATTTCCTTTATTTTTGGTAACCATTTGTCTTACACTCACGAGTCCTGCTTTGATTTCAGTTCTTTTCTTTTGAGAAATAAAAATCCCAAAAATAATTTTCTGTCTGGGGCTGAAGAAAAACAGGATAGCCTTTTAGACTTAGAAGGCTACATCGATTCGAGCAAGAAGGGCCCGAAGAAATATGAGCAATTTTATGTGCCCTAATAAGTCACCATCTAGCTAAAGACGTTAAAGAAAGCGCTTCTTGGGAGGCAACCCAAGTTTTATGTTTTATGTCTTTATTTTTTGTATTATTTTCTAGTTGTTGGTGTTTTTCTATTTTTATCTAATTTCTTTCTTTTTGTTCCTCCAGGTGTATGCCTAAAGGGAGAGCTGCAGACTTGCACCTTTTTTATCCTGAGATCGAGAGGACCTGTAGGAGACTCCTAAGGGAAGGAAGAGCAGAAACACAGACTATGGCTGATCAGGAGCTCATCAATAACCCTAAACCTATCAGGGAGTATTTCCAACCTGTGTTTAATACTGAGCAGGCTGGAATAGTCCATGCCCCTATCAATGCTAATAATTTTGAACTTAAGACAGGGTTGATACAAATGGTTAGAGAAGGTGCTTTCAGAGGCTTAGCCACAGAAGATCCCAACTCTCATCTTCAAAACTTCTTAGAAATCTGTGGTACAGTTAAAATGAATGGTATCTCTGCTGATAGTATTCGCTTACGTCTTTTTCTTTCTCTTTGCAGTGCGTGAGCCAAAGAATGGCTAGGGTCCCTTCCTCGTGGAGTATCACTTCTTGGGAGGAGTTGGCCCAAGCCTTCATGACCAAATTCTTTCCACCAGAAAGGCATGCAGTTAAGGACTGAGATTGGAACATTCAGGCAGCAGGAGGGAGAGCAACTATTCGAGGCCTTGGAAAGGTATAAGGACATGCTCAGGAGGTGCCCACAGCATGGCTACCCAGAATGGCTCTAGGTACAATTGTTCTATAATGGACTGGAAGGTAAGACCAGGACCATCCTGGATGCCACTGTTGGAGGGGCTTTCATGGTGAAGACTGTGCCAGAAGCATGTGCCCTCCTGGAGGAAGTGTCAACTGCCAGCTACCAGTGGCCTACAGAAAATGACAGATCTAAGCCAGTAGCTAGATTAATCTAGTAATTAATCTAGAAACCCATTTTCGAGGACGATACTTGGACTCATAAATCACTATACTAAAACTTGACCTGTACACTACGGTATTGCAATATCATAAATTTTGCAGCAACAGTATTGCGTGTGGCTTATTATTCCTATTGTAGCCTAACCTTCTGGATGACGATGAGGGTGCATGCTTGAATACAGACATAAATGTATCAGCTTCAATCGTCACTAGAAGTAAGAAGACCATGGAGACATGGAATCTATGTACTCCATATATCGATATTCGTCCGGGTAATAACCGATAGAAGGTGAAGGTGTAGAATCCAATTCAAAACATACCTACACACTACGATCAACGATTTCAACGATGGTTGGACGACCCACGATGTGACTTAGAGATACGTAAAACAATATTTGCGTATTAGAAACAGGATTGGTTCATACGACTACTCACCCCAGATCATCTTACAGACGATGAGGTACTGGATTCTAACTGGCGTACATGTTACAAAAAAATAACACATGAATTACATTACTTTAACTACCGTTGTTGCAGACGATAGACACATTATTCCTATTCGTGAGGAAAACGCAACCACGTGAACCAAAATCTTTGGATCACAAGAGAACTCGTCAGCACCTCCCTCTCTAGGACACTCGTCAGCGCCAAGGGTAACTGACACAGAAGGGTGAGCTCCCCCTCTTCTTGAGTTCATGCTTCCCACCGTGGACAGGATAAATCCCCCGAGTCCTCCATGGACTTCACGGATTGTGGAAGCTTGGGGTAGTCACGTAAGGCTTATGGCCCCGAAATAAGGCATAGGCAACACCTTTGCCTTTGTGACGAAACCGGCACCATCGATCACTGTAGTCCTCCTTCCTTCGTGTCAATCGGGGTAAACTACCGCAGCTTACCCTCAAGGGACCGAGCTTTTAAGACTGACTGTTGACACACCAGTCAGCCCCGCGCCCACTACCTAGTTGTTGGTGGCAACAACTGCAAAGTGCCAATCCTGTGGTCCTCTTCAGTAGTGTCGTCAGCGAGTAGCGCGTTCAACTTCTCTTTCTTTGGACAGTCACTAACTTTGTGTTGCCCTTTACATAGGAAGCAACGCAAGTTGTTGATGTTGTCGTAGTGAGAGCTTGAAGACTTGCCGTCCTTCTCGTCTTTGTTGCTTGGGCTCGCATAGAACCCTTGTTTCTTCTTCTCCTTGGGCTTCTTGCCGTCCCCCTTCTTCTTCTCAAGGAGGCCTATTTATAATGTTTGGGGAAGGTGGTTATTCGAGGGTCACCCCACTACATACGTGGGTGGATGGTGGGAGGTTGTTCCAACTAGCTTAGTGGTGGTGGGTTGGTTAGTCCCACTACTTTGGACATAGTGGGTGGTCATTCCCACTACCTTCGACATAGTGGTTGGTTGTTCCCCCTATTTTCAGAGGTCATGTCCCACGATCTAGTTAGTTATTGTAACCATCAATAACCAACGCTCCATGTTCATCCTCACTTCTCCTCTATAAATACCCACCAAACGATAGCTCCATCACCTTTCATTCAGCCACACGATCCACCAAGTGCCCTTGATCGTCTCGTGTCAAGCCGCCGCGCCTCTAGCAATCTTCTGCCAAAACCGCCTCTCAAAATGGTTGTTTTGAGCCTTCCGATCAGGTGACTTTCTTCCTTTGGTGTCTTCGATTCCCAACCATCTAAGAATGAGCCAACACGGCCCTTCTTGTGGATGAAACAAACATTCCACGCCATTCTCGCCAAAATCGTCGAGCCCGCCGCTCGCGAGGCCGGGCGTGCGGCCCGGAATCTCCCCTCGGGCACGCAGGAGTGCGCGCAGACTCCTCGCCTGCGCCTAACGCGCGCGACACCTGACGCTGGTGTGCGCGTGCCTCCCGCCACACGGCGGCGCGCTCACGCGGCGTCCCGCTTAACGCGCGCGCGGCTGCTTGCTCGTCGACTTTCGCGTCGCGCGCGCACCGTCCTCTGCCGAGATCGCGTCGTGCGTCGCGCGCGCGCCTCTCTGCCTCTGTCTTGCGCGCACGATCTCCGCGCTACAGGGCCATGTGCGTACGTGCCACCTGCACCGCATGCGCCCAGCCGTTGCCCAACCCGTCTCCGGCCGGGTGGATTGTCGCGCCGCCCACAGGCGTCTTTGCGCCAGACACTTCGCGTCTTTGGCGGCGTCGAGGCCCTCGCCAACCTCGCATTGTCCTTCCGCCCTCTCGTGTGTCTCGCGGCCGCGCCGCCCTCGTCGTCGGATGCCGGGCCGCGCCTTGCGGCTCTTGTCCGCCTGTCACCTCGCCTGCGCCTTGCTTGCTTGTTCGCCTCGCGACTCCTCGCCGCTCGACTTCCCGTTGGCCCTGTGTCACCCGCGCCAACAGGTTTGTGCTACCCTCGTAGCACCGCGCGTAGGCCACCGACCCACGCCATGCTCCATGTGCCCCGCCGGCCTCTGCCGATCCGTGCTTGTCTTACGCGGTCAATGCTAACCTCGTAGCATGTGTCATCCTGACTGCCGCCCGTGCGACATTGCAGACTACACGTCCCCGACACTCCGAGCATCATTTGGCTAACCTCCCGTTAGCCTCAAGTGTGCCACGCATCACCCGCCACCGGGCCACTCTGTGCTTCGAGACTCAGGGGTGTGACAAACCTCCACCACCTAAGCTGCTCAACGTCCTCGTTGAGTCTGGGCGTCCCTGTGCACCTACGGGACAAGCTATTGACATCACCCGTCACACAGCTTCCTTAGTATGGGTCTCGAACACTTACATGTCACCGACATGTGTTGTGCCATGTGTATGGCTGATTTTCACACATGCACCTTGTGCACTGGTCCTCGTCACGCACTAGCGTACCGCCCCTTTGCCTACGAACGCTTCCTTGGATCCTCTCCTCGCCCATCCGTACGGTCAGTCCGGCAGCGTGCACAAGCCTTACTCCTTGTGCTCATGCTTCTTCCGAGTGTCTACAACCCCAGTCGCTCCCGCAGCGTTTGAGTGTGGTATTGGGTTGCCCCTCGGACACATGCCCTTGGGCCGCCGCCCAGCGTGTGCCAGCCTCCATGGCTCCTCGCCTGTGTAGGCCATTCCCCTACACTATGGATGTCACGGTGTTCTGCTCACACACCAATGGAAGTCGTCCCGACTAGACGCATCACTTCCGATATGGATTCGTCCCATATCAATGCTCGCAGCTCGTACGAACATACTCAAATACCACATTGAGTCTTCCAATGACACCGCGTCACTGGGTGTGGTCACTTGCAACGTACTGCTACGGGTTAAGCTAGCGTCAGGCAATCCGTTCCTGCTCCAGTGGAGTCGAATGAGCATCCCTTCCATGCCTGCGAGTGTTCGTAAACTCGATCCCTCAAAACGCAACCACATGAACCAAAATCTTTGGATCACAAGAGAACTCGTCAGCACCTCCCTCTCTAGGACACTCGTCAGCGCCAAGGGTAACTGACACAGAAGGGTGAGCTCCCCCTCTTCTTGAGTTCATGCTTCCCACCGTGGACAGGATAAATCCCCCGAGTCCTCCATGGACTTCACGGATTGTGGAAGCTTGGGGTAGTCACGTAAGGCTTATGGCCCCGAAATAAGGCATAGGCAACGCCTTTGCCTTTGTGACGAAACCGGCACCATCGATCACTGTAGTCCTCCTTCCTTGGTGTCAATCTGGGTAAACTACCGCAGCTTACCCTCAAGGAACCGAGCTTTTAAGACTGACTGTTGACACACCAGTCAGCCCTGCGTCCACTACCTAGTTGTTGGTGGCAACAACTGCAGAGTGCCAATCCTGTGGTCCTCTTGATGAGTGTAAATCGCCAAGTAGCGCGCTCAACTTCTCTTTCTTTGGGCAATCACTAACTTTGTGCCGCCTTTACATGTAAGCAACGCCGCCGCTTGTTGATGTTGTCGTAGTGAGAGCTTGAAGACTTGTCGTCCTTCTCGTCTTTGTTGCTTGGGCTCGCATAGAACCCTTGTTTCTTCTTCTCCTTGGGCTTCTTGCCGTCCCCCTTCTTCTTCTCAATGTAAGAAGCCGAAGAGGATGAAGGCTTGAAATCCGCAAGGGCATCTGCTGCAGCAAAGGCAGAAGGTAAGTTTTTCACTCCTTGCCTACGAATCTCCATCTGCTCCCATGGTTGTAATCCTGAAATGAAGTTAAACATCTTGTCCTCCTCGGCCATCCCACTGATGTCGAGCATCAAGGAACTAAATTCCTTGACATAGTCACGGACAGATCCTACTTGCTTCAATTTCTTTAAGGCATCGCGTGCCGCCCATGCTGTGTCGCAGGGAATAAATTGATCCTTCAGCTCCTTCTTCATTGACTCCCAGAGAGTGATCTTGGGTCTACCAGCATTTTCGTCATCAAATGAGCGAGTACGCCACCACAACTTGGCGTCTCCAGTGAGGTACATACTTGTTATGCTCACTCGAGTCTCGCTAGGGATCTTCGCAGCCTTGAAGTATTCCTCCATATCCCAAAGAAAGTTCTCCAATTCTTTGGCATCCCTCGAACCTGTAAATGTGGAGGGTTCGGGGATCTTTACCTTCGAACTAGGTGTCTCTCTAGTCGGCGCCACCACCATGGCCCTCTTGACTAGAGTCAAGTCATCGCGCGTAGTCTCGAGATCCGCCTTCATGGCGTTCATGTTAGCCATTATGCCGGAGGTAAGGCTCCCTATTTTCGCCATAAGGATGTCGAGCCGCTCCTTGGTTTGCTCCATGAAGCACTTTACCACGACTTCTAGTGAGTGGATCCGCTCTTCATGCAGCCTTGTGATCTCCACCAACGGTGGGGAATCTTCTTCTAGAATGGCTCCCAAATAGTCCTCCAACCGACTAACTCGATCTCTCAATGTCTCGGACATGGAAATTGACTTCCAACGTGTTCTTTCGAAAAATGAGAAAAAGTAGAAGAGAATTTCGCTAAAGGTAAAATCACACAAACCGTAGGTGTTGTGAACCCCGAGCTTCAGCGAATTTCGGCCTCGAGCTTGAACCAATTTGGACGAACCCTGGTTCAACTTTGCCAAACTTTGCTTGAAGGTAGCCTGGCGGAATGGAGCCATGGCCTGAATGCAACCTGTCTCTGATACAACTTGTCAATACAAGGCTTCTTCCCGCGGAAGACATCATTGTACGATGAGATGTGTGGAGGGTGACACCGAACAGATCTGGTGTACATATGGTCAAGGGATGGAAATTTGCTCAAATACGTGATGGGAGAACAATCGGACTATGTCATACCATAGGTAGTGTGTGAGTCCATTTACCTATCGTACAACATCAAAGGTGTTCAGTGGGTGACAGTTAAGATAGATATGTCAACAGGGAGATTGTTGGTATGAGATTCCCTAATGCAATTGACATCTGATGCTAACATCATCTCCGAGTTAGATAATATGTGGGTGATCATTCCTGCAGTCCTACATAAAGCAGGTGTACTAGCCACTCACCCGAAGTTGAGAATGACCCCCTGGCCTGTACTTTGAGTGCCATCAACCCCACAACAGTTAGGACATGGAGACTGCGAAATATTTGCAGCTAAGTTTTTTGAATATGATGTAACTAAATCTTGTATGGATACACTAACACAACATAACATGAATTTCTTTATAAGGCAATTTGCATGCTAGATATAGGCGAACACACCTTTTTTTAAGATATTGTAAATCTTCGGTTATGTCAAATACAATGTTGATGTTTGGTTCACGTCGTACATTTTCTGAATTCCAAATTTTTAACAATGATTAGTTACCAACACAACTACCTTGCTAATTTAAGCTAGGCATCTATCTTCTAGAGCATTCATACTTGAATCCCTAAAGAGGATTCAACTCATGATTAAAGCAAAAGAAAACATAATTTTAGTTACTGGAAATATAAAGGAAAATTAACAAAGAGAAACGAAAAATAAGGTAAATTGAAAAGAAGAAATTACTTAATGGAGCATTCAAAAAGCTTTCGGGTTTCCCCTTTTTATTCAAGAACAGAAAAGAAACCAAGTACCAAATCGTATTAACTTCAACGGAATTACAATAACTTGTTCGAAAGGTAGATGTGCAGAAAGTAAAGAAAACTAAACATAACTGATAGCTCCCTATGCTAATCGATTTCTACCCACACTTGGGTTGAAAATCTTCACCTCCACTACTTTCGTAAGGAGGGATTAACCAAGGGTTTTACAAGTGATAAATGAATTTAAAGTTGCTGAAAAAATTAACTAAAAAGTTATTGTAATAAAACATAATTAAAATGGAAAAAACAGAAAGTAAAAGTGGAGAGAATTTGGTCTTTCGACCTCTAGCTCGCCTCCCTCAAACCCTAAAGTTTCATCCTTTTTATAGGCGGTGCAAGTAGGGTTTCTCTCTCAAAATCAACCATTGATTCGTGGGTAGTTGATTGGGCATGATTCTAGGTCATATTTTTTTCAAGAATGAATGAGAATCTCCCAAAATATTGAAGTTCCTAGATTTGGAGGCGTGTCCCGAATTTTGGGGCGTGTTTCTGAAATCCAGAATTTTTGTCAGGAACTTTATCCAACAATTTGTCTTGATTCTATCTTGCTTATCTGGTTACTTTGCTAGATAAAATTGTGGCTGCAATTTCCTTGTTATTTTTCTCTGCTCTTCTTTTCCTTCAAAAAACATACTGAATTTGCTTACTCTCTAACAATTTTTACTCATTTCTTATTTTTTCCAAATTTTCGTAAGCTTTAGAGATTTTTCTACCAAACGATACTTTTAGCTTGCCATACAATAAATAATTGGAATAAATTAGACAAAAATGACTAAATTAGAAAAAAAATGACTAAGTTTAGATATAAATAATCCTCATAAATGAGAATTATCATACTTCCACTATGAATGCATGCCGCGGAAGATGTATTCCGAATGAAATCGTATTCGACTAGCATTATAAGAAGCTGAGACTCTCGGTCTCGGATGAGTTGCGCCACATATATGTCACACTCTTGATCTCGTCGGTCTAAACTGAAGCACGTCCACTGACTCTATACGAATGCACGTCTCGGAAGACGTATTTCGAATGAAATCTCGATTTGCATCACGAGAAGTCGAGACTCTCGGTCTCGGATGAGCCACACCACATATATGGCGCATTCTCAATCTCGTCGGTCTAAATCGTATCACGTTAACTACATATGACTCTTTATGAATGCACACCCCAAAAGATGTATTCTGAATGAAATCGTATTCGACCAGCATTACGGGAGTCGAGACTCTCGGTCTCGGATGAGTCGTGCCACGTATATGTCACACTATCGATCTCGTCGGTCTAAACCAAACCACGTCCACTACATATGACTCTATATGAATGCACGTTCTGGAAGACGTTTTCCGAATGAAATCATATTCGACTAGCATCAAAATACTATATGTTAGAAATATAAGAACACAATAATACATGCTAGAAATGCAAACAGTTAGAAATACAATTTAACGAAATGTCATACAATATAAGAACACAATATTACATATTACAAGACCAAAATATTACATGTTAGAAATACAAACAATTAGACCACAATTATATTGCATACTGGGTGCGAAAAAACTTTATGTTATCCTGATTCAATGTGGATAAGTCCGACCCCGTAACTAAGTACTCTAAAAATTTGGCACAAAATATTCCACACTCCTTCAACCCAGTCGTCTGTCGATCAACATCGTATGGTCGTGAAATCACCCGCAGTGATTTGGTAACGACTTGATCCCGATTAGGCATGTTGCTACAACGAAGTTACCGCTCAACAGATCCAATCCCAGCAACACCCAATGTTCTCGTATGATGAGGGGAGCGTAAACGTAATCTATATTGTACCATGTCGGACAATAATGTGGATAGACCCCAAGCACATAGTCGACGAAGGTATGATCGCTTGACCATGCAGTACATGCAGATTTGTCATCTTTGTTTATGATGTCTTTGAATATCCCTTCGCGGTTCCTCAAATGATCCTACACGTTGCGGTAATTAGTTAGAATGTATAACATTTAAAATGTCAAGAGTGCACGTACAAAACATATCAGTAGTTAAAAATATGTATACGTATACATACCAATGCACTTGAAGGGATGACGGTGAATCGATTGATGGAGATCGAATCCCCTTGAGCAGCAGAAACGTGTTTTGGAATCGTAATTGCAAGTTTGTTTTGGTTGAAAAACAAAAAAAACAGTACATTAGGAAAAACAGAACAAGCATACATTTCCTAATCTAATTAGGCATGGAACCAATCATGCAAACACATGTTGTTTAGACATTAAACTAAAAGGATATAGATGATTACCTTTGTAGTTTCAATTCAACAACTCATTGCTCCAAATGTGCAGCAACACAGTGATAGCACACAAAATGTGCTATCCTTAAGCTTAATTATTGCTAATTTTATAATGATTTCAGAGCTTTTACGTGTTTAAATTACTCAATTCCAGGTTAAGAGCTTAAACAGAACATTGAAGAACACTGTTGAGGTGATGGCGCTGAAAATAACATCAATTGGAAGTAGAAGGATCAATCCAAGTTTGAAGACCCGAGGTGATGGCGTTGCAGCGCCATGCAAAGGGTTGCAACGCCGAACGTGCAACCTTGAAGCATTGAAGAACACTGTCGATAGCGTTGCAACGCTGCTTGCTGTCTCGATAGGAAAGCACATAGGAAGGTCGTGCAGAGGGTGTTGCAACGCTGCCTTGCAGCGTCGCAACGCCAGATCGATAGCAACGCGCGCGTTAAGGTAGCGGCGTTGCAACGCTACCCTCAGCGTTGCAACGCTGCCAACTATTTCCATATTTACCACGCGGTTAGGGTACAACGTTGCAACGCTCTACCGATTGAGGCTATAAATACAACCTTATGTTTCCATTGCAAGGGAGTCGAATTTGATAGACTTTTGACCCTATTTTCGAAACATCCCCTGTAAGAAGAGAAAAGAGAGCATTCTTGAGAGCCAAAGCGTACGTGGAGGTTCGAGATCGAAGACGGGAGCTCAGAGACGAAGGACCGACATCGACACATAAGTTTAATTTCCTTTTCTTTCAGATTGTAACTCCGTTTTAAGACGTTTTCTATACATTTAGCTTGGTTTTCTTGTGATTTAGAGTAGCTAAATGTTGTAGTTAGGATTTGACTTGCTTGTTAAGACTTATTTGCTATGTATTGAAGCATGTTTTGCTCTTATTTTTGGCAATTCGTTCTTTAACTCTTGATATTGTTGGTTTAAGTGGACTCGAGAGATAAAACTTAAATTAGAGCAAAGTTGTCAAAACTCTTAGAAGTTTGGCATGAGAATGACCTAGAAGTCAAAGGGAAACATATAAATAAGTTGCTTAATGTCGTGCATGTTTTAAATTTCTTAAGGAGACTTAGAATTTATGTATGTGCGAGGCTCACTAAGAATCGAGAGATTTTCTTGAGTATTCTACTTCTTGAGAATAAAGAAGTTGCTTAATGTCGTCTTTGTTGGGATTTGTGCCCCAAACTTATGTAATTTTGATCAAATAAATAAAGAGTTATTTGTTTTGGTAAAATTATATTCTTACTTTATAAATACAATAAACTAAGCTCCAAGGTAATAATGTATCTTGAACATCAGTGTAGTAGATACTATTTGGATTGTGTTCAAGAGTATAACCTAAATGGTCAATGGTATAAGAATAAGGTTGGAAACCTTATTCTGGTAACACCATGGATGCGACACACTTTGTAATTAGTACAAATAAGGTAATCCAACTCATTCATGTGGTTTACATGCGAGTGGGGGCATCCTGTATAAAGAGTTCATACAAGACCGGACTGCAAATTATTAGTCTAACTAGTATAACGCCGTTAACAGGATAAGACTGATAATTTATAGATGGTCATTCGTGACTCGACCTAAATCTTGAGCAAGTTAAGAACTCATGCTTATAGGGGTTTGTCCTTAGACTAGTATGGGTGAGAGTGACCTGTAGCCGATTCAATCAGCCTACCTTATCAGGGACAGAACCTCGTAGGTAGCTGGGGACTTAACTATGCAAGATGAAATTCACTCATTCCTACACTAAGGAATTAGATAGGTTGTTCCCTTAAGAACTGAGTCCAGGTCTTGAACAACGGGGCCCCACCCTCTAAATTGGCTTAAGAGGGTATGCGTTTATGGTAGGACCATAGACTTGTTGTTCATTAGAGGATCAGTGGTGTTTAATGAACAAAGAGGTAATCGTAGGGGTAAAACGGTAATTTGACCCAACTGTGATTACGAACAACCTGTGAAGGGTCGACTCATGAGTAATGATTATATCAATGGACACAATATAATCTACAGTGAGGAGAGTGCAACTACAAGTCTATAGTGGAGTGACTTGTAGTTAATGAATATTGATTAACTGGATCAAAGAGTTTGATCAGTTAATCTCACATCATTGGAGCTCTTGAACTGTAGGTCCATTAGGTCCCTCCGTTGGCTCAACGTGGTAATATTGAGGGTATAAAGTTAGGAATGAAATTGAAGAGTTCAATTTCATATATGAGGTATTATATCAATTATATGTGATATAATTGATATAATATATAGTTTTAATGTGAATTAGATTCACATATTAACTATATACTAATGAGAGAATGAATGAGGGATAAGATGGTAATTTCTATCCTATTTCCCTATAAGTAGTTGCATGAGATGCAACTTTGGAGGTTAAGGCTTTTTGACAAAACCCTAGTATTCTCTCAAATTGTGTTAGAAAGAGTTCCAAACACAATTCCATAAGATCACCTCACCTCATCCTAAAGGAACTCACCTTCCTCCCTCACCTAGAGAACAACGAAGAAGATCTGGTGGTGGAACTTTACAAGGTTCGAGTTGTTGCTGAGATCGTGATCTATTGAGGAGGGATTCGTGAAGAAAGTAATCTTCAAAGGTAATTTTCTTGTTGTCCTATGTAGAATTACATGCTTAATCTTATATGTTTTGTTATTGATTGAAATCTATGTAACAAAGTAAAGAACACGCGATTCACAATCACTTCCGCTGCGGGATTCGATCCCTTCAATTGGTATTAGAGCCCAATTGTGTTCTTGATTTTGTTCTGGATTTATCAAGAACAAAGGTGGGATTTACTGTTTTTCATATGATGAATGAACGGTTTGCAAATTAGATGTTTTCGTTTTTGGCACCATAGATTTATAATTTTATTTCATTGAATCGTTCAATGTAAGGGCCCGGTGTTTTAGGCAATTTCAATTTTAAATCGAGTCTGTAAGTTCGTCGATCGAGGTAAAGTGGTTGTCAAGAAGAACGGAGCAAAAACGAGCAAAAAATACAAAAGGGAGCTTACTGTTCTGTGTGCAGTGTTGCAACGTTGTTCATCAGTGTTGCAACGCCATTGAGGCGGAATTCAGGCTGCAAGGAGACGCAACGTTGCTGAAGGGAATCGTAGTCCCCGCAGCGGAAGCGATTGCGAATCGCGTGCTCTTTATTTAGTTGCAATGGAAAATTCATGAACATAAAACATGGATTAAGCATAAAATATAGAAATGGACAACAAGTATATTACCTCTGAAGAACCTTTCTTCAAGTGCTCCTCTCTCCACGGTCACGATCTCAGCAACAAGAACTTGAACGATCACCGACACCACCACCGGATCTTCTCCGTTGTTCTCTAGGTGAGGAGGAAGGTGGGTTCCCTTTAGGAGTGGTGAGGTATTTTGTGAGAGAGTGTTGTGTTTTGGAACTCTTCCAACAACACAACAAGGAGGCTAGGTATTCTTTCTCAAAAAACTTTTACCTAGTTGCATCTCATGCAACTATATATATAGGGGAATGGTATGGAAATGACCATTCTACCCCTTATTTAATCTCTCTTTAGTATATAGTTTATATATGAATCTAATTCACATTAAAACTATATATTATATCAATTACATCATATATAATTAATATAACTCCTCATGTATGAAATTGAACACTTCAATTTCACTCTTAACTTTATGCCATGAATATTACCATGTTGAGCCAACGGAGGGATCTAATGGACCTATAGATCATGAGCTCCAATGATGTGAGATTAACTGATCAAACTCTTTGATCCAGTTAATCTATATTCATTAACTACAAGTCACTCCACTATAGACCTGTAGCTGCACTCTCCTCACTGTAGATATTATTGTGTCCACTGATATAGTCATTGCCCATGAGTCGACCCTTCACAGGTTGTTCGTAATCACAGCTCGGTCAAATTACCGCTTTACCCCTATGATTACTCTTTGCTCCTTAAGGACCACCGATCCTCTAATGAACAACAAGTCTAAGGTCCTACCTTGAGACTCATACCCTCATAGAGGCGGGGCCCCCGTTGTTCAAGACCGGAGTCGATTCTTGGGGAACGACCTATCTAATTCCTCGATGAGAGGAATGAGTGAATTCCATCTTGCGAAATTAGTTTCCCGACTACCTACGAGGTTCTCGTCACGAGAAGGTAGGCTTATTGAGTCGACTACGAGGCCACTCTCACGCATACTAGTCTGAGGACAAACCCCTATAAGCGGGAGTTCTTAATTTGCTCGAGATTCGAGTCAAGTCACTAATGACCATCTATAAATTACTAGTCTTATCCTCATTAACGATGTTATACTTGGTTAGACTAATAATTTGCGATCCATCTTGTATGAACTCTTCATACAGATGCCCCCACTTGCATGTCAACTACATGAATAAGTTGGATTACCTCATTTGTACTAATTATAAAGTGGGTCGCATCCATGGTGTTACCAGAATGAGGTTTCCAACCTTATTCTTATACCATAGACTATTTAGGTTATAATCTTGAAGTCAACCCAAATAGTGTCCACTACACTGATTTCAAGATAAACGTTATAACCTTGGAGCTTAGTTTATTGGATTTATAAAAGCAAGACTGTAATCTTTTCAAAACAAATAACACTTTATTTATTTGATCAAAATTACACAAGTTTAGGGCATAAATTCCGCTATATTATTGAAGTGGGCAATCAGATTGAGAACATGTTCTCTCACCGATGTACCTTCCTTCATACGTGGGTTATAAACGAATTTTAGGGCTTCATGCCGAATTTGTTTGGACGGTTGTCTAGACAAATTTAGCACAAAATCCATGATCTCTCGAGCTGAGACCTTGCCCTCCAGCCTCCTAGCTAAAACATCAGGTATGCTAGCCAGGATATAGGCTTTTGCCTTTTCGTTGGCACTAATCCAACGGTCATACGCATCCTCAACAGCTTGAGATGCATTTTGAGCAGGAAATTGAGGACACTACTCATTGAGTACGAACTTAAGATCATGTGTAACCAAAATTATGTTGAGTCCATCCCTCCATTTCACTATGTTCTCTCCAGTTAACTTTTTCGCACCCAATAAGGAAATCATAGAGCTAGACATTTTTGCTGAAACATTTACAAACAAACTTGTATGAGTTTCTTGCTATAACTCTAATCCAATCATGTTTTAGCTAATTATCAAATGATTCCTAGGCATTTATAATTTGCAATGATACTCAGAGGTTTAGAATGTATGACACAAGGGGTAATAAAAAACACTCCTCCTCTGGATCAAGACATTCTTGACCAAAACCTAACACCAGAATAACTCTTATTCCTATAGGTTTTAGTTACCATTTTTCGGTATGAATACATACACAACTTATGTATCTCGTGAGTGTAACCCTTTGTCTTTAGATCCCAGAGTCTCGATCCAATAAAATCTGCCGAAGGGAGGACTATATTGGAAAATAGTCTAAGGAAATCTTTATCCCTTTCGGGTGTCTACTGTGTTAGATCCTCTATGATCAAGCCCTCTGAAGGAATTGTCTGGTTCAAGCCAAACTAGCAGGCTGACCATAGTGGTCTAACGGTGTAAACCGACAAAAGAGACCGTGGGTTTTGTTTTCACTAAACCTGCTCCCACTCACTATAAGTACCCTCTCCATTCACCTTGGTATTGACTCATACAAACACCATCCGAAGGGGGACGCTCCCGTTTGCGCCACGAGGCCAAGCATGAGTCTCACGGTGTGAACTTCCCGGAGATAGCGTAGGTGGAAAAAATATGTATCTCATACACTTTTTCCTCCCACTGAATACTTTAAGTCTATAGGAATCTTTCTTTGGCTAAAACCCGGCTAATGGTTTTACCTTTATCAACATAACTCTTACATTGATGATCAATATAACTCTTATATTGATTTTATCCTAAGTTTGTTAATATAACTCCTTATATTAAACCTATGATTTCTAGTTTATTAACCCCTTAATAAACCCGCTGACACTACTATAATTTATAAGACTCTCTGATTAAATTTCACTCCTGTGTCGGTTCCCAGTAGGGTGTTCCGTTTTAAATCGACTTTAATACCCCAGCCTAGACAGAACATTCCTTAGACAGAGTTCCTCTTTTAATCATAGCTTATAAATTACTTGGTTCCTAATTCTAATCTAATTAGAACTAGATAACCTAAGGTCTATTATTTCCAAGTTCTAAACAATTTAAAACTAATAATTAACCTTAGGTGACATGCATACTATGTTATAGTGCTTGATCATTCATCACATGAATAATAAAACATTCATAACATATTCATTTCATGAAAAATAATGCATGTCAATGTTGTCCAATAATTAATATAACAACCTTATATTAATTAATCATGCAAACTATATAATATAACTCCTTATATTATAAATGATGCATGAAAATGCTTAACCTAAGGTGGGATTTCTAAAATACAAGCATACACTATGCATGGCAATAATTACACAACAATTGCATAATTAAAATAGCAAAAATTAAACCAATTTTGGCACCGTAGAAATAATTTTAATTAATATAATTTAATTATATTAATTAAAATTAAAATTATTAAATATATTAACATAAAACGTTTTTATAATTAATATATATAATAAAAAATACGTTTTCTCCCGTTACTCCTCGCGTGAAACGGCTCCGGCGTTGCAACGCTGATAGTAGTGTTGCAATGCTGCTTTTGTCGTCTTCTACCGAGCGTTGCAACGGGAGGACGACGTGCAACACTACCTCCTCGCGCGCGCGCTTCTCTCGCAGCGCGCGCGCGTTACAACGCCGATGAGCAGCGTTGCACAACGCCGCACCACGACGCATAAACAACAATCTCCATTATTTTTCAGCTCGATTTCGCTCCGATCTTTTCAGCAACCGCCTTGCCTTGATCGACACGGACTTACAGACTCAATTTACAATTAAAAATGCCCAAAACACCGGGCCCTTACATTGAACATTTCAATGAAAAATTGTAAATCTAAGTGCCAAAATTGAAAACATCTAATTTCGCAAAACCGTTCATACATCTCATGCACAAAACAGTAAATCCCACCTTGTTCTTGAAAATTCCAGAACATAAATCAAGAACACAATTGGGCTCTGATACCAATTGAAGGGAATCGTAGTCCCCGCAGTGGAAGCGATTGCGAATCGCGTGCTCTTGATTTAGTTACAATGGAAAATTCATGAACGTAAACACATGGATTAAGGATAAAATACAGAAATGGACAACAAGTATATTACCTTTGAAGAACCTTTCTTCAAGTGCTCCTCTCTCCACAGTCACGATCTCAGCAACAAGAACTCGTACGATCACCGACACCACTACCGGATCTTCTCCGTTGTTCTCTAGGTGAGGGAGGAAGGTGGGTTCCCTTTAGGAGTGGTGAGGTATTTTGTGAGAGAGTGTTGTGTTTTGGAACTCTTCCAACAACTCAACAAGGAGGCTAGGTATTCTTTCTCAAAAAACTTTTACCTAGTTGCATCTCATGCAACTATATATATAGGGGAATGGTATGGAAATGACCATTCTACCCCTTCTTTAATCTCTCTTTAGTATATAGTTTATATATGAATCTAATTCACATTAAAACTATATATTATATCAATTACATCATATATAATTAATATAACTCCTCATGTATGAAACTGAACACTTCAATTTCACTCCTAACTTTATACCCTCAATCTTACCATGTTGAGCCAACGGAGGGATCTAATGGACCTATAGATCATGAGCTCCAATGATGTGAGATTAACTGATCAAACTCTTTGATCCAGTTAATCACTATTCATTAACTACAAGTCACTCCACTATAGACCCAGAGTGCACTCTCTCTCACTGTTGATATTATTGTGTCCCACCGATATAGTCATTGCCCATGAGTCGACCCTTCACAGGTTGTTCGTAATCACAGCTAGATCAAATTACCGTTTTACCCCTGTGATTACCTCTTTGCTCCTTAAGGACCACTGATCCTCTAATGAACAACAAGTCTAAGGTCCTACCTTAGACTCATACCCTCATAGAGGTGGGGCGTTGTTGTTCAAGACACAGAGTCGATTCTTAAGGAAACAACCTATCTAATTCCTCGGTGAGAGGAATGAGTGAATTCTATCTTGCGAAATTAAGTTCCCGACTACCTACGAGGTTCTCGTCACTGAGAAGGTAGGCTTATTGAGTCTGACTCATGTGCCACTCTCACCCATACTAGTCTAAGGACAAACCCCTATAAGTAGGAGTTCTTAATTTGCTCGTGATTCGTGTCAAGTTACTTAATGACTATCTATAAATTACTAGTCTTATCCTCATTAATCTGTTATCCTGGTTAGACTAATAATTTGCGATCCATCTTGTATGAACTCTTCCTACAGGATGCCCCCACTGCATGTCAACTACATGAATGAGTTGGATTACCTCATTTGTACTAATTACAAAGTGGGTCGCATCCATGGTGTTACTGAATGAGGTTTCCAACCTTATTCTTATACCATAGACTATTTAGGTTATAATCTTGAAGTCAACCCAAATAGTGTCCACTACACTGATTTCAAGATAAACGTTATAACCTTGGAGCTTAGTTTATTGGATTTATAAAAGCAAGACTGTAATCTTATCAAAACAAATAACACTTTATTTATTTTATCAAAATTACACAAGTTTAGGACATAAATCCCAACAGTTGCAACGCTCCTCCCGGCGTCCACAACGCTTGGACGATGAGGCAATGGCGTTGCAACGGCAGCACGAGCGTCTCAACGCTGAACGCATAAGCGTTTTGCCAAGCGGTCCAACGGGCAGAAACGGACGAATATTAGCATTGCAACGCTGGTATTAGCGTTGCACGCCATAGGCGTTTCAAGAGGGATCCAACGGACGAAAAACATATTTTTTTATTATATATATTAAATATAAAAATGTTTTATATTTAATTATATTTAATTTTTTAATTTTAATTAATATAATTAGTATTAGCGTTGCACGCCATAGGCGTTTCAAGAGGGATCCAACGGACGAAAAACATATTTTTTTATTATATATATTAAATATAAAAATGTTTTATATTTAATTATATTTAATTTTTTAATTTTAATTAATATAATTAGATTATATTAATTAAAATTATTTTTAGGGTGCCAAAAATGGTCTAATTTGCTATTTAAATTATGCAATTGTTGTATAATTATTACCATGCATAATTTATCCTTTTATTTTAGATATCCCACCTTAGGTTAAGCATTTCCATGCATCATTTATAATATAAAGTGTTATATTATATAGTTTGCATGTATAATTAATATAAGGTGTTATATTAATTTATAGACAGCATTGACATGCATTATAATTCATGAGATAAATATGTTATGTATGTTAATTATTTATGTGATGGATAACCAAAAAAATATCACCTAAGGTTAATTATTAGTTTTAAAATGTTTAGAACTTTGAATTAATAGACCTTAGGTTATCTAGTTCTAATAAGATTAGAATTATGAACCAAGTAATTTATAAACAATGATTAAAAGAGGAACTCTGTCTAAGGAAGGTTCTGTCTAGGCTGGGGTATTTAAGCTAGCAGAAACGGAACACCCCTACCTGGGAACTGACTTGGGAGTGAATTTTAATCAGAGGGTTTATAAATTATAGTAAGCGTCGTGCCAGTTTTATTAAGGGGTTAATAAACTAGAAATCCTAGGCTTAATATAAAGAGTTATATTAGCAAACTTAGGATAAAATCAATATAAGAGTTATATTGATTATCAATATAAGAGTTATATTGATAAGTTTAGGTAAAACCATTAGTCGGGTTTAGCCTAAGTAAATTTCCTATAGAGTTAAAGTATCCAGTGGGAGGAAAAGTGTATATGATACATATTTTTTTTCACCTACGGTTCTCCGAGAAGTTCACACCGTGAGACTCATACTTGGCCTTGTGGCGCAAATGGGATGGTCCCCCTTCGGATGGTGTTTGTATGAGTCAATATCAAGGTGAATGGAGATGGTACTTATAGTGAGTGGGAGTAAGTTTAGTGAAAACAAAACCTATGGCTTCTTCTGTCGGTTCACACCGTAAGATCACTATGGCCAACCTGCTAGTTTGGCCTGGACCAGACAATCCCTTCGGAGGGCTTGATCATAGGCGATCGAACACAGTGGACACCCGAAAGGGATAAAGATTTCCTTATTCTGTTTTTCAACCTAGTCCTCCCTTCGGCGGATTTTGTTGGATGGGGACTCTGGGGTCTAAAGACAGAGGGTTACACTCACAAGGTACATAAGAAGTGTATGTATCCTGACCGAATAATGGTAACTAAAGCCTAAAGAATAAGAGTTATTCTTGCATTAGATTTTGGTCAAGAGTGTCTTGATCCAGAGGAGGAGTGTTTTTTATTACCTTTGGTGTCATACATTCTAAACCTTTGGAGTATCATTGCAAATTATTAATGACTTAGGAATCATTTGATAATTAGCTAAAACATGATTGGATTAGAAAATTGTAGCAAGAAGCTTATACAAGTTTTTTTTGTAAATTTTCAGCAAAATGTCTAGCTCTATAATTTCCTTACTTGGTGCGGAAGAATTATGGGATGATCTGAAGTTTGTGCTGACTAAGACATGGAAAAACAAACTTAACACTATTTTGGTAGTGGATGATCTGAGTTTGTGCTGACTAAGGAGTGCCCTCATGTGCCAGGCTCGAATGCTACACGAAATGTTCGTGATGCATATGATCGATGGATCAAGGCCAATGATAAGGCCAAGGTCTATATGTTGGCAAGTATGTCTTACATATTAGCCAAGAAGCACGAGGGCATGATGACCACTAAGGAAATCATGGATTCAGTGCAGGGTATGTATGGACAACAGTCTACACAGGCCCGACACAATGCCCTCAAGTATATATTCAACTCGAGGATACCAGAGGGCTCATCTGTTCGGGATCATGTTCTGGATATGATGGTACACTTTAACATCGCGGAGTCGAATGGTGCTTCCATCGATGAATCGAGCCAGGTCAACTTCATTTTGGAAACTCTTCCAAATAGTTTCCTACAGCTTAGAAGTAATGTTGTTATGAACAAGCTTACTGTTAATCTTACCTCCCTTCTGAATGAACTCCAGACCTTTCAATCTTTGATGAAAATTCTGTTGGGTTTTATGTCCTAAAACTCGTGGTTTTGTAAACTGAATGTATATTCTATATCACAATAAAGATGTTATTGAAATTTATTTAGTAAAGGTGTTATTGACTATTGTGTATTGTGTAACCTTAATCCAATAAAGAACCCTTGGCTATAGGATGAATACTTGAACTTTATGTGTGACATAAAAGTGGATCAAGTTCAAGTTATAGCCAGAACAGTCTATAGTATAAGGATAGGGTTGGGGACCTTATCCTGGGGACACTATGGACGCGACCCACTTTGTAGAGAACAAACGATGTGATCCTAAATCGTTCATGTGGAGACATGTGAGTGGGGGCGCCCTATGCAATGAGTTTGCATAAGACTGGACCGCGCAATAGTCACTTAGACTTTATAACTTCGTTTACTGTCTTAACTGACTATATTCATACGATGACCTAGGTAACGCGATCTTAATCCTGAGCGTTCTATGGACTCCTGTTTATTCGGATTATCCTTAGATTTGCATGGGTGAGAGTGGCTCGAGACCGCCGACTCAATAAGCTCCGCCATTTCGAGGATAAAATCGGGTAGATAGTTGGGAACATAGTTCTCGCAAGATGGAATTCACTCCTACCCGTTTTAGGGATTAGTAGAGAGGTTGTTCCCTTGGCATCGACTCGGGTCTTGAACAATGGGCTCACCCCTCTCATTGGCCCGAGAGGGATTTGGTTTCTTTGGTTGGACCACAAACCAATTGTTCATTAGAGGATCGGTGGGACTTAAGGAACAAGAGGTAATTACAGGTAAAAAAGCGGTAATCTTGACCCACCAGTATTTACGAACGACACATGAAGGATCGACTTACTAATCATGGTTATATCGAGTGGATGAAATATATCTACAGTGAGGAGAATGCGCACCCACCGGGCTTTAGTGGAGTGTCCCTGGTTAACGAATGTTGATTAGCTAGGCTAAAGAGTTTGGTGGTTATTCTCGTATCGTTGAAGCTCATGATCAGTAGGTCCATTAGGTCCTCCTTACTAGCTCGGACTAAGCCTTGTAACATTTTGAGAGAATTTTTTAAGAAAATTCAATATTCCTGAATTAGTGACCTTTGAGGTCTTTTCTTCCAAATTCTCTCAACCTAGGATCCCACAATCCGTTCTAAGGCCTGAGGATAGTAGGGAAGACTCTAACGGATTGTCCACGAAGTGTTCGTGTTGAAAACCATCCACCGGGTGAAGAGAATTTGATCTTCAAAGTTGAGTTTTCTATCCTCTGTTTTCCAACTTTGAGCATGCATTTTATTTTACAAAATTGATCAACTTAGAGTGTTCAAGATCCAAAATTGCTTCCGCTTTCTTAATCTAGACTCTTTCAATTGGTATCAGAGCAATTTTAAGCACTCAATTTGATCAATTGTATTCTGTGGTGGGTGTTTTTTTAAATACAATTTTTCTGGGCATCTAAAGTGTTCTTCTGACTTTAGCATTTAAATTGAGCATCAATTTGTGCTTTATTTTTAAATTGCTCAAGTGTGTTTGAGCATTAATGTGTGTAGAATAAAGTCATAAAACATTTCGGTCGATCGGAGTTCGGAAGGCCTTCAATTTAAAGAAAGAAGATTGAAAGGTCAAGAAATCAAAAAAGCAGAGTTCTTTGGATTTTTTTCTTTCTGATGAAAAAGTAAGCTTCACCCGTGAATATGTGGAAGAAAGAGTTGACCAGCCATTTGACCGTTGACTTTGACTCGGTTTGGTTGACTTTGACCGGTTCAATAGTTTTTGGACCGGTTCGGCTCATTTTCATCCGGTTCGGGTGGTTTAAGACCAGTTCGACTATTTCGAGGCCGTTTTTCCATTTTAGGGTCTGTTTCATCAATTGGAGGCCCGATTCAGCCTTTTACAGCCCGGTTTAACCTTTTGTAGGTCCGGTTCACACATTTACAAGCTGGTTCGACCCAAATTCGAAGAGTTCGAAGTGGCTCGATGTTAATTCTTGATTATTATTGTAATAATTTAGTAGTTTGCTTGCATTAGATGCCAAAATCAGTCCACTTTAGTGTGTTTAATTAATTATGCATTGTGAATGTATGTTTTAATTAAAATCCCTGATTATATGTGCATAAAGTATGCCATATAGATTTTAAAATCCCACCATAGGAAGCATGCTCCATGCATTGAAAGTATGTTATAAGTGTTATAATATATTGTATGCATGTTAATTGGGTTTCATAAGAATTAATATAAGAGTTATATTAATTTATGAAACAAATATTATATGTTTTAATTCTAATTAATATAAGGGATATATTAATTAAAAATTAAACATATAATTGCTATGCATTTATTCATGTGATGAATTTGTTATAAATGTATGTTTATTCATGTGATGAATGATGAAATAATTTATAACATAGAAATGCATGTAACCTAAGGTTAATTAATTAGTTTTAAAATGGTTTTAGAACTGAAATTAATTAGACCTAAGGTTATCTAGTTCTAATAAGATTAGAATTAGAAAACCAATAATTTATAAACTTTGATTAAAGAGGACTCAGACTAAGGAAGGTTACAAGCTAGGTTGGGGTACTTAAGTCGACGGAAAACTAAACACCCCTACCTTGGAACCGACACAGGAGTGAATTTAATCCATAGGTTTATAAATTATCTTTAAATGAGTGGCGTTTATTAAAAGTTAATAAATTAAACTCATAGACACCTAGGTTTATTAAAAGGTTAATAGACTTAGGTAATTCCAATATAATTATTATATTGGTAGACTTAGGTCATATTATTTTAGCCTTAATATGCCTAAGTAAAAGTATACCCAAACTGTTTAAAATACTTAGTGGGAGTGAAAAGGTATATATGATATATCAATTTCCTCTTATGCTCTCCGCGAAGTTCACACCGTGAGGTTTATGCTCGGCCTCGTGATGTCAATAGGGCATCCCCATTCGGATGGTGTTTGCATAAATCAAGAGCAAGGTGAATGGAGAAAGTATTTATAGTAAGTGGGAGAAGGAAGTGTGTCAACACATCCTACGGTCTCCTCCATTAGGTTGGACCGTGAGATTCCCATGTTACGCTGCGGTTGCCCAAGTAGCACCATCCATTCGGAGGATGTAACATGGGATTGAAACAACTCAAACTCCGAAATGGATAGGGTCTCTTAGGTCCATTCCCGGCTTTGTCTCTCGGTTCGGTAGCATTGTTGGGGCCGACCTGCGAAGGTCCGAAAATGGCGGGTCACACTTACAAGAATTGCTAAGTGTTAGTAAGTTCTTGACCAAAGTAGCGATAACTAGAATGTTATAGGAATAAGAGTTATTCCTGTATTAGCATTTAGTCAAGAATGTCTTGGTTCATGAAGGAGTGATTGATCGCCTCAGTAGCGATTGCTCTCGACTCACTGAAATATCGTTAAAAAACAATAATGAGTTTATGGGTACATTATTACTTTTGCTAAATTCTTAAATTGGATAGGTTACAAACAAATTCTCTAATAGAATTCATTCTTTTCAACATGTCGAACTCTTTTTTATCCAATTACTCGCCTTCAATAAACTTAGCGGCGATAATTATGGAACACGGAAATCAAACTTGAATACGATTCTTGTTCTTGATGATCTAAGGTTCGCCTCTTAACGGAAAGAATGTCCTTCCCCTCCCAAAATCATCGCAAAACCGAATTGTTCGGGATGCTTATGATGAGAGATGGATTAGGGCTAATGAGAAGGCCCGAGTCTATATATTAGCCAAAGATATCCGATGTGTTGTCTAAGAAACATGAGACCATGGTCACCGCAAAGGAGATCATGGGATCTTTATAGGCGATGTTTGGACAACCGTCCTCATCGATCCATTATGATGCTGTCAAATACGTTTACAACTCCCGTATGAAGGAGGAGTCTCTGTTAGGGAACATGTCCTTGACATGATGACCCACTTCAACGTGGTTTGAAGTAAATGGGCGATCATAGATGAGAAAAGTCGTAACCTTTATTATGGAATCTCTTCCAGAAGAGTTTCTGCCATTCCGCACAAAATGCGGTGATGAATAAAATAGAGTATAACTTTGACTACTCTCCTCAACGAGCTTGACTTTTGAGTCCCCGATGAAATCAAAAGGAAAAGAGAAGGAGGCAAATGTTGTCACTTCGAAGAAGTTCCTAAGAGGATCGTCCTCTGGGACCAAGTCTGGTCCTTCTTTTTCTAAGAATAAGAGTATTCAGAAGAAGAAGAAGAAGGACAAAGGGAAGGGACAGGCTCCCACACGCAAGGGCAAAGCCACAGGAAAATGTTTCCACTGTGGTGCAGACGGACACTAGAAGAGGAACTGCCCGAAATACCTTGCAGAAAAGAAAGCTGAGAAGGAAAACCAAGGTAAATATGATTTACTTGTTGTTGAAACATGTTTAGTGGAACATGATGATTCCGCCTGGATATTAGATTCAAGAGCCACTAACTATGTTTGTTCTTCTTTTCAGGAAACTAGTTTCTGGCAGCAGCTTGCAGATGGGGAGATAACTCTCAGGGTTGGAACGGGAGAGATTGTCTCAGCCAAAGCGATGGGGAGCAATGAAAGTCGTTGTTTAGAGATAGATAGATTCGTTTTATTAGAAAATGTACTTTTGGTTCCTGGAATCAAAAAAAAATCTTGTATCTATCTCTTGTTTGCTTGAACATATGTATAAAGTATGTTTTGATCATAATGAAGCGTTCATTTGCAAAAGAGGTGTACGAATATGTTCTGCAAAACTTGAAAACAACTTATATGTGTTAAGACCAACTGAAGTAAAAGCTATTTTGAACACCGAGATGTTTAAAACAGCTGATACTCAAAATAAAAGGCAGAAACTTTCTCCTAGTACCTATCTTTGGCACTTAAGACTAGGCCACATTAATCTCAATAGGATTGGGAGATTGGTCAAGAGTGGTCTCCTAAGTCAGTTAGAGGACAACTCTCTACCACCATGTGAGTCATGTCTCGAAGGAAAAATGACTAAAAGACCTTTTTCTGAAAAAGGTTATAGAGCCAAAGAACCCTTGGAACTTGTACATTCGGATCTTTGTGGTCCTATGAATGTCAAGGCACAAGGAGGGTATGAATACTTCATCAGTTTTATTGATGATTATTCAAGATATGGCTATCTTTACCTAATGCATCATAAGTCTGAAACCCTTGAAAAGTTCAAGGAATATAAGGCAGAAGTTGAGAACACATTAGGTAAAACAATTAAAACACTTCGATCAGATCGAGGTGGAGAGTATATGGATTTAAGATTCCAAGACTATATGATAGAACATGGAATCGTATCCCAACTTTCAGCGCCAAGTACACCTCAGCAAAATGGTGTATCTGAGCGGAGAAATAGAACCCTATTAGACATGGTTCGATCCATGATGAGCTATGCTCAGCTGCCTAATTCGTTTTGGGGATATGCAGTAGAAGCTGCTGCATATATTTTGAACATGGTTCCCTCTAAGAGTGTTTCAGAAACACCATATGAGTTATGGAAAGGGCGTAAAGGTAGTTTACATCACTTCAGGATTTGGGGATGTCCGGCACATGTGCTAGTGTCTAATCCAAAGAAACTGGAACATCGTCCAAAATTATGCCTATTCGTAGGATAGTCCAAGGAAACGAAAGGTGGTCTGTTTTATGATCCTCAAGAGGACAAAGTGCTTGTATTGACAAATGCCACGTTCTTAGAGGAAGACCACATGAGAGATCATCAGCCTCGTAGAAGGATTGTCTTAAGTGAAATTTCCAGGGAAGCTACAGATAAATCAACAAAAGTTGTTGATCAAGCTGGTCCTTCTCAAGTGTTGAGAATGCCTCGACGTAGTGGGAGGGATGTTAGACAACTTTGACCGTTACATGGGTTTGATCAAACACAAGTCGTCACACACGATGATGGCGTTGAGGATCCATTGACCTATAAAACAGGCAATGAATGATATAGACAGGGACGAGTGGATTAAAGCCATGAACCTTGAAATGGAGTCAATGTACTTCAATTCGATCAGGAACTTGTAGATCAACCAGATGGTGAAAGACCTATCGGTTGCAAGTGGATCTACAAGAGAAAACGAGATCAAGCCGGTAAGGTGCAAACCTTTAAGGCTCGACTTGTTGCAAAGGGTTATACCCAAAGGGAAGGGGTGGACTATGAAGAAACCTTCTCCCCTGTTGCCATGCTTAAATCCATTAGAATACTCTTGTCCATTGCCACGTTTTATGACTATGAAATTTGGCAAATGGATGTCAAGACAGCCTTTCTCAATGGCAATCTTGAAGAGAGTATCTATATGGATCAACCAGAGGGGTTCATAGTTCAAGGTCAAGAGCAAAAGGTTTGCAAGCTTAAACGATCTATCTATGGATTGAAACAAGCTTCTAGATCCTGGAATATAAGATTTGATACTGCGATCAAATCTTATGGCTTTGAACAGAATATTGACGAGCCTTGTGTTTACAAGAAGATAGTCAAAACCACTGTAGCTTTCTTAGTTCTATACGTAGATGATATCTTGCTCATTGGGAATGATGCAGGGTTCCTGACTGGCGTTAAGCAAGGGCTAGCAACCCAATTCAAAATGAAAGATTTGGGAGAGGCTCAGTTTGTTCTTGGAATCCAAATCGTTCGGAATCGCAAGAACAAAATGCTAGCATTGTTTCAGGCATCTTATATTGACAAGATGTTGGTTAGATATAAGATGCAGAATTCCAAGAAGGGGTTTTTACCTTTCAGGCATGGAATTCATTTGTCTAAGGAATAGTGTCCTAAGACACCTCAAGAAGTTGAGGATATGAGACGCATTCCCTATGCTTGGTATTGCCGGTAGTCCGATGTATGCCATGCTATGTACTCGACCCGACATATGTTATGCGATGGGGAATAATAAGCGAGTATCGATCTAATCCGAGATATGATCACCGGATTGCCGTTAAGAACATCCTCAAGTATCTTAGGAGAACGAGGGACTATATGCTTGTGTATGGAGCAAAGGATTTGATTCTTGCAGGATACACTGACTCTGATTTTCAAACTGATGTGGATTCGAGGAAATCCACATCAGGATCAGTGTTCACTCTTAACGGAGGAGCTATAGTATGGAGGAGTATAAAGCAAGGTTGTATTGCGACTCCACCATGGAAATCGAGTGCGTCGCGACTTGCATGGCGGCGAAGGAGGAGGCTGTATGGCTTAGAAAGTTCTTGACCGATTTGGAAGTTGTTCCAAATATGAATTTTCCTATCACCCTTTATTGTGATAATAGTGGTGCAGTGGCAAATTCTAAAGAACCTAAAAGCCATAAGCGCGGAAAGCACATAGAGCGCAAATACCATCTCATTAGGGAGATTGTGCAACGAGGAGACGTGATCGTCACGCAGATCGCCGGAGCACAACATTGCGATCCGTTTACAAAGCCCCTCACGGCTAAAGTGTTTGAGGACACCTAGAGAGTCTAGGACTACGGGTTGTGCAAGAGGGCGCTTTTCTTTTCTCAAAGATGTTTTACCCCACAAACGTTTTAGTCCAAGTGGGAGATTGTTAGGTTTTATGTCCTAAAACTCGTGGTTTTTGTAAAAAATGAATGTATATTCTATATCACAATAAAGTTGTTATTGAAATTTATTCAGTAAAGGTGTTATTGACTATTGTGTATTGTGTAACCTTAATCCAATAAAGAACCCTTGGCTATAGGATGAATACTTGAACTTTATGTGTGACATAAAAGTGGATCAAGTTCAAGTTATAGCCAGAACAGTCTCTATAGTATAAGGATAGGGTTGGGGACCTTATCCTGGGGACACTATGGACGCGACCCACTTTGTAGAGAACAAACGATGTGATCCTAAATCGTTCATGTGGAGACATGTGAGTGGGGGCGCCCTATGCAATGAGTTTGCATAAGATCGATGGACGCGCAATAGTCACTTAGACTTTATAACTCCGCCATCGTCTTAATCGACTATATTCATACGATGACCTAGGTAACTCGATCTTAATCTCGAGCGTTCTATGGACTCCTGTTTATTCGGATTATCCTTAGATTTGCATGGGTGAGAGTGGCTCGAGACTGCCGACTCAATAAGCCTGCCATTTCAGGGATAAAATCGGGTAGATAGTTGGGAACATAGTTCTGCAAGATGGAATTCACTCCTACCCATTTTAGGGATTAGTAGAGAGGTTGTTCCCTTAAAATCACGACTCGGGTCTTGAACAATGGGCTCACCCTCTCTCATTGGCGAGAGGGATTTGGTTTCTTTGGTTGGACCACAAACCAATTGTTCATTAGAGGATCGGTGGGACTCAAGGAACAAGAGGTAATTACAGGGTAAACGGTAATCTTGACCCACTGTAATTCTGAACGACTGTGAAGGATCGACTTACTAATCATGGTTATATCGAGTGGGCGTAAATATATCTACGATGAGGAGAATGCAACCACTTGGGCTTTAGTGGAGTGTCCTCGTGGTTAACGAATGTTGATTAGCTAGGCTAAAGAGTTTGGCCGGTTATTCTCGTATCGTTGAAGCTCATGATCTGTAGGTCCATTAGGTCCTCCTTACTAGCTCGGACTAAGCCTTGAAACATTTTGAGAGAATTTTTTAAGAAAATTCAATATTCCTGAATTAGTGACCTTTGAGGTCTTTTCTTCCAAATTCTCTCAACCTAGGATCCCACAATCCGTTCTAAGGCCTGAGGATAGTAGGGAAGACTCTAACGGTTTGTCCACGAAGTGTTCGTGTTGAAAACCATCCACCGGTGAAGAGAATTTGATCTTCAAAGTTGAGTTTTCTATCCTCTGTTTTTTCCACTTTGAGCATGCATTTTATTTTACAAAATTGATCAACTTATAGTGTTCAAGATCCAAAATTGCTTCCGCTTTCTTAATCTAGACTCTTTCAAATTCAGGGATCGAAAGGTGAGGCAAATGTTGCCAATAGGAGTTATCATAGAGGTTCGACCTCTAGATAAAAAACAGTGGCTTCATCTTCTTCTAACCTGAAAGGGAAGAGGAAGAACATGAAGAAAGTTGGTAAAGGGAAACGAGTGACAAAAAGCCGCCGCTCGGAAGAAGCAAGAAGGTCAAAGAAGTTGCAGACAAAGGAAAGTGTTTCCACTGCAATGAAGACGGGCATTGGAAACGAAACTGTCCGAAGTACATTGCAGAAAAGAAGAAGGAAGGTAAATATGATTTACTTTGCTTAGAAGCTTGTTTAGTGGATAATGAAAAAACTGCTTGGATACTTGATTCAGGCGCCACTAATCATGTTTGTTCTTCTTTTCAGGGAATTTATTTTTGGCAGCAGCTACAGAAAGGAGAGATAACGCTTCGGGTTGGAAATGGAGAAGTCGTCTCAGCTGTAGCAATAGACACGATGAAGCTTAATTTTGACAAGAAATATATGTTGTTAGACAATATATTAGTGATACTAGGGTTTACTAGAAACCTTATTTCAATTTCTTGCCTTATAGAACAATGTATTTCTGTTTCGTTTTCTTTGAATAAAGTGTTTATTTTAAAGAAAGGAATTTTAATATGTTCAACTTCATTAGAAAATGGGTTGTATGTTTTAAGACCTAATTCAGTCAAACTGGTTTTGGACACTGAATTATTTAAAACTGCAAACACACAAACTAAGAAACGTAAAATTTCTCCTAAAGAAAATGTCCATATTTGGCATCTTAGATTGGGTCACATTAATCTCAATAAGATTGAGAGATTGGTAAAGAATGGACTTCTAAATGAGTTAGAAGAAAGTATTTTACCTGTATGTGAATCCCTGCCTAGAAGGCAAAATGACTAAAAGACCTTTTAGTGGAAAAGGTTATAGAGCCAAAGAACCTCTTGAGCTTATACATTCAGACATTTGTGGTCTGATGAATGTTAAAGCCAGAGGAGCTTATGAATATTTCATCTCTTTTATAGATTATTATTCTAGATATGGGCATATTTACCTAATGCATCATAAGTCTGAAGCACTTGAAAAGTTCAAGGAATTCAAGACTGAAGTTGAAAATCAATTACGTAAAACAATTAAAACACTTCGATCAGATCGAGGTGGAGAGTACATGGATTTAAATTCCAGAACTATATGATAGAACATGGAATTACATTACAACTCTCAGCTCCTAGTACCCCACAGCAAAATGGTGTATCTAAAAGGAGAAATAGAACCTTGTTGGGCATGGTTCGATCAATGATGAGTTATGCTCATCTCCCTAATTCCTTTTGGGGATACGCAGTAGAGACTGCGGGATACATTTTGAACAATGTGCCATCAAAAATTGTTTCTGAAACACCTTTTGAACTCTGGAAAAGACGTAAAGGTAGTTTATGTCATTTCAGAATTTGGGGTTGTTCAGCACATGTGCTTGTGACAAATCCAAAGAAGTTGGATTCACATAAAAAATTGTGCCTATTCGTAGGCTACCCAAAAGAAACAAGAGGTGGATTATTCTATAATCCTAAGGAAGATAAGGTACTTGTGTCGACAAATGTCATTTTCTTAGAGGAGGACCACATAAGAGACCACAAACCAAGAAGTAAAGTTGTGTTAAGTGAGTTAGACGGAAGAATAGCAAATGTTGCTAATAAAACTAGTACGTCAACAAAAGTTGTTGATACTAGCTTCTCTAGTCTCGAGTCCATCTCATGAGTTGAGTATTCCTCGACGTAGTGAGAGGGTCATAACACAACCTGACCGTTACATGGGTTTATCTGAAACCCAAGTTGTTATACCAGATGACGACTGTGAGGATCCATCGACTTATAATCAAGCGATAGTTGACAAAGACAAAGACAAATGGGTCATAGCCATGGACCAAGAAATGGAGTCTATGTACTTCAATTCTGTTTGGGATCTTGTAGATAAACCTGATGGGGTAAAACCTATAGGTTGTAAGTGGATCTACAAGAGAAAGTGTGGTGTAGATGGAAAGGTGCAAACCTTCAAAATTAGACTAGTAGCAAAGGGTTATACCTAGGTTGAAGGGGTTGACTATGAGGAAACCTTTTCACATGTTGCTATGGTAAAGTTTATCCGTATTCTACTTCTCGTCGCCGCATATTATGACTATGAGGTATGGCAAATGAATGTCAAGACAACATTCTTGAATGGCAATCTTGACGAGAACATCTATATGGACCAACCCAAAGGGTTCATTGAACCAGGACAAGAGCAAAAAGTTTGCAGGCTTAAAAGGTCGATCTATGGACTGAAACAAGCCTCTAGGTCCTGGAATATAAGATTTGATGAGGCAATCAAATCTTTTGAATTTGATCAGAATGATGATGAACCTTGTGTCTACAAGAAAATCATCAATAGTTCTGTCGCATTCCTAGTTCTATATGTGGATGATATCCTACTCATTGGGAATGATGTAGGTTATCTTACTGACATTAAGAATTGGCTAGCTACGTAATTCCAAATGAAAGATTTGGGTGAAGCGCAGTTTTTTCTTGGGATCCAGATTGTCCGGAACCGCAAGAATAAAACACTAGCCCTGTCTCAGACATCTTACATCGACAAAGTGATGTTGAGGTTTAAGATGCAAGAATCCAAAAAGGGTTTATTGTCTTTTAGATATGTTGGGATGTTTGTCCTAATCTCGTGTTTGTAAATTATTCGTTTGAAATTAATAAGAGTTATTTATTTCATTACTTTGTGTCTCGCAATATTTATAAACTTTTCCAATAAACTAAGCTCCAGGGTCATTGAATTTATGAGAGAACTAGAGCTTGAACGGTGTGTAGTGGACACACAGGGAGGATTACGTTCGAGTTAATGACCCGAACGATCTACAGTATATAGATAGAGTTGGAGACCTAATCCTAGATACACTGTGGATGCGGCCCGCTTTGTATTAGAAACAAACGAGGTGATTTGACTCGTTCATGTGGTTGACATGCGAGTGGGGGCATCCTGTGCAATGAGATTGTACAAGACCGGACCGTGAATTTAAGACCTACTGATGTAACACCGTGACAGTAAGGACTAATAATATTGTAGATGACCATCAGTGACTCGACACTTTGAATCTCGAGCGTGTTACGGACTCCACATGCGCAGGGTCCATCCCTTTGACTAGTACGGGTGAGGGTGGTCACAGTTACTCGCCCAATATGCCTATTTTCTCATGAACTTAACTACGCGAGATGGAATTCAGTCGTTCCCGCCTTTAGGGAAACTAGAGGGGTTGTTCCCTTAAGTGTTGTCTCCAGGGCTTGGACAACAGGCGCCCACCTTCTCACCGACCCGAGAAGGGTGTTGTGTATGGTTGGACCATCACAATATGTTGTTCATTAGAGGAGCGGTGGGGACTTAAGGAAAGAAGAGGTAGACACACGGGGTAAAACGGTAATTTGACCCAAAGGTGTCTCACGAACAACTGTGAAGGGTCGACTCATGGGTATTGGTTATATCGATGGACACGTAATCTTACTCGAGACCGACGGGAGTGCAACTACACGGGCTATAGTGGAGTGTTACAGTAGCTAATGAATGTTGATTAACCAAGGTCAAAGAGTTTGATAGGTTAATCTCGGATCATTGGAGCTCGTCACTGTAGGTCCATTAGGTCCCTCGGTTGGCTCAATCTGGGTTAAAAGAAGGGTTAATGTTTTGGTATGAAATTGAAGTGTTCAATTTCACTTTAAGGGCATTTATATCATTTATATGAGATATGGATGATATAATATATAGTTTAATGTAAATGAGATTCATAATAAACTATAGGTTAGCCTAATTGTTAAATTAGGGCTAATTAGAGAAATTAATTGAGAAAAATTAAATTGGATGTGATTCAATTTAATTAATCCACAATTATTGCAATGAGATTTGCAATATGAGATATGAGATATCTTATATTATGTGGTTATGCAAATGAGATTTGCATAACCTATGGTTGTGGTAAAGTGGTAATAATGTGGAGATTTTAACTCCATCATTCCACTATTTAAACCCTTTGCAATAAGGGATTGATAAGGCTTTTCTCATTTTTTTTATTTTGATCAAAGAGAAAAAAACCAAAATTCTCTCTACTCTCTCTCAATTCTCCTCCCTCTCCAAAATCATAAGATCCCACAATCTTCCTTCTTTCCAAAGGAAGAACAACCGAGACCCCAAGTGGTAGTGTTCGGATTCCGTTCGTGGGGAGCATTCGTTGAGATCGAGAATCACGAAGTGTTCGTGACCGAGGAAGAAACCTTGAACTTTTTGTCTACAACAAGTAAGTAAACTTCTCCTTACTGCTTTTCTTCCTCTTTTGCATGTTTATCCTAGATCTAAGAGTTAGATCATTTTAACAAAATCGAGTAGCGTAATGATACCATGACGATTCGATCGTCTTCCGCTGCGCGGGGATTTTCATTCCCTTCAATTGGTATCAGAGCACTTTCGATGGTTCTTCATTATGCACTGTTTTTGTTAAAATAGGTGGGTAAATTGCCTTAAATTTCATGAGATGAATGATGGTTTGCATAATGGATGTTTCGGTTTTTGGCACTAGATTAGATTTAAAATTTATGTTGATGAGATCAATGTAAGGGCCCGTTGTTTTTGGGCATTTTGTTGTAAATCGAGGCCGTAAAGTCCGGTCGTTCGTGGCAAGAGAGTCTTTGTGAAAGAAATCGGAGCGAAACAGCAGTGTCGGGTGAAGAAACGGCTAAGGTGTTTGTTGTTTTGTCGATGGCGTCGTGACGCTGTTCTTCGGCGTCTCAACGCTATCCTTGCGGGCGCTGGCTTGGCTGCAGAGCAGCGTTGCAACGCCACGGCGTGGAGCACGCAGGCCTCAACGCCGACGGGCGGCGGCGTTACCAGCGCCGCCTGCAGTGTTACAACGCCGCCACATGCGTAGTGGCGATTCGCGGCGAGTGGAAGACGTGGGCGGTTTTCTTAGATAATGGGGCAGTTTGCACGTTTTATTTTATTATTTTATTAATTGTAAAATGTATTTATTTATTTTATTTCATTAATATAAGTGTTATATTAATGTTCTTTAATAAAATAATTGCCCCTAGGTGCCAAAGACCGGTCCATTTTTGCTATTTAATTATTTTATGCATGAGATGTATGATTTAATTAAATTCTATGTGCATATTGTATGTCATATAGATTTAAAATCCCACCTTAGGTTAAACATTTCATGCATCATTGATAGCACACAAAATGTGCTATCCTTAGGCTTAAATTGTGTTAGTTTTATGATAATTTTAGGGCTTTAACGTATTTAATTTGTTGAAATTCAGGTTAAAGAGTAGTATGAGAATGGATGGAGAATTATGGGTGAAAAAGGAGCCAAAATTGACATTAAATGGAAGAAGCAAGGCCAAAACAAGCCATCAAATCCGAGGAGATGGCGTTGCAACGCCATTCAGGGCGTTGCAACGCTCTGTGTGCAGATATTCAACCATAGGAATCCATGTCGATAGCGTTGCAACGCCCAGCACGCAGCAGCTACGTCTTGAAGATCCGTGACGATGGCGTTGCAACGCTGCCTTGCAGCGTTGCAACGCTACTTCGATAGCTAAAGGCGCGCGAGGGTAGCGGCGTTGCAACGCTGTCCTTAGCGTTTCAATGCCACTTCGATAGCTAAACGCACGCGAGGGTAGCAACATTGCAACGCTTCCCTCAGCGTTGGAACGCTGCATGATATTTCCATTTATGAATTATTCGCTAGGGCACGACGTTGCAACGCCATGCCCAACGTTGCAACGCCGTCCTATTGATATAAAAAGGAAAAGATGCATCTTGGATGAGGAGGCCTTTTTAGAGAGATTTTGACACCATTGTTTAGACATATTTGTGAGAGATTGTAAGAAGATTTTGGAGAGATTTCAAGAAGGAGACTTTTTGGAGCTCGGGGTTCGTGATAGGTGTCGGGGTCGTTGTCGTTAACGCCACGAGAGTTCTTTCTTCGCTCTTTTCACTTTTATTGTTGAACTATGGTTTTGTATTTGAGTTTAGTAGGATTTATAGTGGACACGAGTAGCTAAACTTGTTATCTTAGGGATAAATGTAGCCTTTTAATTATGTTATTTTGTTGAATTAACTGCCTTTGGTTTATTGTAATGTTTTTATTCATGCAATTGCATCCTTAATGCTTATAGACTCTTGATCACGGTTTATTTGTTCTTAGATCTGAATTTATTCTTGAGAAAGATACTTTAGATCTGATCTCTTTTGCATGACTGATAGTTACTTTGACATGAGAATGATTGAAGTGCTATTAGAAACCCATAAGAATTGAACTTAGTGCCATGTTTGATTTTTAGGTTGAACAGAGATGTTTAATTCTATGTCTTGCATGAGATTCACTTGCCTCGAGAGAGGTTATTTGTTATCTTAGTTTCTTGGTTTATAAAAGCAGTGTAATAACCCATTAGCATGATCTCAATAAAATAGTTAATTAATTGGTGAAATCTAGTCCCTAAGATATTCGTCTCTCCTGATTGTTCTCAACTTTCACTCTTCAATTTTGTGTTTTCACCTCACTTTAAAGTCTAATTTTCTAGATAAAATTGAGTGGTGTTATTGATAGGAATTAATTGAATTAAATACCCAATCCTGTGGGCGATACTCGTACTCAAACTCACTATATTAAAACTTGACCCGTACACTTGCGGTATTGCAAAATTTACGCAACAAGTTTTTGGCGCTGTTGCTGGGGATGCTCGTACTTTGCTTGAGGAGATGGCGGCCACTAGTTATAATTGGCATTCTGAAAGATCAACTGCCAAACCTGTGGCAGGGATGTACGAGATTGATGAGGTAAGTTCCATCAAGTTCCATATGGCTTCCATAACTAGTGCTTTGAATAAACTTGCAGGTATAGGTAATAGTGAATCCATAGCTACTGTTGTAGCTGCTAACAAACTTGCAGGTGGTGAAGATCTGGAACCTGAGCAGACTCAATATGTAAACAACAGAGGTTATGGGTACCGTGGAAATCAGAATCAAAATCAGTTGCCCAATCATTATCATCCAGGTTTGCGTAATCATGAAAATGTTTCTTATGCTAATAAGAAAAATGTTTTGCAGCCTCCTCCAGGTTATGCATCTACATCTACAGCTGAGGGTAAACCATCCCTGGAAGACATGATGAGTTCATTCATCACTAAATCCAGGAATCGAACCAACCAGTTTGAAAATGTAGTGCTAAGTCTTAGTAGCACAGTGAACTCACATGGAGCATCCATCAAGAACATAGAGGTAAGTTTCCTAGTGACACTGAGGTGAATCCTAGGGAACAGTGCAAGGCTGTGACCTTAAGAAGTGGTAAGGAGCTTGCTTTGGCCGAAAAGGTAAATTACGAAGAGCGACTCAATTTCGATGCGAAAGGAGGATACAGAGAAAGTGGTAGAGGAAGCAAGCACATCGAAACAAGCAGAGAGAGATTTACGATTTCTCTATTCCTATTGTTCCTAACTCTATTCCAGTATCCTCAGCGTTTTCAAAAGAAAAGACTGATTACGACTTTGCTAAATTCCTTGATATGTTTAAGAAAGCGCATATTAATATTCCTTTTGCAGATGCCTTGGAACAAATGCCCAAATATGCTAAGTTCATGAAGGAAGTCCTGTCCGAAAAAGAAGAAGTTTGACAAATATGAGATAGTCAATCTCATCTTGAAGAATGCGATGTTGTACTCAGGAGGAAACTACCACAAAAATTAAAAGATCTAGGGAGTTTTACTATTCCTTGCAATATTGGTAGTATTTTTGTTGATAGAGTTTTATGTGATCTAGGGGTCAGTATTAATTTGATGTCTTTATCTGTTTACAGGAAACTAGATCTTGGGGAGGTTCAACCTACAACCATCTCACTACAGTTGGCTGACCGTTCTATCAAATATTCCAGAGGTATTGTAGAAGATGTGTTGGTAAAAGTTGAACAATTTATCTTCCCTGCAGATTTTGTGGTCCTGGACATGGAGGAAGATTCTGAGGTCCCAATTATTTTGGGACGACCTTTCCTAGCCACTAGAAGAGCATTGATAGATGTGCAGGATGGTAAGTTAACTCTAAGGGTCGGTGAGGATATGGTTGTATTTGACATATTTTGATCCTTGAAGTACCCTAATGAGGTAAGTACCTGTAACATGATCAATATTTTGGATGTTGTTGTTGATTCATTTAAGGAGTTAGTTTTATCTGTTGATCCGTTAGAAACTTGCATGACAAATTCAATGTTAGATCAGCTAGGGACATTGGACCATGAAATTACTTACTATAATAAATCACTGAATCAATTGCCTACACTCCAATATGAACAATTCTCACAATTGCATGTCAATAATGTGGAAGAAATAAAACCTCCTGTTCTAGAATTGAAACAACTACCTCCACACCTTTGTTATGCTTTCTTAGGAGATTCATCTACTTATCCTGTGATTATTTATGCTGATCTGAATAAAGAAGAGGAAGAAAAGTTGTTGAGAATCCTGAGAAGTCATAAGTCCGCTTTAGGGTGGTCAATTAGTGATATTAAGGGTATCACCATCCGTAGTCATGCATAAAATCTTAATGGAAGATACCTTTAATCCATCGATTGAACACCAAAGGAGGCTTAACCCAAAGAATGAAGGAGGTAGTTAAAGTCGAGGTACTCAAACCGTTAAATGCATGAATTATTTATGCTATATCCGATGATTCTTGGGGTGAGCCACAATGCGAGTTGTTCCAAAGAAAGGGGATGACTGTCATAAAAAATGACAAGAATGAGTTTATATCCACAAGGACGATCCAGCGGATGGCGTGTGCAGATCGATTCTGAGGAAGTTGAATAAGGCTACACAAAAAGATCACTTTCCCTTCCTTTTATTGATCGGATGCTTGATAGACTTGTTGGTTATCCTTATTATTGTTTTCTTGATGGCTATTCAGGTTATAACCAGATCGCTATTGCTTCGAGGACCAAGAGAAGACTACTTTCACATGCCCTTATGGAACATATGCTTTCGAGAGAATGCCGGTTTGGATTGTGCAATGCACCTTTCACTTTTGCATGATGGCAATATTCCATGACATGATTGGGGAGATAATGGAGATTTTTATGGATGATTTTTCTATCTTTGGTTGTTCATTTGATATCTGTTTGTATAATCTCGCTCGTGTTTCTGAGAGTGCCGTGAAACTAACCTTGTTTTGAATCTGGGAAAAATGTCATTTTATATGGTCAAGGAAGGTATAGTCCTAGGGCACAAAGTCTCTCAAAAGGGACCGAGGTGGATAGAGCTAAGGTTTACGCCATTGAACAACTACCACCTCCAATTAATGTTAAGGAGTACGCAGCTTTCTTAGGACATGCAGGAGTTTTTATAGACGTTTCATACAAGATTTTTCAAAAATTGTGAAACCCACATGTAACTTCCTAGAAAAATATTCTCCTTTTGTATTTAGTGATGATTGTTTAGTTGCTTTTGATCTTTTGAAGAAAAAGCTAACTTCTACTCCCATTATTGTTGTGCCAGATTGGAGTCAACCCTTTGAGATCATGTGTGATGCTAGTGACTACGTTGTAGACGCAGTGTTGGGCCAACGTCGGGAAAAGATTTTCAGGGCCATTTATTATGCAAGCAAAACTTTAGATAGATAAGGCAACAAAATTACACTACCACCTAAAAAGAGATGCTTGTTGTTGTGTTTTCTTTTGATAAATTTAGGCCTTATCTGTTAGGGACTAGAGTAATTGTACACACTGATCATGTTGCACTTAGATATTTATTTGATAAGAAATATGCTAAACCTCGCCTGATTAGATGGATTCTTTTGTTGCAGGAGTTTGACTTTGATATCAGAGATAGGAAAGGATGTGAAAATTTGGTAGCTGACCACCTATCCAGGATAGAAAAGGAGGACAATTCACCTTCTCTCCCTATCACAGAAGATTTCCCTGATGAAAGACTTAATCAGTGCAGGATAATTTACCATGGTTTCTTGATTATGTGAACTATCTTGCGAGAAGGAGAGTAATGCCACGGATCGACTTCTCGGCAGAAAAGAAGAAATTCTTACATGATGTGAAGTCCTATCTATGGGATGATCCACTACTCTTCAAGGTTGGTGCAGATCAACTTATCAGAAGGTGTGTGCATCGAGAGGAAGTGGGCAAAATCATACATGACTGTCATGCCTCCCTTTATGGAGGACATTTTGGGCCCACTCGAGCAAACTGCTAAAGTATTACAATCGAGTTTTTATTGGCCTACTCTTTTTAAAGATCTTATATACTTTTATGCGAACTTGTGATTGATGCCAACGCATTGTGTAATATTTCACGTCGGCATGAACTTCCTCTTACCCCTATTCTTGAAGTTGAATTATTTGATGTCTGGAAAATAGATTTTATGGGGCCTTTTCCATCTTCACATGGTTATCTGTATATCCTGGTTGCAGTAGATTATGTTACTAAGTGGGTAGAGGTCATTGCCGCTAAGAAAAATGATGCTCGTGTTGTCATTAAGTTTTTACACAAAAATATTTTCACGAGATTTAGCACCCCTCGAGCTATTATTAGTGATGAGGGCACTCATTTTTGCAATAAACTGTTTGATTCTATGTTAGCCAGGTATGGAGTTAGGCATAAGGTCTCATTAGCATATCATCCTCAGACAAATGGCCAAGCTGAGATCTCAAATAGGGAGATTAAACTCATTCTGGAGAAAACAGTTAAGACCAACAGGAAGGATTGGGCCCACAAATTGGATGAAACACTATGGGCATATCGCACGGCCTTCAAAACACCGATAGGTGCATCACCGTACCCGATTGGTGTTTGGCAAGGCGTGCCACCTACCTGTGGAGCTGGAACATAAAGCCTATTGGGCCACTAAAACTCTTAACTTTGACCTTCAGAAGGCAGGCGAGCAAAGATTGTTGCAAATCAATGAGATGGAAGAGTTCAAGAATCAAGCCTATGAGAACGCCAAGTTATATAAAGAGAGAACAACTCGTTGGCATGATCAACAGATAAAAAATATAACATTTTCTCCTGGTCAGCAAGTTCTCCTTTTTAATTCTCGTTTACGTTTGTTTCCAGGTAAATTGAAATCAAGGTGGTCGGGTCCATTCACTGTGAAGGAAGTATTTCCTTATGGGGCAATTGAGTTGCAAGGCAAGGATGGAGCATTGTTCAAAGTCAATGGGCAACGTGTGAAACATTATTACGGTGACGAGGAGCGACATCTGGAGAACATTGTCCTTACGGATGGAAATGTCACGTTACCCAACTATAGGTGGTCTAGCTGAAAGACGTTAAAGAAAGCGCTGAACGGGAGGCAACCCGTCGTATTTTAATTTAGTGATTTCAATTTTATTTCATTATATTATTTTTTCTTATTTTATTTGACTTTATTCTATTATTTTATCATCTATTAGTTGGTTGACATTTTTTTTTCTGTTTTCAGGTGAAAAAAAAAAGGTCTCGAAACGGCGTCGCAACGCTTATCTAAGCGTTGCAACGCCAGCCAGCAGCGTTACAACGTTATGCGCTTTATCGAACACGCGACTGTGAGAGGACGTTACAGAAGCATGCTGTCGCCGAAATCTGGAATTTTAAAGTTCCAGATTTCGCCGAATAGCCCTAAAATTCTACTTTCTCTTCTATTTTTCTCTCTTCTTTCTTTCCATCTCTCTCACTATTTCCTCAAGAGGGTTCACTTTAACATTTCCCCACTCATTATTCTTCCTATTTTGTACTAGATTGGGCATTTTGGGGCAAGTTTCATACCCACCTGAAGACAAATCGTGGGTAACTATTTCTCTACCATTTTCTTTCCAATTTTTGTGATGTTTCTGTGATTAGGCCTATGATTGGTTGTTTGTGTTGCTGTATTATTTTTTAGGATGATGAATCTTGGGCTTAGATGAATTTTCATAGCCTATTGTTGAGATTAGGAAATTTGGGTAGTTTAATGGAAGTGCCCTAGATGTGTTTTCATGGTAAATTGATGTTGGTTTTCAATTTTTTTTTTTCCATCTTTGGGCATTATTACTCTTTAAGGCTTGACTCTTAAGTTTGGGATATTGAAATCATTGATTTTGGTAACATAAGTCCATTCTCATTAGTTGTGCATTTTGATGGATACATGATTTGGTTGTGTGGTTGTATCTTTGCTCATTACTTTTGGTAAGACAAGTCCTTGTTCATTAGGTGCATTTTGATTTTGGTAAGACTCATCCTTGCTCTTTCATTGGGTTTGTGCTTTCTCTATGGACTACTTTTCCTAGATGAGTTGGTTGACCTTGTAGATGAATTAGTATGTCAATTTGGTCCTTTGGATGTCTTCACTTGCTAATCGGGAACTTATTCTTATTGTTGGATGGGGCATGTATAATTGTTTTGCTTGGATTGTCTTTGGGTTTATGCCTATTTTTCCCTTGTCCCTAGTATGCCTATGATGAAGTGGTCCACTTTTATATATGGCCCTCTTGTGTTGTATTTCCACTTCTTGTTCATGATTGATAGGTGGCGAGAATCATTGGGTTGTTATCTTTCTCCCCCATTTACATCATCCTTGGGTAGAGAACTTCAAAGTTCATTTTCATTTATACTTCATGCACCATCTATAGGGCATCTCCTTGTTTTCCCTTTTACTCTGCACTAACTTTGTTACTTGCCCTTGTCTAGTTCTTTCTTTTACACTGTTCCCATATGGCACCAAAAAGGGCAAAGACAACAGCTGGCTCTAGTTCGGAATATGATGGACAACTGTTCGTGGATCTTTGAAGCCGTGAGTCGGTACGAGTTATGTAGTGCATCGCGCTCTGGTTCTGGCGAAGGGGCATTGTTCTGATGACTCCCATCACCAGGACATCTACACTACCATTCAGCAACGACATTGGCAGTTATTGGTGCAACAACCCGAGGCAGGAGTGGTCTCGCTTGTGCGGGAATTTTATGCCAACATGCCTCTGGAGGCTTACCATACCACCGTGCGAGGGAAACGCATCTCGTTGGACGCTGTGTCCATTAACAGGTATTTTCACTTACCTGACTATGAGACTGATGAGTACACTATCTATGCCAAGACACGATTCGACTCAAGCCACAGTGTTGCTTGCTACGCTAGCACGGCCTGGGGCTCAATGGGTAACAAGGAGAGGCGAGGTCTCCAAACTCCGGACAGCGGACCTCACCTTGTCCAGCAGAGTGTGGCATAGTTTTATCTGTGCTAGATTCCAGCCGGTTGCACACATGAGTGACGTGACAAAGGAGTGCGCCATCCTCTTGTACGCCATTGTCACTGGCAAGACGATTGATGTAGGCAAAGTCATCGATCGATACATCGAGCACGTCTGGCGAGGCACGCGACCACCGGGCGGACTAGGCCATCCTCTCTCATCACCGCCTCTGCCGCCTTCTTGCCGAGTCACTGGACATCCGAGGAGGAGTCGATTCACCCCAAGGGGGTGATGGATAAAAACTACATCATGGGACTTCGGGATCATGATCAAGCAAAGACTGCGGGGATGCAAGCGAGCGAGCGAAATTTTCCTTGACGCAGTCGAGGGTGTGATGGGAGAGGAGAAGCAGCATGAGTCACCGCAGCGCCCTGCCCCACAGGAGTACCAGGATCTGGTTCGGGCCATGGCTGGACTCGAGCAATGGTTCGACCAAAGATGAGACTTCGAGTCGTAGGGAGGAGCGCGGATCATGAGACATCTCTGCGATGCAGTGAGGCCTCTCACCGCCACCTTTATGACTGCTCTCAAGCACATTCATGGCGCAGATCCTTCATTCCCGGGCCCTATGCCTCCTTACGCCTCTTCTGATGAGGAATGAGACTTTTTCATGTTCAGGGCAGTACAGTTCTTTTCTCTCCCCCGTTGTTTCTTTAGTTGATTTTGATGTTATTTTCTTATCTGTATTTGCACATTGAGGACAATGTTGTTCTCAAGTTTGAGGGAGATTGTATGACTTTTAATCACTGTTTACTGCATGAGATTTATCTGACTCCATTCCAATTCCATCATATTCTTTTCTGCTGTGTGTTTTTGGTGCATTTGATCAATTTCAGGTTAATGGAATGGACTACCCTTTGTAAGTTTTTCCTACTTTGACTATGATAACCACTGATGAAATTTAATTAAGAATTGTGAATAATGTTCATCAACCTAGAGAACTTCATTAAATTCCAATTTTAGGATGTTTAAAATTGATTAGAGAATTCCTTGAACCTAATTGCACTTAGCCAATCCCGGAAAGGTCCTGAATGCTTAAGGCAAGTTTATTTTGTCCAGAAAACTGTTGTCACCTCGATAGGCTTAGGAACTAATGAAAGAGCAAGTTTGCTTAATTGAAAATTATACTTTTTTAAAAGTTTTTCCACTAAAAAAAAAAGTGTTAAATAAGAGGGTACTCCAACATCCTAAGTATTGTGACCAATACTTGTCTTTTGAAGGATTAAACTTAGGATGCAAGTAGTCTTTGACAATCTGTATGGTATCTGTGCTCGTAGTCAGCTATTTTCAGCCCAAAGTGTTAATATGTTGGAGCGAAGGCATAGACGACTGAAGGATTCGCTCCAAAAAAATTAATAATAAAGTTAAAGTTTAGGGGTGAAAGAAAAAAATTGATAAAAGGTAAAAATTTTATGATTATGTAAATGAGCTGAAGATTTGGAGCCTAGGGCCAGTGTAGAGGGAAAATGAATAGAGGACTCAATAAGATTATCTTGGGCTTATAAGGACTAAACTGGAAAAGGCTATCACACACCCACTCAAGGAATAATTTGATTTAATTTTAAAATCTTATTATGTAGTTTTTAATCAATGTTACCCTTTTGATGAATTTATTCTTCGATTCATACAATTCCTGAGGTTTGAGTCTGTAGTATGAAACTTACTCTGATATGATCCGTCTCTTTCTTATTTTAGCTCAAGGACTAGCAATTGTTTAAGTTTAGGGGTGTTAGATAGCACACAAAATGTGTTATCCTTAGGCTTAAATTGTGTTAGTTTTACGATAATTTTAGGGCTTTAACGTATTTAATTTGTTGAAATTCAGGTTAAAGAGCAATATGAGAATGGATGGAGAATTATGGGTGAAAAAATGAGCCAAAATTGACATTAAATGGAAGAAGCAAGGCCAAAAAAAGCCATCAAATCCGAGGAGATGGCGTTGCAACGCCATTCAGGGCGTTGCAACGCTCTGTGTGCAGATATTCAACCATAGAAATCCATGTCGATAGCGTTGCAACACTGCCTTGCAACGTTGCAACGCTACATCGATAGCTAAAGGCGTGTGAGGGTAGCGGCGTTGCAACGCCGCCTCGGCGTTAACGCCACTTCGATAGGTGGGTAAATTACCTTAAATTTCATGAGATGAATGATGGTTTGCATAATGGATGTTTGGGTTTTTGGCACTAGATTAGATTTACAATTTATGTTGATGAGATCAATGTAAGGGCCCGTTGTTTTTGGGCATTTTGTTGTAAATTGAGATTGTAAGTCCGGGTCGTTCGTGGCAAGAGTTGCTATGAAGAAATCGGAGCTGAAACAGGCTAATATCGATGAAGAACAGCAAAGGTGTTTGTTGTTCTATCGATGGTGTTGAGACGCTGTTCTTCGGCGTCTCAACGCTATCCTTGCGGGCGCTGGCTTGGTTGCAGAGCAGCATTGCAACGCTAGGCGTAGCGTTGCAACGCCACGGCATGGAGCACGCAGGCCTCAACGCTGGACGCGGCAGCGTTGCAACGCTGCCCATGGCGTTGCAACGCCACACGCGTAGTGGGCAGTTCGCGAGCAGGTGCAAGAAGTGGGCGGTTTTCTTAGATAATGGGGCAGTTTGCACGTTTTATTTTATTATTTTATTAATTGTAAAATGTATTTATTTATTTTATTTCATTAAATAATATTAATATAAGTGTTATATTAATGTTATTTAATAAAATAATTGCCCCTAGGTGCCAAAAACCTGTCCATTTTTGCTATTTAATTATTTTATGCATGAGATGTATGATTTAATTAAATTCTATGTGCATATTGTATGTCATATAGATTTAAAATCCCACCTTAGGTTAAACATTTAATGCACCATTGATAGCACACAAAATGTGCTATCCTTAGGCTTAAATTGTGTTAGTTTTATGATAATTTTAGGGTTTTAACGTATTTAATTTGTTGAAATTCAGGTTAAAGAGCAATATGAGAATGGATGGAGAATTATGGGTGAAAAAGGAGCCAAAATTGACATTAAATGGAAGAAGCAAGGCCAAAACAAGCCATCAAATCCGAGGAGATGGCGTTGCAACGCCATTCAGGGCGTTGCAACGCTCTGTGTGCAGATATTCAGGCATAGGAATCCAGGTCGATAGCGTTGCAACGCTGCTTTGCAACATTGCAATGCCCAGCACGCAGCAGCTACGTCTTGAAGATCCGTGACGATGGCGTTGCAACGCTGCCTTGCAGCGTTGTAACGCTACTTCGATAGCTAAAGGCGCGCGAGGGTAGCGGCGTTGCAATGATGTCCTCAGCGTTGCAACGCCACTTCGATAGCTAAACGCACGCGAGGGTAGCAGCGTTGAAGCGTTGCAACGCTGCATGATATTTTTCATTTATGAATTATTCGCTAGGGCACGGCGTTGCAACGCCATGCCCAGCGTTGCAACGCCGTCCTATTGATATAAAAAGGAAAAGATGCATCTTGGATGAGGAGGCCTTTTTGGAGAGATTTTGACACCATTGTTTAGACATATTTGTGAGAGATTGTAAGAAGATTTTGGAGAGATTTCAAGAAGGAGACTTTTTGGAGCTCGGGGTTCGTGATAGGTGTCGCGATCGTTGTCGTTCACGCTACGAGAGTTTTTTCTTCGTTCTTTTCACTTTTATTGTTGAACTATGGTTTTGTATTTGAGTTTAGTAGGATTTATAGTGGACATGAGTAGCTAAACTTGTTATCTTAGGGATAAATGTAGCCTTTTAATTATGTTATTTTGTTGAATTGACTGCCTTTGGTTTATTGTAATGCTTTTATCCATGCAATTGCATCCTTAATGCTTATAGACTCTTGATCACGGTTTATTTGTTCTTAGGTCTGAATTTATTCTTGAGAAAGATACTTTAGATCTGATCTCTTTTGCATGACTGATAGTTACTTTGACATGAGAATGATTGAAGTGCTATTAGAAACCCATAAGAATTGAACTTAGTGCCATGTTTGATTTTTAGGTTGAACAGAGATGTTTAATTCTATGTCTTGCATGAGATTCACTTGCCTCGAGAGAGGTTATTTGTTATCTTAGTTTCTTGGTTTATAAAAGCAGTGCAATAACCCATTAGCATGATCTCAATAAAATAGTTAATTAATTGGTGAAATCTAGTCCCTAAGATATTCGTCTCTCCTGATTGTTCTCAACTTTCACTCTTTGATTTTGTGTTTTCACCTCACTTTAAAGTCTAATTTTCTAGATAAAATTGATTGGTGTTATTGATAGGAATTAATTGAATTAAATTCCCAATCCTGTGGACAATAATCGTACTCAAACTCACTATATTAAAACTTGACTCGTACACTTGCGGTATTGCAAAATTTACGCAACAATCATTTATATTATAAGAGTTATAATATATAGTTTGCATGATAGGTTATATTATTAGAGTTATAATATAATTAAATGCATGTTTAATTTAATTAATATAAGTGTTATATTTTTAAATTAAAGTATGCTCATGCATTTATATTCATGTGATGAATAATATTATGTTATAGTATATAGTTATGCATGTGATGGATGATCAAGCACTATAACATAGAAATACATGCAACCTAAGTTAATTATTAGTTTTAAAGAGTTTAGAACTTGAATAATTAGACTTAGATTTTCTATTTTCTAATAAGATTAGAAATTAGGAAATCAAAGTTTAGTCTATGAATGGAGACTGATTAGTAACTCTGTCTAAGAAAGGTTTTGTCTAGGGTTGGGGTATTTAAGTTGACGCTTGCGGAACACCCCTACCTGAAAACCGACCTGGGAGTGAATTCGGTCCAGAGATTCTTAGATTATACTTATCGTGAGTGCCGCTAATTAAAAGTGTTTTAATTAACTCACATAGACCTAAGTTAGAATGTGATTATAGACTTAGGTAAATACTATATAAGAGTTATATTGGTAGACTTAGGTAAATTTTAGCCGGTTTATCTAGGTCAATCCCTATTAAAATTAAAGTGCTGAGTGGGAGGAAATATAGTGTATGAGATACATTTGAATTTCCAACCACAAATCTCCTTTAAGTCCGCACCGTGAGATCTATACTCGGCCTCGTGGCGCAAATGGGAGCGTCCCCCTTCGGGTGGCATTTGTATAGGTCAATATCATCGTGGATGGAGAGAGTACTTATAGTGAGTGGGAGCGGGACTTGTGAAAACGAGACCCACGGTCTCTTCTTTCGATTCACATTGTGAGACGCCTATGATCCACCTGCTAGTTTGGCCTGGACCAGACAATCCCTTCGGAGGGTCTGATCATGGGAGTTGGAACACCGTGAATTCTCGAAAGGGATAAAGTTTCCTGGTTGGTTTTCCTTCTTGGTTCACCCTTCGGTGGCTATTGTTTGGACGGATGCTTGGAAACTTAAAGATTGAGGGTAACACTCACAGAATTCGTTAAGTGTTAATGAATTCGACCAAACAATGGTAATTGGACGCCGAATGGAATAAGAGTTATTCTGGGATTAGGGTCTGATCGAGAAAGTCTCGTCCTAGAGGAGGAGTGTTCTGTTCACCCTTCGGTGGCGGTCATTCCCAACCTTTAGAGTATCATTGCAAATTTTTTAATGACCTAGGGATCATGAAACAATTTTGCTAATTCTTAATTTTTCAGCTAAAAATGTCTAGCGCAATTATAGCTCTACTCGCGTCCGATAAAAAATTAGTGGGAGATAATTTCCAAAGTTGGAAAAACAACATAAACACGATTTTGGTAAATGACGACCAAGAGTTCGCGCTCACTGAGGAAGGTCCTCAGGTGCACGGTTCAACAGTCCTATTCAACGATCTACAAACCTTCCAGTCCTTGGTGCAAACTAGGGGACAAGAAGCTGAGGCAAGTGTTGCCTTAAGACCTTTTCACAAGGGTTCGACCTCTGGGATAAAGTTTGTAGACTCTTCAGGCCCTAAGGGGAAGAAGGAGAAGTTGAAGGAAGTTAAGGTTGACTGCGCTACACATACCTAAAAGGCAAAGAAATCAAGGATGTTGCTAGAAAAGTGTTTCTACACCAACGGGGGACGGGCGCTGAAAAGGAGTTGTCCCAAGTTCCTTGATGAAAAGAAGATGACAGTAAATGTGATTTACTTGTCACATAAACTTGTTTAGTGGAGAGTAATGACTCTGCTTGGATATTGGATTCAGGCGCCACTAACCATGTTTGCTCTTCTTTTCAAGGATTAAGTTCCTGGCAATGGTTGCAAGAGGGAGATAACACTCGGGGTTGGATCCTAGAAGTTGTCTCAAATTTGCGCGTGCAATAAACACATGAAGTCTTTTTCTTTGGCGGAAAGTACTTATTATTGGATAATATGTACATAGTTCCTGGGTTTACGAGAAACCTAGTTTCTATTTCCTGCCTATTAGAAAAAAATATTTCTGTTTCATTCAAGAGTAATAAAGCGTTTATTTCTCGAAATGGAAATTTGATTTGTTCTGCTTCGCTTGAGAGCAATCTATATGTTTTGAACCCAAATTCGGTCAAAAGTGTTTTGAACACCGAATTGTTTAAAAGAGCTGAAACGCGAACTAAGAAAGCGAAAGTTTCTCCTAAGGAAAATGCCCATCTTTGGCATCTACGGTTAGGCCACATTAATCTCAATAGGATTGAGAAACTAGTGAAGAGTGGACTTCTAAACGAGTTGGAAGAAAACTCTTTACCGGTGTGTGAGTCATGCCTTGAGGGCAAGATGACCAAACGTCCTTTTAATGGAAAAGGATATAGAGCCAAAGAGCCTCTTGAGTTAGTACATTCTGACCTTTGTGGTCCGATGAATGTTAAAGCTCGGGGCGGTTATGAGTACTTCGTGTCTTTCATAGACGATTACTCGAGGTATGGGTATATTTACCTAATGCACAGGAAGTCTGAAACTCTTGAAAAGTTCAAGGAGTACAAGACTGAGGTTGAGAACCTCTTAGGTAAATCGCTTAAAACACTTCGATCGGATCGAGGTGGAGAGTACATGGACACCGAAATTCCGAGACTATATGATAGAACACGAAATTACGTCCCAACTTTCAAATACTTTGGTATGCCACAGCGAGAATGGTATATCGGAGAGGGAAACGAAACCTTGTTGGACATGGTTCGGTCGATGAGGAGCTATGCTCGTCTCCCTAATTCTTTTTGGGGATACGCAGTGGAGACTACGATTTATATTTTGAACAACGTTCCGTTGAAGAGTGTTTATGAAACACCTTTCGAACTCTGGAGTGGACGTAAAGGCAATTTACACCACTTCAGAATTTGGGGATGCCCTGCCCACGTGTTAGTGTCAAACCCGAAAAAGTTGGAACCCCGTTCGAAATTGTGCCTATTCGTAGGTTACCCTAAAGAGACTAGGGGTGGTCCTGTTTTACAATCCTAAGGAAAATAGGGTGCTTGTGTCGACAAACGCCACTTTCCTAGGGAAGACCACGTCAGGGATCATTTACCAAGGAGTAAAGTTGTGTTAAATGAAATGGACAGTACATCAGCAAGAGTTGCTGATGGGGCTAGTACGTCAACAAGTGTTGTTGATCCTAGCACGTCTAGTCAAATCCATTCCCAATAGTTGGGAATGCCTCGACGTAGTAGGAGCGTGTGAGACACTTTTGATCGCTACATGGGTTTAGCCAAACCTCGGTTGTCTCTCCCGATGATGATTGTGAGGATCCATTGACCTATGATCGAATGGTTGATGTTGATAAAGACGAATGGATTAAAGCTATGGACCGAAAATGGAGTCTATGTACTTCAATTCAGTATGGGAGCTTGTGGATCAACCGGATGGGGTAAAACCTATTGGTTGCAAATGGATCTACAAGCGTAAACGTGGCGTAGATGGGAAGGTGCGGACCTTGGCCCGACTAGTGGCAAAGGGTTTTACCCAGTTGAAGGGGTTGACTATGAGGAGACCTTTTCACTGTTGCCATGGTAAAGTCGATCGAGATCCTTCGGCCATTGCCGCGTATTATGACTACGAGGTATGGCAGATGGATGTCAAGACAGTCTTTCTGAATAGAAAACTTGATGAGACCATCTACATGGACCCCATTGAAAGGGTTCATTGCCCAAGGCCAAGAGCAAAAGGTTTGCCGGCTTCATAGGTCCATTTATGGACTCAAACTGGCTTCGAGGTCTTGGAATATAAGGTTTGATGAGGAGATCAAATCTTATGGCTTTGATCAAAATGTCGACGAGCCTTGTGTTTACAAGAAAATTGTTGACAAAACTGTCTCATTTTTTGTGTTGTATGTGGACGATATTCTTCTCATTGGGAATGAGGTAGAATTTCTAACTGACGTTAAGAAGTGGCTAGCTTCACAATTCCAAATGAAAGATTTGGGAGAAGCTCGATGACGTTTTAGGTATCCGTTATGTCAGGCAGGAAAAAGCAACGCTAGCCTTGTCTCAGGCGTCTTATATTGACAAGATGTTGTCTAGATATAAGATGCAGAACTCCAAGAAGGGCTTGTTGCCTTTCAGGCATGGGGTTCACTTGTCTAAGGATCAGTGTCCTAAGATTCCTCAAGATGTTGAGGATATGAGACGGATTCCATATGCTTCGGCTGTAGGGAGCCTGATGTATGCCATGTTGTGTACTAGGTCTGATATCCATTTATGCGGTAGGAATTGTCGGTAGATATCACCCAATCCGAGATTAGATCACCGGGCGGTAGTAAAGGCAATCCTCAAGTATCTTAGGAGAACGAGGAACTACGACTTAGTGTATGGCGGTGGAGATTTGATCCTTACGGGATACATGGATTACGACTTTCGGGCCGATAAGGATTCTAGGAAATCCACTTCGGGTCACCTTCATTATGAATGGAGGAGTCGTAGTATGGTGAAGCATCAGCGAGGATGCATCGGCGATTCCACTATGGATGCGGAGTATGTTGCGGCTTGTGAAGGCTGCGCAAAGGAAGTTGTTTGGCTCGTGAAGTTCATGACGGATTTGGAAGTTGTTCCAAATATGAACTTGTCAATCACAATGATTACGCATATAACAGATGGTGCGATAGCCAACTCACGTGAGCCTCGGAGCCATAAATGAGGCAAACACATTGAGCGCAAGTATCATCGTCGTCGGGAGATTGTGCCGCGAGAGACGCGTGATCATCACGCAGATAGCGTCGAGCACAATGTAGCCGATCCATTTACAAAGCCCCTCACGGCTAAGGTGTTTGAGGGTCACCTAGAGAGTCTAGATCTTCGAGAGCTTCCTGACTAGGGCAAGTGGGAGATGTGTAAACGGGTATTCAATGCCCTAGTTTATTGTATTAAACGGGTATTCAATGCCCTAGTTTATTGTATTACTTCATTGTAATTTATGTACATTTCATAAATGTATTTTCCCCACTAGCTTAGTCTAAGTGAGAGTTTGTTGGGATGTTTGTCCTAATCTCGTGTTTGTAAATTATTGTTTGAAATTAATAAGAGTTATTTATTTCATTACTTTGTGTCTCGCAATATTTATAAACTTTTCCAATAAACTAAGCTCCAGGGTCATTGAATTTATGAGAGAACTAGAGTTTGAACGGTGTGTGTGAACACACAGGGAGGATCACGTTCGAGTTAATGACCCGAACGGTCTACAGTATATGGATAGGGTTGGAGACCTAATCCTGGATACACTGTGGATGTGGCCCGCTTTGTATTAGATACAAACGAGGTGATCTGACTCGTTCATGTGGTTGACATGCGAGTGGGGGCATCATGTGCAATGAGATTGTGCAGACCGGACCGTGAATTATTAGACCTCATCGATGTAACACCGCGATGCGAAGGACTAATAATATCGTAGATGACCATTAGTGACTCGACCTGAATCCTGAGCGTGTTACGGACTCCTGTCGCATGGGTCTGTCCTTTGACTAGTACGGGTGAGGGTGGTCACAGTTACTCGCCCAATATGCCTATCTTCTCAGAGACAGGACCAAGTAGGGAGCTGGGAACTTAACTACGCGAGATGGAATTCACTTGTTCCCGCCTTTAGGAAAACTAAAGGGGTTGTTCCCTTAAGTGTTGTCTCCAGGGCTTGGACAACGGGCGTCCACCTTCTCACTGGCCCGAGAAGGGTGTTCTGTATGGTTGGACCATCACAATATATTGTTCATTAGAGGAGCAGTGGGGACTTAAGGAACAAGAGGTAGACACAGGGGTAAAACGGTAATTTGACCCTGCCGTGTCTACCAACAACCTCTGAAGGGTCGACTCATGGGCATTGGTTATATCAGTGGACACGTACTATTCTGCACTGACGGGAGTGCAGTTACGGGCTATAGTGGAGTGTTACCGTAGCTAATAAATGTTGATTAACCGGGTCAAAGAGTTTGACAGGTTAATATCGGATCATTGGAGCCCGTCGCTATAGGTCCATTAGGTCCCTCGATTGGCTCAATCTGGGTTAAAAGAAGGGTTAATGTTTTGGTATGAAATTGAAGTGTTCAATTTCACTTTAAGGGCATTTATATCATTTATATGAGAAATGGATGATATAATATATAGTTTAATGTGAATGAGATTCATAATAAACTATAGGTTAGCCTAATTGTTAAATTAGGGCTAATTAGAGAAATTAATTGAGAGAAATTAAATTGGATGTGATTCAATTTAATTAATCCACAATTATTGCAAATGAGATTTGCAATATGAGATATAAGATATCTTATATTATGTGGTTATGCAAATGAGATTTGCATAACCTATGGTTGTGGTAAAGTGGTAATAATGTGGAGATTTTAACTCCATCATTCCACTTTTTAAACCCTTTGCAATAAGGGATTGATAAGGCTTTTCTCATTTTTTTTATTTTGATCAAAGAGAAAAAAACCAAAATTCTCTCTACTCTCTCTCATTTCTCCTCCCTCTCCAAAATCATAAGATCCCACAATCTTCCTTCTTTCCAAAGGAAGAACAACCGAGACTCCAAGTGGTAGTGTTCGGGTTCCGTTCGTGGGAAGCATTCGTTGGGATCGAGAATCACGAAGTATTCGTGACCGAGGAAGAAACCTTGAAGTTTTTGTCTACAACAAGTAAGTAAACTTCTCCTTACTGTTTTTCTTCCTCTTTTGCATGTTTAGCGTAGATCTAAGAGTTAGACTATTTTAACAAAATCGAGTAGCGTAATGATACCATGACGATTCGATCGTCTTCCGCTGCGTGGGAATTTTCATTCCCTTCAAGATATGGAGTTCATTTGTCTAAGGAACAATATCCTAAGACGCCTCAAGGAGTTGAGGATATGAGACGGATTCTTTATGCATCAGTTGTTGGGAGCTTGATGTACGCCATGTTGTGTACTAGGCCAGACATCTATTTTGCAGTTGAAATGGTCAGTAGGTATCAATCCAATCTAGGACCTGAACACTGGATAGCGGTTAAAACAATCCTTAAGTATCTACGGAGAACAAGGAACTACATGCTTGTGTATGGGGCTAAGGATTTGATCCTTACAGGATACACGGATTCTGACTTTCAGACTGATAAAGATTCTCGAAAATCTACATCAGGGTCAGTATTTACTCTTAACGGAGGAGTTGTAGTATGGCGAAGCGTCAAGCAGGGATGCAACGCTGATTCCACCATAGAGGTCGAATATGTAGCATCTTGTGAAGCAGCTAAAGAGGTCGTTTGGTTAAGGAAATTAATGTTAGATTTGGAAGTTGTTCCAAATATGAGTTTGCCCATCATGTTGTATTGTGATAACAGTGGTGTCGTGGCAAATTCAAGGGAACCCTGAAGTCACAAGAGGGGAAAGCATATTGAGCGGAAATATCATCTCATCCGGGGGATCGTGCATCAAGGAGACGTGATCGTCACGAAGATAGCCTCAGAGCACAACATTGTTGATCCTTTTACAAAGGCTCTCACGGCTAAAGTATTTGAGAGTCACCTAGAAGGTCTAGGTTTACAAGTCTTCCCCAACTAGGGCAAGTGGGAGTATATTGTACAAAGGGTTTCAATGCCCTAGTTTATTGTATTTACATTATTGTAATGTTTTACTACTCCACAAGCTTTAGGTCAAGTGGGAGATTGTTGGGATTTGTGCTCTAAACTTATGTAATTTTGATCAAATAAATAAAGAGTTATTTTTTTTTTGTAAAATTATATTCTTGCTTTATAAATCCAATAAACTAAGCTCTAAGGTTATAATGTATCTCGAACATCAATGTAGTAGATACTATTTGGATTGTGTTCAAGAGTATAACCTAAATAGTCTATGGTATAAGAATAAGGTTGGAAACCTTAGTCTGGTAACACCATGGATGCGGCCCACGTTGTAATGAGTACAAATGAGGTAATCCAACTCATTCATGTAGTTGACATGCGAGTGGGGGGCATCGTGTATGAAGAGTTCATACAAGATCGGATCAGAAATTATTAGTCTAACCAATAACGCCATTAATGAGGATAAGGCCGATAATTTATAGATGGTCATTAGTGACTCGACACAATCCTAAGCAAGTTAAGAACTCCCGCTTATAGGGGTTTGTCCTTAGACTAGTATGGGTGAGAGTGGCTGTGGCCAGGCTCAATAAGCCTAACTTCTCAGGGACAGAATCCTCGTAGGTAGCTGGGGACTTAACTATGCAAGATAGAATTCACTCATTCCTACACTAAGGAATTAGATAGGTTGTTCCCTTAAGAACTGAGTCCATGTCTTGAACAACGAGGCCCCACCCTCTAACCTAGCTTAAGAGGGTATGAGTTTATGGTAGGACCATAGAGTTGTTGTTCATTAGAGGATAAGTGGTGTTTAAGGAACAAAGAGGTAATCACAGGGGTAAAACGGTAATTTAATCCAACTATGATTACGAACAACCTGTGAAGGGTCGACTCATCGGTAATGATTATATCAATGGACACAATATAATCTACAGTGAGGAGAGTGCAACTACAAGTCTATAGTGGAGTGACTTGTAGTTAATCAATATTGATTAACTGGATCAAAGAGTTTGATCAGTTAATCTCACATCATTGGAGCTCATGAACTGTAGGTCCATTAGGTCCCTCCGTTGCCTCAACATGGTAATATTGAGGGTATAAAGTTATGAATGAAATTGAAATGTTCAATTTCATATATGAGGTGTTATATCAATTATATGTGATATAATTGATATAATATATAGTTTTAATGTGAATTAGATTCACATATTAACTATATACTAATGAGAGAATGAATGAGGGATAGGATGGTAATTTCCATCCTATTTCCCTATAAGTAGTTGCATGAGATGCAACTTTGGAGGTTAAGGCTTTTTGACAAAACCCTAGTATTCTCTCAAATTGTGTTGGAAAGAGTTCCAAACACAATTCCATAAGATCACCTCACCTCATCCTAAAGGAACTCACCTTCCTCCCTCACCTAGAGAACAACGGAGAAGATCTGGTAGTGGAACTTTACAAGGTTCGAGTTGTTGCTGAGATCGTGATCTATTGAGGAGGGATTCGTGAAGAAAGTAATCTTCAAAGGTAATTTTCTTGTTGTCCTATGTAGAATTACATGTTTAATCTTATATGTTTTGTTCTTGATTGAAATCTATGTAACAAAGTAAAGAACACGTGATTCACAATCTCTTCCGCTGCGGGATTCGATCCCTTCAGTCTTGGGTCGCAGACTTAGTCTTCAAACGTAACCATACATTAATCATGGTCTTAGCGTCGGTGGGTATGTCATGTAGTGGGTCGTAGGGTGTAGGATTATTGAACACAAGCATAGTTAGAGATGTCCACGGGGCGGGGCGGGGTCGAGGAATGGCTCCCCGTCCCCGTCCCCGCCCCCTATTTCATTCTCCGTCCCTGTGAAATTCCCCATTTAATTTCGTGGGGAACGGGACGGGGATTCCCCGCGGGAAATTCGGGGAACCGGGGAAAAATTCTCCGTTTATATTTTTATTTTTTAAAATTGTATTAACTAATTTCTTTTTTTAAAAAAAAAATTGTATTTAAATGGTTAATTATTCTTTAGAGATTTCTAGTTAAAAGACATTTTTTTCAATTTTCTTAGAAAAATAAAATTATATCTAATAAAATTTAGACTTATGGTTTATTAAATGTATAAAAATATATATATTTAAAATTAAATAAATTTTATCGGGGCGGGGACGGGGTCGGGGTCGGGGAATGTATTCCCCGTCCCTGTCCCCGTTTACCCAACGGGGAAAATTTCTTCCTCGCTCCCTCCCCCATTCCCCGCCTAAACGGGTCTCCGCGGGGAAAATGGACATCTCTAAGCATAGTAGACTAGTTATTGACACTCGATGGTGTAATATCTTGTTCAGATGCACTGCATTGCACACCCTCCGTCAAAGATTTTGACTGTTTTTTTTATGGAGTGTCGAGATTCTCATGTTCGACAGACTTCCTTTTGATGGACTGACCGACCACCACATGAAACTGCATTACGTCCTCTTCCACTGCGACCTCAACCGTTTGATTCGAGCCTACCGGAATACCGATTACACAGTGCAAATCCACATTCTCTTGTGCCACGTCTTTAATCTCTATATTCATGGGAGGATCACGTACTGAACAACCATCGTCGTGACCTTCAACCCCGAATGTTTCATCACGTGCACCATCAGATACATCGCACATGGGATTATTTGGGATATGCATTCCTGCGGGGCTCTGAATAGGATTGAATGCAATTCAATTAGCACTGCCATAACAACTTATTGTTGGGGTGTATGCCCTAATCTCGTGTAGTTTGTAATATTCAATGTTGAAATAAATAAGAGTTATTTTTTCAATACTTTGTGTCTCACATATTTATAAACTTAATCCAATAAACTAAGCTCCAGGGTCATTGAATTATGAGAGAACTAGAACTTGAACGGTGTGTAGTGGACACACGAGGAGGATCACGTTCGAGTTAATGACCCGAACGGTCTACAATATACCGATAGGGTGGGAGACCTAATCCTGATTACACTGTGGATGCGGTCCGCTTTGTATTAGATACAAACGAGGTGATCCAGCTCGTTCATGTGGTTGACATGCGAGTGGGGGCATCTTTTTGCAATGAGATTGTACAAGACCGGACCGTGAATTATTAGACTTACTAATGTAACACCATTAACAGTATAGGACTAATAACTTCGTAGATGACCATTAATGACTCGTCCTTAATCCTGAGCGTGTTACGAACTTCTATCTGCGGGGGTTTGTCCTTTGACTAGTACAGGTGAGGGTGGTCACAGTTACTCGCCCAATATGCCTATCTTCTCGGGGAAAGGACCTCGTGGAGAGTTGGGAACTTAACTACGCAAGAAGGAATTCATTCGTTCCCGGCCTAGGGAAACTAGAGGGGTTGTTCCCTTAAGTGTTATCTCCAGGGCTTGGACAACGGGCGCCCACTCTCTCACTGGCTCGAGAGGGATGTTGTTTATGGCTGGACCATGCAACGTAGTTGTTCATTAGAGGAGCAGTGGGACTTAAGGAGCAAGAGGTAGACACAGGGGTTAAACGGTAACTTGACCCAACTACGACTACGAACAACCTATGAATGGTCGACTCACGGGTATGGTTATATCAATGGACACAACTTGTCCTACAGTGATGGGAGTGCAACTACGGGCTTTAGTGGAGTGTTATCGCAGTCAATGAATGTTGGTTAATCGGGTCAAAGAGTTTGACAGGTTAATCTCGGATCATTAGAGCTCGTCATCTGTATAGGTCCATTAGGTCCCTCGGTTGGCTCAAACTGGATAAATTGAGGGTTTATAGTTTGGTGTAGATTTGAAGTGTTCAAATTCATTAATTGGGTATTTATGTCATTTATATGTGATATAGTTGACATAATATATAGTTTGATATGAATGAGATTCATAATAAACTATAGTATAGCCTAATTGATTAATTAATGCTAATTGGAGAAATTGAATTGAGAGAAATTAAATTGAATGTGATTCAATTTAAAATTCCACAATTATACAAATGAGATTTGTATAATAAGGTATGAGATACCTTATTGTATGTGATATGCAAATATGATTTGCATATCATAAGGTTGTGGTAAATGATGGAGATCAGATCTCCTGGAGTAGCGGAAACGTGATTTAAAATCGATTTTGCTAGTTTGTTTTTGGTTGAAAACAAATACCAATACATTGGGAAAAACAGAGAATAAGCTTACATTTCTAATCTAAATAGGCATGAAAAATAAACATGCAAACATGTTGTAAATTAAACTGAAAGGAAAGTAACAATTACCTTTGTAGATACGAAAGTGGCGTCTGTCGACACAAGCACCCTATTTTCCTTAGGATCGTAAAACAGACCACCCCTAGTCTGCTTTTAGGGTAACCTCACGAATAGGCACAATTTGAGCGGGGTTCCAACTTTTTGGGTTGACACCAACACGTGGGGCGGGCATCTCCAAATCTCGAAGTGATGTAAACCGCCTTTACGTCCACTCCAGGAGCTCGAAAGGTGTTTCACAAACACTCTTCGACGGAACGTTGTTCAAAATATAAACCGCGATCTCCCACTGCGTACTTCAAAAAGAATCGGGGAGACGAGCATAGCTCATCATCGACCAGAACCATGTCCAACAAGGTTCTGCTTTCTCCTCTCGATACACCATTACGGTGTGGCATACCATGTCTTTGAGAGTTGGGGCGTAATTCCGTGTTCTATCACATAGTCCTGGAATTCAGTGTCCATGTACTCTCCACCTCGATCCGATTGAAGTGTTTTAAGCGATTTACCTAAGAGGTTCTCAACCTCAGTCTTGTACTCCTTGAACTTTTCAAGAGTTTCAGACTTTCTGTGCATTAGGTAAATATACCCATACCTCGAGTAATCGTCTATGAAAGACACGAAGTACTCATAACCGCCCCGAGCTTTAACATTCATCGGACCACAGAGGTCAGAATGTACTAACTCAAGAGGCTCTTTGGCTCTATATCCTTTTCCACTAAAAGGACGTTTGGTCATCTTTCCCTTAAGGCATGACTCGCACACCGGCAAAGAGTTTTCTTCCAACTCGTTTAGAAGTCCACTCTTCACTAGTTTCTCAATCCTATTGAGATTAATGTGGCCTAACCGTAGATGCCAAAGATGGGCATTTTCTTTTGGAGAAACTTTTGTTTTCTTAGTTCGTGTTTCTGCAGTTTTAAACAATTCAGTATTCAAAATACTTTTGACCGAATTAGGTTTCAAAACATACTGATTATTTTCGAGTGAAGTTTGAACAAATAACATTCCCTTTGAAAGAAATAAACGCTTTATTTAATTCAAAAGAAATCTGAAATACAATGTTCAATTAAGCGGGGAAATGGAAACAAGGTTTCTAGTAAACCACGGAACTATGTACAAATTGTCCAACAATAAGTACTTCCCGCCAAAGTGTAGCTTCACTGTGTCGATCATTGCAGCGAGAGACAAGCTCCCTGATCCAACCCGTAGAGTCACCTCACCCTCTCGCAATGGCCGCCAGAATCAATCCTCGAAAGAAGAACAAACGTGGTTAGTGGCGCGGAATCCAATATCCAGCAGAGTCACTACTCTCCACTAAACATGTTTCAGATCCACAAGTAAATCACATTTACCTTGATTCTTCCTCTCGGCGAGGATTTGGGACGATTCCTCTTCCAAATGTCCGCCCCCATTGCGGTGGAAACACTTTCCTTTCTCTGCAACGTCTTTGACCTTCTTGCCCTTCCGGGCGGCGGCTCGATCGATTTACCCTCTTCATCCTCTTCTTCCCTTTCGGGCGTGAAGGAGCAACAGAGCCGCCCCGTCAGGTCGAACCCTCGTGATAAGACACATGAGGCAACATTTGCCTCGGGTTCCTTGACCCTGTTCAAGGATTGGAAATTCAGTAGCTCATTGAGGAGGGTAGTCGAGTGTAGCTAATTTTGTTCATAACAACATTGCTCTGGCTGAATCAAGGAAACTCTTGGAAGAGTCTCCAAAATAAAATCGACTGCTCGACTCGTCGATCGAAGCCCCGTTCATCTCGGCGATTAAAGTGGGTCATCATGTCTAGAACATGTTCACGGACGAGCGACCCTCTTTCATCCGTGCGTTGAAGACGTATTTGAGCGAGTCATGTCGGACTGGAAGGATCGTTGTCCAAACATTTCTGCAGGACTCCATGATCTCCTTGGCGGAAACCATCGGCTCATGCTTCTTTGCCAAGACATCGATATATCGGCAATTATGTAGACCTTGGCCTTTTCATTGGCCCCGATCCACCGATCGTGCGCATCGCGAACACTTATGACGCGGTCGAGCTCGACATCCGAGGACACTTCTCGGGCGGCCTGAACTTTATGTCGCGATTATCAAAATCGTGTTAATGTTGTTTTTCCAACTTTGGTAATTATCTCCCACTAACTTATCGGACGCGAGTAATGCTATTATTAAGCTAGACATTTTTAGTTTGAAATATAAGAAAAACTTTGTATTAGTCTCATAAAAACTTTTTGAAATCCAATCAAGTTTTAGCAAAAATTGTTTCATGATCCCTAGGTCATTCGAAATTTTGCAATGATACCTAAAGGTTTAGAATGACCACACCGGAAGGGTGAGCAGAACACTCCTCCTCTGGGACGAGACTTTCTCGATCAAACCCTAATCCCAGAATAACTCTTATTCCATTAGGCGTCCAATTACCATTATTCGGTCGAATTCATTAACACTTAACGAATTCTGTGAGTGTCACCCTCAATCTTTAAGTTTTCACGTATCCGTCCAAACAATAGCCACCGAAGGGTGAACCAAGAAGGAAAACCAACCAGGAAACTGTATCCCTTTCGAGAATTCACGGTGTTTCAACTCCCATGATCAAGCCCTCTGAAGGGATTGTCTGGTCCAGGCCAAACTAGCAGGCAGATCATAGGCGTCTCACGGTGTGAATCGAAAGAAGAGACCGTGGGTCTCGTTTTCACAAGTCCCGCTCCCACTCACTATAAGTACTCTCTCCATCCACGATGATATTGATCTATACAAATGCCAACCGAAGGGGAACGCTCCCATTTGCGCCACGATGCCGAGTATAGATCTAACGGTGCGGACTTAAAGGAGATTTGTGGTTGGAAATTCTAATGTATCTCATACACTATATTTCCTCCCACTCAGCACTTTAATTTTAATAGGAATTAACCTAGATAAACCGGCTAAAATTTACCTAAGTCTACCAATATAACTCTTATATGATATTAACCTAAGTTTATAATCGCATTATTAACTTAGGTCTATGTGAGTAAATTAATTAACACTTAATTAACGGCACTCACGAGAATATAACCTAAGAATCTCCTGACCGAATTCACTCCCGTGTCGGTTTCGGTGAGGGTGTTCATGGCGTCAACTTAAATACATGCACCTTAGACAAAACCTTCCTTAGACGAGTTACTTATCAGTCTCCATTCAAAGGTTATATTTGATTTCCTAATTTCTAATCTTATTAGAAAATAGAAAACCTAAGTCTAATTATTCAAGTTCTAAACTCTTTAAAACTAATAATTAACTTAGGTTGCATGCATTTCTATGTTATAGTGCTTGATCATTCATCACATGAATAATACTATACTATAACATACATTCATCACATGAATTAAATGCATGAGCATGCTTTTAATTTAAAAATATAACACTTATATTTAAATAAATTAAAACATGCATATATTATATTATAACTCTTATAATATAATCCTATCATGCATACTATATATTATAACTTTTATAATATAAAAATGATGCATGAAATGTTTAACCTAAGGTGGGATTTTAAATCTATATGACATACAATATGCACATAGAAATTAATTAAAATATACATCTCATGCATAAAATAATTAAACAGCAAAAATAGATCGGTTTTTGGCACCTAGGGGCAATTATTTAATTAAATAACATTAATATAACATTTATATTAATATTATTTAATAAAATAATTAATTAAATAAATAAATTACATTTTATAAATCAAAAATTAAATAAAAAACGAAAAAAAATTACCCCACTAAGAGAAATGGTCGTCCCACTCCTCGCAAAACTGCCGCGAACTGCTCCTCAACGCGCAGCGTTGCAACGCCGTGGGCACGCGTTAACGCTTGCCGCGCTTGTAGCGTCGACCGCATTCTCAACGCCCGGTATTGTTAACGCTGATACTGTTGCGGGGCCTCCGTCGCGCAGGGCGGCGTTGAGACGCCGTGGCGGCGGCGTCTCAACGTCATCGGCATGAGCAACAAAGAAACTCTTTGTTGTTCTTCTACCGATTTCCGCCTATTTCCGCTCCAATTTCTTCACAGCAACTCTTGCCACGAACGACCCGGACTTATAGACTCGATTTACAACAAAATGCCCAAAAATAACGGGCCCTTACATTGATCTCATCAACATAAATTGTAAATCTAAACTAGTGTCAAAAATCGAAAACATCCATTATGCAAACCAAACATTCATCTCATGAAATTAAGGCAATTTACCCACCTAATTTTAACAAAAACAGTGCATAAATGAAGAACCATCGAAATGGCTCTGATACCAATTGAAGGAATGAAAATCCTCAGCGTGAAAGACGATCGATCGAATCGTCGTGGTATCATTATGCAACTCGTATTTGTTAAAACCGATCTAACACTTAGACCTAGGCTAAACATACTGAAAAGGAAGAAAAACAGTGAGAAGAACGTACTTACTTGTTGTAGATTGTTCTTCAACTTCCTTCCTTGGTCACGAACTCTTCGTGCTTCTCAATCTCAATGAAAACTTGAACTCACGAACAAGATCCGGTCACAACCACTTAGAAATTCGGTTGTTCTTCTTTTGGAAAGAAGGAAGATGGTGGGATCTTAGTTTTGGAGAGGGAGGATAGTTGAGAGAATTGCTTGAGAGAGAATTCTCTTCTTTTGGTTGAAATTCCAAAAATGAGAGAGTGAGTTGCATTCTTTCTTGCAAGAAGGGTTTATATAATGGAATTGATGGAGTTAAAATCTCCACATAATTACCACTTTACCACAACCATAGGTTATGCAAATCTCATTTGCATAACCACATAATATAAGATATCTCATATTTCATATTGCAAATCTCATTTGCAATAATTGTGGATTAATTAAATTGAATCACATCCAATTTAATTTCTCTCAATTAATTTCTCCAATTAGCCTTAATTAAAAAATTAGGCTAATCTATAGTTTATTATGAATCTCATTCACATTAAACTATATATTATATCATTCATATCTCATATAAATGACATAAATGCCCTTAAAGTGAAATTGAACACTTCAATTTCATACCAAAACATTAACCCTTCTTTTAACCCAGATTGAGCCAACTGAGGGACCTAATGGACCTATAGTGACGGGCTCCAATGATCCGAGATTAACCTGTCAAACTCTTTGATCCGGTTAACCAACAATCATTAGCTACGGTAACACTCCACTATAGCCCGTAGCTGCACTCCCGTCGATCACGAGAATATTACGTGTCCACTGATATAACCAATGCCCATAAGTCGACCCTTCACAGGGTTTTTCGTGAGACACAGTGGGTCAAATTACCGTTTACCCCGTGTCTACTTCTTGTTCCTTAAGTCCCCACTTTGCTCCTCTAATGAACAACATATTGTGATGGTCCAACCATACACAACACCCTTCTTCTGGCGCGGTGAGAAGGTGGGCGCCGCTTGTCCAAGCCCTTGAGACGACTTAAGGGAACAACCCCTCTAGTTTCCCTAAAGGCGGGAACAGTGAATTTCATCTCGCGTAGTTAAGTTCCCAGCTCCTACTTGGTCTTGTGCACTGAGAGAGATAGGCATATTGGGCGAGTAGCGTGACCACCCTCACCCGTACTAGTTAAAGGACGGACCCTCTCGGGCGGGAGTCCTAACACGCTCGGGATTCGTGTAGAGTCACTAATGGTCATCTACGAAGTTATTAGTCCTTACTATCAACGGTGTTACATCAGTAGGTCTAATAATTCACGGTCCGGTCTTGTACAATCTCATTGCACAGGATGCCCCCACTCGCATGTCAACCACATGAACGCAGTCGATCCCTCATTTGTATCTAATACAAAGCGGGTCGCATCCACAAGTGTATCTAGGATTAGGTCTCCAACCCTATCCATATCATCAGAGACCGTTCGGGTCATTAACTCGAACGTGATCCTCTCTGTGTGTCCACTACACACCGTTCAAGTTCTAGTTCTCTCATAAATTCAATGACCCTGGAGCTTAGTTTATTGGAAAAGTTTATAAATATTGCGAGACACAAAGTGATGAAATAAATAACTCTTATTAATTTCAAACAATATATTACAAACACGAGATTAGGACAAAAATCCCAATAGTATATCGAACCGAGATCCTTTATCTGTACACTACATTCAGTTCAAGATACATTTTACAGCCTTGGATGTTTAGTTTATTGGATTTAGGGTTAAAACAATGGCAATATCATAAATAACGAACAATAACTCTTTATTGAAATAATAACACTTTATTACAATAATTAGAACATAATTACAAACTACGAGTTTTAGGGCACAAACCCAACAAACTCCCACTTGAACGAAAACTCTAGTGGGGTACATTACAATCTAAAACAGTGGTTACAGATATACAAATACAATAAACTAGGGCATCCATATACCCCATTACATATCTCTCACTTGCCCTAGATAGCCTATGTACATATCTCGTAGACCTAGACTTTCCAAATGACCCTCGAACACTTTAGCCGTGAGAGTCTTTGTAAACGGATCAGCAATGTTGTGCTCCGAAGCGATTTTCGTGACTATCACATCTCCTCATTGCACTATTTCTCGTATCATGTGATACTTCCTCTCGATGTGCTTGCCTCGCTTATGGCTGCGAGGTTCCTTCGAATTCGCTACCGCACCACTGTTGTCACAATATAAGGTGATGAAAAATTTCATATTTGAAACAACTTCCAAATCAGTAAGAAATTTCCTTAGCCAAACATCCTCTTTAGCTGCTTCACAAGCAGCGACATACTCAGCCTCCATCGTGGAGTCAGCGATGCATCCTTGCTTGATGCTTCGCCATACTATAACTCCCCCGTTAAGGGTGAAAACTGATCCCGATGTGGATTTCCTAGAATCATTATCGGTCTGAAAATCAGAATCAGTGTATCCAGTAAGGATCAAATTTTTAGTCTCATACACAAGCGTATAGCCCCTCGTTCTCCTAAGATAGTTGAGGATATTTTTAACTGTGGTCCAGTGGTCTAACCTTGGATTGGATTGGTACCTACTGACTATTCCCACTACATAGCAAATGCCTAGCCTCGTGCACAGCATAACATACATTAAGCTACCTACTGCAGAGGCATAGGGAATATGTCTCATATCCTCAACCTCTTGAGGTGTCTTAGGACATTGTTCCTTAGATAGATGAACTCCATGCCTGAAGGGTAATAAGCCCCTCTTGGAATTCTGCATCGAATATCGGGCCAACATTTTGTCGATATAAGATGCTTGAGACAGAGTTAGCGTTCTATTCTTGTGATTCCTAAAAATCTGAATCCTAAGAACATACTGCGACTCTCCCAAATCTTTCATTTGGAATTGGGTCGCCAGCCAATTCTTTATGTCAGTAAGGTATCCTACATCATTTCCAATGAGTAGGATATCATTCACATAAAGCACTAAGAAAGCTACTTTATTGTTGATGATCCTCTTGTAAACACAAGGCTCATCAACGTTTTAGTCAAAGCCATAAGACTTGATTGCAGTATCAAATCTTATGTTCCAAGATCTGGATGCTTGTTTCAACCCATAAATGGATCGATTGAGCTTGCAAACTTTTTGCTCCTCATCTTGGGTTATGAACCCTTCGGGCTGAGACATATAGATGTTCTCGTCAAGATTACCATTCAAAAAGGCAGTCTTGACATCCATTTGCCAAATCTCATAATCATAAAATGCGGCTATGGACAAGAGTATCCTGATAGACTTAAGCATAGCAACAGGGGAAAAAGTTTCCTCATAGTCAACTCCTTCCCTTTGGGTAAAACCCTTTGCTACAAGTCTAGCCTTAAAGGACTGTACCTTTCCGGTTGCATCTCTCTTTCTCTTATAGATCCATTTACACCCTATGGGTCTTACCTCTTTGGTATACAAGTTCTCATAATGAATTGAAGTACATTGACTCCATTTCAAGGTCCATGACTTTGATACATTGGTCCTTGTCTACGTCAATCATTGCCTGTTTATAAGGCAATGGATCTTCTACGTCGTCATCAGGTATGACAACTTGAGTTTCAGCTAAACCCAAATAGCGATCAAGTTGGGAAACAACCCTCCCACTGCGTCGAGGTATTCCCAATGATTGAGAAGGACGAGACTAACTTGATGTGTTGGCTTCTTCATCAACTCTTGATGAAGGTCCATCTTTGTCAACAACTCTTGTTGGTTCATCTGTAGCTTCATTTAGTACTAGTTTACTATGTGGTTTATGGTTCCTCATGTGATCTTCCTCCAAGAAAGTGGCGTTTGTCGATACAATCACCTTGTTTTCTTGTGGGTCATAAAAAAGACCACATCTCATTTCTTTGGGATAGCCAACAAATTGGCATAATCTTGAACGAGGTTCCAGTTTCTTTGGGTTTGTCACCAGCACGTGTGATGGACAACCCCAAATTCTGAAGTGTTGTAAACGAGGTTTACGCCCCTTCCATAATTCAAAAGGTGTTTCTGAAACACTTTGATGGAACAGTGTTCAAGATTTGAACTGCAGTCTCTACTGCGTATCCCCAAAACGAGGCAGGAAATTGAGCATAGCTCATCAGAGATCGAACCATGTCCAACAAGGTTCTATTTCTCCTTTCTGGCACACCATTTGTTGTGGTGTATTAGGTGTTGAGAGTTGAGATTTAATTCCATGTTCTATCAAATAGTCTGAGAATCTCAAATTCATATACTCTCCACCTCGATCGGATCGAAGTGTTTTAATGGTTTTCCCTAATGCATTCTCTACATCAGCCTTATACTCTTTGAACTTTTCAAGAGCCTAAGACTTATGATGCATTAGGTATAGATAACCATGCCTCGAATAATCATCTATGAAAGAGATGAAATATTTGTACCCTCCTCGAGTTTTAACATTCACCGGACCACAAAGATCCGAATGTATAAGTTCTAAGGGCTCTATGGTTCTATAATCTTTTCCAGTAAAAGGTCGCTTAGTCATTTTACCTTCCAAGCAAGATTCGCAAGGAGGTAAAGAATCATCTTCTAACTTGTTTAGAAGTCCATTCTTAGATAGTCTCTCAATCCGGTTGAGATTTATATGACCAAGTCAAAGCTAGGTATTATTATGAGAAATTCTTTGTCTTTTACTTTGAGTATTAGCAGTTTTAAACATCTCATGATTCAAAATTACTTTAGTTTGATTTGGTTTAAGTACATACAAGCCGTTTTCTAACTTAGCAGAACAAATATTGACACCTTTCTTTAAAATGAACGCTTCATTAAACGAAAAGGTAATACAATAGCCAAGTTCAATTAAACAAGAGATAGAAATTAAGTTCCTCTTAATCTTGGGAACTATGTACAGATTTTCTAAAAAGATAATCTATCTCTAAAAAATAGTTTGGCATCTCCCATTTGCACGTGCCGAGACGCGTCTCTGCTTACGACCACGAAAGTCATCTCACCCTCTTCGAGCTCCTTGAAGGAACTAGTTTCCTGAAAAGAAGAGCAACGTGATTAGTGGCTCCTGAATCAAGTATCCGGGTAAAATCTTCATTTTTTACTAAGCAAGTTTCAAGAATAAGTAAATCGGATTTACCTTTCTTCTCTTTGAGCTCAGCAAGATACTTTGGGCAATTTCGCTTCCAGTGCCCGTCCATGTTCCAGTGGAAACACTTTTCTTTGTCTACAACTTTGGCTTTTCCCTTGCCCTTATCAGCAGCAGGTGCCTTCCCTTTCCCTCCTATCTTCTTCTTTTGGGTCTTCTTAAGCCAAGAAGATAGACCACAGGACTTAGTCCCAGAGGATGAACCCTTCTGGAACCTTCTGGAATGGGCAAACTGATTTGCCTCTCCACCAGCATGTCCCTTATTCTTCATAAGAGACTGGAAAGTTTGTAGTTCATTAAGGAGAGTAGTCAGGTTATACTCTATCTTGTTCATCACCGCATTGCTGCGGAATTGCAAAAAAACCTCCAGAAGAGATTCTCGGATGAACGAGACCTGACTTTGCTCGTCTATGATTGCGTCGTTCATTTCAGCCATGTTGAGGCGGACCATCAGATCGAGAACGTATTCTCTCACCGACGACCCCTCCTTCATACGGGAGTTATAAACGTACTTGAGGGATTCGTGTCAAAACTTTCCAGACGGTTGTCCAAACATGTTCTGCAACGAACTCATGATCTCACAAGCTGAGACCATGCCCTCGTGCTTTTTGGCTAGAACTTCAGAAACACTAGCCAACATGTAGACCTTGGTCTTATCATTGGCCTTGATCCTACAATCATACTCATCCTTAACAGATTGAGGAGTGTTTCGAGTAGGGACCTGAGAACATTCCTCAGTTAGTACAAACCGAAGGTCGTCAACAACAAGAATCGTATTCAGGTTGGACTTCCACGTGGTATAGTTTTCACCAGTTAAACGTTCGCTTTTCAGTAAGGCTATAATTGAGGACGACATGCTGAAATTTCAAAAATAGTTCTAATTAGTTATGCCTTTAACCCATTATAACCAATCAATTTTAGCAAAAATTATTAAAGAACCCTAGTGTTTAAATTAAACCTTTAATTTTGCTACGATACTTCAAGGGTTTAGAATAAAAGCCACCGTCGGGTGGTCAGTCACTCCTCCCCTGAATTAAACTGAAAGGAAAGTAACAATTACCTTTGTAGATACGAACTTCCAGCAGCAACTCATTGCTCCAGTTAGGTTCTACAGCAACGCAGCAACACAGAGAAAATCCTCTATTCTTTCTGCACCACAGGGACAACACCAAAAGTGAGAACCTTCTATTCTCTGGATTCTACTTAGATCAACCCTTTGTGGGAAAGGATCCAACAATTGAAAAGAATGAGAAGGGAATTGAGAGAGAATTTTGGGAGAGAGCTATCAGCAATTCACAATTGCACAGATCGATCAACTAATTATTTTCTCCCAATTGGAGAAGAAGAATCACTCCAGAGGGCAACTCCCCACTCCCTATCGATTAGGGAGTTGGGAGACATGGGGAACGTGTCCTCCTGACACGTTCTCTTTTTTTTTAATTGTATAACTAAAAATTAAATAATATAATATAATTAATTAAATCATATTTAATTAATCATAATTAAATATCATATATTTAACATAGATTAAATCCACATTTAATCAATTATCCCTCTATCCTATAGTTTTAATGCACATCTTATGGACTTAAGGAGCAAGAGGTAGACACAGGGGTTAAACAGTAATTTGACCCAACTATGACTACGAACAACCTATGAAGGGTCGACTCACGGGTATGGTTATATCAATGGACACAACTTGTCCTACACTAATGGAAGTGCAACTACGGGCTTTAGTGGAGTGTTACCGTAGTTAATGAATGTTGGTTAATCGGGTCAAAGAGTTTGACAGGTTAATCTCGGATCATTGGAGCTCGTCATCTGTATAGGTCCATTAGGTCCCTCGGTTGGCTCAAACTAGATAAATTGAGGGTTTACAGTTTGGTGTGGATTTGAAGTGTTCAAATTCATTAATTGGGTATTTATGTCATTTATATGTGATATAGTGGACATAATATATAGTTTGATATGAATGAGATTCATAATAAACTATAATATAACCTAATTGATTAATTAATGTTAATTGGAGAAATTAAATTGAGAGAAATTAAATTGAATGTGATTCAATTTAAAATTCCACAATTATACAATGAGATTTGTATAATAAGGTATGAGATACCTTATTGTATGTGATATTGAAATATGATTTGCATATCATAAGGTTGTGGTAAATGATGGAGATCAGATCTCCTTCAGCAGCGGAAACGTGATTTGAAATCGATTTTGCTAGTTTGTTTTTGGTTGAAAACAAATACCAATACATTGGAAAAAATAGAGAATAAGCTTACATTTCTAATCTAATTAGGCATGGAAATTAAACATGCAAACATTTTGTAAATTAAACTGAAAGGAAAGTAACAATTACCTTTGTAGATACGAACTTCCAGCAGCAACTCCTTGCTCCAGTTAGGTTCTACAGCAACTCAGCAACATAGAGAAAATCCTTTGTTCTTTCTTCACCACAGGGACAACACCAAAAGTGAGAACCTTCTATTCTCTAGATTCTACTTAGATCAACCCTTTGTGGGAAGGGATCCAACAATTGGAAAGAATGAGAAGGGGATTGAGAGAGAATTTTGGGAGAGAGCTATCAGCATTTCACAATTGCACAGACCGATCAACTAATTCTCTTCTCCCAATTGGAGAAGAAGAATAACTCCAGATGGTAACTCCCCACTCCCTATCGATCAGGGAGTTGGGAGACATGGGGAACGTGTCCTCCTGACATGTTCTCCTTTCTTTTAATTATATTATTTAATAAATAATCAAAATATAAATTAAATAATATAATATAATTAATTAAATCATAGTTTATTAATCATAATAAAATATTATATATTTAACATAGATTAAATCACATTTAATCAATTATCCCTCTATTCTATAATTTTAATGCACATTTTATGCACATTAAATATTAACCTATAGATTTCAAATAATATTTGAACTCTTTCAAATATTTAATTCTCTCAAATAATTTAATATGAATCATATTCACATTAAATTTATAATATATAGTTCCAAAACTTTATATTATATTGTATCTATATACATTAAATTTATTCCCTAATGAATTTGAACATTTCAAATTCAAACGATCTAAGAACCCTTTACGAGCTAGAAGGTGGACCTAATGGACCTACAGATCAGAAGCTCCAACGATACGAGATTACTCGGTTAATGTCATTAACCTCCTAAACAACATTTGTTAACTGCGGGAACACTCCACTAAAGTCCCGCAGTTGCACTCTTCTAACTGTAAATATATTTCTGTGTCCACGGTTATTGACCAATAACAGCAAGTCAACCCTTCACGGATGTTCGTAACACCAGCTGGGTCAAATTACCATTTTACCCCTGGGTTACATCTTGTACCTTAAGTACCAGTGCTCCTCTAATGAACAATTTGTTTGTGGTCCTACCAACAAACAGAAGTCACTCTCGGGCCAATGTGAGGGTCAGGCCCTTTGTTCAAGTTCCGGAGACACCACTTAAGAGAACATTCATCTACTTACCCTAGTAGGCGGGAATGAGTGAATTCCATCTTGCTAGGTTAAATTCCCAGCTGCTCACTCGGTCTTGTCCCCAAGAAGGTAGGCACATTGAGTCGGCGAATCTGGCCACTCTCACCCATACTAGTCAAAGAAAAATCCCTCCCGAACAGGAGTTTGTAACCTGCTCAGGATTGAGATCAAGTTGCCTAGGTCATCCTAGTGAAATAGAATCCTAACTAGTCAACGGAATTACACCTAATGGTTACTATTTCGCGGTTCGGTCTTATGTAATCTCATTACATAGGATATCCTCACTCACATATCATCTACATGAACACGTTAGGATTACAGTGTTTGTATCATCTACAAAGTAGGTCACATACATAGTGTTACCAGGGTAAGGTACCCAAACTTTATCCCCTAACTATAGACCCTTTAGGCTGTATCTCGAACCGAGATCCTTTATATGTACACTACATTCAGTTCAAGATACATTTTACAGTCTTGGATGTTTAGTTTATTGGATTTAGGATTAAAGCAATGGCAATATCGTAAATGATGGAGATCTAATCTCCTTGAGCAGTGTAAACGTGTTTGGAATCGTATTATGCAAGTTTACTTTGGTTGAAATGCAAAAACCCATACATTGACAAAACAGAACAAACATGAAAATTCTAATCTAATTAGGCATGGATAAATGCATACAAACATACTTAAGTCTAACAATTAAACTAAAGAGGAAAGAAGTTATTACCTTTGTAGTTTTTCCACAAGCACAGCAACTCCTTGCTCCTAGAGAAATCAGCAACTGAGGAACTTCTCTGCTTCTCTACTTTTACAGAACAGGACACTACCAACAGAGAGCAGCTTCTATATCTCTGAGTGCTTAGACCTCCCCAGATGGGTAGGGTTCCAACAGTTGGAAGAATTGGGAAAAAGAGAGTGTGAGAGAGAGAATTCTTTCTTCTGTGAGTTTGCAATTCACCAATTGTAAGATGAACGATCAGTTGAACAATCAACCCCCTTCTCCCTGTTAAGCTATCGATATGGAGAAGGAGAGGGGTAGTGGGAACGTGTCTGGATGACACGTTCCCTCATTTTATTATTAAAATAATAAAATAATAATTAAATCATATTTAATTATTAATTTAAATCATATTTAAATAAAACAAATTAAATATCATATATTTAATTTGGAATAAATCACATTTAATCAATGTGTCCCTCTAACCTATAGTTTTAATGCACATCTAATGCACATTAAATTTAACCTATAGTTTACAAATATGAATCACATTCACATTTGAATTTAACATTTGAACTCTTTCAAATATTTAATTCCCTCACATAATTTTAATATGAATCATATCCACATTAAATTTATAATATATAGTTCCACAACTATATATTATATTGTATCAATATACAAAGTTTATTCTCTTATGAATTTGAACACTTCAAATTCAAACGATATAAGAACCCTTTACGAGGTAGAAGGTGGACCTAATGGGCCTACAGATCAGAAGCTCCAACGATACGAGATTGCTCGGTTAATCTCATTAACCTCCATACTAGTCAAAGGACAATCCCTCGCAGGAGTTCGTAACCTGCTTAGGATTGAGATCAAGTTGCCTAGGTCATCCTAGTGAAATAGAAACCTAACTAGTCAACGGAGTTACATCTAGAGGTTACTATTTCGTGGTTCGGTCTTATGTAATCTCATTACATAGGATATCCTCACTCACATGTCATCTACACAAACACGTTAGGATCACAGTGTTTGTATCATATACAAAGTGGGCCACATCCATAGTTTTACAAGGGTAAGGTACCAAAACCTTATCCCCTAACTATAAACCCTTTAGGCTGTATCTCGAACCGAGATTCTTTATATGTACATTACATTTAGTTAAAGATTCATTTTACAGTCTTGGATGTTTAGTTTATTGGATTTAGGGTTAAAACAAAGGCAATATCATAGATAAAGAACAATAACGCTTTATTGAAGTAATAATGATTTATTACAGATAATTAGAACAAAAATACAAACTACGAGTTTTAGGAAACAAATCCCAACAAACTCCCACTTGAACTAAAACTCTAGTGGGGTACATCATAATCTAAACAGTGGTTACAGAGAAATTCAATAAACTAGGGCACCCATATACCCCATTACATATCTCCCACTTGCCCTAAATTAGCCTATGTACATGTCTCGTAGACCTAGACTCTCCAGATGACCCTCGAACACTTTAGCCGTGAGAGTCTTTGTAAACGGATCAGCAATATTGTGCTCCGAAGCGATCTTCGTGACTGTCACATCTCCTCGTTGTACTATTTCTCTCATCATGTCATACTTCCTCTCGATATGCTTGCCTCGCTTATGGCTGCGAGGTTCCTTCGAATTGGCTACCGCACCATTGTTGTCACAGTATAAGGTGATGGAAAATTTCATATTTGGAACAACTTCCAAATCAGTAAGGAATTTTCTTAGCCAAATAGCCTCTTTTAACTACTTCACAAGCAGCGACATACTCAGCCTCCATCGTAGAGTCAGCGATGCATCATTGCTTGATGCTTCGCCATACTATAGCTCCCTCGTTAAGGGTGAAAACTGATCCCGATGTAGGTTTTCGAGAATCCTTATCGGTCTGAAAATCAGAATCAGTGTATCTAGTAAGGATCAAATCCTTAGTCCCATACACAAGCGTATAGTCCCTCGTTCTCCTAAGATACTTGAGGATATTTTTAACTGTTGTCCAGTGGTCTAACCCTGGATTGGACTGGTACCTACTAACTATTCCAACTGCATAACAAATGTCTGGCCTCGTGCACAACATAGCATATATTAAGCTACCTACTGTAGAGGTATAGGGAATACGTCTCATATCCTCAACTTCTTGAGGTGTCTTAGGACACTGTTCCTTAGACAGATGAACTTCATGCACGAGGGCAACAAGCCCCTCTTGGAATTCTCATGATCGAATATCGGGACAACATTTTGTCGATATAAGGCGCTTGAGAGAAGATGCTAGCGTTTCTATTCTTGCGATTCCCAAGATCTGAATCCCACGAACATATTGCGGCTCTCCCAAATCTTTCATTTGGAATTGGGTGGCCAGCTAATTCTTTATGTTAGTTAGGTATCCTACATCATTCCCAATGAGTAGGATATCATCCACATAAAGTACTAAGAAAGTTACTTTGTCGTTGATGATCCTCTTGTAAACACAAGGCTCATCAACGTTTTGGTCAAAGCCATAAGACTTGATCGCAGTATCAAATCTTATATTCCAAGATCTGGATGTTTGTTTCAACCCATAAATGGATCGATTGAGCTTGCAAACTTTTTGCTCCTGACCTTGGGTTATGAACCCTTCGGGCTGAGACATATAGATGCTCTCGTCAAGATTACCATTCAAAAAAGCAGTCTTGACGTTCATTTGCCAAATTTCATAATCATAAAACGCGGCTATGGACAAGAGTATCCTTATAGACTTCAGCATAGCAACAGGGGAAAAAATTTCTTCATAATCAACTCCTTCCCTTTGGGTAAAACCCTTTGCTACAAGTCTAGCCTTAAAGGTCTGTACCTTTCTGGTTGCATCTCTCTTTCTCTTATAGATCCATTTACACCCTATGGGTCAAACCCGTTCAGGTTGGTCTACAAGTTCCCATACTGAATTGAAGTCCATTAACTCCATTTCAAGGTTCATGGCTTTGATCCATTGGTCCTTGTCTATGTCATTCATTGCCTGTTTATAAGACAATGGATCTTCTATGTCCTCATCAGGTATGACGACTTGAGTTTCAGCTGAACCCAAGTAGCGGTCAGGTTGGGAAACAACCCTCTCACTACGTCGAGGCATTCCCAACGATTGAGAAGGACGAGACTGACTTGAGGTGCTGGCTCCTCCATCAACTCTTGATGAAGGTCCAGCTTGATCAACAACTCTTGTTGGTTTATCTGTAGCTTCATCTAGCACTAATTTACTACGCGGTTTATGGTTTCTCATGTGATCTTCCTCCTAGAAAGTGGTGTTTGTCGATACAATCACCTTGTTTTCTTGTGGGTCGTAGAAAAACCACCTCTCGTTTCTTTGGGATAGCCAACAAATTGGCACAATCTTGAACGAGGTTCTATTTTCTTTGGGTTTGTCACTAGCACGTGTGTTGGACAACCCCAAATCCTGAAGTGTTGTAAACTAGGTTTACGCCCCTTCCATAATTCAAAAGGTGTTTCTGAAACACTCTTTGATGGAACTGTGTTCAAGATTTGAACTGCAGTCTCTACTGCGTATCCCCAAAACGAGGCAGGCAACTAAGCATAGCTCATCATAGAACGAACCATGTCCAACAAAGTTCTATTTCTCCTTTCTGACACACCATTTTGCTGTGGTGTATTAGGTGCTGAGAGTTGAGATTTAATTCCATGTTCTATCATATAGTCCTGGAATCTCAAATCCATATACTCTCCACCTCGATCAGATCAAAGTGTTTTAATGGTTTTCCCTAATGCATTCTCTACTTCAGCCTTATACTCTTTGAACTTTTCAAGGGCCTCAGACTTGTGATGCATTAGATATAAATAATCATACCTCGAATAATCATCTATGAAAGAGATGAAATATTCGTACCCTCCTCGAGCTTTAACATTCACCGGACCACAAAGATCCGAATGTACAAGTTCTAAGGGCTCTATGGCTCTGTAGCCTTTTCCAGTAAAAGGTCGCTTGGTCATTTTACCTTCCAAACAAGATTCGCAAGAAGGTAAAGAATCATCTTCTAACTTATTTAGAAGTCCATTCTTAGACAGTCTCTCAATCCGGTTGAGATTTATATGACCAAGTCTAAGATGTCATAGATAGGTATTATTATTTGGAGAAATTCTTTGCCTTTTACTTTGAGTATTAGCATTTTTAAACATCTCATGATTTAAAATTGCTTTAGTTTGATTCGGTTTAAGTACATACAAGCCATTTTTCAATTTAGTAGAACAAATATTGACACCTTCTTTTAAAATGAACGCTTCATTCAAAGAAAAGGAAATACAATAACCAAGTTCTATTAAACAAGAGATAGAAATTAAGTTTCTCTTAATCTTAGGAACTATATACAGATTTTTTAATAAAATAAATCTATCTCCCAAAAACAGCTTGGCATCTCCTTTGCATGCAGTGAGACAGACAACATCTCCTGCTCCACTCGGCGTCATCTCACCCTCTTCGAGCTCCTTGAAGGAACTAGTTTCCTGAAATGAAGAGCAAACATGATTAGTGGCTCCTGAATCAAGTATCCAAGTAAAATCATCATTTTCCACTAAACAAGTTCAAGAATAAGCAAATCTAATTTACCTTTCTTCTCATTGAGCTCAATGTCTGCAGTGGCAGAAGCTTTCCCTTTTCCTCCTTTTCTCTTCTTCCGAGTCTTCTTAATCCCAGAAGAAAAACCGCAGAGCTTGGTTCCAGAGGATGAACCCATCTGGAGCCTATTGGAATGGGAAAACTTATTTGCCTCTCCATCAACCTGTCCCTTATTATCCATAAGAGACTAATAAGTCTGCAGTTCATTTAGGAGGGAAGTCAAGTTATACTCCTTTTTGTTCATCTCCGCATTGCTACGGAATGGCAGGAAACTCTTCGGAAGACATTCCAGGATGAAGAATACCTGACTTTGCTCATCTAAGACCGCTTCGTTCATTTCGACCACGTTGAAGTGAACTATAAGATCAAGAACATGTTCTCTCACTTAAGTTCTCTTCTTCATGCGTGCGTTATAAACGTACTTGAGGGATTCGTGCCGAATTTGTTCAGACGGTTGTCCAGACAAATTCTGCAGATAACCCATGATCTCACGAGCTGAGACCATACCCTCCAATTTCCTGGCTAAAACATCAGATATCCCAGCAAGGATATAGGCCTTGGCCTTTTCATTGGCCTTGGCCCAAATGGCCAAACGCATCCTTAAGCGATTGAGGTGCGTCTTGAGCGAGGATCTCGAGGACATTCCTCGATCGATGAACCGAAGTCGTCAACAACAAGGATCGCATCCAGGTTGGACTTCCACGTAGTAAAGTTTTCACCAGTTGAACGTTCCTTTTTTAGTAAGGCTATATATGAGGACGACATGCTGAAAATCCAAAATAGTTCTAATTAGTTATGCCTTTTAACCCATTATAAAACCAATCATATTTAGCAAAATTATTAAAGAACCCTAGTGTTTAAACTAAAACCAGTGTTTAAATTAAACCTTTAATTTTCCAACGATATTTCAAGGGTTTAGAACAAAAGCCTCCGTCGGGCGGTCAGTCATTCCTCCCCTGAATTGAGACCTTCTCAACCAATTCTCACTACCAGAACATCTCATGTCCCAATGGTCCTTAGCTACCGTTTGTTTGGTCAAGGACTTGTTAACTAGCTTAACTCATCCCGTAAATGTGACCCTACCATTTTCAGATCCAATAGGTCCGAGCCAACAGGCTACTATTAAGAAAGACAATTGTTGGCAAATTACCTAAGAAACCCTATCCATTTCTGGAGTTCGCGGTGTTTCGATCCCTATAGTCAGGCCCTCCGTAGGGTTTGGTTGTTCCAGGACAACCTAGCAGCCGGACTATAGCAATCTCACGGTGCGTCCTAATGGAGGAGACCGTAGGATACGTTGACACACGTCCTGCTCCCATTTACTATCGATACTTCCCTCATTCACCTTGGTATTGAACCATGCAAACACATACCGTAGGGGGACGCCCTATTGACGCCACGTAGCCGAGCATGGAACTCACAGTGTGAACTCTTGAGGACGTGAGAGTAAACTCGATGTGAACATCTCGTTTTCTCCCACTGAAGCTCCTAAGATTAACTTAGTTGAATTCTGGCTAAAAGAATCTATCTAAGTATATGCCTATTATAACCATTATAACTAGGTCTTTTAACCTTATGTCTAGGTGAATAAAACATTTTAATTACCTAGAGATAAAAAAAGAACTAAGGTTAATTCAACTCAAGTTCTGGATCAGTTCCCAGGTAGGAGGTGTTCCGTTAACCATCAGCTTAAGTACCCTCAAAATTTTTAGACGAGAACTTCACCAAAGAGAGTTCCCTTATAACCAAAGTCCTAAAGTCCTACTATATTTTAAACTATTTAAAATACTATGTAAGACTAATTTCTAATCCTATTAGAAATTAAAACTTAGGTCTAAATTAATTTTAAACAATTTAAAACTAATTCAAATTTTAACCCAAGTTCCTATGTTTGCATGCAGTTCTTTATTATAGGTTATGATTTCTAAAACCCCTTTAATTTATAACTTTTATAAATTCAATAATTAACCTATGATAAAGAAACTATATTATAAAACCAAAAATGGAATTATATAAATAAATATTCAACTAATTGAATAATTAAATTACTTAAAATAAAATAACATTTATTTTAAACCAAGTAATTTCATGCTCCATGCAATTTATTTTCCATATAATCTAATCATAACAATTATAATTAATTACTCATGAAAAATAAATTAATCATGCATCTAGCCATATTCATATAACATTTATACAAATAAAAGAATGCATGAACATACTTATCCTAAGGTGGGAAAAAAATCTAAATGACATTCATAAAAACATATAGCTATAAAACCAGAATAATTTGGCCCCTAAAGTGCAAAATAATAAAATTACACTAATTTTATTACATAAAACCGGTCCAATACGCCTTGAACCAGGCTCGAACCGGACCAAAACCAACTGAACCGCCTGAATCGATCTGCTGCTAGTGGAAGGCCATCACGGCGTTGCAACGCCCGCTTCGTCTGCGTGCGCGCCTTCTATCGGGGTGGCGTCGCAATGCTGAGGGGCAGCGTTGCAACGCCGCTGACCCCTAGAACTCCCACGTCGATAGGGATGAAGGCGTTGCGATGTCGTTCCTTAGCGTTGCAACGCTGATGAACGGCGTTGCAACGCTGCTGCTTCAGCAGTGGCTTTTCTCTTCGAACACAGCAGCTTTAATCATCAAATTCTCCTTCGATTCTCAATCGAATTGCATGACACTGGTCCCGAACGACTCATAACTCGAATACATACTCGATAAAGCACTTAATTGCCCAAAACACAGGGGCCTTTACCCTCAAATTGATCAAATCAAAAGTAAACTAAGGCCAAAATATTCCTAAACTAGTTTTATAGCAAACCAAATGCATTTCCCACCAAATCAATGCAATTTTGCTTCAACCAAAGCAAAACAAACCTGGCTCTAATACCAATTGATGGAGATCTAATCTCCTTGAGCAGCGAAAACGTGTTTGGAATCGTAATATGCAAGTTTACTTTAGTTGAAATGCAAAAATCCATACATTGACAAAACATAACAAACATGTAAATTCTAATCTAATTAGGCATGGATAAATGCATACAAACATACTTAAGTCTAACAATTAAACTAAGGAGGAAAGAAGTTATTACCTTTGTAGTTTTTCCACAGGCACAGTAACTCCTTGCTCCTAGAGAAATCAGCAACTGAGGAACTTCTCTGCTTCTCTACTTTTACAGAATAGGACACTACCAACAGAGAGCACCTTCTATATCTCTGAGTGTTTAGACCTCCCCAGGTGGGTAGGGTTCCAACAGTTGGAAGAATTGGGAAAAAAAGAGTGTGAGAGAGAGAACTCTTTCTTCTGTGATTTTGCAATTCACCAATTGCAAGATGAACGATCAGTTGAACAATCAACCCCTTTCTCCCTGTTAAGTTATCGATAGGGAGAAGGAGAGGAGTAGTGGAAACGTGTCTGGATGACACGTTCCCTCATTTTATTATTAAAATAATAAAATAATAATTAAATCATATTTAATTATTAATTTAAATCATATTTAAATAAAACAAATTAAATATCATATATTTAATTTGGATTAAATCACATTTAATCAATGTGTTCCTCTAACCTATAGTTTTAATGCACATCTAATGCACATTAAATTTAACCTATAGTTTACAAATATGAATCACATTCACATTTGAATTTAACATTTGAACTCTTTCAAATATTTAATTCTCTCACATAATTTTAATATGAATCATATCCACATTAAATTTATAATATATAGTTCCAAAACTATATATTATATCGTATCAATATACATTAAGTTTATTCCCTTATGAATTTCAACACTTCAAATTCAAACGATCTAAGAACCCTTTACAAGCTAGAAGGTGGACCTAATGGACCTACAGATCAGAAGCTCCAACGATACAAGATTGCTCGGTTAATCTCATTAACCTCCCAATCAACATTCTTTAAATACGGGAACACTCCACTAAAGTCTCGCAGCTGCACTTTTCTCACTGCAGATATATTTCTGTGTCCACGGATATTGACCAATAACAGCAAGTCAATCCTTCACGAATGTTCGTAACACCAGTTGGATCAAATTAATGTTTTACCCCTGGGTTACATCTTGTACCTTAAGTACCAATGCTCCTCTAATTAACAATTTGTTTCTGGTCGTAGCAACAAACAGAGTCCCTCTCGGGCCAATGAGAGGAACGGGCCCTTTGTTCAAGTTCCGGAGACACCACTTAAGGGAACATTCCTCTACTTACCCTAGTAGGCGGGAAGTAGTGAATTCCATCTTGCTAAGTTAAGTTCCAAGCCGTTCGCTCGGTCTTGTCCCCAAGAAGATAGGCATATTGAGTCGGCGAATCTGGTCACTCTCACCCATACTAGTCAAAGGACAATCCCTCGCGGACAGGAGTTTGTAACCTGCTCAGGATTGAGATCAAGTTGCCTAGTGAAATAGAAACCTAACTAGTCAACGGAGTTACATCTAGAGGTTACTATTTCGTGGTTCGGTCTTATGTAATCTTATTACATAGGATATCTCTACTCACATGTCATCTACACGAACACGTTAGGATCACAGTGTTTGTATCATATACAAAGTGGGCCACATCCATAGTTTTATCAGGGTAAGGTACCAAAACCTTATCCCCTAACTATAGACCCTTTAGGTTGTATCTCGAACGGAGATCCTTTATATGTACACTACATTCAGTTAAAGATTCATTTTACAGTCTTGAATGTTTATTTTATTGGATTTAGGGTTAAAACAAAGGCAATATCATAGATAAAGAACAATAACGCTTTATTGAAGTAATAACGATTTATTACAGATAATTAGAACAAAAATACAAACTACGAGTTTTAGGGCACAAACCCCAACAGTAAATAACGAACAATAACTCTTTATTTAAATAATAACGCTTTATTACAATAATTAGAACATAATTACGAAGTACGAGTTTTAGGGCACAAACCCCAACAGTAAAATGGTGAAATTGGTGGAGATTTTAACTCCACCACTCACCATTATTTAAAGGCTTGGTAAGAAGCCTTTTGCAAGCAAGAGTATCATTTTTTGGATTTTGACCCAAGAACTCTCTTCTCTCAAAGAATTCTCTCTACACTTTTCTCCTCACCCAAAACCAAAGGGAGTCTCACATACTCCCACTCAATCTTCCGAGAACAACCGAGAAACTCTTTTGGAGGTGTCCAACTGTTCGGTTCGAGGATTGTTGTTGTAGAGGTCATTGGTACGAATGAGTTAGTGACCGGAGAAGAAAGCAGTGAAGAACAGTTCTTCAAGAGGTTAGTGTACCTTTAACTTTCTGTTTTCTTCAATTTTACAACATGTTTAGCCTAGAATTAATGAGATTAGTTCAATTTTAAGAAATGTGTTGCACAACGAATCAACGACGTTTCACGACGTCTTCTACTGCGGGATTTCCATTCCCTTCACTTATTTTTAAAACAATGAAAACCGAACAATGCATACCCCGTTCGTGCGATTTAATTTATAACTTTTATAAACTTAATAATTAACCTATGATAAAGAAACTATATTATAAATCCAACAATCATTATTCAAATTGGAACTATAAACTATTCAACTTATTGAATAATAAAATTACTTATATAAAATAACATTTATTTTAAACTAAGTAATTTCATGCTCCATGCGATTTATTTTCCATATAATCTAATCATAACAATTATAATTAATTACTCATGAAAAATAAATTAATCATGCATCTAACAATATTCATATGCATGAACATGCTTACCCTAAGGTGGGAATAATCTAAATGACATTCATAAAGATATAAAGCTGTAAAATCGGAATAATTTGGCCCCTAAAGTGCAAAATAATAAAATTACATTAATTTTATTACATAAAACCGGTCCAAAACGCCTTGAATCGGGCTTGAACTGCTCGAACCGGACCGAAATTGAACCAAAACTGTTGAACCGGTTCGCATTTCTGCTGAATGCATCACGGCGTTACCGCGCGATGCGAAGCGTTACAACGCCCGCGCGTCGTAGCGCGCGCCTTCTATCGGGATGGCATCGCAACGCTGAGGGGCAGCGTTGCAACGCTGATGACCCCTGTAGCCTCGCGTCGATAGGAATGATTGGCGTTGCAACGGCGTTCCTCAGTGTTGCAACGCTGATGAACGGCGTTGCAACGCCGATGCCTGCGTTGCAACGCTGCTGCTTTGGTAGTAGCTTTGTTCTTCGAACACAGCAGCAACAATCTTCAAATTCTCTTTCGATTCTCAACCAAAATGCATGAAACTGGTCCCGAACGACTTAACTCGAATACAGACTCGATTAAGCACTTAATTGCCCAAAACACAGGGGCCTTTACAAACAAATTGATCAAATCAAAGTAAACTATGGCCAAAAAATTCCTAAACTAGTTTACAACAAACCAAATGCAAATTCCCACCAAATCAATGCAATTTTGCTTCAAACAAAACAATACAAGCATTGCTCTGATATCAATTGATGGAGATCAGATCTCCTTGAGCAGCGGAAACGAATTTGGAATCGTATTTTGCCAGTTTTGTTTTGCTTGAAATGCAAAAACCCATACGTTGATAAAACAGAACAAACATGGATTTCTAATCCTATTCGACATGGATTAATTGCATACAAACATACATGTGTTTAACAATTAAACTAAAAGAAGAAGAATACCTTTGAAGTTTCGCAGAACAACAACTCCTTTCTCCAATGTTCAGCAACACAGCAACACCCAAGAAACTTCTCTGTTTTCTTCTAGCAGGAACACTACCACGAGGAAAACCCTCTATGTCTCTGAGTGCTTAGATCTTCCTTGGTGGGAAGGATCCAACAATTGGAAGAATTGGGGATTCTAGAGAGTGAGTGAGAGAGAGAAAAATCTTTCTGTGAATTGTCAATCACACTGATCGATCAATTCAACCATCAACTCCCTTCTCCCTGTTAAGCTATCGATAGGGAGAAGGAGAGGGGTAGTGGGAACGTGTCTGGATGACACGTTCCCTCATTTTATTATTAAAATAATAAAATATTAATTCAATCAAATTTAATTATTAATTAAATCATATTTAAATAAAACAAATTAAATATCATATATTTAATTTGGATTAAATCACATTTAATCAATATGTCCCTCTAACCTATAGTTTTAATGCACATCTAATGCACATTAAATTTAACCTATAGTTTACAAATATGAATCACATTCACATTTGAATTTAACATTTGAACTCTTTCAAATATTTAATTCTCTCACATAATTTGAATATGAATCATATTCACATTAAATTTATAATATATAGTTCCAAAACTATATATTATATCGTATGAATATACATTAAGTTTATTCCCTTGTGAATTTGAACGTTTCAAATTCAAATGATCTAAGAACCCTTTACGAGCTAGAGGGTGGACCTAATGGACCTAAAGATCAGAAGCTTCAACGATACGAGATAGCTCGGTTAATCTCATTAATCTCCCAATCAACATTAGTTAACTGTGGGAACACTCCACTAAAGTCCCGCAGCTGCACTCTTCTCACTGCAGATATATTTCTGTGTCCATGGATATTGACCAATAACAGCAAGTCAATCCTTCACGAATGTTCGTAACACCAGCTGGGTCAAATTACCATTTTACCCCTGGTTTACATCTTGTGCCTTAAGTACCAGTGCTCCTCTAATGAACAATTTGTTTGTGGTCCTACCAACAAACAGAGTCCCTCTCGGGCCAATGAGAGGGTCGGGCCCTTTGTTCAAGTCTCGGAGACACCACTTAAGGGCCTCTACTTACCCTAGTAGGCGGGAAGGAGTGAATTCCATCTTGCCAAGTTTAGTTTCCAGTCGCTCACTCGGTCTTGTCCCCAAGAAGGTAGGCATATTGAGTCGCCGAATCTGGCCACTCTCACCCATACTAGTCAAAGGAAAATCTCTCGCGAACAGGAGTTCGTAACCTGCTCAGGATTGAGATCAAGTTGCCTACGTCATCCTAGTGAAATAGAAACCTAACTAGTCAACGGAGTTACAGCTAGAGGTTACTATTTCGTGGTCCGGTCTTATGTAATCTCATTACATAGAATATCCCCACTCACATGTCATCTACACGAACATGTTAGGATCACAGCGTTTGTATCAAATACAAAGTGGGCCACATCCATAGTTTTACCAGGGTAAGGTACCCAAATCTTATCCCCTAACTATAGACCCTTTAGGTTGTATCTCAAACCGAGATCCTCTATATGTACACTACATTCAGTTAAAGATTCATATAACAGCCTTGGATGTTTAGTTTATTGGATTTAGGGTTTAAATAAAGGTAAACTCGTAGATTACGAACAATAACCCTTTATTGAAATAATAACACTTTATTACATTAATTAGAACATAAATACAAACTACGAGTTTTAGGGCACAAACCCCAACAGCACAAACCCAACATCGTCATCCACAGCCTCCGTAGCAAGCCCATCAACAGGTGGAACATTGAGAGTATGGTCTGTGTGAATGTCCGATGCTTGATGTGGAGTGACAGTTGATCGTTCAGTTCCAACGCCCATTCCCTCTGATTGTGTTTGTTGATCACCATCCCCATAACGAAAACGTCTTTCAGCATCGGACATCGTAAGCTCTGGAGTAACTATGGTCTGTCGGTACAGAAAAAAAGAAAAAAATATTTTAAAAAAAGGAATTGGTTACTTACTATATATCATTAAGCAAAAACAATAAACAGATTAACACGCACGAACAAAGTAAACACATTTGATATCTCAGGACAATCAAACACATTAGCCTTAAGCCATTTAAATGTAATTGACCGTTCGCATGACCAGCGAAGTATGCGAGGGATTGGATCATTATTCAATCGTCTGGTCACAGAGCTGATAGCATGCAAATATGCTATCTTATTTCTATATTTAGCTAGTTTTTATACTTAAAACATGGGCATTCATGGTATTTTATGGTTAATTTCAGGAAATTGAGCTTGAGAAGCAAGAATTGAGTGTTTTGAAACTATTTTGGTGCAATTTGAAATATGTGTGTGCTTAATTGAATACCCAAGAAAAATATAGATGTATTTTGAGTATAAGAAATATACTGAGAGATTCTACATCGAATCACGATTCCAACGCATCAAACCAGAGGTCATTTGGACATCCGAGCGAAAAGATATGACAAAAATGGTCGCAGTGGGCTGGCTGGCAGCAGGCACAGCGTTGCAACGCCGTACCGAAAAGTCCTATAAATACAACATGTTGTTTTCATTGCAAAGGGAGCCGAATTTGGTAGTTTTTAGCCCTAGTTTCGAAATACACACTCTAAGGGGAGAAAAAAGAGCATTCCTTGGGAGCCAAAGCGTTTGTGGAGGCTCAAGATCGTGACGGGAGCTCGGGAACGAGAGACCGACTTCGACACATAAGTTTATTTCTCTTTCTTTTAGTTTGTAATTGAGTTTAAAGACTTTTCCTATGACTTTAGCTTGTTTTTATGGTGATTTTGAGTAGCTAAACGTTGTAGTTGGAATTTGATTAGCATGTTTTAGATTTATTTGATTATGTATTGAAGTTTGTTATGCTATTTATTTTTGGCAATTCGTTCTTAATTTCATAAATCTTGTTAGTTTAAGTGGACTCGAGAGAAAGAAACTTAGATTAGAGCAAAGTTGTCAAAATCCTTAGAAATCTGGCATGAGAATGACCTAGAGTTTTTTGGGAAACACATAAAGAAGTTGCTTAATGCCATGTATGGATTTTAAAATTCATAAGGAAACTTTAGAATTTATCGTGTGTGCGAGGCTCACTACGGATCGAGAGATTCTCTTGAGTATTTTCACTTCTTGTTTATAAATTCATAAGATTAGTTCATTGCATGTGTTAAATAAGGAATTATCTTGTGAAATCATCTTCCTTCAATTCTATCATATTCGTGTCTCCAATTGTACATTTATTTTCTATCTTTCTTTTCACTATCCATCAAAGTTTTGTTGCTTTAGCTAAAATTAAGAAAAAGTATTGGTAATTAATTAATCTAGAAAATCCATTCCTGAGAACGATACTCTGTACTCAAATCACTATACTAAAACTTGACCCGTACACTTGCGGTATTGCAATATAATTTTACGCAACAAGTTTTTGGCGTCGTTGTCGGGGAATGGGAATTATTTAGATTGATTAATATTGGGAGAAAATTCGAGATTTTAGACTAAAGTTTTTTTTTTCCCTTTTGTGTTTTTTTTCTTATTTGTTTTTTTCTTTTCTTTTTTGGTTTTTTTTCCTTATTTGTTTTTTTCCTTTTTTGGTTTTTTTCTTTTTTCTTATTTTTTCTTATTTATTTTTTCTTATTTGTTTTCTTTCATTTTGTGTTTTGTTTTCTTACTTGTTTTTTTTCCTTATTTGTTTTTTTTTCTTATTTTTTATTTTTTTCCTTTTGTGTTTTTTTCTTTTTTGTTTGTTTCCTTATTTGTTTTTTTCCTTATTTTTTTTCCTTTTGTGGTTAGTTTCCTTATTTATTTTTTCATTTTGTGTGTTTCTTTTCCTTTTTTGTTTCTTTCCTTTTTTTTGTTTTTCTCCTTATTTTTTTTTTTTATGTTTTTCTTTTTTGTTCTTAATTTAGTCTTATGTGTTGTTCGCGTTTTTGTCTCATGTTTTGGTTGTGTTGATTTTGTGTAAAAGTTTAGTTTTGAATTGTTGTGATTTAAAGTATGACTTTTCAAGATTTTAATTCTTTGCCAATGTACTATCCTTTTCAGGACCCTAGGTATGTGAATCAAGAATTCTCTGGATACCAAATGTCTAATCCTTACCATTATGAATATATGACTTATGAAATTTCTTTTGATGGTAATCATATAGGCACTTGGAACCAAAATTTTTCCTACCCCAAACAATCTATAGAAAACTCTTCTCTTGTTGATTTATTAATGGAATATACTTTGGAGTTGAGGGATAAAAATTTGTGTCATGCTGAATTAGAAAGGTTGGATAGGTTAGAAGCTAAAGTGGTAGAACTTGGAGAAATAATACATGAAAGGACTCATCATCTTAATCAACTGGTAGAATCCCTTAAGGCCCTACAGGAGCAAATTTTTATTCTTGCCACTGAGAAAGAACAACCTATGAGGACTTATGCATATGATAGTGAGGATGAGTTGGAGGAGACTGAAACACACCAAAAACAGGTTTGTGAGGCCGAGCATGGTAATGCAATCACTTCTACAAAAGAAATCCAGGTGATAGAGTTTGAGGCTGAAAAGTCTCTCTTCCCTTTATCTCCAAAAGTTTCTTTTAATCTTGATAACCATTTTTCCTATACTCACGAGTCTTGTTTTGAATTTTGTTCTTTTATTTCAAACAAAAATAACAAAAATATTTATCTTTCAGGTGCCCAAGAAAAACAAGAGAGCCTTTTAGACTTAAAAGGCTATATTGACTCAAGCAAGAAGGGCCCGAAGAAATATGAGCAATTTTACGTGTCTTGATGCCAACCATGGGTCCAGTCTAGCTAAAGACGTGAAAAAAAACGCTTCTTGGGAGGCAACCCAAGCTTTACATTTCATTTACGTTTTTGTTTTTGCTTTAGTTGTTTTATTTGTTTGCTTTGTTCTTAGTTTTCGTTGTTTTTGTTTTGTTAGGTTGTGTTGATGTCTCCCTCGTGGAACTCATGCTCCCGTTCTGCAGTACTTCATCTCACGTAACTTGGTCGCCCAAGGAATTCAAAAGAAAAATGAAAATCTTCATTACTCAACAGTATTGTTCACTCTTACCCTTCTTACTTTCTTTGAGCTTATTTTGCAAACATTGAGGACAATGTTTAGTTTAAGTTTGGGGGTGGATTTGCTTATCTCATTGTGGTATCCCGAGTATGTGTTGAATTGTTGATTGATCTTATGCATAAGTATGATTATGATGGCTTAGGACGAGATTTAATTGAAAATTTTTGTGATTCTGCTGATACTTGAGAGCATGATATGAATTTGAGTTAATTTAAAAATTTTCTTGATTCTGCACATAGCATGTGTTCCTGTAGTTTTGAAATGTTTAGAACAAAGTTATTAGGTTTAGAAGTTTGATGTCACCTCGATATGTCTGAGAACTGATTTGAGAGTTAAACTGCAGGATAAGGTGAATGACAATATGAAGTGCATGATCTGTATAATATGTGCATTATGTGAAAGGGTTGTCGTCTGTTTTTGTTGTTATGTTTGTTAAAGAAAAAAAATCGTAAGGACAAAAAGAGCTACCTTCACTGTGATCAGTTAGGCCACTTATTGAGCGAGTGCTCTGGGTAAGGGTCCCTGCAGTGGATGTGTGAAAGGTAGTGTCCTTCCACAAAAAAAATAATAATAAAAAAGTGACATCAAAATAGTGATTAAGTGTCGAGTAAAGTTGTTTATTTCTTGAATGTGGGGATACTCAAGGATTAGAAACTATGACCAGTGTAGGGGAAGTTGAATGGAGAACCTAATAAAGTTGTTCCGGGCTTAATAGAGATTAAAGGAACGGAGGCTAATCACACACACATGTAGGAACACTTAGGAAAAGTTTTAAATTGCTTGTTGAAGTATCATGTTCGAATGTTTCTCGTGATTGTTAAAATTTCCTTCAAAATCTCTGAGGCTTGAGTCTGATATATGCATAAGAAAGATCTTATAGTTTAATTTCATTTTGCTCGGGACTAGCAAAAGCTTAAGTGTGGGGGTATTTGATAGCATGCAAATATGCTATCTTATTTCTATATTTAGCTAGTTTTTATACTTAAAACATGGGCATTCATGGTATTTTATGGTTAATTTCAGGAAATTGAGCTTGAGAAGCAAGAATTGAGTGTTTTGAGACTATTTTGGTGCAATTTGGAACATGTGTGTGCTTAATTGAAGACCCAAGAAAAATATAGATGTATTTTGAGTATAAGAAATATACTGAGAGATTCTACATCGAATCACGATTCCAACGCATCAAACCGGAGGTCATTTGGACACCCGAGCGAAAAGATATGACAAAAATGGTCGCAGTGGGTTGGCTGGCAGCAGGCACAGCGTTGCAACGCCATGACCAGCATTGCAACGCCGTACCGAAAAGTCCTATAAATACAACATGTTGTTTTCTTGCAAAGGGAGTCGAATTTGGTAGTTTTTAGCCCTAGTTTCGAAATACACACTCTAAGGGGAGAAAAAAGAGCATTCTTTGGGAGCCAAAGCGTTTGTGGAGGCTCGAGATCGTGACGGGAGCTCGGGAACGAGAGACCGACTTCGACACATAAGTTTATTTCTCTTTCTTTTAATTTGTTACTGAGTTTAAAGACTTTTCCTATGACTTTAGCTTGTTTTTATGGTGATTTTGAGTAGCTAAAGGTTGTAGTTGGAATTTGATTAACATGTTTTAGATTTATTTGATTATGTATTGAACTTTGTTATGCTATTTATTTTTGGCAATTCGTTCTTAATTTCATAAATCTTGTTGGTTTAAGTGGAATCGAGAGAAAGAAACTTAGATTAGAGCAAAGTTGTCAAAATCCTTAGAAATCTTGCATGAGAATGACCTAGAGTTTTTTGGGAAACACATAAAGAAGTTGCTTAATGTCGTGTATGCTTTTAAAATTCATAAGGAAACTTTAGAATTTATCGTGTGTGCGAGGCTCACTACGGATCGAGAGATTCTCTTGAGTATTTTCACTTCTTGTTTATAAATTCATAATATTAGTTCATTGCATGTGTTAAACAAGGAATTATCTTGTGAAATCATCTTCCTTCAATTCTATCATATTCATGTCTCCAATTGTACATTTATTTTCTATCTTTCTTTTCACTATCCATCAAAGTTTTGTTGCTTTAGCTAAAATTAAGAAAAGTATCTTGGTAATTAATTAATCTAGAAAATCCATTCCTGAGAACGATACTCTGTACTCAAATCACTATACTAAAACTTGACCCATACACTTGCGGTATAGCAATATAATTTTACGCAACAAGAGCCCTTCAATGTTGAAAGTGTCTCGTATATCCAGACCTACATGTTCAAGACATATTGTACTATCATGTTCATTTCATAAGTAACCAAGAGTTGAGTAAAATGTATGTAACCCACACATACGGACATACCTAGAATGTGTGTGGGAATCCTAGAAGACTATACTTCATGATATAGTCTTTATTTATTAACAACTTCTTCTTGTACAGTTCAGCCTTCCCCTTCAAAGCAATTTGGAGGCCCTTCAATGTCCTATCTCATATCCTTGTTCCTCAATCTAGTCCATTGAAGTGGTCTAGATGTTCCACTTCATCGAATAGCAACTGGTCTACCACCGTCTTCTTCCTATCATTTCCAAGCATAACCAGCTCAGTATTGTAAACCAGTGTCATCTTCACAGCATCATCATCATTCCCGAATTCCATTGCCTTGTACCTCGACTCGAGAGTAGAAAGATGGAGTTATACTTTACTATTCTCGCTTAACTCAGGGAAGTATTTAGCCTTCAGATATTTACCTTCCCTCTTACGTGGTTCCTGAACCTCGTCCGTTCCAGATAGGGTGTGCCACAACCCAGTGATTAAGAGAAATTCTTCATTCGTAAAGGTCACGATCGTACCTCTCACCTCAAACTTCATGCCACCTTCAATATCTTCGACCAACTCCCTTAGTAGCATATTGTGGACAAGAGAGCTGTTAAAAACCATATCCAAATCAATGTATGGTCCAAATTTGGTTGTCCTTTGGAACAAATCCGGCTAGGTGTTAGTGAGCTTCGACCTCACAAGAACGTTTGCGTTACTTATATGCGATAGGTAGGTCGCATGTGCTATGAAATGGTCTTCCACATTAATCTTCAATGGTGTCATCTACAAATGAAAAAACGATGTAAAACAAGGACTACTCTGAACTACATTACCTAAACAAGTAATGCCCCCAAATGTGATAGACCATAACATCTAAAATCAAACATCATTTTCTGTGTATAAAATTCGATATGAAGTTTTATAAACGCAGGACCCGTACCTCCGTTATTAGGGAAGCAAAATTGTGAATATTGCCTTATTTAGAGCAGTACAAGACGAGCGGGTCGCAGAGATTCAATAGTCAGAATAAATTCAAGGGTAAAATAAGCGACAGGTCTGAGGAATAGGCGTACTGGTAAAACGAGCCTTTTTTGGGATTTAAATTAAAGTTCACAGTGTAAGTATATTCAATTTCAAATATCGAAGTCGAATGTTGCGTTCAAATGAAACTCTCGCTCTGGGTTCAAAGGGATTTAAGTCAGGCTCTCGCTCTGAGTTTTCCACGTCACGATGCGTTCAAATGAAACTCTCGCTCTGGGTTCAAAGGGATTTAAGTCAGGCTCTCACTTTGGATTTTCCACGACACGTGATCCCACTTTAAACTCTCGCTCTGGGTTCGAGGGGATTTAAGTCAGACTCTCGCTCTAGTTTTTCCACGACACGATATGTTTAAATGAAACTCTCGCTCTGGGTTCGAAGGGATTTAAGTCAGGCTCTCGCTCTGGGTTTTCCACGACACATAATCCCAATGAAACTCTCTCACGATGTATCCGCGAAATCGATACACTCGTAGTCGGGAAATCGAGACTCGCAAACGGAAAATCGAAACTCCAGTATCGAGATGCATGTATGCAGACTCTCGTATCTTGTATCTGCATTCGATTTAAAATCCTTTTTCGGTTTAAAAAATAAAATTGTTATACCTTTTTTTAGTATGGTATACTATACTCATCTGCGATAGACTAATGGAAATTCCCAAAATCGTCTCACACGTTGTATCCGCATAATCGTGACTCTTGTATACAGTAAATCGAGACTCCCGTAGTCGGGAAATCGAGACTTTCAAATTTGTATCTATTTGGTCCCTAAACTTCGATATGTGTCTATTTGGTCCATAAACTTCGAGATTGGTTTATTTTAAAAATTTTTTAATATGTTAGGGAAGTATTAGATACAAAATTGAAAGTTCAAGGACTAATTAGAAAATAATTCAGAAAATGACATTCTCGGTCTAGTCCGAACATAATAGCTCCACAGGGAAGTCAAAACTCTCGATGTCACTCTGACGTTCGATTAAACCTTTATACCAAATGAATGATAGATAGTTAATATGGAAAACATCCAAATTAGGCTAATTTCGAACAATTTGGTGAATTATACATTCATTTACCATTAAATGTGATAATTATAGGACATAAGAGAAAGTTGAAAATTTATAAGAAAATATTACAAAAAATGAAGAAATCCTAAACCCTTCAACGTTCGGCCTGTCAGTCGGAGTTGGACGATATTTCCATCGAAAACGAAGTTGATTCCCCAGCGTAAGGGTCAACGACGTCATCGTCTCCAGAAGGTTCTGGTCCATTTACCATCGTCTCTGAGCCTCTATCCCGCGTGCGAACTCCACCGAGGTCATGATGGAGATCTGATCTCCTTGAGCAGCGGAAACGTGTTTGGGATCTTAATGTGCTTGATTGTTTTAATTGAAACAAAAAATAGTACATTGATAAAAATACAGAACAAGCATGAATTTTAATCCTATTAGACATGGATTAATTGCTTACATGCAAACATATATTAAGTTTAACAATTAAACTAAAGGGAAGAAGAATACCTTTGTAGTTTTCCTCAGCACAACAACTCCTTGCTCCTAGAGAAATCAGCAAAGTAGCAACACAAGTACTCCTCTGTATTTCCAAGCAGGACACCACCAAAAGAATAAACCTTCTATCCTCTGAGTGCTTAGATCTTTCCTTTGTGGGAAGGATTCCAACAGTTGGAAGAACTTTTGGGAATGAGAATGTGAGAGTCAGAGAGAGAGAGCAATTCTCCAATTGCTTGTCCAAATGATCGATCAACCTCCTCTCCTCCATTGGAGAGGAATAAAACGAGGGATCACCTCCCCACTCCCTATCGATGGGGAGGGAGGTGGAGAACGTGTCCTTCTGACACGTTCCCATTAATTTAATATTAAATTAAATTAAACATTAATTAAATCATATTTAATTAATCAAATTAAATATCTTATATTTAATTAAGATTAAATCATATTTAATCATATCCTTCCCTCTAACTTATAGTTTTAATGTACATCTAATGCACATTAAATTTTAACCTATAGTTTTTAAATATGAATCACATTCACATTTAAATTTAAAATTTTAACTCTTTCAAATATTTAATTCTCTCACATAATTTAATATGAATCATATTCACATTAAATTTATAATATATAGTTCCAAAACTATATATTATATCGTAATCATATACATAAAATATATTCCCTAGTGAATTTGAACATTTCACATTCAAATGATCTAAGAACCATTTACGAGCTAGAAGGTGGACCTAATGGACCTCTGGATCGAAGCTCCAACGATATGAGATTGCTCGGTTAATCTCATTAACCTCCCAATCAACATTCGTTAATCTGCGAAACACTCCACTAAAGTCCCACAGTTGCACTCTTCTCACCGCAGATATATTTTTGTGTCCACGGATATCGACCAATAACAAAAGTCAATCCTTCACGAATGTTTGTAACACCACCAATCAAATTACCGCTTTTACCCCAGGTTACATCTTGTGCCTTAAGTACCAGCGCTCCTCTAATGAACAATTTGTTTGTGGTCCTACTAACAAACAGAGTCCTCTCGGGCCAATGAGAGGGTCGGGCCCTTTGTTCAAGTCCCGGAGACACCACTTAAGGGAACATTCCTCTACTTACCCTAGTAGGCGGGAAGGAGTGAATTCCATCTTGGTAAGTTAAGTTCCCACCGCTCACTTGGTCTTGTCCCCAAGAAGGTAGGCATATTGAGTCGGCGAATCGCCACTCTCACCCATACTAGTCAAAGGACAATCCTCGCATGAGCGGAGTTCGTAAACTTTGCTGTGATTGAGATCAAGTTGCCTAGGTCATCCTAGTGAAATAAAAACCTAACTAGTCAACGGAGTTACAGCTAGAGGTTACTATTTCGTGGTCCGGTCTTATGTAATCTCATTACATAGGATATCCCCACTCACATGTCATCTACACGAACACGTTAGAATCATAGTGTTTATATCAAATACAAAGTGGGCCACATCCATAGTTTAACCAGGGTAAGGTACCCAAACCTTATCCCCTAACTATAGACCCTTTAGGGTTTAAATAAAGGCAAACTCGTAGAAAACGAACAATAACAATTTATTGAAATAATAACACTTTATTACATTAATTAGAACATTATTACAAACTACGAGTTTTAGGGCATAAATCCCAACAGGTCAAAATTGAGTGCGGGTGAATTTACGTATCCATAAAGGTAAAGAACATCGTCATCATCTACATCATCGTCGTCGTCGTCTTCATCGTCGTCATCGTCATCTTCATCTTCATCATCGTCGTCTTTATCATCCTCATCATCCTCATCATCGTCGTCTTCATCTTCATCATCATCATCATCATCGTCTTGTTGGGATTTATGCCCTAAACTTGTGTAATTTTGATCAATTAAATAAAGTGTTATTTGTTTTGATAAGATTATAGTCTTGCTTTTATAAATCTAATAAACTAAGCTCCAAGGTTATAACGTTTATCTTGAAATTAGTGTAGTGGACACTATTTGGGTTGAGTTCAAGATTATAACCTAAATAGTCTATGGTATAAGAATAAGGTTGGAAACCTCATTCTGATAACACCATGGATGCGGCCCACTCTGTAATTAGTACAAATGAGGTAATCCAACTCATTCATGTAGTTGGCATGCGAGTGGGGGCATCCCGTATGAAGAGTTCATACAAGACTGGATCGCAAATTATTAGTCTAACCAGTATAACACCGTTAACAGGATAAAGACTAGTAATTTATAGATGGTCATTAGTGACTTGACTCAATCTGAGCAAGTTAAGAACTCCTGCTTATAGGGTTTGTCCTTAGACTAGTATGGGTGAGAGTGGCTGTGGCCAGACTCAATAAGCCTACCTTCTCGGGACGTAACCTCGTAGGTAGCTAGGAACTTAACTGCAAAGATGGAATTCACTCATTCCTCTCTCGAGGAATCGGATAGGTTGTTCCCTTAAGAACCGACTCCGGTCTTGAACAACGGGGCCCCCTCTCTGAGGAGGGTATGAGTCTAAGGTAGGACCTTAGACTTGTTGTTCATTAGAGGATCGGTGGTGCTTAAGGAGCAAAGAGGTAATCACGAGGGTAAAAGCGGTAATTTGACCACCGTGATTACGAACAACCTGTGAAGGATCGACTCATGGGTAATGACTATATCGGTGGACACAATAATATCTCTACAAGTGAGAAGAGTGCAACTACAAGTCTATAGTGGAGTGACTTGTAGTTAATGAATATTGATTAAGCGGATCAAAGAGTTTGATCGCTTAATCTCACATCATTGGAGCTCATGATCTGTGAGTCCATTAGATCCTCCGTTGGCTCAACATGGTAATATTGAGGTATAAAGTTAGGAGTGAAATTGAAGTGTTCAATTTCATACATGAGGAGTTATATCAATTATATATGATGTAATTGATATAATATATAGTTTTATTGTGAATTAGATTCATATATAAACCATATACTAAGAGAGAATAAAGGAGGGGTAGGATGGTCATTTCCATCCCATTCCCCTATATATATAGTTGCATAAGATGCAACTAGGTTAAGACTTTTAGAAAGTTTTTATAAGCCTCCTTGTTGTGTTGTTGGAAGTGTTCCAAAACACAAATCTCTCTCACAAAATACCTCACACCACTCCTAAAGGAACCCACCTTCCTCCCTCACCTAGAGAACAACGGAGAAGATCCGGTGGTGGTGTCGGTGATCGTACGAGTTCTTGTTGCTGAGATCGTGACCGTGGAGAGAGGAGCACTTGAAGAAAGTTTCTTCAAAGGTAATATACTTGTTGTCCATTTCTGTATTTTATGCTTAATCCATGTTTTACGTTCATGAATTTTCCATTGTAACTAAATCAAGAGCGCGCGATTCGCAATCGCTTCCGCTGCGGGGACTTCGATTCCCTTCACATCTTCATCGTCCTCATCATCCTCATCATCGTCGTCTTCATCTTCGTCCATTGACGTGTCCTCTGAAGTTAGAGGTCGTTCCTAGTGACGGCACTCATCGCTCGAATATTCGGTAGTGTCGGAGGGCAAGTGATGGAGGTTCCCCTGTATCCGTACGAATCACCATCTGAAGAATCTGATAGTGGTTCGTCGGGTAGGTTGATGAAACTATCGTCGGACGAAGACATTGTTTCTTTGTAGTGCATGGTATCTTGGAGTGTATTGAAATGTCAGGCTAATTATAGGGGTTCAAGGAAGAGGTTGAATGTCAGTGGGTAGTTATCAAATGCAATTAGGCCCTCCGTATTCCGACGGGTGTTGTAATTAGGACTAGCGGTTACCGATATCATATTGGAAAATCCACTGACAGAATACTCTAGCTCCATAATGTCATCTGTCAGACAGCGATATTGGTGAATCCAAACGACACAATCGACTTAATCGGATTGTCAAAATTTATGGCGAGAAATCGAGACTCTCGATATCGACTCCCCACGAAAGGGAATACCAACGAGACTCCATTTCATTTTAATGGGCGCAGTTAATATTGATTACTTATACGGTAAAGAACCACATTTATGATCCTGCACCAAGTCTTTCACCATGTACCCAGCAAATCGAGACTCTCGTATCTAGACTGACAACATAATCGAATTTAATCGATCCAACAATTTTTTATTTTATTTTTATTGTTTGGTGAAGGTAACGTAAGTATAGTATATATTATCATAAACTATATAATAGTTTTATATATAAGTTAGTTTTATATTTATTGTTGTATTAAGTTTGGTTAAAATTAAATGCTCATTTAATATAATGAAACTTGGCATTAATGTGAGGAATATGAGACCGATGACCTAGAGTGTAGTTCAACATAGTTTGTGTTATGGGTTAAATTGGACCAACGAGAATGGGCAGGTCAAATGACCAAGGCAAAGAGTCAGACAGAGTAAGAAGCCCAATACGAGGTCAAAACGGGCCGAAATCGAACGGAGACCAAACCAAGGCGAAACGAGACGAGCAGACGAGCTCGGGCTTCGACCCAAGCGCGTGGTCAGCCAGGGTAGAGCCCTCCCATTCGGGCTCTACCCTCGCCCAACACTCCAAGAAAGGAGTCTAGGCTTAGGTTTAAGCCCAAGCCCGTGGTCGGCCTCGGACGAGGCCGAGGCCGACCAGATCCAAGGTCATATCTTAGGCCTTGCTTCAATCTCACGCGACCCATAGGCTTGTTTCCAGCCCTCTCCCAACCTTTCCTTTTCTCAGTAGGCCAAGAAAACCTATAAAGGACCCAGAACCGAGAAGAGACGGAAGGAGAAGACGCGCCTGGACTTTGGCCCAAGCGTGTGGTCGGCCTCGGCATAGGCCAAGACCGACCAGGGTAAAGCTCCTCCGTTTGAGCTCTATCCAAGCCCTATGGCACAAAGCACGGACTTGGGTTTGGGTTTTGGCCCAAACCAGTGGTTAGTCTCGACCAAAGCTGAGGCCGACCAGCTATGAGATTGATCTCCAGGCCTCGCAGCGACTCTAAAAGGCCCGGAAGCCCATATTCAACGTCCACACAATCTCTCCTTTACCCAAGAGGCCACGAAAAAAGGTCAGAGAAACTATTTAATCTCTCCCAGGAGGGGAGAGCAGGGGAAGTGAATTCTAGTAACCATTATACAGAAAATTCTCGATAATTCTCTCGGAGACCCTCACTGACTTAAGCATCGGAGCTTGTGTGGCCTACACCACACCAGTGTTCAGGTTTTCCTTGTCTTGCAGGCTGCGTTCTTCCCCTAAGAATTACAAATTTACCGTCGTTGTCACGTAGAGGTCAGGTATATTCTCCTGTCCGAAATTTGACAACAACAGTTGGTGCCGTCTGTGTGGACGAACAAACGCTTGCTTGGAGAACCTAATGCTCAAGTCAATCTGTCCATGGTAATGAAAAGAATGCAAAGAAACACGTTTTGGAACGAGGAACAACGTGATTCTGATCAGGATCGTCGTGTGCGGCGAACGCGAGGAAACATATCTCCTCGGCCTCATACCGAGGCCGAGACCGACCAGGGGAAGGCCGAGGCCGACCAGCACCAAAGAGACAAGGCCGACCAGGCCGTTCAAGCTACATGGCGACACAAACAAGAAGGATCGCGTGAAGACGGTGACCTTCGCTCGTTGGTCGAGGCCGACCAGCGCCAGAATAAAGCCAGCGCTGACTCGTTCATTCAAGCTACGTGGTAGTGCAGACCGGAAGGATTACAAGAGGAGACAATAAAGAAGGTGACTGCCCATTCTCTCACTCCCAGGGAGGATGAAATCGACCAAAGAGGGCAACCTATCGAGGAATTAGAATCTATCCCGCTCACATCGGAAGACAGACGAGTAAATATTGGAGCAAACCTAGGGGCTAAGCAGAAAGAAAAACTAATTAGTTTCTCGAGGGACAATGCAGATTTATTCGCATGGTCTCATGAGGATATGCCAGGGATAGATCCTGATGTCATGGTGCACCGGTTGAACATAGACAGAGATTTCAAGCCCATAAAATAGAAGCGACACGCATTCAATCAGGAGCAAAACGAGATCATAGCCAACCAGGTAGATGATTTACTAAAAGCCAATTTCATTAGGGAAGTTCATTATCCCCAATGGCTATCTAATGTGGTTTTAGTAAAGAAATCTAATGGCAAATGGCGAATGTGTATCGACTTCACTAATCTAAATAAGGCTTGTCCTAAGGACAGTTACCCTTTGCCTATGATAGATCAGTTAGTAGATGCAACAGCGGGCCATGAATTATTGAGTTTCATGGATGCTTACTCAGGGTATAATCAAATCAAGATGTATGGACCTGATCAAGAGAAAACCTCTTTTATCACTGACAGGGGGTTTTACTGCTACAAAGTCATGCCATTTGGTCTCAAGAACGCAGGAGCAACCTACCAAAGAATGGTAAATCGAATGTTTGCTCCCTTGCTAGGGAAGAATATGGAGGTGTATGTAGATGATATGCTAGTAAAAAGCATTAAAGCCTATCAACATGAAATTGACCTCCATGAAACTTTCCAGATACTTCGAAAATACAAGATAAAGTTGAACCCAAGTAAGTGTGCTTTCGGAATAACGTCAGGAAAAATCCTTGGATTCATGGTACATCAAAGAGGAATTAAAGCAAATCCAGACAAGATAAAGGCTATCTTAGAGATGTCTTCCCTAACCAATCTCAAGCAACTTCAAAGTCTCAATGGAAGAGTTGCAGCATTGAACAGGTTCGTTAGTAAAGTTACTGACAAGTGTCAACCCTTCTTTAAAATTCTGAAGAAGGGTCTCCCGTTTGAATGGTCTAAAGAGTGTGAATAAGCTTTTCAAGAACTAAAAGTTTATCTAAGTTCAGCTCCCCTCCTAGCCAAACCAGTTAAAGGAGATGAGTTGCTACTTTATGTAGCTGCTTCTAACACTGTTGTAAGTTCTGCATTAATCAAAGACCAATCTACTATACCAACAGAACAATGGTAGGGGTTGAAACTAGATATCCTCAAGTAGAAAAGCTTGCACTAGCTCTAGTTACCTCAGCCAGAAGATTGCGTCCTTACTTCCAGGCGCATAAGGTAAATCTGTTCTCACGAATTTCCTCTCTCAAGCAGCAAGTGTTGCGAAGCGGAAGCTTCGAGACGTCTTATGAAGTGGGCAGTAGAACTTAGTGAATACGATATTCACTACAAACCGAGGACATCAATCAAAGGACAAGTACTGACAGATTTCGTCAGAGCTTATCCCATCACAGGCTGAAGCCGACCACGCGAAAGCCGAGGCCTACCACATGGGAACTAACGAGGCCGATCACGTGGGGGCTAAAGCCGAGATCGATCGTATGAAGGCCAAGGTCGAGGTCGACCACATAGAGGCCGAGGGCGAGGCCGACCACGTGGAAACCAAGGTCGATCATAAGAGGAAAATTATCGATCTTCTCCAATATGCAATGGAGATGGAGACATCTCATCCAGAAACCCCTAATCTGCCCTGGAAACTGTTCGTTGATGGGTCCTCCAACGTCAAATGATGCAGAGCAGGAATCCTACTTGAATCCCCTGAAGGAGAAAAGTATGAATATGCTCTCAGATTCAAGTTTAAGACATCAAATAACGAGGCGGAATATGAAGCGCTCGTAGCAGGATTGAGAATCGCCAAGGAGATAGGAATCTCTCATCTATTAGTTTTGAGTGATTCTCAGCTAATAGTAAAACAAGTAACCAATAAATATCAAGCTAAAGAAAGAAGAATGGAAAAATATTTGTCAAAGGTCAAGGAACTACTTGCCTCGTTCTCCAAACACGAGTTCAAGCAAATCCCGAGATCACAAAATGTCAATGCTGATTCTTTAGCTCGATTAGCAGCAGCTTATGAAACTGAACTAGTCGAATAGTTCCAGTTGGAATCCTATACGAACCAGCCATATGCAAAGAGGGGATAATGGAATCAGGAAGCAAGCCAGATGAGGTAAAGGTCGAAGACAACTCGGCCAAAACCGAGAAAGACTCGAGTGAAGTCGAGGAGATTTCGGCCGAGGCCGAGGCCGAGGAGAATTCAGCCGAGGCCGAAGAGATTTCAGTCGAGGCCGAGAAGATCTCCTTCTGGATGGATCCTATATTGGAATACTTGAAAGAGGGAAAATTACCCTTAGAAAAAGTAGAAGTCAAACGAGTACAGAGGCGACCAGCTCATTACCTACTCAGAGAAGGTAAAATCTACAAGAGAGGTTATTCAATGCCACTCTTGAGATGTCTTTCACCTAATGAAGCGGAATATGTGATGAGAGAGATCCATGAAGGAATATGTGGTAATCAATCAGGCGGAAGATCCTTATGTCACAAGATCACAAGGCAAGGATATTATTGGTCGACGATGCTTCAGGATGCAAGAAATTTCGCAAGATCCTGTGACCAATGTCAACGATTCGCCCCAATTCCAAGACAACCACCTGAACCATTGACAAGTGTAGTGAGCCCTTGGCCTTTTGCACAATGGGGAATAGACCTTATTGGACCCATTCCCCTAGGTAAAGGGCAAACTAAATTTGCAGTTGGCAGTAGACTACTTCACAAAGTGGGCTGAAGCAGAAGCATTGACAACAATCACAGACAAGAAGATAACTAGCTTTGTTTGGAGAAATATAGTATGTCGTTTTGGAATTCCTAATGTCATTATTTCAGACAATGGAAAGTAATTCGATAATGCAGCCTTCAGAAAATTTTGTGAGGATCTCAACATTGATCATCGATGTTCTTCTCCAGCACACCCTCAAGCCAATGGACAAGTGGAAGAAGTAAACAAGATTATCAAATTAAATCTCAAGACAAAGTTAGAAAATCTAAAGGGAGCATGGGCAGAAGAGTTGCATAATGTGTTATGGGCATATAGGACCACTGCAAGATCTACCACAGGCGAGACCCCTTTCTCACTTACTTATGGTGCTGAGGCAGTCATCCCTGTTGAGATTGGTTTACCCTCGCCAAGAGTAGAAGAATTTGACCCTCTACAGAATGAGGGGCAATGAGACTAAGCTTAGATCTACTAGAAGAGCATAGAGAAAAAGCTCACCTTCGAGCAGCAGAGTACAAGAACAGAATTACAGGGTACTACAATGCAACAGTCAAGAAACGAAGTTTCAAAGAAGGAGATCTCGTGCTAAGAAGAGTCATGCAAAATACCAAGGATCTATCATCTGGTGCGCTAGGCCCAACGTGGGAAGGACCATACCAAATTGCTAAAATCGTCAGGCCTGGCACATACACTCTAATTGATCACAGGGGAAAAGTTCTTTCCCACCCTTGGAATGCAGAACACCTTAGAGTCTATTATCAATAGATTATTTTGTTTTATTCTCCTCTTCGGTGAGGACAATTTTTGCCAGTATTTAGAATTTCAATCATACATGATATTCTATTATGAATGAATCATCTTTCTCAAGCTATAATTGTATCACTCAAGCACAATTTGCAAAACTGAAACTCTTACTTGAGTAAGGGGGCTACTAAGGGGATATGCTTCCCTATTGAACAAAAAAGTAGAAGCTACGCGAAACATAACCAAAAAGACAAATTCTACAGAATAAGCCGAGGACGACCCAAATAGGCCTAGGCCGAGCCGACCTGACCGAGGTCGAGGTCAACCTGTCCGAGCTCGAGCCGACCTGACCGAAGTCGAGGTCAACCTGGCCGAAGCCGAGGATGACCAGAATAAGCCGAGGCCGAGCCGACCTAACCGAGGCCGAAGGCAACTTAGTCGAGCTCGAGCCGACCTGACCGAAGTCGAGGTCAACCTGGCTGAAGCCGAGGATGACCAGAATAAGCCAAGGCCGAGCCGACCTAACCGAGGCCGAAGGCAACTTAGTCGAGCCCGAGCCGACCTGACCGAAGCCGAGGTCAACCTGGCCGAGGCCGAGCCGACCCCAACCTCCCACTTCAATTCTTCAATTCCTATTTTCTTCTCTCATGGTCTGAGTCTAGCTCGATGTGAAGCAACACGGTTGTTGGATGACAAAATTTTTCTCCTACGAAGGGACAAGAAGTCCAAAATAATCCTCGTAGGGGTTAACAACAATCCCGCTTAAACTTGAGAACAACCTCAAGTATGTAAGATCACTGGAGTACGACACAAGTCGTGAATCCAGATGAGAGCATAAACCCCCAAAAGAAGCAATCTTGGGATGATCTAAGGGGAAAGGGAACATTCGAAATGCAGAATAAGCATGACGACTGACCTAGAATCCCATTGGATAACGGAGAAATTGACCCCCTAGTAGACTGAATATCCTCATAAGGATGGACAACAGAAACTGAGGAAAATTCGAGGCAACCCTCGAAATGTCTAAAATGACTCCGAATAAACCTTACTAGGAGAATCGAGAACGCAAATTAAGCGTGACGAGATCCTAACATTTGTATTAAATACCGGAGAAATTGACCCCCTAGTAGACTAAATATCCTCATAAGGATGGACAGCAGAAACTGGAAAAAAATCGAGGCAATCCTCGAAATGTCTAAAATGACTCCGAATAAACCTTACTAAGAGAATCGAAAACGCAAATTAAGCGTGACGAGATCCTGACATTTGTATTAAATACCGGAGAAATTGGCACTCTAGGAGAATGAATATCCTCATAATGATGGACAATAATAACTAGAGAGAATTTGAGGCAACCCTCGAAATGTTTGAAATGACTCCGAAGAAATTTGACTAAGGAACTAGGCAAATCGAAACGCAGAATAAGCGTGACGAGAACTTGAAATTCCAAATTGGATAACGGGAAAATTGACATTCTATGAGATTGAATATGAAGTTCAGTAGGCTACTCCCAAGTCAGGCTCCATTCTATTAATTCGCAAGCTCCAAATCTCAAATCCTAACTAGGGAGTGGGGGCTAATGTTATGGGTTAAATTGGACCAACGAGAATGGGCAGGTCAAATGACCAAGGCAGAGAGTCAGACAAAGTAAGAAGCCCAATACGAGGTCAAAACGGGTCGAAATCGAACGGAGACTGAACCAAGGCGAAACGAGGCGAGCGGACGAGCTCGGGCTTCGGCCCAAGCGCGTGGTCGGCCTCGGCATAGGCCGAGGTCGACCAGGGTAGAGCCCTCCCATTTAGGCTCTACCCTCGCCCAACACCCCAAGAAAGGAGTCTAGGCTTAGGCTTAAGCCCAAGCTCGTGGTCGGTCTCGGACGAGGCCGAGGCCGACCAGATCCAAGGTCATATCTTGGGCTTGCTTCAATCCCACGCGACCCATAAGCTTGTTTCCAGCCCTCTCCCAACCTTTCCTTTTCTCAATAGGCCAAGAAAACCCATAAAGGACCCCAAAACCGAGAAGAGACGGAAGGAGAAGACGCGTCTAGGCTTTGGCCAAGCGCGTGGTCGGCCTCGGCATAGCCGGCCGCCGACCAGTGGCAAAGCTCCTCCGTTTGAGCCCTATCCAAGCCCTATGACACAAAGTACGGACTTGAGTTTGGGTTTTGGCCCAAACTAGTGGTCAGCCTCAACCAAAGCCGAGGCCGACCAGCTACGAGATTGATCTCCAGGCCTCGCAGCGACTCCAAAAGACCCGAAAGCCTATATTCAACGTCCACACAATTTCTCCTTTACCCAAGTGGCCACAGAAAAAGGCCAGAGAAACTATTTAATCTCTCCCAGGAGGGGAGAGCAGGGGAAGTGAATTCTAGTAACCATTATACAGAAACTTCTCGATAATTCTCTCGGAGACCCTCACTGACTTAAGCATCGGAGCTTGTGTGGCTTACACCACACCAGTGTCCAAGTTTTCCTTGTCTTGCAGGCTGCGTTCTTCCCCTAAGAATTACAAATTTACCGTCGTTGTCACGGGGAGGTCAGGTATATTCTCCTGTCCGAAATTTGGCAACAACAGTTTACATTCTTATATTGTCTAGTAACATCGACTAGATCGATAGTCGTCCATAACGATAGATATTGGTTGAGGTAATTAATAGTCATTAATGTAAAAAGCTCACGTTGACTTTATATTAATTAATTATAGATACTATGTCGTCGCCTCATCTATATACTCGATCCCTTCCGATACAGCCGGTTCGAGAGTAGGAGATGAAAGAATCCTCCCACCGTCGGAGATAGTCACCTGTTCAACCGGGTCAGATCAGACCTTATTAAGGTATAGTTAGGGGTTGTTCTTTAAAAAATACGATCGGGGTTGTTCAACTTTCAGTCCATTATACATCGAGGGTATGTAGTCTAAAGGGTTAGTTGTTGCTGGTTGAGCTCGAGCGTGCGATCATGTTGACTAGTTTGAGGGAGATAGTCGTCCGTTAACTATTATTATCCAAACGAGAGCGGGTGTACGTACGACGTCCATTACGAAGTGGATGAACGAGATCGAGAGAGTATGTGGTCGGTAACTGAGACAACAAAGGTAAACGGTCGTCAACGTAATTGATATTACAGCGTCATCAAATGTCCCGTTAAAATGGATTGGGAGTGGACGGGAAAACGAGACTAATGGCCCCATTAATACACCATAATAACCAATGTTCTAGGTGGCTAACGATATCAAAGGATTATGTAAGGTACCTGTATAGAAGTTCTATGCCAAACAATAACAACAAGTATAATAACACGAAAAATAGGGGAATGAGGACCCAACTCCTTCGTGTTCGAGAGTTCTTCGACACTAAGGAGGGTTATTTCATTAAGAGGGTTAGAAGAACAAGAGCCAAACAAACTCACTCCCAAGAACTCAGAAGTCGGGTCCTCTCCTTCTCTCAAAAACATTCGTTTACCAAAATGAAAAACATGACCCTCCCTAACAGACTCGTGACCTTTTACACAAAGACACCTCACTCCCACAACGTACTATCCCTCAATTCCTGTGGTCCCCTGCTCACTAGAGACAATGACTCTTTGCCCTTCTAAAATACTTTTTAATGATCGGGGGCCTAACAATACCCGGGGTCAATCAGCACCTTGTCCTCAAGGTGAAAATCAGGATATTGAGTCATAATGTCTGTACATACTTCCCATGTGGCGTCTGTGGTGTTACGTTTGTCCCATCTGATGAGGCATTCCCAGTGTTGTTTATCATCACTCCATCGAACGCCCAACACATCTGCCGGTGTCTCTGTCCACTCATAAGCTTCGGAGAAAGAAGGGTCGAAGGATTGGACCACCACATGTGAGCCCACGGCTTTCTTCAACTGCGAAATGTGGAAAATGGGGTGAATGGAGGTTGTTGGTGGTAAGTGTAGTCGATAAGCAACCTGACCGATCCGCTCAAGTATCTCGTACGGTCCATAAAACTTGGGAGAGAGTTTTTCACAGCGTTTCTTTGCTAAAGAGCGTTGTCTGTATGGTCTGAGTTTTAAGTACACCCAATCACCGGCCTGAAATTCCAACTCTCTTCTGCGAGAATCGGCTTGTTTCTTCATTCTTTCCTGCGCCAAACGCAACTGATCCTTCAGGGCTGCAATATTGGTGTCTCTTTCCATGAGTTGTTGTTCGAGTATGTTATTAGATGTCTTCTTTTCGCCATAGGACACTAGCGGGGGAGGTGCTCGACCATAAACTACATTGAAGGGTGTTGTGTTGATTGAAACATGGAAGTTCGTGTTGTACCAGTATTCGATTCGCCCACTTTATCCTTTTCTCCCATTTCTCGTGGTCGCTCATTGCGAAACAACGCAAGAAGGTTTCAAGACATCGGTTCACCCGCTCGGTTTGGCCATCTGTCTGTGGATGGAAGGAAGTACTCTTCTTTAGTTGCGTACCCTGTACCCTGAAAAGTTCCCGCCAAAAATTGCTCATAAAAATCACATCTCTGTCAGAAATGGTCGATTTTGGAAACCCGTGGAGACGTACAATCTCTCTAATGAATAATTCTGCCACTTCCTTTGCGGAATACGGGTGTTTGAGAGTCAAGAAATGAGCGTACTTACTCGGGCCTATCCACTACGACCAAAATCGAGTCTACTCCATGTGATCGTGGTAATCCCTCAATGAAATCAAGACTGATGTCCTCCCATATTCGTTTCGGAATGGGTAAGGGTTGGAGTAGACCGGCTGGAGCTAGAGCCTCAGTCTTGTTCCGTTGACAAATTGCACATTCCTCTACGTATTTTTGAACTTGACTTTTCATCCCTTTCCAGAATAGTTCCCCAGTAAGTCGCTTGTATGTTCTCAGAAAACCCGAGTGTCCCCCCATGACCGAATCATGAAAGAGTTGCAGGATAGATGGGATCAATGAGGAGGTGTGAGATAACACTAACCGATCCTTGTACCTGAGTTGTCCTTGTATTAAGCTGTACTTCGGTCGAGACATGGGGTCGGTCTTGAGATCTAAGATGATCCTCTGTAAGTCGGTATCTGCATCCACTTCCTTCATTATTGTGGCCACATCAATTATCCTAGGAGCGGATAGAGAAGAGCATTCTCCCACATGTCGGAGTCGGGACAGAGCATCCGCCGCCTTATTCAGATTCCCGCTTGTACTTGATCTCAAAATCAGAATCGAGGAGCTTTGTCGACCACTACTGTAATCCGGTTGCACCTCTCATTGTTCTAACAGTGTTTTTCAAAGCTCACGATCCACAAGACAAGATGAAACTGTTGCCCCAAGAGATAATGGCGCCATTTTTGTACAGCCAATACAATGGCCATCAATTCTCGTTCATATACCGATTTCAACCGTGCTTTATTCGTTAAGGATTGGCTAAAGAAGGCAATGGGCCTTTGTCTTTGCATCGAATGACCCCAATCCACCCCGGATCGTCGGTCTCGATGACAAATGGTATTGAGAAATCCGGAAGGGCCAACACCGGGCGGGGTCATCATGGTTGTTTTTAATCATTTGAAAGCCTCCACGGACTCGGGGACCAGCAGAACGCTGTTCTTCTTAAGCATTTGGTGTAGGGGCGCGATGGATGGATCCATAGTTCAAGACAAAACGACGGTAGTAACCCGTGAGACCAAGGAATCCTCCGAGTTCCTTCAACGACACTTTGTTGGGGCCAATCCAAAGATTGCCTTGATCTTTCCTTCACGTCGAACTACCCCATCCCGAGAGACCCAATGTCCTGTATTCGACTCGGTGTTGGCGAAAAATGCATTTCTTTTCGTTCGTAACTAATCGATTCTCACTCAAAACATTGAAAACTAAACTCGGGTGCAACATGTGAGTTTCATGGTCCGGCTATAAATTAGGATATCATAAAAACTAACACGCACCTTCTCGTAAAAGGCGAAAGATTTTGTTCATCGTGGGATTGGAAAGTCGCGGAGCGTTGGTCAACCCGAAAGGCATTACGAGAAATTCGTAATGGCCTTCATGGGTACGCGAAAATCGTCTTCTCGATATCTTCCTTTTTCATCCGTATTTGGTGATAGCCCGATTTCGTGTCTAGCTTGGAGAATATCTTAGACCCGTAGTTCATCTAGTAGTTCTTCTATCATAGGGATGGGAATTTGTCCTAATCGCCACTCGATTCAACGCGCGCAGAGTCTACACAGAACCTCCATCCACCATCTTTTTTCTTAACTAAAAGGACAGGACTCGAGAAAGGGCTCGTGCTCGGCTGGATAATCCCTGTATTCAGCATTTCCGTTACTAATCTTTCGATCTCATTCTTCTGAGCATGGGCATACTTATACGGCCGAACATTGACCGGTCCCTTCCCTTCTGCGATAACTATGCCATGATCAATCTCTCTCTGAGGAGGAAGTTCCGTACTCTCTTTGAATAAGTGGTTGAACTCAGCCTTGAGTTTTTCTAAGTCAGCAGGTGGTGTTCCGGTCGTTTGTTTCGAAGTGCCCTCTCCGCCCTCCCCTGTTCCCCTTTCCGTCATGTTTCGTAACTTTATAAGGTATCCTTGGTCACTCTCGTTCCAGTCCTTCGCTAGCATTTTGAGAGTCACTTGGGCCTTCGTGAGCGAGGGATCTCCTCTGAGAGTGATTTGATCCTTTCCGGCCATGAAGGTCATCGTCAAATCCTTCCAATCTACTTCCATAATCCCTAGTGTCCGCAGCCAAATGATTCCCAAAATGACATCCACTCCACCGAGCTCGAGAGGTAAGAAGTCCTCCTCAATGGTGATTTCCGACAACTGTATCATCACCCCTAGACACATTCTCTTCCCTTCTGTGGACATTCCGTTTCCCATCAAGACGCCGTAAGGTATCGTGTCCACACGTGGGAGTTCCAACTCATCAGCTAACTTTCTCGAGATGAAATTATGTGTCGCCCCACAGTCAATGAGGACTATCACCTCACGTCCATCAATCTTGCCACGTAGCTTCATTGTTCCAGGCGTTGAAAACCCCACGATGGATTTTGAATCTAACTCAACAGTTGCAACGGTCAGTCCTCGAAACTCTGTGTCCGCCAAGACCCACTCTTCTTCTTGCTCGCCTCTTCTTGCTTTACTTGATATCTCCTTGCTTTCGTTCCCCACAACACCAAGTTCACGGAGTTCGGCTTTTACAACGATGGTCCTTTGAATATTTCTCGTCGCAGCGGAAGCACAGGCCCTTCTCTCGTTTGGCCTGGAATTCGACGTCAGGCGTTGAGGGAGCTCACGGCGACTAGGGTTACTTTTTCGCATCGTGACGGAACGTAGGAATTCATTGGGCCTAGGGGTACTTTTTGGATTCAGTGGCCCAATCCATTTCTCTTCTGAGCTCAGCCCTACTTTTCGATTGCTTTCATTGGATCCGGCCCATTTTTCCTTCCTGGTCCGTTTCAACGATAAATCCCGATCCTCTATCAGTTAGGCTTGCCTCATGATTTCTTCTAGCCCGTTTGGTTCCCGGCTAATAACGGCCGCCCTAATCTCCGGCATCAAACCGTTGAGGAACGTGTTCTCAAGGACGTCTTGGCCAACCACGGTAAAGGACACGAATACGATTCGAACTTCTTCCGTATATTCTCTCACGCCTTCCTTGCTTAATGGACAAGAACCGAAAGGCACAAATACTTCCTCTCCGGGTGGTACGATAAGCGGTTCAACAATCGTTCTCTAGCATCGTCCCGGAGAGCTTATCTTCTTTCTCGTTGTTTGTCCATCGATACCAATCGATCACCTCTCAGTTCGAAACTTACAATGGCAACATTCGATTTTTCCAAATCGCTCAACCGGTGGACTTCAAAATATGTTTCGCTCTCACCATCCACGCGTGCAGGTTATCACCGTGGCAAGCATTTCAAGTTTTTATATTTACTACGATCCGAAGGTACCTCTGTTTTATGATGCTGGTGTGTTTCTGTTTCTCTTGGCTTATTAGTCTCCCCATCCGGTGGCCTACCCTTCACTTCACTGGTTTCCGCTTGGCCGGAATATCTTTTCCCGCTTGACCCTTCGGCTAACATCAGAACTAGAGCCTTCTGGTTCTCTCTCATTTCACTCGCCATTTTTTCCCATCCTTTCTCGAAGTCGGATTCCATACTCTTCAGTTTTTCCTTCATCTCCGATATTTCTCTTTCGGTGCTGGAGATTCTTTCCTCCATGGCCATTGATCGAGTCTTCCCCAGGTCGACGTGCTCTGTTACCACTTGTAAGGTACCTGTATAGAAGTTCTATGCCAAACAATAACAACAAGTATAATAACACGAAAAATAGGGGAATGAGGACTCAACTCCTTCGTGTTCGAGAGTTCTTCGACACTAAGGAGGGGTTATTTCATTAAGAGGGTAAGAAGAACAAGAGCCAAACAAACTCACTCCCGGCAGAACTGAGAAGTTTGGTCCTCTCCTTCTCTCAAAAACATTCGTTTACCAAAATGAAAAACATGACCCTCCCTAACAGACTCGATAGCCTTTTACACAGCACCCTCACTCCCACAACGTACTATCCCTCAATTCCCTGTGGTCCCCTGTTCACTAGAGACAATGACTCTCTTGCCCCTTCTAAAATACTTTTTAATGATCGGGGGCCTAACAGATTACTCGTAGTTAAATATAGAAGGTTGATCTTTTATTCATCCATACAAAAACCCCAAGTTAAATGGAGGTCTGGCTTCCATAGTTCTATGTGGGATTCTATCCAAAAACGCCCTCCTCCTACCTCTCTAGTTCCCAACTGAAATTCTCTAAATTCCCTTCGGAACAATACACTAGTTCCTTCTTCTTCTTCTTCTTCTTCTTCTTCTTCTTCTTCTACGGCATTAACAACGTCCACAGCTGCTTCTGCTCGACCAAATCAACTCCTCTTTCAACCAAACCCTCCAATTCACACGCAGGTTCAGTCTTTTATCTTTTTCGCTTTCCTAAAATTTGCTTTTGCCTTTTTTTTCCTTCTTGTTTTGCCCTGAAACGACATGATTCTTCATGGGTTTTCTCTTTTTCATGGTAGGTTTCAATGTTATATGCAACATCGGTTCAAAGTGTTTGCTTATTTTCAATTTCGAGCAGTGCCCATTTCCCTTCTCGTTTCACAAAGCGTCTGGTTCCGACGAGGCTCTCTGTACGAGCTTCATTTCCGGATAATGATAATGGCGTTAAAGTGGAGTATACTCCTTGGCTTATTGTTGGACTGGGTAACCCAGGAAACAAGTATCATGGGACTCGGCACAATGTAAGCAAACATTCTTTAAGTAATTGTACTGAAATCTTAGAGTAAATTTGAGTTGGAATTTGATAGTAGTACGTTACTTTCAAATAAAGCACATTTTCTAGCACTTTCGGTAGGAAGCTTCACTAGAGTGTTTTTTCAAAATTAATTTGGGTTATGTAATAGTGGCTAGTAGCGGTTTTATCATTCTAAAAGTCATACCAAACTCACTCGTAATGTGCAGTGGCACTTAATGATTCTTGGGGTTGTCCTGTTTAGGTTGGTTTCGAAATGATTGATAGCATTGCTCAGGCGCAGGGCATTTTGATGAACACAATACAATCTAAAGCCCTGATTGGTATAGGTTGGCCTTTTTTCCCTCCCTCTATGTTATTGAATTTGATTTCCATCTATTGGTGGATTTGATGTTCATTGAGTTTCTTGAATAATCAGTACAGGTTCAATTGGAGAAGTACCAATTCTGTTGGCAAAGCCTCAGACTTACATGAATTTCTGCGGAGAATCGGTTTGTCAAGTCATATCTCCTTAGTTTTCTTTTGTTCAAGTGATGGTTTGTTTATTGGTTATAGTGTAGCCGCAAGCTTAGTAACATCCTATGAATATTTCTTATGTTTACATTTGAAACAATGAGCCATAGAATCAATATTGCAGTGTATGTGGAGATGAGTCATGTATGTTTGGATATCTTCAACGCTTTTAGATGACCTAGCTAACCATACATTTTTGGCTAGAAGCATATTAATAGTGGTAACGTTTATTGGCCACATTGAACTACAAAATGGCACTTTCTTCCAGCTCTTGGAGGGCTCTTCTTTTAAAGGCCAAGTGAAAGAGTTGTGGTGTAATACTATGGCAGCTACTCTTTGGAGAGTGTGGTTTGAGAGGATTCAGAGAGTGTTAAGAGTGTGGTCTGTGACTTCGTGGGAGTCGTTTTTTGTAATCCATTGGTTTTGTGTGATATCTCGTCTCCCCTCTTTTGTATGGGCTTTCTTGTTAATACACTTCTTGGTTTCCCATTCAAAAAACAAAACATTTTTAGTTGTTTTAGGTCACCAGGCAATTTAGATATCGTCCTACTTGTTAACTCCGTGTTTTAGTTGGTAACATCCCATGAAGCCTGCATATCAATGTTCCTTTTCTTAAATTTCTATGCACCTTTCTTTGAAGCATTAACTTTCCTACATGTGTCTAAACATCTATTTGCCTATCTGTTATGATTTTTTCCTTCACGAGTTGAATTAGTCCTTAGCAACGTCAAGATAGTTATCTCTTCACCTCACTTTTTGTTTTAATTTTTATAGGTTGGACCACTTGCTGTACATTATCAAATACCTTTACGGCATATCTTGTTGGTATAAATTGCAATATCTCTTTGTAATCCTCATTTGTCAACGTTCAAAATGACTAAATTGTAATGGAAGTATCTGAACATACTTACCATTTTAGGTTTATGATGAAATGAGCTTGCCCAATGGCGTTCTTAGGCTCCAGCCCAAAGGAGGTCATGGCCATCATAATGGGTATGTTGATGAAATATTACTTAATGTAGGTTTTACTTTTATTTTTCTTCTAGTTTTAATCATTACTCACTTTCGCTTCTTCTAAACTCAATATAGTTGGGTTATATTTGGGAGTGCTTTTGATGACTAAATACCATCCATGTTTTGGGGTAACATATAGTATGTATAGAAGAAGTAACCTACATAAAAGTGTTCATGAGAAAGCACCTATAGAGTGCTTTGACCCAATTGCTTAACCGGAAAGCACTTTAAAACACTTTTAAGAGTGTAGAACTGAACGTCAAAGTAATTTGTTATCAAGCACCTTTTGCTAAAGTACTTATAATTTTAGTACCTTTTGTTAAAAGTATTCTGAAACACACCTTTAGTAAAGCACCTTACTGTATCATGTGTTTTCTTGGAGTATGTGCTGGGACTTCTTAGACAAGGAGTCTTTGAATCATTAAAAAAGTCCAAGCTCAATGTAGTGTTTCTTGTCCAATACCCAACATCTTCCCATTGAAGACTTGATGTACATGTTTCATCTGAGCATTTTATAGTTGAGATGATTACACATGCATTTTTCTTCTCTTATTTGTCGTTGAATTTTATCTGTCATTGAAGTTGGAAGGTTTTCTTCTCTTATTTGTCATTGAATCTTTGTCATTGAAGTTGGAAGGTTTTCTTCTCTTATTTATCATTTTATAGTTGACAAATTTATGGCAGCATGTGCATAAAAAGCTGTTATTGATTTCTCTAGTCATACAGGGTGAAGAGTGTAATGGGACATCTGGATGGCCGACGTGAGTTTCCTCGGCTATGCGTCGGTATGCATCTCTTTTAACATTAGTTTTAATATATATAAGTTTCTACTTCTGGAAGTGTAAACAACTACATTGCTCTTGTTATTATCTAGGAATTGGAAACCCACCTGGTTCTATGGACATGAAAGCTTTTCTGCTGCAGAAGTTCAGTTCAGTTGAGCGAAAACAGGTGAGACTGCCTTTGCATTCTAATGCATTGTCGTGTTGCATTATGTCATAAGTCGTAGCCATACACGATACTTTTTCTTTCCTTTTTTCGACTCCTGTTCCATACCATCACATCTATAAAAAAAAAAAAAAAGAAGTTATTTTTGCAATATATTACAATTTTCATGATGTGGTTGATGGTAGAACACCATTGCATTATGCAAAACTTTACGACTGTTGTTGGTTCGACCCAAACAGATCGATGCAGCACTAGAACAAGGGGTTGAGGCAGTGAGAACCCTTGCACTGAATGGATTCAGCCAAAGAGTCAACAGATTCAACTTGACCCAGAAATACAAGTATCATAAGGTTTGATCCTTTGGGGAAAAAATTGTTGAGTTTTGATCATATTGGTAAGTTAATCAACTTTGATAAAAATGAATACCGTAGAAGAGGATGGACATATGATTGATTGTATTTGATCATATGAATAAGCTGATAAAATGATTGACTGTTCATAGATCTAGAGGAGAAAGTCAAAAAACTTCAGTAGGAGATAAACTAATGTTCAGTTGTCCATGGATTTACATTGTACAACAGAAATGAAAGAAACAAACAAGAAAATACCTCTTTTAACACCCTTCATATCACCTCTGCCTCAGAAAGGGAGTCTATGTTTAGCTTGCCAGTTCTATGACATTGTTTGAGAATGTGTTTTTAGAAAAAGGTTAAATGCAAGTTCTAGGCTCATAAATTTTAGAGTTATGTCTTATGGCTACTTAGAAATTTATTTTTCAATTTTGTGTCTAATAAATTCCTTAACTTTAAAACTGTCTAATAGGTTTTTGAACTTCCATTTCTGTGTCTAATAAGTCCTTGACCTATTCAACATTTTTTGAAATTCATGGACCTATTGACATGATTAAATTTACTATCTAATAGGACTTTTGACCTTCCAATTTTATGTCCAATATTTTCATGATTTTTTTTTTTAAATGTCTGGTAAACTAGGGGCCGGCCAAACCTATTTGTTATATAATTATTGATGGGTTGAACTAAACTTGTAATTTAACATAAAAACAAAACCATTTTATACAAGTTGTGATGGTGTGATTTGCTAGAGTTATTTATACTTACTTTTGAGTGATAAATAATTTTGGTAAAAAAAAAACTGACTACCTATAAAAACAGATTACGGGCTTGTTTGGAATGACTTTTGAAGTGCTAAAAAAATCTATTTTTAAGCACTTGGAAATCAACCTAAACATACTCAGAAAAAGTGAAAATAGCCTTTAAAAGTGCTCTTAAAAATAGCTCTTCATCTTCATCTCATTTTTTTCTCTCGTTCTGTTAATATTCAAATACCACGAATATCCAAGGTTCTTTCATTTTAGAATGGATTGTCCTTCAGCATAGTTCTTCCTCCCACTATTCTCCACCTTACTCATTTCATTCAATGAGCTCCACTGATTTCTGTGTGGCAATCAGCACTTTTTTAGTGTCGGCAGACAAAAGCACTTTAGCAAAATAGTTACTTAATAAGACATTTTTTTAATATTGGTTATGTACTCTTAAAAGTACTTTTTGATAAAGCAGACAAAAACATTCCACGAAGTATTTTTGAGTTTTTCAACTTTTTATGCTAGGAAAAAAAGGTAAAGAGTATAGGAGAAATAGGCTGAAACTTTAATGACCATTAATTCAGAATTTAAGGGGGTGTTTCCGTTCTAAATCCAAAACTATGTTGGTACAAGGTCTTTCAAAACCTAGTTTTGAAACAACCTCATGGGTTACAACAGTGCAATCCCATGAGGTTTATGCCATATTTTCTTCTTTCATTTATCGTTTTTCATTTCTGACCATCACTTTGATGACAACTCTGATGATAATTCTGGCGACCACCCAATGACCACCGACAATGATAATTGCGATGACCACACTAATGACTACCTTTGACAACTACTGCGTTGAGAACTTATAGATTAGTTTGGCGACCACCCTTACGACTTGACCACACTAACAACTCAATACTTTGATGACCTAACCACTGTGACTCGACTTGTCCAAACTACCACCAACGATCATCTGATAACCACTTCGACGACCCAACCACTCGACAACCATAGTTGATGACTGCTTTGACAACCTGACAATCATAGTTGATAACCACTCCAAACATCTAATCACCTAGCAACCATCATCGACGACCACCCAATGATCATTCTAATGACTCGACCACCCCTGGTCACCTCGATGACCTAACAACCCAACCTCCCAAAATCACTAATGACATTGACGACCACCTAGTGACCATTCTAGTGATCACCCTGGCGACCCAACCACCCAGCAACCCGACCACCCTAATGACCACTCCAACGATCCGACCACCCAAAAACTACTACCACAACCACCAAGCAACCACTTTGACGACATGACCACCCTGATGACCACTCTAGCGACCTGCCTACCCGACAACTACTGTCGACAACCACCTAACAAACATTAATCAAATTTTTAAAAGGTTAAAATAAAACTAAAAATGGTTACTAACATTTTTTTTAATTCATTATATATTTGAAATAAGTTTCAAAATATTGTGCAAAATATAGTTTCTCATATTTTAATTTCTAAAATAGAATTTGAATTTTATAACTCATTTATCCTTGAAATAGATTTCAAACAATTTTATTTAAATTCCATAATTTCTTAAATAAACCTCAAATATTTTAATTTGTAAAATAGAGTTCCAAAAATAGGTTTATGAATACTTTGTGAAATATAGTTTTTAAATTCTCTAATTTCTTAAATGGATCTCTAAAATAGAGTTCCAAAAATAAGTTTCTGAATACTCTGTGAAATAGAGTTTTAGATTCTCTAATTTATTAAATACTTCCATTTTTTAATTTTTCAAATAGAATTCCTAAATATTTTTCTGAATACTTTGTGTAATAGAATATTAATTATTTAAATTATATGTCCGAAATAGAATATTAATTATTTAAATTATATGTCCTTACTAATGTTATTTAATTTTACATCGTAATGAATGAAGTGAATTAGATATTAATATACTTGTACAAACTACATGTTCATATTTAACTATTATTGAAACAATTGATCCACATAACTGGTTAAAATATTGAGATACAATTGAACAAACAATTATCAAGTAAAAAAAAAAGATCTGAACAAAAAAAATCATAAAAAATTGCTATAAAAAAACAGCCTAAACAAACTCGTCTTATCGTGCACCCAAATACAGGTTTAAGCAAATTGACCCAACATAACCCTGCATCCTACTAGGGTTCCAAAACCTCAGAGTTTCTAATTCCAAACCAACACCCAAACAATCCCTAAAATCTTACAAGTTTTCTCGGCATTGTAATGTTGAGTCATTCTCGTGTGAGGTTAGTTGAAGTGTGTAAGCTAACTCAAAAGGTTTAAAAAGAAAGAATTCTTATGTTATTTCGAAACTTGATGATCTTGAAAAAAAAAATCTAAAATAGTTTAGGCATTCTTTAATGGAGTCCCTCTCCTTTCATAGTTGTGAATGTCAATGTTACCGAGTGAGATTTGTTGGACACTAGTGTGGTATCTGTTAAACATTCTTTAATACTAAAGTTAGATTTGAGTAAGATAAAATTTTAGTATAGTAATGAAATAAATCTCAAGTGATTCACTTCCCTATACATTTTCTAGGTAGGATGCAATAATTATGGTAAGAGTTATAGGCAATATGCTATGATAACATTACGACATAGTGTGACATAAGGACATGTTTGGGAGTGATTTTAGAAGAACCAAAATCACTTTCCTTTTAAAAGTGTGATGTTTGGTAATATTGAACAAGTGATTTCCTATGAATCAGTTGGGGGTGATTCCCAAGTGATTTTTATCAAGTAATTGTGATTTGAAATGACTATTATTTCATTTTTGAAAAATGTATACTTTTGGTGACGGGTAAAACTCGTCATCTTTTGTAAAAAAAAATTGTAAATTTTCATCAAAAAATAATTTTTCTCAAAACCGTCATCATATAGCCCGACTATTTTTGAAGCGTCGGAAGAAATAACATTGGCATATGACAAAATTCTTGTAGTGTAAGTTCATCTCCAATTTTTTACAAAATGACAAGTTTTCTCTCTCTAAAGTTTATATAATGTGTATCTTTTACTTTATTATCTTTTTATCTTTTCATTCATTTTTCTCTATAATGATATTAACTTTCTTTGAATTTTTTTTGTTCCTCCCTATCATTTTTGTATATTTTAAATTTTTTTCTCACTAATTTTTTTATCTCTTACTCTACCATTTTTGTTCTTGTACTTTTTTTATCCTAACTCTTAATTTTTTTCTCTTCAATCCTCGTTATAAATTTTCTTCCTAAAATTTTTATCATCTTACCCAATTTTTTTTATCTATTTATCTTTATTTCTCTAATATTTTAATTCTTTCATATCTCTGACTTGATGATTATAAAATCCCATTTGAAAACAAACATTAATCATTTTCTTAAAAAAAAATATTTTAAATTAAATTTAAATTAACTTTTACAACGTTTGAATTAAATACTAAAATAATTTATAATTAAATAATTTTTATAAAAAATTAATTATAATTAAATCATTAGCTTAAAACACTTATTTTAAAGTCACTCCCAAACATGTATTTTGAAAATCACTTAATTGTATGAAAATCACTATTAAAAGTGTAGAACCAAATATGAAAATAATTATATGAAAATCACTTTTAATAAATCAATTATAAACAAATCAATTGTACTAAAATCAATATTTCTAGAATCATTTCCAAACATGCCCTAAATGAATCTACACTCATCACATTACTAATCTTATAATTAAGATAATATTTTCTTTTTTTAGTTTCAGCTACAGTGATAGTGAGGATTTGAACATTTAATTTTATAATAAGTTATAAACCAGTTGAACTATGCTTGAATTAACCTTAGGTAATATATTAAAATGACACCATACATGCCATCAGTTAGTCCCCACTACTTATTGAACATTATTGGGAGTCAATTTGATTCATTGCTATTAGTTGATTAGTAAACAATGGTTTACTTGTTTGATTATATGACTATATACTATGTTTATTCTATTTTCATCCACATAACTTATATACCAATTATTTTAATGGACCCATTTTGGGTTCTTATTTTCTAATCAGATCATCCCTATATATGTTTTAGCTGTTAATATTTGATTTTTTTTTTCAAGGTTTGAAATGTTTCAATTTAGTCTACTATATATGGTAGCATTTTTATAATTTAGACCCCATTTGATAACCATTTTATTTTTAGTTTTTGGTTTTTGAAATTTAAGCTTATTTTCACCTAACTTATCTACAATAGAGATCACCCCCCTAAGGAAACATTTGAATTCTTAGCCAAATTCTAAAAACAAAATCAAGTTTTTGAAACCTATTTGTTTTAGATTCCTAAAATTAGCTTGGTTTTTGAAAATGTAGATACAAAGTAGATAAGAAAACATATAAACTCATTAGTATAAGTAGTATTTTTAGGCTTAAATTTCAAAAACTAAAAACTAAAAACCAAATGGTTATCAAACGAGGCCTTAGTTGTCACTATTGATGAATGTTAGAATTGACTAATGATAAAGTTGCATGATATAATACTTAGCAAATTGGTAAAAATTTAGAAGAGAAAAATGTTATCTAAGAAAAGAAAACACAAAATTTCTAACAATTTCTTATCTATTAGAGGAATCTAAGAAGTTTCCGTTCTTAAATGAAAATTTTCCTTTAAATTTTCACTAATTCATTATTCATGTAGGTTTATTATCGACCAATTTTAATATTCACCAACAATGAGAGACTAAATTAAAAAAATATTAAAATATAAATGTCTAAATTGAACATTTTTAAACAATAGGGACTAATTGAAAAACCACCCAAATATTAAGAAGTAAAACATATATATCTCTACCAAAAGGAAAAAAAAAAAAAACATTTTTTACTTCTAAATTTGTCCAGTTGTATCAATTTTACCCTAAACTTACAATTTCATCGCCTCAAACTTAGACTTTAAAATGTGTAGCAAATTTAACCATATGATAAGTTTTCATTCGAAAAATCACTAGAAACACTAATCTTATATGCATTTAGGGAATTATAAGACATATGTATCGTATAAAATTGATAACATTTTATAGAAAAACTGCATTAGAGCTAAATTTTTTTGTTAAAAGTTGTGAATTTTGGTAAGGTTATTCAATAATTAATTTGTGTCTAGCTTGATTTTCTTGAAATTAATGAGTTTATGGAGATTAACAAATTTAAAGGTAAAAGTTGTTTTTTTTCTCATTAAAAAAAGGTTAAAATATTATTTTGGTTCATGTACTTTCAAATTTAGGCTATTTACTTTCATTAAAGCTTAAAAATTGACTTCTAATTCTATCAAAGGTGTTTAAATAATAATAATAATTTTTATTCAAGAAAAGATACAATGTGAACATATTTTTAAAATTTGCAGAAGATAGGATAATTGACATGACATTTAAAGTATAGGAAGTAAAATAGAATAAACTCTATATTTAGAGATTAAAGTGGTGTTTAAAAAAGAATAAAAACTAGAGAAAAAATTCAAGGTGCAGCCAAAAATCAGAACGATCAAATGGCATCAGACGGTTCACATTCAAATCAATGAAGATTCAAACTTGGTTACAATATTATTTTTGGTGTTTGTAATATCTAATTTTAGTTATCTATTTTTAATAAAGCTATAAAAATTTGTCCCCAATCTTAATTTATTGTGATTTTTTTTAAAAAAAAGATAGTTTCTATTAACTTTTCTTCTATAAGTTTTTGTAAATATTTACCTTTGTGTCTTTTCTATTTTAAAATTATTATTATTATTATTTAGTTAATTTTAATAAAATTTAACATCAAATTTATAGATTAATTTTAAGCTAAATTAGACATGTGAAAGCATAAGAAACCAACCCTTTTTTCCCAAAAGTGGGACCCACCTCAATAAGAAGAACGTTGGAGAAGTACAGTAAAGTAAAGTAAAATCGAAAGCACACAATCTTTTCCCTTCTCTCTACACCCACACCCAAATTTCAGACCGTTGAGAAACCAAATTCCCCTTTTTCAAACCCCACAAAAACTTTTAATAAATCTCTTCATCTCATTCAAATAATAAAAACAGAGCATCAAACAAAACAAAACAGAGCTTCCTCATCCTTCAACAATGGCAGACAAATTCGACCATCTGAGCCAAAACCATCTCCCCCTCCACTCCATCGACCCCAGATCCCTCCTCCTCCTCCAGAACTCCGTCGCCGACCACCCCTTTCCTCTCCGGCTCACGGCGGAGACTTTTTCGATGGAAAGAGGCCCGAGGTACACAGCCTATGCAGAGCTCAGAGAATCCAGGCTCCGATTGAGAAACGCCATATACCGCGACGGTGAACAGCCGGAAAAATCCACGCCACCGCCGAAGAAGCAAGTGAGATTTGTGGGTTCGGAGACCGTTCGGAAAAGGTCGGCTGCAGTGGCGCAATCGGTGCCGGATTTCTCTGCTGCTTTGAGGAAGGAGAACAGAAGGCCGCCGCCGGGGCTGTCGCCGGTGATGGAGATGACGCCGCCGGGGAAGACGTGGGGGAAGAACAACATTGGGGGGATGTCGGTGAATTCGAGGGGGAGTAAGTCGGCGAGTGCAGGGGAGAAAAGGGGCGGGGGGTTGGCGTTGGCGAGGAAGAGCTACGCCGGATTGGAGGAGCTGAAGGGGTTTTCTACGGCGGCGGCGAACGCCATTAATGGTGAAAATAGGAGAGGAGGAGGACGGAGAGGGAAGACTGTGTTGGGAGTTAGACAGATTTGAAACAAACAAGAACAAGTGGTTGTGATTTTTCTATGGAGGATTTTTTTTTTTTTTTTTTTTTTGAAAAGGATATGGAAGATTTGTTTTGTTCATGTTTTTCCACTTTTTTTTAATTTTGTTGTTGTTGAATTTTGAGAGTATTTTTTTTATTCTTTTATTGTAATGGATAATTTGGGATTGTGGAATAATGAAGTGAGGGGGAAAGAATGTTATTATTAAATCTTTGTGTTTGATTTGGTCAAAAAAATCTCTGTGTTTGATAATTGATTGAAGTAATTGGGTTTTGATTATTATTATAAAAATGGGGTATTGATTATAAAAGTTAATAAGTAGATTTTCAAATCCAATCAAAAAAATCAATGTAAATATGAGTTGAGCTACTCATATCAAATCATTTAATGGATATTGATTATAGATGTTTCAAAGTATGTTTCAAATCCAATCATCAAAATCATTTTAATATGAATTGAGTTATTCATATTAAAGTTAAGCTTTTAAATATGTGTTACTTTGATTATTTTTTTTATTTTTTTTTTATAAAATGTTTTACTTTGATTATTAAACTTTAATTTTTTTGTTTTAATATTTCAAATCTAAAATGAAATTAATATATATTTCATTTTAAACTTTTCAAAAAAAAAAAATAGTCTCACAATTTTTATTTTATTTTTTTAAAAAAAGAAATTGAAACCCAACACTTAATGACTTAATCCTTGACAACTTTAACTAATGGCAAGCCAATATAATAGTTCAATGGTAATTGATATGGACTCCTCTTGAGAGTGAATATTCAAATCTCATACTCCATCTTTGTTTTTAATTAAAAAATAAATAATTTTTTACTCAAGGTTCCAGATCTAAAATACAATGCTTGAAAATTTTAGAATTAAAACAAAACAAGCATAAGTATTTATTTAAACCAAAATTATTACATTACAATTTTACAAAGATGATAATAGAGTTTTTTAAGTAAAATTTAGGAACCAAAACAGATAATGAAACAATGAGTGTATGTTTGAAAATGATTTTAAAATGATTTAAATTATTTATATATATATATTCAAAATTACTCCGAAACATGTATTTAATCATTGAAAATTAACTTAATGTTCGATTTTACATTTTTAAATGCAATTTTCATCCTATAAAAATTGATTTAATCTGTCCTAAAAGTTTCAAAAGCTTCCAAGTATCAATAAAAGATAGAAATCAAAGCAATGAAGTCTTCTTGCATCATTAACAATCTCCTTAAATAAATATTAGAACAGGAATCCCCACTGCAACTTAGCTGCACAAATTAGGGAGTTTTGAGCAACTGGCAAAGCCTGCTTACAAAATTAATCAAGAACAATGGGAGCCACAAATGCACATTCTACAAATTACATTTTTTAACCTTCATATCCAATCCATTTGTACAAAAAATGCACACAAAAAGACTTAACAACTGCACTACCATGACATTCAAAATCAGTCCTTCCTGCACTCCCAAAGCTCTGTTACAATTTCCTCAACCAATATTTGAAGTATGTCCCCATCAATTTCAGCCCCACTCTCCAATTCTTCAATGCTAAAATCACTCCATTTCCCCATGGAATTACTCATTTCCCATTCTACTATCTCATCTGTCATCATTCCAACAAAATGTCCCCATTTCTTTATCTCTGTCTCTACGTCCCGGATTAATGCTCTTGCGTTCGATGCTGGGGATGTTCTTATCATAGCGTCGGATCCACCGTAGTAGAGCTGGCGATGTTTCAAGTCCAGGCATTCTATCAGACAGTCGAAAAGAAACCCTCTTAGATGGTTTACCTCCTTGCTGTCCTCCAAACTGCTGATGTCGCTGAAGTTCGTCCACATTTCGCATGTGAATGTTTCCAGTTCGTCGATGAAAAGTGGCACGATGAGAAGGTTGTTTTCATCTCTGCCGAATAAAACTTCCGTGTTGAGCATAACCTCTTTTGTATGAGCAAGCTTACTGCCTTCCAATCTTATACCAGTAAGGTTGTAGCTTTGCAGTATGCTAGATATAGCATTGAAGACTTCGGTCAACCTTTCGCTCCCATTATCCCCTTTGTTCCAGGAGATTGCAGAATCTAAAAAATCGGTTTCAGGTTCAGACAGTTGTGACTGATCGATGGAACAATCGACAGACTCAGCTGGCATTCTGTATCCTGAGATGAAAAAGAATGTCATAAAACAACTAATTATTCTCACATTCAGAAGGAGGCATTTTCAGAGAGCATAATTTCACTCGTTTGCATTTTGTATTGTTAGATACACTAAACTTCTAACCTGAGCTGTTCTCATCCATGCTACTGGACGAGAATGAAGCTTCAAGAACGGAACCGGGACTAAGATGATCTCGTCCTTTGGATGTTTTTGTAAGCCTTTCTGCATTCAAATAATCCTGGGAACGCAGGAATGGAATCCACATCAGCCAAAAGTAATTTCTTTCTTAAGTATCCAATAGAGAATAAGATGATGAAATTACCCAGAGAATCAAAGAGTAATATGAACCAACCCAATAAACTTGACATACATATACATAAGTGTGTCTGATGCCATTAGGCTCGATCGGATAGAACAATAATGGAAGTTTAATTGAAGTCAATGGAAAAAACAGAAGAAAGGTATAGTTTAATGTCAGAATAGGCAGGAAGTTTGAGACCTGTGTGCCGCATCTCTTGCAGGTTGCAATACAAAGCTTAATTCTTTGGAAAAATGATAAACAAAAGGAAGCTGGCATAGCCAAGTGACAAGCTAACAAATCATGAATCTAATTCAAATCAATTTTGGAAGATCATATTTGGTGCTGGCAGAAATGAGCATGCAACTTTGAGGTATCTGCTTTAGGTCATTTTCAGTTTCAAGAAACCCCAATTTAACTACTAATTGATTCAAGAAATCAAGATTTTAATGTTCAGTGGGTTAATTTAGAACTAAACTTATAATATTTGACAGTCAACTTTCATGAAATATCAGATATTCCTGCCTGTTTAAATCTAAAAGGATCTTAAGATATGAGACATAAGTGCCAGGTGAAGTAGTGAACCAGAAAAGAGAACATAGTGAGCTGTAATATATAGAGGAAACAGTCACAATATAAAAATGATTGTTTTGCAGAAAGGAAAAAGAGAAAAGTGGAAAAGTAAATAGAACTATCGACAGAAAGGATTCTTACACAGTAAGTCACATCCATATTGACTGTGGAATCCTCCAAAGAAACTTTACGTGCAGCTGCTACGACAGCTATCAGTTCCTGAATGATTATAGAAGCAGGTTTCTTCAATGGAGATCCCGATGCTGACTCGTCATCTCCTTGAGAAGTTAATTCCTTTAATTTTTGTTCCAGGATATCTAAGGCATCCCCTCCTAACAAGGATGGATTTTGGGAAGACATATTTCTCTCGTTTGCCACGCTTTCATTCATCTCCGTTGCAACTGTAGTTTTCTGCCTAACGGGAGAATTAAAGATGAAAGAAACAATGTCGTTGTCCATTTTGCAAACTCTATCAGTAGCGTCTCTACGGCCTACTAATCTATTACCAGCACAAGGCTGCTTTGAGGGGATAGCTTTGCGTTCAAGCCTTGAACTTGTTCTAGACAGTTTATCATACTGAGGGGATCGTTGTTTTGCAGCAGGTGAATCAACAGAAGGTTTGCTTTCAATTTGTCCACTTAAGTGAGCAGTCCTCCTTTTCCTTGGTGAAGGACCTGACTGTGATGAGAAATCTTCACCTCCATTAAAAGACTTCCTTTCTAGGCCAAACTTAGAATTTTCCACCTTCGCAGGCAGCTTCCCTCTGCTGCAGCCATTAAGATTTCTATTTAAAGCAACAAAATTTTTGGTCCCACCCACAACATTTGCAGGGGATGAGGTTCTTCTGCTCTGTGGAATACTTGACTTTGACTTTGATGACATCCTATCTCTGACTGATGTCATATGATCTTCAGATCGACTGTGATGCTTGACAATGGATGATTCATTTATCCTAAGCTTGAGCTGTTGGCTGGATGGTCTGGACGATGAGCATGGAGATTCATTGTTCAGAGGCATTATTTCTACAATAGAATCGACATGGGATATTGTGCAGCCCTTAGAGTCATTATGTTTGTTCAGAGGCGTTCTTTCTGTAATAGAATCGACATGGGATATTATACAGCCCTTAGATTCATTATGTTTGGAAGCAGAAGTTTTGGATTGATCACAAATGGTTTGGAGGACTTCATCTCTTTCTTGCTGGAGGGGTAATTCAGGGGTTGTTGTTTTACTCCTTCCTGATCCCTGCAAAGCGGTATTACCATAAGTTGAATTGAGGGGTGGAATCGCAGAAGGATATTCTTCCGCACTGTGATTGAAGACCTCAACTTTCAGCAAACCATTGCAATTTTTACATGATGTCTGTCCCATGAAGGTCTTTGAAGAATCATAACCTTCCAATGGCACAACTCCGATTTCCCTCGATATAACCTCATTAGGAGAATAATGCATAGACTTTGGAAGTGTGATAGCAGATTTTGCTCTGTGTGATGCCTGCAGGCTAGGCTCCAATATTTTGCTAGCAACGTCAATCAACCGGGATGCTTTAGACACATTCCTCCCTGAAGAAAGCCTTGGATTTCTTGCTGATGAAGGAAATTTTGGAGGAGGAGGATGCTTCCTTGATCGTGACATAACACTCTTATACTGCATTACCTCAGCTCCTATTCGTCTCATCACCTTTCCCTCCTCCGCTCCGGTCTTTTGAAGCTTCAGCGGCCTTGCTTCAATTTTTGCACTTGCTTTTTCCAAATTCAAATCCTCCACTACTTTCTTTTCCACATTATCACAAGGATTAGAGAAACCAGTTTTCTTCGGCCTATCTCGATTTATAACAGGCATGGATTCAAGCCCCATGAGTCTTGCAACTAGTCCAGGTACTCGCATTTCATTCTTGTGCTCTATATCAGTACAGCGATTTCCATTCTTCTTGACATTTGGGAAACCGCCTCTATTTTCATCAGCAATCTATTTCTCAAAGACAGCACGATATCCATACAAAAGAGCAAGAAGATAAGCTTAAGAAGAAAACAAATTAACTAAGAAGAAAAAAGAGACGACTAAGAATATAAAAGTAAAATACCAAATGATTCTTTGAAGCTGGCATCTTTTCACCCCCTTTGAACTTCTTAGTTGCTTGGTTTGTACGAGCTAGTGAACAAAACAGAACCAGATTTAAACTTCAAACAAGAATGCTGATAAGGCAAAGCGTGAGCTAAGCAACTACTTTTATGTGTGAATGAGAGAAAAAACAGTAGAACAAAACATTTCTCTGCTAGACAGTGAAGAAGATAACCTGGAGGAAGCAATTTCATGGAGAAAAGCTTCTTCTTAGCCAACCTCCTGTTCCAATCAAAGAGCTGGAAGAAAATGCCAACACAACCACCAGGCTTATGCGTCTTCTTCTCTGAAATAGCCAAACAAGACGATGTTCTCCCTTTATTTTCCATTAATCTCCAACAAAAATCCCCCCAAAAACTCCAACAGAGTTTAAACTCTCAACTCTCAATATGAAGCTCTTCAGTCTACCAAAAAATCCCCTCCTCAACCCCAAAACCCCCCGTGCCCAGTTCTTCCAAAAGGTTCGTCTGCATTCTTCAAACAAACCCCAAAAACAACCTCTAAGCCTTGAAACTCCTCCACATTTTCTCGACACCCCACTGGAAGATTAGAATCCCTCCCCCATCGAAAGAACCCAAAAGGGAGGAAAAACAGGAAGACCATACAAAAATGGCTTTGAAGCTCAATAAAACAGGTTCCCAGAAAGAATATAAAAAAACCAGCAAATGGAAAATTAGCACGAAAGTAAAAAAAAAAAAAAAACAGCGTCAAGAAAAATGGAAAGCCGTACAATAATGGAGAAATGGGACCTGCAGACAAGAAAACAACGAATCCCAGGAAGGGGTTTCTGAGAAATCAAAAAGGAGCTTGAGAAACGAAAATTAAAGTTGATCAGGCAGGCACTAGAAAACGACGAAGTGACAGTGCCAAAACCACAAAAAACAGCCACCACTCGGTAATTCCCCTGAGTCGTTCTGACCCAGTTTCTGAGTTGGCAAAGACCATCACCTTCCACACGCAAAGGCCAGAAAGGAACACAAATTCAGAATCAGAAACAGCAAGGTCCCAATGTAAGAGAACCAAGGAAACGAGAGCAAGGAAAATCAAAAGAAGAAAAATGGAAACAGAGCAGGAAGGAGCAGAGTCCTCAAAAGCGGCGAAAGGGTATCGAACCGGGCAGGACGACGTCGTATAATCGCGATAACCAAGAGAATGAAGCTGCTCGAGGCGATGCCTCTGAAAAATTTTCTCTCTCTCTTCTGCAAAACCAAACTGATAGAGAGAGAGATGGATTTGCAGAGAGTGAAGGAAGTTGCGAAAGGCCACGCGCAGGGGAATGGAACTGCAGAGCCGACAAGTCAGATAATATTACAAGGATTAAAGTAAATTAATCTCTTCCCATTTAAAATAGGGGAATTGTAATGGGTAGCATAAAATATTAATATATTTTGTAAGGTTAGCTATGATTTTTTAGATTTACAAATGTAGCAAATTTTTTTAAATCTGATTTTCGTTTTTTTATTGTTCCAGATTTACCCTCATTGGTGTAGCAGCAGGTATATCAGTAGTATATCTGATATACTTTATATTAGTATATCAAAAGTATATCCGATATACTTTATATTGGTATATCAAAGTATATCTGATATACTTTATTTTTATATACCAATATACACCTAAAACGAAGTATGTTAATAGTATATTATTGATATACCAATGATATTCTTTCTTTAGGTATATCATTTAGAATGATATACTTTCTATATATCCGTAGTAAAAATTAGAGATATTTTGCATATTAGTATATCACTAATGTATTTCATTTTAGATATGTTTATTTCACTAATATACCTAACATTTAGTATATCATTAGTATATCAGTGAAATGAACATATATCATATGCGAGTTACTGATATACTCTTAATTAATTAACTTCATATACATATATTAGTAGTATATTAGTGATATACTCTATATAATAACACATCTCACACAATAAGATATAACAATCCAATTTGGTTTTAAATTATGAATTTACCTAAAATTTAAAAGCATAACTCAAATTTACTTTCTACATCAAATGTCTGGACATTACAAATAGTTTTTGAAATCCCGTTGATATACTTAATATTACTGAATAAAGTATATTATCATAAATCATTATCAAGCATAAATCAATATTTGTGATATATCGTTGATATACTGAAAGTATATCACATCGATATATACTTAATATTAGTGAAATCAACGGTTATTAGTTATTTTTTTGTTAGATATATCATTGGTATATTTGATCTATTGTTAATAAACTACTGATTTATACTTAATATTACTGAATAAAATATATCAACATAAATCACTGTCAAGCATAAATCATCATTTGTGATATACCGTTGATATATTAAATAAAGTATATCGTTAGTATATCATATATACTTAATATTAGTGAAATCAACCGATTTCATATCAGTCATGTAGTTACTTTTTTGTTGGATATATCATTGGTATATCATATCTATTATTATAAACTACTTATTTTCTCGATATTGAAAAACACAATGAGGACATTTGTAAATCTAGCAATAGATTTTGAGATCCCATTGATATACCTAATATTACTGATATGTCAGCATAAATCTCTATTTGTGATATAATGTTGATATACTAAATAAAGTATATATCAGTAGTATATCACATTGATATATACTTAATAATATTGAAATCAACATAATCAGTAGTATATCACTTATGCAGTTAGTTTTTTTGTTAGATATATCGTGGCTATATTAGATCTATTGTTGATAGACTACTTATTTTCTCGATATTGAACAACACAGAGAAGGTATTTGTAAATCTAGCAATAGTTTTTTAGATACAGTAGTATATGTTTATCTAAATATAATTTATATTTGGTATATCAGTTGTATATCAATAATATATTTCATTTTAGGTATATCATTAGTATATCAATATGATATCATAAGTACATCATCAGTATGTTTTTGATAGATTATTAATATACTTCAGATTGAAAAACGCGCGCAAAAATATAAGGGTATTTTTTACTTTGCACACCATCATTTTATCAGGTATAAGGTTGATAGACTACTGATATATACTTGATGTTAGTGAAATCAACGGGTATCAATAGTATATCACTCGTGTAGTTACTTTTTGGTTAGATATATCGTTGGTATATCAGATATAAGGTTGATAGACTACTGATATATACTTGATGTTAGTGAAATCAACGGGTATCAATAGTATATCACTCGTGAAGTTACTTTTTGGTTAGATATTTCGTCGGTATATCAGATATAAGGTTGATAGATTACTGATATATACTTAATGTTAGTGAAATCAACGGATATCAATAGTATATCACTCGTGTAGTTACTATTTGGTATATCAGATATAAGGTTGATAGACTACTGATTTTCTAAAACACAGAAGGGCATTTTGGACTTTTTCTTTCCTGTTGTTGGGCTGGGCTTAGACATTTTGTTATTTGTGCAAAACAAATTAATCAATGATATAGCTGCAAATAGAAGAAATTTTATTGCCATTTGTGCAACTGCCCCTTTAAAATATGTGTTTAAATTTATAATAGTATTTAAAATATTTACATAATATTTAAAATATTTGGGGCGTTTGAGCATTCGGTGCATTATAATAACAAAATTTATAATAGTACGGGGATATTATAGTTGGTAGAATCATATAATATTATTTAAAATTATAGTATGAAGTTATAATAATCTGTGTTTAGAGTGCAGAGTATTCCACCGATTATAATAACACAAATTATTATAATTTGTGCTCCAAATAGGTCCTTTAATTTCAATCCAGTTTAAATTTAGTTTCTATTATAGGACAATTGGGCATATGTTAAAATGAGGGTAAAAAATAGCACAAATAGCAAAATGTAAAAAATATTGCAAATATAGCAAAAAAACCTATAACCAATTTTAGTGATAGAAGTCTATCACTGATAGAACACTAATAGAAGTCTGTCGAAGTCTATCACTGATAGAAGTCTATCAAAGTCTAACACTGATAGAAGTCTATGGAGTTTATCACTCATAAACTTTTTGGTTGGATTGTTTATATATTTTGATTGAAATCTATTAATGATAGAAGTCTACTACTATCACTATCACTATCACTAATAGACTTTTTGTTTTATATTTTTTATCTATTCGAATTGATGTCTATCAATTATAGAAGTTCATCACTATCATTGATACACTTTTTCATTGGATTTTTTTTTTCTGATTGAAGTCTATCACTATCATCGATAGACTTCTTGTTTGGGACTTTTATATGTTATGATTGAAGTCTACCAGTGATAGAAGTCTATCACTATTACTGATAGATTTTTTGTTTGAAATTTTTATTTATTCTGGTTGAAATCTATCAATGATAGAAGTCTATCACTATCACTGATAGATTTCTATTTGTGTTGTTTATCTCTTATAATTGAAGTATATCAGTAATAGAAGTCTATCATATCACCATTAGAGTTATATATGTGTTGTTTTATCTGTTATGATTAGAATCGATAGAAATCTATCATTATCATCGATACATTTCTATTTGTGTTGTTTATCTCTTCTTATTAGAGTATATCAGTGATATGAGTCTATCATGTATCACTATCACTAATATACTTCTATATGTTTTGCTTATCCATTTTGATTGGAGTCTATCAGTGATAGAAGTCTATCACTATCACCGATAGACTTATATTTATATTGTTCATATCTTTTTATTGAAATCTATCTGTGATAGAAATCTATCACTGTCACTGCTAGACTTATTGTTCGGTATTGTTTATCTGTGTTGATTGAAGTTTATCAGTGATAAAAGTTTATCACTATCACTGATAGACTTCTTAATTGGTATTGTCTATTTATGTTGATTGAAATCTATCACTCTCACTAATAGAGTTCTTGTTTGGTGACTGCTGGACTTCTTGTTTGGTGTTGTTTATCAACGTTCAATGTTGGTTGAAGTCTATCAGTGATAAAAACCTATGATATAAACCTATCACTATCACTGATAAACTTATTGTTTGGTATTGTTTATTTGTGTTGATTGAAATCTATCAGTGATAGAAGGATCTCACTATCACTGATAGACTTTTTGTCTATTGTTGTTTATATTTGTTTATTAAAGTCTATCAGTGATAGAAGTCTATTACTTTCACTAAGAGACTCCTTGTTTGGTATTTTTTATTTGTGATAATTGGAGTTTATCAGTGATAGAAGGCTATTAGTATAACTGATAAACTTCTTGTTTGGTATTGTTTATTAGTGTTGATTGGAGTCTATCACTAACACTGATAGACCTCTTGTTTGTTTTTTGTTTAATTGTATTTACTGAAGTCCATCATTATCATTAATATACTTATTGCTTGGTGTATTTTATTAGAATTAATTAAAGTCTATCACTATTACTAAAAACTTTTTATTTGTTCTTGTTTATCTGTGTTTATTGAAGTATGTCAGTGATAGAAGTCTATCGCTTTCACTAATAGACTTCTTGTTTAGTATTGCTTATTTGTGATGATTGAAGTATATCAGTGATAGAAGACTATCACTATAACTGATAAATTTCTCGTTTGGTGTTGTTTATCAGTGTTGATTGAAGTCTATCACTAACATTGATAAACTTCTCGTTTGTTCTTTGTTTATTGGTATTAATTGAAGTCTATCGCTATCACTAATAGACTTTGTGTTTGATGTATTTTATCAGTATTGATTGAAGTCTATTAATGATAATTTCAGTGATAAAAGTTTATCACTATCAGTGATAGACTTTTTGTTTGTTGTTGTTTATCTTGGTTGATTGAAATCTATCACTATCACTGATAGACTTCTCGTGTAGCGTCCCACATTTTCAAATCCGACTAATTTTGTTTTTTGGAGTGTTTTTAGAATTAAGTGGTTGAATTGAGATGATGATTTTTTAGATTATTGGACGAAACTTATTTCAAAGTCCCAAATTCAATATTTTAGAAGTTTGGTAAGTGTTAAATACTAGTTTTAAATTGAAGATTTAAAGATTAAACCCAAAAAAAAAATCATTAAAAATTAATTATTTATATAGAACTTTGTTTGAATGTAAAATTGTTTTTTAATTACACATTCTATCAAATTATATTTTTCAATTAATATCTCATATTTTTATTTTATTTCATTCTCTATCGTCATTTGACGATCTTTAATTAATATATTAGCGACGAAATTGTTATAGGTTTTAATCTCTCGCAATATGATATCTAGTATAATAAGTTTTTTTTTCTTTTGATTGTAATTTTCAAACAGATTTAAGTAATGTTATGACCATAAAATTTCTAAACTGCATAAAAAGTTTGAATGGAAAAACATGTATGTGAAGAAAATGCAGGACAACATGTTAAAAGAGGAGGAGAAGAGGAAGACAAAGAAAATTAAAGAAAATAATAAAAAAAAATCGCATGCGAAAGAATGTTTGGAGACATTAAAAAAATCACAAGTGATCATTTTTTTCACTCTCATATACAACAAAAAAAAAAAGAATAACAAAACTTTATATAAAAGATTTGCTATATCTGCAAATATTTTTAAAAGTTGTTATATTTGTAAATAGTTTATTCTAATTTGCTACCCAATACAATTACCCTTCTATTATTAATTTCTCTTTAAAAAAATAGTTTCTCCTAACTTTTCTTCTATAAATTTGGAAAGTAAGTTTACATTATGTCTTTCTTGTACTAAAATTATTATTATTATTTAATCAATTTTGATAAAAATTAACTTTAAACTGAAAATTAACTTCAAACTTATCATCATGACCAGTTTTAAGTTTTATTAAAAGTATATGAACTAAAATTTGACATTTCAAAGTACAGAAATCAAAATTGAACAATGCTAAAAAATACATTGATCAAAATAGAACAGTCCTTGACCAAAATGGTATTTTAACCATTTTTAAAATTATCAATTTACTCTTTCAACTTGAATTTTTAAAATCCAGTCGATGCATTAAATATACAATTAAAATTATATGTATTAGATAAATTATTTAAACATTAGGATTTTTTTGCATATAAAATTTAAATTTATATCTAATATATCAATTAATTTTTAAGAATTCAGGAATCTATTTGATATAAAATAAAAAATTTAGTAGCTTATTAAACACATAATTAAAATTTTATAGATTTATTAAATACTTTTTAAATTTACTAATCAAGTAGACATTAATTTTAAAATTTGTAAATTAAACCTATAATTTAACTAAGACTAAAATATCATTTGTTTTTCTCAAAAAAAAAAAAAAATCATTTATTCTGTTTTATTGGGCTCTTTATACCTAAATCTTAAAATTAATTTCTTCTCTTAGTTCATTGTTAACTCTTAAAAAAAAAATCTTTATTAGTTCTTTTTCTATAAATTTTAAAAATTTATTCACATTATATCTTTTTTCTTGAAAATTATTGTTATTATTTTATCAATTTTGATAAAAATAAATTTCAAATTAATGACTAATGAGAGTTGCTCATGTATCATATAAATTGTGAAGTCTCTCTTCTATCTCATTTTTCTTCTCTTTCATCCCACTCCTACATCTCTCTACTATTTACTCATTTCTCTCTCTATTTTTTAAAATTTCTCAATTAACAAAATTATATATATATATATATAGTCATAATCACTAATTACTAATTATATATAAATATTTATTTAAAAAAATCTTTTTATTTTTATCTTATAATTTTAATATATTTTTAACATAATTATATTTCTTTTTATTCTATACTTTCATTTTTTAAATATAAATTATATAAAAATATTTTAATTATGATATTATTATTTTCATTTAAATTCTTATTGTAAATTAGAATACTACGTAACATATTTTTTAATTGACAAAAATATCTCTATCTCATTTCATTCACATGTCATTTATGTTTTTTTTTAAACAAAAATTACTCATAACAAGTAGCAATCCGTTTTTTTTCTTATTCTTTCATTAATAGCTAAAAATATATTTAATTTTATGATTTGAAGATAAGAAAAATATATTTTAAACTAACTCCTATTACAATTTAAGAAATAACATTAAAAAGTGTTAATGTATTAAAAACAAATTGATACTCATGTTCAAAATAAAAGGCCAAATGATTTTTCATTCCAACCTTACTAAATAGAATTAAATAAATAACATAAATATATATAGTAATCTAAACAAAAGTATATATGATATTTATTTTGCATATGGTGTTAAAAAATATATTCATTTTGAACTTAGTTGTTTTAAAATCAATATATATTTTTTTTTACTTAGGTATTTAAAACTTTAAATAATATATTATTGAATAAATAATATGAGAGATATTGAAAAAATAATGTAGGGTAATTTTTATTATAAACACATGTATTATTTTTGTGTTGGAACAATGAAGTTGACATGCCTTGTGCATTCACTACTTGTTGACAACATTAAAGTTGTCATTCATGTCGTTTTTTAATTGAAATTCTTAAAATATATTAGATTGATTAATTATCAAATGTTAAGTAATCAATTACATTGAGTAATTAGAAATATTAAATATTAAATTTTGCATGAAGAAAATATATTTTGCTAAGGTTGAATAACAAATCTTAAATTAAAGTTGATGTAAATATTTTAGTAAACTTCAAAAAATAAATCCATTACATTAATGTGATATTAAAATAAGAGAGTGAGGTATTTTTTTTTCTTCAAAATTTTGTTTTCTTTAAGTAAAATTTTAAAATATAAATATATTAATAGAAATTAAAAAATATAAATCTTAAGATTTATGGGAAAAATTTTACAATAATGAAAATTTGAGAAATTGTAGAAAGAATTTGACAATTTGACACCATAACTTCAAGTTAATAAATATGCATCCAAACATAGACTTAACTCCTACTTCCTGCAACTTTTTGTCCCAAACACAGTTTCTTAGAAACAACTCTACACCTTAAACACAGATTTCATAACTCCCCAGACTTCTTTACTCCTACTCCCTGTAACTCCTACTCCCTCCAACTCCTCAATCCAAACGACCCCTTAATAATACTTGTATAAGAGAGCATAGTTCATGTAAACCCGAGATCTTTCTCTGGAATTCAAAAAAAAAAAAACAAAAACAAAGGAAAACAAGAAAGAAAAGGTTAATACTATGGTTGATTTTGTTTTAAAAGGAAAAGAAAAGAAAAGAAAAGAAAGGAAAAGGAAAAGCAAAAAAGGGAAGTGGAAGGTGGGACCCAAACCTTAGTTTTCTTTTTAAAAACCAAGTTTCCATCGATCTTCTTCTTCATTTATCAAAAGAAAGGTAAGGGTTTCGTGGGAGAAGCTTAAAGGAAGAGGAAGAAGGAGATTTTGGAGCTGGAATTGCAGAAGAGAGGGAGGAGAACTCAAGGTTTGATTATATAGCAGCAAGGTGATCAACTCAACCCTATTCTGGTTTTCTGTTCATCTCGAGCTCCACAGGAAGAGGTAAGAGTTGAGGTTTGGTTTTCTTGAAAGCTAATTTATTTTTGAACAAAGTTCGTGAAGGATGCTTGAGCCAATTCTGATTTTAAGTTGCTGTTTTGTGAAGAGGAAGGCATAAGACAGAATTTGCTGTCAAATCCGAGAAGCCTCTGATGTTTTGGTTATTCTGATCTGTATACTTGGAGTTAGAAGCTCTAATTGGTATGGTTCGAAAGATTATTGAATTTCCTACAAATTTCGTGAAGAAATCGTTAGTAGAAAATGTCTAGAATATGTTTTAAATATCAGGTTAAATTTGTTGTGCAGCAGGAAATCCGAATCTGGAAACAGCAGAAGTCTGTTTTTAGAAAAGTAGCTTTCGAGGTATTTCGGAACCAATCTGTTGCGAATTTCAATTTCATGTCTTCATATGATTTTTAGAGGGTTCAAAAAGTACGAGTTTGGTATAAATTACATTATTTTTGGATAAGTAAAGAAGAAGTTATGGTTGTCTGAAAATAGGGCAGAAAATCTGAAAATGCTGAAAAATTTGAAAGTGTGTTTTCTTGTAATTTTAAAGTTAAAAAGCATGAGCTCGAGGTTCTAATGGTTGAATTTGGTTTGTTTGACAGGCCAAGAGCAAATAGGTCGAGTGTACGGGTCAAGACTCTAGTTCTAACACTGTGAGTGACAAAGCGAACTTCAAAAGTGTTTATATGCTTGAATTATGTTTTAAGAAATGCAAGTTTTGCTAGAATGAAAGTTTTCAATGCTTTATGCTTTCTTTTTGAACACATGTTTATGAGTATTCATGTTTTCCTAGAAATGTTTTCAAGTATTCATTGTGAGCCTAAATGTCTTGATAAATTTATACATGAGCATATGTTTATTGAATTTCCAAAGTTCATGGAAATGCTATGATTTCGAGCAAGTATATTTTAGCAAGTATGATTTAAAGATTTCTTGTTTTATGAACAAGTTGAGTAAGCTTGAGTTTTATGAAAGAAAAGATAAGCAGACATGTTCAAATGTTTTCATGTGATTTTCTGAGATATTGAGCCCGAGGCTTTATGGTACCGTGTGCACACATGTCATTTCGTTTGTCGACGCTGAGTGTACTCGTGACAACAACGTCGTGCGTGAGTCTTTGGCGGCCCCCACTACATCGTAGAACAAACGTTCGTTGTAATGGGCGCGTGCCACTACACAACGTAGATTGTGACATGTTTTAAAAAGAGTTTATATCATTTACATGCCTTACGAGATTTTAACGATATACTTGCTGGTTTTTCTGAAAAGCTATTATGATTACACAATTACTTTTAACGCTTGATTACAGATGCATGTGCTCATAGATGGCCAGGTGATATGATTTACGAGTTAGTAGTTTCCTTTTAAACTCAAGTCACTCACCGAGCTTCATAGCTCATTCTTTCAGATGTTTTTCCCTTTTTCGTAGGATCGAGCTCCCGTGCCCGATAACTCGCCATAATCTGCTTTGGAAGCTCCAAGAGTTTGATACTTTGTACGTGGGTGGAGATGTATAGGAAGTCTATATGTATTGTAGAAGGACTTTGAAGTTATGTTTATGTGTACATTCTAGGTTGTGGTTGTGTAAGCCATGGTTGGGAATGTTTATGGTTGTGATGTTCAGATCTCTTTCAGTTTTCCAGAGAGTCTTAAGTAGGGTTACCCCTTACGTAGGTTACGTAATTGTCAATATTCCGTTGTGTTATGTTTAAGTGTTTCTTATACAAGTTTAGTGTGCTTATCAGGTAAAACAGGGTCAACAGGTATCGTTAGAGAGGTGAACGATGTCTGTTGGCTTCACGCCATCTGCCGGGCTAAGTTAGCAGGTAGTTCGAGAGGGGGTGTGACAGTTCATCTAACATATCGAATGTATTAACGACCTAGTTCGAATCCCCAACTCCTATAGTACTAAAAAAAATAAGTAATACTTGTTCGCTCGTGTATTACGGAGGATGGTATATTTGATTTTTTTAAATGTATTTGTTGTTTGTTTGAACTCTTTTTCCTTTTTTTTTTTTTCCAATTCCTTTTAGGCTTTTTATATTTATTTTCGGTACAATTGTATATTTAAGCCTCATTTAATAACCATTTAGTTTTGAAAAATTAAGCTTATTTTCTCCTAATTTCTCTACAATATTTTTCATCTCTCTTAAAGAAATATTTAAATTTTTAGCCAAATTTTAAAAACAAAAACAAGTTTTTAAAAATTACTTTTTTTTAGTTTTCAAAACATGGTTTTGTTTTTTAAAACATAGGTAAAAAGTAGATAACAAAACAAGTAAATTTATAGGTGGGAATAATATTTATAGCCTTAATTTTCAAAAACTAAATAGTTATCAAACGGAGCCTTTGTGTTTCGATTTTGGAGGTAGGGCACGTTGATATGTTTAGTTTCTAAATTTTAAGTTTTAGTTCTGTTTCTGAATTTTATCTTTGATTCTTATAAATTCTCTGATAACTAGGTCTCGTTTGATAACCATTTGATTTTTCGTTTTTTATATTTGAACATATAAATACTACTTCGTTGTTTGGTTATCCACTTTTGAAATATGTTTTAAAAAACTTTTTTTTTTTTTTAAATTTAGTTAATAATTCAAATGTTTTCTTGAGGAAGATGAAAATTATTGTAGAGAATCGTAGATAAATGATGAGAAAGCAAGCACAATTATCAAAAACAAAAAACTAAATGGTTATCAAACAACCTAATTTTTATTTTTAGTTTTCTTGTTTTCTCACATTCCACATTTGCCTTACTCTTTCGATTTTGGAGGTAGGGCACGTTGATATGTTTAGTTTCTAAATTTTAAGTTTTAGTTATGTTTCTGAATTTTATCTTTGATTCATATAAATTCTCTGATAACTTGGTCTCGTTTGATAACCATTTGATTGTTTGTTTTTTATTTTTGAACATATAAATACTACTTCGTTGTTTGGTTATCCACTTTTGAAATATGTTTTAATAACTTTTTTTTTTAAATTTAGTTAATAATTCAAATGTTTTCTTGAGGAATATGAAAATTATTGTAGAGAATCGTAGATAAATGATGAGAAAGCAAACACAATTATCAAAAACCAAAAACCAAAAACCTAAACGGTTATCAAACGACCTAATTTTTATTTTTAGTTTTTTTGTTTTCTCACATTCCACATTGGTTTTCATATTCTCTACCATAGTTTCCATCTTTTTGAAGGAAACAAGTGAGTTTCTAGCCAAAATCCAAAAGGAAAAACTAGTTTTTTAAAAGCCAAGTTTTGAAAACATATATAAAATGTAGATAAGAAAACATAAAAACTCATAGGAAGAAGTAGTATTTGTAAACTTAATTTTTAAAAACCAAATGGTTATCAAGCAAGCTATATTATTATTATTTAGAATTTAGATGTGATTTGAATTAACAAAGGATGATTTTACACAATAAATTAAATTTGTTAGATAAAATAAAAAGGTGGGTGGGCCAAAAATAACCAAAATAGATCGTGCTCATTTATCTTATCATATCCGACTAATCTACTCTTATATTTAATTTGTTGTCACAGTTTATCAAATAATCACTCATTAATCCAATTAACATATCATGTGATTATATTATTTTAAGCAATGATATTGTTGACAATGACTTATTGAAAGCAAAAATTGAAAATTTAAAGCTATAATTGAAATTTAAGGACTAAATTTACAATTTAGAAGTTGTTTGGGGCACTATGTGAGTTATTTATAATAGTCTAGAGTATAATAGTCTCTGGGTTATAAGAGCCAGCAAGTTATATAATATGTATTTTTAGGAAGTATAATTATTTAGTATGAGTTATAATAATCTGTGCTTAGGGTGTAGAATTGTTTAACTCCATATACTTTTATAACTCATATTATTATCTCACTCAGTGCCTTCAAACATGTCCTTAACATTTCTTTTATTTTAGTTATTAAATTTTTAAATATTTTGTTTTAGTTCTTAAAATATATATAAAATTAAAAGTTTAGAACTTATTAAACATTTTTTAAAATTCAAGTATCAAAATAGATACAAACCTAAAAGTTTAGATATTAAAAGTGAGAGATAAATATTTAAAAAGTTAGAAATTGATTATAGTACATTTAAATAGATATCGATATTTATTAAAAAAAAAAAAAAGATAAGTATGAAATGTATCTTTATTACCATTAATATAATTAAATTATAATATTAAATAGTGTTTATCACTTGCACACATAACGAATCGAATATTAAAATAAAACTCACGTCATTGATGATAATATTAATATTTTTAGTTGTGCCAACACATACACATGTAGCTCCATATTGAAACAAAACATGAGTAATTGAAAAAAAAAAAAAAAAAAATCTTATATATATTATAAACATTATCATGTAAATGCTCATTTCATATGTTCCTTTCATATTCATGCCATGTGACAAATTATCTATAGCCAAAGTGTCTATGTCCAACAAAGGTCATAGATTGATGTCCAAATGGACCACATCAAGCTTGTCATTTTGCCTATAAATAATGATTTTTGGTGGATATATAATACACTCAATTGATGAAGAAAACTCTCCAATATTCTCTCTTCTCTCCCAGTTTCTCTCTATTTTATTCATTATTTAATTTTGTCATATAATTCCACTATCTTTATTTATAATATATATATCCCATTTCCACATTTATTATTATTATTATTATTATTATTATATTTTGGTAAAATTTCGGTGCTCAAACCTCTCAATTTTACAACACGTTATCAACACGAAACTCTGCCGGTTTTTCCACTGAAAGTAGGTCCTCCAGGTAAGCCATTTTTTTAAATTCTATTTTGCATGTTTAGTTTATATTAATTTTCTAATATAAATATAATGCATTTTGATAGTGTTACTATGACAAATCTTGCAAAATTAGAATTCACGACCCTTGACATTAATGGTTGTTGGGGGTGAAATTGGACCAACGAAAATGAGTTGGGTGAATGGTTGTAACAAAGGGTCAAATGGGATTAAAAGCCCAATATGAAGTCATAGCGGGCCGAAATCGAACAGAGACAGAATCAAGATGAGAAAGGACGAGAATGCGCGCTTGGGCTTTAGCCCAAGCGCGTGGTCGGCCTCGGCATAGGCCAAGGCCGACCAGGATAGAGTCCCCCCTCTTTTGGGCTCTACCCTCACCCAGTGAAACGAAGATGGATTTGGGTTAGGGCCGAAGCCCAAGCCCAGGGTCGGCCTCGGCCGAGGCTGACCAGATGCAAGGGCGACCCCTGGGCCTTGCATCGATCCCACGCGACCCACAAACTTACATTGAGCCCACTCTCAATCTTTCCTTTACCTAGTAAGCCACGGAAACCCATAAACAACCCTAGAAGAAAGCTATTTAAGCTCTCCCAAGAGAGGAGAGAGGGGTAAGTCAATTCTAGTCACCTAAACATAAACTCTTCCCAAATTCTCTCAAAAACCCTCTCTGACTTAACCATCGGAGCTTGTGTGGTTTACACCACACCGGTGTCTAGGTTTTCCTTGTCTTGCAAGCTACGTTCTTCTCCCAAGAATTACAAATTTACCGTCGTTGTCACGTGGAGGTCAAGTGTGCTCTCCTGTCCAAAATTTGGCAAAAAACAATGGTAAAATTATTTATCATGGGTGTTTGATGTTGAGATATATTTGAATGCTATGAACCTTGGAGAGACCACTAAATAAGGGAATACGACATCCAGTCAAGAAAAGGCTAAAGCCATGATCTTCATTCATCATCATCTCCACGAGAGATTGAAAATGGAATATCTAACGATAAAAGATCCCTATGTCCTGTGGAAGAGCTTGAAATAAAGGTATGATCATCAAAAAACGATTATTCTTCCAAAAGCTCGTTATGATTGGATGCACCTGAGGTTGCAAGATTTTAAATCAGTAAGTGAGTACAACTCCACATTATTCAAAATTAGTTCAAAATTGAAATTATGTGGAGAAACTATTACTGATGTGGATATGTTAGAGAAGACATTTTCTACCTTTCATGTCTCGAATATGCTCCTGCAGCAACAATATCGAGAGAAAGGTTTTAAAAAGTATTCATAACTGATTTCATGTCTTCTCGTGGATGAACAAAATAACGAGTTATTAATGAAAACCATGAATCTCGATCAACTGGAGCAACACCATTCCCTAAAGTGAATGTTGTGAATTTTAACAATCGAGGTCGAGGTCGTGGTCGTGGTCGAGGTCGTGACCGCGGTAGGCGAAGAAATAATTATTTTCATGGGGGGCATTATAATTATCCAAATTTCAAGAAACTCACACGAAATGATGATCATAAAGGAAAGGCTCCACAAAATAAGAATTTAGGAGGTGATGAAAATTGTAACACCCCGTAATTTGAACACTTCCAACTCGGGGCGTTACTCCAAGTTGTACCGCTTGCGCCGAAAATTTGGTAGCATAACGACGCAACCTGGATAAACCAAAAATTTTATAAGCCTGAAAGTGAACAAGAAGCACTTCAATAAGGTCTCACGAGGGTACCCAACCTCCTCTAAACTACAAAGAAAACCAATAGGCTGGGCTCCAGTCTCTCGGAGTTCTCAGACAACCACAAAAAAACAGAACATGCATCGGTTTCGAAAAATAACAATGAAACATGCTAAGGTTTAACAATACAAACTAAAAGAAACATAGTGCAACAAAAGAAAAGAAATAAAAAAATAACTTCTAACAAACGACCCTACCTAAAACCTAACAAGCCTCTCATAGCCTCGTAGGATCTCGCCAACGACGGTCACCTTATGGTTTCGTCTTACCAGCAACCAAAAACACACAAAACGAGGGGTGAGTATGAAAATACTCAGTAAGCAGCCCACTACGTAAAAAAACAAATAACACAAAAGAACAGGCCTTAGATCTAGCCAAACACGACCCCTAGCCCGCCACACAACTTCCACAAGCACCCTGGCCTTAATCTCGCTCAGATTCTCAGTCCTGTCCTACCCTTAGCTTCTGAACTAGGTTGGCACAACCAACCACGAGACTTATTCCCGGACCTGCACTAGGGCGAAGGACTGTATCAAACTCCTCTGACTCTAAGAATCATTTCCCGAGTCGCACATCTGGATGGAGGACGAACCACCACATCCCATGTCAACATCAAATGCGGTACTCGCGCCTGATCAACCACGGATCGCTCCCGCACTGCACTAGGGGCGAAAGGATTGTATCCAACCCCTCTGACTCTGAGAATCATTTTCCGAGTCGCACATCTGGATGGGGGACGGACCACCACATCCCATAACATCATCATCATCTCGTCAACCTCGAGTCTCAGTCTGCTAAGGGTTACACAGAGACTTGGGCCTACAATAGGACTGGTTGTGCTAGCTACGATCCTAAGGCCACACAACACTTTTTTTCAGGTTACTTCACACTAGGCATGAGCCTATCAAGCTCCTACTTGAAGAACAAACATCCATCCTTGAGTTACCACAAAAAAACAGGTACATAACTATCAAGCCCCTACTTGAGGGAACAAACGTCCATCCTCATACTAGCACGCTCAAAATCATCATCATAAGCTTACATTGATGCTACTAGATACAATCACATCCAAGCATGAAGGAATAACAAACAATCCAGACTTCGATCTAACATACACGATATTTAAAACACAGATAAATATCAAACATGATCATGTGAACTTAAATCCAAGCACAACAGCGAACATCAACTTCTAACATGCTACTACAAGTTTAAAGCCGACTATTCTACGATCTTGATGGTACGCCACCAAATTTCAAATCATTCTATCTCTAACCAGTTGATTGCATGTAATGGTTCCCCTAAGACCTACACTTAGGGATAGTATATCCAAACGACCACTTACCTCGGGTCGGGGTCCCACCAACTCACCTTCCTTTTCTAACTAGTGGCAAACCTCGCCACGAACACGTTCCAGGGGAACTAAACCTCACCTGACTCTTCAGACGTGTGATTATTTGAGCTCAATGGTTCACCAAACCTTTCTGAACCCCAAACGTCAATGTCATTCCAAAACCTTGGGCACTTGCCCAACTAAGGTTTATTCGTGACTCACAAACTCCAAATACAAATCTTGAGGTGGAACCCGAGCATAACACTACTTTTTCACTGCATCCATCTCAGACCCACGATGCTCGTTCTCAGCTCATACGATCAAAGGCTTTAAGTCTCGCCCTTAACTTAAAGTCTTAAGCCCCTATCTCCATAACAATTACTTCCTTAGTCCATTCATAATCTAAACAACACTAGCACAAACTCGATATTAACAATATGCATCAAAACACCATTTCATCGCATGAAATTAACTTTAACGAATTACCATAATCAAACAAGCATTTGATAACTTTAGGGGCTTAATCCAAATGACTACTTACTTAAAATCCGACAACAATGTGCAACTTGAAAAACGCAGCGTGCTCCAAACGTGCTTCTATTTCCAAATAGTCCCTAACGAAGAATATGCACAAATTAGAAACCCGCAACACAAAACGAGGCCCTAAAAGCTTACAAGGATTCAAACTCACCCACGGAGATCCGAAACGAGCTAAAGAACGAACCGAGGCGATCACGCGAACGCTGGCAACTGGCGGTGCTGCAGACGGCGGCGCGTGGGTTGGCGGCGACGGTGCGTGGACACCAGATCTGGACTCCCCGTGGCCCGATCTACCAGGAACCAGCCTCCGATCCTCGAAAACCAGTCAGAAAAGGCCTTGAACCGGTGAACCAAAGGTGAGTTTCACGCAGGCCGGCGACGAGCACAATCTTTGTTCGCGACAACGGCAAGGCTGAGCACGGCTTCGATCCACGACCAACAAGATGGGGGCGGCGCTGGGTTGCACGGATGCTTGCGGCGGCAATGGTCACGGATGCAGGCGAACGACGAGGTTGGTCGGCGGTCTTCGATTTCGTTCTGCGAAGACAAGAGAGAGAGAGAAACCGAGTGAGAGAGAGAGAACTCAGAGTGCCGGAGAGGGAGAGGAAGAGAGTGAGAGCGAAATGAGCGTCGAAGAGGGAGAGGAAAAAGAAGACCTGGTCGTCGACGGATTTTTCGCAGCCCACGCACGAAGAAGACGCACTTCACTTCTTCTTTTTTTTTTTTGTTTTTTTAAACGAAATAACAAAACTTAAATTAAAACAAATAAATAATTAAAAAGAAAAAAAAACAGAGACCTTACAAAAATAATGCTTTCGATGTGGAATGACTGGACATTGGTCATGTATTTGTCGTACATCCAAACACTTAGTTGATCCCTATCAATCTTCCTTGAAGGACAAAAGGAAAAATGTGGAAGCAAATCTTGCTTATCAAGATAATGATATATTCGACCCATCCAATATGACAAATTTGGATGTGGCAGACTTCTTTGCATCTCCTGAAGAGAAGATTGAAGCAATTGATGGACAATTAGCAAGTGTTTTGATTTTGAGAATGTCTAGTACTAATGTTTAGTTTTATGTTCTTTTTAGCTTTAAAATTTTTGTATTATGTATCTTTTATTGTAAATTATTTTTGTTTAATGAAGAAATATGGACAGTTTTCATATGTTGAATGACTAAAAACTGAGCAATGAAGATCTATGTCTAGCAGACTGCGCAACTACGCACACAATACTTATATATAGAAAATATTTTTCTAAATTGGCAATGTTGGAAACAAAAGTCAATACTATATCAAGTTCTGCAGACTTGATTCAAGGTTTTGGAAAAATAAGTTTTATCTTGCCTAGAAGAACAAAATCTTCAATTAAAAATGTTTTGTTCTCTAGTAAATCAAAGAGAAATTTATTGAGTTTCAAAGATATACGTAACAATGGTTATCATGTTAAAACTGATCGTAAAAATAATATAGAGTGTCTTTATATCACATCTATTGTTTCACATGAAAAAGCGTATATTAGAAACACATCATGCGCTTTTTTCTTACGGATTATATTATACTCATATATGAGTAATCGAAAGTTATGCAACAATGAACCAGAAGTTCATGAATCCAGAAATATTCAGTGTTTGACATGATCGATTAGGTCATTCAGAATCAACAATGATAAGGAAAATTATTGAGAATTCACATGGACATCCTTTAAAGAACTAGAAGATTCTTCAATTCAATAAGTTGTCATGTGATGCTTGTTCTCAAGGGAAATTAATTATTAGACCATCATCAGCTAAAGTGGGGATTGAATCACCTGCATTTTTAGAGCGAATACAAGGTGATATTTGTGGACTTATTAACCCACCAAGTGGTCCATTTAGATATTTTATGGTATTAATTGACACGTCCAACAAATGGTCACATGTATGCTTATTATCAAGTCGAAATTTTGCATTTGCAAGGTTACTTGCTCAAATAATTAAGTTAAGAGCACAATTTCCTGATTATACAACTAAGACCATTCGACTTGATAATGTTGGTGAATTTACATCCCAAACTTTTAATAGTTATTGTATGTCAATTGGGATAAGTGTTGAACATCCTGTAGCCCACGTTCATACACAAAATGGTCTAGCAGAATCATTTATAAAATGTTTGCAACTAATTGCAAGACCATTGCTTATGAGAGCTAAACTTCCTACATCAGTCTGGGGTCATGCTATTTTGCACGCTGCATCATTATTACGTATTAGGCCAGTAGCCTATAATAAATATTCCCCTATACAATTAACTTATGGCCAACAACCAAATATATCCCATTTGAGAATTTTTGGATGTGCAGTATATGTTCCAATTGCTCCACCACAACGTACTAAGATGGATCCTCAAAGGAGGTTAGGAATATATGTTGGATATGATTCCCCATCACTAGTTACTTCATTATTTTAGCGCATGAAATTGACTATGGTTGTGAGATTATAAACAAGAAGTTAAAGGTATTCAAAAGACTCTCTCGAGCTCTAGTGATCTCATGCATAACGAAAAACCTAAAGTCTCCATTTAGATTTTAAAAGCCTGCAAGGCATTAAGTGACTTCTTTAAAACGTTTTCCAAAGAACCCTTCACTCTCGTGTAAAGATTTACCAAGGGTTTTGGCAATTTTAATCTAATCTAAGTCTATTATCTCGAAATCAACTTAAATCAATACATTATGCTAATCTTGGCCAGAGAAAAACAAGCATTAAGAAAAAATTACCAAAAATAATTCAACACAACCAAAAGTTCAACACAATTGTTAAAATAAATTCATAACTAGTTACATCAATCCCCTAACTATGGAAATTAACTACTCATAATTACTACAAAACATGCTAATTTCATATTAGAGTCCATAAACAAAACTACAAACTAAAGGGAAAGAGAAAGAAAACTTTTTGGTGTCGATGTCGGTCCTCGTCTCCGAGCTCTCGTCACGATCTCGAGCCTCAACTCTCGTGCTTGGACTCCAAGGAATCCTCTTCTGCTCCTTTTAGAGTGTATCTATCGAAAATAGGGTCTAAGAATCACTCAAATTCGATTCCCCTTCAAATTGCAACATAATAACATATTTCTAAAACCTATCGGCACGACACAACGTTGAAACGTCGTGCCCTAGGCACGAATTATTTAAGGAAATAATGCACAACGTTGAGACGCCATGCATATCGTCTTAATGCTATGAACATATAAGGTGTGTGCACACTCAATACTGTGTTGCGACGCTGCTTTGCAGCGTCTCAACACCGCCTCTGCGGGTCTTCAAGCTGGATCTACTCATGACATGGCATTGTAACGCTGTCAGTGGCGTCTTAACGCCATGCGCTCCGGTCCAATGGCTTGTTTTCCTTCGTTTCTTCCACTCTCTTCATCTTTTGTGCTCCCATTGGCCCCCATTTAAGCTCTAGTTCTTCATGATATCTCCATTTGGTCCATTCTTGCTCATAACCTGAAATTGAATAGTTTAAACACGTGAAAACCCTGAAATTATCACAAAAACTAGCAAAATCTAAGCCTAAGAATTAACCTTCTGAGTGTTATCAACATGTTTGTTTAAATATGAGTGTATGGGACAAGGTGTAGTTGACCAAACCAATAACAGGATTACCGTGACGAGCTTAAGGTCGCCTAAGCATGAGACTACTCTTGTTAAAAGGTTCAAAGTTGCAAACTAGTATTTTGGTTACGGTGAATCGGGCCAACTGTGACCCTTGGGTGCAATGTATTTCACTTCGATTCGTATTTAAGTTGTTTGGATCGCTATAACTACTTTGGTTGGATGTTAAAAGTGAGCCCTAGGCAATGTTAATGACTTGTCTTTTCCTTTGAATTATTTTAGGTAAGCTTGTGTTTGACTTTTGAAGGAAGTGGTTGTTTCATGGATTCTCGAATCGATATAAGTAGCCAGTTGGATTTGATAAGCATGCTCATAAGGGAGAGAGTTTGCTCGCACAACCTGTAAATTAAGATCATGTATTGTTATGTATGTTAAAGGGATCGACGGTGGCCCCTGGGTATTGTTGGGACTTGTGTTTGTTGATTGGATGTCCCTGTGGACTCATATAACATGCATAGGACTTGATTAGCATGTGTACCTTTTGGATTAACGTTTTGGGTTTGGTTGAAGCGTGTTATTTGACTGGTTTGGCATAAATACCTCTTAGTTTAGTTGTTGTTTTTTATTGAGGCATGCATCTGAATTGTTGTGAATCATGTTGGGTTTTGTGCGTTGGTGCGATGCTTGAAGCGATTAGCCTTTATGGCGATGTGTGATAGGCCTGAGAGAGTAGCCTAGCATTTGTGGCAGTTTTAGATAGGCCTAGCTGAAGGAGATCTTATCCCCATGAGCAGCGAAAACATCTTTTAAGATCGATTTTGCTCGTTTGTTTTGGTTTACTAGAAATACCAATACATTGGAAAAATATAGAGACAAGCATTCATTGTAATCTAATTAGAGCATGGAATTTAGACATGCAAACATATGTTGTACAATATATTAAATTAAAAGAAAAAGGTAATTACTTTTGTAGTTTTAACACAACAACCCTTGCTCCAATTGCATAGCAACACAACAACAAGAAACACCTTTGTTCTTTCTTCTCCAACAGGACACAACCCACTTGGCAAACCCTTTATCCTCTGGATTCCACTTAGATCTCTCCTTCTGTGGGAATGAGTCAACAATTGGAAGTTAAGGGAACTTTTGTGTTGAGAGAATTCCTTCAGCAATTTCTCAGAGAGAACAAATTGATCGATTAGTCCAAATTTCTGTCCAACGAGAAGTTAAAGGGGAGATGAACACTTCCCCACTCCATATCGATAGGGAGGCAGTGGGGAAGTGGAGCACGTGTCCTCTTGACACGTTCCCACCATTTAAATTAATTTAATAATTAAATTAATTAAAACAAATTTAATTAAATATCATATATTTAATTAATGTCTAAATATCATATATTTAATTGAGATTAAATCATATTTAATTGAGATTAAATCATATTTAATAAATTTCTCCTTTAACCTATAGTTTTAATGCACATTTCATGCACATTAAATTTTAACCTATAGTTTTTAGAAATATGAATCTCATTCACATTTAAATTAATATTTGAACTCTTCAAATATCTAATTCTCTCATATAATTTAATATGAATCATATTCACATTAAATTTATAATATAAAGTTCCAAAACTTTATATTATAATGTATCTATATACATAAATGTTTATTCTCTAATTAAATTTGAACATTTCAAATTCAAACGATCTAAGAACCCTTTACGAGCTAGAAGGTGGACCTAATGGACCTACAGATCAAAAGCTCCAACGATACGAGATTATTCGGTTAATTTCATTAACCTCCTAATCAACATTCGTCAATTTCATGAAACACTCCACTAAAGTCCATGGTGTACTCTTCTCACTTCAGATATTTTTCTATGTCCACGGATATTGACCAATAACATCAAGTCAATCCTTCACGAATGTTCGTAGCACCAGCTGGGTCAAATTACCATTTTACCCCTGGGTTACATCTTGTACCTTAAGTACCAGTGCTCCTCTAAGAACAATTTGTTTGTGGTCCTACCAATAAATGTCTTCCCTCTCGGGCCAATGAGAGGGTGGACCACTTTTGTTCAAGTCCGGAGACACCACTAAAGGGAACATTCATCTACTTACCCTAGTAGGCGGGAATGAGTGAATTCCATCTTGCTAAGTTAAATCTCCAACGCTCACTCGGTCTTGTCCCCAAGAAGGTACGCATATTGAGTCGGCGAATCTGGCTACTCTCACCCATATTAGTCAAAGGACAATCCCTCATAAAGCAGGAGTTAAGTAACTTTCGCTCAGATTGAGATCAAGTTGCCTAGGTCATCCTAGTGAAATAGAAACCTAACTAGTCAACAGAGTTACATCTAGTGGTTACTATTACGTGGTCCGGTCTTGTGTAATTTCATTACATAGAATATCCCCACTCACATGTCATCTACACGAACACGTTAGGATCACAGTGTTTGTATCATATACAAAGTGGGTCACATCCATAGTGTTACCAGGGTAAGGTACCCAAACCTTATCCCTTTACTATAGACCCTTTAGGTTGTATCTCGAACCGAGATTCTTTATATGTACACTAAATTCAGTTCAAGAGACATTTTACAACCTTGGATGTTAGTTTATTGGATTTAGGGTTAAAACAAGAGCAAAATCGTAAATAACGAACAATAACTCTCTATTGAAATAATAACTTTTTATTACAATAATTAGAACAAAATTACAAGCTACGAGTTTTAGGGCACAACCCCCAACACTAGCATGGGTTGGTCAACCTTGGTGGCAAGCTTGATAGACTGGGCGAGTGAGAGTTAGCCTTGTGGTGAAATGGTTAACTCCGTCCAGAAACGCCCTATCGCTATAGTGAGTCAGTGTAGACCTAACCTTAGGACCCATGGGCTTCGAAATGAACAAGGACCTTGTTGGGATTTGTGCCCTAAAACTCGTAGTTTGTAATTATGTTCTAATTAATGTAATAAAGTGTTATTATTTCAATAAAGTGTCGTTATCTACGAGTTTGCCTTTATTTAAACCCTAAAATCCAATAAACTAAACATCCAAGGATGTTAAATGAATCTTTAACTGAATGTAATGTACATAAAAAGGATCTCGGTTCGAGACACAACCTAAAGGGTCTATAGTTAGGGGATAAGGTTTGGGTACCTTACCCTAGTTAAACTATGGATGTGGCCCACTTTGTATTTGATACAAACACTGTGATCCTAACGTGTTCGTGTAGATGACATGTGAGTGAGGATATCCTATGTAATGAGATTACATAAGACCGAACCACGAAATAGTAATCTCTAGTTGTAACACCGTTGACTAGTTAGGTTTCTATTTCACTAGGATTACCTAGGCAACTTGATCTCAATCTCAATGAAAGCAGTGTTACTTAACTCTGTCATGGAGGGATTGTCCTTTGACTAGTATGGGTGAGAGTGGTCAGATTCGCCGACTCAATATGCCTACCTTCTTGAGGACAAGACCGAGTGAGCGGCTGAGAACTTAACTTAGCAAGATGGGATTCACTCCTTCCCGCCTACTAGGTAAGTAGAGAATGTTCCCTTAAGTGGTGTCTCCGGACTTGAACAAAGGGCCCACCTCTCTCATTGGCCCGAGAGGGACTCTGCTTGTTGGTAGGACCACAAACAAATTGTTTATTGAGAGGAGCACCGGTACTTAAGGCACAAGATGTAACCTGTGGGTAAACGATAATTTGACCCACCGGTGTTACTAACATTCGTGAAGGATTGACTTGCTGTTATTGGTCAATATCCATGGACACAGAAATATATCTGCAGTGAGAAGAGTGCAGCTGTGGGACTTTAGTGGAGTGTTCCCACAGTTAACGAATGTTGATTGGGAGGTTAATGAGATTAACCGAGCAATCTTGTATCGTTGGAGCTTCTGATCTGTAGGTCCATAAGGTCCACCTTCTAGCTCGTAAAGGGTTCTTAGATCATTTGAGTTTGAAATGTTCAAATTCATTAGGGAATAAATTTAATGTATATTGATACGATATAATATATAGTTTTGGAACTATATATTATAAATTTAATGTGAATATGATTCATATTAAATTACATGAGAGAATTAAATATTTGAAAGAGTTCAAATATTAAATTCAAATGTGAATGTGATTCATATTTGAAAACTATATGTTAAAACATAATGTGCATGAGATGTACATTAAACTATAAGTTAAAGGGTAAAATGATTAAATATGATTTAATCAATTTAATTAATATTATAATTTAATTAAATGTGATTTGATTTAATGTAATTAATTAATATTTGATTAATTAATATAATATTAATTAGGAACGTGTTAGGAGGACACGTTCCCACTATTCCCCAACTCCCCTTCGATAGGGAGTGGGGAGTTACCCAGTGAAGTCCTTCTCCTGGTGAGAAGGACAAATGAATATGATGATTCAATCGATTGATTTCAATTGAAAGAAAAACATAAAGAATTCTCTCTCTCTCTCACTCTCAAATTCCCTTCTTCTTCCAATTGTTGGATCCCTCCCACCAAGGAAGATCTAAGTATTCAGAGACATAGAGGGTTTTCCAATTAGTGGTGTCCTACTTGGAAAATACAGAGGAGTGCCTGTGTTACTGCTTTGCTGATATCTCTAGGAGCAAGGAGTTGTTGTTCTGCGAATCTACAAAGGTATTCTTCTTCCCTTTAGTTTAATTGTTAAACTTAAAGTATGTTTGCATGTATGCAATTAATCCATGTCTAATAGGATTAGAATTTCATGCTTGTTCTGTATTTTTGATCAATGTACTGGTTTTTGTTTCAAGCAAAACAATCAAGCAATTACGATCCCAAACACGTTTTCGCTGCTCAAGGAGATTAGATCTCCATCAGACCTGACTCCATATTTACATCACTTTATGTCTCACATATTTACAAACTTTATCCAATAAACTAAGCTCCAGGGTTATTGAATTATGAGAGAACTAGAACTTGAACGGTGTGTAGTGGATACATAGGGAGGAACACGTTCGAGTTTATGACCCGAACGGTCTATAGTATACGGATAGGGTTGGAGACCTAATCTTGGATACACTGTGGATGCGACCCGCTTTGTATTAGATACAAACGAGGTGATCCAACTCGTTCATGTGGTTGACATGCGAGTGAGGGCATCCTGTGCAATGAGATTGTACAAGACCGGACCGCGAATTATTAGACCTACAGATGTAACACCGTTAACAGTATAGGACTAATAACTTCGTAGATGACCAATAGTGACTCGACCTTAATCCTGAGCGTGTTACGGGCTCCTGTCTGTGGGGGTCTGTCCTTTGACTAGTACGTGTGAGGGTGGTTACAGTTAGTCACTCAATATGTCTATCTTCTCAGGGACAAAACCACGTGGGGAGCTGGAAACTTTACTACGCGAGATGGAATTCACTCGTTCCTGACTTTAGGGAAACTAAAGAGGTTGTTCCCTTAAGTGTTGTCTCCAGGGCTTGGACAACGGGCGCCCACCCTCTCATTGGCCCGAGAGGGGTGTTGTTTATGGTTGGACCATACAACATTGTTGTTCATTAGAGGAGCAGTGGGACTTAAGGAGCAAGAGGTAGACACAGGGGTAAAACGATAATTTGACCTAGCAGTGTCTACGAACAACCTGTGAATGGTCGACTCACGGGCATTGGTTATCAATTGACACAACTTGTCCTACAGTGATGGAAGTGCAATTACGGGATTTAGTGGAGTGTTACCGTAGCTAATGCATGTTGAATAATCGGGTCAAAGAGTTTGACAGGTTAGTCTCATATCATTGGAGCTCGTCATCTGTAGGTCCATTAGGCCACTCGGTTGGCTCAAATTGGATAAATTGATGGTTTACAGTTTGGTGTAGATTTGAAGTGTTCAAATTCATTAAAAGGGTATTTATGTCATTTATATGAGATATGATAGACATAATGTATAGTTTAATGTGAATGAGATTCATAATAAACTATAGGTTAGCCTAATTGATTAATTAGTGCTAATTTAGAGAAATTGGATTGAGAGAAATTAAATTGAATGTGATTCAATTTAAAATCCACAATCATACAAATGTGATTTGTATATAAAATATTGCACAACCTAATGTTGTGCAAATATGATTTTCATAACCTAATGTTGTGGTAAAATGGTAAATAGGTAGAGATTTCAACTCCACCTATCACCATTACAAAAGCACCTTTGCAAGAAGGATTGCTTAAGGTCTTCTCATTTTTTGGAATCTCCCCTAAAGACTCTCTCTCAAATTCTCTCTACCTCATACCAAAGGGAGTTCCACCACTCTCCCTCTACCGATCGAGAACAACCGAAAAGATTGTTTTGGAAGTGTCCAATCCGTTCGGTTCGAGAGTTCGTGATTGTAGAGATCGAGGGCACGAAGAGTTCGTGATCGGAGAAAGAAATCTTGAAGAAACGTTCTTCAACAAGTAAGTACATCTTTCTTACTGTTTTTCCTTCATTTGATGCATGTTTAGCCTATAATCTATGAGATAGGTTTAATTTTAAGAAACATTTTTCACAACGAACACCACGACGATTCAAAGTTGTTTCTGCTGCGGGAGTTTCATTCCCTTCATTAGGAGGTCCAGTTTTTGAAGTCAAGATTAAAAGGTTGTGAAGTAAGTGGCTAGGGTCGTTGAACTTCGAATCGGGCTTTGAGTGTTAATGTACTCGTAAGGGTGAGGTTTACTGCATGGTGCTTGTTGTTGTGTTTTGGCCTTGATTGGGCTACTTACTGAGTACTCCTAATACTCACGCTACTTTCCCTGATGTTTTTGTTGCAGATAGGGCTTGACTGTGAGCTGGCAGGCGACGAAGACCACCTGACGAGGCTATGAAGACTCCCCTGTTTCCTTATGCATAGGTTTAGTTGTACGTCGGCGATGAGTTTAAGTTGGTTTCTTTTTTTCTTCTTAAGCATGTTTGTAGCTTTTGTTGGGGTTAGTATTGGTACGGTTTAAGTTTGTTCATTTGAACTTGTGATCCCTGCTTACTTTTAAAAGTTCATTGTTGAGCATGTTTTGTGATTTCTGGCTGTTGAGCCCCAACCCTTGTGTATTTAGAGTTAGTGGGGGGTTGGGAGGTGTGGTTTGTTTTATAAGTGTTTTCGTTGCCTAACCAGACTCTTGAAATTTTTTTGGAAAGTCTTAGTAGCGTCGTTATATTGTCGAAATTTCAGTGCGAACGACTTGTCTTAAATAACACTCCTAGATAGGTTTTCCCAAAATTTAGGGTCGTTATAATATTATATTTTTAATTGATTCAACATATAAATATATATTTTTTTTCCAAAAAATTCACTTATTATTTCAAGTTGCATTTTTTCTAGTATATTTCTGTAAAAAAAAAAAAAAAAGACTCATACTTTGTATTCAACAAATTAATATAAAAAAAAAATAGAAAAAACTAATATAAAGAAATGTAAATTAATATCAATATATATTAATGTGTTTAAAATTATCTTTATACAAATTTGTGCTCCAACATAAAGTTATAGATTATATTCATATGAATTTATGCCCTAATATAAAGCTTTGAATCAATCATTAATTTTAAGTGAAACTCCCCTCAACAAAATTTCTGGAGTTGCCACTTGGTCCAACCATTTGAGTTTTATTGGCTTTAGGTCTAACTACTTGAATTTGATGATCAAAATATTTTATGACATAATTTAACTAAATTAAATTAAATTATTTGGTCAAATAGTCATAATAAAAATACGTGACACATTTAAATTTGCTATAAGTTAATTTGGAGATTAAATTTATAATTTATTATGTAACGCCCTAAACCCAGGATTCAGATCAGGGATTGAAATTCGGATTTGGCCATAATATTCTCTTGCATCTCATGCGAGCCGCTTGTGAGAGTGAAAATTGCCTCCACAAACCAACACGGATCCTTTCAGTATGTTTTGTTCTCATTCACATGCTGTAAGTCATCCAACATAAGATTGCTCCAAGCTAACCACACTTAACTTTTGAGTTCTTATGATTGAGTCACCGAAAACAAAGGTGCATTTTGTTAGTATAAATAATAGCTATCCATTATTTTAAGACTTTCACAACCATACTTTCATATCTTCAAGATCTCTCTCATTTAGATGTATACTCGGTTCATTCATATATCCTTTTTGGACGTCACAGATTCAAAATTAAACAAGTAATTTATCATTAATGACATGTTAATTTTAGATTGGGTAAAATTTTTATTACAACAGTCCACAACGAAACGAGAAGGAAACAAAAAAAGTCAGTATTTTCTCTTGGAATAACAAACATCGTAAAAAAGAAAGAAAAAATATTTAATCCAAAAGTAGAAATAAAAGGATAAGAAAAAACAGAGGAGAGAGAGTGTGTCTGTTTGGTTGCATTGTCTTATGCTAAATTGCTAATGCCGTTGAGTCTACGTCGGCCTGACATTGGGAAGTGGGAACCCCATTTTTCAAACCTTTTTCGAAAATCATCCATCATCCTCTTTTTACTCTAATCCACGCGCTGCGAGTATATTAAACTTTTGCAACTCGCCCCCCAACGGTTCTCTAATTTTCTGTTCATTTCTTTCTTATTCTAATCGGATTCTTGTCGGTGCTTCTTCCTATTGGATTTTTCTTCTTCCTTTTTCCTAATTAATAAAATCCACTTATCTTGTAATAATCCGACAAAGATGCGAAATGGTTGAGATATGATATATATATTTTTTTAATTCCCCATGTATGGACTTGGTTATTCCTGTGGTCAGGAGTTTTAGAAAATCATTAGGGATTGTTTGGGGCGATGAGTGAGTTATAATAACGAGTGGTTATAATAGCCGGTGGGTTATTATAGTCTGTCAAACATATAATATTATTTAAAATATAGAGTAGTATAAATCTAGATTATAATAGTCTGTATTTTGAGTGCATAGTATTTTACAAGTTATTATAACACATGTTATAATAATTAATCAGTGGGCCAAACAGGCCCTAGGATGTAACTCGGGATCACTTAGGAATAATATTTTTTAATTCAAGTATATAAAATCTATGGATGAAAGAAAACTAAAATCATCTAGATTTTTAGTATACATATGAAGATTAAATTTTTTAATTTTGGATCAATTTTATTGAATCTTTCTTAATCTCAACTATATAACTCACTAAATAACGTGATCCAAGCAATTCTCTCTATTTGATGGAAGGTGAGAGATTAAAAAGAGGTATATTGTACTAAAAATGCCATAAATCTAATTAAATCATGTTTGATCTCATTATTTCTCACATTTATTTAAGAATAATGATTTTTTTTTTTTTAGAAATTGAGGAATAATAAGTTAATATCTGCTTAACCTTGTTGTACATTTGAATACACGTTTGAATGGGAGTTTATGAATTGGTTAAATTATCAAAAATACCCTAGAACTATGGGTTTAGTTTCAATTATACTCCTCAATTTTGAGAGATTGTTTGGTTTAATGTTTTATTGGATGCCCATGGATAATAGATGCCTGAATAAGATGTCTGAGAATAATAAATGTCTGGAATAAGATAATTGTTTGGTTCTACATGGAAATGTTATCAGATTTTTACGTAAACAAGTGATATTTATATTTGTTTTATGAAATTAATATTTATTTTATGAGATTGGTCTTAATAAATCTTATATAATTATTATCTATTATTAATAACATAATTAAATTAAATTTTAAAAAATTAATTAATTAATATTTTTTAATAAAAAATTAATTGTTAATTGATCACAAATAATTTCTGAATAATTAATTATAATGATTATGTTTACCATAAATTAATAATATTTGTAATTAATTGATTAGATATAATATTAGTTAGTGATTTAATATTTTTCTAATGAATTTTATAATGAATGTTTATGCTTGTTTTTTGAAAATTAATTATTAATTGATCACAAATAACTCATGAATAATTAATTATAATGATTATGTTTACCATAAATTAATAATATTTATAATTAATTAGTTAAATATAATATTAATTAGTTATTTAATATATTCATAATAAATTTTATAATGAAGGTTTATGCTTGTTTTATGAAATTAATCCTAAAAACATTATTTTATTAACTAATCAAAATTAATGTCAACTAATAAAAATAAATAAATAAATTATAAATATTTTTAATTAAATAATTAATTATAATTACTGAAAATGAATATATATATATATATATATATATAAAGAAGAGAGAGAGGAAGAGAGAGAAAGAGAGATGGATGAGTATAAAGAAAACCCATCATTCTTGAAGGGTATAGAAAACTCATCTATCATGGGAAAAAGTGATGCATGAGAATAAGTGATATTTGTGCCCATGCTCACAAACCTTGTTCCAAACAAGGAGATTTAAAACTCTTACCCATTCTCATCCTCAAAACCTTAAACCAAATGACCCCTGAAAAGTTTCATTTTAACCCTTGAACTTTGAATTTTGTTTCAAAATAAGCCTTGAAGGTTTTTTTCGTTAAATTCGTGGACGGAAATCGTTGTATTTGTATTTGTATTGTTGCTCATGTGAACATATTTGAACATATACGTTGAAAAAAAATCAAAACATATGCAAATACGCCATTTTTCATCCATAAATTTAACAAAAAAAGATCCTTAAGGGCTATTTTGAAACAAACTTCAAAGTTCAAGGGTATAATTGAAACCAACCCCATAGTTCAGGAGTATTTTTGATCATTTAACCTTTATGAATTCACAGCGAAAGTTACTTTATCTAAAAAAAAAAAAAACCTGGAGTTTCTGATTCCTTTGTTTGGGGTGCAGGGGTGTGTTGGGTTGGTTTGCTAAAATCGATGTTTGTGTTTTTATAATAATTTTTTAGGATGATTTTTTTTAGATCCAATTTTTTTACTTGATAATTATTTGTTGAAGTGCATATCAATATTTTAACCAATTATGTGGATCAACTGTTTCAATAATAGTTAAATATGGATGTGTAGTTTGTACAAGTATATTAATATATAATTCACTTAATTCATTATAATGTAAAATTAAATAATATTAGCAAGGACACATAATTTAAATAATTAATGCTCTATTTCACAAAATATTCCAAAAACTATTTTAGAAATTAAAAAATTTGAAGCCTATTTAATAAATTAGAGAATCTAAAACTCTATTTTATAAAGTATTCAAAAACCCTATTTTCGAAACTCTATTTTAGGGATTAAAAAAAATTAGAAGTCTATATTAGAGAAAACTTTATTTCACAAAGTACTCATATATAGACCTATTTTTGGAACTCTATTTTACAAAGTAAAATATTGGAGGTTTATTTAAGAAATTATGGAATTTAACTAAAATTGTTCACTGTATTTTAAAACATATTCCAAGGATAAATGAGTTATAAAATTTGAATTCTCCTTTCTAACATGAATTGGACTAAGCAGGATTTAATAGGATGCAGTTCTTAGAAATTAAAATATTGGAAACTATATTTTGTACAGTATTTTGAAACATACTTCAAATATATAATGGATTAAAAAAAATTTGTTAGTAACCATTTTTGTTTAATTTTAACCTTTTAAATAATTGACTATGAGGTTGGGTCGTTTGTTGTCAGTGGTCGTCGATGGTGATTGCATAGTGGTTAGGTTATCGTGGGTCGTTGGAGTGGTCATCATGGTGGTCATGTCGTCGAAGTGATCGTTTGGTGGTTATGGCAGTAGTTGTCAAGTGATCGAGTCGCTGGAGTCGTTGCCAGAGTGGTAAATATGATGGTTGGGTTGTTGGGTGGTCACTAAGTGGTCGTCAACAATGGTTTTGGGTGGTTGGGTTGTCAGGTTGGGGTGATTGTCAAAGTAGTCATCGAGGTGACCGGGTTGATTGGGTGGTCGGGTCATTGAAGTGGTCACTAGGTGGCCATCGACAGTGGTTGCTAAGTGGTCAAATTTTTTGGGGTGGTTGTCAATTATGGTTGTTAGATCGTCGGAGTGGTCCTCAACTATGGTTATGGGTTGTGTTGTGGGTGAAATTGGACCAAGAAGATAAATCTAAATTACAAATGAATCTTATCAGATAAGATTAACCTTTTTAAATCTCATTCCTAGATAGAAAGAGAAATCTGTTTGAATCCTTATCTGAAAAGGAAAGTCAAAAATCCTATAAATAGATCATTATGACTCAAAGACATGGAGTTCAACTGAACCTTCATCCTCAAGACTCTAGTTTATTACACTCAAATTCTCCTTACTAACTTAAGCATCGGAGCTGGTGTGACAAATGTCACATCAGTCCTAACTTTTTCTCTTTTGCAGGTCACCTCTTCTCCCAAATTACAAATTTACAGTTGTTGTCACGTAAAGGTCAGGTGAGATTTCTCTTGGTCAAATTTTGCCAAAAAATAGTTGGCGCCGTCTGTGGGAATCGAGACTGCTCTACCTTGCATTCATAATTGAGAAAATCAAAACTATGAAGACACACACTTGTTTGTGGAACCTGAATACAATATCAAAGAAGATGAGTAATCAAGCCAACAAAAACTATCAAAACATCGATGACGAAGATTCAAGAAGATACCTTGGTAAGAGATCCTGCCATAGGAAAAGCTCCAGTGGTGAATGAGGAAGTGGGACAAACTAGTTCCCCTATCCTAAAACCAAAGGATAAGCTGATCCTTGGCGGGAATCAATCAAAAGAACAACGACACGTTGAGTGCATCAAGACGAGCAAAGTAAGCAGATTGAAGTCTACAATCCAATTTTCAGGAAAGCCTAGTTGAGGTCGACCTCAAGGTCGTCCATCCGAGGAAACGACTAGCTCTGATCTCCAGAGCTTCATTAGAGAGAGACGAAGATTGCGAGTCGAGGCCGAGGGGAGAGTTTCTGCTGGGACTCCTTTTTGGAAAGACGGACTCTTGAAGATTCAGAAAGAGTATGGGGCTATTCAGGAAAACGTTCAAAAGCATTGAGAAGCCGAAGTATTCGACTTAGAAGCCCCAATCGAATAGATAGATCCACCATTCACAGACCAGATCATGGAATATAAGGTACTTGAAAATTTTTAAATACCTACCATTCCTCTCGAGAAGATTCTGATGGAAATTCAAAACTTAGATTTCATTTATCTTCTTTGTAGGGTCTTTCTTTTCTGTTGTTTCTTCTAACTATCTGACGAGCTTCTTTATAACTCCGTGTACGACCATTTGTATTGCATGTTCTTCACATGCTTTTTTCTCCTTGAATGAATAGATTTTGGGTGTCAATGACATATAATGAGGATGCTAAAATGGTGCTAACCTAGTTGGGATGATTGGGTGCACCTACTGATTCCTTGCTCCCAATATCTCCTTAAAAAAAAGTATCCAAAGAAGATGAGAGTTGCAACAGAAAAGAGAGACCCAAGCAAATATTGTACTTTCCATCGAGACCATTGACATTCAATCCGAGAATATTTTCAACTAAAAGATGAAATTGAGACTCTGATTAGAGAAAGATACCTAAAAGATATCTTCCAGATGATGAACAAAAGTGGTCGAAGTCGACCAACCAAGACAGAAGATGACCAGAGAACGAGCCACAACGAGAGATCAGATGCCCAAGAAATCAAGAAGCCAGAGAACGTCAATTAGTGACAAAGAAGACTGACATCTCTAGAAATTGATTTTTATCTTTCTAAGAGAGAATGATAAAGAAGTTGCTCTCTAGAAATTGATCTTCATCTTTCTAAGAGAAATAACCTTATAGGGAATTGATTTTCATCTTCCCTGGAAAAATAAAGTCGTATGGAAGGTTGAGTTTAACCTCACGAGGTTAGACCGACAAATCTTCAGGTTGATCCGAAGCGAGACTTTGGAAATATGAAATAAACTTCTAGGGAATTGATTTTCATCTTCCCTTGAAAAATAAGTCCTATGAAAGGCTGAGTTTAACCTAACGAGGCCAGACCTGCAAATCTTAAGGCTGATCGGAAGCAAGACTTTGGAAATATTTAGTAACCTTCTAGGGAATTGATTTTCATATTTCCTGGAAAAATAAGTCCTATGAAAGGCTGAGTTTAACCTTATGGGTTAGACCTGCAAATCCTAAGGCTGATCCGAAGCGAGACTTTGGAAATATTTTAGGGAATTGATTTTCATCTTCCCTGAGAAAATAAGTCCTATGGAAGTCTGAGTTTAACCTTACAGGGTTAGACCTGCAAATCCTAAGGTTGATATGAAGCGAGCTTTGGAAATATTGTAGGGAATTGATTTTCATCTTTCCTGAGAAAATAAGTCTTATGAAAGGCTGAGTTTAATCTCACGGGGTTAGATCTGCAAATCCTAAGGCTGATTCGAAGCAGGACTTTGGAAATATTTAATAACCTTAAGGGGAATTGATTTTCATCTTCCTAGAGGAAAATCTCTCAAGAAGCGCTATATTATACTCTCAAATTGGACCTCACATTGTAAACTCATAACCATTAAGCCACACCATGAACTCTAGAGAGTGGGGCTAATGTCATGGGTGAAATTGGACCAAGAAGATAAATCTAAATTACAAAGGAATCTTATCAGATAAAATTAACCTTTTTAAATCTTATTACTAGATAAAAAGGGAAATCTGTTTAAATCCTCATCTGAAAAGGAAAAGGAAAGTCAAAGATCCTATAAATAGATCATTATGACTCAAAGACAGGGAGTTCAACTGAACCTTCATCCTCAAAACTCTAGTTTATTACACTCAAATTCTCCTTACTAACTTAAGCATTGGAGCTGGTGTGACAAATGTCACATCAGTCCTAACTTTTTCTATTTTGCAGGTCACCTCTTCTCCCAAATTACAAATTTACAGTTGTTGTGACGTGAAGGTCAGGTGAGATTTCTCTTGGTCAGATTTTGGCAACAATAGGTTGTTTAGTAGTCAAAATGGTTGTCAGATGGTCGTTGCTGGTGGTTCAGACCAGTCAGTTTGCGGTGGTTGGGGCATCAAAGTATCAAGTTGTTGGGATGGTCGAGTCGTAGGGGCGATCGTTAAATTAATCTATAGAATTTTCATCGTAGTTATCGATGGAGGTAATCGTTGTAGTGGTCAGGTCACCGGTGTGGTCGTCAAAGTTTTCATTATCGGTATGATCGAGCGGTCGTTAGAGTTGTCATTAGAGTTAGTCGGGTCACCAGTGTAGTCATCGGAATTGTCATCGGAGTTGGTCGGGTCGCCGGTGTGATTATTGAAGTTATCATCAGAGTTGGTCGGACCGCTGGTGTAATCGTCGTAGTTGTCGTTGTTGGTGGTCGTCGGAGTTGTCATTAGAGTTGGTTGGGTCACCGGAGTAGTCGTCGGAGTTGTTGTCGAAGTTGTCATCGAAATTGTTGTCGAAGTGGTTGTTGAAAATGGAAAACGACAAATAGAAATGGAAAACATGGTACAAAATCCATAGGGTTGCACTGTAGTAACCCATGTGGCTGCGTTTCAAAACCAAAGATTTTGAAATTCTTTGTACCAAACTCAAAACCACCCAAACCAAAAATTATGGGCCAAACACCCCCTAAATTGTCATCCACTCTAACCACGAGACTATTGCAGGACAATCAAATAATACACTACCGTCATCCCAACGTGATTTATGCAAGATATGTTTTTGTAATGATAATGCACGCTCTATCTAACGTGTTTGCTATGCTACATTTGACTAATTAAAGTAGCTATATTCATGGGGTATTCGTACGGATAACCCATTTTCCAATGCATTAATGGCATTTGACCTGACATTTCAAAATAATGAAATATGACCTATTCTGACGTGACAATGCGCGCAAAATGACTCATAAGGGTAATATGGAGCGGTCTTTCTTGTTCACGCTCCCGCACGCTGTTCACGCTCTCGCTCCCGTTGTCTCGCTCTCGCTCTCGCTCAAATGAATGGAAAAAATATAAAGAAAAAATGAAAAAAAAAGACAGAGAATAGCTGGAGTAGCAGAGAGAGAGCGAGCCAGCGAGAGCAAGTCAGCGAGAGCGTGAGCGAGTCAACTATAGTGCGATTTTTATTTTTTTTTTCTTTTCTCCAGAATTTTGACAACTTAATTACTATCATGTTTGAGAGCAGCAAAACGAGACTTGAACGAGGCGAGAACGTGACTTGAGCGGCAATAGAGAGCTAGAGTCAGTATGATGCCCTCACGGTAATTTGGACGGAATGTACAGTACAAAAAGGGTCAAATGTCATTAATTTCAGAACATGGGTCAAATCACATTAATGCATATGAAAAGGAGTTTTCCATACAAATTTCTCTATATTCATCCAAACTCAAACAACAATATATTTTAAATCTAAATATTAACTAATTAAATTAGTTTACTTCAGGCTAAGAAAATATATAGATAAAATTTTTAACTAAATACAAAAGCATCTAATGTGTATGTATTACATTATGACGTTTTAATTTAGACTCCAAAGGAGAATTATATTTTTGGGTTTTAAGTAAAGAAAATAAACCAATATGAATATAATTTCACTCATTAAAATATTAGTAATTTCTTTTAGGGTAAAATACTTTTTCGTCCCTCACGTTTGGTTCCTTTTCAGTCTCTCAGTTTTCAAACTCGACAATTTAGCTTCTAAAGTTTGAATCTAGTTACAATGTTAGTCCTTCCATCCAATTTTTCGTTAGTCCCTAATAGAAAATTGATGTGACCTATTTTTATTTAAAATTTATTTTTTATTTGACAAAATACTTTTTTAATCTCTCAGTTTTGTATTTGGTTATCTTTTGGTTCCTTAATTTTCAAAATTCAACAAATTTACCCTTAAATTTTTGCATTTAGTTACACCGTTAGTCATTCCATTCAATTATTTTCAATTTTTAATTAAAATTTTATTTTCAACTTTTTTCTCTTTTCTTTTCCTTCCTCTCATGACATTTGGACGTGGGTAGACGAGCGCTCGATGGCGGCCGACTAGATTTAAAAAGGAGGAAGTGAGGAAGGAAAGAAGTAGAGAGGAGAATGAAAAAAAAATAAACAATATAAAATTTTAATTAAAAATTGAAAACAATAAACTATTAATAAAATAATATTTTTTTTAATAAAAACAGGTGTCACTCCAACTTTCTATTAGGGACTAACAGAAAATTAGATGGAACAACTGTTACTAGATTCTCTTTCATATAAGGGATGGTAACAGACCTACACTAAGAGCTTCTAAATCATCCCAACGGGTTGCACGTGCAGGCTAAAAGGTCACGTGACATTTTAAGGAAAATATAATCAAATTAACAAGGCCATCTAAATTTCTCTTTGGCCTTTTCTAAAGAAATCATAAGTTGCGTTTTTTAATTGTGATATTCTAAAAAAACATAATAATTTAAGATAATAAGTAAACAATGTTAGATTAAAATATTATTTTAGTACTTATACTTTAGTTTTATTCTATTTTAGTCCATGTACTTTTAAAGGTTAACATTTAGTCCTTGTACTTTCAGTAAAGCTTACAATGGATCCCTATTTTTAGTTTATTGTTAACTTCTCTTAAAAAAAATCTCTATTATCCTTTTCTTTATAAATTTTGGAAGTATGTGCACATTGTGTTTTTTCCTACTTAAAGTTCTTACTATTGTTTTATGAATTTTAATAAAATTTAACTTCAAACTAATGATAGGGAGTAGTTTTAAGATTTATTGAAAGTATAAGAACTAATTGAACATTTGAGAGTATAAGAACTAAAATAGAATGAGACCCAAAATACATGGACCAAAATGAATATCTTAATGATATTTTGAATTTGAAGCATTTACCAACATTGGGAAAAAACATAATTAATTAATTTAAGTGCAGGAGAAAAATAATTAATTACTATAAACATAATTTTGACTTTTAATAAAGATACTTTTTAAAATGTATGTATATATATATATATAACTTTTACCAAGCTAACTATTAATATTAAATATCCTTAAACTACTAGTGAATGGTTAGTTATTTAATTTATTTTTATTTGATAGTGTGAAAAGTTAGAATTTAAATAGTTATGATGTGAAAAGTTAGAATAGAAAGAATTTGAATTTATTAAAGATTTGGGAAAAAAGTAATTTTGACTTCTGAAGTTTGCAAGTTGTATCAATTTTAGCCCTAAACTTTTAATTTCATCAATTTAAACTTTAACCTTGTCATTTTGTATCAATTTTGATCCTGAACATTCAATTTAATCAATTTAAACCCCAAACTTGGTAGATTTGTATTAATTTTAACCATAAACTTTCAGTTTTATCATTTAAACCTCAATCTTGAATGAGTATATCAATTTACGTCCTCAGTTAAAACTTATTTGCATTATATTTCTTCTCAATAGAGTACTTTCATTCTTGAATCGGTCGCCAATATTGTTTTTTTTTTTTAATTTCTCATCAGTCTCAAGCTTGATTTGTCCTCCAACTGCTGCAATAGAAGTAAGGATTTCAAAATCACCCTCGTTAGAATCTTTGTTTCCTTCCTCTCTAGCATCTATGTCACTTAAATTCTTTCATAAGACTATCGATGAGATTAACAAGGTTGGTTATGACCAGTTCATTGTGTTCATGAGCGTCACTTTGTTCACCACCATCTTTTCTGTTTTCTTCTACATTTTAGTCGAGCTGAAATCCCTCATCACCGAAGCCAATGAAACCATGGTTATTGTTGCCTTCAATGACGTCACAACTTGGATTTTTTTCACACTCGTCGTTATTGGTATCAATATAAAATGCGAGAGAAACACAAGAGTCCACTTGTTTTTGTGTGGGTGCTACTTTCAAGAGTCGAGTTCGTATTTTCAAGATAGTGGTAATCCAATATGGAATGATTTAATAATTTTTTAAGTATTTTTTTTAAAAGATAACAAACAAGTACATATCATTAAACAACATGTGGCTTTGGACGTGTGAAGAACCTTTCTAATAGTGATGAAAACGAAAACTTATCCGAGAGTGTAAATTGATACATTTATTCAAGTTTGAAGTTTAAATTGATAAAATTAAAATTTTAGGGTTAAAATTGATACAATCTGCCAAGTTTGAGGTTTAAATTGATTCAATTGAAAGTTCAACGTTAAAATTGATACAATCTACTACGTTTGAGGTTTAAATTAATGAAATTAAAAGTTCATGGTTAAAATTGATACAACTTATACAAAGTTCAGAGTCAAAAATGTTTTTTTCCTTAAAGATTTTGTCCATTCGTTTTTAAAAATTACAAGTTATTTCAAATTAATAATTAATAATAAAGTTTCAAAAAGCTTGGATTTTTTAGGGCCTGTTTGGTAGACGATCTGGATCCTGTTTTATGTTTTTGGATTCACTGAATTCAGTGAATACATGTTTGGCAGACGTGTTTTTGAAAACTGTTTTCGGATTCTGTGATCCAAATAGTAGAAATTCTGAAAACAACATTTTTATGTTTTCATTGTATCCAGTTTCTAAATTTGAAAATTTAAAATGCGGAATTGTATTAAACAAATATAAAATCTTAATAAATATAGTAATTCATGTGTATAAACTTAATTTACTTTTGTTAAATTAAAATATGTATAATATAATATATTATAAAATATAAAATATTATATTATAAAATAATACTTATATAAAATTTATTAAAAAACACGCATGTTGATAAATTAATTAATAATGTCTTAAAATCAACTTAATATTTAACTTTGCAACTACAACTAATTTTATGATCTATAAATATATTATAGAACACTGTGACGCTCGGTAATTTCAGGTAACTTTTTATTTTATTGTGGTGGAAGTTTTGTTCGGGCTTGTGTTGTAGTTTTAAAAGTTTTGGGGTCAGATTGTTAATTAATGGATCTCACAGAGGCCCCAGAAAATCTAATCCTGCATTTAAATTGGGTTGGCGACTCACAAATCACTCATCGAGCGTTTTTGGAAGGAGAATCGAGGTAAATCTCTCTCTTCTCCTTGTTAAGGCCCCATTTTGTTATTTCTTAGGTTAAAAAAAAATTGAAAGAAAGAGGGGCTCGCGCTGGGGGGCGAACGCCTTCCTTCCTTCTGTCATTTGTTCGAGCAAGGCGCGAGAGGGCCGCCGCGCGCTTCTTCTTACGCGGGCCGAAGCCGTCGGCCGGCGAGCCGACGGTCTCGCCGCTCCAGTCCGTCCATCCGCCACCGTCTCTTCTCTTAGAATCGATTCTCACTCTCTCTCGTCTCTCTCTCAGATCCGAAATCGTCTCCCTCTCTCGGTCGAATCGATTTTCTCTCTCTCTCTCGGCCGAATCGATTCTCTCTCTCTCTCTGCCGAAACCAAACTCTCTCTCTCTCGTCTCTCTCTCCGAATCGATTCTCTCTCTCTCTCTCGGTCCGAGCTGGGTCCTTTCTAATTCTTTCCTTTGTTTGTTGGTGGACAGGAACAAATTCTTGGGCCAGGAATTAAGCGTTGGGGGACCTCGAGACTAAGGCCGGGCAGAGAGCGTCTTCATCTCGCATCAGTGGTAAGCCTCGATCTGTTTATGCTGGTTCTGTAGTCAAGATTTAAAAAGTTGAGTTGGTTTGTCTTCTTCTCGAATGGTTGTCAAGGAATGCCCGATTTAGTCCGCTTCCTAACCGAGATTTGTGCAACGTTCGTGATTTCCTATAGGTGCATTGGGTTGCTAGCAGCAGAGTAGAGAGCTTTAAGTGGCACACTTTACTCAATGTAAGTAGTCGGGTTGAGTAACGCCGAGCTCCTAAGCGAAGGAGCAAGGCGTATGTGCTTTACTCGTTGTGTTTTTTAGTTTACTGTTGAACCATAGGCTAACTAGTTAAGGAATTTTGAAGCTTGTAGCACATTTCTATGAGTTTTAAGCTTGAGATGATTGCATGATTGTTACATCGGGTTTGCAAGTATGTTTGATCTGTTTTACTATGTTGCATTGTATACGTGTTCATTGTGTGTGAAGCTATGAGGGTAGGGGGTCGATTACGTAGAATCTAGCATTCCAAATGAGTGTGTGGTACGAGTTGAGTCTGATAGGTTTGAGAACCTAGATGGGAGTTTGGACCCTTGGAGTGGGTCGAGGATGTTAGGAATGCTTAGATTGGACCCTAGTTACCTTATGAACAGAACCCATGAGTTAGCCCTCACCGAACCCTGGGTTGCACTTGAACGGGTCAGAACCTCTAGGTTGACGATATATGATAGGCTCGTGAGGCTGGGGTGCGTCCCCATTATGATCGGGAGTGGTTGCTTTCCATGATCCCGGACTAGCTTAGGGGCGATTCCCCAATGGGCGTGTTGGTTACGTACCGCACGGTACCATGCTAGTGTGTTATGAGAGCCTGGGGTGCGTCCCCGTTGAGATCGGGAGTGGTTGTTTTCCATGATCCCGTGCTGGCTTAGGGGCGATTCCCCATACGGCGTGTGGGATACGTACCTACTCTGCTCTATGCCGGCGTGTTGTGGCGTGAGGGTTACTTTCTCTCATTGCATCGTCAACCAAAGTTCTAGGACCTAAGGTGGAGTTCGAGTAGTCACCACAGGGGCCCAGGGTGAAGAGAGTTAAGGGAGAGACCGGTTCAGGGATTGAGCGAGCTTGGGAGATGGTTCTAGTTGTCTTGCTGAGATAGGTTTGGACGTAAGTGGGCTGCTTACTGGGTATATTTATACTCACTCGTTTTCTTTCTATGTTTTGTTTGCAGGTAAGAGATGAACCGAGGTGAATGGCAATGGAGACAACCTGGCGAGGTTATAAGATTTTTCCGTAGTGTCCCTGGCTCTTAGGAAGTCATTATTGTTGTACATCTTGTAATCTCGTTGCTCATTTCCCTTTTGGTTTTTGAAAAAACTTATATTTAAGCTTTAACTGTTGCTTAAACTATCGTTGTGGCATGTGAGCGTTTGCAAGTGTTAAAACTTCGTTTCTTCTGAATTTTCTTACCCTAACAGCCTGTATGAGATCTGTGTTGGAACCCAGCCTATTGTTCTTGTAGTTTGGTGGAGGCTGGGTGAGTCGAGATTCTTATTGGAGTGCTTTTGTGCCTTTAACAGGTTAGGAAAAAATTTTCTGGTTGCCCTAGTAGTGCCGTTATGCTGCCGAAATTTTTTCAGCATTAGCGGCGTTACTTAGTAACTCCCCTAGTAGTCTAGTTCTAAAATTTAGGGTCGTTACAGTTGGTATCAGAGCCAAGTTTCTAGATTTTGTAGACTCGCCTAAATCGTAGGCACTGGTTCTTATAACCTCTCGTAGGGAGTCGCCTCGCCGTCACCAGGTTTGCTTTTATCCTTTTTAGACTAAGATGTATTGCTTGACCTTTAACGTGTGAGTGGCCTTGTTTGCGTATTTTTTTTATTCGTTCATTAAAGTTTTTTGTGTTATGACTTAGATTATGGCTCGAGGTCTTTCGCGTGGTAGGAGAGGTAGGGGAGCAGCCCCGCCAAGGGGTCGGGGAGGTCGAGGAGGCAGGGGCCGAGAGGCTCGTAACCAGGAGCCTGTGTCGGAGCCCTTAGTTGACGAACAGTCTGAACACCAAGAGGGGGTCCACCCTGACCCTCCAGTCGTTGAGGAGTCGTTAGGCAAAAACCTGGAGAATCAGGGGGACCATAGGAACGAGAATGCTCCACCACCTACCACGATGCTCATGACTCCCGAAAGCCTCCAGGGAATCATTCAAGCTGCCTTAGCAAGCCAAGCAGCAATGTTCACCCAGAATTTCGGGGTGATGAACCAGAATGCCGGGTCAACCACGGAGGAGGCCAGATATTTGAAAGACTTCAAGAAATATGACCCGCCTAATTTCGAGGGTCAGGAGGTGGATCCCATGGCCGCTGAGGCGTGGCTTGCTGCCATGGAGTCAGTTTTCCGTCGGATGCGCTGCCCGGAGAATCAAATGGTCCAGTGTGTCGTCTACACACTCAGGGGACGAGCTCTCCTCTGGTGGGAGGCCATAAAACGATCCATTGGTGCAGGTGAAGGACCAATGTCATGGGCAAAGTTTAGAGAGGAGTTCTATGAGAAGTACTACCCGACCACCACGAGAACGAGGAAGTTGGCCGAGTTCATTCAGCTGAAGCAAGGGCCGACCCAGTAAGTAGAGGACTACGAACACGAGTTCACTGTGTTGTCCCGTTTTGCAGTCGATTGGGTAGACACAGAAAAGAAGAAGGTGGACAAGTTCGTGGGTGGACTGTGTGATGCCTTGTATGGCAGTGTGGCTGTCCTGGAACCACAAACTTATGCTGCAGCTGTTCGAGCAACGTCGTTACTTGATGCTCGTACCTCGAGGTCTGGAGGAGTCAGTGTAGGTTAGAGTTCAGGAGTAGCTCAAAGCGCAGCAACCCGACGAAGCTCAGGGGCGAACCAGGGCCCAGTAGTAGGGCAGAAGAGAAGATTCGACCAGGTGACAGGCAAACCTAATAGGCATGTGACTTAGGGGCAGAGACCGACCCAAGGGGTGGTGATGATCCCTTGCGCTAGTTGTGGTAGACAACATAACGGGGCGTGCTTTGCGACCACTATGACCTGTTACAACTGTGGAAAGACAGGCCATTTGTCTTCAGTGTGCAGGCAACAGAAGAGGGTGGACCCCAGAACTTGTTTCAAATGCAAGAAAGTAGGCCATGTGGCATCGACTTGTGCAGAGAATCAGGAACAAGGGGCTCAAGGAGGGTACCAGCAAGGCGGAGTCTACGCAGCCACCACCAGGGCTGCAGGAGGTTCGGGCGCCGTGGTGACAGGTACACTACCTATACTTGGCCATCTTGCTCTTGTACTATTTGATTCCGGGTGTACGCACTCTTTCGTTTCTGCATTGTTTGTGGGGCAAGCTCAGTTAGAGGTAGAGCCTCTAGGTTTTAGCCTGTTAGTTACAACTCCCGTAGAGCGTAACTTATGACTCGAGAAAAAGTGAAGACCGGTCGTGTTGCTAGTGGAAGGTCGCTCGTTGGAAGCGACCCTGATTGTCCTTGAGATGGGTGATTTCGATGTTATCCTCGGTATGGATTGGCTAGCTGCAAATCATGCCAACATCGATTGTCATCGTAGGGAGGTAGTCTTTAAGCCTCCAGCAGAACCGAGTTTTAAGGTGAAAGGAACAGAATATGGAGTCGCTCCAAGGGTGATTTCGGCGCTAAAGGCGAGCAAGCTGGTTAGCCAAGGGGCTTGGGCTTTCTTGGCAAGTGTGACAGATTTGAGAAGCGAGAAAGGAGATGTGTCGTTGGTCCCAGTGGTCAGGGAGTTTGTTGACGTGTTCCCTGAGGATTTACCCGGTTTACCTCGGACCAGAGAGGTGGATTTCTGTATTGAGTTGGAACTAGGCGTTGCACCGTTGTCGAAAGCTCCGTATAGAATGGCCCCAGCCGAGCTGAAAGAACTCAAGACTCAGTTGAAGGAGTTACTAGACAAGGGCTTTATCCGCCCTAGTGTCTCACCCTGGGGTGCGCCCGTGCTTTTTGTGAAGAAGAAGGATGGGTCGATGCGTTTGTGCATTGACTACCGGGAGTTGAACAAGGTAACGATAAAGAACAAGTATCCGCTCCCCAGGATTGATGACCTATTTGACCAGTTGCAGGGGGCCACCGTGTTCTCTAAGATTAACCTGCGCTCGGGTTATCACCGATTCATGCGAATAAGGGAGGAAGACATCCACGAAGGCGGCTTTGAGATCCGGATATGGGCATTACGAGTTTACCGTGATGTCATTCGGATCGACAAACGCCCCAAAGAGGTGTTCATGGACTGATGAATAGGGTGTTCAAGAAATTCTTGGACACTTCTGTGATCGTGTTCATAGATGACATCCTGATTTACTCAAAGTCGAGTGAAGATCACGAGAACCACTTGAGGGAAGTCTTGACTACTTTGAGGGAGAACCAGTTGTATGCCAAGTTCTCTAAGTGTGAGTTTTGGCTGTCACAGGTGTTCTTTTTAGGGCACGTGGTATCTAAGGAGGGCGTCTCGGTAGACCCAGCGAAGGTGGAAGTAGTCTCAGATTGGCCCCGACCCAAAACTGTCACGGAAGTCCGTAGTTTCTTGAGTTTGGCCGGTTACTACCGACGGTTCGTGGAGGATTTCTCCAAGATTGCAACGCCCCTCACTCAGTTAACACGGAAGGGGAACGCCTTCGTGTGGAGTGAGGCGTGTGAAGCCAGTTTCCAAGACTTGAAGCAGAGGTTGATCTCAGCACTAGTGCTTGCAGTGCCTGATGGGTCGGGAATTTCGTAGTTTACAGTGATGCCTCCAAGAAGGGCTTGGGTAGTGTCTTAATGCAAAATGAGAAAGTGATTGCCTACGCCTCCCGACAGTTGAAGGACTACGAGAGAAACTACCCGACTCACGACTTGGAGTTAGCCGCAGTGGTTTTTGCATTGAAAATCTGGAGACACTACTTGTATGGAGGGAAGATCCAGATGTATACCGGCCATAAGAGTTTGAAATATTTGTTTACTCAGAAGGAGTTGAATATGAGACAACGGAGATGGTTGGAGCTGGTGAAGGATTACGAGATTGAGATCTTGTATCATCCGGGTAAGGCGAATGTGGTAGCCGATGCCCTTAGTCGAAAGGTAGCTCACACCTCAGTCCTAGTCACAAAGGAGTTCCGTCTGAGAGCTGATATGGAGCGTGCTGGTATAGTCGTGATGGTGGGACAGGTCATGGCTCAGTTTAACCAGTTGTCGGTGCAACCGACACTCAGGCAACGAATCTTAGACTCACAACAGGGGAATCCCAACCTTGAGGATTGGTGGGATCAGGCTAAGTAAGGTCAAGAAAGTGAGTTCGCGGTGTCATCGGATGGAGGTTTGTTGTTCAAGGGACGGTTGTGCGTCCCAGACGCAGATGGTCTCAAGGAAGAAGTCTTGGTCGAGGCTCACAGTTCTTTTTTTCGGTGCATCCAGGTAGCACTAAAATGTATCAGGACATGAAGCAGTTCTACTGGTGGAAGGGGATGAAGAAGAACATAGCAGAGTTCGTTAGCAAATGCCTAGTTTGTCAGCAAGTCAAAGCCCCGAGGCAGAGATCGGCAGGGTTGTTGCAACTCTTGGAGGTACCGCAGTGGAAATGGGAAGAGGTTTCGATGGACTTCATCTCCGGGTTACCTCGAACGATTAGAGGATTCACAGTAGTTTGGGTGCTTGTTGATAGATTGACCAAGTCGGCACACTTCATTCCTGGGAAACCGACTTACACTGTGGAGAAGTGGGCAAAGTTGTTCATGGAGGAAATTGTTAGGTTACACGGAGTCCCGACAAAGATCGTCTCTGATAGGGACCCTCGTTTCACCTCAAATTTCTGGATGAGTTTCCAGAAGGCTCTAGGAGCAAATTGTAGTTTTAGCACAACTTTTCACCTCGCATGCAGGGCAGTCGGGCCAGAGAGGTTAAACCGAATCTTCGAAGATATGCTCCGAGCTTGTGCCTTGGACTTTGCAGGGAGTTGGGATACGCACCTTCATTTGATGGAGTTTGCTTATAACAACAGTTATCAGGCAACGATTGGAATGGCGCCCTTTGAGGCTTTGTATGGGAAGAGGTGCAGGTCCCAAGTGTACTGGGGAGAGGTTGGTGAGCGTAAGCTTCTGGGGCTCGAGCTGATCCAGGTTACGAATGAGGCTGTGCGGAAGATCAGAGCGAGGATGCTAACGACTCAAAGCAGGCAGAAGAGTAACGCTGATGTGAGGCGCAGAGACTTGGAGTTTGCAGTTGGAGAGTATGCTATCCTTAAGGTTGCGCCTATGAGAGGCGTGTTGAGATTTGGCAGGAAAGGGAAGTTGAGCCCAAGGTTCATTGGGTCGTTCGAGATATTGGAGCGCATTGGCCCGGTAGCGTACCGTTTAGCCTTGCCACCATCCCTGGCAGCCGTGCACGATGTGTCCCATGTGTCGATGCTGTGGGGCTATGTGCCAGATGCGTCCCACGTGATTGATTTCGAGCCACTGAAGGTCGAGCAGGATTTGAGCTACAAGGAGAGACTCGTGGAAATCCTAGCTCGAGAGAAGAAGGTGTTGCGGAGTAGAGAGATTGACCTCGTGAAGGTCTTGTGGCAAAACCAGCAGCTTAAGGAGGCCACTTGGGAGCGCGAGGACGAGATGAAAACGACCTACCCAGAGCTGTTTGGGAACTAACCACTTTCGAGGACGAAAGTTCTTAAGGTGGGGAGGTTGTGACGCTCGATAATTTCAGGTAACTTTTTATTTTATTGTGGTGGAAGTTTTGTTCGGGCTTGTGTTGTAGTTTTAAAAGTTTTGGGGTCAGGTTGTTAATTAATGGATCTCACAGGGGCCCCAGAAAATCTAATCCTACCTTTAAATTGGGTTGGCGACACAAATCTATCATCGAGCGTTTTTGGAAGGAGAATCGAGGTAAATCTCTCTCTTCTCCTTCTTAAGGCCCCATTTTGTTATTTCTTAGGTTAAAAAAAAAATGAAAGAAAGAGGGGGCTCGCGCGAAGGGGGGGGGGCCGAACGCCCCTTCCCTTCTGTCGTTGTTCGAGCAAGGCCACCGGGAGGGGCCAGCGCCGCCGCTCCTTCTGGCGAGGCCGAGCCGTCAGCCGACGAGCCGACAGTCTCGCCGTTCCAATCCGTCCATCCGCCGCCGCCTCTTCTCTCCGAATCGATTCTCTCTCTCTCTCGTCTCTCTCTCAGATCCGAAATCGTCTCCCTCTCTCGGCCGAATCGATTCTCTCTCTCTCTGCCGAAACCAAATTCTCTCTCTCTCTCTCTCGGTCCGAGCTGGGTCCTTTCTAATTCTTTCCTTTGTTTGTTGGTGGACAGGAACAAATTCTTGGGCCAGGAATTAAGCGTTGGGGGACCTCGAGACTAAGGCCGGCAGGCAGAGCGCCTTCATCTCGCATCGATGGTAAGCCTCGATCCGCTTTTATCTTTGGTTCTCAGAGTCAAGATTTAAAAAGTTGAGTTGGTGTGTCTTCTTCGAATGGTTGTCAAGGAATGCCTGATTTAGTCTGCTTCCTAACTGAGATTTGTGCAACGTTCGTGATTTCCTATAGGTGCATTGGGTTGCTAGCAAGAGTAGAGAGCTTTCGTGGCACACTTTACTCAATGTAAGTAGTCAGTTGGAGTAACGCCGAGCTCCTAAGCGAAGGAGCAAGGCGTATGTGCTTTGCTCGTTGTGTTTTTGAGTTTACTGTTGAACCATAGGCTAACTAGTTAAGGAATTTTGAAGCTTGTAGCACATTTCTATGAGTTTTAAGCTTGAGATGATTGCATGATTGTTACATCAGGTTTGCAAGTATGTTTGATCCTGTTTTACTATGTTGTATTGTATACGTGTTCTGTTATGTGAAGCTATGAGGAGTAGAGGTCGTACTTCTGGTAGAATCTAGCATTCCAAATGAGTGTGTGGTACGAGTTGAGTCTGATAGGTTTGAGAACCTAGATGGGAGTTTGGACCCTTGGAGTGGGTCGAGGATGTTAGAAATGCTTAGATGGGACCCTCGTTACCTTATGAACAGAACCCATGAGTTAGCCCTCACCGAACCCTGGGTTGCACTTGAACGGGTCAGAACCTCTAGGTTGACGATATATGATAGGCTCGTGAGGCTGGGGTGCGTCCCTGTTGTGATCGGGAGTGGTTGCTTTCCATGATCCCAGACTAGCTTAGGGGTGATTCCCCAATGGGCATGTTGGTTACGTACGGCACGGTACCATGCTAGTGTTGGGTTTTATGTCCTAAAACTCGTGGTTTTGTAAACTGAATGTATATTCTATTTCACAATAAAGTTGTTATTGAAATTTATTCAGTAAAGGTGTTATTGAATATTGTGTATTGTGTAAAACCTTAATCCAATAAAGAACCCTTGGCTATAGGATGAATACTTGAACTTTATGTGTAACATAAAAATGGATCAAGTTCAAGTTATAGCCAGAACAGTCTATAGTATAAGGATAGGGCTGGGTACCTTATCCTGGGGACACTATGGATGTGACCCACTTTGTAGAGAACAAACGATGTGATCCTAAATCGTTCATGTGGAGACATGTGAGTGGGGCGCCATATGCAATGAGTTTGCATAAGATCGATCGCGAAATAGTCACTTAGACTTTATAACTCCGTTTCTTGTCTTAATCGACTATATTCATACGATGACCTAGGTAACTCGATCTTAATCTCGAGCGTTCTATGGACTCCTGTTTATTCGGATTATCCTTAGATTTGCATGGGTGAGAGTGGCTCGAGACCGCCGACTCAATAAGCCTCCCATTTCGAGGATAAAATCGGGTAGATAGTGGGAACATAGTTACAGTAAGATGGAATTCACTCTACCCGCTTTAGGGATTAGTAGAGAGTTGTTCCCTTAAGTGTCGACTCGGGTCTTGAACAATGGGCCCACCCTCTCTCATTGGCCCGAGAGGATCTCGGTTTCTTTGGTTGGACCACAAACCAATTGTTCATTAGAGGATCAGTGGGACTTAAGGAACAAGAGGTAATTACAGGGGCAAAATGGTATTTTTGACCCAGCTATAATTACGAAACGACCTGTGAAGGATCGACTTACTAATCATGGTTATATCGAGTGGACATAAATATATCTACAGTGAGGAGAATGCAGCCACTGGGCTTTAGTGGAGTGTCCTGGTGGTTAACGAATGTTGATTAGCTAGGCTAAAGAGTTTGACCGGTTAATCTCGTATCGTTGGAGCTCATGATCTGTAGGTCCATTAGGTCCTCCTTACTAGCTCAGACTTAGCCTTATAACATTTTGAGAGAAAAGAATTTGAATTGTTAAAATTCGAGTTTGGGAGAAAGCGTTAATTATATGTGATATATTTAACGAATCATAGCTTAATTATGAATTAAACTATGATTAATAAGAGGTGGATATATTTAAATATGATTTAAATATCGGATCGGTTTATAGCATGAATAAGGATTCATGTTCTGAAAATCGATCGGGATCGGGCAATTTATTTAATTTAATATTTGATATTAAATTAAATTAAAAATTAATTAATTAAATTAATTTTGAATTATTTAATTAATTATATTAATTTTATTTAAAAATCAATTTAATATTGATTTTTGAATTAAAATTAAATGAAAAATAGTGGATTTTCATGGAAAACAAATTGGCAACTTGCCCAATCCCCCTCATCTTCAAATTCACCAAATTTGGCCACCTCCATCTCAAATTATCCTCATCACACTTGAGTTGTCACTCTAATAAAGTTTAATGAAGTTTTATATAATGGTGATTTGAGGTGTTTTGTGACAATTACACAAAAAATTCAATATTCTCGAATTAGTGACCTTTGAGGTCTTTTCTTCCAAATTCTCTCAACCTAGGATCCCACAATCCGTTCCAAGGCCTGAGGATAGTAGGGAAGACTCTAATGGTCGTCCACGAAGTGTTCGTGCTGAAAACCATCCACCGAGTGAAGAGAATTTGATCTTCAAAGTTGAGTTTTCTATCCCTCTGTTTTTCCAGCTTTGAGCATGCATTTTATTTTATAAAATTGATCAACTTAGAGTGTTCAAGATCCAAAATTGCTTCCGCTTTCTTAATCTAGACTCTTTCAGCTAGTGTGTTATGAGAGCCCGGGGTGCGTCCCCATTAAGATCGAGAGTGGTTGCTTTCCATGATGCCGTGCTGGCTTAGGGGCGATTCTCCATAGGGCGTGTGGGATACGTATCTACTCTGCTCTATGCCGGCGTGTTGTGGCGTGAGGGTTGCTTTCTCTCATTGCATCATCAACCAAAGTTCTAGGACCTAAGGTAGAGTTAGAGTAGTCACCACAGAGGCCCAGGGTGAAGAGAGTTAAGGGAGAGACCGGTTCAGGGATTGAGCGAGCTTGGGAGATGGTTCTAGTTGTCTTTTTGAGATAGGTTTGGACGTAAGTGGGCTGCTTACTGGGTATATTATACTCACTCGTTTTCTTTCTATGTTTTGTTTGCAGGTAAGAGATGAACCGAGGTGAATGGCGATGGAGACAACCTGGCGAGGCTATAAGATTTTTCCGTAGTGTCCCTGACTCTTAGGAAGTCATTATTGTTGTACATCTTGTAATCTCGCTGCTCATTTCCCTTTTGGTTTTTGAAAAAACTTCTATTTAAGCTTTAACTGTTGCTTGAACTATCGTTGTGGCATGTGAGCGTTTGCAAGTGTTAAAACTTCGTTTCTTCTGGATTATCTTATCCTAACAACCTGTATGTGATCTGTGTTGGAACCCAGCCTATTGTTCATGTAGTTTGGTGGAGGCTGGGTGAGTCGAGATTCTTATTGGAATGCTTTTGTGCCTTTAACATGTTAGGAAAAAATTTTTCTGGTTGCCCTAGTAGCGCCGTTATGCTGCCGAAATTTTTCCAGTATTAGCGGCGTTACTTAGTAACTCCCCTAGTAGTCTAGTTCTAAAATTTAGGGTGGTTACAAACACCCTTTAAATCACTGTTTAAAATAGAATTAAATTTCTAAATCTACTACCAAATACATATATGAAAACATGAAATACAACTCTGTTTTAATTGAATCCCTTATTTTCTAATTTATGTTTTCGGATTGCCTACCAAACAGGCCCTTAAAGTTTTATTTGTTTTTGTTGGTTAACTATTTTTCTAAGAAATTTGAGTACCTCCTCACTACCTAAAGAATTAGTAGTACATTTTTTTTTTATAAATTAAGAATGAGTAACACACGCATTAAGTTGTTTAATATTTTAAAAAAATTTAGATATTACATAAATTTTCCAATTATCTTTATTAATTAATTTGGTTTAAAAAAAGAGTTAGACTAAAATAAATTTCCACACCCACATGTTTAACCATACTATAATAGCTATTTTAACTATTTAAATAAAGTTAATCTATAATTTTTTTTGAGGACATCACCAATTGAATGTGGGAGATTCGAATCAATGACTTCTTGATCATGAGATACTTGATGCCAGTTGAGGTATGCTCTTGTTGACAAAATTAATCTATAATTAAACTTAGTAGTTAATGTGGGTTAGAAAAGTATTTTTTTTTTACTAATTCATTAAAAAATTATTTTACCGACTCGAGTCTTTTAAATACATAATTTTTTTTTTTTAAAAAACATTCATCTTTATAGTAAACAAATTCCATTGGATTGTGGAATATGATTTAATAGTTACTGTTCACCTCGTTCGAGGTATGGATATGAAAATCGTTTGACAGTGAAAACTATTTTCTTAAAATCCTATTATTGACAAAAGATATTGCTTCAATTTCCTTTACACGTAAGGGACCAACAACTAACCATATGGATTTTGGTAGATATTTTGGTGAAAAAAAAGCTCCAGCGGGCGATGTTCTACCGTTTAAGGTCATGATTTCCCTTTGTGGCTTACCAATATGAATGCTATGAATAATATTGTTGAGTGTTTATTAGTTTGTACTAAATAAAAACATTACATAAATTTATTTAATTTTTCATTTATCATAACTAATATTATTATTATCTTTCTTTTAAGACTTTATGAATTATTAGAATTCTTTAATTTAATTCATAAAAAATATATTATTTAATCCTTACTTCAAACTATAATGATAAGAATTAATACGAAATTTATATTTTTAAAAAAGGAAAATAACATGTTTTTAATATAAAATTTTGTTATGATATAGCAAAATTCACCATGAATAACAAGTTTTTTTAATCAATTTTTTAGAATACATAAACTTAATTTATGTCCTTATAAAATTACCTATATGATTTTTAGAATATATTTTTCATGAAATATATATTTTTATTCCATTTATAAAAGCATATATTTGAATTTATATCATGCTTCAATTTTATATATTATATATTTTATTATTAATTAGATTATGTTTTTTATATGTTGAATGTTTATAAATATTTAAAGTTTAAAAGATTATAAAATAAAAAAATAAATATAACGTGCACACGTGTTAAAATACTAGTTTTAAACAAAAGCTATTGTCTTAAAGAAATTTAAGAATCATTTAAAATTGGCTAATTTCTTTTAAAAATATTTTAAACAAACTTCATTTTTTATGGCTTTAAATATACCATCCATTAATTATAACGAAAAACGTATGAGCTCTGATTATTTTTTTCTCTTTCATTGCATCATGAAAAATATATAAAATTGAAGCATGATATAAATTGAAGCATGATATAAATTCAAATATATGCTTTTATAAATGGAATTGAAGCATGATATATAAAAAACATAATCTAATTAATCTAATTAATAATAAAATATATAATATATAAAATTGAAGCATGATATAAATTCAAATATATGCTTTTATAAATGGAATAAAAATATATATTTCATGAAAAATATATTTTAAACAAACTTCATTTTTTATGGCTTTAAATATACCTGTAATTTTTTTTTTTAGTATAAACAATCTGCCAGTTAAAAACTTAAAATTAGCTTTTAAAATATATGTCAATCCAAGTTTCTTAAATTCTTTATCAAACATATTCTTATATTTTCATTCTCTTCCCTAAATTATTTAGCGAGAATACACAATATGACTTATCCTTTCTTAGTTTACATAGAGTAAATTATCTTCTAATTAAATTATCAGGGATAAAAGTCATATTTATCTTTCTTCTTAGCTCATGGAGTAAATAATTACCTTAAAATGTTTAATGTCAAATTAACCTCTAAAACTTTGATAAACGATAAAATCAATACCCCGCTTCAATATAATTTTCATTTTTTCTAAAAGATTTTTACTAACTATGGATATTCTTATGATTATGAAAGACTATTTTTGTAGCTATTTATTAATCGGATCATTTTAGATATTTTTTAGCTATGTTCAGACGTTTGTTGTTCGAGTTTAAATGTATTTTTATCCACTTAATCTCCTTGCTAAATTTAGTTATTTTTAGAGTTGGATCTGGTCCTTACAGAAATTAAGCCAAGAAGCAGCTGACCTGGGTGGGTTGATCAGGGCTTTGGGAGACTAATTCCATTGGTCGAGCGAGACTATGGAGATTGACCCACGTAGGTCGGTCAAGGCTTAGAAAGACCGACCCACATGGATCTGTAGGGCCGCGAGGACGAGCCAACCCGTGTGGGTCGAGCGATGCTACGGAGATCGACTCACATGGTTTGACCAAGGTCTAACTCGAGCTGACCCATTTGGGTCGACTAAGGCCAAGGAAGTCAACCTATGTGGGTCGTCTTGGGTGAAGATGAGTCAACTCGTGCAGGTAAGTCGAGGTTGACAATTAAGAGATCGGGGTGCAGCATGAGAACCAGTTTGTATTAGGGATAACAACCTTCCACATATCTCCACATTGGTATGTTATTGTCCACTTTGAGTATATACCCTCATGGCTTTATTTTTGGTTTCACCCAAAAAGCCTCATACCAATGAAGATACTATTCCTCACTTATATACCAATGATCTTCCTCTTCTAGCCAATGCGAGACTTTGGTCGCACTCCCAAAAATTCTCCCCTCGAACAAACTACCAATCGAGCCTCCCCTCAAATAGTCATCCATCCGTCTAGTTCTTTTCCTAGCCAACTCCTTTACCCGGAGCACACTGCTAGCCCATGCCAACTCCTTTTACCCGGAGCACACCCCCAGCCCAGGCCAACTCCTTTTACCCGGAGCACACCGCCTATCCGATAGAGCTATCTACCACGGATATCCACCATGACTACATATTCAAGGCTCGCCTCATTTGTTCAACACCCGAGGATTTTACCGATCACTGCTCAGGGGCATGGCTCTGATACCATTTGTTGGAAAAAACCTCCCACTCCAAACTCGTAGAAAAAACCCACGAACAAAAAGAAATTCTACTATGTGAAAAATTGTTACAATCACATAGAATTTTGTCCCCGACCCCAATTACATAAACACTCTCGCAAAACTTTATACCACTCACACCGTTTTTCTCACTCTCAGATCAGAGAATATAAATAGGGAATTTAACTAGAGATAGTACATCAAGCTTAAAGTGTTTCTAACTGGGATGGTTAGAAACCAAAACCATAGACTCTTTTTGTGGGACAATTTCACTTCCAATATATTGCCAAAAACCCAACAGTTTGATAGAGTAATAGTTTCAAAAATTCTAATGAGATTCTAGTAGTTACCTATGATATATGATAGTTCCTAAACTAGTCTATAATTACGATGAGTCAGTGAGACTAAAGGGTACGTTTAAAAACACTCACATATTGCTCCCTATGCTTATTGTTGACTCAATTATCAAGATTTGAGTGTCAGAATGTAGGTGACAATTCTCAATAATACAAATTTATAATTGACCAGTCAATCTAAAATTTGATATCAATCGATTTCATCATTTTTCAAAGGTTAAAATTGATTATCGATTGATGATTTTAATTTAAAAAATTAATATTAACTAAATCTCTATAACATGTGATATATCGATAAAACAAGAGTCACCTTGTTCCAGCTTCCTTCGAGCCTCCTTCGCAAGCTAATTTTGTGGGATAAAATTTTCAATTAGGTCCCCACATTCTCTCTCTATAATTGAATATTCTAAGCATTTCAATGACAAGAAGAAGTGGCTGAGTGTTATGGGAGTTAAAGAAATAATGGTCCACACAATGTCACAAATTGGCAGTGGAATTTTGTATCCATCCAGAAATATATACAATAAATATAACAATAATGAGCTCAACAGTTGCTTTCCAAGCAGAATATGTATCATTAAATGAACATAAAAAGAAAAAGAAAAACAAAAACAAAGAAAAATGGTCCAAACATATTGATTTTTTTGGGGTTTTAAATTATCCCTTTGTTTTCTTTTCAATATTTACACACCCATTTCAGCGTTTTCAGTCTTGTCTTCTCTTTCTTTGACAAAAAAATGGTACCAAAAATCTCAACATGATTGCATCATTTCATGGCTTGATTTGTTCATAATTTCATTTTATGATAATAGGTAATACGGTTGAATGTAGGGATCAACATCGATTAGTCGGAGTCGGTTTTCGACTTTAACCGACGCCAAATCTATCATATGGTCGGTTCGATCGATCGATCACTTTTTTTTGTTCAAGACTTAAACCGACTGATCAGACTTCTGTTCGATCAGTCGATTTAGGCGGTTTAGTTTTTTTTTAATATTTGTTTGTTTATTTATTTATTTAATTTTATTATTATTTATAATTTATAATATAAATATATGAAATTTTTACAATTTTTGTATTATTATTATAATTGTGTGTGTATATATATTTTAAAATTCCAGTCGATTCGAGGCTTGAGCTCCAAACCGACCAACCGACTGATTGGTTTTACTAAGGGCAAAATTGATTCCGATCGACCACCTCCCTATAACCATAGGGGAAAATTGAATATGATTGGTTTTACTATGGGTGATTCTCTATTGGGCGTGTAGGATACGTACTCGCTCTGCTCTATGCTAGTGTGTAGTAGCGTGAAAGTTGCTTTCTCTCATTGCATCGTCAATCAAAGTTCCAGGACCGAAGGTAGAGCTCGAGTTAAATACCACAGGGGGCTCAGAGTGAAGTGTATTAAATGTGAGACTTATTTGGGGTTGAGCAAGTTTAAAAGATGAGACTTGTTGTTTTTGCTGAGTTACGTTTGGACGTAAGTGGGCTACTTACTGAGTATTTTATACTCACCTGTCTACTTTGTTGTTTTGTTTGCAGGTAAGAAACCTTGAGGCAGTTGATGACGACGACGACCCAATGAGGCTGTGGGACCCTGTTTCCTTTCTGTTTTCTTTTGGCTTAGAGTTCTCACTTGGAACTGTTATGTTTTAATTTCTGTTTTATTTGCCTGGTCGCGCGACACTATGTTGTCTCTTGTACTTCTTAGTTAGTGAATTTTCATTCCGGTTGAGTTCTTTTTTCCGCTGCGTGTTCGTTTGTCTAAGAGATTGTGCTTTGGAACTCTGGTTGTAGCCCAACCCGTTCTCGGATTGTAGTTTGTTGGGGGTTGGGCATTCTTTGAAACTCTTTGAAGTGTTTTCTGCTTGTTAGGTTCCAGGGAAAATTTTGGTTTTCTCCTTGCTATGCCGTTATGTTGTCGAAATTTCGGCACGAACAATGTAGTGGAGTAACTTCCCTAACATAGGTTCATCTCGATTTTTAGGGTCATTACAACCTCCCTATAACCAACCGACCGACGTCGGTTCAGTCGGTAGGTCGATTTTAGTCGGTCGTGTCAGTTTTCGATTTTTTTGCTCACCCCTAGTTGAATACAAATGATTAGGCTAAATTAATTACATGACTAAACGATGAGTTTGACATTAATTATGGTATGATATTAACTTTCTTATTTATGTTTTTTCTTTTTCTTTTCTATATCAAGATGAAAAATTACATTCTTTTAAAAAATGAAATGTCTACTGAATTATGTTTATGTTAGATTATATGAGGGTGTTTGGATTGAGGAGTTGGGATGAGTTAATAACTTCCCCGACACTTTAACTCCTATTGCGAGTCTCACAAACATATTAACTTCTCCCCCAACTCATTTTTGTGCGCCCCATAAATTTATTAACTTCTTCTCAAACTTCTCATTTTGACTCCACAACTTTTCTATCTCATTTTTTCTTTACTTCATCTCACTCCTATCTCTCTCTTCTCTCCTCTCCCCTTTCTCTATTTTTTTTATATAATTTTAATTTTTTATTTTAATTTCTTTATTATTTATATAATTTTTTATCATTATTATTAATTATTAATTAAATATAAATATAAATATTTATTATTTATTATTTTTATGCTATAATTTTAATATATTTTTTAAAAAATATTTTTCTTTTGGTTCTATAATTTTATTTTTTAAAATATAAATTATATAAAAATATTTTAATTAGGATACAATTATTTAAATTAAAATTTTTAATATAAAATACAGTACTACATAATAATTTTTTTAATTGATAAAAATCTTCGTATCTCACTTCCTACTCCTATTATCTACAATTTCCTTTTAAGTTTAAACAAAAATGACTTATACCAAATAACAATCTTATCGTATTTTATTTTTTTTGCTTATTCTTTTATTAATAGAATATATATATACATAATTTTATGATTTAAAAATAAGAAAAACATATTTTAAACTATCTGATATTCATTGATATTCAAATTAATCATATTCAAAGTAAAAAGACAAATGACTTCTCTTTCTAAACTTAATAAAATAAAATTGGGTAAAATACCTTTTTGGTCCCCGAGTTTTGAGCAATTTGGTCCCTGAGTTTTTAAAATAGACCCTTTTAGTCCGTCAGTTTTGAGAAATAGGTTTAAAAGGTCCCTCATGTTATTTTTCTATTTTTTTTAATTAATTATATAAAATCAATATTTTTTTAATATAGAATTATTTTTTAATTAGAAAAATAAAAAATAAATTCTTTGTAACGCCCCGTAAATTCTAACACTTGCCACTCGAGGCGTTACTTCCAAGTTGCACCGTTCGCGCCGAAAATCCGGCGGCATAACGACGCAACCTGGACAATCTAGAAAATTTAAAAAGAACCTGAGCCTATACAAAGGCACTTCAAAAAGACTCACGAGGGTACCCAATCTCCTCCAAACTACACAGAAAACAACAGGCTGGGCTCCAGTCCCTCGGAGTTAACAGAATTCCACAAGACAACAAAAGCATGCTTTGAATAAGAAAGAAACACATTAGAACATGCTTTGATTCAGAATAAAGAACGATACAAACTAAGTCTAAAACATGAACGAAAGAAGTAGAACGCAACAGAAGAAAAGAAATGAAAACAACAACTCCTAAACGAAACTCCTAAGTCCTATAAGTCTTCCATAGCCTCGCAGGGGTCTCGCCGTCGGTGGTCATCTCACTGGTTTGCCTTACCTGCAACAAAAGAAGAAATAAAGAAGGAATGAGTATAAAAAAAATACTCAGTAAGCAGCCCACTTCGTCCAAGAAATAAAGAACATAACGAACGACCTTAGACTTAGCTAAACACGACACCTAGCCCGCCAAACAACCTCAACAAGCATCCTGGCCCTAATTCATACTCAGGTTTCTTAGTTCTGTCCTACCTTTAGCTCCTGGACTGGGTTGGCAGCACCTGGCCACGAGACTCATCCCCAGGCCTGCACTAGGGCGAAGGACTCTATCCAACCCCTCTGACTCTAAGGATCACACCCCGAGTCGCACAACTGGATGAGGGCGGACCACCACATCCCGCAAAGCATCAAAGCGATACTACCGCGCACAATCGACCACGGGCTCATTCTCGGGCCTGCACTAGGGCGAAGACTCTACTCTGACTCCAAGGATCATACCCCGAGTCGCACAACTGGATGGAGGGCGGACCATCACATCCCATAACATCATCGTCATCTCGCCAACCTCGAGTCTCAGCCTACTAAGGGTTACACAGATACTTAGGACTTGGGCCTGCACTAGGGCTAGTTGTGCTAACTACAATCCTAAGGCTCAACGACACTTCCCGAGTCACTTCAAAACTAAGCACGAGACTAACAGGCTCGGGACAGACAAACGTGTAACTCTAGCATATTCATCATTCTCAGCACAAGCTTAGGTCAGCTCTCCTAACAAGATCACATCTAAGCACGAAGAGATAACAACCATAGCACGAAAGGATAACAACCATAACACATGAACATACATTCAACCCATCAGATATTTCATCACATTCACAACAAACAGGGGCAGGTAACTTAGAACCAAGTACTGTCTACCATAACCTAGCATGCTACTACGAGTCCAGTACGCTACACATTCTAAAACATTCAGTTCCGAAATAGTATAGCATGCAATGATGCCCCTAAGCCCTACACTTAGGGGTGATTCGGTGCAAATGACTACTTACAGGAAAACCAACCACAACGAGCAATTTGAGTAACGCGACGTTCCAAACGTGCTTAAACTCCCAGGCTCCTAATGAAAACACACACAAATTAATAAACCGAAACACAGTGGACCTAACACAACGAATCTAATTAAGAGGAGCAAAACTCACCCACGGAGTGCCAAAACGGACTAAGGAATGGACCGAGGCGACCGGACGAAAGGGGACAATCGGCGGCGGCGCGTGAAGGTGACGGCGACGGCGCGTGGGTAGCAGATCTGGAATCCTCACGGCCCGATCTATCCAGAACCGATCTCCGTTTCTCGAAAATCGGCGGAAACGGCCTCGAACCGACTGAACCAAGGAGGTTGTCTTGCGGATTTGGAGTGCTGCGCGCTCGGCGATCATGCGAGGTTCTCACGGCGGCGTCGAGGGCTGAGAGAGAGAGGGAGAGCTACAGTGAGCGAGAGACAGAGAAGAGAGAGATCTGTGAGAGAGAGAGGGAAGAAGAAGAGGGAGCGGGCGAGAGAGAGAGACGGAGAGTGAGAGAGACAGGGTCGGGGAGAGGGGAGAAAAACGAGGGAGGAGAGGGGGTGTCGCTGCTCGCCGCCCGGCCGCCAAGACGCGACGAGAGAGGAGGGAGGCGAAGCCTCCCGATTTTCGATTCTGTAAAAGTCCTTTTTTATTTAAAAACTGATTGTTACATTCTCTCTTAATTCTCTCGTTACACTCTCATCTGTCCTCCCTCCATCTTCCTTCTCTTTCTTCTCTTCCTTTTTTCCTCTCCCACAACATCATCTTCCACACTCTCTCTCTTATGTATCTCACTTTTTTCACTCTAACCCTTCAAAAGGGTGGTTCTCAACTACCCACCCTTCAATTTACAAAACTGCAACTGAATCAAAAAAATCTCTCTTAAGATTTAGTTTTTTTCCTCAATCTTCTCAAATCACCCATCATCCATAATCAAAGTTATGATCACTGTCTTTCAAATCCACTTAAGTTTTGAACCTCTAGATTAAACTTAATAGATTTTTATGTAAAGGTCCCATATGTGATGTATAGAGGAGAGAGAGTGGGGTACAAGATGTGAGAGAGGAAAAAAGAAAATAAGAAGAGAAGAAGATGAAGGGGAGGGAGGGAGAGAGGAGAGAAAATATATATACTTTTTTAATTTAAAAAAATGTTGATTTTATATAAAAATTGAAAAAAGAATTAAAAAAATAGAAAAATAACATGAAAACCTTTTAAATCTATTTAACAAAACTTAGAGACTAAAAGGGTCCATTTTCAAAACTTAGGGACCAAACACACATATTGCTCAAAGCTCGGGGACCAAAAAGGTATTTTACCCAATAAAATTATACAAATGACATAAATATATAATAATCTGAACAAAAATATATATGATATTCATTTTGAGTGGGGTTCAAAATATGTATTCATTTTGAACTTAATTATTTTAAAATAACATAAATATTTGATATTTTATTTTTTTACTTAGTTATTTAAAACTTCAAATAATATATTATTCTCAAATTAATCAAACTATAGATAATCCATTATATTGATTAGTTAGAAAATAAAATCCTAAATTATACAAAGAAAAACTATTTTATTAAGCTTGAAAAGCAAGTTTTAAATTAAAATTTTAAAATTTTAAAATTGACGAAAACGAGTGTTTAACAAAATTGTAAAATATTCATAAAATAATATAATTTAAAATCTCAATTGTAGGATTGACGGAAACAAATCTATATTATTTCTAGAATTGAGAGAATAAAGAAATAAAAATCTTGAAGTTCATTTGAATTCTTTTAGATGGTGTTTGGAGCACCGTTTCAAAATTAGAACCCTTAGAATCGAAACCCTGGGGTTGTTTGGGGCGCAGGTTCGGAATCAGAATCTTGGGAATCAAAAGCCTGGAGGGTTTGTCTTGAGGGGTTCTGAAGCCTGGGAATCAGAAAACTGTGTTTGAGGTGTAGTGTTATGAAGTCTGGGAATCAGAAAACTGTGTTTGGGGTGCAGTGTTCTGAGCACGGGAATCGAGAGCATGTCTTGGGTACAGTTTTACTCATTCTAGGTTTGATCTGATTTTGTTTCACCTTTTTTATTTTAGCTATTTTATTCCTTTCAAATTTTTGTAATTGATCTTATGTGAATTGTACAAGCTAATGTCTAACATGGATCAATTTTTTTAGTAACTTTTTCATGAAGCTTTCAATTTAGGTTGTTGTTTAAGAATAAAAAAAATAGTTTTAAACCTTTAGAACAATTTTTAGCATTTAGACCCAACCCAACTATTCGGGTTGCAAATATCTTCAACCCAAACAATCCTAATTAAGTGATGAACCCAAATCTAACCCAACCATGAAACATTTAGGTTGGGTTGGTTTAGGTTGATACGTAATATATATATATATATTAATATTGAATTAAGATTAGAAACTCCATTTTAATTTATATTATGAATTTTTACCTTCCAAAAGACTCAAAAACTTATTTTAAAAAGTTATTGAAGAATAAATCATCTAAAAATAATTATAAAATCAAATAAATATGTACATATAGTTGTAATATAAGTAAAAAAATATTTTTCTAAAATTAATATGAAGTTTGAGTTGGTACGATTCTAGGTTCAACCCAAGCTAATTTTTCGTGAGCCCCATGAACCAACCCAACTCATAAAGTTTTTTTTTTTAACCGAACCCAACCCAAACCGTAGAATTGGGTTGGATTGATCGGGTTTTTCGGGTCATCAGGTTTTTTGAACACCCCTACCACGAGTTTACACATACATATACACCGTCCAAAAGTGTTGCAACTGACATGAAACAAAAGGACATAAAACGTCACTGTGCGAAAGAAAAAAAATTATTTCATTTTGTTTCTAACTTTTAAAAAAGAATACAAAATTGAGCCATTTGAGTGTACATTAAAAAATAAAAAAAATACCATGTTGTTTTTCTTTTTTTTTTTTAATAAAAATTTCACAAAGTTCAAAGGTTTTGAGAGTAGCATAAAAAATTGTTTAGTAGCCATTTTTAGTTTTATTTTAACGTTTTAAAAAATTGACTAGATTGTCAGATAGTTGGAGTGGTCGAATTGTTGAGGTGGTTGGATTGTCGAGGTGGCTGCTGGATTTTTTGTTGTCGGTGGTCATCAGGCCGTCGAAGTTGTTGTTTAAAAGGTCGTTGAGGCAACCACAATGGTGGTGAGTCGCCAGTGTGGTCGTCGGAGTTGTCGTTATCTGTGGTCGCCAGAGTTGTCACTGGAATTGTTGTCGAAGTGGTGGCTAAAAAATGGAAACGGTAAATGGAAGAGGAAATGGGAAACCAAGTAGTCGCAAGAGGTAGCTGTCAACGGTGGTTGAGTCCCTAGTGTGGTGTTGTAGTTTTCGTTGTCGGTGGTCGTCGAAGTTGTCATCGGAGTTATTGTCGAAGCGGTCACCGACAATGAAAAACGACAAATTGAAGAGGAAATGAAAAATCAATTGGTTTTCGAAGGCAGTCGTCAACAGTAGTCGAGTTGTCGGTGTGGTCATCGGAGTTTTTGTTGTCAGTGGTGTCAGGTGGTCGTCCGAGTTGTTGCCAAAGTGGTCGTCGGTACGGTCATCGGAGTTGTCGTTGTTGGTGGTTGTTGGGTGGTCATCGGAGTTGTCATCGAAGTTGCTGCCAAAGTAGTCGCCGATGCGGTCATCGGAGTTGTCATTATCGATGGTTGTCGGGGTGGTCGTCAGAGTTTTTATCGGAGTTGTCGTTGTCGATGGTCGTCGGGTGGTCGCTAGAGTTTTTACCGGAGTTGTCGAAGTAGTCAACAAATTGATGAGAAAAACATGAAACAAATTCCATGGGATTGCACTGTTGTAACCCATTTGGTTGTACTGTTGTAACTCATGAGATTAGGTTTCAAAACCAAGGATTTGAAACACCTTGCTCCAAACATGGATTTGGATTTGGGGGATTTTAAAGTTTGGGAATCAGAAAACAGTATTTGAGGTACAGTGTTCTGAAACCTGGGAATTAGAAAACAGTGTTTGAGGTGTAGTGTTCTTAAACCTGGGAATCAGAAAATAGTGTTTGGGGTGCTGTGTTCTGAAAACTCGGAATCAAAAAACAGTGTTTGGAGTGTAGTGTTATGAACCCCAAGGTTGTGCAATTTTTGTTTTCCCTTTGCTACTTTGGTCTTTTTTCTCCATTTTCTTATTTTCTAGTTGTAATCTTTGGTTCATTGTAGGATCATTTCTAGTTGCTACTTTGAGAAATTTGTTATTGAAAATGAAAATATTCATTACCATTAACAATAACAAAAACATAACATGGTAAATGTTCTAGTTTTCCAGTTCAAACATGGGATAAAGAGTGCTAAACTAAGATATACATGAGATAGGTAGTCTGTAAATAAGATAAGAGAGCACAAACAACATAAAGAAACATTTTAAATATAATAAGAGTTTAAGAAGATGAAGATCATGACTCTCTCCCAAGGATTTTCATGCAATACTTGTACTTCCAATCCCTTGGGAAGTCCATGAACATGCTAAACAACTGGGGATCAGGCAGTAGAGTTTGAGATAACATCAAACAGTCATTCATAGTGAGTATAGGGATGACTTGAAGTTCCCTGTACAGTTGTTTGCGTCTGGAAGATTCCACTTCATCTCTCTCTTTAGGCCATGATGCGATCCTCTCAATTTTCATAGATGCCCAATGCATCTTTGTGCGAAATGCCTCGAGTAGGTCAGCTTGCGCTACACGTCTTCTCTTGCTTACTTTGGAGGATCCACCCCCATCTTGCATACTCACATCCGACATGTTTTGGTCTTGCCTACTGCTCGTTGTGGTAGATGAAGGGAATCGAATCCTACAGCAGAAGCGATTGTGAATCGCGCGTTCTTAATTTCGTTACAAAGATAACATTCAAGAACAATTCTACCTAGATTAAGCATAAATTAACAATATGGACAACGAGATATTACCTTTGAAGAACTTTTCTTCGAGTGCTCCTTTCTCCCACGATCACGATCTCAACGACTGGAACACGAACAGATGAAGACACTACCACTGGATCTTCTCCGTTGTTCTCTAGGTGAGGGAGGAATGTGGGTTCCCTTTAGGTGAGATGAGGTATTTTGTAAAAGTCTAGTTGGAACACTTTCCAACACCTTTTGTGGGAGAATTCTCTTAGGGTTTCTCAAGAGATGGAATCACTTGCTTGACATTTCTTAACCTAGTTGCATCTCATGCAACTATATATATAGGGAAATGGGATAGAAATTACCATCCTATCCCTCTTATATTCTCCCACTATTATATGATTTATATGTGAATCTAATTCACATCAAAACCATATATTATATCAATTATATCATATATAATTGATATAACACCTCATGCATGAAATTGAACACTTCAATTTTATTCCTAACTTTATACCCTCAATATAACCATGTTGAGCCAACAGAGGGACCTAATGAACCTACAGTTCATGAGCTCCAATGATGTGAGATTAACTGATCAAACTCTTTGATCCAGTTAATCAATATTCATTAACTACAAGTCACTCCACTATAGACTTGTAGCTGCACTCTTCTCACTGTAGAGTATATTGTGTCCACTGATATAATCATTACCCATGAGATGACCCTTCACAGGTTGTTCGTAATTACGGCTGGGTCAAATTACCGTTATACCCCTGTGATTACCTCTTTGTTCCTTAAGCACCACTGATCCTCTAATGAACAACAAGTCTAAGGTGTTACCATAGACTCATACCCTCATAGAGGGTGGGGCCCCGTTGTTCAAGACCTGGAGTTAGTTCTTAAGGGAACAAGCTATTAATTCCTTGGTGTAGGAATGAGTGAATTCCATCTTGCACAGTTAAGTCTCCAGCTACCTACGAGATTCTGTCCCTGAAAAGGTAGGCTTATTGAGTTGGCTACAGGCCACTCTCACCCATACTAGTTTAAGGACAAACCCCTATAAGCAGGAGTTATTAACTTGCTCAGGATTCAGGTTGAGTCACTAATGATCATCTATAAATTATTAGTCTTATCCTGTTAACGGTGTTACACTGGTTAGACTAATAATTTGCAGTCCGGTCTTGTATGAACTCTGATGGAGATCTGATCACCTTGAGCAGCGGAAACGTGTTTCGAATCTTAATTACTTGATTGTTTTGCTTAAAACAAAAACCAGTACATTGAAAAAAATACAGAACAAGCATGGTATTTCTGATCCTATTAGACATGGATTAGTTGCATACATGCAAACATATGTTAAGTTTAACAATTAAACTAAGGGAAGAAAAATACCTTTGTAGTTTCAACTTGCAGCAACTCATTGCTCCTCTAAAAGAAATCAGCAACACAGGAACTTCCTAAGTTCTCTGTTTTTCTTCAACAGAACACCACCAACAGTGAGCACCTTCTATATCTCTGAGTTCTTAAGTCTTCCTTGGTAAGAAGGTTTCCAACAATTGGAAGAAGAAGGGAATGAGAGTTTGAGCGAGAGAGAATTTCTTCTGTGAGACCAAACTGATTGATCGAATTTAATTAGCTTCTTCTTCTCACCAGGAGAAGAATAACCTTCAGTGGGCAACTCCCCACTCCCTATCGAGGAGGAGTTGGGGAGTAGTGGGAACGTGTCCTCCTGACATGTTCCCAATTAATAATATATGAATAAATAAATAAATAAATTAATTTTATTAAATTAAATCATATTTAATCATTTTACCCTTTATACCATAGTTTAATGTACATCTCATGCACATTATGTTTTAACCTATAGATTTCAAATATGAATCACATTCACATTTAATATTTGAACTCTTTCAAATATTTAATTCTCTCACAAAATTTAATATGAATCATATTCACATTAAATTTATAATATATAGTTCCAAAACTATATATTATATCGTATCTAAATACATTAAATATATTCCCTAATGAATTTGAACATTTCAAATTCAAATGATCTAAGAACCCTTTACGAGCTAGAAGGTGGACCTAATGGACCTACAAATCAGAAGCTCCAACGATGCGAGATTGCTCTGCTAATCTCATTAACCTCCCAATCAACATTCGTTAATCATGAACACTCCACTAAAGTCCCACAAACCGCACTCTTCTCACTTTGCAGATATATTTCTGTGTCCATGGTTATTGACCAATAACAGCAAGTCAATCCTTCACGAATGTTCGTAACACCAGCTGGGTCAAATTACCGTTTTACCCCTAGGTTACATCTTGTGCCTTAAGTACTAGTGCTCCTCTAATGAACAATTTGTTTGTGGTCCTACCAACAAACAGAGTCCCTCTCGGGCCAATGAGAGGGTCGGTCTCTTTGTTCAAGTCCCGGAGACACCACTTAAGGGAACATTCCTCTACTTACCCTAGTAGGCGGGAAGGAGTGAATTCCATCTTGCTAAGTTAAGTTCTCAGCCGCTCACTCGGTCTTGTTCCCAAGAAGGTAGGCTTATTGAGTCGGCGAATCTGGCCACTCTCACCATAGTAGTCAAAGGACAATCCCTCGCAAACAGGAGTTCATAACCTGCTAAGGATTGAGATCAAGTTGCCTAGGTCATCCTAGTGAAATAGAAACCTAACTAGTCAACGGAGTTACAGCTAGAGGTTACTATTTCGTGGTCCGGTCTTATGTAATCTCATTACAAATGATATCCCCACTCACATGTCATCTAGACGAACACGTTAGGATCACAGTGTTTGTATCAAATACAAAGTGAGCCACATTCATAGTTTTACCAGGGTAAGGTACCCAAACTTTATCCCCTGACTATAGACCCTTTAGGCTGTATCTCCAACCGAGATCCTTTTTATGTATATTACATTCAGTTAAAGATTCATTTAACAACCTTAGATGTTTAGTTTATTGGATTTAAGGTTTAAATATAGGCAAACTCGTAGATAACGAACAATAACACTTTATTGAAATAATAACACTTTATTACATTAATTAGAACATAATTACAAACTACGAGTTTTAGGGCACAAATCCCAACAAACTCCCACTTGAACTAAAACTCTAGTGGGGTACATCATAATCTAAAACAGTGGTTACAAGAGATAGAAATACAATAAACTAGGGCATCATAATCTTATGTACATATCTCGTAGACCCAGACTTTCCAGATGACCCTCGAACACTTTAGCCGTGTGAGTCTTTGTAAACGGATCAGCAATATTGTGTGCCACTGTTGTCACAGTATAAGGTGATGTGAGATTCCATATTTGGAACAACTTCCAAATCAATTAGGAATTTTCTTAGCCAAACAACCTCCTTAGCTGCTTCACAAGTAGCGACATACTCAGCCTCCATTGTGGAGTCAGCGATGCATCCTTGCTTGATGCTTCGCCATACTATAGCTCCCCCGTTAAGGGTGAAAACTGATCCCGATGTGGATTTCTGAGAATCCTTATCGGTTTTAAAATCAGAATCAGTGTATCCAGTAAGGATCAGATCCTTAGACCCATACACAAGCATATAATCCCTCGTTCTCCTTAGATACTTGAGGATATTATTCTGGCATCAAAGGGTCTAACCCTTGATTGACCGGTACCTCACCGACTATTCCCACTTTGCATAACAAATGTCCTACCTGCGTGCATAGCATAGCATACATTAAGCTACCTATCGCAGGCAGGCATAGAGAATATGTCTCATATCCTCAACTTCTTGAGGTGTCTTGGGACACTGCTCCTAGGCATGATGAACTCCGTGCTCAAGGGTAATAAGCCCCTTTGGAATTCTGCATCGAATATGTGGACAACATTTTGTCGATATAAGACGCTTGAGACAGTGCTAGCGTTCTGTTCTTGCAATTCCTAAAGATCTGAATCCCAAGAACATACTGCGCCTCTCCCAAATCTTTCATTTGGAATTGGGTCGCCAACCAATTCTTTATGTCAGTTAGGTATCCTACATCATTCCCAATGAGTAGGATATCATCCACATAAAGTACTAACAAAACTACTTTGTCGTTGATGATCCTATTGTAAACACAAGGCTCATCAACGTTTTGGTCATAGCTGTAAGACTTGATTGCAGTATCAAATCTTATATTCCAAGATCTTGACGCTTGTTTCAACCCATAAATGGATCGATTGAGCTTGCAAACTTTTTGCTCCTGACCTTGGACTATGAACCCTTCGGGCTGAGACATATAGATGCTCTCGTCAAGATTACCATCCAAAAAGACAGTCTTGACGTCCATTTGTCGAATTTCATAATCATAAAACGCGGCTATGGACAAGAGTATCCTTATAGACTTCAACATAGCAACCGGGGAAAATATTTCTTCATAGTCAACTCCTTTCCTTTGGGTAAAACCCTTTGCTACAAGCCTAACCTTAAAGGTCTGTACCTTTCCGGCTTCATCTCTCTTTCTCTTATAGATCCATTTACACCCTATGGGTCTAACCCCTTCAGGTTGGTCTACAAGTTCCCATACTGAATTGAAGTCCATTGACTCCATTTCAAGGTCCATGGCTTTGATCCATTGGTCCTTGTCTATGTCATTCATTGCCTGTTTATAAGACAATGGATCTTCTACGCCGTCATCAGGTATGACAACTTGAGTTTCAACTAAACCCAAGTAGCGGTCAGGTTGGGAAACAACCCTCCCACTGCGTCGAGGCATTCCCAACGATTGAGAAGGACGAGACTGACTTGAGGTGCTGGCTCTTCCATCAACTCTTGATGAGGGTCCAGCTTGATCAACAACTCTTGTTGGTTCATGTGTAGCTTCATTTAGTACTAATTTACTACGCGGTTTATGGTTCCTCATGTGATCTTCCTCAAAGAACGTGGCATTTGTCGATACAATCACCTTGTTTTCTTGTGGGTCGTAGAAAAAACCACCTCTCGTTTCTTTGGGATAGCCAACAAATTGCCACAATCTTGAACGAGGTTCCAGTTTCTTTGGGTTTGTCACGAGCACGTGTGCCGGACAACCCCAAATCCTGAAGTGTTGTAAACTAGGTTTACGCCCCTTCCATAGTTCAAAAGGTGTTTCTGAAACACTTTTTGATGGAACACTGTTCAAGATTTGAACTGCAGTCTCTACTGCATATCCCCAAAACGAGGCAGGAAATTGAGCATAGCTCATCATAGAAACGAACCATGTCTAACAAGGTTCTATTTCTCCTTTCTCGACACACCATTTTGCCGTGGTGTATTAGGTCTTTGAGAGTTGAGATTTAATTCCATGTTCTATCATATAGTCCTAGAATCTCAAATCCATATACTCTCCACCTCGATCGGATCGAAGTGTTTTAATGGTTTTCCCTAATGCATTCTCTACTTCAGCCTTATACTCTTTGAACTTTTCAAGAGCTTCAGACTTGTGATGCATTAGGTATAGATAACCATACCTCGAATAATCATCTATGAAAGAGATGAAATGTTCGTACCCTCCTCGAGCTTTAACATTCACCGGACCACAAAGATCCGAATGTACAAGTTCTAAGGGCTCTATGGCTCTATAACCTTTTCCAGTAAAAGGTCGCTTGGTCATTTTACCTTCTAAGCAAGACTCGCAAGGCGGTAAAGAATCATCTTCTAACTTGTTTAGAAGTCCATTCTTAGAGAGTCTCTCAATCCGGTTGAGATTAATATGACCAAGTCTAAGATGCCACAGATAGGTATTATTATTTGGAGAAATTCTTTGCCTTTTATTTTGAGTGTTAGCATTCTTAAACATCTCATGATTTAAAATTGCTTTGGTTTTATTCGGTTTGATGCGACGCATGAAGCCATTTTTCAATTTAGCGAACAAATATTGACACCCTCTTTCAAATTGAACGCTTCATTAATTGAAAAGAAGTACAATAACCAAGTTCTATTAAACAAGAGATAGAAATTAAGTTCCTTTTAAGCTTAGGAACTATATCTGATTTTTAAAGAAAGAAATCTATCTCCAAAAATAACTTGGCATCTCCCATCTGCACGAGTGAGACGACGTCTCCGCTCCGACCCTCGACCGTCATCTCACCTCTTTCGAGCTCCTTGAAGGAACTAGTTTCACGAATGAAGAGCAAACGTGATTAGTGGCTCCCGAATCAAGTATCCGGTAAAATCATCATTTTCCACTAAACAAGTTTCAAGAACAAGTAAATCTAATTTACCTTTCTTCTCTTTGAGCTCAACAAGGTATTTTTTGGGCGCTTTCTCCAAAGGCCCATCCATGTTGCAATGGAAACATTTTCCTTTATCTGCAAGCTTGGCTTTTCCTTTGCCTTTGTCAAGAGCAGTGCCTTCCCTTTCCCTCCTATTTTCTTCTTTTGGGTCTTCTTAAGCCCGAAGAAGAAGAGCTACGAGACTTAGTCCCGCAGTATGAACCCTTCTCGGAACCTTTCTCGAATGGGCAAAAGATTTGCCTCTCCATCGCATGTCCCTTATTCTTCATAAGAGACCGGAAAGTCTCAGTAGTTCATTAAGGAGAGTAGTCGTTTATACTCTATATTGTTCATCACCGCATTGTTGCGCGAATTGCGAGAAACTCTTGGAAGAGATTCGGATGAACGATACCGATTTTGCTCACAACGATGACCGCTCCGTTCATCTCAACCACGTTGAAGTGGACCATCGATCAAGAACGTGTTCTCTCACCTGGTGACCCCTCCTTCATATACGGGAGTTATAAACATATTTGAGGGATTCGTGCGAATCATCCCGCATTTGTTGTCCAAACATTTCTGCGCAGCGAACTCATGATCTCACGAAATGAGACCATGCCTCGTGCTTTTGGCCGAAACTTCATAAACACTAGCTAAAATGTAGACCTTGGCCTTATCATTGGCCTTGATCCAGCGGTCGTATGCCTCCTTAACAGATTGAGGAGCGTTACGAGCAGGGATTTGAGGACATTCCTCAGTTAGTACAAACCGTAGGTCGTCAACAACGAGAATTGTATTCAAGTTGGACTTCCACGTAGTAAAATTCTCACCAGTTAAACGGTCGCTTTTAAGTAAGGCTATTATTGAGGCGACATGCAAAAAATCCAAAAGCAGCTTCTAATTAGTTATGTGCCTTTTAAACCCATTGTAAAAACCAATCTAATTTAGCAAAATTATTAAAGAACCCTAGTGTTTAAACTAAAATTCACTGTTTAAGTTAAACCTTTAATTTTGCAACGATATTTCAAGGGTTTAGAACAAAAGCCTCCGTCGGGCGGTCAATCATTCCTCCCTTGAATTGAGACTTTCTCAGCCAATTCCCACTACCAGAACATCTCATGTCCCAATGGTCCTTAGCTACTGTTTGTTTGGTCAAGAATTTGTCAACTAACTTAACTCATCCCATAAATGTGACTCTATATATCCAATAGGCCCGAGCAAACAGGCTACTATTAAGAAAGACAACTGCTGGCAAACAACCTAAGAGACCCTATCCATTTCTGGAGTTCACGGTGTTCCAATCCCTATAGTCAGGCCCTCCGTAGGGTTTCGCTGTTCCAGGACAACCTAGCAGGCGGACTATAGAAATCTCACAGTGCGACCTAATATAGGAGACCGTAGGATACGTTGACACGCGTCCTGCTCCTATTTACTATGGATACTTGCCTCATTCACCTTGGTATTGAACCATGCAAACACATACCGTAGGGGGACGCCCTATTGACGCCACGTAGCCGAGCATGAAACTCACGGTGTGAACTCTTGAGGACGTGAGAGTAAACTCGATGCGAACATCTCGTTTTCTCCCACTAAAGTTCCTAAAATTAGGGTATGGATTTAACTTAGTCGGATTCTGGCTAAAAGAATCTATCTAAGTCTATGCCTATTATAACTATTATAACTAGGTCTTAAAACCTTATGTCTAGGTGAATAAACATTTTAATTACTTAGAGATAAAACAGAACTAAGGTTAATTCAACTCAGGTTCCGGGTCAGTTCTCAGGTAGGAGGTGTTCTGTTAACCGTCAGCTTAAGTACCCCCAACCTTAGACAGAACTTCATCGGTAGAGTTCCCTTATAACCAAAGTCCTAAAGTCCTACTATATTTTAAACTATTTAAAATACTACGTAAGACTTATTTCTAATCCTATTAGAAATTGAAACTTAGGTCTAAATTAATTTTAAACGATTTAAAACTAATTAAATTTTAACCCAAGTCCCTATGTTTGCATGCATTTCTTTATTATAGGTTATGGTTTCTAAAACCCCTTTAATTTATAACTTTTATAAATTTTAAGAATTAACCTATGATAAAGAAACTATATTATAAATCCAACAATCAATATTCAAATTGGAATTATAAAAGGAATTCAACTATTTGAATTATAAAATTACTTAAACAAAATAACATTTATTTTAAACTAAGTAATTTCATGCTCCATGCAATTTATTTTCCAAATAATCTAATTATAACACTTATAATTAATTACTCATGAAAAAATTAGTCATGCATTCAACCATATTCATATAACATTTATATAAATAAAATGCATGAACATGCTTATCCTAAGGTGAGAATAATCTAAATGACATTCATATAGATAAATAGCTGTAAAACCGGAATAATTTGGCCCCTAAAGTGCAAAGAAAAATAAATTACATTAATTTATTTCATGAAATCGGTCCAAAAACACCCTGAACCGGCCTTGAACCGCTCGAACTGGACCAAAAACAGTTGAACCAACCGAACCGGTCTGTAGCTGCTGGAATGCCCCACGATGTTGCAACGCTGAGGCCAGCGTTGCAACGCCCACTTCGTCGTCTTGCGCGCCTGTATCGGTGCAGCGTTGCAACGCGCCGCCCGACCCTTTGATCGCCTCATCGAAGAGAGCATGCTGGCGTTGCGGCGACGACGATGATGAAGCAGCGTTACAGCGCTGGCTTTGCCGACAACAACTTTCTTCCACAAACACAACAGCTTCAAACTTCAATTTCTCCTTCGATTCTCAATCGAAATGCATGAAACTTGTCCCGAACGAGTTGTAACTCGATTACAGACTCAATTTTGCACTTTTTGCACAAAAATGCAGGGGCCTTTACATCCAATTTGAACAAAATTCGAAGTAAACTAAGGCCAAAACATTCCTAAACAAGTTTTACAGCAAACCAAATGCATTTCCCACCAAATCAATGCAATTTTGTTTCAAAACAAAACAATACAAGCATAGCTCTGATACCAATTGATGGAGATCTGATCTCCTTGAGCAGGAAAACGTGTTTGGGATTTTAATTATTTGATTGTTTTGCTTAAAACAAAAACAAGTACATTGAAAAAAATACAGAACAAGCATGATATTTCTAATCCTATTAGACATGGATTAATTGCATACATGAAAACATATGTTAAGTTTAACAATTAAACTAAGGGAAGAAAAATACCTTTGTAGTTTCAACTTGCAGCAACTCCTTGCTCCTCTAAAAGAAATTAGCAACACAGGAACTTCCTAAGTTCTCTGTTTTTCTTCAACAGAACACCACCAACAGTGAGCACCTTCTATATCTCTGAGTTCTTACATCTTCCTTGGCGGGAAGGTTTCCAACAATTGGAAGAAGAAGGGAATGAGAGTTTGAGCGAGAGAGAATTTCTTCTGTGAGACAAAACTGATTGATCGAATTTAATTAGCTTCTTCTTCTCACCAGGAGAAGAATAACCTTCAGTGGAAAACTCCCCACTCCCTATCGAGGGGGAGTTGGGGAGTAGTGGGAACGTGTCCTCCTGACACATTCCCAATTAATAATATATAAATAAATAAATAAATAAATAAATTTCATTAAATTAAATCATATTTAATTCAAATATAGTATTAATTGAATGATTAAATCATATTTAATCATTTTACCCTTTATACTATAGTTTAATGTACATCTCATGCACATTATGTTTTAACCTATAGATTTCAAATATGAATCACATTCACATTTAATATTTGACCTCTTTCAAATATTTAATTCTCTCACAAAATTTAATATGAATCATATTCACATTAAATTTATAATATATAGTTCCAAAACTATATATTATATCGTATCTAAATACATTAAATATATTCCCTAATGAATTTGAACATTTCAAATTCAAATGATCTAAGAACCCTTTACGAGCTAGAAGGTGGACCTAATGGACCTACAAATCAGAAGCTCCAACGATGCGAGATTGCTCGGTTAATCTCATTAACCTCCCAATCAACATTCGTTAACTGCGGGAACACTCCACTAAAGTCCCACAGCTGCACTCTTCTCACTGCAGATATATTTCTGTGTCCATGGTTATTGACCAATAACAGCAAGTCAATCCTTCACGAATGTTCGTAACACCAGCTGGGTCAAATTACCGTTTTACCCCTAGGTTACATCTTGTGCCTTAAGTACTAGTGCTCCTATAATGAACAATTTGTTTGTGGTCCTACCAACAAACAGAGTCCCTCTCGGGCCAATGAGAGGGTCGGTCCCTTTGTTCAAGTCCCGGAGACACCACTTAAGGGAACATTCCTCTACTTACCCTAGTAGGCGGGAAGGAGTGAATTCCATCTTGCTAAGTTAAGTTCCCAGCCGCTCACTCGGTCTTGTCCCAAGAAGGTAGGCATATTGAGTCGGCGAATCGCCACTTGTCACCCATACTAGTCAAAGGACAATCCTCATGAACATGAGTTCGTAGAATCCGCTCAGAGATTGAGATCAAGTTGCCTAGGTCATCCTAGTGAAATAGAAACCTAACTAGTCAACGGTTACACTTGAGAGGTTACTATTTCGTGGTCCTGATCTTATGTAATCTCATTACATAGGATATCCCCACTCACATGTCATCTAGACGAACACGTTAGGATCACAGTGTTTGTATCAAATACAAAGTGGGCCACATCCATAGTTTAACCAGGGTAAGGTACCCAAACCTTATCCCCTAACTATAGACCCTTTAGGCTTATCTCGAACCGAGATCATTTTTATGTACATTACATTCAGTTAAAGATTCATTTAACAGCCTTGGATGTTTAGTTTATTGGATTTAGGGTTTAAATATAGGCAAACTCGTAGATAACGAACAATAACACTTTATTGAAATAATAACACTTTATTACATTAATTAGAACATAATTACAAACTATAAGTTTAGGGCACAAATCCCAACACGAACTCTTCATACAGGATGCCCCCACTCGCATGTCAACCACATGAATGAGTTGGATTACCTAATTTGTACTAATTACAAAGTGGGCCGCATTCATGGTGTTACCAGAATAAGGTTTTCATCCTTATTCTTATACCATAGACCATTTAGGTTATATTCTGGAACACAATCCAAATAATGTCCACTACACTGATGTTCAAGATATATTATAACCTTGGAGCTTAGTTTATTCGATTTATAAAGCAAGAATATAATTTTATCAAAACAAATAACCCTTTATTTATTTGATCAAAATTACACAAGATTAAGGCATAAATCCCAACAATCTCCCACTTGAGCTAAAGCTTGTAGAGTACTAAAACATTACAGTAATGTAAATACAATAAACTAGGGCATTTAAACCCTTTGTACAAAATACTCCCACTTGCCCTAGTTGGGGAAGACATGTAAACCTAGACTTTCTAGGTGACTCTCAAATACTTTAGCCGTGAGAGCCTTTGTAAAAGGATCAGCAACGTTGTGCTCTGAGGCTATCTTCGTGAAAATCACGTCTCCTCTATGCACGATCTCCTAGATGAGATAATATTTCCGCTCAATGTGCTTTTTCCTCTTGTGACTTCGGGGTTCCCTCGAATTTGCCACTGCACCACTGTTATCGCAATACAACGGTATGGACAAAGTCATATTTGGAACAACTTCCAAATTTAGCATGAATTTCCTTAACCAAACGACCTCTTTAGCTACTTCACAAGCTGCTACATATTCGGCCTCCATGGTGGAATCAACGATGCATCCTTGCTTGACGCTTCGCCATACTACAACTCCTCCGTTAAGAGTGAATACTGACCCTTATGTAGATTTCTGAGAATCTTTATCAGTCTGAAAGTCAGAATTTGTGTATCTTGTAAGGATCAAATCCTTAGCCTCATACACAAGCATGTAGTTCCTTGTTCTCCGAAGATACTTAAGGATTGTTTTAACCGTTGTCTAGTGTTCAAGTCCTAGATTGGATTAATACCTGCTGACCATTCCAACTGCAAAACAGATGTCAGGCCTAGTACACAACATGGCGTACATCAGGCTCCCAACAACTGATGCATAAGGAATCCGTCTCATATCCTCAACTCCTTGAGGTGTCTTAGGACTCTGTTCCTTAGACAAATGGACTCCATGTCTAAAAGGAAATAAGCCCTTTTTGGAGTCTTGCATCTTAAACCTTGACAACTCTTTGTCTATGTAAGATGTTTGAGATAAGGCTAGTGTTTTATTCTTGCGGTTCCGGATAATCTGGATCCCAAGAACAAAGTGCGCATCACCCAAATCTTTCATTTGGAATTGCGTAGCCAGCCAATTTTTAATGTCAGTAAGATATCCTACATCATTCCCAATGAGTAGGATATCATCCACATATAGAACTAGGAATGCGACAGAACTATTGATGATTTTCTTGTAGACACAAGGTTCATTATCATTCTGGTCAAAACCATATGATTTGATTGACTCATCAAATCTTATATTCCAGGACCTAGAGGCTTGTTTCAGTCCATAAATTGACCTTTTTAGCCTGCAAACCTTTTGCTCTTATCCTGGTTCAATGAACCCTTTGGGTTGGTCCATGTAGATGTTTTCCTCAAGATTGCCATTCAAAAAGGCTGTCTTGACATCCATTTGCCATACCTCATAGTCATAATATGCGACAATGGCAAGTAGGATACGTATAGACTTTACCATAGCAACAGGTGAAAAGGTTTCCTCATAGTCAACCCCTTCAACCTGGGTATAACCCTTTGTTACTAGTCTAGCTTTAGAGGTTTGCAGCTTTCCATCTACACCACGCTTTCTCTTGTAGATCCACTTACAACCTATAGGTTTTACCCCATCAGGTTTATCTACAAGATCCCAAACAGAATTGAAGTACATAGACTCCATTTCTTGGTCCATGGCTATGACCCATTTGTCTTTGTCTTTGTCAACCATCGCTTGATTATAAGTCAATGGATCCTCGCAGTTGTCATCTGGTATAACAACTTGGATTTCAGATAAACCCATGTAACGGTCAGATTGTGTTATAAACCTCCCACTACGTCGAGGCATACTCAACTCTTGAGATGGACTCTCTTGACTAGACAAACTGGTATCAACAACTCTTGTTGACGTAGTAGGTTTATTAGCAACCTTTGCTATTGTTCTGTCTAACTCACCTAACACAATTTTACTTCTTGGTTTGTGGTCTCTTATGTGGTCCTCCTCTAAGAAAGTGACATTTGTCGACACAAAAACCTTATCTTCCTTAGGATCATAGAATAAACCACCTCTTGTTTCTTTTGGGTAACCTACGAATAGGCACAATTTTGAACGTGAATCCAACTTTTTTGGATTTGTCACAAGCACATGTGCTGGACAACCCCATATTCTGAAATGACATAAATTCCCTTTACGTCCTTTCCAGAGTTCAAAAGGTGTTTTAGAAACACTTTTTGAGGGCACATTATTCAACCAATCTCTATTGTGTAACCCCAAAATGAACTAGGGAGATGAGCATAACTCATCATTGATCGAACCATGTCCAACAAGGTTCTATTTCTCTTTTTCGATACACCATTTTGTTGTGGTGTACCCGGAGCCGAGAGTTAGGATGTAATTCCATGTTCTATCATATAGTTATGGAATTTTAAATCCATGTACTCTCCACCTCGATCTGATCGATGCGTTTTAATTGTTTTACCCAATTGATTTTCAACCTCAATCTTGAATTCCTTGAATTTTTCAAGTGCTTCAGACTTATGTTGTATTAGGTAAATATGCCCAAATCTAGAATAATCATCTACAAAGGAGATGAAATATTCATAACCTCCTCTGGCTTTAACACTCATCGAACCACAAAGGTCTGAATGTATAAGCTCAAGAGGTTTTTTGGCTCTATAACCTTTTCCACTAAAAGGTCTTTTAGTCATTTTGCCTTCTAGGCAGGATTCACATACAAGTAAAGTATTTTCTTCTAACTCATTTAGAAGTCCATTCTTTACCAATCTCTCACTCCTATTGAGGTTATTGTGACCCAATCTAAGATGCCAAAGATGAACATTTTCTTTAGGAGAAATTTTACGTTTCTTAGTTTGTGCGTTTGCAGTTTTAAATAATTCAGTGTTCAAAACCATTTTGACTGGATTAGGCCTTAAAACATACAACCCATTTTCTAATGAAGCTGAACATATTTCCATACCTTTTTTTAAAATAAACACTTTATTCATTGAGAAAGAAACAGAAATACATTGTTCTATAAGGCAAGAAATTGAAATAAGGTTTCTAGTAAACCCTGGTATCACTAATATATTGTCCAACAACATATATTTCTTGCCAAAGTAAAGCTTCATTGTGCCTACTACTATAGCTGAGACGACTTCTCCATTTCCAACTCGGAGCGTTATCTTTCCCTTCTGTAGCTGCTGCCAGGAATCAATTCCCTGAAAAGAAAAGCAAACATGATTAGTGGCGCCTGAATCAAGTATCCAAGCAGTTTTATCATTATCCACTAAACAAGCTTATAGGAAAAGTAAATCATATTTACCTTCCTTCTTCTTTTCTGCAATCTACTTCGGACAGTTCCGTTTCCAATTGTCGTCTTCGTTGTAGTGGAAACACTTTCCTTTGTCAGCAACTTCTTTGACTTTCTTGCCCTTCTGGGCGACAACTTTGTCAGCTCGTTTCCCTTTACCAACCTTCTTCATGTTCTTTTTCTTCCTTTTCAGATTAGAAGAAGATGAAGCCACTATTTTTGTCCCAGAGGTCGAACCTCTGTGATAACTCCTACTGGCAACATTTGCCTCACCTTTCAATCCCTGAATTTTCATCAAAGATTGAAAGGTCTGGAGTTCATTCAGAAGGGAGGTAAGGTTAAAAGTAAGCTTGTTCATAACATCATTACTTCTAAACTGTAGGAAACTATCTGGAAGGGTTTCCAGAATGAAGCTGATCTGGCTTGACTCATCGATGGAAGCACCATTTGACTCTGCGATGTTAAAGTGCACCATCATATCCAAGACATGATCCCGAACAGATGTACCCTCTAGCATCCTTGAGTTGAATATGTACTTTAGGGCATTGTGTCGGGTCTTTGTGGACTGTTGTCCAAACATACCCTGCACTTTAATCCATGATTTCCTTGGCGGTTATCATGCATGCCCTCATGCTTCTTGGCTAATATGTCGGACATACTTGCCAAATGTAGACCTTGGCCTTATCATTGGCCTTGATCCATCGATAATATGCATCACGAACATTTCTTGACGCATTCGAGCCTGGCACCTGAGGACACTCCTCAGTTAGCACAAACTTCAGATCATCCACTACAAATATAGAGTTCAGTTTATTTTTCCATGTCATCATGTTCTCTCCGGTTAACGTTTCCGCACCCAATAAGCAAATAATAGAACTAAACATTTTTGCTAAAAAATTTACAAACAAACTTGTATGAGTTTCTTGCTATAACTCTAATCCAATCATGTTTTAGCTAATTATCAAATGATTCCTAGGGCATTTATAATTTGCAATGATACTCCAAAGGTTTAGAATGTATGATACCGAAGGGTAATAAAAAACACTCCTCCTCTGGATCAAGACACTCTTGACCAAAACCTAATGCCAGAATAACTCTTATTCCTATAGGCTTTAGTTACCATTTTTCGAGCAGGATACATACACAACTTATGTACCTCGTGAGTGTGACCCTCTGTCTTTAGATCCCAGAGTCCCCACCCAATAAAATTCGTCGAAGGGAGGACTAGATTGAAAAACAGACTAAGGAGGTCTTTATCCCTTTCGGGTGTCTACTGTGTTCGATCCCCTATGATCAAGCCCTCCGAAGGGATTGTCTGGTCCAGGCCAAATTAGCAGGCTGACCATAGTGATCTTACGGTGTAAACCGACTGAAGAGACCATAGTTTTTGTTTTCACTAAACCTGCTCCGACTCACTATAAGTACCCTCTCCATTCACCTTGATATTGACTCATACAAACACCATCCGAAGGGGGACGCTCCAGTTTGCACCACGAGGCCAAGTATGAGTCTCACGGTGTGAACTTCCCAGAGATACGTAGGTGAAAAAATATGTATCATATACACTTTTTTCTCCCACTGGATACTTTAGAACTATAGGAATCTTACTTAGGCTAAACCCGACTAATGGTTTTACCTAAAGTTATCAATATAACTCTTATATCAATAATCAATATAACACTTATATAGATTTTATCCTAAGTTTGCTAATATATCTTTATATTAAGCCTAGGATTTCTAGTTTATTAACCCCTTAATAAACCCGCTGACGCTTCGATGATTTATAAACCTTCTGATTAAATTTCACTCCCAGGTCAGTTCCCAGGTAGGGGTGTTCCGTTTCCGTCAGCTTAAATACCCCAGCCTAGACAGAACTTTCCTTAGACAGAGTTCCTCTTTTAATCATTGTTTATAAATCACTTGGTTCCTAATTCTAATCTAATTAGAACTAGATAACCTAAGGTATATTATTTCCAAGTTCTAAACATTTTAAAACTAATAATTAACCTTAGGTGACATGCATACTATGTTATAGTGCTTGATCATTCATCTCATGAATAATAAGACATACATAGCAAAATCATCTCATGATATATAATGCATGTCAATGTTGTCCATAAATTAATATCACCTTATATTAATTAATCATGCAAACTATATAATATAACTCTTTATATTATAAATGATGCATGGAAATGCTTAACCTAAGGTGGGATATCTAAATTAAAAGCATACACTATGCATGACAATAATTACACAACAATTGCATAGTTTAAAAATTAGACCAATTTTGGCACCCTAAATTCAATTTTAGTTAATATAATCTAATTATATTAAATAAAATTAACTAAATTAAATATAAATTAAATATAAAACGTTTTTATATTTAATATATAATAAAAATCTGCTTCGCGCCGCTTTGCTTTTGCGTGAAACGCCTGTTGCTGCAACGCGCGCTTGTCCTCTTCTGCCGTTGAAACACGCCAAAGCAGCCAGCTTGCACAACGCCTTAGCGTTGCAACACTGATAACAGCGTTGCAACGCTGTCCTCTCCTGCACGCTCCTTCCGCAAGCGCAGCGTTGCAACGCCAATGAACAGCGTTGCAACGCTGCACATAGACAACATGTGGAATCTCCTATTCCTTGCTCGTTTTCGCTCTGATCTTCTCAGCAACCACCTTGCCTTGATCGACACGGACTTACAGACTCGATTTACAATTAAAATTGCCCAAAACACCGGGCCCTTACATTGAACGATTCAATGAAAATTATAAATCTAAGTGCCAAAATTGAAAACGTCTAAATTGCAAACCGTTCATACATCTCATGCAAAACAGTAAATCCCACCTCGTTCTTGAAAAATCCAGAACGTGAATCAAGAACGCAATTGGGGTTTGATACCAATTGAAGGGAATCGAATCCCGCAGCGGAAGCTATTGTGAATCGCGCGTTCTTAATTTCGTTACAAAGATAACATTCAAGAACAATTCTACCTAGATTAAGTATAAATTAACAATATGGACAGCGAGATATTACTTTTGAAGAACTTTTCTTCGAGTGCTCCTTTCTCCCATGATCACGATCTCAGCGACTAGAACACGAACGGATGAAGACACTACCACTGGATCTTCTCTGTTGTTCTCTAGGTGAGGAAGGAATGTGGGTTCCCTTTAGGTGAGATGAGGTATTTTGTAAAATTCTAGTTGGAACACTTTCCAACACCTTTTGTGGGAGAATTCTCTTAGGGTTTCTCAAGAGATGGAATCACTTGCTTGACATTTCTTAACCTAGTTGCATCTCATGCAACTATATATATAGGGAAATGGGATGAAAATTACCATCCAATCCCTCTTATATTCTCCCACTATTATATGATTTATATGTGAATCTAATTCACATCAAAACCATATATTATATCAATTATATCATATATAATTGATATAACACCTCATGCATGAAATTGAACACTTCAATTTCATTCCTAACTTTATACCATCAATATAACCATGTTGAGCCAACGGAGGGACCTAATGGACCTACAGTTCATGAGCTCCAATGATGTGAGATTAACTGATCAAACTCTTTGATCCAGTTAATCAATATTCATTAACTACAAGTCATTCCACTATAGACTTGTAGCTGCACCCTTCTCACTGTAGAGTATATTGTGTCCACTGATATAATCATTACCCATGAGACGACCCTTCACAAGTTGTTCGTAATTACGACTGGGTCAAATTACCGTTTTACCCCTGTGATTACCTCTTTGTTCCTTAAGCACCACTGATCCTCTAATGAACAATAAGTCTAAGGTCCTACCATAGACTCATACCCTCATAGAGGGCGGGGCCCCATTGTTCAAGACCTGGAGTCAATTCTTAAGGGAACAACCTATTAATTCCTTAGTGTAGGAATGAGTGAATTCCATCTTGCACAGTTAAGTCTCCAGCTACCTACGAGATTCTATCCCTGAGAAGGTAGGCTTATTAAGTCGGCTACAGGCCACTCTCACCCATACTAGTCTAAGGACAAACCCCTATAAGCAGGAGTTCTTAACTTGCTCAGGATTCAAGTCGAGTCACTTATGACCATCTATAAATTATCGGTCTTATCCTCATTAATCTGTTACACTCGGTTAGACTAATAATTTGCATGATCCCCGCCTTGTATGAACTCTTCATACAAGATGCCCCCACTCGCATGTCAACCACATGAATGAGTTGGATTACCTCATTTGTACTAATTACAAAGTGGGTCGCATCCATGGTGTTACCAGAATAAGGTTTCCAACCTTATTCTTATACCATAGACCATTTAGGTTATATTCTTGAACACAATCCAAATAGTGTCCACTACACTGATGTTCAAGATATATTATAACCTTTGAGCTTAGTTTATTGGATTTATAAAACAAGAATATAATTTTATCAAAACAAATAACCCTTTATTTATTTGATCAAAATTACACAAGATTAGGACATAAATCCCAACAGTAGACATGTAATCCCCAACTGGAGGATCAACTGAAGGTGGATAGGGACATAACAATCTTGAAATTCTAGAGGCAATTCATTCTTCAGGTCTCAGTTGTTGCTTTAGTTGCCCTATCCTTACCGAAGGCAATCGCTAGGTCATCAAAGTAAGGAAATGGTTTGTTCCTTAGACCTTGGGCAACAAGGTGACCCTATATGGAACAGTTGAACAAAATTAACATATGTAATCATGACACAATCTTTTCTTTTGTATTGAAAATGAATAATATGTGTGGTTTTACCTTTACCCATTCATCGAAGGTTGATTTCTCTATTTTGATACATTTTTGTGTGTTGTTCCAACCGAAACCACTTGCTGCAGACCCTATCATTTATGCGATTTCCCCATATTGCTTCTTCCAAATCCTCACTCTCGACTCCAAGTTAGGGGTCACTCTCGACTCTAAGTTAGAGGTCACTTGTATGTCACATCCTGATAGCTTTTTTTCTCATGAACTTTTGTATTTGCACCCAAGTACTACAGTCTAAACCTTCCATTATCTGCCCACCATCCACCTGCTTCAACAAGATGTAACAAACACTACACCAATACCTCATCCTCCTACTGTGTCCAGATATGCTTAGGGGCCTTTAATCTAGATGTTGTCATCTGCATTAAAATGATGACATAACACATGTAACATTTATAATGTTCATGGTACAAAAAAAAGTACGGTACAAAGATTGCATTCAACGATATAAACAAAAAACTATAAACCATCGGATTATTTCCACTCAAAAAAATTAGTCCTACTACGAAGATCACATTCAAACGACATACAAAAAAGACAATAGAACATCAACAAGTACATAAAGCAGTCATACATTGTTCCAATCATCAAACATTTGATTAGCAAAGATTGTCCCTCCATTCAGTCCATTCACTAGTGGTTTCCATGAAGTCAATGTTTTGTCTACTCATCCCATTCGAATCAACTTCACTGAGGTACACCTCCTCATATGTTGGGTCAACACCCATCTCTCGAAATATCAAGTTATGTAGAAGGCAACACGTTGTTATCGTCCTACATTGCACTTGCATTAGGTAAAGTGATTTTTCTCGTAAAATGGCCCATCAACCCTTCAACATTCCAAAATGCTCTCTCAATAACATTTTTAGCAGATGAATGTCTCATATTGAATAATGCATTTGATTTAATGTTGGGTTCCCATCATGCTGGTATCTTCGTTGACCTCGATATGGAGTGAGGAATCCTTCAACATTCGGGTAACCGACATCACACAAGTAGTAATAATCTAAGCTGAAGGGATATGGAATCCCCGCAGCAGAAGACGTTGTGAAACGTCGTTGATCCGTTGTGTAATTCTATCTTAAAATTGAACTAAACAACTTTAATTCTAGGCTAAACATGCAAATAGGAGAAGAAAACAGTAAGGCGATACTTACTTGTTGAAGAACACTTCTTCAATGCTTTCCTCCTCCGGTCACGATCTCTCTCGAACGGATGATCTCCTCGAACACGAACCTCGATCCGAACAGCAAGACACCTCCACAGAGTCTTCTCGGTTGTTCTCGAGAGGTTGAGGGAGAGTATGTGGGACTCCCTTTGGATTTTGGGTGAGGAGAGATCTAGAGAGATGAGAGAGTTCTAGAGAGAATACTTTTGCTCTCTTTGGATAAAAATCCAAAAAATGACAAAACTCATTCCAAAGGCTTCTCACCAAGCCTTTAAATAATGGTGAGATGTGGAGTTAACATCTCCACCAAATCACCATTTTACCACAACTATATGATATACAAATCATATTTGCATATCACATAATATAAGGTATCTCATACCTTATTATACAAATCTCATTTGCATAATTGTGGATTTTTAAATTGAATCACATTCAATTTAATTTCTCTCAATTCAATTTCTCTAATTAGCACTAATTAATCAATTAGGGTATACTATAGTTTATTATGAATCTCATTCACATTAAACTATATATTATGTCATCTATATCTCATATAAATTACATAAATACCCAAATGATGAATTTGAACACTTCAAATTCATACCAAACTGTAAACCCTCAATTTGTCCAATTTGAGCCAACCGAGGGACCTAATGGACCTACACGTGACGAGCTCCAATGATCCGAGACTAACCTGTCAAACTCTTTGACCCGGTTATTCAACATTCATTAGCTACGGTAACACTCCAATAAATCCCGTAGCTGCACTCTCATCACTGTAGGACAAGTTGTGTCCATCGATATAACCAATACCCATGAGTCGACCCTTAACAGGTTGTTCGTAGACACTGCTGGGTCAAATTACTGTTTACCCCTGTGTCTACGTTTTGCTCCTTAAGTCACACTGCTCCTCTAATGAACAACTACGTTGCCTGGTCCAACCATAAACAACAACCCTCTCAGGCCAATGAAAGAGTGGGGCCCCGTTGTTCAAGCCCTGGAGACAACACTTAAGGGAACAACCCCTATAGTTTCCCTAAGTCGGGAACGAGTGAATACCTTCTTGCGTAGTCAAGTTCCTAGCTCCCCACGTGGTCCTGCCCCTGAGAAGATAGGCATATTGGGCGAGCAACAGTGGCCACCCTTACCCGTACTAGTCAAAGGACGCACCCCCACGAGGCATGTGATTCCGTAACATGCTCGTGGATTAAGGTCGAGTCACTAATGGTCATCAACGAAATTATTAGCCCTATACCATTAATCTGTTACATCGATGAAGTCTAATAATCCACGGTCCGGTCTTGCACAATCTCATTGCACAGGATGCCCCCACTCGCATGTCAACCACATGGATGAGTCAAATCACCTCGTTTGTATCTAATACAAAGCGGGCCGCATCCACAGTGTATCTAGGATTAGATCTCCAACCCTATCCATATAGTGTAGACCGCTCGGGTCATTAACTCGAATGTGATCCTCCCTGTGTGTCCACTACACACCGTTCAAGTTCTTAGTTCTCTCATAAATACAATGACCCTGGAGCTTAGTTTATTGGATTAAGTTTATGAAACATGCAAGACACAAAGTTCAAACAAATAACTCTTATTTACGACACAAAGTTCAAATAAATAACTCTTATTTATTTACAACTTGGAATATTACAAAGTACACGAGATGAGGACATACATCCCAACAAACTTCCACTTGGACTAAGCTAGTGGAGTACATAATACATTTCTCAAATGTACAACAAAGTAATACAATAAAGTAATAGAATAAACTAGGGCATTGAATACCCTTTTACAATACTCCCACTTGCCCTAGTCAAGAAACACTCGAAGACTTTGACTCTCTAGGTGACCCTCAAACACCTTAGCCGTGAGGGCCTTTGTAAATGGATCAACAACGTTGTGCCCCGAAGCTATCTGCGTGACTGTCACGTCTCCACGGTACACAATCTCCCGTATCAAGTGATACTTACGCTCTATATGCTTGTCCCTTTTATGACTCCGAGGTTCTCTCGAGTTGGCTACTACACCACTGTTGTCACAAAACAGCGTGATCGGCAAGTTCATATTTGGAACAACTTCCAAATCCGTCATGAACTTCCTGAGCCAAACAGCTTCCTGTGCAGCTTCACAAGCCGCAACATACTCGGCTTCCATCGTGGAATCAGCGATGCATCCCTGCTTGATGTTTCGCCGTACTACAACTCCTCCATTCAAAATGAATGGTGACCCCGAAGTGGATTTCCTAGAATCCTTATCGGTCTGAAAGTCAGAATCTGTGTATCCCGTAAGGATGAAATCCCCACTCCCATACACAAGGCTGCAGTTCCTCGTTCTTCTAAGATACTTGAGGATTGCCTTTACAACTGTCCAGTGATCTAATCCTGGATTGGATTGATACCTAATGACAATCCCAACTGCATAAAAGATGTCGGGCCTAGTACACAACATGGCATACATCAGGCTCCCTACAGCTGAAACATAGGGGATACGTCTCATATCCTCAACTTCTTGAGGAGTCTTAGGACATTGATCCTTAGACAGGTGAACCCCATGCCTAAAAGGCAGTAAGCCTTTCTTGGAGTTCTACATCTTATACCTAGACAACATCTTGTCAATGTAAGATGCCTGAGACATGGCTAGCGTTCTGTTCTTCCAGTTTTGGACTATCGGATACCTAGAACATACTGAGCCTCTCCCAAATCTTTCATTTGGAATTGCGAAGCCAACCATTCCTTAATGTCAGTATGAAATCCTACCTCATTCCCAATGAGAAGGATATCATCCACATACAATATTAGAAACGCGACAGTACTGTTAATGATTTTCTTGTAAACACAAGACTCGTCAACATTTTAATCAAAGCCATAAGATTTGATCGCCTCATCAAACCTTATATTCCAAGAACTTGAGGCTTGTTTCAGTCCATAAATAGACCTTTTAAGCCGACAAACTCTTTGTTCTTGGCCTTGGGCAATGAACCACTTGGGCTGGTCCATGTAGATGGTCTCGTCGAGGTTGCCATTCAGAAAGGCGGTCTTGACATCCATCTACCATACCTCATAGTCATAATATGCGGCAATGGCCAGAAGGATTCTAATCGACTTTACCATGGCAACAGGTGAAAAGGTTTCCTCATAGTCAACCCATTCCACCTGGGTAAAACCCTTTGCCACTAGTCGAGCTTTGAAGGTCTGCACCTTCCCATCTACGCCATGTTTACGCTTGTAGATCCACTTGCAACCAATAGGTTTAACCCCATCCGGTTGGTCCACAAGCTCCCAGACGGAATTGAAGTACATCGACTCCATTCCCTGGTCCATAGCTTTAATCCATTCGTCTTTGTCAACGTCAGCCATTGCCTGATCATAGGTCAATAGATCCTCACAGTCATCATTAGGAGTGACGACTTGGGTTTCAGCTAAACCCATGTAACGTTCAGACTGTCTCACAACCCTCCCACTACGTCGAGGCATTCCCAACTCTTGGGAACAGACTTGACTAGATGAGCTAGGATCAACAACACTTGTTGACGTACTAGCACCATTAGCAACTCTTGCTGATGAACTGTCCATTTCATTCAACACAATCTTACTCCTTGGTAAGTGATCCCTTATGTGGTCTTCCTCAAGGAATGTGACGTTTGTCGACACAAGCACCCTATTATCTTTAGGATTGTAAAAGAAACCACCTCTAGTCTCTTTTGGGTAACCTACAAAGAGGCACAACTTTGAACGGGGTTCTAACGTTTTTGGGTTTGACACCAACACATGGGTCAGGCATCCCCAAATTCTGAAATGACGTAAATTGGTTTTACGACCATGCCAGAGTTCGAAAGGTGTTTCACAAACACTTTTTGACGGAACTGTGTTCAAAATGTAAACTGCAGTCTCTACTACGTAACCCCAAAAAGAATAAGGGAGACGAGCATAACTCATCATCGACCAAACCATGTCCAACAAGGTTCTGTTTCTCCTCTCCGATACACCATTCTGTTATGGCATACCGGGTGCTGAGAGTTGGGACGTAATTCCATGTTCTATCATATAGTCCTGAAATTTGGTATCCATATACTCTCCACCTCGATCCGATCGAAGTGTTTTAATAGTTTTACCTAACAGGTTCTTAACCTCACCCTTGAACTCCTTGAACTTTTCAAGAGTTTCAGACTTCCTATGCATTAGGTAAATGTACCCATACCTCGAATAGTCATCTATGAAAGATACGAAGTATTCGTAACCACCTCGTGCTTTAACATTCATCGGACCATAGAGGTCAGAATGTATAAGCTCAAGGGGCTCCTTAGCTCCATATCCTTTTCCACTAAAAGGACGTTTGGTCATTTTTGAAGGGAATGAGAATCCCCGCGCAACGGAAGACGATCGAATCGTCGTGGTATCGTTATGCTACTCGATTTCACTAAAATTAACTATCTAATAGTTTTAGGCTAAACATGTAAAAATGGAAAGAAAAACAGCAAGTAGAACACTTACTAGTTGTAGACGTGCTTCGACTTTTCCTTTTCGGTCACGAACGCTTCGAGTTCTCCCAACGATCTCGAATTTCTCGAACTCTTCTCCAGATCAATAACGAACACAACCAACCGGAGTCTCGGTTGTTCTTCTTTTGGAAGAAGGAAAGTTGTGGGACTTTGAGTTTTGGTGAAGGAGGAGAAAATGAGAGAGGATTTGAGAGAAAGTCAAGTCTCTTCTCTTTGGTGAAATCCAAAAAAATGAGAGAATGCACTACATTCTTTCTTGCAAGAAGGGTTTAAATAGTGCAAAATGATTGAGTTAAAATCTCCACATTATTATCACTTTACCACAACCATAGGTTATGCAAATCATATTTGCATAACCATATAATATAAGATATCTCATATCTCATCTTACAAATCACATTTGTATAATTGTGGATTTATTAAATTGAATTACATTCAATTTAATCTCTCTCAATTAATTTCTCCAATTAGCCCTAATTCAACAATTAGACTAACCTATAGTTTATTATGAATCTCATTCACATTAAACTATATATTATATCATTCATATCTCATATAAATGACATAAATGCCCTTTAAGTGAAATTGAACACTTCAATTCACACCAAAACACTAACCCTTCTTTTAACCCAGATTGAGCCAGCCGAGGGACCTAATGGACCTACAGTGACGAGCTCCAATGATTCAAGATTAACCTATCAAACTCTTTGATCCGGTTAATCAACCTTCATTAGCTACGGTAATACTCCACTAAAGCCCGTAGCTGCACTCCCGTCAGTGCAGAATATTACGTCTCCATTGATATAACCAATGCCCATGAGTCGACCCTTCAGAGGTTGTTCGTAGACACTGCTGGTTCAAATTACCGTTTTACCCCTGTGTCTACTTGTTGATCCTTAAGTCCCCACTGCTCCTCTAATGAACAACAACGTTGCTATGGTCCGACCATATATAACAACTCTCTCGTGCCAATGAGAGAGTGGGTGCCCGTTGTCCAATCCCTAGAGCTAACACTTAAGGAACAACCCCTCTAGTCACCCGTACTAGTCAAAGGACAGAGCCCCGCAGACAGGAGTCCGTAACACGCTCAGGATTCAGGTCGAGTCACTAATGGTTATCTACGAAGTTATTAGTCCTTACTGTCAATGGTGTTACATCAGTAGGTCTAATAATTCACGGTCCGGTCTTGTACAATCTCATTGTACAGGATGCCCCCACTCGCATGTCAACCACATGAACGAGTCAGATCACCTTGTTTGTATCTTAATACAAAACGAGCTGCATCCACAACGTATCCAGGATTAGGTCTCCAACCATATCCATATACTGTAGACCGTTCGGGTCATTTACTCGAACGTGATCCACCCTGTGTGTCCACTACACATCGTTCAAGTTCTAATTCTCTCATGTATTCAATGACCCTGTAGCTTAGTTTATTGGTCAAAGTTTGTATAAAATGCGAGACACAAAATTAATAAATGAATAACACTTTATTAATTTCAAATAGTAATTTACAAACACGAGATTAGGACAAAAATTCCAACAAACTGCCACTTGGACTAAGCTAGTGGAGAAAATACATTTCTGAAATGTACATAAATTACAACGAAGTAATATAAATAAACTAGGGCATTGAATATTCGTTTACATATCTCCCACTTGCCCTAGACTCTCTAGGTGACCCTAAACACCTTAGCCGTGAGGGGGCTTCGTAAATGGATCAGCTATGTTTTGCTCCGACGCTATCTGCGTGACTGTCACGTTTCTGCGGTGCACAATCTCCAGTATCAGATGATACTTTCGCTCAATGTGTTTACCTCTCTTATGGCTCTGAGGCTCCCTGGAGTTGGCTACTTCACCACTGTTGTCACAGAACAGTGTGATTGGCAAGTTCATATTTGGAAAAACTTCCAAATTTGTCATGAACTTCCTAAGCCAAACAGCTTCCTTTGCAGCTTCACAAGCCACAATGTACTTCGCTTCCATAGTGGAATCGGCGATGCATCCCTGCTTGATACTTCGCCATATTACAGCTCCTCCATTCAGAATGAAGGCTGACCCCGAAGTGGATTTCCTAGAATCCTTATCGGTCTGAAAGTCAGAATCTGTGTATCCCGTAAGGATCAAATCTCCACCGCCATTCACTAAGTCGTAGTTCCTCGTTCTCCTAAGATACTTGAGGATTGCCTTTACGGCTGTCCAGTGATCTAATCCTGGATTGGATTCATATCTACTGACAATCCCTATTGCATAACAAATGTCGGGCCTAGTACACAACATGGCATACATAAGGCTCGCTACAGCTGAAGCATAGGGTATCCGTCTCATATCCTCAATATCTTGAGGAGTCTTAGGACACTTATCCTTAGACAGGTGAACCCCGTGCCTGAAAGGCAGCAAACCCTTCTTGGAGTTCTGCATCTTATATCTAGACAACATCTTGTCAATATAAGACGCTTGAGACATGGCTAGCGTTCTGTTCTTCCGGTTCTGGACTATCTGGATACCTAGAACATACTGAGCTCCTCCAAAATCTTTCATTTGGAATTGCGAAGCTAGCCATTTCTTTACGTCAGTATGACATTCTACCTCATTCCCAATGAGAAGAATATCATCCACGTATAATATCAGAAAAGCGACAGTTTTGTCAACGATTTCTTGTAAACACAAGGCTCGTCAACATTCTGATCAAAGTCATAAGATTTGATTGCCTCATCAAACCTTATATTCCAAGACCTCGAGGCTTGTTTCAGTCCATAAATAGACCTATGAACCGGCTAAAATTTACCTAACTCTACCAATATAACTCTTATATGGTATTAACCTAAGTTTATAATCACATGATTAACTTAGGTCTAAGTGAGTAAATTAATTAACACTTAATTAACGACACACACGAGAATATAACCTAAGAATCTCCGGACCGAATTCACTCCCAGGTCGGTTTCCAGGTAGGGGTGTTCCGCAAGCGTCAACTTAAATACCCCAGCCTTAGACAAAACCTTCCTTAGACAGAGTTACTTATCAGTCTCCATTCAAAGGTTATATTTGATTTCCTAAATTTCTAATCTCATTAGAAAATTAGAAAACCTAAGTCTAATTATTCAAGTTCTAAACACTTTAAAACTAATATTAACATAGGTTGAATGCATTTCTATGTTATAGTGCTTGATCATCCATCACATGAATAATACTAAATTATAACATACATTCATCACATGAATTAAATGCATGAGCATGCTTTTAATTTAAAATACAACACTTATATTTAATTAAATTAAAACATGCATACATTATATTATAACTCTTATAATATAATCCTATCATGCACACTATATATTATAACTCTTATAATATAAATATGATGCATGAAATGTTTAACCTAAGGTGGGATTTTAAATCTATATGACATACATTATGCACATAGAAATTAATTAAAATATACATCTAATGCATAAAATAATTAATCAAAGAAAATGGACCGATTTTTTGCACCTAGAGAACAATTATTTAATTAAATAACATTAATATAACATTTATATTAATATTATTTAATAAAATAATTAAATAAATTAAATAAATACATTTTAGAAATAAAATAAATAAAAAAATACGAAATTAACGGCCACAATGTGAAGTGCACGTCCCACTCCTCGCTAAATCGCATGCGAATCGCTCCTCAACGCGCGTGCAACATTGCAACACCGTGGCCAGCGTTGCAACGTTGTCGCCATACGCGTTGGCCGCGTTCTCAACGCCACGTAGCGCGGTAACGCTACGCCAAACATTGCAACGCCGCTCTGCAGCGAGAAAGCCTCCGCCGCGAAGCAGCGTTGAGACGCCGTTGGGCGCTGTCTCAATGCCATCGGCGTAACAACAAACACTTTGCTCGTTTCTTCCATCGATTTCCATCTTTACCGCTCCGATTTCTTCACACAAGAACTCTTGCCACGAACGACCGGACTTACGGACTCGATTTACAACAAAATACCCAAAACAACGGGCCTTACATTGATCTCATCAACATAATTGTAAATCTAATCTAGTGCCAAAACTGAAAACATCCATTATGCAAACCAAACATTCATCTCATGAAAATATGGCAAAATACCCACCTAATTTTAACAAAACAGTGCATAAATGAAGAACCATCAACTTGGCTCATACCAATTGAAGGGAATGAGAATCCCACACGCGTGAAGACGATTGAATCGTCGAGGTATCATTATGCAACATGATTTTATTAAAATTGATCTAACAATTAGACCTAGGCTAAACATGCTTAAAGAAGAAGAAAATTACAGCAAGAAGAGATCTTACTTACTTGTTGTAGACAATTCTGACAATTTCTTCTTCTTCTGGTCACAAACTCTTCGTGCTACTCGATCTCTCTGAGTTCTTCCCACAAAATGATCTTGAACACCACCAAGCGATCTTCTCTGGTTGTTCTCTTTTGGAGAAGGGAAGTTGGTGGGAACTTGTAAGTGTTTTGGAGAGGGAGGAGAAATGAGAAAGTAGAGAGAATTCTCTTTTCTTCTCTTTGGTGAAAAACAAAAAATGAGAAAAGTGATCACCAATCCCTTCTTGCAAAGGGTTTAAATAGTGGAATGAAGGAGTTAACATCTCCTCATTATTACCACTTTACCACAACCATAGGTTATGCAAATCTCATTTGCATAACCACATAATATAAGATATCTCATATCTCATATTGCAAATCTCATTTGCAATAATTGTGGATTAATTAAATTGAATCACATCCAATTTAATTTCTCTCATTTAATTTCTCCAATTAGCCCTAATTCAACAATTAGGCTAACCTATAGTTTATTATGAATCTCATTCACATTAAACTATATATTATATCATTCATATCTCATATAAATGACATAAATGCCCTTAAAGTGAAATTGAACACTTCAATTTCATACCAAAACATTAACCCTTCTTTTAACCCAGGTGGAGCCAACCGAGGGACCTAATGGACCTCTGAAGGACTTTGCTCCAATGATCCGTGATTAACTTTGTCAAACTCTTTGACCCGGTTAACCAACATTCATTAGCTACGGTAACACTCCACTATAGCCCGTAGCTGCACTCCCGTCAGTGCAGAATATTACGTGTCCACTGATATAACCAATGCCCATGAGTCGACCCTTCACAGGTTGTTCGTAGACACGGCTGGGTCAAATTACCGTTTTACCCCTGTGTCTACCTCCTGTTCCTTAAGTCCCCACTGCTCCTCTAATGAACAACATATTGTGATTGTCCAACCATACACAACACCCTTCTCGGGCCAGTGAGAAGATGGGCACCGTTGTCCAATCCACTCGAGACAAAGACTTTAGGGAACAACCCTCTAGTTTCCCTAAAGGCGGGAACGAGTGAATTCCATCTCGCGTAGTTAAGTTCCCAGCTCCTACTTGGTTCTGTCCTTGAGAAGATAGGCATATTGGGCGAGTAACTGTGACCACCCTCACCCGTACTAGTCAAAGGACAGACCCTCATGAGGCGAGTCCGTAACACGCTCAACATTCGTGTCGAGTCACTAATGGTCATCTACGATATTATTAGTCTCTTCACATCAACGGTGTTACATCGATGAGGTCTAATAAATCACGGTCCAGTCTTGTACAATCTCATTGCACAGGATGCCCCCACTCGCATGTCAACCACATGAACGAGTCAGATCACCTCGTTTGTATCTAATACAAAGCGGGCTGCATCCACAGCGTATCTAGGATTAGGTCTCCAACCCTATCCATATACTGTAGACCGTTCGGGTCATTAACTCGAACGTGATCTTCCCTGTGTGTTCACTACACACCGTTCAAGTTCTAGTTCTCTCATAAATTCAATGACCCTAGAGCTTAGTTTATTGGAAAAGTTTATAAATATTGCGAGACACAAAGTGATGAAATGAATAACTCTTATTAATTTCAAACAATATGTTACAAACACGAGATTAGGACAAAAATCCTAACAAACTCCCGCTTGGACTAAGCTAGTGGAGAAAATACATTTCTGAAATGTACATAAATTACAATGAAGTAATACAATAAGCTAGGGCATTGAATACCCGTTTACACATCTCTCACTTGCCCTAGTCAGGAAGCTCTCGAAGACCTAAACTCTCTAGGTGACCCTTAAACACCTTAGCCGTGAGGGGCTTTGTAAATGGATCATTACGTTGTGCTCGGACGCTTATCTGCGTGACCGTCACGCTCTCGCGGTGCACAATCTCCCGTGTCGATGATACTTGCGCTCAATGTGTTTGCCTCTCTTATGGCTCCGAGGCTCACGTGAGTTGGCTACTGCACCACTGTTATCACAGAACAGTGTGATCGACAAGTTCATGTTTGGAACAACTTCCAAATCTGTCATGAACTTTCTGAGCCAAACAGCTTCCTTTGCAGCTTCACAAGCCACAACGTACTCCGCTTCCATAGTGGAATCGCGATGCATCCTCGCTTGATGCTTCGCCATACTCTGACTCCTCCATTCGAATGAAAGCTGACCCCGAAGTGGATTTCCTAGAATCCTTATCGGTCTGAAAATCAGAGTCCGTGTATCCCGTAAGGATCAAATCCCCACTACCATACACTATGCTGTAGTTCCTCGTTCACTTAAGATACTTGAGGATTGCCTTTACGGCAGTCCATTGATCTAATCTGGATTGGGTGATATCTCACGACAATTCCTCTCGCATAACAGATGTCGGGCCTAGTACACAACATGGCATACATCAGGCTCCCTACAGCTGAAGCATATGGGATCCGTCTCATAACCTCAACATCTTAAGGAGTCTTAGGACACTGATCCTTAGACAAGTGAACCCCATGCCTGAAAGGCAGCAAGCCTTTCTTGGACTTCTACATCTTATATCTAGACAACATCTTGTCAATATAAGACGCTTGAGACAAGGCTAGCGTTCTGTTCTTCCTTCCGACTATCTCGGATACCTAGAACATACTTGAGCTTCTCCCAAATCTTTCATTTGGAATCGCGAAGCTAGCCACTTCTTAACGTCAAGAAGAAATTCTACCTCATTCCTAATGAGAAGAATATCGCCCACGTACAACACAAAAAATCGACAGTTTTGTCAACGATTTTCTTGTAGACACAAGGCTCGTCGACATTTTGATCAAAGCCATAAGATTTGATCGCCTCATCAAATCTTATATTCCAAGATCTCGAAGCCTGTTTCGATCCATAAATGGACCTATGAAGCCGGCAAACCTTTTGCTCTTGGCCTTGGGCAATGAACCCTTTGGGCTGGTCCATGTAGATGGTCTCATCAAGTTTGCCATTCGAAAGGCTATCTTGGCGTCCATCCGCCATACCTGTCGTAGTCATAATACGCGCGGCAATGGCGGAAGGATCCTCGATCGACTTTACCATAGCAACAGTGAAAAGGTCTCCTCATTGTCAACCCTTCAACTGGGTAAAACCCTTTGCCACTAGTCGGGCTTTGAAGGTTTGCACCTTCCCATCTACGCCACGTTTACGCTTGTAGATCCATTTGCAACCAATAGGTTTTCCCCATCCGGTTGATCCATAAGCTCCCATACAGAATTGAAGTACATAGACTCAATTTCCTGGTCCATAGCTTTAATCCACTCGTCTTTGTCAACATCAACCATTGCCTGATCATAGGTCAATGGATCCTCACAGTCATCATCAGGAGTAACAACTGAGGTTTCAGCTAAACCCATGTAGCGATCTGGCTGTCTCACAGCCCTCCCACTACGTCGAGGCATTCCCAACTCTTGGGAACGGATCTGACTAGATGTGCTAGGATCAACAACACTTGTTGACGTACTAGCCCCATCAAGAACTCTTGGCGATGAACCGCCCATTTCATTCAATACAATTTTACTCCTTGGTAAATGATCCCTGACGTGGTCTTCCTCTAGGAAAGTGGCGTTTGTCGACACAAGCACCCTATTTTTCTTAGGATCGTAAAATAGACCACCCCTAGTCTCTTTAGGGTAACCTACGAATAGGCACAATTTTGAACGGGGTTCCAACTTTTTCGGGTTTGACACCAACACGTGGGTCGGGCATCCTCAAATTCTGAAGTGATGTAAACTGCTTTTATGTCCACTCCAGAGCTCGAAAGGTGTTTCACAAACACTCTTCGATGGAACATTGTTCAAAATATAAACTGCAGTCTCCACTGCGTACCCCCAAAAAGAATCAGGGAGACGAGCATAGCTCATCATCGACCGAACCATGTCCAACAAGGTTCTGTTTCTCCTCTCTGACACACCATTCTGCTGTGGCATACCAGGTGCTGAGAGTTGGGACGTGATTCCGTGTTCTATCATATAGTCCTGGAATTCAGTGTTCATGTACTCTCCACCTCGATCCGATCGAAGTGTTTTAAGCGATTTACCTAAGAGGTTTTCAACCTCAGTCTTGTACTCCTTGAACTTTTCAAGAGTTTCAGACTTCTTATGCATTAGGTAAATATACCCATATCTGGAGTAGTCGTCTATGAAAGACACGAAGTACTCATAACCGCCCCAAGCTTTAACATTCATCGGACCACAGAGGTCAGAATGTACTAACTCAAGAGGCTCTTTGGCTCTATATCATTTAACACTAAAAGGACGTTTGGTCATTTTTTCCTCAAGGCATGACTCACACACCGGCAAAGAGTTTTCTTCCAACTCGTTTAGAAGTCCACTATTCACTAGTTTCTCAATCCTATTGAGATTAATGTGGCCTAACCGAAGATGCCAAAGATGGGCATTTTCTTTTGGAGAAACTTTTGCTTTCTTAGTTCGTGTTTACTGCGATTTTAAACAATTCAAGATATTCAAATCACTTTTGACCGAATTGGGTTTCAAAACATCTGATTATTTTCGAGTGAAGTTTGAACAAATAACATTCCCTTTGAAAGAAATAAACGCTTTATTCAATTCAAAAGAAATGAAATACAATGTTTAATTAAGCAGAAATTGAAATAAGTTTTCTAGTAAACCACGGTACTATGTACAGCATTGTCCAACAATAAGTACTTCACCAAAATGCAAACTTCATCAGTGCCGATCATTGCAGCGAGAGAGACAAGCTCCCTGGATCCAACCCGTAGAGTCACCTCACCTGCGCCGCAATGGTCGCTAGAATCAATCCTCGAAAGAAGAACAAACGTGGTTAGTGGCGCCTAATCCAATATCCAGCAGAGTCACTACTCTCCACTAAACATGTTTCATCCACAAGTAAATCACATTTACCTTGATTCTTCCTTTCGACCGTGAATTTGGGACGCTTTCTCTTCCAGTGACCGCCCCATTGCAATGGAAACACTTTCCTTTCTCTCGCAACCTCCTTGACCTTCTTGCGCAGGTGGCAAGCGAGACGCTCGCTTTACCCCTCTTCATCCTCCTCTTCCCTTTCGGGCGTGAAGGAGCAACGAGTTTCGTCGGTAATGGTCGAACCCCTGTGATAAGACATGTAGGCAACATTTGCCTCAGATTCCTTGACCCTGTTCAAGGATTAGAAATTATGTAGCTCATTGAGGAGGGTAGTCAGAGTGTAGCTAATTTTGTTCATAACAAAGATTGCTACTGAAATCAAGAAAACTCTTCTAAGAGTCTCCAAAATAAAACTGACCTGGCTTGACTCGTCGATCGAAGCCCCGTTCATCTCGGCCAGATGAAAGTAGGTAATCATGTCTAGAACGTGTTCACGGACAAACGACCCCTCTTTCATCCGTGCGTTGAAAACGTATTTGAGCGAGTCATGCCGGACTTGAAAGGACTGCTGTCCAAACATTTCCTGCAAGGACTCCATGATCTCCTTAGCGGAAACCATCAGCTCATGCTTCTTTGCCAAGACATCAGACATGCTGGCAATTATGTAGACCTTGGCCTTTTCATTGCCCCTGATCCACCGATCATATGCATCGCGAACACTTCGCGACGCGGTCGAGCCCGGCATCTGAGGACACTCCTTAGATAGCACGAACTTTATGTCGTCTTGTACCAAAATTGTATTGATGTTGTTTTTCCAATTCTGGTAATTATCTCCCACTAACTTATCCGAAGCGAGTAAAGCTATTATAGCGCTAGACATTTTTAGCTGAAAAATTAGAAAAACTCTGTATTAGTCTCGCAAAAAACTTTTGAAATCCAATCAAGTTTTAGCAAAAATGTTTCATGATCCCTAGGTCATTCAAAATTTTGCAATGATACCCTAAAGGTTTAGAATGACCGCCACCGAAGGGTGAATGTAAACACTCCTCCTCTAGGGGCGAGACTTTCTCGATCGGACCACGATTCCGAATAACTCTTATTCCATTGGGCGTCCAATTACCATTGTTCGGTCGAATTCATTAACACTTAACGAATTCTGTGAGTGTCACCCTCAATCTTTAAGTTTCCAAGTATCCGCCTAAACAATAGCCACCAAAAGGTGAACCAAGAAGGAAAACCAACCAGGAAACTGTATCCCTTTCGGGAATTCACGGTGTTCCGACTCCCATGATCAAGCCCTCCGAAGGGATTGTTTGGTCCAGGCCAAACTAGCAGGCAGATCATAGGCGTCTCACGGTGTGAATCGAAAGAAGAGACCGTGGGTCTCGTTTTCACAAGTCCCGCTCCCACTCACTATAAGTACTCTTTCCATCCACGATGATATTGACCTATACAAATGCCATCCGAAGGGGGACACTCCCATTTGCGCCACGAGGCCGAGTATAGATCTCACGGTGCGGACTTAAGGAGATTTGTGGTTGGAAATTCAAATGTATCTCATACACTATATTTCCTCCCACTCAACACTTTAGTTTTATTAGGGATTTACCTAGATAAACCGGCTAAAATTTACCTAAGTCTACCAATATAACTCTTATATGGTATTAACCTAAGTTTATAATCAACTTATTAACTTAGGTCTAAGTGAGTAAATTAATTAACACTTAATTAACGACACTCACGAGAATATAACCTAAGAATCTCTGGACCGAATTCACTCCCGGTGTCGGTTTCGGTGGGGGTGTTCATGGCGTCAACTTAAATACTGACCACCTAGAGACAAAACCTTCCTTAGACAGAGTTACTTATCAGTCTCCATTCAAAGGTTATATTTGATTTCCTAAATTTCTAATCTCATTAGAAAATTAGAAAACCTAAGTCTAATTATTCAAGTTCTAAACACTTTAAAACTAATAATTAACTTAGGTTGCATGCATTTCTATGTTATAGTGCTTGATCATCCATCACATGAATAATACTAAACTATAACATACAATCATCACATGAATTAAATGCATGAGCATGCTTTTAATTTAAAATATAACACTTATATTTAATTAAATTAAAACATGCATACATTATATTATAACTCTTATAATATAATCCTATCATGCACACTATATATTATAACTCTTATAATATAAATATGATGCATGAAATGTTTAACCTAAGGTGGGATTTTAAATCTATATGACATACATTATGCACATAGAAATTAATTAAAATATACATCTAATGCATAAAATAATTAATCAGCAAAAATGGACCGATTTTTGGCACCTAGGGGCAATTATTTAATTAAATAACATTAATATAACATTTATATTAATATTATTTAATAAAATAATTAAATAAATTAAATAAATACATTTTAGAAATAAAATAAATAAAAAAATACGAAATTAACCGCCCACAATGTGAAGTGCACGTCCCACTCCTCGCGAAACTGCCGCGAACTGCTCCTCAACGCGTGCAGCATTGCAACACCGTGGGCAGCGTTGCAACGTTGTCGCCTACAGCGTTGAGCCGCGTTCTCAACGCCAGCGGCATTGCAACGCTGCTCTGCAAAGAAAGCCTCGCGCCAGCGAGAATACAGCGTTGAGGCGCGCCATGGGCGCGTCTCAACGCGCCATCGGCGAACAACAAACACTTTGCTGTTCTTCCATCGATTTCCGTCTGTTTCCGCTCCGATTTCTTCACAGCAACTAGTGCCACGAACGACCCGGACTTACAGACTCGATGTACAACAAAATACCCAAAAACAATGGGCCCTTACATTGATCTCATCAACATAATTGTAAATCTAATCTAGTGCCAAAACTGAAAACATCCATTATGCAAACCAAACATTCATCTCATGAAAATATGGCAAAATACCCACCTAATTTTAACAAAACAGTGCATAAATGAAGAACCATCAACTTGGCTCTGATACCAATTGAAGGGAATGAGAATCCCACGCAGCGGAAGACGATTGAATCGTCGAGGTATCATTATGCAACATGATTTTATTAAAATTGATCTAACAATTAGACCTAGGCTAAACATGCTTAAAGAAGAAGAAAATTACAGCAAGAAGAGATCTTACTTACTTGTTGTAGACAATTACAGCAATTTCTTCTTCGGGTCACAAACTCTTCGTGCTACTCGATCTCTACGGATTCTTCCCACAAAATGATCTTGAACACCACCAAGCGATCTTCTCGGTTGTTCTCTTTTGGAGAAGGGAAGTTGGTGGGAACTTGTAAGTGTTTTGGAGAGGGAGGAGAAATGAGAAAGTAGAGAGAATTCTCTTTTCTTCTCTTTGGTGAAAAACAAAAAATGAGAAAAGTGATCACCAATCCCTTCTTGCAAAGGGTTTAAATAGTGGAATGAGGAGTTAACATCTCCTCATTATTACCACTTTACCACAACCATAGGTTATGCAAATCTCATTTGCATAACCACATAATATAAGATATCTCATATCTCATATTGCAAATCTCATTTGCAATAATTGTGGATTAATTAAATTGAATCACATCCAATTTAATTTCTCTCATTTAATTTCTCCAATTAGCCTTAATTCAACAATTAAGCTAACCTATAGTTTATTATGAATCTCATTCACATTAAACTATATATTATATCATTCATATCTCATATAAATGACATAAATGCCCTTAAAGTGAAATTGAACACTTCAATTTCATACCAAAACATTAACCCCTCTTTTAACCTAGGTGGAGCCAACCAAGGGACCTAATGGACCTACAGTGACGGGCTCCAATGATCCGAGATTAACCTGTCAAACTCTTTGACCCGGTTAACCAATATTCATTAGCTACGGTAACACTCCACTATAGCCCGTAGCTGCACTCCCGTCAGTGTAGAATATTACGTGTCCACTAATATAACCAATGCCCATGAGTCGACCCTTCACAGGTTGTTCATAGACACGGCTGGGTCAAATTACCGTTTTACTCCCCAGTGTCTACCTCCTGCTCTTCTTAAGTCCCCACCGCTCCTCTAATGAACAACATATTGTGATTGTCCAACCATACACAACACCCTTCTCGGGCCAGTGAGAAGATGGGCACCCGTTGTCCAATCCCTGGAGACAACACTTAAGGGAACAACCTCTCTAGTTTTCCTAAAGGCGGGAACGAGTGAATTCCATCTCGCGTAGTTAAGTTCCCAGCTCCCTACTTGGTTCTGTCCCTGAGAAGATAGGCATATTGGGCGAGTAACTGTGACCACCCTCACCCGTACTAGTCAAAGGACAGACCCTCGCAGACAGGAGTCCGTAACACGCTCAACATTCAGGTCGAGTCACTAATGGTCATCTACGATATTATTAGTCCTTACTGTCAACGGTGTTACATCAGTAGGTCTAATAAATCACGGTCCGGTCTTGTACAATCTCATTACACATGATGCCCCCACTCGCATGTCAACCACATGAACGAGTCAGATCACCTCGTTTGTATCTAATACAAAGCGGGTTGCATCCATAGCGTATCAAGGATTAGGTCGCCAACCCTATCCATATACTATAGACCGTTCGGGTCATTAACTCCTATGTGATCTTTCCTGTGTGTCCACTACACACCGTTCAAGTTCTAGTTCTCTCATAAATTCAATGACCCTGGAGCTTAGTTTATTGGAAATGTTTATAAATATTGCGAGACATAAAGTGATGAAATGAATAACTCTTATTAATTTCAAACAATATGTTACAAAAACGAGATTAGGACAAAAATCCCAACAAAACAGACCACCTCTGGTCTCTTTTGGGTAACCTACGAAAAGGCACAATTTTGAACGGGGTTCCAGTTTTTTTTGGTTTGATACCAACACATGCGTCGGGCATCCCCAAATTCTGAAATGGTGTAAACTGCCTTTACGACCATTCTAGAGTTCGAAAGGTGTTTCACAAACACTCTTCGATGGAACGTTGTTCAAAATATAAACCGCAGTCTCATACCTCGAATCAGCGAGACGAGCATAGCTCATCATCGACCGAACCATGTCCAACAGGGTTCTATTTCTCCTCTCCGATACACTATTCTCGTTGGGCATACCAGTCTTGAGAGTTGGGGCGTAATTCATGATTCTCTCATATAGTCCTGGAATTCAGTGTCCATATACTCTCCACCTCGATCCGATCGAAGTGTTTTTATCGTTTTACCTAACAGGTTCTCAACCTCAGTCTTGTACTCCTTGAACTTTTCAAGAGTTGCAGTCTTTCTATGCATTAGGTAAATATACTCATACCTCGAATAACCATCGATGAAAGAAACGAAGTATTCATAACCACCTCGTGCTTTAACACTCACGGACCACAGAGGTCAGAATGTATAAGCTCAAAGGGCTCCTTGACTCTATATCCTTTTTCACTAAAAGGACGTTTGATCATTTTTCCTTCGAGGCATGACTCACACACTGCTAAAGAGTTTTCTTCTAACTAACTTAGAAGTCCACTCTTCACTAGTCTCTCAATCCGATTGAGATTAATGTGGCCTAACCTTAGATGTCAAAGATGGACATTTTCTTTCGGAGAAATCTTAACTCTCTTAGTTCGCGTTTCTGCAGTTTTAAACAATTCAGTTCAAAATGCTTTTGACCGAATTTGGCTTTAAAACATACAAGTTAGACTTAAGTGAAGCACAACACAAGAAATTTCCATTTCTAGAAATAAACGCTTTATTACTAGAAAAAATGTAAAGAAATTGAATGTTCTAATAAGCAGGAAATAGAAACAAGGTTTCTAGTAAACCCTGGAACTATGTACATATTTTCCAACAATAAAAAATTCCTGCCAAAACAAAGCTTCACTTTGTCGATCGCTGCAGCAGAGACTATCTCCCCGGATCCAACCCGTAGAGTCACCTTACCCTCTCGCAGCGGCTGCCAGGATTCAATTCCCTGAAAAGAAGAACTAACATGGTTAGTGGCACCCGAATCTAAAATCCAGGCAGAGTCACTACTCTCCACTAAGCATGTTTCAAAGAACGAAGAAATCATATTTACCTTGATTCTTCCTCTCTCAAGGGAACTTGGGACACTTTCTTCCAAAGACCATCCCCATTGCAGTGGAAACACTTTCCTTTCTCTGCAACTTCCTTGACCTTCTTGCCCTTTTGGGCAGCAGCTCGGTCAACTTTACCCCTCTTCATCTTCTTCTTCTTCCCTTTCGGGTGAGAAGGAGCAATAGGTTTAGTCCTAGAGGTCGAACCCCTGTGATAAGACCTATAGGCAACGTTTGCCTTAGATTCCGGTGCCCTGATACTCATCAAGGACTGGAAATTTTGTAGCTCATTGAGGAGGGTAGTCAGTGTGTAGCTAATTTTGTTCATAACAGCATTGCTACGAAACTGAAGGAAACTCCTCGGAAGAGTCTCCAAAATAAAGTTAACCTGGCTCGACTCGTCGATCGTAGTCGCGTTCATCTCCGCCAAATTAAAGTGGGTCATCATGTCTAGAACATGTTCTCGGACAGACGACCCTTCTTTCATTCGAACGTTGAAGACGTGTTTGAGTGAATTGTGCCTGACCTGAAAGGACTGTTGCCCAAACATGTCTTGCAACGAATCCATGATCTCCTAAGTGGTGACCATCAACTCATGCTTCTTTGCCAAGACTTTAGATAAGCTGGCAATTATATAGACCTTGGCCTTTTCATTGGCCCTAATCCATCGATTGTAAGTATCACGTACACTTCGTGATGCAGTCGAGCTCGGCAACTGAGGACATTCCTCAGTAAGCACAAACTTTAGGTCGTCAGTTACTAAGATCGTGTTGATATTATTCTTCCAAGTTTGGAAGTTATCTCCCACTAATTGGTCGGAAGCTAGTAAAGCTATAATTGAGCTAGACATGTTTTTAGCTGAAAAAACAAATAAAATTTTGTGTCAGTCTCGCATAAACTTTCAAAAACCAATCAAGTTTTAGCAAAATTTAATCCTATGATCCCTAGGTCATATAAAAATTGCAATGATATCCTAGAGGTTTAGAATGACCGCCACCGAAAGGTGAACAGTAACACTCCTCTTCTAGGACGAGACTTTCTCGACCAGACCTTAATTCCAGAATAATTCTTATTCCATTAGGCGTCCAGTTACCATTATTTGGTCGAATTCATTAACACTTAACGAATTCTGTGAGTGTCACCCTCAATCTTTAAGTTTCCAAGTATCCATCCAAACAATAGCCACCGAAAGGTGAACCACGAAGGAAAACCAACAAGGAAACTATATCTCTTTCGGGAATTCACAGTGTTCCGACTCTCATGATCAAGGCCCTCCGAAGGGATTGTCTTGTCCAGGCCAAACTAGCAGGCGAATCATAGGGGTCTCACGGTGTGAATCGAAAGAAGAGATCGTGGGTCCCGTTTTCACAGGTCTTGCTCCCACTCACTATAAGTATACTCTCCATCCACGTTGATATTGATCCATACAAATACCATCCGAAGGGGGACACTCCCATTTGCGCCACGAGGCCGAGTATGGATCTCACGGTGCGGACTTAACAGAGATTTGTGGTCAGAAATTAAATGTATCTTATACACTATATTTCCTCCCACTCAGCACTTTATAATTTCAGGATTGACCTAGATAAACCGGCTAAAATTTACCTAAGTCTACCAATATAACTCTTATATAGTATTTAGCCTAAGTTTATGATCATATTATTACTTAGGTCTATGTGAGTAAATTAAAACACTTTTAATTAACGACACTCACGATAAGTATAATCTAAGAATCTCCGGACCGAATTCACTCCGAGGTCGGTTTCTAGGTAGGGGTGTTCCGTAAGCGTCAACTTTAATACCCCATGTTGACATAGAAATTTCGACCAATCCCCAGTTGCGTCGTTATTCTAAATTAATGACGAAGTTGTAAATGATTAAATTTGGGACCAATGATAAGTTGACACGTGTCCTAAATTTAGTTGGAAGGCAAGAATTGACAAATTCTAAAAGTTAAGGGTCAACATGCAATTTGCCAAAATAATTAAATTTAATTTTGGTCAAATTGGATTATATGGAATTGGGTAAGTTAAATAAATCCCAAATCCAAATGATTAGGCCCAAATCCAATAAAGCCCAAGTTCAGGTTGTTGGGCCCAAAAGCCACTAAAGCCCAAACCCACATGCCTTGGAAAACTCTATAAATAGAGAGTTTCCCCTTCATTCCAAAGGTTCAGAAATTTCACTCCCAAAAGGAACTCAGAGAATTCAGAGCAAAATCCTCAGGTGTTGAACACTCTCTGAAGTCCTTAGTGCTGAACGCGGAAGACGAGTCTCCAAGTGCGGAAGACGAGTCTCCAAGCGCGGAAGATGAGTCTCCAAGTGCGGAGCGCGGAAGACGAGTCTCTAAGTGCGGAAGACGAGTCTCCAAGCGCGGAAGACAAGTCTCCAAGCGCGGAAGATGAGTCTCCAAGTGCGGAGCGCGGAAGACGAGTCTCCAGTGCGGCCTTGAAGACAAGTCTCCAAGCGCGGAAGACGAGTCTCCAAGCGCGGAAGACAAGTCTCCAAGCGCGGAAGATGAGTCTCCAAGTGCGGAACACTGTAAGACGGGTCTTTAAGGGCGGAATGCTATAAGACAAGTCCTTAAATGTTTCGCGAAGGACTTCTACAAGTAACAAGCCGAAGTCCTTCAAACAAACAACACGCTGAAGGACCTCAACATGCTATAAGGCGAAGGCCTTCAACAAGCAACAAGCAAGCCGAAGTCCTTCAACAAGCCAGCAAACCAAGGCTTTCAACAAGCTACAAGCCGAAGTCTTTCATCATGCAACAAGCCGAAGACCTTCAACAACCTACAAGCCGAAGGCCTTCAACAAGCTACAACTCAAAGTCCTTCAACAGGCTGCAAGCCGAAGTCTTTTAACAAGCTGCAAGCCGAAGACCTTCAACAAGCTACAAGTCGAACCCCTTCAACAAGCAATAAGGCGAAGACCTTCAACAAGCTACAAGCCGAAGACCTTCAACAAGCAATAAGCCGAAGTCCTTCAACAAGCTGCAAATCGAAGACCTTTAATACTCTACAAGCCGAAGGACTTTAACATGCTGCAAGCCGAAGACCTTCAACAAGCAACAAGCCGAAGACCTTCAACACGCTACAAGCAGCCGAAGTCCTTCAATAAGCAACAAGCCGAAGACCTTCAACACGCTACAAGTTGAAGACCTTCAACAAGCAACAAGCGCCGAAGTCCTTCAACAAGCTGCAAGCCGAAGCCCTTCAACAAGCAATAAGTCGAAGACCTTTAATACTCTACAAGCCGAAGGACTTTAACATGCTGCAAGCCGAAGACCTTCAACACGCTACAAGCAGCCGAAGTCCTTCAATAAGCAACAAGCCGAAGACCTTCAACACGCTACAAGTTGAAGACCTTCAACAAGCAACAAGCGCCGAAGTCCTTCAACAAGCTGCAAGCCGAAGCCCTTCAACATGCAATAAGTCGAAGACCTTTAACAAGCAACAAGTCGAAGTCCTTCAACAAACAACAAGTCGAATGCCTTCAACAAGCTCCAAGCCGATGTCCTTCAACAAGTTACAAGCCGAAGACCTTCAACAAGCTGCAAGCCGAAGACCTTCAACAAGCAATAAGTTGAAGACCTTCAACAAGTTACAAGCCGAAGACCTTCAACAAGCTACAAGCCGAAGACCTTCAACAAGCAATAAGTTGAAAACCTTCAACAAGCAACAAGCGCCGAAGTCCTTCAACAAGCCGCAAGCAAGCCAGCCCTTCAACAAGCAATAAGTCAAGACCTTTAACAAGCAACAAGCCAAGTCCTTCAACAAACAACAAGTCGAATGCCTTCAACAAGCTCCAAGCCAAGTCCTTCAACAAGCTACAAGCGAAGTCCTTCAACAAGCCGCAAGTCAAGACCTTCAACAAGCCGCAAGCCAAGACGCGTTCAATAAGCTACAAGCCAAGTCCTTCAACAAGCCGCAAGTCGAAGTCATTCAACACGCAACATGTCGAAGACCTTCAACAAGCTACGAGCCGAAGACCTTCAACAAGCTGCAAACTCCTTAAGACAAGTCTACACTTGGGAACAAGCTGCAGAGCCCTCAAGACAAGTCTACGTTCGAGAACAAGTCTGCGAAGCCCTCGAATCAAGTCTACGTCCGAGAACAAGTCAGAAAGCCCTCGGACAAATTACACTTGAGAGAGAGAAAGAATCGAGAGGATAAATATTAGAGATTGTAACTCACAATATTCAAATTAATACAAAACACAACGTTAAATTACACGTGTCTCGTTTATATTTCTTCGCTGAAATCACGTGTAAACAAATTGCACGCCCCATGGGGACCATCTCTACCTCTCATCTCTTTCTCTCACCTCAAAGCGTATAAAGTAATGTCGTTCAAGACTTTTTCGATGATCGTTGTCATGAGTAACTTGTACACGGGTTCTACTGCCCATAGTTACTCTAATGAACTAAGGTTGGAAGACGATAAAGTAACAACACTACTGGGGGCATTAACTAACAACAAGTTCCTAGTCAAGTGTAACCCTTTGTTCGATTTTTATACCAACGCAGTGTCTGTCATGATGACTGAAACAAGCACTAAGGAAGAGAGATTGACAAAGATGCAGGAGCGAGTCAACAACTTGATGAAAGCGATTGAAGAAAGAGATTCTCAAATCGCATACTTAAAAAATCAGATTGAGAATCAAAATGTCGCTAAATCAAGTCATACTCCTGTCGTCGAAGATCGAAACAAAAAGAAGGTTGTTGTGCAAGAAAATCAACCACAACCTCTACTTGATCATTTCACTATCACCCAACAAGCTCGTAGGACATGATAACTAACTTCGTCAGAACTCAATATGATGGAGGTTCTCAAAGTTCTCTCTTGTATTCTAAATCATATACTAAGAGAATTGATAATTTGAGGATGCCAGTTGGATACAAACCACCAAGGTTCCAACAATTCGATGGAAAATGAAACCTTAAGCAACATGTTGCGCATTTCATCGAGACAAGTGAAAATGCTGGCACGCAAGGAGATCTACTAGTCAAACAGTTTGTTCGAACATTTAAGGGGAATGCTTTTGATCGGTACATTGATCTGAAGCCTGAATCGACAGACAGTTGGGAACAACTTGAAAAAAAAAGTTTCTCAACCGATTCTACAGCACAAGACGCAAGGAGATCTACTAGTCAAAAAGTTTCTCGCGGTCAGATCGGCGGCGGTGCAGATCCGAGGCTCGCGGTCGACGGCAATCCCGTGCGATTCAGTGCTCCAGCGTCGTCGACTTCAAGGGTGTTCGCCGGTGAAGCTCGTGAGGCGTCTTTGGGCGTCACGACCTCTTGTTCCGGCCATGGGAGTTGCAGCAAGGGGGTCGGCTAGGGCAAAGGGAAGAAGAAGAAGAAGAAGAAACGCCTAGGGGTTTCGTGATTTTTAAGATTAAATAATAAAATATAATAAGAACCCTAGGTCTTCTTCAAAACCCAACTAACCCTTGCCTTAAGCACTAATTACTAAAGTGCCATTGTCACCTCCTCTTCCTTTATTTATTTATATATGTATTTTTTTTTTAACAGAAAACAAATCATTTTAAACCATATAAGATCCAAGGTTCAATCTTACCGAGCACGAAGAAAATTCACTAATCCGACCCGACATATAGGTTGTTAGAACGTTAAATAAAATAAGCAATTAGTACCTGCGGTTATGGTCGTCACAATCTTCCCTCCTTAAGAACTTTCGTCCTCGAAAGTTCCTACTCTTGGAATACTTCCGGGTATTTAGCTCGCACTTCTTCTTCTCGCTCCCAGGTAGCTTCTTCCGTGCGGTGATTTTGCCATGACACTTTAACCAAGCTGATCACACGGTTACGGAGGGTCTTTTGATCTCTCACAATAATCTGTACAGGTTGTTCACCATAACTTAAATCCCCTGCCAACTATAACGGTTCAAAGTCTACGACGTGGGTCGGGTCTGGAACGTATTTTCTTAACATGGAGACATGGAATACGTTATGAACTGCTGATAGGGAAGGCGACAATGCCAACCTGTAGGCCACCACACCAACCTCTCTAAAATCTCAAACGACCCTATAAAGCGCGGACTCAGTTTCCCTTTCCGACCAAACCTTAGAATCCCTTTCATTGGGGCCACCTTAAGGAATACGTGGTCCCCAACTCCGAATTCTAGGTCTCTTCATCTCGAATCAGCATAACTCTTTTGTCTGCTTTGGGCGGTCTGCATTCGCACCCTAATCTTTTGAATTGCACTATTAGTGACCTGCACCAATTCTGGACCCAATAATTGGCGTTCGCCAACCTCCTCCCAGAAAATAGGGGTTCTGCAACGCTTTCCATAAAGGGCTTCGAATGGAGCCATTCCGATGGTCGCCTGATAACTGTTATTGTATGCAAACTCCATCAAATGCAAATGAGTGTCCCAACTACCTGGAAAATCTAAGGTGCAAGCTCGCAACATGTCTTCAAAGATCTGGTTCAAACGCTCTGTCTGCCCACCCGTCTGTGGGTGAAAAGCTGTGCTAAAGTCTAACTGTGTACCTAACGCTTTCTGTAAGCTTCTCCAGAAATTGGAGGTGAAACGGGGATCCCTGTCTGAAATAATTCTGGCTGGAATCCCATGTAGACGGACTATCTCTTCCAGGTACAGCTGCGCCCACTTATCCGTAGAGTAGGTGGGTTTCTCTGGTATGAAGTGTGCTGACTTTGTTAGCCTGTCAACGATGACCCAAATCACTGAGTAACCTCGCAAGGTTCTGGGCAGTCCGACTATGAAGTCCATAGAGATCTCCTCCCATTTCCACTGTGGTACATGTAAAGGTTGCAGTAGTCCTGCGGGCTTCGCTTCAGTGCCTTCACTGCCGACAAGTCAAACACCGCTAACAAACTCGCCACGCCGCGCTTCATGTTACACCACGGTAATGATCGCTTTTGGATCTCGATACATCTTGGTACTGCCGGGATGTATAGAAAACGGTGAGTTGTGAGCTCCGTTCAAGATTTCAGTCTTCAATTTGTCGTCGTTTGGAACACATAATCGTCCCTGGAATAGTAGTCCTCCATCCGCGGATAGCGAAAATCCTCGCTAATCGACTGCGATTCTTCGCAATAAGCTTTTCTACTAACGAGGTCCCCGCTGAGAATCGACAATGCGCCTCTCAAGGTTGGTTGTACAGATTAATCGAGCTAAGCTGCGCCGCGGCCTTCCCCCACTAGTCATCGCAATTTCGGCTGCATACAAATTCTCGCTGCAGCTCCACTCACAAGAATCTCGTGCTTTGATGTATGAACTGGCTTTCTACTGAGAGCATCAGCCACGACATTAGCTTTACCGGGATGGTATTGAATATCTATGTCGTAATCTTTCACTAATTCCAACCATCTGCGTTGCCTCATGTTTAATTCTTTCTGGGTGAACAAATACTTCAGACTTTTATGATCTGTAAAAATCTGAATTTTTTCGCCATATAAGTAATGTCTCCATGTCTTTAGTGCAAAGACTACTGCCGCTAATTCTAAGTCATGGGTTGGATAGTTTCGCTCGTGCGTCTTCAGTTGTCGGGATGCATAGGCTATTACTTTACCGTGCTACATTAATACACAACCCAAACCTTTCTTAGAAGCGTCACTGTATACCACAAAGCTTCCTGTTCCCTCGGGGACTGTAAGGATCGGGGCTGGCACCAATCTCCGCTTAAGTTCCTGGAAACTCGCCTCACAAGTGTCATCCCAAACAAATGTGTTACCTTTGCGCGTCAGCTGAGTCATAGGCATGGCTATCTTGGCGAATTCCCGCACGAAACGTCTATAGTATCCGACAAGACCCAGAAAACTACGTACCTCTGTGACGGTGGTCGGACGAGGCCACTATGTGACTGCTTCCACTTTCGCTGGATCAACAGAGACTCCTGCCTCGGACACCACATGTCCCAAAAAGGATACCTGCCTGAGCCAGAATTCGCACTTGGAAAATTTCGCATACAACTTATTCTCTCTCAGCGTGAATAAAACTTTCCTCAGATGCCTTTCATGTTCTTCATCACATTTGGAGTATATCAGAATGTCATCAATAAACACAATTACGAACGTATCTAAAAATTCCTTGAATAGTCGGTTCATCAAGTCCATGAAAGCGGCAGGGGCGTTGGTCAAACCAAATGGCATCACTGTGAACTCGTAATGTCCATAACGCGATCCGAACGCCGTCTTGGGAATGTCTTCCTCACTGATTCTTAATCGGTGATAACGACCTCGAGATCAATCTTTGAAAACACCGCTTCCTCCCAGAATCGTCAAACAAATTATCTATTCTAGGAAGAGGGTACTTATTCTTGATCATAACCTTGTTCAAATCTCTGTAATCTATACACAGGCATTTATGGATCCGCTCTTTCTTTTTTCACAAACAAAGACAGGCTCCCCAAGGCGAAACGCTAGGCGTATAAATCCCTTTATCTAGTAAGTCTTGTAATCGTAGTTTAAGTTCTTTCAACTCTGCTGGTGCAGTGACATGCGTGCCTTGGATATCGGAGTTGTTCCCGACTCCAATCCTATGTTAAAATCCACCTCCACGACCGGGAGTACTCCTGGGAGGTCCTCGGGGAAGACGTCTGAAATTCATTCACCACTGGTACCGACGACACTGAAATTTCCGTACACCTCGCATCTACTATACAAGCTAAGACGCCCCAAGCTCCCCGATGTAATAACTTCCTGGCCTTAAGGGGAGTAATTACCTTAGGCCTACTTCCTGCTAACGTGCCTCTGAACTTGTAACTAGGTTGGTCAGGAGGAGTGAACACTACTTCCTTCCTGAAGCAGTCAATGCAAGCATGGTTCTGAGCTAACCAGTCCATGCCCAATATCACATCAAAGTCGGTCATGTCTAAAACTACTAGGTTTACTTCTAACTCATGATCTGTGATAGTCAAACTACCATCTTTGACTTTCATGGTGGCTAACAAGTTTATCCCCGCAGGAGTGGAAACAGACAAAGCATATCAGAATCGTTTCTAACTCTAACTCAGCTTGACTCACGAAGGATGCAGAAATAAAAGAATGAGTAGAGCCAGAATCAAATAATACATGAAAGAGTCTAGATTAAGAAAGCGGAAGCAATTTTGGATCTTGAACACTCTAAGTTGATCAATTTTGTAAAATAAAAACATGCTCAAAACTGGAAAAACAGAGGGATAGAAAACTCAACTTTGAAGATCAAATTCTCTTCACCCGGTTGATGGTTTTCAGCACGAACACTTCGTGGACAACCGTTAGAGTCTTCCCTACTACCCTCAGGCCTTAGAACGGATTGTGGGATCCTTGGTTGAGAGAATTTGGAAGAAAAGACCTCAAAGGTCACTAATTCGGGAATATTAAATTTTCTGTGGTAATTCTCACAAAACACCTCAAATCACCATTATATAAAGCTTCAAAAGCTTCAATGGAGTGACAACTCAAGGATGATGAGGATGCTTTGAGATGGAGGTGGCCAATTTTGGTGAATTTTGAAGATGAGTAAGATTGGGCAAGTTGGCAACTTGTTTTTCATGAAAATCCCTCATTTTACATTTAATTTTAATTCAAAAATCAATATTAAATTGATTTTTAATTAAAATTAATATAATTAATTAAATAATTCAAAATTAATTTAATTAATTAATTTTTAATTTAATTTAATATCAAATATTAAATTAAATAAATTGCCCGATCTCGATCGATTTTTTGAACATGAATCCTTATTCATGCTATAAACCGATCCCAATATTTAAATCATATTTAAATATATCCACCTCTTATTAATCATAGTTTAATTCATAATTAAGCTATGATTCGTTAAATATATCACATATAAATAACGCTTTCTCCCAAACTTGAATTTGAACAATTCAAATTCTTTTCTCTCAAAAGTTATAAGGCTAAGTCCGAGCTAGTAAGGAGGACCTAATGGACCTACTGGATCATGAGCTCCAACGATACGAGATTAACCTAGCCAAACTCTTTAGCCTAGCTAATCAACATTCGTTAACCACCGTGACACTCCACTAAAACCCAAAGTGGTGCACTCTCCTCATCAGTAGATATATTTATGTCCACTCGATATAACCATGATTAGTAAGTCGATCCTTCACAGTCATTCGTAATTACAAATTTGGTCAAAATTATCGCTTTACCCTCTGTAATTACCTCTTGTTCCTTAAGTTCCACTAATCCTCTAATGAACAATTGGTTTGTGGTCCACCCAAAGAAACCAAATCCTCTCGGGCCAATGAGAGGATGGGCCCATTGTTCAAGACCCGAGTCGACTTAAGGGAACAACCTTTCTACTAATCCCTAAAGCGGGTAGGAATGAATTTCATCTTGCCGAACTATGTTCCCAAACTATCTACCCGGTTTTATCCACGAAATGGCAGGGCTTATTGAGTCTGGCGGTCTCGAGCCACTCTCACCCATGCAAATCTAAGGATAATTCGAATAAACAGTCCATAGAACACTCGGGATTAAGATCGAGTTACCTAGGTCATCGGATGAATATAGTCGCTTAAGACAAGAACGCGAGTTATAAAGTCTAAATGACTATTGCGCGTCCATCTTTATGCAAACTCATTGCATAGGGCGCCCCCCACTCACATGTCTCCACATGAACGATTAAGATCACATCGCTTGTTCTTTACAAAGTGGGCGCGTCCATAGTGTCCCCGTGATAAGGTCCCCAACCCTATCCTTATACTATAGATCTGCTCAGCTATAACTCGAACTTGATCCACTTTTATGTCACACATAAAGTTCAAGTATTCATCCTATAGCCAAGGGTTCTTTATTGGATTAAGGTTACACAATACACAATAATTAATAACACCTTTACTGAATAAATTTCAATAACAACTTTATTGTGATATAGAATATACATTCAGTTTACAAAACCACGAGTTTTAGGACATAAAACCCAACAATACAAAGGCAAGGTGCCCAAGTAATGGGAGTGTACCTGTAACCACGGAGTCTGTGCCATTGGTGCTCTTACTAGTGCTCGCATAAGCTCTTCCTTGGTGTAACACGGGCTTGGCAGCAGCCCCACTATTGGTAACCTGAGGTTGGCTACCACTGGCTTTACTCGGACAACTATCAGCTCGGTGTCCTTCCTTTCCACATCTGAAACATACTCCGGTCCGGGCCAAACACTTACCCTAATGTTGTCTACCACAGTCTTTACATTGTGGCTTGTCTCCACTGTTAGTTCCTGTCCTGTTGAACTGTGGTTTCTGTCCCGAACCTGCACGAAAATTCCCTGGCCTATGCGGCGTACGTTGGGGGCGCTGCGAGCTTGAATTTGCCTGTTCCCATTTCCTCTTCTAATTTGACAGGGGTTGCCCCGGGTTAGCCACTACCTGGTGAACAGTCTGTGCTTGCACCCAAATCAACTCTGCCACTCTTACCGCGGAAGCATAATCTGGGGGTGCTAGTGCCTGTATGAAGCCTCGAATATTTTCATCCAGGCCCATAACGAAACGCTCTGTTTTTCTTAAGCTTCGTGTCTACTAACTCGGGGCAAAACGTGACAAACGGGTGAATTCCCTCTTATATACCTCAATCGCGCCTCTTGTTCGACCAAAGTCGTGTAAAATTCCGCTTGCTTCCTATAACGAGCTGCGGCAGGGTAAAATTTCTGCCAGAATGCTTCCTTAAATAAATTCAGTGTCGACTCTCGTGGCGACTATGGTCCCCTGAGCGGACTCCCACCATAAGTAAGCGTCGTCTCTCAACATGAAAGTTGCGCAAGACACTCTCTGGTCCTCCGGACAGTTCATCAGTCTGAAAATGGTCTCGATGGAGGACAACCATAACTTCAACCACAAGTGGGGGTCATTAGAAGACCCATCAAAAGATCTGGGATCATATTTCCTGAAATCCTTCAGATGTCGGGACTCTAGAGTTGCATCATTCTGAACCTGACTTGTTTGGGCCAACTGAGTGGCTACTGTAGCCCGCACTAGGGTCTGCATAGCCTCTACCATCATAGTCATGACACTAGAGTTTCCTTGATCCGCCATTGGAGCGACTGCAGGGGCATCCTCTTGGCGATCTGGTTGGTCCTGGGGGAGATCTGGCACGGGTGGAGTAATCTCTTCCTGTTCCAGTGGTAGTTCTGGTTGGGTGTTAACGTTTCCTCCTGCCCTCCGACCCCTACCACGTCCTCTACCTCGCCCTCGACCTCTAGGTGGCATTTTTTTGTCAGTACTACAACGCAGAGAATTTCTAACTTAGTCTCATCATTTTCTAACTGTAAAATAGGATCACCTTAAAAGTTTAAGTTCATTTATATTCACAATATATGATTACATCATAATCATTTGCTTAGTTCATAAATTACAAGGACGTACCTGGCGGTGACCGGAACGTGTTACTCAACCATGGGAACTACTCTGTGCTTACTGTGTAAGCAAGTCTACAGAACCCTAAACCTAGGGCTCTGATACCAACTGTAACGCCCCTACTTTTCTGTAACTACAATTCCTAGGGACACTACTACACATGCATGCATTATTAGGCCAAAAGCACATAAAAGAATATTTAAATCGCCAAAATACCAAAATATCTTTAGGGATCCCAAAGAAAGCGTCAAAACATTGAAAATAACATTTTAAACTTGGCCTACTTAAAGTTACGAAATAAAATTTAAACTTGAAATCATAAACGACAACATCAATATTAATGAAAATGCGAAAGCATGACTATCCTCGTGGTTTTGACAACGCGCCTCCGTCACTCGCCCGCACGCCTTGGCCTTACACAAAAACATTTTAAAATAAAAGGGTGAGTATTGTAAAACAATACCCGTGAAGTGACCTCGCTACTGAGGTTTGGGACATGCACACACATACAATCGTGATTTTTAAACTTGGTCAAAATGTTCATATGTGGGACCTAGGGCTTTCTCATCTCAATCGTGGATCAGTAATGCATGACTTCCTTTTAGTTTAAATGGCTAATTGGTCAACTTTGAGTCATTTCATTTTGAGTCCTCACAGCACCCTATAAGAATTTGAGTCCTCACAGACCCTATAAGTGTTTTGAGTCCTCACAGCACTCTGTATGGATTGAGTCCCTCACGCACCCTCTATAAGCTTGACCCATAGGGTCTCTAATGCACGTTTGACCATGCATACAATGAACTCAGGAGACCAATTTCCACATTTTATTTCAAATCATTTCATGACATACATAACATGCATGAGGTCCCATCATCTAACGTGACTATAATGCACATGTCATGAAACAAAGGATAATCGACATGCAAATCATAACTTTCCACAACATATTGGAGATAATACTTTTAAGCATGATCGATTTCAGTACTTTCAATAATAGAAAACTTTCGTATAAATTCATGAAATATTCTCACATAAAATACTGAAATACCCTCACATAAAATAATGAACTACTTTCGAAATATTCTCACATAAAATCATAGACTATTTTCGCATAAAATAAAGATATGCTCTCACATAAAATCATGAAACATTTTCACGTAAAATAACGGACTATTTTCGCATAAAATAATGAAATTCGCTTTCTTTGATCCCATTTAGAAAAATTCGGCACAAGGACCCTTACCTTAGTCTAAATTGTAAAATTCTGAGTTTCAAGAGAAATTTCTCTTCTTTTCTTCTATTTCCACAATTCTCTTTTCGAACCTATTCCACAAAACTCCTAGATTAAGATCTCAGTTGAAACAAGTCTTGAAACTGAGGCTTAAGGTTCTTCCAAAATTCTTATTTACCTTGACTTAGATTTTTGGATGGATCTTGCTTAATAATCTGTTCAATCCACGTCAAGACTCCAAGAATCCCTAAGAAGATCACGATCCGAATTCAAGTTAAATACTCAAACTAACCACGGTACCAAACTTAAAAGAACGGAGACTGCAATTGGCTTACCAACGAATGGAACGTTCTTAACCGAATTCGAGTTGAAGACCGAGAAGTACGACGTCGATGACAGCAACACCAAGTTTGCACTAAAACGGATGGCAACCGAGTCGAACTCTGCGCGTGCGTGTGGCGGCCGTCACGAACGGTCAGCTATGAAAATCTCGAAGAGAGAGAGAGATCGAGGCGGTGTCCGTGAAACTCGCACTGGGCGTCCCTTCGTCGGCGACTGGAGTTGCGCGACTGGCGGTGGTGAGATCTGCACGCAAGCGTCCGGCGACGGCGAGATCTACGAGCAATCGGCGCAGTGCAGATCTGATGGTCGGCGACGGTCGACGCAAGGTAGGGTGTGACGAGGACCGGCGCAAACGGCTCGCAGATCGGGTCGCGGCGTGCGGATCCGGCTTCGCGGTCGACGGCAAGCCCGTGCGATTCAGTGCTCCAGTGTCGTCGACTTCAAGGGTGTTCGCTGGTGAAGCTCGTGAGGCGTGCTGGACGTGCAACCTCTTGTTCCGGTCGGCGGGAGTTGCAGCAACGGGGGGTCGGCTAGGGCAAAGAGAAGAAGAAGAAGAACGCCTAGGGTTTCGTGATTTTTAAGATTAAATAATAAAATATAATAAGAAACCTAGGTCTTCTTCAAAACCCAACTAACCCTTGCCTTAAGCACTAATTACTAAAGTGCCATTGTCACCTCCTCTTCCTTTATTTATTTATATATGTATTTTTTTTTAACAGAAAACAAATCATTTTAAACCATATAAGATCCAAGGTTCAATCTTACCGAGCACGAAAAAAATTCACTAATCCGACCCGACATATAGGTTGTTAGAACGTTAAATAAAATAAGCAATTAGTACCTGCGGTTATGGTCGTCACAATCTCATACCTTATTATACAAATCTCATTTGCATAAATGTGGAATTATAAATTGAATCATATTCAATTTAATTTCTCTCAATTCAATTTCTCCAATTAGCACTAATTAATCAATTAGGCTATACTATAGTTTATTATGAATCTCATTCACATCAAACTATATATTATGTCATCTATATCTCATATAAATGACATTAATACCCAAATAATGAATTTGAACACTTCAAATTCACACCAAACTGTAAACCCTCAATTTGTCCAATTTCAGCCAACCGAGGTACCTAATGGACCTACACCTAACAAGCTCCAATGATCCGAGACTAACCTATCAAACTCTTTGACCCGGTTATTCAACATTCATTAGCTACGGTAACACTCCACTAAAGCCCGTAGTTGCACTCTCATCACTGTAGGACAATGTTGTGTCCATCGATATAACCAATACCCATGAGTCGACCCTTCACAGGTTGTTCGTAGACACTGCTGGGTCAAATTATCGTTTTACCCCTGTGTCTACCTCTTGATTCTTATGTCCAACTGTTCCTCTAATGAACAACTACGTTGCCTGGTCCAACCATAAACAACAAACCTCTCAGGCCAATGAGAGAGTGGGGCCCCGTTGTTCAAGCCCTTGAGACAACACTTAAGGGAACAACCCCTCTACTTTCCCTAAAGTCGGGAACGAGTAAATTCTTTCTTGCGTAGTCAAGTTCCCAACTCCCCACATGGTCATGTCTCTGAGAAGATAGGCATATTGGGTGAGCAACAGTGGCCACCCTCAGCCGTACTAGTCAAAGGACAGAGCCCCGCAGACAAGTGTCCGTAACACGCTCAGGAATAAGGTTGAGTCACTAATGGTCATCTACGAAATTATTAGCCCTATACTGTTAACGGTGTTACATAAGTAAGTCTAATAATTCACGGTCCGGTCTTGTACAATCTCATTGCACAGGATGCCCCCACTCGCATGTCAACCACATGAACGAGTCAGATCACCTCGTTTGTATCTAATACAAAGTAGGTCGCATCCACAGTGTATCTAGGATTAAGTCTCCAACCCTATCCATATACTGTAGACCGTTTGGGTCATTAAGTCGAACGTGATCCTCTTAGTGTGTCCACTACACACCGTTCAAGTTCTAGTGCTCTCATTAATACAATGACCCTGGAGCTTAGTTTATTGTATTAAGTTTATGAAATATGCGAGACACAAAGTTTAAATAAATAACTCTTATTTATTTACAACTTTAAAAAAATACAAACTACACGAGATGAGGACATACATCCCAACAAACTCCCACATGGACTAAGCTAGTGGAGTACATGATACATTTATCAAATGTACACTAAAGTAATACAAAAAAGTAATACAATAAACTAGGGTATTGAATACCCCTTTACAATACTCCCACTTGCCCTAGTCAGGAAGCACTCGAAGACCTAGACTCTCTAGGTAACCATCAAACACCTTAGCCGTGAGGGCTTTTGTAAAGGGATTAGCAACATTGTGCTCCGAAGCTATCTGCGTGACTGTCACGTCTCCACGGTGCATAATCTCCTGTATCAGGTGATACTTATGCTCTATTTGCTTGCCCCTTTTATGACTCTGAGGTTCTCTCGAGTTGGCTACTGCACCACTGTTGCCACAAAACAGCGTGATCGACAAGTTCATATTTGGAACAACTTCCAAATCCGTCATGAACTTCCTGAGCCAAACAACTTCCTTTGCAGCTTCACAAGCCGCAACATACTTGGCTTCCATCAGGTTATCAGCGATGCATACCTGCTTGATGCTTCGCCACACTACAGCTCCTCCATTCAGAATGAAGGCTGAGCCCGAAGTGGATTTTCTAGAATCCTTATCGGTCTGAAAGTCAGAGTCTGCGTATCCCGTAAGGATCAAATCCCCACTTCCATACACAAGGTTGTAGTTCCTCGTTCTCCTAAGATACTTGAGGATTGCCTTTACGGTTGTTGTTGCGTGATATTTATGATATTGCAATACCGCAGTGTACGGGTCAAGTTTTAGTATAGTGATTTATGAGTCCAAGTATCGTCCTCGGGAATGGGTTTCTAGATTAATTAATTACTAAGGTACTAATTCTCAATTTTAGCTAAAGAAACATACAAACAAACAAACAAACATGTGGAGACACGAATTGATAGATTTATGGGAAGTGATTTTACAAGTTAAAGACCTAACTAACACATGCATTGAACCAATGAGATGAAATTATAAACAAGAAGTAAAATACTCAAGAAAATCTCTCGATTCTTAGTGAGCCTCACACATGCAATAAACTTCATAGTTTCCATATGAACCTACGACATGCATGGCATTAAGTAACTTCTTTATGTGTTTCCCTAAGATTTCTAAGTCATTCTCATGCCAGAATTCTAAGGGTTTTGACAATTTTGTTTTAATTCAAGCTTTATCTCTCGAGTCCACTTAAATAACCAAATTAAGAAGTCAAGAACGAATTGTCAAAAATAAGAACAAAACATGCTTCAATACATTGTAATAAAGTCATAACAAGAAAATAAAATCCTAACTACAATGTTTAGCTACTCTAAATCACATGAAAATCAAACTGAACATGTAGAAAACGACTTAGAACGCTATTACAAATTGAAAGAAAAGGAAATTAAACTTAAGTGTCGATGTCGGTCCTTCGTCTCCGAGCTTCCGTCTTCGATCTCGAACCTCCACGAATGCTTTGCCTTCCAAAAACACCCTTTTCTCTCTTCTTACAAAGTGTATTTCGAAATTAGGGCAAAACTCTACCAAATTCGGCTCCCCTTTCTCAATTGCATAATGTTGTATTTATAGGCATGATTCGCATAGCGTTGCAACGCTAGGGACAGCGTTGCAACGCTGTGCCCTATACGCGAGGTAAATAAGGAAACAATCGATGGCGTTGCAACGCTTAGGGCAGCGTTGCAACGCCGCTACCCTAAGCGCGCGCCCCTTATCGATCTGGCATTGCGACGCTGCAAGGCAGCGTTGCAACACCCTTTGTGCGGCTTCTCACGCGTGCATTTCTATTGAGATAGCGTTGCGACGCTGCAAGACAGTGTTGCAACGCTATCGGCAGTGGTCTTCAATGCTTCCAAACAGCAAGCATGGCGTTGCAACGCTATGCGTGGCGTTGCAATGCCATCACCTCGGGTCATCATGCTTGGATTGATCCTTTCTCTTCCAATTGGTATTATTTTTAGCTCCAAATAGCCTCTTTTTGATCCCGAGTGATCCAAATTGTCTCTAATAGCTCTATTTAAGCTCTTAACCTGAAATTGAATGAATTAAACACATAAAAGCCGTGAAATTATCATAAAACTAGCAATAATTAAGCCTAAGGATAGCACATTTTGCGTGCTATCAGCTGTCCAGTGATCTAATCCTGGATTGGATTGATACCTACTGACAATCCCAACTGCATAACAGATGTCGGGACTAGTACACAAAATGGTATACATCACGCTCCCTACAGCTGAAGCATAGGGGATTCGTCTCATATCCTCAACCTCTTGAGGAGTCTTAGGACATTGATCCTTAGACAAGTGAACCTTATGCCTGAAAGGTAACAAGCCCTTCTTGGAGTTCTGCATCTTATATCTAGACAACATCTTGTCAATATAAGACGCCTGAGACATGGCTAACGTTCTATTCTTCTGTTCTAGACTATCTTGATACCTAGAACATATTGTGTCTCTCCCAAATCTTTCATTTGGAATTGCAAAGCCAACCATTCCTTAATGTCAGAAAGAAATCCTACCTCATTCCCAATGAGAAGGATATCATCCACATACAATATATGAAACGCGAAAGTACTGTTAACGATTTTCTTGTAGACACAAGGCTCGTAAACATTTTGATCAAAGCCATACGATTTGATCGCCTCATCCAACCTTATATTCCAAGACCTCGAGGCTTGTTTCAGTCCATAAATAAACCTTTGAAGCCGACAAACTTTTTGCTCTTGGCCTTGGGCAATAAACCCCTTGGGCTGGCCCATGTAGATGGTCTCGTCAAGGTTGCCATTCAGAAAGGCGGTCTTGACATCCATCTGCCATACCTCATAGTCATAATATGCGACTGTAAACCCGAGATCTTTCTTTGGAACCTCCTTATTATCAAACAACAAAAGAAAGGAAGAAATGAATGCTTAAAACTTGGTTTTTCCTTGTTTTACAAAGGAAAGAAATGAAGTGAAAGGCAAAAGGAAAACAAGGAAGGAAAGTTTAAACCATTTTGGTTTGGATTGCTTTTAAGACAAAAGAAGGAAAGGAAATGAAACAATGTTTAATATACTAAGTTTGCTTTGTTTTGTTAAGAAAAGAAAAGAAAAGAAAAGAAATGGAAGGAAGGGATAAAGGAAAGAAAAAGAAAAGGAAAAGAAAAAGAAAAAAAAAAGAAAGTGGGTGGTGGATCCCACCTTGGTTTTCTTTTTAGTTAAGCCATTCCATCGATTTCCTTCTCATTTTCAACAAGGAGCAGCAAGGGTTTCCATGAGAGAAGCTTAAAGGAAGAAGAAGAAGAGGGGGTTTCAGCTGGAAATTGAAGAAGAGAGGAGAGAACTCAAGCAAATTAGTATGACAGCAAGGTAATCACTCTGCCATGTTCTGCTATTTTGTTCATCTCGAGCTCCAAAGGAAGAGGTAAGATTTGAAATTTTGTTTCATGAAAGGTAACTCATATTGGAACACAATTCGTGAAGGATGCTCGAGCAAATTCGGACCCTAAGCTACTGATTTATGAAGAGGAAGTCAGAACACAGAATTTACTGTCAAATCCGAGAAGTCTCTGATGTTTTGGTTGTACTGACCTGTAGAATTGGAATCAGAAGCTCTATTAGGTATGGTTGGAAAGCTTATTGAATTTCCTACAACTTTCATGAAGAAATCGTGAATAGAAAATGACTGGAAGATGTTGTAAATAGCAGGTCAAGTTTCGGGTTGCAGCAGAAATTCGAATCTGGAATAGCAGAAGTTGGTTCCGGGGAAAGAAGCTTTCGAGGTATTTCTGAACCAATCTATTGGGAATCTCATTTTCATGTCTTCATAAGAGTTTTAGAGGGTTCAAAAAGGAAGAGTTTGGTATAAAGTACATTATTTTTGGATAAGTAATGAAGAAGTTATGGGTATCTGAATACAGGGCATAAAATCTGTTAAATGCTGGAATTTTTGAAAGTGTGTTTTCTTGTAAGTTTAAGGTTAAAAAGCATGAGCTCGAGGTTCTAATGGTTGAATTTGGTTTGTTTGACAGGCCAAGAGCAAATAAGTCGAGTGTACGGGTCAAGACTCTAGTTCTAACACTGTGAGTGACAAAACGAACCTTGAAAATGGTTTATAGGCTTGTATTATGCTTATGAAATGCAAGGTTTTGCTAAAATGAAAATGGTTTAGATGTTTATTGTTTTCTTGAACACTTGTTTATGAGCATTCATGATTTCTTAGAAATGTTTTAAAGTGTTCATGATGAGCCTAAAAGTCTTTATAAAGTTTATACATGAGCATATGTCCAATGGTTGCCAAAACTTATGAAAATGTGATGATTTCAAACAAGCATGTACTAGCAAGTATGTTTTAAAGATTTCGAGTTTATGAACAAGCTAAGTAAGCTTGAGTTTTATGAAAGAAAAAGATAAGTTGGCATGTTCAAATGTTTTCATGTGATATTCGAGATATTGAGCCCGAGGCTATGTAGTACCGTGTGCACACAGTCTTATTCTCGTTGTCGACGTTGAGTGTACTCCGTGATAAACGGTATTGCCGTGAGTCTTTGGGCGGGCCCCACTACGACAAAGACGATGGGAGTCTTTGGCGGGCCCCACTACATCGTAGAACAAAGTTAGATTATGACATGTTTTAAAAAGAGTTTATATCATTTACATGCCTTACGAGATTTTAACGATGTCTTGCTAGTTTTCATGAAAAGCTAGAATGATTACACGATTACTTTTAACGCTTGATTACGGATGCATATGCTCATAGATGGCGGTGATATGATTTACTGAATTAATAGCTTTCTTTTAAACTCAAGTCACTCACTTTGAGCTTCATAGCTCATTCTTCCGATGTTTTTTCCACTTTTCGTAGTAGATCGAGCTCCCGGTGCTGATAACTCGCCATAGTCTGCTGGAAGCTTCTCATGTTTGATATGTTGTACGTGGTTGGTGTGGTTTAGCAAGTCCATATGTCTGTAAATTATTTTAAGAGAACTATGTAGTTATAGTCGTATGTGCTTTAGAGGTTGTGGTTGCTTAATTAGTGGTTTGGATTGTTTGTGGTTTTGATGTTCATGCTCAACTTAGTTTCCAAGAGAGACTTGAGAAAGAGTTTCTCCTCATGTACGTCTTATAGATGTCCAGGTTCCACTGAGTTAAGTTTAAGTGTTCCATATGCGAACATAGTTTGTTTTCGTGTGAAGTAATGTCGGTAGGTATTGTTAAGAGGTAACAATGTCTGTTGGCTTCATGCCGTCTCCTAGGCTAAGTTAGCAAGTGGTTCGGGAGGGGGTGTGACAACTTGGTATCAGAGCAGTTAGCTCCATGGGAATGAGACAGAGCAAGTTAGCTCTAGAAGAAACTAAAAAGTAAATAGCAAGTTATTGAGTTAGTTCAATAGAACTAGCAGAGCATGGTCCAAGTAAGGACAAGAGTAAGTCCAGTCAGGACTAGAATGTGAACACAAGTCTAGAATTGTGCATTTGAGTTGAGTACTCATTACATGTCTAGTATGTTAATATGTTATAGAAGTCATGCCACCACGCAGCGCACGATCGCGAGCAAGATCGGGGCGGGACGCAGATCCTACCCAAGATCAATCCCGGTGGAGATCTAGTGCCCCGAGAGTTCGGATACGGGCGAATTAAGCGAAGATGCTAATTCCTCACGAGGAGGTAGGTAAGCCATAGGGAGCAGCAAGCTAAGTAATCCGGATAAGACGTATATAATAGATTATCTAAAAGAATTAGGAGCCACACGGTGTTTGAGGATTCCAAAGATCCAACCAAGTTGAGTTTTGGTGATTAAGTTTGATAAATGTTTTGATGTTATGAGTTGCTCGAGGAGCGAAATGTTAAGTTGGCCACATTCTTGCAAAGCAGAAGGTAGAAGAATGATGGAAATCGATGTTAGCCATTGTAGTGATGCACGTACTTCACACCGCAAACTTTCAGAGGTATACTTAAAAATAAATATTACCCTAGCACGTCTCGAGAGGGCAAAGAGGATGAATTCTTAGAACTAAAACAAGAGACACTTTCGGTGTGGTGAGTATGAGAGATGATATACCGAGAGTTTTCAGCGGTATGTTGATGTGATTGTGGCATCCGAGAGTGACAGTGTCGAAGATTTGGAAGAGGGTTACGACTGAGATATCGTACCCGATTCTGAGCATTGCTAAGTGGATTGACTTCTCTCATTTCGGTAGAGACCGCTCTACGTGTTGAGCGAGTATAGCAGAGAGAAGTCGATAGTGTGAAGCCTAGTTGTGAAGGCTTCGACAACAAGCGCGATTTCAGGGTCGTGAGCGGCGGAGGTTCACACTTGAGTAAATGTTTCCAAGTCAATATGACTTTAAGGAGCAAGCTAGTAGCCAAGTAGCCAGGCATCGAGGCAGATGATTGTGGGTAGTGCCTATCAGAGGCAGAGTTAAAAAGAACCTAATTAGTTTGTTTGATTAGCAGCAAGACTGCAAAGAGGGCAAGAGTCTATGCCAGTATAACAAGGAAAACTCCATGTGTGATTTGTTGTAAGAATCATCAAGATCATTGTCTTGTGAGTGTTGGTACATACTACCAGTGCTGACAACCAGGACATGTCAAGAGGGATTGTCCACAGCTATGGACAGCCGCACAGAGGGACTAGGGAGTTGAGTCCCAGCTAGTTGAAGCGGCCAAAGAGAGTTTCAGATGTCGCAAGAGAGGCACCCACCGGTGGTGTTAAACTAAAGAGAGTTTTAGGGAGGCCTAGGCAACACGGAAAGGTCTAGGTTATGACTCAGCAAGAAGCTGAGGATGCACCAGATATGATTATTGGCACAATTACTATTTGAAATGTACCTGCACCTGTTTTGATAGAACAAGGTGCTACACATTTCTTTGTTTTTAGTATGTTCTTGACTAAGTTGAATGGGAAGCTAGAACCTTTATGTAAAAAGTTAGTTATATACACTCTAGTTGGTGATGTGTTACTAGTCAATTCAGTGATGCAGAATTGTGAGGTCTTAGTAGAAGGTCTCAATATGTTAGTGGATCTTTTTCCACTAGACTTGCAGGTGTGAGATGCAATCTTAAAGATGGATTTACTATTTACTCATTATGCTTCTAGAGATTGCCATATAAAGGAAGTTGTTTTCAAGAAACCAGGATTAGCTTAAGTGGTTTTATAGGATGAAAGAAAGATTATCCCTACGAGTTTGTTTCCAGACATTCAAAGCTCGTGGTTATTGAGGAAAGCGTTGCACGACGTTTCTTGCACATGTAGTTGAGGTGCGGGAGAGAAAAGCTAAAACAAGAAAATGATCTTGTTGTGAATGAATTTTTGTTGTTTTCTAGCGCGATCTATCGTGATTGCCACCGATAGGGAAGTTGAGTTCACCATTGAACTGTTACCATGAATAACACCTATTTCGCAAGTCCGTGTATAGAATGGCTCCAAGTGAGATCGGGAGCTAAAAGATGCGATTACTTTGACTAGTTGATAAGGGATACGTCGGACCTAGTGTATCGCCTTGAAAGCTCCAGTGTTATCTGTGAAAAGAAAGATGGTACCCGTAGATTATGCATTGAGTATAGACAGTAAAACAAAGTCACGATACGTAATAAGTATCCTTTACCCTGAATAAATGACTTGTTTGACCAGTTAAGAGGTGCATCGATATTTTGTAAGATTAATTTAAGATCGAGGATATCATAAGTTAAAGGTCGAGAATCGACATTCCTAAGACATTATTCATAATGAGGTACGAGCATTACGAGTGTTTAGTAATGCCATTCGGTTTAACAATGCACTAGCAGTTTTCATGGACCCCATGGACAGGTTATTCCCCAGTATTTGGATAACTTTGTAATAGTAATTATTGATGATATACTAGCTTATTCGGTTGACAGGAAAGCCCACGAGGAACGCATGAGTATTATTCTGAAAACACTACGAGATAAATAATTGTACTCTAAATTCACCAAATGTGAGTTTTGGTTGAACCAGTAGTGTTTTTTGGGGCATGTTGCCTCAAAAATGGTGTTAGTGTGGATCCAAATAAAGTTAAAGTTGTAGTCAACCGGGAGAGACCAGGTTAGTGCGACGGCAGTAGTACGTAGTTCCTAAGCTTGGCGGTGATCACTGCAGAGCGATTTGTTGAGGATTTCTCACGATTAGCATTACCCTTAACAGCTTTGACAAAGAAAAATGTTAAGTTTGAATGGTCAGATAAGTATGAACAGAGTTTTAAGGAGCTGAAAAAGAGATTAGTTATAGCACCTATTCTGACACTTCCTATAACGGGAAAAGAGTATGTGGTTTCTTGTGATGCCTCGAGGAAAGATTTAGGGTGTGTCTTGATGCAAGAAGGAAAAGTAATAACTTATGCGTTAAGGCAATTGAAAAAAACACGAATGTAATTACCCTACCCATGATCTTGAGTTAGCGAAAGATTGTTCTAGCAATAAAGATCTAGAAACATTAACTTGTTTGGTGAAAGGTGTCATATTTTTACAGACCATAAGAGTCTCAAGTATATATTTGATCAAAGAAAGTTTATTATGAGGCATAGAAGATAGTTAGAACAGATAAAGATTACGGTTGTACCATAGAATACCATCCCGGTAAGGTGAATGTGGTAGCAGATGCATTGAGCGAGAAGTGAAGACTTCCTAGGGATACCTTGTGTGGTATTCGAGCAACATTTTTAAGTACTCTAAGGATTCTAAGGCGCTTGTAATCACAGAGAATTGAGGGTCTTTAGTTTAATTTCGAGATCGTGCCTTCACTCATAATAGAGATTGTGAGAAGACAATCGAGAGAATAGTAACTTGCAAAAGATGTTTAGAAAGTCCAAATAGGGCCAAGAAGCAAAATTTAAAATGAGATCGATTTTGAGCCATAGAGAAACAAGGAAGACTATGCGTTAGAGTGTTAGTGAGCTTAAGAATGCTATTCTAGAAGAAGCTCACAGCTCAATTACGCTATGCATCCAGAAGCACCAAGATGTGTAAAACCATGAATGAGACTTATTGGTGGCACGGGATGAAGCGGGAGATAGTTGATTATGTTGATAGATGTTTAATCTGGCCAACAAGTTAAACCGATTAGACGAAGCAAAAAGGACTCCTTAACCCATTGCTAGTGTCGAATGGAAATGGGAGCGTATTACTATGGTTTTCTGCTTTAGATTACCACGTACTTCAAATGGACACGATGTACTCACGCTAATAATCACTCACTAAGACTAACGCTATGCGTCGGCGAAATCATGAAACAATACGGAGTTGTGAAACAATACGAGTGTGCTGTGTCCATAGTTTCGAGATAGGGATCCGAGATTTACTTCTAAGTTTTGGCCTAGTTTAAAGAAGGCTATGGGGACAAAGTTGAGTTTTAGTACAACGCTCCATTCCCAGACATGATGGTCACTCGAGAGGGACCATCCAGACCCTAAAAGACATGTTGAAAGCATGTGTTCTTCAAGTTAAGGGAGTGGGATACACACCTATCGCTTATGGAACTTGCTTACAATAACAAATTTACTACCAATCGAGTATTGGCATGGCACCATTTGAGGCTCTAGATAAAAGATCATGTAGAAACGCTCGTATATTCAAATGAACTAGAAGAGCGGAAGCTAATTGGTCCCGAGTTGGTGCAAGTTATGACAAACAATACTAAGGTAATCAGAGAGAATCAAAGGTAGCACAAGACCGTCGTAAGAGTTATGAAGATAAGCGACGAAAAGACTTAGAATTCCAAGTTGGAGATCAAGTTTTCTTGAAGTCATCTCCATGGAGAGGTGTCCTTCGTTTTGGCAAAAAGAGTAAACTAAGTTCCCTAGATATATTGGTCCTTATCAAGTAACGGGACAAGTTGGGCCAACAGCCTCAGACTAGAATTGCCAGCAAAACTATCTTGAGTACATGATGTTTTTCATGTGTTCATGTTGAGAAGTATATTTCAGATCTGACACATGTGCTACAAGCACAACCCGTTGAGTGAAAAAAAGACATAAGTTACGCAGAGGATGCAGTTCAAATCCTCGACGAGAAAGAACAAGTTTTAAGAAACAAGACGATCCCACTCGTGAAGGTTCGTTGGAGACATCACGAGTGGAGAGAGGGAACCCGAGAGTTAGAAGACTAAATGAGGAGGAAGTATCCGCGATTTTCACCTAAGAACTACTAAATTTCGAGGACGAAATTTCATAAGGGGGAGGTAAGTTGTAAACCCGAGATCTTTCTTTGGAACCTCCTTATTATCAAACAACAAAAGAAAGGAAGAAATGAATGCTTAAAACTTGGTTTTTCCTTGTTTTACAAAGGAAAGAAATGAAGTGAAAGGCAAAAGGAAAACAAGGAAGGAAAGTTTAAACCATTTTGGTTTGGATTGCTTTTAAGACAAAAGAAGGAAAGGAAATGAAACAATGTTTAATATACTAAGTTTGCTTTGTTTTGTTAAGAAAAGAAAAGAAAAGAAAAGAAATGGAAGGAAGGGATAAAGGAAAGAAAAAGAAAAGGAAAAAGAAAAAGAGAAAAAGGGAAAAGGAAAGTGGGTGGTGGATCCCACCTTGGTTTTCTTTTTAAGTTAAGCCATTCCATCGATTTCCTTCTCATTTTCAACAAGGAGCAGCAAGGGTTTCCATGAGAGAAGCTTAAAGGAAGAAGAAGAAGAGGGTTTCAGCTGGAAATTGAAGAAGAGAGGGAGAGAACTCAAGCAAATTAGTATGACAGCAAGGTAATCACTCTGCCATGTTCTGCTATTTTGTTCATCTCGAGCTCCAAAGGAAGAGGTAAGATTTGAAATTTTGTTTCATGAAAGTTAACTCATATTGGAACACAATTCGTGAAGGATGCTCGAGCAAATTCGGACCCTAAGCTACTGATTTATGAAGAGGAAGTCAGAACACAGAATTTACTGTCAAATCCGAGAAGTCTCTGATGTTTTGGTTGTACTGACCTGTAGAATTGGAATCAGAAGCTCTATTAGGTATGGTTGGAAAGCTTATTGAATTTCCTACAACTTTCATGAAGAAATCGTGAATAGAAAATGACTGGAAGATGTTGTAAATAGCAGGTCAAGTTTCGGGTTGCAGCAGAAATTCGAATCTGGAATAGCAGAAGTTGGTTCCGGGGAAAGAAGCTTTCGAGGTATTTCTGAACCAATCTATTGGGAATCTCATTTTCATGTCTTCATAAGAGTTTTAGAGGGTTCAAAAAGGAAGAGTTTGGTATAAAGTACATTATTTTTGGATAAGTAATGAAGAAGTTATGGGTATCTGAATACAGGGCATAAAATCTGTTAAATGCTGGAATTTTTGAAAGTGTGTTTTCTTGTAAGTTTAAGGTTAAAAAGCATGAGCTCGAGGTTCTAATGGTTGAATTTGGTTTGTTTGACAGGCCAAGAGCAAATAAGTCGAGTGTACGGGTCAAGACTCTAGTTCTAACACTGTGAGTGACAAAACGAACCTTGAAAATGGTTTATAGGCTTGTATTATGCTTATGAAATGCAAGGTTTTGCTAAAATGAAAATGGTTTAGATGTTTATTGTTTTCTTGAACACTTGTTTATGAGCATTCATGATTTCTTAGAAATGTTTTAAAGTGTTCATGATGAGCCTAAAAGTCTTTATAAAGTTTATACATGAGCATATGTCCAATGGTTGCCAAAACTTATGAAAATGTGATGATTTCAAACAAGCATGTACTAGCAAGTATGTTTTAAAGATTTCCAGTTTTATGAACAAGCTAAGTAAGCTTGAGTTTTATGAAAGAAAAAGATAAGCTGGCATGTTCAAATGTTTTCATGTGATATTCTGAGATATTGAGCCCGAGGCTATGTAGTACCGTGTGCACACAGGTCTTATTCTGTTGTCGACGTTGAGTGTACTCCGTGACAACAGCACTGCCGTGTGAGTCTTTGGCGGGCCCCACTCGACAAAGACGATGGGAGTCTTTGGCGGGCCCCACTACATCGTAGAGTTAGTGTCTTGGGCGTGTAGATTATGACATGTTTTAAAAAGAGTTTATATCATTTACATGCCTTACGAGATTTTAACGGTGTCTTGCTAGTTTTCATGAAAAGCTAGAATGATTACACGATTACTTTTAACGCTTGATTACAGATGCATATGCTCATAGATGGCCAGGTGATATGATTTACGAATTAATAGCTTTCTTTTAAACTCAAGTCACTCACTGAGCTTCATAGCTCATTCTTCCAGTGTTTTTTTCCACTTTTCAGGTAGAGATCGAGCTCCCGGTGCCTGATAACCTGCCATAGTCTGCTGGAAGCTTCTCATGTTTGATATGTTGTACGTGGTTGGTGTGGTTTAGCAAGTCCATATGTCTGTAAATTATTTTAAGAGAACTATGTAGTTATAGTCGTATGTGCTTTAGAGGTTGTGGTTGCTTAATTAGTGGTTTGGATTGTTTGTGGTTTTGATGTTCATGCTCAACTTAGTTTCCAAGAGAGACTTGAGAAAGAGTTTCTCCTCATGTACGCCTTATAGATGTCCAGTTCACTGAGTTAAGTTTAAGTGTTCCATATGCGAACATAGTTTGTTTTCAGGTGAAGTAGTGTCAGCAGGTATTGTTAAGAGGTAACAATGTCTGTTGGCTTCATGCCGTCTCCCGGGCTAAGTTAGCAAGTGGTTCGGGAGGGGGGTGTGACAACTTGGTATCGAGCGCGATTAGCTCCATGGGAATGAGACAGAGCAAGTTAGCTCTAGAAGAAACTAAAAAGTAAATAGCAAGTTATTGAGTTAGTTCAATAGAACTAGCAGAGCATGGTCCAAGTAAGGACAAGAGTAAGTCCAGTCAGGACTAGAATGTGAACACAAGTCTAGAATTGTGCATTTGAGTTGAGTACTCATTACATGTCTAGTATGTTAATATGTTAGCGAAGTCATGCCACCACGCACTAGCAGCATCGCAAGATCGATCGGGACGCAGGATCCTACCCAAGATCAATCCCGGTGGAGATCTAGTGCCCGAGAGTTCGGATGGGGGCGAATTAAGCAAAGATGCTAATTCCTCACGAGAGGTAGGTAAGCCATAGGGAGCAAAGCTAAGTAATCCAGATAAGACGTATATAATAGATTATCTAAAAGAATTAGGAGCCACAGTGTTTGAGGATTCCAAAGATCCAGCTGAAGCTGAGGTTTGGCTGATTAAGTTTGATAAATGTTTTGATGTTATGAGTTGCTCTGAGGAGCGAAATGTTAAGTTGGCCACATTCTTGCTGCTAAAGAAGGTAGAAGAATGATGGAAATCGATGTTAGCTTGATTGTAGTGATGCACGTACTTCACACCGCAAACTTTCAGAGGTATACTTAAAAATAAATATTACCCTAGCACGCATCGAGAGGCAAAGAGGATGAATTCTTAGAACTAAAACAAGAGACACTTTCGGTGGGTGAGTATGAGAGATGATATACCGAAGTTTTCGCGGTATGTTGATGTGATTGTGGCATCCGAGAGTGACAGTGTCGAAGATTTGGAAGAGGGTTACGACACGAGATACGTACCCGATTCTGAGCATTGCTAAGTGGATTGACTTCTCTCACCAGAGAGACCGCTCTCACGTGTTGAGCGAGAGTATAGCAGAGGAGAAGTCGATGAGTGAAGCCTAGTTGTGAAGGCTTCGACATCAAGCGCTTTCAAGGTCGTGAGCGCAATGAGGTTCACACTTGGAGTAAATGTTTCCAAGTCAATATGACTTTAAGGAGCAAGCTAGTAGCCAAGTAGCCAGGCATCGAGGCAGATGATTGTGGGTAGTGCCTATCAGAGGCAGAGTTAAAAAGAACCTAATTAGTTTGTTTGATTAGCGGCAAGATCGCAAAGAGGGCAAGAGTTTATGCCCGAAGATAACAAGGAAAACTCCATGTGTGATTTGTTGTAAGAATCATCAAGATCATTGTCTTGTGAGTGTTGGTACATGCTACCAATGCTGACAACCAGGACATGTCAAGAGGGATTGTCCACAGCTATGGACAGCCGCACTGAGGGACTAGGGAGTTGAGTCCCAGTTAGTTGAGCAGCCGAGAGTTTCAGTAGCTGCAAGAGAGGGCACCGATGGTGTTAAACTAAAGAGAGTTTTAGGGAGGCCTAGGCAACACGGAAAGGTCTAGGTTATGACTCAGCAAGAAGCTGAGGATGCACCAGATATGATTATTGGCACAATTACTATTTGAAATGTACCTGCACCTGTTTTGATAGAACAAGGTGCTACACATTTCTTTGTTTTTAGTATGTTCTTGACTAAGTTGAATGGGAAGCTAGAACCTTTATGTAAAAAGTTAGTTATATACACTCTAGTTGGTGATGTGTTACTAGTCAATTCAATGATGCGTAATGTGAGGTCTTAGTAGAAGGTCTCAATATGTTAGTGGATCTTTTTCCACTAGACTTGCAGGTGTGAGATGCAATCTTAAAGATGGATTTACTATTTACTCATTATGCTTCTAGAGATTGCCATATAAAGGAAGTTGTTTTCAAGAAACCAGGATTAGCTTAAGTGGTTTTATAGGATGAAAGAAAGACTATCCATACGAGTTTGTTTCCAGCATTCAAAGCTCAGAAGTTATTGAGGAAACGTTGCACGACGTTTCTTGCACATGTAGTTGAGGTGCAGGAAGAAAAGCTAAAACAAGAAAATGATCTTGTTGTGAATGAATTTTCTTGTTGCTTTCTAGCAGATCTATCAGGATTGCCACCTGATAGGGAAGTTGAGTTCACCATTGAACTGTTACCATGAATAACACCTATTTATTAAGTCTCGTGTATAGAATGGCTCCAAGTGAGATCAGGGAGCTAAAGATGCAGTTACTTTGACTAGTTGATAAGGGATACGTCAGACCTAGTGTATCGCCTTGGAAAGCTCCAGTGTTATCTGTGAAAAAGAAAGATGGTACCCGTAGATTATGCATTGAGTATAGACAGTTAAACAAAGTCACGATACGTAATAAGTATCCTTTACCCTGAATAAATGACTTGTTTGACCAGTTAAGAGGTGCATCGATATTTTGTAAGATTAATTTAAGATCGGGATATCATAAGTTAAAGGTCGAGAATCGCATTCCTAAGACATTATTCATAATGAGGTACGAGCATTACGAGTGTTTAGTAATGCCATTCGGTTTAACAATGCACTAGCGATTTTCATGGACCCCATGGACAAAGTTATTCCACCATATTTGGATAACTTTGTAATAGTAATTATTGATGATATACTAGCTTATTCGGTTGTTGACAGAAAGCCCACGAGGAACACATGAGTATTATTCTCGCAAACACTACGAGATAAACAATTTGTACGCTAAATTCACCAAATGTGAGTTTTGGTTGAACCAGTAGTGTTTTTGGGGCATGTTGCCTCAAAGAAATGGTGTTAGTGTGGATCCAAATAAAGTTAAAGTTGTAGTCAATCGGGAGAGACCAGATTAGTGCGACGGGCAAGTGCGTAGTTCCTAAGCTTTGGCGGGACACTACGAGATGATTTGTTGAGGATTTCTCACGAATAGCATTACCCTTAACAGCTTTTGACAAAGAAAAATGTTAAGTTTGAATGGTCGATAAGTATGAAACAGAGTTTTAAGGAGTGAAAAGAGAGATTAGTTATAACACCTATTTTGACACTTCCTATAACGGAAAAGAGTATGTGGTTTCTTGTGATGCCCCAAGGAAAGATTTAGGGTGTGTCTTGATGCAAGAAGGAAAAGTAATAACTTATGCGTTAAGGCAATTGAAAAAAAACACGAATGTAATTACCTCTACCCATGATCTTGAGTTAGCGGCAATTTGTTCTAGCAATAAAGATCTGAAACATTAACTGTTTGGTGAAAGGTGTCATATTTACACAGGACCATAAGAGTCTCAAGTATATATTTGATCAAAGAAAGTTTATTATGAGGCATAGAAGATAGTTAGAATGTAGATTAAAGATTACGGTTGTACCATAGAAAACCATCCCGTAAGGTGAATGTGGTAGCAGATGCATTGAAAGCGGGAAGTGAAGACTTCCTAGGGATACCTTGTGTGGTATTCGAGCAACATTTTTAAGTACTCTAAGGGATTCTAAGGCAGTTGTAACTGCAGAGAATTCAGAGGGTCTTTTAGTTTAATTTCAGATCGTGCCTTCACTCATAATAGAGATTGTGAGAAGACAATCGAGAGAATAGTAACTTGCAAAAGATGTTTAGAAAGTCCAAATAGGGCCAAGAAGCAAAATTTAAAATGAGATCGAGGCGGAGCCATAGAGAAACAAGGAAGACTATGCGTTAGAGTGTTAGTGAGCTTAAGAATGCTATTCTAGAAGAAGCTCACGAGTCAACTACGCTATGCATCCAGAAAGCACCAAGATGTGTAAAACCATGAATGAGACTTATTGGTGGCCTGGGATGAAGCGGGAGATAGTTGATTATGTTGATAGATGTTTAATCTGTCAACAAGTTAAACCAGTTAGACAGAAGCAAAAGGACTCCTTAACCCATTGCTAGTGTCGAATGGAAATGGGAGCGTATTACTATGGTTTTCTGCTTTAGATTACCACGTACTTCAAATGGACACGATGTACTTGGGTACGCTGGATAACTCACTAAGACAACACGCTAAGCTATGTCTACGCTCTTAATCGCGCTAAGCTATGCGTCGAAAAACAATACTGAGTGCCTATGTCCATAGTTTGAGATAGGGATCCGAGATTTACTTCTAAGTTTTGGCCTAGTTTAAAGAAGGCTATGGGGACAAAGTTGAGTTTTAGTACAAAGTACTCCATTCCCAGACATGATGGTGGTCACGAGAGAGACCATCCAGACCTAAAAAGACATGTTGAAAGCATGTGTTCTTCAAGTTAAGGGGAGTGGGATACACACCTATCGCTTATGGAACTTGCTTACAATAACAGCTACCAGTCGAGTATTGGCATGGCACCATTTGAGGCTCTGGATAAAAGACCGTGTAGAACGCTGGTATATTCAAATGAACTAGAAGAGCGGAAGCTAATTGGTCCTGAGTTGGTGCAAGTTATGACAAACAATACTAAGGTAATCAGAGAGAATCTGAAGGTAGCACAAGACCGTCAGAAGAGTTATGAAGATAAGCGACGAAAGGACTTAGAATTCCAGGTTGGAGATCAAGTTTTCTTGAAGTCATCTCCATGGAGAGGTGTCCTTCGTTTTGGCAAAAAGAGTAAACTAAGCCCTAGATATATTGGTCCTTATCAAGTAACGGACAAGTTGGGCCAATGACCTCTGAACTAGAATTGCCAGCAAGAAACTATCTTGAGTACATGATGTTTTTCATGTGTTCATGTTGAGAAATATATTTCAGATCCGACACATGTGCTACAAGCACACAACCCGTTGAGTCAAAAAAGACATAAGTTACGCAGAGGATGCAGTTCAAATCCTCGACAGAAAAGAACAAGTTTTAAGAAACAAGACGATCCCACTCGTGAAGGTTCGTTGGAGACATCACGGAGTGGAGAAGGGAACCTGAGAGTTAGAAGACTAAATGAGGAGGAAGTATCCGACGATTTTCACCTAAGAACTACTAAATTTCGAGGACGAAATTTCATAAGGGGGAGGTAAGTTGTAAACCCGAGATCTTTCTTTGGAACCTCCTTATTATCAAACAACAAAAGAAAGGAAGAAATGAATGCTTAAAACTTGGTTTTTCCTTGTTTTACAAAGGAAAGAAATGAAGTGAAAGGCAAAAGGAAAACAAGGAAGGAAAGTTTAAACCATTTTGGTTTGGATTGCTTTTAAGACAAAAGAAGGAAAGGAAATGAAACAATGTTTAATATACTAAGTTTGCTTTGTTTTGTTAAGAAAAAAAGAAAAGAAAAGAAAAGAAATGGAAGGAAGGGATAAAGGAAAGAAAAAGAAAAGGAAAAGAAAAAGAGAAAAAGGAAAAGGAAAGTGGGTGGTGGATCCCACCTTGGTTTTCTTTTAAGTTAAGCCATTCCATCGATTTCCTTCTCATTTTCAACAAGGAGCAGCAAGGGTTTCCATGAGAGAAGCTTAAAGGAAGAAGAAGAAGAGAGGTTTCAGCTGGAAATTGAAGAAGAGAGGGAGAGAACTCAAGCAAATTAGTATGACAGCAAGGTAATCACTCTGCCATGTTCTGCTATTTTGTTCATCTCGAGCTCCAAAGGAAGAGGTAAGATTTGAAATTTTGTTTCATGAAAGTTAACTCATATTGGAACACAATTCGTGAAGGATGCTCGAGCAAATTCGGACCCTAAGCTACTGATTTATGAAGAGGAAGTCAGAACACAGAATTTACTGTCAAATCCGAGAAGTCTCTGATGTTTTGGTTGTACTGACCTGTAGAATTGGAATCAGAAGCTCTATTAGGTATGGTTGGAAAGCTTATTGAATTTCCTACAACTTTCATGAAGAAATCGTGAATAGAAAATGACTGGAAGATGTTGTAAATAGCAGGTCAAGTTTCGGGTTGCAGCAGAAATTCAGAATCTGGAATAGCAGAAGTTGGTTCCGGGGAAAGAAGCTTTCGAGGTATTTCTGAACCAATCTATTGGGAATCTCATTTTCATGTCTTCATAAGAGTTTTAGAGGGTTCAAAAGGAAGAGTTTGGTATAAAGTACATTATTTTTGGATAAGTAATGAAGAAGTTATGGGTATCTGAATACAGGGCATAAAATCTGTTAAATGCTGGAATTTTTGAAAGTGTGTTTTCTTGTAAGTTTAAGGTTAAAAAGCATGAGCTCGAGGTTCTAATGGTTGAATTTGGTTTGTTTGACAGGCCAAGAGCAAATAAGTCGAGTGTACGGGTCAAGACTCTAGTTCTAACACTGTGAGTGACAAAACGAACCTTGAAAATGGTTTATAGGCTTGTATTATGCTTATGAAATACAAGGTTTTGCTAAAATGAAAATGGTTTAGATGTTTATTGTTTTCTTGAACACTTGTTTATGAGCATTCATGATTTCTTAGAAATGTTTTAAAGTGTTCATGATGAGCCTAAAAGTCTTTATAAAGTTTATACATGAGCATATGTCCAATGGTTGCCAAAACTTATGAAAATGTGATGATTTCAAACAAGCATGTACTAGCAAGTATGTTTTAAAGATTTCCAGTTTTATGAACAAGCTAAGTAAGCTTGAGTTTTATGAAAGAAAAAGATAAGCTGGCATGTTCAAATGTTTTCATGTGATATTCTGAGATATTGAGCCCGAGGCTATGTAGTACCGTGTGCACACAGGTCTTATTCTGTTGTCGACGTTGAGTGTACTCCGTGACAACAACGTATTGCCGTAAATGAGTCTTTGGCGGGCCCCACTACGACAAAGACGATGGGAGTGCTGGGCGGGCCCCACTACATCGTAGAACAAAGTAGATTATGACATGTTTTAAAAAGAGTTTATATCATTTACATGCCTTACGAGATTTTAACGGTGTCTTGCTAGTTTTCATGAAAAGCTAGAATGATTACACGATTACTTTTAACGCTTGATTACAGATGCATATGCTCATAGATGGCGGTGATATGATTTACGAATTAATAGCTTTCTTTTAAACTCAAGTCACTCACTCGAGCTTCATAGCTCATTCTTCCGATTTTTTTCCACTTTTCGGTAGAGATCGAGCTCCCGTGCACTCGATAACTTTGCCATAATCTGTGGAAGCTTCTCATGTTTGATATGTTGTACGTGGTTGGTGTGGTTTAGCAAGTCCATATGTCTGTAAATTATTTTAAGAGAACTATGTAGTTATAGTCGTATGTGCTTTAGAGGTTGTGGTTGCTTAATTAGTGGTTTGGATTGTTTGTGGTTTTGATGTTCATGCTCAACTTAGTTTCCAAGAGAGACCAGGAAGAGTTTCTCCTCATGTACGTCTTATAGATGTCCAGTTTCCGCTGAGTTAAGTTTAAGTGTTCCATATGCGAACATAGTTTGTTTTCAGGTGAAGTAGTGTCAGCAGGTATTGTTAAGAGGTAACAATGTCTGTTGGCTTCATGCCGTCTCCCGGGCTAAGTTAGCAAGTGGTTCGGGAGGGGGTGTGACAGCGACAATGGCCATAAGGATTCTAATCGACTTTACAATGGCAACAGGTGATAAGGTTTCCTCATAGTCAACCCCTTCCACCTGGGTAAAACCCTTTGCCACTAGTCGAGCTTTGAAGGTCTGCACCTTCCAATCTACGCCACGTGTACGCTTGTAGATCCACTTGCAACCAATAGGTTTAACCCCATCCGATTGGTCCACAAGCTCCCAGACGGAATTGAAGTACATTGACTCCATTTCCTAGTCCATAGCTTTAATCCATTCGTCTTTGTTAACGTCAGCCATTGCCTGATCATAGGTCAATGGATCCTCATAGTTATCATCAGGAGTGACGACTTGGGTTTCAGCTAAACCCATGTAACGTTCAGGCTGTCTCACAACCCTCCCACTACGTCGAGGCGTTCCCAACTCTTGGGAACGGACTTGACTAAACGAGCTAGGATCAACAACACTTGTTGATGTACTAGCACCATCAACAACTCTTGCTGATGAACTGCCCATCTCATTCAACACAATCTTACTCCTTGGTAAGTGATACCTGATGTGGTATTCCTTAAGGAATGTGACGTTTGTCGACACAAGCACCCTATTATCCTTATGATCGTAAAAGAAACCACCTCTAGTCTCTTTTGGGTAACCTACAAAGAGGCACAACTTTGAACGGGGTTCCAACTTCTTTGGATTTGACACCAACACATGGGTCGACCATCCCCAAATTCTGAAATAACGTAAACTTGTTTTACGACCATGCCAGAGTTCGAAAGGTGTTTCACAAACACTTTTCAACGGAACTGTGTTCAAAATGTATACCGCAGTCTCCACTGCGTAACCCCAAAAGGAATCAGGGAGATGAGCATAGCTCATCATCGACCGAACCATGTCCAACAAGGTTCTGTTTCTCCTCTCCGATACACCATTTCGCTGTGGCATACTGGGTGCTGAGAGTTGGGACGTAATTCCATGTTCTATTTTATAGTCCTGGAATTCAGTATCCATATACTCTCCACCTCGATCCGATTGAAGTGTTTTAATCGTTTTACCTAACAGGTTTTCAACCTCAGTCTTGAAATCCTTGAACTTTTCAAGAGTTTCAGACTTCCTATGCATTAGGTAAATGTATCCATACCTCGAATAGTCATCTATGAAAGATACGAAGTATTCGTAACCTCCTCGTGTTTTAACATTCATCGGACCAGAAAGGTCAGAATGTGTAAGCTCAAGGGGCTCCTTGGCTCTATATCCTTTTCCACTAAAAGGATGTTTGGTCATTTTGCCTTCAAGGCATGACTCACACACTGGTAAAGAGTTTTCTTCCAACCCGCTTAGAAGTCCACTCTTCACCTGTCTCTCAATCCTATTGAGATTAATGTGGCCTAACCGTAGATGCCAAAGATCGGCACTTTCTTTTGGAGAAACTTTTAATCTCTTAGTTCGAGTTTCTGTTGTCTTAAACAATTCGGTATTCAAAACACTTTTGACCGAATTAGGGTTCAAAACATATAAATTGCTCTCAAGCAAAGCAGAGCAAATCAAATTTCCATTTCGAGAAATAAACGCTTTATCACTCTTGAAAGAAACGAAAATATTTTGTTCTAATAGGCAGGATATAGAAACTAGGTTTCTCGTAACCCAGGAACTATGTACATATTATCAAATAATAAGTACTTCCCGCCAAAAAACAGTTTCACCGTGCCTATTGCTGCAGCTGAGACAACTTCTCTGGATCCAACCCTGAGTGTTATCTCACCCTCTTGCAGCGGCTGCCAGGAACTTAATCCTTGTAAAGAAGAGCAAACGTGATTAGTGGCGCCTAAATCCAGTATCCAGACGGAGTCATTACTCTCCACTAAACAAGTTTCTGTAACAAGTAAATCCCATTTACCTGTCATCTTATTTTCATCAAGGAACTTGGGACAACTCCTTTTCAGGTGTCCGTTTCCGTTGCAGTAAAAATACTTTCTAGAAAATTCCTTGATTTCTTTGTCTTTTAGGGTTGTAGCGCGGTCAACACTATCCTCTTTCAACTTCTCATTTTTCCCTTTAGGGCCTGAAGAGCCTACAAACTTTATCCCAGAGGTCGAACCTCTGTGAAAAGGTCTTAAGGCAACACTTGCCTCAGCTTCCTGTCCCCTGGTTTGCACCAAGGACTAAAAGGTTTGTAGATCATTGAATAGGATTGTTGGACCGAGCACCTGAGGACCCTCCTCAGTGAGCGCGAACTCTTGGTCGTCATTTACAAAAATCGTGTCTATATTGTTTTTCCACGAAATACTATCGCCGACTAACTTAACAGAAGCTAAAGGAGCGTTAAAAGCGTTTGACATTATGTTGCTGAAAAATGAAAAACTTTGTATTAGTCTCGCAAAAACTTTTGAAAATCCAATCAGGTTTTAGCAAATTTTTATCCTATGATCCCTAGGTCATCTAAAAAATGCAATGATATCCTAAAGGCTTAGAATGACCGCCACCGTAGGGTAGACAAACCAACTTCTCCTCTAGGACGAGACTTTCTCGACCAGATCCTAATACCAGAATAACTCTTATTCCATTTGGCATCCAGTTACCATTTTTCGGTCTGAATCCATTAACTCTTAATGAATCCTGTGAGTGTCACCCTCAATCTTTAAATTTCCATGTATCCGTTCAAATAATAGTCGTCGTAGAGAGGACTAAGAAGAAAAACCAACAAGGAAATCGTATCCCTTTCGGTAATTCACGGTGTTCCGACTCCCATGATCAAGGCCCTCCGTAGGGATTGTCTGGTCCAAGTCAAACTAGAAGGCGGATCATAGGCATCTCACGGTGTGAATCGAAAGAAGAGACAGTGGGTCCCGTTTTCACAGGTCCCGCTGCCACTCACTATAAGTACTCTCTCCATTCACGTTGATATTGACCCATACAAATGCCACCCGTAGGGGGACACTCCCATTTGCGCCACAAGGCCGAGCATGGATCTCACGGTGTGAATTTGGAAAATTAAATGTATCTCATACATTTTATTTCCTCCCACTCAGCATTTTAAAATAATCGGGATTGACCTAGATAAACCGGCTAAAATTTACCTAAGTCTACCAATATAACTCTTATATTGGATTAGCCTAAGTCTATAATCACATTATTAACTTAGGTCTATGTGAGTAAATTAATTAACTCTTAATTAACAACACTCACGAGAATATAACCTAAGAATCTCTGGACCGAATTCAATCCCAGGTCGGTTTTCAGGTAGGGGTGTTCCGCAAGCGTCAACTTCAATACCCCAGCCTTAGACAAAACCTTCCTTAGACAGAGTTACTTATCAGTCTCCATTCGAAGGTCATATTTGATTTCCTAATTCTAATCTTATTAGAACTAGAAAACCTAAGTCTAATTATTCAAGTTCTAAACATTTTAAAACTAATAATTAACTTAGGTTACATGCATTTCTATGTTATAGTGCTTGATCATTCATCACATGAATAATACTATACTATAACAAATATCATCACATGAATTAAATGCATGAGCATGCTTTTAATCTAAGAAATATAACACTTATATTAAATAAATTAAATCATGCAAACATTATATTATAACTCTTATAATATAATCCTATCATGCATACTATATATTATAACACTTATAATATAAATATGATGCATGAAATGTTTAACCTACGGTGAGATTTTAAACCTATATGGCATACTCTATGCACATAGAAATAATTAAATCATACATCTCATGCATAAAATAATTAAATAGCATTATTGGACCGATTTTGGCACCCTAGGGACATAAAATTAAATTAATTAACATTAATATAATAATTATATTAATATTAATTAAAATAATTAAATAAATACATTTAATAAAAATACATTTGACAAGGAAAATAATTAAAAACTAAAACGTGCTTCAGCTGGGACTCGAACTGCCGCACGTTTGTCCTAATAACCACTTCCCACGCGACGATCTCGCACGCTCGCTCACTGAATCGCCCACTACGCGACAGCCGCTGTAACGCCGCTTCGGCAGCGTTGCATTGTGCATTCTCAACGCTCGAGCGTTGCATTGTGCATTCTCAACGCTCGAGCGTTGCAACGCTGTGGCTGCAGCGCGCCTCCTTCAGCATGGACAGCGTTGAGACGCCGATGAACAACGTCTCAACGCTGTCGACATAACAACAAACATTTTGCTCATTTTTCGTCGAATTTCACGTGTTTCCGCTCCGATTTCTTCATGGCATCTCATGCCACGAATGACACGGACTTACAGACAAAATTTACATAAAAAAATGCCCAAAACACTGGGACCTTACATTGATCTCATCAACTTTAAATGTAAATCTATTCTAGTGCCAAAAACCGTAAACATCCAAAACGCAAACCACAATTTCATCTCATGAATTTGAAGCAACCCACCTAATTTTAAGAATTCACAGAATACACAACGAAGAGCAAGGATTGGCTCTGATACCAATTGAAGGGATTTGGAATTCTCGCAGCGGAAGACATAGTGAAATGTCGTTGATCCATTGTGTAATTCTATCTTAAAATTGAACCTATCTCATAGATCCTAGGCTAAACATGCATAAAAGAAGAGGAAAAAACAGTAAGGAATCTCGGTACTTACTTGTTGAAGAACACTTCTTCAATGCTTTCCTCCTCCGGTCACGATCTCTCTCGAACGAACGATCTCCTCGAACACGAACCTCGATCCGAACAGTGAGACACCTCCACAGGGTCTTCTTGGTTGTTCTCGGGAGGTTGAGGGAGAGGGTGTGGGAGTCCCTTTGGATTTTGGGTGAGGAGAAATCTTAGAGAAAATGAGAGAGTTCTTGAGTGAGAATGCTTTGCTCTCTTTGGATGGAAATCCAAAAAATGGCAAGAGCTTCATCAAAGGCTTCTTGCAAAGCTTTCAAATACTATTGTGTGATGGAGTTAAAATCTCCACCAAATCACAATTTTACCACAACCATATGATATGAAAATTATATTTGCATATCATATAATATAAGGTATCTCATACCTTATTATACAAATCTCATTTGCATAAATGTGGAATTATAAATTGAATCGCATTCAATTTAATTTCTCTCAATTCAATTTCTCAAATTAGCACTAATTAATCAATTAAGTTATACTATAGTTTATTATGAATCTTATTCACATCAAACTATATATTATGTCATCTATATCTCATATAAATGACATAAATACCCAAATAATGAATTTGAACACTTCAAATTCACACCAAATCAGTAACCCTCAATTTGTCCAATTTGAGCCAACCGAGGACCTAATAGACCTACACCAATCGAGCTCCAATGATCCGAGACTAACTCACAACCTCTTTGACCCTGTTATTCAACATTCATTAGCTACGGTAACACTCCACTAAAGCCCGTAGCTGCACTCTCATCACTGTAGGACAAGTTGTGTCCATCGATATAACCAATACCCATGAGTCGACCCTTCACAGGTTGTTCGTAGAAACTGCTGGGTCAAATTACCGTTTTACCCCTGTGTCTACCTCTTGATCCTTAAGCCCCACTGCTCCTCTAATGAACAACTACGTTGCATGGTCCAACCATAAACAACAACCTTTTCAGGCCAATGAGAGAGTGGGGCCCCGTTGTTCAAGCCCTGGAGACAGCATTTAAGGGAACAACCCCTTTACTTTCCCTAAAGTCGGGATCGAGTGAATTCGTTCTTGTGTAGTCAAGTTCCCAGCTCCCCACATGGTCCTGTCCCTGAGAAGATAGGCATATTGGGTGAGCAACAGTAGCCACCCTCACTGCATTTAGTCAAAGGACGAGCCCGCAGATGTGAGTCCGTAAACACGCTCGGATTTAAGGTCGAGTCACTAATGGTCATCTACGAAATAATTAGCCCAATACTGTTAACGGTATTACATCAGTAAGTCTAATAATTCACGGTCCGGTCTTGTACAATCTCATTGCACAGGATGCCCTCACTTGCATGTCAACCACATGAACGAGTCAGATCACCTCGTTTGTATCTAATTCAAAGCGGGCCGCATCCACAGTGTATCCAGGATTAGGTGTCCAACTCTATCCATATACTGTAGACCGTTGGGTAATTAACTCGAACGTGATCCTCCCTTTGTGTCCACTACACACCGTTAAAGTTTTAGTTATCTCATTAATACAATGACCCTGGAGCTTAGTTCATTTAATTAAGTTTATGAAATATGGGAGACACAAAGTTTAAATAAATAACTCTTATTTATTTACAACTTGAAAAAATACAAACTACACGAGATGAGGACATACATCCCAACACTGTTTTCACAGGTCCCGCTCCCACTCACTATAAGTACTCTCTCCATTCACGTTGATATTGACCCATGCAAATGCCACCCTTAGGGGTTCGCTCCCATTTGTGTCACGAGGCCGAGCATCTATCTCATAGTGCGAACTTAACGGAAATTTGTGAATGGAAAATTAAATGTATCTATAAACTTTATTTCCTCTCACTCAACACTTTAAATTAAACGGGATTGACCTAGATAAACCGGCTAAAATTTACCTAAGTGTACCAATATAACTCTTATATTGGATTAGCCTAAGCCTATAATCACATTATTAACTTAGGTCTATGTGAGTAAATTAATTAACTCTTAATTAACGGCACTCACGAGAATATAACCTAAGAATCTCCAGACCGAATTCATTCCCAAGTTGGTTTCCAGGTAGAGATGTTCCGCAAGCGTCAACTTAAATACCCCAGCCTTAGACAAAACCTTCCTTAGACAGAGTTACTTATCAGTCTCCATTCAAATATTACATTTTGATTTCCTAATTCTAATCTTATTAGATCTAGAAAACCTAAGTCTAATTATTCAAGTTCTAAACACTTTAAAACTAATAATTAACTTAGGTTACATGCATTTCTATGTTATAGTGCTTGATCATTCATCACATGAATAAATATACTATAACATAAATATTCATCACATGAAATTAAATTCATGAGCATACTTTAATATAAAAATATATCACTTATATTTAATTAAATTAAAACATGCATTTAATTATATTATAACACTTATAATATAATCTGTCATGCGAACTATATATTATAACACTTATAATATAAATGATGCATGAATATGTTTAACCTAAGGTGAGATTTTAAATCTATATGACATACATTATGCACATAAAATTTAATTAAATCATACATCACATGCATAAAATAATTAAATAGTTAAAATGGACCGGTTTTGGCACTTAGGGGCATTTAATTAAATAACATTAATATAACATTTATATTAAGATTATTTAATAAAATAAAATAAATAAAAATCAAATATTACATTTTACATTTAAAATAAAATAAAAAAGAAAATAAATGCCCCACGTTGTAGAAGTTTGAGAAACCGCTCACGTTGAATGCTTCAGCCTCGCGAACTGCCCACTAACGCTCGCAGCGTTGCAACGCTGCAGTGTCTAGCGTTGTGCCAGCGTTCCCAATGCCAGCAGCATTGCAACGCAACGCCTTGCGTCGCAACGTTGTCCTACAGCGCGCCATGCTCTAGCAATTGCAGCGTTGAGACGCCGATGAACAGCGTCTCAACGCTGTCGACAGAACAACAAGCTCCTCTTGATGTTTTTCGTCGTTTCTCGCCCGTTTTCGCTCCGATTTCTTCACAGCATCCCATGCAACGAACGACACGGACTTATAGACTCGATTGACATCAAAAAATGACCAAAACACCGGGCCTTTACATTGATCTCATCAACTTTGAATGTAAATCTAACTAAGTGCCAAAAACCGAAAACATCCAAAATTGCAAACCATTAACATTCATCTCATGAAAATTAATGCTACCCATCTAATTTTAAGAATTCACAGAATACACAACGAAGAGCAACGATTGTCTCTGATACCAATTGAAGGGATATTGAATTCCCGCAGCGGAAGACGTTGTGAAACGTCGTTGATCCGTTGTGTAATTCTATCTTAAAATTGAACTAAACAACTTTAATTCTAGGCTAAACATGCAAATAGGAGAAGAAAACAGTAAGGAATCTCGGTACTTACTTGTTGAAGAACACTTCTTCACTGTTTTCCTCCTCCAGTCACGATCTCTCTCGAACGGATGATCTCATCGAACACGAACCTCGATCCGAACCGCAAGACACCTCCACAAGGTCTTCCTAGTTGTTCTCGGGAGGTTGAGGGAGAGTATGTGGGACTCCCTTTGAATTTTGGGTGAGGAGAGATCTAGAGAGATAAGAGAGTTCTAGAGAGAATACTTTTGCTCTCTTTGGATGGAAATCCAAAAAATGGAAAAACTCATTCCAAAGGCTTCTCACCAAGCTTTAAATAATGTTGAGACGTGGAGTTAACATCTCCACCAAATCACCATTTTACCACAACTATATGATATGCAAAACATATTTGCATATCACATAATATAAGGTATCTCATACCTTATTATACAAATCTCATTTGCATAATTGTGGATTTTTAAATTGAATCACATTCATTTTAATTTCTCTCAATTCAATTTCTCCAATTAGCACTAATTAATCAATTAGGCTATACTATAGTTTATTATGAATCTCATTCACATTAAACTATATATTATGTCATCTATATCTCATATATATTACATAAATACCCAAATGATGAATTTGAACACTTCAAATTCACACCAAACTGTAAACCCTCAATTTGTCTAATTTGAGCCAATCGAGGGACCTAATCGACCTATACCTGACGAGCTCCAATGATCCGAGACTAACCTGTCAAACTCCTTGACCCGATTATTCAACATTCATTAGCTACGGTAACACTCCACTAAAGCCCGTAGCTGCACTCTCATCACTGTAGGACAAGTTGTGTCCATCGATATAACCAATACCCATGAGTCGACCCTTCACAGATTGTTCGTAGACACTGTTAGGTCAAATTACCATTTTACCCCTGTGTCTACCTCTAGCTCTTTAAGTCTCACTGCTCCTCTAATGAACAACTACGTTGCATGATCCAACCATAAACAACAACGCTCTCAGGCCAATGAGAGACTGGGGCCCCGTTGTTCAAGCCCTGGAGACAGCACTTAAGGGAACAACACCTCTAGTTTCCCTAAGTCTGGAACGAGTGAATTCCTTCTTGCGTAGTCAAGTTCCCAGCTCTCCACGTGGTCCTGCCACTGAGAAGATAGGCATATTGGGCGAGCAACAGTGGCCACCCTTACCCGTACTAGTCAAAGGACAGATCCCCGCAGACAGGAGTCCGTAACACGCTCAGGATTAAGGTCGAGTCACTAATGGTCATCTACGAAATTATTAGCTCTATACTGTTAACGGTGTTACATCAGTAAGTTTAATAATCCACAGTCCGGTCTTGTACAATCTCATTGCACAGGATGCCCCCACTCACATGTCAACCACATGAACGAGTCAGATCACCTCGTTTGTATCTAATACAAAGCGGGTCACATGCACAATGTATCCAGGATTAGGTCTCCAACCCTATCCATATACTGTAGACCGTTCGGGTCATTAACTCGAACGTGATCCTCCCTGTGTGTCCACTACACACTGTTCAAGTTCTTAGTTCTCTCATAAATACAATGAATGGAGCTTAGTTCATTGGATTAAGTTTATGAAAAATGTGATACACAAAGTTCAAACAAATAACTCTTATTTACGACACAAAGGTCAAATAAATAACTCTTATTTATTTAAAACTTGGAATATTACAAACTACACGAGATGAGGACATACATCCCAACACAAGCTTAGCATACAATCCACACACATGTATGCATTATGTTAAAATAAATAAAAATACGTCATTTTACCCCTAGGGACTTTCAGACCGGTTGGTCGTAGTATTGCATCTCTTAGTACTTTGGAGTCCGACACAGATCCTTCCCACCCAAGTAAAACAAAGATGGACTCACGTTTCTGAGAGCACACAGTGAGTATGTTTGTTGCAATCTCACCCTTCCTTGTCCTATACCTAGGACGATCAGATGCACTTACATTCACCTTAATGTGTGTTCTATTGAGTGCACCAAGACAGTTCTACGAGGGAGTATAATGTTCAGTTTTCCTTCGAAGGCATCGTATGTTGTAACTGTAATCAGAGGATTAAATGGTTTATATACCTCAAACCACCACCACGTCTCATCGCACTACTACTAACTATAAGTTACTTGCCACTAGCAAGTTTTAAATACTTGATGTTTTTGTGAAAAAATGTCAGTTATATGCATCTTTTTAAGAAAAACTTCAAGAAAAATTTAAAAAGGCAAGGTTGCCGACATTTTCTGGATTGTTTTACGCTACGATAAAACTTGATACTTAAAAAACGTCAAGATTATGTTAAGTGTGCGCATTAGCACATTTTGCTCTCCATTGGCGGAGTTTTCAGACTTTTTTCACGCTACTAAAAAACTTATCATTTATGAAACGTCAAGAATGATGATAATGTACTTGACATTTCAAAAATATCAAGTTTTATCATAATTTACATTTAATAGTTTTAAAAAGAAAAGAAGAAAGAAGCTCTGGGGTAGTCCCGTTTCGATTTCACGATTCGTTCTTCTCTACCTCTCGCGTAAGCAACCCTAAGCCCTCCTCCACCTGTGTCGCCTACTTCTTCTCGACCACATCCTTCAATGACGCGGCAAAAAGCTTGACTCAGGCGAAGACATACTTGGGTGGTTCTTCCTCCACGCACTCGAGTCGGGATTTGCAACAACGACGACATCAATCTCGCTCAGGACTATGCGTAACAACCTTTTCTGATTCGCATCAACATTGGCCAAATCTACGAGTTCCATGAAAGACCCACTGTATTTCAGACTTTGAAATCGCTCAAACTTGTGTTACGCCAACTCGAGCCTGTCCAAATCTGTCTACCCAAAGGTTGTACGATCCAAAATCTACCATCTTAGTCTCTTTCGAGTACTCTTTGAGTGTTGTCTTTTAATTAAAGTTTTATGAGTATGTTGTGTATATTTGTTGACTGTTTTTTGGTGAATTGTTGTTGTGGAGTTTGTGTGGAGGATTCTGTTGATGAGTGCATTCATGGTGTTTGCGAAAATGCCAACAAGAGAAATGTGGGCCGTTTTTAGTAGTGCTGGTAGTTTGGATGTAAATTAGGAAATGTCTCATGAACTCTACACTTGGCAACACGTATTCATAAAAGCATGCTGAACAACACATATTCTCAACAACACATTCACAAAAAACATAATAGAAACATATATCAGTAAGAGAATTAAGAGGAAAAAAATATATCAAGTTGTGTAAATGCATGAGGTTGGCTCTGCCACACTTCTTTTTTGGTGATTTGTTGTTGTGGAGTTTGTGTGGAGGGTTTTGTTGATGAGTGCATTCATGGTGTTTGTGAAAATGCCAACAATAGAAATGTGGGCCTTTTTTTGAGTAGTGGTGGTAGTTTGGATATAGATTGGGAAATACCTTAAGAGCTCTATACTGGGGAACACATTAAGAGCTCTATTCATAAAAGCATGCTCAACAACACATATTCTCAACAACACATTCACAAAAAACATAATAGAAACATATATAAATATGGGAATTAGGAGAAAAAAAACATATATAAGATTGTAAATACATGAGGTTGGGTCTGCCACACTTCTTTACTGTTAGATTTATGATACACATTCCTTAACATTTGTGTTCTATGGTTTTAGACTCATTCAAACATCAAACAACAAGTGAAAATACTTCTTTTGGTATGTTTCAACCAACCTTAGCCTCTTTCGAATACCTTTTAAAGTGATTAGTTTAACATCAATATTGGTTTCTAAAATTCGATGCAGGTCAGTGATAGATTTAACGTCAATTCCCAGCTTGAGCACCTTCATGCTAATTATGTGAGAACGAGGCATGCCAACTTAAATAGATTGTTAGTTTTCTATTCCTTATGAGTCTTGATCTTATATTGCTTTACATATTAGTTTTCATGTCCCAATTCACATCTTCATGTGTACACTATACAGTGTGAGAATCTATCAAACCATGCTCTTGGTGGTTGTTTCGAACCATAAAGAGATCTTTTAAGTTTACAAACATGGTGGTTGTAAAATGCAAGGCTATGATGGACAATAACATTCTTTTCTTCTTCACACTCAAGTAGTCATTTATTCATGTGCCTTTAACATGAATAGAGCTTTCATTGGTGATTGTTTGGATTAGGTTATTGGAAGATACTTAGAAGTCTTTCACTATTTTATTTATGAGTACATTTTCCTCCCAAGTTCTGAGATTGGGTTTTAAGAGTGATGGAGATTTGATCTCCTTGAGCAACGGAAACGTGTTCGGAATCGTAATATGCAAGTTTGTTTTGAAATGCAAAAATCCATACATTAACAAAACAGAACAAACATGGAAATTCTAATCTAATTAGGCATGGATAAATGCATACAAACATACTTTAGAAAATTAGAACAAACTAGAAAAGGGATTCAAAATACTTTTGTAGTTTGGCAGAACAACAACTCCTTGCTCCTAGAGAAATCAACAATGCAGCAACATAGGAACTCCTCTGTATTTTCAAGAAGCACACCATAAAAAAGAGAAACCTTATATATCTCTGAGTTCTACTTAGAACAAATCCTTTGTGGGAAGGATTCCAATAGTTGGAAGATTTTTTTGGGAATTCTAAGAAAGTGAGAGAGAGTTTCTTCTGTTGTTCAATCAATTCTCTTGAATGATCGATCGATTATTCTTCCTGCCCTTCTCACCAGGAGAAGGACATCACAGTGGGTAACTCCCCACTCCCTATCGAGGGGGAGATGGGGAAGTAGTGGGAACGTGTCATCATGACACGTTCCCTGATTAATTAATAAAATAAATTAATTGTCACACCCCCTCCCGAACTACCTGCTAACTTAGCCCGACAGACGGCGTGAAGCCAACAATCATCGTTCACCTCTCTAACGATACCTGTTGGCCCTGCTTTACCTGATAAGCATACTATACTTGTATAAGAAACACTTTAAACATAACACAGCGGAATATTGACAATTACGTAACCTACGTAAGGAGTAACCCTACTTAAGACTCTCTGAAAAACTGAAACGTATGTGAACATCACAACCAAAAACATACCCAACCATGATTTACACAACCACAACCTAAAATGTACACATAAACATAACTTCATAGTCCTTCTTCTATACATAGAGACTTTCTATACAACTCCACCCCGTACAACATATCAAACTTGTGGAGCTTCCAGCAGACTATGGCAGGTTATCAAGCACTGGGAGCTCGATCTCTACCTGAAAAGTGGGAAAAACACTGAAAGAATGAGGTATGAAGCTCAGTGAGTGACTTGAGTTTAAAAAAAAACTATTAACTCGTAAATCATATCACCGGCCATCTATGAGCATATGCATCCAGAATCAAATGTTAAAAGTAATCACAGAATCATAATAGCTTTCGGGGAAAACCAAAGCAAGTATATCGTTAAAATCTCGTAAGGCATGTAAATGATATAAACTCTTTTAAAAACATGTCACAATCTACGTTGTGTAGGGCACGCCCAGTACAACCAACGTTTATTCTACGATGTAGTGGGGCCCACCCAGCACTCCCATCGTCTTTGTCGTAGTGGGGCCTGCCCAGCACTCACGACAGCGCTGTTGTCACGGAGTACACTAGACGTCGACAACAGAAAATTACTTGTGTGCACACGGTACCATATAGCCTCGGGCTCAATATCTCAGAAACATCATAAAAATATTTGAACATGCTTGCTTATCTTTTCTTTCATAAAACTCAAGCTTACTCAGCTTGTTCATAAAACTGAAAATCTTTAAATCATACTTGCTAGTACATACTTGCTTGAAATCATTACATTTCCATAAATTTCGACAATCAAGAACATATGCTCATACATAAATTTCATCAAGACATTTAGGCTCACAACGAGCACTTGAAATCATTTCATAGAAAATATGAATACTCATAAACATGTGTTTCAAGGAAAACTTAAAGCATTGAAATCTTTCATTCTTGCAAAACTTGCATTTCTTAAAGCATTTTTCAAGCATATAGTTCATTTTCAAAGTTCGTTTTGTCACTCATAGTGTTAGAACTAGAGTCTTGACCCGTACACTTGACCTATTTCTTCTTGGCCTGCCAAACAAACCAAAACCATGTTTAAGAACCTCGAGCTCATGGATTTTAACCTTGAAATTACAAAAAAACACTCCAACCAAATTTCCAGCATTTCACAGATTTTATACCCTGTATTCAAACGCTCATAACTTCTTCATTACTTAGCTAAAAAGGATGTACTTTATACCAAATTCTTTCTTTTTGAACTCGCTAAAAATCATATGAAGACATGAAATTGAAATTCCCAACTAACTTCTGCTATTCCAGATTCGATTTCCTGCTGCAACCCGAAACTTGACCTGATATTTACAACATCTTCCAATTATTTTCTATTCACGATTTCTTCACGAGAGTTGTAGGAAATTCAATAAGCTTTCCAACCATACCTATCAGAGCTTCGGATTCCAACTCTACAGATCAGGACAACCAAAAAACCAGAGACTTCTCGAATTTGACAGCGCATTTCTGTCCTCTGCCTTCCTCTTCATAAAACAACAACTTAAGGTCAGAATTGGGTCAAGCATCCTTCACGAAATTTGTTCAAAAATGAATTAGATTTCAAGAAAACTAAATCTCAACTCTTACCTCTTCCTGTGGAGCTCGAGATGAACATAAAACCAAAACAGGGTTGAGTTGATCACCTTGCTGCTATATAGTCAAACTTTAAGTTCTCCTCCCTCTCTTCTGCAATTCCAGCTCCAAAATCTCCTACTTCCTCTTCCTTTAAGCTTCTCCCACGAAACCCTTACCTTCCTTTTGATAAATGAAGAAGAAGATCGATGGAAAAATAGTCTTTAAAAAGAAAACAAAGGTGGGGGTCCCACCTCCCACTTTCCCATTTTCATCATTTCCTTCTTCCTTTATCTCTTTCTTTCTTTTCTTTTCTTTTCTTTACAAAACAAAACTAAACTTAATATAATGAATATTTCTTTCATTTTCTTTTCTTCTTTATCTTTAAACCAAACCAAACCAAAATGGTTTGAACTTTTCCTTCCTTGTTTTCCTTTTGTCTTTCACTTCATTTCTTTTCTTTTTAAAACAAGGAAAACCAAGTCTTAAGCGTTCATTTCTTCATTTCTTTTGTTTTTTTATAAGGAAATTCCAAAGAAAGATCTCGGGTTTACAACTTACCTCCCCCTTAAGAAATTTCATCCTCGAAATTTAGCAGTCTTTAAGTGAAAATCGTCGGGTACTTCCTCCTCATTTGGTCCTCTAACTCCTAGGTTGCCTCCTCCACCCGTAATGTCTCTAACAAACCTTCACGAGTGGGGTCGTCTTATTTCTTTAAACTTATTCTTTTCTGTCGAGGGTTTGAACTGCATTCTCTACGTAACTCATGTCTTCTTTCAGCTCAACTGGTTGTGCTTGCAGCACATGTGTTGGATCTGGAATATATTTCCTCGACATGAACACATGCAAACATCATGTACTCGAGACAGTTCTGCTGGCAACTCCAGTTGTAGGCTGCTGGCCCAACTCGTCCCGATACTTGATAAGGACCAATATACCCAGGGCTTAGCTTACCTTTCTTGCCAAAGCGAAGGACACCTCTCCACGAAGATAATTTTAAGAAAACTTGATCTCCGACTTGGAATTCTAAGTCCTTTCATCGCTTATCTGCATAACTCTTCTGACGGTCTTGAGCTACCTTCAAATTCTCCTTGATTACCTTAATATTATCTGTCGTAACTTGCACCAACTCAGGACCGATTAGCTTCCGCTCTCCTAGTTCATTCCAATATACGAGCGTTCTACACGGTCTTTTATCCAGAGGCTCAAATGGTGCCATGCTCTCAACATGTCTTCTAGGGTCTGGATGGTCCTCTTTGACTGACCATCTGTCTGAGAATGTAACGCTGTACAAAAACTCAGCTTTGTCCCCATAGTTTCCTGTAAGCTAGGCCAAACATAGAAGTAAATCTCGGATCTCTATCTGAAACTATGGACACTGGCACTCCGTATTGACTCACAATTTTATCGACGTATAGCTTAGCAAGCTGATCAAGTGAAGACGTCGATTTAATCGGTATAAATCGTGTTGTCTTAGTGAGTCTATCCACCATTATCAAATACCATCATGTCCCCTTGAAGTACGTGGTAATCTAAACAGAAAAAACATAGTAATATGCTCCCATTTCCATTCCGACACTGGCAATGGGTTAAGGAGTCCTTCTTGCTTCTGTCTAATTGGTTTAACCTGTTGGCAGATCAAACATCTATCAACATAGTGATCAGCTATCTCCCGCTTCATCCCAGGCCACCAATAAGTCCCCTTCACAGTTTTACACATCTTGGTGCTTCCTGGATGCATAGCGTAGCTGAATTGTGAGCTTCCTCTAGAATAGCATCTTTAAGCTCACTAATACTCGGAACACATAATCTTCTCTGTTGAACTATGGTTCCATCAGTTCTCATTTTGAATTATGCCTCTGGGCCCTGTTTGAACATTCCAAACATTTCTGCAAGTTACTATTATCTGGTTGTCTTCTCACAATCTCTGCTACGAGTGAAGACCTGATATGGAATTGAACTAAAAGACCCCCTGAATTCTCTGTAGTTACAACAGCCTTAGAATCCCTTAGAGTACATAAAAAGGTTGCTCGAATACCACACAAGGCATCCTTAGGAAGTCTCGACTTCCTGCTTAATGCATCCGCTACTACATTCGCCTTATCTGGATGGTATTCTTTGGTACAATCATAAACTTTAATCTGTTCTAACCATCTTATTTGTCTCATATTCAACTCTCTCTAATCAAAGATATATTTCAGACTCTTATGATCTGTGTAAATGTGACACCTTTCACCAAACAAGTAATGTCTCCAGATCTTCAATGATAAAACAACTGCTGCTAGCTCAAAATCATGGGTAGGGTAATTACATTCATGCTTTTTCAATTGTCTTGATGCATAAGCTATTACTTTTCTTTCTTGCATGAGCACACACCCTAAGTCTTGCCTCAAAGCGTCACAGTAAATCACATACTCTTTTTCTGTTACAGGAAGTGTCAGAATAGGTGCTGTAACTAATCTCTTTTTCAACTCCTGAAAACTCTGTTCACACTTATCTGACCATTCAAACTTAGCATTCTTTCTTGTTAAAGTTGTTAAGGGTAATTCTAATCGTGAGAAATCCTCAACAAACCATCTGTAGTATCCTGCCAAGCCTAGGAAACTACGTACTTCTGTTGCACTAGTTGGTCTTTCCCAGTTGACTACTGCTTTCACTTTATTCGGATCCAAACTAACTCGATTTGCTGAGACAACATGCCCCAAAAACACTACCTGATTCAATCAAAACTCACATTTGGTGAATTTAGCGTATAACTGTTTATCTCATAGTGTTTGCAGAATAATCCTCAAATGTTCTTCATGGGCTTTCCTATCAACCGAGTAAACTAGTATATCATCAATGAATACTATCACAAACTGATCCAAATACTGATGGAAAATCCTGGTCATACGGTCCATGAAAACTGCTGGTGCATTAGTCAAACCGAATGGCATTACTAAGAACTCATAATGCCCGTACCTCGTTCTGAATGTTGTCTTACGAATATCTGATTCCCTTACCTTTAACTGATGGTATCCTGATCTTAAATCAATCTTAGAAAACATTGATGCTCCTCATAACTGGTCAAACAAGTCATCTATTCGGGGCAAAAGATACTTGTTACGTATCGTGACCTTGGTTAACTGTGTATAATAAATGCATAAACTAAGGGTACTATCTTTCTTCTTCACAAATAACACTAGAGCTCCCCAAGGCGATACATTAGGTCTGATGTATCCCTTATCAACTAATTCTTGTAATTGCATCTTTAGCTCCTTGAGTTCACTTGGAGCCATTCTATACGGCGCTTGCGAAATAGGTGTTGTTCCTTGTAGCAATTCAATAGTGAACTCTACATTTCTATCAGGTGACAACCCTAGATAGATCTGTTGGGAAAAACATCAAGAAATTCGTTCACAACAAGAACATTATCTAGTTTTAGCTTTTCCTCCTGCACCTCTACTGCATGTGCAAGAAACGTCGTGCAACCTTTCCTTAATAACTTCTCAGCTTTTAATGCTGAAATCAAACTCGTAGGGATAATCTTTCTTTCATCCCATAAAACCACTTCAGCTAATCCTGGTTTCTTGAAAACAACTTCCTTTATATGGCAATCTCTTGAAGCATAATGAGTAGATATGAAATCCATCCTTAAGATTGCATCTCACACCTGCAAGTGTAGTGGAAGAAGATCCACTAACATATTGAGACCTTCTACTAAGACCTCACAATTCCGCAACACTGCATTGACTAGTAACACATCACCAACTAGAGTGTATATAACTAACCTTTTACATAAAGGTTCCAGCTTCCCATTCAACTTAGTCAAGAACATACTAAAAACAAAGAAATGTGTAGCACCTGGTTCTATTAAAACAGGTGCAGGTACATTACAAATATTAATCGTACCAGTAATGACATATGATGCATCTTCTGCTTCTTACTGAGTCATAGCGTAGACCTTTCCGTGTTGCCTAGGTCTCCCTACAATTCTCTTTAGTCTGATACCGTTGGTGCCCTCTCTTGCAACTACTGAAACTCTTGGTTGCTCAACTGTCCGGGACTCAACTCCCTAGTCCCTCTGTGCGGTTGTCCATAGCTGTGGACAATCCCTCTTGACATGTCCTGGTTGTTCGCACTAGTAGCACGTACCAACACTCACAAGACAATGACCTTGATGATTCTTGCAACAAATCATACATGGAGTTTTCCTTGCTATACTGGCAATAGACTCTTGCCCTCTCTGCAACTTGCTGCCAATCAAACAAACAAACTAGGTCCTCTTTAACTCTGCCTCTGATAGGCACTACCCACATTCATCTGCCTCGATGCCCGGCTACTAGCTCGATTCTTAAAGTCTTATTGACTTGGAAATATTTACTCCAAGTGTGAACCTCCGCTGCTCACGACCTTGGAAACTGCTTGTTGTCGAAGGCTGATAACTAGGCTCCACTACTAATTTTATCTCTGTTATACTCTGCTCAACACGTAGAGCAGGCTCTATTAGCTGAGAAAAATCTCTCCACTTAGAAATAGCTGTAACTGGGTACATATCTCAGGACATAATTCTCTTTTAAACTTTCGACACATGTCACTCTCAGATGCCACAATCACATCAACATACCGCGACAACTCAGTATACCTTCTCTCATACTCATCCACTGAAAGTGTCCCTTGCTTCAGTTCTAAAAATTCATCCTCTTTTGCATCTCGATGCGTTACGGGGTAATATTTATCTTCAAATATACTTCGAAAGTTTGCTACCTAAAGTACGTGCATCACTACAATCAAGCACATCGATTTCCATCATCCTTCCGCTTTCTTTAGCAAAGCAAGAATGTGGCCAACTTAACATTTCGCTCCTCGAGCAACTCATCACATCAAAACATTTATCAAGCTTATTCACCAAACCTCGCCTTTTCACCGGATCTTTGGAACCCTCAAACACTGTGGCTCTTAATTCTTTTAGGTGATCTATTCTATATGTCTTGTCTGGATTACTTAGCCCTGCTCCCTATGGCTTACCTACCTCCTGTGAGGAATTAGCATGCTGCTTAATTCTGGCCCCTATCTGGACTCTCAGGGCACTAGATCCCCACTGGGATTGATCTTGGGTAGGATCCTGCGTCCCGTCCTGATCCTGCCTGCCCTGTCTGCTAGTACATGGTGGCACGACTTCTCTAACCTATCAACATACTAGACATGTAATGAATACTCTCAAATGCACAATTCTAGACTTGTGTTCACATTCTAGTCCTGACTGGACTTACTATTATCCTTACTTGGATCATGCTCTGCTAGTTCTATTGAACTAACTCAATAACTTGCTATTTACTTTTCAGTTTCTTCTAGAGCTAACTTGCTCTGTCTCATTCTCATGGAGCTAACTGCTCTAATACCAAGTTGTCACACCCCCTCCCGAACTACCTACTAACTTAGCCCGACAGACGACGTGAAGCCAACAGTCATCGTTCACCTCTCTAACGATACCTGTTGACCCTGCTTTACTTGATAAGCATACTATACTTGTATAAGAAACACTTTAAACATAACACGGTGGAATATTGACAATTACGTAACCTCGTAAGGAGTAACCCTACTTAAGAGTCTCTGAAAAGCAAACGTATGTGAACATCACAACCAAAAACATACCCAACCATGGTTTACACAACCACAACCTAAAATGTACACATAAACATAACTTCATAGTCCTTCTTCTATACATAGAGACTTTCTATACAACTCCACCCCGCATAAACATATCAAACTTGTGGAGCTTCCAAAGATTATATGGCAGTTATCGTGCACTTTGGGAGCTCGATCTCTACCAAAAAGTGGGAAAAACATCGAAAGAATGAGCTATGAAGCTCGGTGAGTGACTTGAGTTTAAAAGAAAACTATTAACTCGTAAATCATATCACCTGCCATCTATGAGCATATGCATCCAGTAATCAAATGTTAAAAGTAATCGTAATAATCATAATAGCTTTTCAGAAAACCAAAGTAAAGTATATCGTTAAAATCTCGTAAGGCATGTAAATGATATAAACTCTTTTAAAAACATGTCACAATCTACGTTGTGTATGGCACGCCCAGTACAACCACGTTTGTTCTACGATGTAGTGGGGCCCGCCCAACACTCCCATCGTCTTTGTCGTAGTGGGGCCCGCCCAACACTCCCATCGTCTTTGTCGTAGTGGGGCCCGGCCAACACTCACGACAGCGCTGTTGTCACGGAGTACACTAGACGTCGATAACAGAAAATGACCTGTGTGCACACGGTACCATATAGCCTCGGGCTCAATATCTCAGAAACATCATAAAAACATTTGAACATGCATGCTTATCTTTTCTTTCATAAAACTCAAGCTTACTCAGCTTATTCATAAAACTGAAAATCTTTAAATCATACTTGCTAGTACATAGTTGCTTGAAATCATTACATTTCTATAAATTTCGACAATCAAGAACATATGCTCATACATAAATTTCATCAAGACATTTAGGCTCACAACGAGCACTTGAAATCATTTCATAGAAAATATGAATACTCATAAACATGTGTTTCAAGGAAAACTTAAAGCATTGAAATCTTTCATTCTTGCAAAACTTGCATTTCTTAAAGCATTTTTCAAGCATATAGTTCATTTTCAAAGTTCGTTTTGTCACTCACAGTGTTAGAACTAGAGTCTTGACCCGTACACTTGACCTATTTCTTCTTGGCCTGCCAAACAAACCAAAACCATGTTTAAGACCTCGAGCTCATGGATTTTAACCTTGAAATTACAAAAAAACACTCCAACCAAATTTCCAGCATTTCACAGATTTTATACCCTGTATTCAAACACTCATAACGTCTTCATTACTTAGCCAAAAATGATGTACTTTATACCAAAGTCTTCCTTTCTGAATCCTCTAAATATCATATGAAGACATAAAATTGAGATTCCCAACGGATTTGTTCGAAAATACCTCGAAACTTCTTCCCCAGGAACTAACTTCTGCTATTCCAGATTCGATTTCCTACTGCAACCCGAAACTTGACCTGATATTTACAACATCTTGCAATCATTTTCTATTCACGATTTCTTCACGAGAGTTGTAGGACATTTAATAAGCTTTCCAACCATACCTATCAGAGCTTCTGATTCCAACTCTACAGATCAGGACAACCAAAAAACCAGAGACTTCTCGAATTTAACAGCGAATTTCTGTCTTCTGCCTTCCTCTTCATAAAACAGCAACTTAAGGTCAGAATTGGGTCAAGCATCCTTCACGAAATTTGTTCAAAAATGAATTAGATTTCAAGAAAACTAAATCTCAAGTCTTACCTCTTCCTGTGGAGCTCGAGATGAACAGAAAACCAGAACAGGGTTGAGTTGATCACCTTGCTGCTATATAGTCAAACTTTAAGTTCTCCTCCTTCTCTTGTGCAATTCCAGCTCCAAAATCACCTTCTTCCTCTTCCTTTAAGCTTCTCCCACGAAACCCTTACCTTCATTTTGATAAATGAAGAAGAAGATCGATGGAAAAATAGTCTTTAAAAAGAAAACAAAGGTGGGGGTCCCACCTCCCACTTTCTCATTTTCATCATTTCCTTCTTCCTTTATCTCTTTCTTTCTTTTCTTTTCTTTTCTTTTCTTTTCTTTACAAAACAAAACTAAACTTAATATAATGAACATTTCTTTCATTTTCTTTTCTTCTTTATCTTTAAAGCAAACCAAACCAAAATGGTTTAAACCTTTCCTTCCTTGTTTTCCTTTTGTCTTTCACTTCATTTCTTTTCTTTTTAAAACAAGGAAAACTAAGTCTTAAGCGTTCATTTCTTCTTTTCTTTTGTTTTTTTATGAGAAAATTTCAAAGAAAGATCTCGGGTTTCATTTAATTCAATTAATTTAATTAAATCTAATTTAATTAAATACTAAATGGTTAAATCTTATTTAATCATTTTACCCCTTAATCTATAGTTTAATGCACATCAAATGCACATTAGATTTTAACCTATAGTTTTCAAATATGAATCACATTCACATTTGAATTTAATATTTGAACTCTTTCAAATATTTAATTCTCTCATATAATTTAATATGAATCATATTCACATTAAATTTATGATATATAGATCCAAAACTATATATTATATCGTATCAATATACATTAAGTTTATTCCCTTATGAATTTGAACATTTCAAATTCAAATGATCTAACAACCCTTTACGAGCTAGAAGGTGGACCTTATGTACCTACAGATCAGAAGCTCCAACGATACGAGATTGCTCGGTTAATCTCATTCACCTCCCAATCAACATTCGTTAACTGCGGGAACACTCCACTAAAGTCCCACAGCTGCACTCTTCTCACTGTAGATATATTTCTGTGCCCACGGATATTGTCCAATAATAGCAAGTCAATCCTTCACGAATGTTCGTAACACCAGTTGGGTCAAATTACCGTTTTACCTCTGGGTTACATCTTGTACCTTATGTACCAGTGCTCCTCTAATGAACAATTTGTTTGTGGTCCTACCAACAAACAGAGTCCCTCTCGGGTCAATGAGAGGGTCGGGCCCTTTGTTCAAGTCCCAGAGACACCACTTAAGGGAACATTCCTCTACTTACCCTATTAGGCGGGAAGGAGTGAATTCCAAGGCGGGAAGGAGTGAATTCCATCTTGCCAAGTTAAGTTCCCAGCCGCTCACTCGGTCTTGTCCCCAAGAAGGTAGCCATATTGAGTCAGCGAATCTGACCACTCTCACCCATACTAGTCAAAGGACAATCCCTCGCGAACAAGAGTTCGTAACCTGCTCAGGATTGAGATCAAGTTGCCTAGGTCATCCTTGTGAAATAGAAACCTAACTAGTTAACAGAGTTATAGCCAGAGGTTTCTATTTCGTGCTCCGGTCTTATGTAATCTCATTACATAGGATATCCCCACTCACATGTCATCTACACGAACACGTTAGGATCACAGTGTTTGTATCAAATACAAAGTGGGCCACATCTATAGTTTTACCAGGGTAAGGTACCCAAACCTTATCCCCAACTATAGGCCCTTTAGGTCATATCTCTCTAACCGAGATCCTTTATATGTACACTACATTCAGTTAAAGATTCATTTAACAGCCTTGGATGTTTAGTTTATTGGATTTAGGGTTTAAAACAAAGGCAATATCATAGATAAAGAGCAATAACACTTTATTGAAGTAATAACAATTTATTACAAATAATTAGAAGAGAAATACAAACTACGAGTTTTAGGGCACAAACCCGACAAAGAGTACATTTAATTTTCATATATATTGATGTTGATGCTCTTGCTTGAGAGCTATCTTTTAGTTGATTTTTGTGTGTTTTTGAAGATACAACTTGAACGTCGATGTCTTTGCACGTTGGTTAGATCGACACATGCAAGGGGTGCAAACATAAAACTAATTTAGGTATGGTTTCTAATACTATTTGGAAATAGACTGATTGAGTCATTTTGAGTATTGTTGTCGAGAAATGATCTAAAAAATACAATTTGGATCATCTGTTTTGAACTTGGTTATGAGAAATTTTGCATTCTACCAGAAGAAAATTAAAAAAGAGAATTAAAGGGTGAGAGATTTGTTATCTAAAAAAATAAATTTCATCATGTAGCCAACATTTTCATGTAGTTTTGTTTTTCATTTTTCTTTAGAATTTATATAGCCAATGAACCAACCAAGTTTCAAACCATTTTTAGACTAGTAATTATTCGAAATCGAAGTGAATACTAATTAGGCTCGTTTGGGGTGTGTTGAAGTTCACTTTACCTTCAAAATAAACTTGTGTACTTTTTGGCCACTTTTGGAATACTGGGGGTAGACATTTGAATCTTGTTTTGAGTTAGATTTTTGCTTCATAGGAAACTTTTGCATTTTTAGGAGACTTGCATAGGTTTTGGAGGGGTGAGGAAGCCGTTTAAGTTCATTTTCCCCTCCTTTAGACAGTTAAGAACTTTTTGAACACTCTTTCTATAATTATATCCATATACTTGTCATGGTTTTTGTAGTACCTGCATTTTGTCTTTAATTCTCAGCTCATTGTGATAATATTTCACATGGTACAATACATTCTTTTCTGCGCAATTTTTTTATTTTATTCATTGATGCAAATATGTTTCAAGAAATAACTCTTTGCTTCACACAAACTGTTACAGTTTTGCCTTGGCCTCAAAGTAGCTTCAAGAAAAGGAATCTAAAAGGAATCTAAATACTATCAACTGCTTCCCAATGGTATTGTTCTACTTATTTCATTTTGCAGTGAGTTTATTAATTTATTAAATATATAGATGAAGAAACGTAAGCTAGTTGGTTCAATCAAAATATTTATTTCTTAGAGTTAACTTTTGGAAAGTTGGATATTTTATATATAAATGGTTTGTGTTCTGAAATTTTGTCATCGTTTTAAGTTATATAGTATGTTCATAAGTTTTGATAAGGTTAATTTAATTTAGTTATATTTAGAAATTTTGATAAGTTAGTTAAGGTTTGTTTTTATCATCATAAATTTAAATTTTGGTTTGAGTATCACTTAATCTCCATTGTTTCTAGACTAATGCCCATGATTGTTATTTAACGCTTTACTGGCTACATGATTTAATTTTCCATTAACGTAAGGGGATGATGTGACAAATTTAACCTTTTAATATCCTTGTAATATGTTGCATTAGTAACCCTTTCAATGTCCTTCAATGTCTCCTCCATATCATTTCTCTCAAGAGGCTACTCTTAGGGTAACCTAGAAAAGTATGGAAAGTCGGGGTTGTTTTGGCTTTATGAGTTTGTGACTTTTCTTGGTTTGTTCGTTTTATAATCCACCTAATTATTATTTGTTGGTATTTGTTGAAATGATGTCAAGATAAAACTAGTATTCGTTAATATTAACTCAAAACATGTTAGTTTGATGAGTTTAATATTTGTATCCATGATAAATTTGATTGTTATAATATACTTAAGTTTTGCTATGTTATAATATTTGTGTGCATGATATGTTTGATTGTTATAGTATACTTTCTCTCATTCTTGAGTCGGTTTTGAGTTTGCAATTGGTTCCCCTTTTTAATGCATATTGTGTTTCAAAAAAAAGTTTTGCTACGTTTAGTTTAGTGTTTATGTTCTTCAATTTTCGATTAAGTTAGTTTAGTTTTGTATTTATGTTCAATAAAGTTTGATAACTTTAGTTGCTTGTGTTAATTCTGCTGAACTGAAGCTTTAGATTGAAGTTTGGTTTCGTAGTAATTTTGAATGTTTTCTTTTGAATTGTAACATGTTATAAGTTTTGTTTGGTGAGCCTGCGGCTTTGGTTTTCTTAGAGACTTATGTTATGTAGAATCGCTTTTGGTAACTCTACGCATCTGAATCCCTGTCAGTTTTGTGATTGATGTTTGGAGGAGGCTAGATATTCTTTTATGATATAAGAAATGATTTATTATCGTAGTCAGGTCTTAGAATTCTTTTTATTTACTCTGGATATGTCGTGATGTTGCTGAAATTTCAGGCATAACTAACTCCTTAAATAGGTTCGTTATAAAAATTTAGGGCCGTTACAGTTATGTTCATGGATTATTGATAAGTTAGTTTAGTTTTGTATTTATGTTTAATAAAGTTTGATAACTTTAGTTGTTTGTGTTAATTTGATGAGTTTAGTTGTTTATGTTCTTTTGAGTATATATATGCTATTCAAACCCCCAATTTAATTCTTTTGCTTACATTATTTACATTTCTTCTTATGTATTAGATATGATCCTATGCATCAATAGTTTCAAGTACAAGTTGCAACATGCTCGATCAAACTTCAAAGAGTTATTTGAGTTATTTAATTTTTTTTTGCAATTGACCATATTGTACTTGACAAACACCATAATGTTACTGAAATTATATTTGGTCATGTTATACTTATTTTATGGGGATAATAGTTATTGTAACTTTTTTATTTGTTCATATGTATTCTTGTAATTTTAAAATTGTTCATGAAGTTGATACTTTAGTAGTGTTGAAGATATGAACTTTGTTAAAGCTATTGGTGAAAATTTAATTGATGGATTTTGAATGTGTATTGTTTATTTGGTTGATGATGTTATGGGGCCTTAAGTATATCGAATTAAGAACACAATGTAGGAGATTCAAGATGATAGAGAACGATATTTATTAGAATTGAAAAAAATAAAATAAAAACAAACATGACATGCGAAAAGGGTTAAGAACGAATTAAATTGACACTTCCACAACATCAAGATATAAGATTATATTTGATGAATAAAAAATGTCAAGTTCTAACTAAAAATGTCAAGTGTTAACAAAAATTTGACATTTTTTTTAGAGTCAAGAAAAAACTACATTTGACCAAGAAAAAATGTCAAAGTTTCATGTTAAAAATGACACAGTATAAGTGCCAAAAAATAATAAACATAACACTTTATAAGTCTAAAATATTTTATACTTTTCTTGACGGTGGATTCTTTGAAGGTTTGAAAAACGTCAAGTAAATCAAACTTCGACATTTTATAAACGTCAAGAAATATAATTTTTGTTGTAGTGTCGGTACAGTTATGTGCAACTGGATCTGTAGTTTTCTATAGAATATCGTGGAGTTTAAGTACAACATTAAGAATAGAGTTGAAATTCCTAGACACTGTCTCACCAGATCGTGCAAAGTGTCGTCGGATTACTCTGTTCTTCACATCATGCGCTATAATGAAAGAAGACTGCCACCATCTCCTCCACACCCACAAATTGAGCGTATGACAAACCTCCCTCATTCTTAGCAAGGTGCACAATATGGCAAAACATCTCCTATCCATTCATGTACTCTCTCGACATACAAAGTCATCCTCGTGAATGAGGCAAAAGAAGTCAAGTTGTCTAATTTGGTGTCTAAGGTGCGAAGAGGAATTTTCTATGGTCAAGTCTCCATGACTCATAATTAGATTGAACATTATCATCATGCATATGACAGTGAGTATTGCCACTAACTCATATGTTTCTATGGCTATGCCATCCATTACTAAAAAACAGGAGAAACAAGGTTCATAATATAGGGCCATCATCGTTTTATTTATGTATCTAGTGGTAGGATTACAACTAAGAACATGTAACCACCAAGACAATTACACCAATTAAAAACCTTAGAAAGACTAGAAAAAATGATAACACTGCCCCAAGCATCTAACTCGGTGGGGTTCCCAAGTCATTCCCCCGTCCATAGTGTGTGCATCCTAATTGAGTGGATGAACCACATGCGGCGATATTGTATGCATTATAGATTTATGAACTACCCTACTAAATGAATTAACTTACCTATAACATTTGTACCATGTCATATAAATCCAGGCATATGACCGACAAAAATGACACAATACTTCGTTTCCCTCATAACTCTAATATAAAAGTTAAATTGTCAAATACGAAATTCGGTTAGGTATATATATATATATATATATATTTGTAGCTCACATTTTTGTAATAAAAAAAAACATGAGTTTTTGTTGTGTAATATTTTGATAATGCAACACCGCAAGTGTACGGGTCAAGTTTTAGTATAGTGATTTAAGAGTCCAAGTATCGTCCTCGGGAATGAGTTTCTAGATTAATTAATTACCAAGATACTAATTCTCAATTTTAGCTAAAGAAACATAACATGGATAGGTGGTGAAACAGGAATTAAAGACAAACAAACACGTGGAGACACGAATTGATAGATTTAGAGAAAATTGACTCCACAAGTTAATGACTTAATTAACACATGCAATGAACTAATGTGATGAATTTATAAACAAGAAGTAAGATACTCAAGAAAATCTCTCGATTCTTAGTGAGCCTCGCACATGCAATAAATTCTATAGTCTCCATATGAACCTACAACATGCACGACATTAAGCAACTTTTTTATGTGTTTCCCTTAGACTTCTAGGTCATTCTCATGCCAGACTCCTAAGGGCTTTAACAACTTTACTCTAATCTAAGTTTTATCTCTCGAGTCCACTTAAACCAACAAAATCAAGAGTTAAAGAACGAATTGCCAAAAATAAAGAACAAAACATACTTCAATACATAACAAATTAGTCTTAACATGCAAATCAAATCCTAACTAAAACATTTAGCTACTCTCAATCACATGAAAACCAAGCTAAACGTGTAGAAAACGTCTTTAAACATTATTACAATCTGAAAGAAAAGGAAATTAAACTTATGTGTCGATGCCGGTCCTTTGTCTTCGAGCTTCCTTCTTCGATCTCGAACCTCCACGAATGCTTTGATTCTCAAGAATGCTCTATTTTCTCTTCTCACAAAGTGTATTTCGAAATTAGGGTCAAAAGTCTATCAAATTCGGCTCCCCTTGTAAGAAGGCATAAGGTTCGATTTATAATAACTTTCGGTACAACGTTGCAACGGTAGGGACAACGTTGCAACACTGTACCCTAAAAGCGTGGTAAATAAGGAATGTATCGGCAACGTTGCAACACCGCTACCCCAAACAAGCTGTTCTATCGATCCGCGTTGCTGCGACATTGCAAAGCGGCGTTACATTGCAACGCTATCGACAGGGGTCTTCAACGCCTCAAAGCTGCAATCACGGCGTTGCAATGCTCTGCATGGCATTGCAACACCATCACCTCGGGCCTACTAGCTTGAATTGGTTTTTCTACTTCCAACTGGTATTATTTTTAGCTCGAAATATCCTCGTTTCGATCCCGAGTGATCCAAAATGTCTCCAATTGTTCTGTTCATGCTCTTAACCTGAATTTGAGTGATTTAAACACATAAAAGCCCTGAAATTATTATAAAACTAGCAATAATTAAGCCTAAGGATAACACATTTTGTGTGCTATCAAACACCCCCAAACTTAAACTTTTGCTAGTCCCGAGCAAAAACAGAATGACACATGAGATTGTTCTTATACATACATTTGATTCAAGCCTCAAAGATTTGAGAAAAAATTTGGCAATTACAGGAAATAATCAAACATAATACTTCAATGAGTAATTTATAACTTTTCCTAAGTGTTCCTACGTGTGTGTGTGATTAGCCTATGCTGCCTTCATTTTTACTAAGCCCGGATTAAGTTTATTAGGCTCTCCATTCAACTTCCCCCTATATTGGTCATAATTACTAATCCTTGAGCCTCCCCACATTCAAGAAATAAACAACTTTACTCAGCACTTAATCAATTTTTATCACTTTTTCTATTTTCTTCTTTTTTTTTGTGCAAGGACACTAGCTTTCACACATCTACTGCAGGGACACTTACTCAGAGCACTAGCTCAATGAGTGGCCTAACTGATCACAGTGAAGGTAGCTCTTTTTGCCCTCACAAATTTTTTTCTTAAGCAAACAAACAACAAAAACAAACTACTTCACATAGTATACAGATCATGCACTTCATATTGTCATTCACCCTATCCTGGAGTTTAACTCTCAAATCAGCTCTTAAACCTATCAAGGTGACATTAAATTTCTAAGCCTAATAACTTTGTTCTAAGCATTATAAAACTACAGGAACACAAGCTATGTGCATAATAGTGGAGGAAAAACTCAAGAAAATTTTTAAATTAACTCAAATTCATATCATACTCTCAAGTTTCAGCAGAATCACACAAATTTTCAATTTATTCTCATCTTAGGCTATCATAATCATACTTATGTAAAAGATCAATCAACAATTTAGCACATACTCAGGACAGTCACAACATATTAATAACATCCCACCCCCAAACTTAAACTAAACATTGTCCCCAATGTTTGCGTAAGCACAAAGCAAGTCTAAGGGTAAGAGGGAATAATACCGTCCTGAGTTATGGAGATCTTTATTATTTTCTGAATTTCTTGGATAGCCAAAACATGTGTGTTGGAGTTCCTCAGAACGGGAGCATGGATTTCAACGAAGGAAGACATCATCACAAGCTACAAAGAAAAACAAACAAACTAGTAAGTAAACAACTAAAACAAACTAAAAACAGAAAACAAAAAGGACAAAAATGTAAAGCTTGGGTTGCCTCCCAAGAAGCGCTTTCTTTAATGTCTTTTAGCTAGACTGTACTCTCTCAAGGTGTTTCTTTTCTATCTTGCAGCGCTTGGAGTGATGTGTTCATTTGGCTGATCTGGGTCTCTATATTCTTTATGGCAACTCCATGGCTATTCACTATACCAGTTGACTGGTGACTGCATTCTCCAGTTGGTTGGACCTACTTCTGGATTCAGCTATGAAGGAGTGCACTGTTTCTTTCAGAGATGGTTTCCTCTCAGATGTAGAAGCATATCCTGCAGGAGGATTCAACACATTCTTACTGTTAGCATAAGAGAAATTCTCGTGATACCTCAAACTGGATTATAGTGTGTTGGAAGGGTATTCTGAGTCTGGTTTCCTCCATAGTTGTTGCTTCTGTTGTTCAGGTAGTGTATTTGCTCCAAAGTAGATTCTCCGTTGGGCAGGGAGCATTGAGAAGGCATCACTGTTTGGGGTGATCCTGCAAAATTATTTAGAGCATGAGCGAGGGATGTCATATGAGATCTCAGGGAGGTTACCTCATCTAGTTGATACAATCCAACTACTGGCTTAGATCTGTCATTGTCTGTAGGCCACTAGTAGCTGGCAGTTGACACTTCCTCTAGGAGGGCACGTGCTTCAGCACGCTCTTTGCCATGAAAGCCCTCTCAAAGCGGGCATCCGTAATGGTCCTGGTCTTATCTTCCAGTTCATTATAGAATAGTTGTGCCTGGAGCTAATCTGGATAGCCATGCTATAGGCACCTCCTGAGCATGTCCTTGTACCGTTCCCATGTCTCAAATAGTTACTCTCCCTCTTGTTGCCTGAATGTTTCTATCTCTGTCCTTAACTTTGCAACTTTCACAGGTGGAAAGAATTTGGTCATGAAGGCTTGGGCCAGCTCCTCCCAAGAGGTGATACTGCTTGGTGGGAGAGATCCTAGCCATTCTTTAGCCCTACCTTGCAAAGAAAAAGGAAAGAGATGTAAGCGAATACTATCAGCAGAGATACCATTCATTTTAAGTGTACAACAGATTTCTAAAAAATTTTGCAAGTGTGAATTAGGATCTTCTGTGGCTAGACCTCTGAAAGCACCTTCCCCAACCATCTGTATAAGCTCTGTTTTAAGTTCAAAATTGTTAGCATTTATGATAGCATGAACTATTCCAGCCTACTCAGAATTAAACACAGGTTGGAAATACTCCCTGGTGGGTTTAGGGTTATTGATTATCTCCTGATCACACATTTTCTGAGATTCTGCTCTTCCTTCCCTTAGGAGTCTCCTACAGGTCCTCTCGATTTCAGGATCAAAAGGGTGCAAGTCTGCAGCTCTACCCTTGGGCATACACCTAGAGATACCAAAAAACTAAGAATTAGAAAAACAACTAGGAAAGGACAGAAAAACATAAAAAAAAAAAAAAAACATAAAAATAGAGAACATAAAACATAAAACTTGGGTTACCTCCCAAGAAGCGCTTTCTTTAACGTCTTTAGCTAGACAGTGACTTATCAAGGCACATAAAATTGCTCATATTTCTTTGTGCTCTTCTTGCTTGAATCGATATAGCCTTCTAAGTCTAAAAGGCTATTCTGCTTTTCCTGGGCACCAGAGAGAGAATTATTTTTGGTATTTTTGTTTAATGAAATGAAATAACAAAAATCAAAGCAAGACTCGTGAGTGTAAGACAAATAGCTATCAAGATTAAAGGAAATTTGTGGAGATAAAAGGGGAAGGGACTTCTCAGTCTCCAACTCTATCACCTGAATTTCCTTCGTGGAAGTGAGTGTCTCACCATTGTCTACCTCACAAACCTGATTATGGTGTGTCTCAGTCTCCTCCAACCCATTCTCACTATCGTACGAATAAGTCCTCCAAGGTGGCACCTCCTCAGTGGTAAGGATAAGAAATTGTTCCTGTAAGGCCTTAAGGGAAATTACTAGTTGATTAAGATAATGAGCTATATTATTATTTCCCAAAGTCCTACCACCTCAGCTTCTAACTTATCCAACCTCTCTAATTCATTATGAACAAAATTTTTAATTTTCAATTCTAACGTATATTCCATTTATTGGTCCACAAGAGAAGATTTTTCTATGGGTTGGTCAGGGTATGAAAAATTATGGTTCCAAGTGCCTAAATAACTACCATCACGTGAAATTTCATCAATCATGGAGTCAGAATAGTAAAAATTAGACAAGTGGTATCCAGAAAAATCATAATGCACATACATAGGATCATGTGGGGGGGATAGTACCATGGTGGAAGATCAAACTCATGCAAAGTCAAACTTTTAATATCAATAATTCAAATCAAGACTTTTGCAGAATAACAACACAACCAAAACAGGGGACAAAGACTAAAAAACACACAAAACTAAAATAGAACAAATAAAGAAACAGATAACACACAAAAATAAATAAGGAAAGACAACACAAACAAACTTTAGTCTAAAACTTCAAATTTTCTCCTAATATTAATTAATCTAAATAATCTCCATTCCCCGGCAACGACACCAAAAACTTGTTGCGTAATATTTTGATAATGCAATACCGTAAGTGTACGAGTCAAGTTTTAGTATAGTGATTTAAGAGTCCAAGTATCGTCCTCGGGAATGACTTTCTAGATTAATTAATTACCAAGATACTAATTCTCAATTTTAGCTAAAGAAACATAACATGGATAGGTGGTGAAAAAAGAATTAAAGACAAACAAGCACGTGAAAACACGAATTGATAGGTTTAGAGGAAATTGACTTCACAAGTTAATGACTTAATTAACACATGCAATGAACTAATGTGATGAATTTATAAACAAGAAGTAAGATACTTAAGAAAACCTCTTGATTCTTAGTGAGCCTCGCACATGCAATAAATTCTAGTCTCCATATGAACCTACAACATGCACGACATTAAGCAACTTCTTTATGTATTTCCCTTAGACTTCTAGGTCATTCTCATGCCAGGCTCCTAAAGGTTTTGACAACTTTTCTCTAATCTAAGTTTTATCTCTCGAGTCCACTTAAACCAACAAAATTAAGAATTAAAGAACGAATTGCCAAAAATAAAGGACAAAACATACTTAAATACATAGCAAATTAGTCTTAACATGCAAATCAAATCCTAACTACAACATTAAGCTACTCTAAGTCACATGAAAACCAAGCTAAACGAGTAGAAAATGTCTTTAAACGATATTACAATCTGAAAGAAAAAGAAATTAAACTTATGTGTCGATGCCGGTCTTTCGTCTCCGAGCTCCCGTCTTCGATCTCGAACCTCCACGAATGCTTTGGCTCCCAAGATAGCTCTCTTTTCTCTTCTCACAAAGTGTATTTCGAAATTAGGGTCAAAAGTCTATCATATTCGACTCCCCTTGTAAGAAGGCATAAGGTTGTATTTATAATAACTTTCGGTACAGCGTTGCAACGCTAGGGACAACATTGCAATGTTGTACCCTAAATGCGTGGTAAATAAGGAATGTATCGGCAACGTTATAACACTGCTACCCTAATAAGTGCGTTCCTATCGATCCGACGTTGCGACACTACAAGGCAGCATTGCAACGCCATCTGCGCGACCTCAAAGCTTCAATCACGGCGTTGCAACGCTCTGCATGGCATTGCAACGCCATCACCTCGGGTCTACTAGCTTGAATTGGTTCTTCTACTTCCAATTGGTATTATTTTTAGCTCCAAATAGCCTCGTTTCGATCCCGAGTGATCCAAAATGTCTCCAATTGTCCTGTTCATGCTCTTAACCTGAAAATTGAGTGATTTAAACACGTAAAAGCCCTTAAATGATTATAAAACTTGCAATAATTAAGCCTAAGGATAGTACATTTTGTGTGCTATCAGTTTCCAATAAAGAAATAATTATTTTGTCAAATACGATGGTTAGGTGTTGCACGAAATTGTATCCATGCAAAACTGCAAGTGTACAAGGTTAAGTTTTAATATAGTAATTTTGAGTTCCAAGTATCGCCCTCAAGAATAGTTTCCTAGATTAATTGATTAGGAAAATACTTCTAAATTTATCTAAAGAAATCTTTTGGTTTTCAAATGAGATGAAAATAACAGGTAAAAAGATATGGAGAAACACTTATGAGAAAAATGTTAGGGAATTGATTTCACCAATTGATTTATTATCCTAGCGCATAGATTTAACTTTGGTTGTGAAACTATAAGCAAGAAGGTGAATTTAATCAAAAGACTCTCTCGAGCTCAATTGACCTCAAGCACAACTATAAACCTAAAGTCTCCATTTAGATTTTAATAGCATGCAAGACATAAAAAAATTTATTTTAAATACTTCTCAAAGAGCCTTTCCCTCTCGTGTAAGGATTAACTAATGATGGGATCAAATCCCGTAGCGGAAGCGATTGTTAATCGCGTGTTCTTAATTTAGTTACATGGATTACAATCAAGAACTAATCTAACTAGATTAAGCATGCATTTCTACAAGATGGACAACAAGAAATTATACCTTTGAAAAACTCTTTCTTCAAGTGCTCCTTCTCCCACGATCACGATCTCAACAACTCGAACCCGAACGATCACGGACACTACCATCAGATCTTCTCCGTTGTTCTCTAGGTGAGGGAGGAAAGTGGGTTCCTTTAGGATGAGGTGTGAGGTTGTGAGAGAGCTTTTGTGTGTAAAACTCTTCCAACACAAGTATGTGATCCTTTTAGGGTTTCACAAAAAGCACTCACCAAAGTTGCATCTCATGCAACTATATATAGGGAAATAGGATGAAAATTACCATCTTATCCCTCCTTTATTCTCTCATTTGTATATAGTCATTATGTGAATCTAATTCACATTAAAACCATATATTATATCAATTATATCACATATATTTGATATAACACCTTATATATGAAATTGAACACTTCAATTTCATTCCTAACTTTATACCCTCAATATTACATTGTTGAGCCAACGGAGGGACCTAATGGACCTACAGTTCATGAGCTCCAATGATGTGAGATTAACTGATCAAACTCTTTGATCTAGTTAATCAATATTCATTAACTACAAGTCACTCCACTATAGACTTGTAGCTGCACTCTCCTCACTGTAGATTATATTTTGTCCATTGATATAATCATTACCCATGAGTCGATCCTTCACAGGTTGTTCGTAATCACAACTGGGTCAAATTACCGTTTTACCCCTGTGATTACCTCTTTGTTCCTTAAGCACCACTGATCCTCTAATGAACAACAAGCTAAGGTCCTACCATAGACTCATACCCTCTTAGAGGGCGGAGCTCCGTTGTCCAAGACCTGGTGTCATCTCTTAAGGGAACAACCTATCTAATTCCTAAGTGTAGGAATGAGTGAATTCCATCTTGTATAGTTAAGTCCCCAGCTACCTTCGAGGTTCTGTCCCTGAGAAGGTAGGCTTATTGAGTCGGCTACAGGCCACTCTCACCCGTACTAGTCTAAGGACAAACCCTTATAAGCAGGAGTTCTTAACTTACTCAGGATTCAGGTCGAGTCACTAATGACCATCTATAAATTATAAGTCTTATCCTGTTAACGGTGTTATACTGGTTAGACTAATAATTTGCAGTCCGGTCTTGTACGAACTCTTCGTACAGGATGCCCCCACTCGCATGTCAACCACATGAATGAGTTGGATTACCTCATTTGTACTAATTACAAAGTGGGTCGCATCGATGGTGTTACCAGAATAAGATTTCCAACCTTATTCTGATACCATAGACCGTTTAGGTTATACTCTTGAACACAATCCAAATAGTGTCCACTACACTAATGTTCAAGATATATTATAACCTTGGAGCTTAGTTTATTGGATTTATAAAGCAAGAATATAATTTTATCAAAACAAATAACTCTTTATTTATTTGATCAAAATTACACAAGTTTAGGGCATCAATCTCCCACTTGACCTAAAGCTTGTGGAGTACTAAAACATTACAGTAATGTAAATACAATAAACTAGGGCATATGAAACACTTTGTACAGAATACTCCAACTTGCCCTAGTTGGGGAAGTCTTGTAAACCTAGACCTTCTAAGTGACTCTCAAACACTTTAGCCGTGAGAGCCTTTGTAAAAGGATCAACAACGTTGTTCTCCGAGGCTATCTTCGTGACGATCACGTCTCCTCGATGCACGATCTCTCGGATGAGATGATATTTTCGCTCAATATGCTTTCCCCTTTTGTGACTTCGGGGTTCCCTTGAATTTGCCATTGCACCACTGTTATCGCAATGCAGCATGATGGGCAAAGTCATATTTGGAACAACTTCCAAATTTAGCATGAATTTCCCTAACCAAACGGCCTCTTTAGCTGCTTCACAAGCTGCTACATATTCGACCTCCATGGTGGAATTAGCGATGCATCCTTGCTTGACGCTTCACCATACTACAGCTCCTCCGTTAAGAGTAAATACTGACGCTGATGTAGATTTCCAAGAATCTTTATCAATCTGAAAGTCAGAATCCGTGTATTCTGTAAGGATCAAATCCTAGCCCCATACACAAGCATGTAGTTCCTGGTTCTCCGTAGATACTTAAGGATTGTTTTAACCGCTGTCCAGTGTTCAGATCCTGGATTGGATTGAAACCTACTGACCATTCCAACTGCAAAATAGATGTCTGGCCTAGTACACAACATGGCGTACATCAGGCTCCCAACAGCTGATGCATAAGGAATCCGTCTCATATCCTCAACTCCTTGAGGTGTCTTAGAACATTGTTCCTTAGACAAATGAACTCCATATCTAAAAGGCAATAAGCCCCTTTTTGGAATCTTGCATCTTAAATCTTTACAACACTTTGTCTATGTAAGATGTTTGAGATAAGGCTAGTGTTCTATTCTTGCGGTTCTGGACAATCTGGATCCCAAGAACAAACTGTGCATCACCCAAATCTTTCATTTGGAATTACGTAGATAGCCAATTCTTAATGTCAGTAAGATATCGTACCTCATTCCCAATGAGTAGGATATCATCCACATATATAACTAGGAATGCAACAGAACTATTGATGATTTTCTTGTAGACACAAGTTTCATCATCATTCTGGTCAAAACCAAAAGATTTGATTGCCTCATCAAATCTTATGTTCCAGGACCTAGAGGCTTGTTTCAGTCCATAGATAGACCTTTTAAGCATGCAATTTTTTTGCTCTTGTCATGGTTCAATGAACCCTTTGGGTTGGTCCATGTAGATGTTCTCATCAAGGTTGCCATTCAAAAAGGCTGTCTTGACATCCATTTGCCATATCTCATAGTCATAATATGCGACAATGACAAGTAGGATACGGATAGACTTTACCATAGCAACATGTGAAAAGGTTTCCTCATAGTCAACCCCTTCAACCTTGGTATAACCCTTTGCTACTAGTCTAGCTTTAAAGGTTTGCACCTTCCCATCTACACTACGCTTTCTCTTGTAGATCCACTTACAACCTATAGGTTTTACCCCATCAGGTTTATCTACAAGATCCCAAACAAAATTGAAGTGCATAGACTCCATTTCTTGGTCCATGGCTATGACCCATTTGTCTTTGTCTTTGTCAACCATCGCTTGATTATAAGTCGATGGATCCTCGCAGTCATCATCTGGTATAACAACTTGAGTTTCAGATAAACCCATGTAACGGTCAGGTTGTGTTATAACTCTCCCACTACGCCGGGGCATACTCAACTCTTGAGATGGACTCTCTTGACTAGACAAGCTAGTATCAACAACTTTTGTTGACGTACTAGTTTTGTTAGCAACCTTTGCTATTGTTCTGTCTAACTCACTCAACACAATTTTACTTCTTGGTTTGTGGTCCCTTATGTGGTCCTCCTCTAAGAAAGTGGCATTTGTCGATACAGAAACCTTATCTTCCTTAGGATCATAGAATAAACCACCTCTTGTTTCTTTTGGGTAGCCTACGAATAGGCACAATTTTGAACGTGAATCCAACTTCTTTGGATTTGTCACTAGCACATGTGCTGGACAACCCCAAATTCTGAAATGACATAAACTACCTTTACGTCCTTTCCAGACTTCAAAAGTTATTTCAGAAACACTCTTTGATGGCACGTTGTTCAAAATGTATACCGCAGTCTCTAATGCGTAACCTCAAAAGGAACTAGGGAGATGAGCATAACTCATCATTGATCGAACCATGTCCAACAGGGTTCTATTTCTCCTTTCCGATACACCGTTTTGTTGTGGTGTACCGGGAGCTGAGAGTTGGGATGTAATTCCATGTTCTATGATATAGTTCTTAAATTTTAAATCCATGTACTCTCCACCTCGATCTGATCGAAGTGTTTTCATCGTTTTACCTAATTGATTTTCAACTTCAGTCTTGAATTCCTTGAACTTTTCAAGTACTTCATACCTATGTTGTATTCGGTAAATGTGCCCAAATCTAGAATAATCATCTATAAAGGAGATGAAATATTCATAACCTCCTCTGGCTTTAACATTCATCGGACCACAAAGGTCTGAATGTATAAGCTCAAGAAATTCTTTGGCTCTATAACCTTTTCCAATAAAAGGTCTTTTAGTTTTGCCTTCTAGGCAGGATTCACATACAGGTAAAATATTTTCTTCTAACTCATTTAGAAGTCCATTCTTTACCAATCTCTCAATCCTATTGAGGTTAATGTGACCCAATCTAAGATGTCAAAGGTGAACATTTTCTTTAGGAGAAATTTTACGTTTCTTAGTTTGTGTGTTTGCAGTTTTAAATAATTCAGTATTCAAAACCATTTTGACTAAATTAGGCCTTAAAACATACAACCCATTTTCTAATGAAGCTGAACATAATTCCACACCTTTCTTCAAAATAAACACTTTATTCAATGAGAAAGAAACAAAAATACATTGTTCTATAAGGCAAGAAATCGAAATAAGGTTTCTAGTAAACCCTGGTATCACTAATATATTGTCCAACAACATATATTTCTTGCCAAAGTAAAGCTTCATCGTGCCTACTGCTACAACTGAGACGACTTCTCCATTTCCAACCCGGAGCGTTATCTCTCCTTTCTGTAGCTGCTGCCAGGAATCAATTCCCTGAAAAGAAGAGTAAACATGATTAGTGGCGCCTGAATCAAGTATCCAAACAGTTTTGTCATTATCCACTAAACAAGTTTCTAAGTAAAGTAAATCATATTTACCTTCCTTCTTCTTTTCTGCAATGTACTTCGGAAAGTTCCGTTTCAATGCCCGTCTTCGTTGCAGTGGAAACACTTTCCTTTGTCTGCAACTTCTTTGACTTTCTTGCCTTTCTGGGCGGCAGCTTTGTCACCTCGCTACACTTTACAAACCTTCTTCATGTTCTTCTTCTTCCCTTTCAGGTTAGAAGAAGATGAAGCCACTGTTTTTGATCCAGAGGTCGAACCTCTATGATAACTCCTACTAGCAATATTTGTTTCACCTTTCGATCCCTGAATTTTCATCAAAGAATTGAAAGGTCTGGAGTTCATTCAGAAGGGAGGTAAGATTAAAAGTAAGCTTGTTCATAACAACATTACTTCTAAATCAGAGGAAACTATCTCGAATGGTTTCGAATGAAGTGACTGCGCTCGATTCAACGATGGAAGCACCATTCGACTCCGCGATGTTAAAGTATACCATCATATCCAGGACATGATCCCGAACAGATGTACCCTCTGGCATCCTTGAGTTAAATATGTACTTGAGGGCATTGTGTCGGGTTTGTGTGGACTGTTGTCCAAACATACCCTGCACTGAATCTATGATTTCCTTAGCGGTTATCATGCTCTCATGCTTCTTGGCTAATATGTCAGACATACTTGCTAGCATGTAGACCTTGGCCTTATCATTGGCCTTGATCCATCGATCATATGTATCACGAACGTTTCGTGAAGCATTCGAGCCTGGCACCTGAGGACACTCCTCAGTTAGCACAAACTTCAGATCATCCACTACCAATATAGTGTTGATGTTTGTTTTTCCACGTCATCATATTCTCTCTGGTTAACTTTTCCGCACTCAATAAGGAAATTATATAGCTAGACATTTTTGCTGAAAATTTACAAACAAAACTTGTATGAGTTTCTTGCTATAATTGTCTAATCCAATCATGTTTTAGCTAATTATCAAATGATTCCTAGGTCATTTATAATTTGCAATGATACTTCAAAGGTTTAGAATGTATGACACCGAAGGGTAATAAAAAACACTCCTCCTCTGGATCCAGACAATCTTGACCAAAACCTAATGCCAGAATAACTTTTATTCCTATAGGCTTTAGTTACCATTATTTGGTCAGGATACATACACTTCTTATGTACCTTGTGAGTGTAACCCACTGTCTTTAGATCCCAGAGTCCCTATCCAATAAAATCCGCCGAAGGGAGGACTAGATTGAAAAACAGACTAAGGAAATCTTTATCCCTTTTGGGTGTATACTGTGTTCGATCCCCCTATGATCAAGCCCTCCGAAGGGATTGTCTGGTCCAGGCCAAACTAGCAGGCTGACCATAGTGATCGTACGGTGTAAACCGACTGAAGAGACCATAAGTTTTGTTTTCACTAAACCTGCTCCCACTCACTATAAGTACCCTCTCCATTCACCTTGATATTGACTCATACAAACACCATCCGAAGGGGGACGCTCCCATTTGCGCCACGAGGCCAAGTATGAGTCTCACGGTGTGAATTTTCCAGAGATACGTAGGTGAAAAAATATGTATCATATACACTTTTCCTCCCACTGGATACTTTAACTCTATAGGAAATTTACTTAGGCTAAAATCCGGCTAATGGTTTTACCTAGACTTATCAATATAACTCTTATATTGATTTTATCCTAAGTTTGCTAATATAACTCTTTACATTAAGCCTAGGATATCTAGTTTATTAACCCCTTAATAAACCCGTTGACGCTACTATAATTTATAAACTCTCTGATTAAATTTCACTCCCAGGTTAGTTCCCAGGTAGGGGTGTTCCATTTCCGTCAGCTTAAATACCCTAGCGTAGACAGAACCTTCCTTAGACAAAGTTCCTATTTTAATCTTTGTTTATAAATTACTTGGTTCCTAATTCTAATCTAATTAGAACTAGATAACCTAAGGTCTATTATTTCCAAGTTCTAAACATTTTAAAACTAATAATTAACCTTAGGTGACATGCATACTATGTTATACTACTTGATCATTCATCTCATGAATAATAAGACATACATAGCATAATCATCTCATGAAATATAATGCATGTCAATGCTGTCCATAAATTAATATAACTCTTTAGATTAATTATTCATGCAAACTATATAATATAACACTTTATATTATAAATGATGCATTGCACAACAATTGCATAATTTAAATAGCAAAATTAGACCAATTTTGGCACCCTAAAATTAAGTTTAATTAACATACTCTAATTATATTAATTAAAATTAAATAAATTAAATATAAAACATTTTTATACTTAATATATAATAAAAAAACGATTTTCGCCCGTTAGACAGCTTGCTGAAACGCCTTCGGCGTTGCAACGCTGCACGTTGTCCGTTTCTGCCCGTTGAAGCACGCCTCAGCTCAAGCGTTACACAACGCTTCACCGTTGCAACGCCGAGGACAACATTGCAACGCTGTCGTCTTCTCAGTCGCGTGTCTGCCGCTGCGGCGTTGCAATGCCAATGAACAGCGTTGCAACGCCATTCACAGAACAGAAAATCCTCTTCCAATTTCTTGCTCGTTTTTGCTCCGTTCTTCTCAGCAACCACCTTGCATCAATCGACACGGACTTACAGACTCGATTTACATAATAATATGCCCAAAACAATAGGCCCTTACATTGATCAATTCAACGAAATTATGTAAATCTAAGTGCCAAAATTGAAACCATCTAATTTGCAAACCGTTCATTCATCACATGAAAAACAGTGAATCCCATCTCGTTCTTGATAAATCCAGAACGAAAATTAAGAACACAATTGGGCTATGATACTAATTGAAGGGATCGAATCCCGCAGCGGAAGCGATTGTTAATCGCGTGTTTTTAATTTAGTTACATGGATTACAATCAAGAACTAATCTAACTAGATTAAGCATGCATTTCTACAAGATGGACAACAAGAAATTATACCTTTGAAGAACTCTTTCTTCAAGTGTTCCTTCTCCCACGATCACGATCTCAGCAACTCGAACGTAACTCGAACCCGAACGATCACAGACACTACCATCGGATCTTCTCCGTTGTTCTTTAGGTGAGGGAGGAAAGTGGGTTCCTTTAGGATGAGGTGTGAGGTTGTGAGAGAGCTTTTGTGTGTAGAACTCTTCGAACACAAGTATGTGATCCTTTTAGGGTTTCACAAAAAGCACTCACCAAAGTTGCATCTCATGCAACTATCCCTCCTTTATTCTCTCATTAGTATATAGTCATTATGTGAATCTAATTCACATTAAAACCATATATTATATCAATTATATCATATATATTTGATATAACACCTTATATATGAAATTGAACACTTCAATTTCATTCCTAACTTTATACCCTCAATATTACCTTGTTGAGCCAACGGAGGGACCTAATGGACCTACAGTTCATGAGCTCCAATGATGTGAGATTAACTGATCAAACTCTTTGATCCAGTTAATCAATATTCAGTAACTACAAGTCACTCCACTATAGACTTGTAGCTGCACTCTCCTCACTTGTAGATTATATTTTGTCCATTGATATAATCATTACCCATGAGTCGACCCTTCACGGGTTGTTCAGTAATCACAGCTGGGTCAAATTATCGTTTTACCCCTGTGATTACCTCTTTGTTCCTTAAGCACCACTGATCCTCTAATGAACAAAAAGTCTAAGGTCCTACCATAGACTCATACCCTCTTAGAGGGTGGGGCCCCGTTGTTCAAAACCTGGTGTCAGTTTTTAATGGAACAACCTATCTAATTCCTAAGTGTAGGAATGAGTGAATTCCATCTTGTATAGTTAAGTCCCCAGCTACCTACGAGGGTCTGTCCCTGAGAAGGTAGGCTTATTGAGTCGGCTACAGGCCACTCTCACCCATACTAGTCTAAGGACAAACCCTTATAAGCAGGAGTTCTTAACTTACTCAGGATTCAGGTCGAGTCACTAATGACCATCTATAAATTATAAGTCTTATTATGTTAACGGTGTTATACTGGTTAGACTAATAATTTGCAGTCCGGTCTTGTACGAACTCTTCATACAGGATGCCCCAACTCGCATGTCAACCACATGAATGAGTTGGATTACCTCATTTGTACTAATTACAAAGTGGACCGCATCCATGGTGTTACCAGAATATGGTTTCCAACCTTATTCTTATATCATAGACCATTTAGGTTATACTCTTGAACACAATCCAAATAGTGTCCACTACACTGATGTTCAAGATATATTATAACCTTGAAGCTTAGTTTATTGGATTTATAAAGCAAGAATATAATTTTATCAAAACAAATAACTCTTTATTTATTTGATCAAAATTACACAAGTTTAGGGCATAAATCCCAACAACTAAGACTTTAGGTAATCATATTCTAGTTTAAAGATTTTTCTCTCGAACAAAACTTAAACCAATTAATCATGCAATCCTTGGCCAGAGCAGTACAAGCATTAAGCATAAATTATCAAAAATAATTCAGCACAACCAAGTTCAAATCAAATTGCTAAGATAATAAACAATGTTGCTACATTAATCCCCTAATTTCGATCTTAGCTACTCATAATTACTAAAAACATGCTAAATCCGTGTTTAAACACCATAAAACAAACTACAAAGCTAAGAGAAAAGAAGAAAAAATGCATTGTGTCAGTGTCGGTCCTCGTGTCCAAACCCTGTCACGATCTCGAGCCTCCACTTTCGTGCTTGGCCTCCAAAATAGTCTTCTCCAGCTCCCTCAATAATCGAATTTTAGGTCTAATTTCTCTCAAAATTGCCTCTCCCCCCAATTGGCATCAAAAGAACATATATAAAGGCAATCAACACGACTTTGAGACGCTAGGCACAACGACGCAATGTCGTGCCCTAGGGGCGCACACACAAATAAGGAAATTGGGATAGCGGTCTCAATGCTACATACATGTTTGACGAAAGAAGCACGCGTTGCAGCGTCTGAACACTGCAAGGCAGCGTCTCAACGCCGCCTGTGCGGGATTCCAGCTTGATTCTTCAATTTGCACGACGTCTTAACGCCCTGGTCTTGGATTTTAATGTTATTTTGGCTTCTCTTCTTCACTTGGTTTCATCTTTTATGCTCCATTAGCCTCAATTGAGTTGTAAACCTTCAAAATCTCTTTATTTTTCTCCATTTTTGCTCTTTTCTTGAAATCCAACAATATAAACTCGTGAAAGCACTAAATTGGTTATAAAAACTAGAAAAATATATGCTTAAGAAAAGCACATTTTGTGTGTTATCATTAGGTTTATGACATATATATAAAAAAAATATACATTTGCAGTGTTTTCTTATCTTTTTTAAAAAATGTGAGCTTCTAATTAAATAAAATAATTACTTTGTTGAATACAAAATTTAGTTAGTTTTATGACATGTATAAAAAGGCATTTGTAATTTATTGTCTTCTAAAAAAAAGAAGAGTGGAGTGCCAATTAAAAAAGAAAAATACTTTGTCAAATACGAAAATTAGTTAGGTTTATGACATGCATAAAAGAAATATATATATTTCTTATTTTTTAAAAAAATTGTGAACTTCCAATTTAAAAAATAATTATTTTGTTAAATATAATATTTGGTTAGGTTTATGGCATGTATAATTTTTTTCTAATTTATTGTTCTTTTTTTTAAAAAAAAGAGTGAAGTGGCAACTAAAAAAAAATTTACTTTGTCAAATACGAAATTTGGTTAAATTTATGACAAGTATAAAAGAAATATATATATTTGTGATTGTTGGAATATAAATTTTGGCCAATTAGAAGTCGTCGTGTTGTTACCTAAAATGAATGGAAAAGTTATTTATTTAATTAGGAATTAATAAAATTTGCAATATCACTATATTAAATTAAGAAAAATCCATATATGCAACTGAGTTATATGAAATTTGGGCAAACTCTAGACAAAAGCCTAAATGGGAGACCAGATCCAACAAAGTCCCAACCCAAAAGACTAAGTCCAAAGTCAATCAAACTAGTCTAGAAGGGTTCGGGCCCAAGGCAAACCATAGATCAGCGTACAACAACGTCTCAACGTTGTTCGTGTGGTAGAAGGACGACAACAGACACGTACATTGTCTCAACGTTGTCACCATGATGCGCGAAACCAGTGGTTCGTGGATGAAGTGCGTGCAAGATTTTTTTTGTTGTTTTTTTTATGTAATTCTATTTTATTTAATTAATTTGATTATATTAGTTCTTAATTAATTTTAGGGTGCCACAATGTGGTCTTATTTTGCTATTTAATTTATGCAATTGTTGTATGAATTTTATGTTGCATAATGTATGTCATATAATTTATAATCCCATCTTAGGTTAAACATATTCATGCATCATTTATATTATATAGTATGCATGTTTCATTAATATAAGTGTTATATGAATTTAGTGAAGAGCATTACCATGTTTTTTTTCATGTGATGAATATGTTTTATAGATGTTTATTTATTATTCATGTTGATGAATGACCAAACAATTCATAACATAGAAATACATGTATCCCTGAGGTTTAACTATTAGTTTTAAATGGTTTTAGAACTTGTTTAATTAAACTATAGGTTATCTAGTTAAGATTAGAATTAGGCAAATATAATTTATAAAACAATGATTAAAGGAACTCTATCTAAGGAAGGTTATGACTAGGCTGAGGTATTTAAGCTGATGAAAATGGAACACCCCTACCTAAGAATTGACCTTAGAGTGAATTTAATCTAAAGTTTTTATAAATTATCATTCGTGAGTGGCATTTATTAAAGTGTTTAATTAATTAAACTCATTAGACTTTGTTTTATTAAAGGGTTTAAAAGACTTAGGTAATTTCAATATAAATGTTATATTGGAAGACTTAGGTAAATTAATAGTCAGATTTATCTAGGTCAATCTCTAATTCCAAAGTACTTAGTGGGAGGGAAAGACGTGTATATGATACATTAATTTTTCACTGACATATTTCTTTTAAATTCACATCGGTAGATCCATGCTTGACCTCGTGGCGCAAATGAGAGCGTCTCCCCTTTGGATGGTGTTTGCATGGGTCAATAGTAAAGGTGAATGGAGAGAGTACTTATAGTAAGTGTGAGCGAAATTTGTGTCAATAAGTCCTACGGTCTCTTCTATTGGTTTACGTCGTGAGATTCTTATGATCCACCTGCACGTTTGCTCTGGAGCAGACGATCTCTTCGGAGGGCTTGATCATAGGAGTCAGAACAACATAAACTCCCGAAAGGGATAGAGTTGCCTTAGTTTGTTTTCCATCTCAGTCCTCCCTTCTGCGGATTCAGTTGGGAGGGAACTCTAGAATCTAAAAGTAGAAGGTCACACTTACGGGATACATTAAGAGTTAATAGATCTAGACCGAAAATGGTAGCTAAAACCTGTAGGAATAAGAGTTATTCTGGTATAAGAATTAGTCAAGAAAGTCTCGTCCTAGAGCAGGAGTAATTCGACTACCCTTTGGTGGTGGACATTCTAAACCTTTAGGGTATCATTGCAAAATTAATTGACCTAGGGATCATGTTTAATTTTGCTAAGAGATGATTGAATTTATCAAAGGTTTTTGCGAGTTACTGATACAAGAAATTTGATTTTTTAGCAAAAATGTCAAGTTTGATTATTTCTTTACTAGCCACCAGAAAATTAACCGAGGACAACTATATGGCCTGGAAAAACAACATCAATATGATTTTAGTAGTAGACAACCTAAAGTTCGTGCTAACTGAATAACTAAAGAATGTCCTCAGGTGCCGAACTCGGCCCCGCCGCGGAATGTTCGTGACGTATACGGTAGATGAATCGAGGCCAATGACAAGGCCAAAGTCTACATCTTAGCAAGTACATTTGATCTTTTGACTAAGAAACATGAGAGCATGATCACTGCAAGGGAGATCACGGGATCGTTGTAGGAAATTTTTGGACAACAGTTGATCGCTTCCAATTTCTTGGTAATTGTAAGCTTGTTGAGAGCTCGATCAAATACAATTTATATGGCTGATCTACATTAAATACTTGTAGTACTTAATACTGGACCATGTCGAACCACATGGAGCAATGAATTTCAACTTTTCAGAATTAGATTCTAAAAGAAAACAAAAGGAAAAAGGGGGGAGGGGGGGTTGAATGTTTGGTTTGAAAATAAATAAGTAAATAAATAAATAATAGGGAATAAAATAGAAAGGGAGAGAGAATGTTTAGGAGATATCAAATCTTACCAAATTCTAGTCCATAGGTACGGTTATCCCAATTGTAATATAGATCTCAGACATTTTCAAAATAGATTATAACTAAATTGACAATTGACTTGGTTGGCTTAATGGTTCCCCTAAAAAGCTATTTCCCTAACTTTATTAACTTTACCTATCCAGTATCCGTTAATTTCAATTATCTTAATTATCTAGCACTCTCCATACATAAACAATTAAGACAAAGACATTAAGCAATGTGGAAGACCAAGACACTTGAATTAGAATAATCCAATTAACATATTTCTCAAATTCCCTTGAGTTTAACATGCCAGTTATGAATCAAGATATCCCCAAGACTCACACACAGTTATAACTCTAGTATTACACAATCTAAGCCATGGTTGAGGTGTCACGTCAATCATGAAATAACAGTAGACATGCATAAACAATCGAGACGTCAATTCAATCAAAGACGCACAATCATACGATTAAAACAGAGAATTCAAGAATTAAATGCCTATAGAGTTAAGAATTATAAACAAGTCTCACTACATTACAATTGGTTTTGATCGACCTATGAAACAGAAGAGGAGACTTAGCCGAGCATAGTCATAAACACACCAACGACCTCCATGGTCTTCATCGATACAACCTAAAAACTATAAAAATACTAAAGAAACTATCCTAAACTCTAAACTAAAGCTAATCTCGAAAGTAGGAGAAAAGTCTCCAAAAGTTCGTACCAAACCTAAAAGAAAAGTTGGTATTTATAATCGCTGGAAGCGTCTAAATGCTCCCCTATCTACATAAGGGGAAAATCTTCAAGTATATAGGCGGCGTCAAGACGCTTGGAATAGTATCTGGAGCGTAGAATGAACCTTTGACGAATGCATTACGCCAACATCGAGATGCTTCAAGCAGCATCTAGACGCTCTATGGATGGGTCTTCTTGCTTGAGAATAATCAGCGTCTAGACGCTCCGCAGGCGGTCTCTTTGGCTTGCTAAGCTCTTTTCCTCTTTATTTGATGCATTCTTTGTCATAACTTTTGCCTTTTAATCTTCGATCTTTTCTAAGCCTCCAAAATTGCCTCAAGATGCAAATATTATGTAAAATAGACAAATAAGCATGTGAGTGTAGCAGAACTAGCATAAGATAAGTAGATAAAATAACACTTTTATGGTGCTATCAAAATATCCCCAACTTAAATCTTTGATAATTCTCTAGCAAAACCTAGAATGTACAATCCTGCACAGCATAATTCAATCTTCAATGACATGCAAACTAAATAGATAACACTCCAGAAAAGCAGCAACACATATCACTCACAAATGAGTAAGTTACATGTCAATGAAACATTCTTGGCTTTCCTCAAATGAGTGTATACTTTTTAACCTGTCAGTCATGATACCTACTACCTCAGGGCAAGTTTACAAGAACATCTGTTAGCTTCTCCCTACACTGGCCTAACAACTAACAAACAAGCACAAGACAATCGGTAAGTAGAAGAATTCTTAGACTTTAGCAAAACATTTCTTCAGGCCTTTATTCGATGGACTCAAACAATTTAAAGCATACAGGGAATCTCTTTAATCGTCTATAACTTCACTAAAAATTTCGATACTTTGTGGTGAAGATAGCTGACTACGAGCATAACCCACCTTCAAGATAGCAACATACTAATTTCCTACTTAGGTTTTTCATGCAAAGGAAATCACGGGTGTCACACCCGCCCCTGGTTACTCAACCAATTAGAAATATCCCAATTATGCTATAAATGACTAATATAGATATATATTTTTTTTTCATTTTTCTTGTCTTCTATTTTTATTTTTTAAATAACAAAAGGCACTGATCTTTTCTATTCTAAGCAATACTAACTTCTCACTGTGTTAACATACTTGTAATTCAGTTGAAGCCTATCGAGGTGACACCAAACATCTAGTTCCTGTAAGACTAGCCTAACTTTTAGATCATAAAAGAAATGCTAAAATGTGCTCAGAGAGTTCGAGGAAAACAAGAAGTTCATTGCTATGTAACTACAGTAATCATAGGCCGACATGTCTGTCTTTACTGCAAAACTACTATTTAGCTTAAACCGACATATCACAAGATATCCTAATCATGTAGTTGTAGTACTTCAACATGAAAAGATGAAAAATAAATATAGATAAACATTTAAGAACTCAAATATCTGTCAGATGTATCAGATGTTTGTAACATTCCATGAACTTAGATGTTTCAAATGTTGATCATTTTGAAAGTTGTTTTAAAAAATCAGATATACTATTAATTAATCATTTTTAAAAATCAGATATACTACCAAATAGGGCAAATAGATTAAACATTGAAATATAAACATCCCGTCCCCAACTTAAAACATTACATTGTTCTCAATGTATTAAAAATAGAAAAAAGTAAAAACATAAAAGAGGAAAATGTAAATAAAAAGCTAAAGAGAGAAAGGGGAAAGAGAATGCCCTGAAGTAGATGAAAAAAATCACTCATCGCTAGAGGAGTCGTATAGCTATATCGAAGGTGAAAATGTGGGATCGCCACCCAACATGTGACATAGGCACACATAGTGGTGCTGGTGATAGGTCTCATCCCGGTCCTGACATCCCTCAATCCTATCAAGCCGCGAAGAGATGAAGCTCCAATCATGGAATGACTCATGCTGTGTAGGAGAAGCAGGTAGATGATGAGGTTGGCCTTGGTCGTGGTCCTCCTGATCACGCTCGACCTCATCCTCATCTGGATGGTCCCATCCGTGAAGTCCCATGATAAAGCTCTGGTCCATGACTGCCTGGGGTTGGATGAGCTCCTCGTCTGGAGTCTAGGTGACTTATGTCAGGCGATATATGTCTGTGATCTGTGAGGCGTGCCCAAAACCAATTGTGGTGCCTCCTCGTTTGATGTGTCGGATGGATCGGTAGATGAGCTTCCCGACGTTGATGCTCATGTCGGTGGCGATGGCGTAAAGGAACACAACTCTTTCCTTCGTCACATCGGTGAGGCAGAAGACTGGAAGAAGCTTCACATAACGAGTTGTGCCACACTCTGTTGGTGACACTGAGATTAGATGAGCGGAATCTCACCACCTCACCTCTGGGTGTCCGAGCCCACTCCGCTCCAGGCCTACACAGGGTCTGAATCACCTGTGCATAATCGACCTGTCCTACTACATAGGTAGAGTAATCGTTACCGTCGTAAGAAGGTAGCTGATAGTAGGCGTTCAACCTGACGAAGGAATGGGAATCGCCGTCTCGAATGTTCGCATAGAACTCTTGGACGATCGAGGTGACTTCAGCGTCAGAGTGCTGGATCAAGATGCTCCACCCTCGCACCGAAATGACATCGTAAAGCTAGCGATGGTTGGTGTCATCTCGTACTATTCCTCTCTCAAGGAAGATAGAACACGCCACAATATAGCGCTGATACCAGTCAGTAGGCTCTTAGCTCACAAAATGGTTAGGGTCAAAGTTAGACTCAAACGAAGACGCCCCATGAGATCTTTTAGGTGCCATACTACTCTTGAAATAAAACAAGCATCAAATCAAGTAAAAAGGGAACAAACTAATCAAACAAGAAGTGAGTCCTACATAGAATGAGTCCTAACCCACCAACTTGCATGAAAGCACTATCTCCAAAAATTTAGATCATATGCATGAAAAAATGGTATTAAGATTGGCTAAGGGAAAGTGATAATTCTCATTTATGAGGATTATTTAGACCTAAACTTGGTTATTTTTGTCTCTTTTATTGTAAATATTTATTTTGTGGCAAGCTATAAATATCATTCATAAGTAAAATTGTTCAAGCTTGCCAAAATTAGTGAAAAATAAGAAATGTTTGAAAAATTGTGGAAAATGAGCTAACTTGGTATGTTTTTCTGAAGGAAAAGGAGAAAGAAAAAAAATGCCAAAGAAATTGCAAGTCACATTTGTACCCGCAAAATAACCAGAAAAACCAGATAGAATGCGGGATAAATGCAAGTAGCATTTTGAGGAATCTGCAGAAAAGGGAGGGCGCAAGAATTAAGTGATTCAAGGAGATTTTTGCCATTTTTGGAACGTTGACAACCCATAATTTTGCTTGATTGATTTACCACCATTCAAGAGAGTCCAAACAAGGAAAACCTAAGGGAAGCTCCCAATAAATACACGTGCAAACCTAGAAAAAGGGGACATGGGAAAGATACGATAAAAAAGTGTGACAGTGTTTTCTTCTCCTCTCGATCTTTTTCTTCAAGTTCTTAGGGGTTTTCTAGGGTTCTAGTTTCTTTTCTTTTCAGCAAGAATTTCTTCTTCATCTACCTTGTAAAAATTCCTCGGTTGGTCCCTCTTTTACACAATATTGGAGGTGAAGATTCAAAACTTGTATTCGGATTTTAGAACCGACCAACAAGGGAGTTTTCTAGATTTTTCTTTGTATTTGACTTACTGTTATTAAGAGTTAAAGGCTACTGTATTTTTACTTATTTAGTTCAGTTTGCATCGTTATTTGTAATTTTATCAAAGTTTATGCATCGTAATTTTATGCCCTTTAAATAAAAAGCTGAGAGCTTCTTTTTATTTCTCCTAAGCTTGGTTTTTGAATAGTTTGGTTCTTACTACTTTCCTTAATTGCATTTTCTGTTTTTCGACACCTCTTAAAAATTCAGTAACTAAAAATCATGGTTTCTTCTGTTTTAATCATGAACTAAATCATTTTTAGGGATTCAAGTTGTGAATGTCCTATAAGAGAGATGCCAAGCTTAAATTAGCAAAGTAATAATGTCGATAACTAACTCTAAGTTTGTTTTTATTGAATATAGGGCAATCCTAGTATATCACCAAAATTTGTCCATCAAGCTTGAACTTGATACTAAAAAGGTCAAGGGAAAGTGGATCTCATAAAAAATACGGAGGAAAGGACTTAGACATAAGATCCAAAACTTCGACCCTAGACATAAGGTGAGACTCCGAGACCAATAAGGTTGCGCACGAAATTATCTAAGCTCAATTAGCCATAAACATATAGGCTTAATTGCTTAGTCTCCTAAAGATTTTGGGAGAAAAACTAAATAGGACTTGAACCCGGTTTACTTAGGTTTATGATTGTTGGCACAATTGCGACTGCATTTCTAGCAACATTTTCTTCGAAGGGGCAACAACAACTTTAACTCCCTTCTTTTATCTCATTGTTTTCTTTAACATTAGCAACATTCTCTTACCATCAAAACACTTTTAAAATTTGGTTACCTTACTTACATCTTTATTAGCAATTCTTGCTTTCCCGATTAACTTTGTGAAATTCGTTCCTGTTGAGATTTGTGCCCTAAAACTCGTAGTTTGTAATTATGTTCTAATTAATGTAATAAAGTGTTATTATTTCAATAAACTGTTATTGTTCGTTATCTACGAGTTTGCCTTTATTTAAAACCCTAAATCCAATAAACTAAACATTTAAGGTTGTTAAATGAATCTTTAACTGAATGTAATGTACATAAAAAGGATCTCGGTTCGAGATACAGCCTAAAGGGTCTATAGTTAGGGGATAAGGTTTGGGTACCTTACCCTGGTTAAACTATGGATGTGGCCCACTTTGTATTTGATACAAACACTGTGACCCTAACGTGTTCGTATAGATGACATGTGAGTGGGGATATCCTATGTAATGAGATTACATAAGACCGGACCACGAAATAGTAACTTCTAGCTGTAACTCCGTTGACTAGTTAGGTTTCTGTTTCACTAGGATGACCTAGGCAACTTGATCTCAATCCTGAAAGCGTGTTACTGAACTCCTGTTCGTGAGGGATTGTCCTTTGACTAGTATGGGTGAGAGTGGCCAGATTCACCGACTCAATATGCCTACCTTCTTGGGGACAAGACTGAGTGAGCAGCTGGAAACTTAACTTAGAAAGACGGAATTCACTCCTTCCGGCCTACTAGGGTAAGTAGAGGAATGTTCCCTTAAGTTGTGTCTCCGGTACTTGAACAAAGGGCCCGACCCTCTCATTGGCCCGAGAGGGACTCTGTTTGTTGGTAGGACCACAAACAAATTGTTCATTAGAGGAGCACTGGTACTTAAGGCACAAGATATAACCCAGGGGTAAAACGGTAATTTGACCCAGCTGGTGTTACGAACATTCGTGAAGGATTGACTTGTCTTGTTATTGGTCAATATCCATGGACACAAAAATATATCTGCGGTGAGAAGAGTGCAAATTGTGGGACTTTAGTGGAGTGTTCCCGCAGCTTAACGAATGTTGATTGGGAGGTTAATGAGATTAGCAGAGCAATCTCGTATCGTTGGAGCTTCCGATCCGTAGGTCCATTAGGTCCACCTTCTAGCTCGTAAAGGGTTCTTAGATCATTTGAATTTGAAAAATGTCAAATTCATTAGGAATAAACTTAATGTATTTAGATACGATATAATATATAGTTTTGGAACTATATATTATAAATTTAATGTGAATATGATTCATATTAAATTATATGGGAGAATTGAATATTTGAAAGAGTTCAAATATTGTATTAAGTGTGAATGTGATTCACATTAGAAAACTATAGGTTAAAATTTAATGTGCACTGGATGTGCATTAAAACTATAGGTTAGAGGGAAGGATATGATTAAATATGATTTAATCTTAATTAAATATAAGATATTTAATTTGATTAATTAAATATGATTTAATTAATATTTTTAATTTAATTTAATATTAAATTAATGGGAACGTGTCAGAAGGACACGTTCCCCACCTCCCTCCCCATCGATAGGGAGTGGGGAGGTGATCCCTCGTTTTATTCCTCTCCAATGGAGGAGAGAAGGTTCATCGATTGATCAATTTTGAATTGACAGAAAGAATTCGCTCCCTCACACTCTCATTCCCTTCTTCTTCCAATTGTTGGAAACCTTCCCACCAAGGAAGTTTTAAGAACTCAGAGATATAGAAGGTGCTCACTGTTGGTGGTGTTCTGTTGAAGAAAAACAGAGAACTTTGGAAGTTCCTGTGTTGCTGATTTCTTTTAGAGGAACAAGGAGTTGTTGTACTGGAGAATTAGAAACTACAAAGGTATTCTTTATCTTCTCTATAGGTTAATTGTTAAATATTTGTTTGCATGTATGCAATTAATCCATGTCTAATAGGATTAGAAATACCATGCTTGTTCTGTATTTTTGGTCAATGTACTGGTTTTTGTTTTTAAGCAAAACAATCAAGTAATTAAGATCCCAATCACGTTTCCACTGCTCAAGGAGCTCAGATCTCCATCAGTTCCTTGTGGGTACGATACTCTAGAGACTCCAGTCTTACTACTTCGATCACATGCATTTGCGTATAACGCCGATCAAGTTTTTGGTGTCGTTTCTAGGGAACAACATTTTAACAAGTTATTTCGGTTACAAGATTTGAGAATAAGGTTGCAAGATAAATTGCAACTGCATTTGTAGTTGCAATTCCACTTTCTCTTGGACCCAAACTTGAATTGCAGGTTAAGTTTGGTGCATGCAAAGAGAGTTTTGTCTCTTTGAGCTAGACCTAGAAATTGAAAGGACATTCCACCAACGTCGTAGACAACAAATGAGGAAGAAAAAGGATTTGCAAGAGCAGATTGAATAGGAAATTCATCAAAAGATTATTTTGCAGGAAGTATGCACGAATCTAACCATCATGGACCCTCATGCAAATCCAGTAAATGGAGGAATCAACACAATGCCAACAACATACGTCCACAAAATCCCATCTTCATTGCAGAAGAAAGAGATAGAGTGATCAGAGATTATGAAACCACCACCTTTCCAAATTTAAATATAGGAATTGCAGAACCTAACATCGAGGCGAATTAGTTCGAGCTCAAACCATTAATGTTTCAGATGCTGCAAACCATGGGATAATTTTTAGGGCTCCCTAATGACGATCCCCACAAACATATCAAGATGTTTTTGCGGATATGCAATTCATTCAAAATGTATGGGGTGTCCAATGAAACGTTGCGCCTGAAATTATTTCCCTTTTCTTTGCAGGGAAATGTTGAAGCATGGTTAGACTATTTTCCTCCAGAATCCATAAGAACGCGGGACGAGTTAGCAGAAAAGTTCCTCATAAAGTACTTTCCACCCACGAAAAATGCATAGATTAGGGGAGAGATAATCACATTCAAACAAGGGTTGAATGAAGAAGTTGACACTACTTGGGGGCGCTTCAAGAAGTTAGTCAGAAAATGCCCACACCATGGATTGCCAACATGTCTCTATATTGAGCATTTCTGCAATGGTTTAACGCAAACATGAAATACACTAATGAACACCTCAACCAACGCATCATTGCTGAAGAATACAGTGAACGAAGCCAAAAAAATTCTGAATGCTATGGTTTCAAAGAATAGTGAATGGGGAGAGGAGGACTCACACAACACTAGGAATATTGCAGGAGTACATGAAGTAATTGAGTGCACATATTTCCACTATGAACAACACACTAAATAATATGGCATTAGGAAATCAAGCACCAATTGCTGCTATAAATCACACTCCTAACCCTCGTCCCACTTGTGTCTATTGTAATGATAATCATCTCTTTGAAAATTGTCCTTACAATCATGTCTTTGTGTATTATGTATGACAAAACAGACCGTACCCGTACTCAAACACGTACAATCCATGATGGCGACAACATCCCAATTTCTCTTGGAGTGGACAATGAGCAGGAAGTTCCAATCAGAATCAATATAAAAAATAGGGAGTGTCGCCAGGGTCAAACAATCAACAACAACAGTATTATACACACAAGAATGTAAATCAAATGCAACAACAATCAGCAGGACAAGGCTCATCTTTAGAGAACCTAATGAAGGAATTCATGGCGAAAAACAACGCATTCATCCAGAGCCAAGCAACATCTTTACGTAATTTGGAATTGCAGATTGGGCATCTAGAAAATGAAATGAAGACTAGACCACAAGGGATGTTGCCTAGCACCACAGAAAATCCATAGCGAGAAGGCAAGGAACATTGCAAGGCAATAACTTTGAGAAGTGGAACGAATTACGAAGGCCCCGAAATACCCAAGGAAGAAGAAGGGTCGAAGACAATTGAGAAACACGAAGGAGAAAGGAAGGGTTGCACAAATGAGAAAGAGTTAGATAATGCGAGTGAAGTGACAAAAGAAAGGATCGCTAAGCACTAGGAACAGGATAAGAAAAATGCAAAAGCAAAGGAGCCAACATCAACGCAGGAATATAGCCCACCTCCCCCATTTTCCCAAAGATTCTTGAAAAAACTCAGGATACACAATTTAACAAGTTCTTAGACATACTTCAGCAACTCCACATCAATATCCCATTGGTGGATGCACTTGAGAAAATGCCTAGCTATGCTAAGTTCGTGAAAGATATCTTAACAAAGAAACACATGTTAGGATAGTTATTCAGTAAAGGTGTTATTGAATAAAATGAATTGTGTATTTTATAACCCGAATCCAATAAAGAACCCTTGGCTATAAGATTTATACTAAAAAACTTGTTGCGTGAAATGATATTGCAATACCGCAAGTGTACGGGTCAAGTTTTAATATAGTGATTTTGAGTTCAGAGTATCGTCCTCAGGAATGGGTTTCTAGATTGATTAACTACCAAGATACTTATTCTTAATTTTATCTAAAGAAACATATATTAGAAATAAGGTGAAAATAAAGATAAAAATATAAATATATAGGTGGAGACACGAATATGATAGAATTGTTAGGGGAATTGATTTCACAAGTTAATTCCTTAATTAGCACATGCAAATGACTATGGTTGTGAGATTATAAACAAAAAGTAAAGATATTCAAAAGTCTCTCTCGAGAACTAATGATTCTCATGCATAACAAAAAAAATCCTAAAGTTACCTTATGAATTTTAAAAGCATGCACTGAAGGGAATGAAAATCCCCGCGCAGCGGAAGACGATCGTGATGGAGATCTGATCTCCTTGAGCAGCGGAAACGTGTTTGGGATCTTAATTACTTGATTGTTTTGCTTAAAACAAAAAACCTATACATTGACAAAAAGAACAGAACAAGCATGCTAATTCTAAACTAATTAGGCATGGATTAATTGCATACAAACATGGTAAGTTTAACGATTAAACTAAAGAGAATAGAAGGAATACCTTTGTAGTTTCCAATTCTCCAGCACAGCAACTCCTTGCTCCAAAAGAAATCGACAAACACGAAACTTCAAAAGTTCTCTGTTTTCTCTCATGAAACAACACCACCACTTGGATCACCTCCTATATCTCTGAGTTCTACTTAGATCCTCCTTTGTGGGAATGATTCCAACAATTGGGAAAAATTGGGAATGAGAGTGTGAGAGAGAGAGAATTCTTCGGACAACAATTCTACACTTGCCTCTATTGATCAATCGATCATTGCCTTCTTCTACCAGAGAAGAAGGATTCAGTGGGTAACTCCCCACTTCCTTATCGAGAGGGAGATGGGGAGTGGTGGGAACGTGTCCTCTTGACACGTTCCCATTTAATATTATATTAATATTTAATTAATAATTAAATACATTAAATTAAATCATATTTAATTCATATATAATGTTAAATAAATGATTAAATCACATTTAATCATTTTACCTTTTATCCTATAGTTTAATGTACATCTTATGCACATTAAATTATAACCTATAGTTTTCAAATATGAATCACATTCACATTTGAATTTGATATTTGAACTCTTTCAAATATTCAATTCTCTCAAGTAATTTAATATGAATCATATTCACATTAAATTTATAATATATAGTTCCAAAACTATATATTATATCGTATCCATATACATTAAATATATTCCCTAATGAATTTGAACAATGATCTAAGAACCCTTTACGAGCTAGAAGGTGGACCTAATGGACCTACAAATCAGAAGCTCCAACGATACGAGATTGCTCGGTTAATCTCATTAACCTCCCAATCAACATTCGTTAAGCTGCGGAACACTCCACTAAAGTCCCACAAATGCACTCTTCTCACTGCAGAGATATATTTTTCGTGTCCATGGATATTGACCAATAACAAAGAAGTCAATCCTTCACGAATGTTCGTAACACCAATTTGGTCAAATTCTTTGTTTTACCCACAGGTTACATCTTGTGCCTTAAGTACCAGTGCTCTCTAATGAACAATTTGTTTGTGGTCCTACCAACAAACAGAGTCCCTCTCGGGCCAATGAGAGGGTCGGGCCTTTGTTCAAGTCCCGGAGAGACACCACTTAAGGGAACATTCCTCTACTTACCCTAGTAGGCTGGAAGGAGTGAATTCCGTCTTGCTAAGTTAAGTTTCCAGCCGCTCACTCGGTCTTGTCCCCAAGAAGGTAGGCATATTGAGTCGGCGAATCTGGCTACTCTCACCCATACTAGACAAAGGACAATCCCTCGTGAATGTGGAGTTCGTAACTCTGCTCGGATTGAGATCAAGTTTCCTAGGTCATCCTAGTGAAATAGAAACCTAACTAGTCAACAGAGTTCAAACTAGAGGTTACTATTTCGTGGTCCGGTCTTATGTAATCTCATTACATAGGATATCCCCACTCACATGTCATCTACACGAACACGTTAGGATCACAGTGTTTGTATCAAATACAAAGTGAGCCACATCCATAGTTTAACCAGGGTAAGGTACCCAAACCTTATCCCCTAACTATAGACCCTTGAGGCTGTATCTCGAACCGAGATCCTTTTTAATGTACATTACATTCAGTTAAAGATTCATTTAACAACATTGGATGTTTAGTTTATTCGATTTAGGGTTTAAATAAAGGCAAACTCGTAGATAACGAACAATAACACTTTAGTGAAATAATAACACTTTATTACATTAATTAGAACATAATTACAAACTACGAGTTTTAGGGCACAAATCCCAACAAACTCCCACTTGAACTAATACTCTAGTGGGGGTACATCATAATCTAAAACAGTGGTTACAAGAGATAGAAATACAATAAACTAGGGCATCCATATACCCCATTACATATCTCCCACTTGCCCTAGATTAGCCTATATACATATCTCGTAGACCCAGACTTTCCAGATGACCCTCGAACACTTTAGCCGTGAGAGTCTTTGTAAACGGATCAACAATATTGTGCTCTGAAGCGATCTTTGTGACTGTCACATCTCCTCGTTGCACTATTTCTCGTATCAGGTGATACTTCCTCTCGATGTGCTTTCCTCGCTTATGGCTGCGAGGATCCTTCGAATTGGCTACCGCACCACTGTTGTCACAATATAAGGTGATGGGAGATTCCATATTTGGAACAACTTCCAAATCGGTAAGGAATTTCCTTAGCCAAACAACCTCCTTAGCTGCTTCACAAGCAGCGACATACTCAGCCTCCATTGTGGAGTCAGCGATGCATCCTTGCTTGATGCTTCGCCATACTATAGCTCCCCCGTTAAGGGTGAAAACTGATCCCAATGTGGATTTCCGAGAATCCTTATCGGTCTGAAAATCAGAATCAGTGTATCTAGTAAGGATCAGATCCTTAGACCCATACACAAGCATATAGTCCCTCGTTCTCCTTAGATACTTGAGGATATTTTTAATCGTTGTCCGATGGTCTAACCTCGGATTGGGTGGTACCTCACCGACTATTCCCACTTTGCATAACAAATGTCCTACCTCGTGCATAGCATAACATACATTAAGCTACCTACTGCAGAGGCATAGGGAATATGTCTCATATCCTCAACTTCTTGAGGTGTCTTGGGACACTGTTCCCTAGACAGATGAACTCCGTGCCTGAAGGGTAATAAGCCCCTCTTGGAATTCTGCATCGAATATCTGGACAACATTTTGTCGATATAAGACGCTTGAGACAGTGCTAGCGTTCTGTTCTTGCGATTCCTAAAGATCTGAATCCCAAGAACATACTGCGCCTCTCCCAAATCTTTCATTTGGAATTGGGTCACCAACCAATTCTTTATGTCAGTTAAGTATCCTACATCATTCCCAATGAGTAGGATATCATCCACATAAAGTACCAACAAAGCTACTTTGTCGTTGACGATCCTCTTGTAAACACAAGGCTCGTCAACGTTTTGGTCAAAGCCGTAAGACTTGATCGCCGTATCAAATCTTATATTCCAAGATCTTGATGCTTGTTTCAATCCATAAATGGATCGATTAAGGTTGCAAACTTTTTGCTCCTGACCTTGGGCTATGAACCCTTCGGGCTGAGACATATAGATGATCTCGTCAAGATTACCATTCAAAAAGGCATACTTGACGTCCATTTGCCAAATTTCATAATCATAAAACGCGGCTATGGACAAGAGTATCCTTATAGACTTCAGCATAACAACAGGGGAAAAAGTTTCTTCATAGTCAACTCCTTCCCTTTGGGTAAAACCCTTTGCTACAAGCCTAGCCTTAAAGGTCATGCACCTTTCCTATTTTGCATCTCTCTTTCTCCTATAGATCCATTTACACCCTATGGGTCTAACCCCTTCAGGTTGGTCTACAAGTTCCCATACCGAATTGAAGTCCATTGACTCCATTTCAAGGTCCATTGCTTTGATCCATTGGTCCTTGCCTACGTCATTCATTGCCTGTTTATAAGACAATGGATCTTCTACGCCGTCATCAGGTATGACAACTTGAGTTTCAGCTAAATCCAAGTAGCGGTCAGGTTGGGAAACAACCCTCCCACTGCGTCGAGGAATTCCCAACGATTGAGAAGGACGAGACTGATTTGAGGTGCTGACTCCTCCATCAACTCTTGATGAAGGTCCAGCTTGATCAACAACTCTTGTTGGTTCATGTGTAGCTTCATTTAGTACTAATTTACTACACGGTTTATGGTTCCTCATGTGATCTTCCTCCAAGAACGTGGCATTTGTCGATACAATTACCTTGTTTTCTTGTGGGTCGTAGAAAAAACCACCTCTCATTTCTTTGGAATAGCCAACAAATTGGCACAATCTTGAACGAGGTTCCAGTTTCTTTGGGTTTGTCACGAGCACGTGTGCTGGACAACCCAAATCCTGAAGTGTTGTAAACCAGGTTTACGCCCCTTCCAAAGTTCAAAAGGTGTTTCAAAACACTTTTGATGAAACACTGCTTCAAGATTTGAACTGCAGCTCTCTACGCATATCCCAAAAACGAGGCGAGCGAAATTGAGCATAGCTCATCATAGAAACGAACCATGTCTAACAAGGTTCTATTTCTCCTTTCTCGACACACTATTTTGTTGTGGTGTATTAGGTCTTTGAGAGTTGAGATTTAATTCCATGTTCTATCATATAGTCCCGGAATCTCAAATCCATATATTCTCCACCTCGATCCGATCGAAGTGTTTTAATGGTTTTCCTAATGCATTCTCTACTTGACCTTATACTCTTTGAACTTTTCAAGAGCTTCGGACTTGTGATGCATTAGGTATAGATAACCATACCTCGAATAATCATCTATGAAAGAGATGAAATATTCGTACCTCCTCGAGCTTTGACATTCACCTGACCACAAAGATTCGAATGCACAAGTTCTAGGGGCTCTACGGCTCTATAACCTTTCCAAGAAAAAGGTCGTTTGGTCATTTTACCTTCCAAGCAAGATTCGCAAAGGCGTGTAAAGAATCATCTTCTAACTTGTTTAGAAGTCAATTCTTAGAGAGTCTCTCAATCCAAGTAAGATTAATATGACCAAGTCTAAGATGCCACAGAGATAGGTATTGTTATTTGGAGAAATTCTTTGCCTTTTATTTTGAGTGTTAGCATTCTTAAACGTCTCATGATTTAAAATTGCTTTGGTTTTATTCGGTTTGATGACGCATGCCATTTTTCAATTTAGCGAGAACAAATATTGACACCCTCTTTCAAAATGAACGCTTCATTAATTGAAAAGAAATACAATAACCAAGTTCTATTAAACAAGAGATAGAAATTAAGTTCCTTTTAAGCTTAGGAACTATATACAGATTTTTTAAAGAAAGAAATCTATCTCTGAAAAATAACTTGGCATCTCCCATTGCACGAGCCGGCGACGTCTCCCGCTCCGACCACGAAAGTCATCTCATCCTCTTCGAGCTCCTTAAAGGAACTAGTTTCCTGAAATGAAGAGCAAACTTGATTAGTGGCTCCTGAATCAAGTATCCAGGTAAAATCATCATTTTCCACTAAACATGTTTCAAGAACAAGTAAATCTAATTTACCTTTCTTCTCTTTGAGCTCAAAGAAGGTATTTTGGGCGATTTCTCTTCCAAAGGCCTATCCATGTTGCAGTGGAAACACTTTCCTTTATCTCATGCAAGCTTGGCTTTTCCCTTGCCTTTGTCAGCAGCAGGTGTCTTCCCTTTCCCTCCTATTTTCTTCTTTTGGGTCTTCTTAAGCCCAGAAGAAGAGTTACAGGACTTAGTCCCAGAGGATGAACCCTTCTAGAACCTTCTGGAATGGGCAAACAGATTTGGCTCTCCATCAGCCTGTCCCTGAAGGAAATGAAAATCCCGTGCAGCGGAAGACGATTGAATCGTCGAGGTATCAATTATGCAACATGCTTTTATTAAAATGATCTAACACTAGATATAGGCTAAACATGCTTCAAAGAAGAAGAAATTTACAGAAAGAAAAGATTTTACTTACTTGTTGTAGACAAACTCAGCAAATTTCTTCCTCTGGTCACGAACTCTTCGTGCAACTCGATCTCAACGAACTTTTCTACCAAAGTGATCTCGAACACCACCAAGTGATCTTCTCGGTTGTTCTCTTTTGGAGAAGGGAAGATGGTGGGATCTTAGTTTTGGAGAGGGAGGAGATTAGAGAGAGTAGAGAGAATTCTCTTTTCTTCTCTTTGGTGAAAAACAAAAAATGAGAGAGTTCATCACAATCCTTCTTGCAAGAAGGGTTTATATAGTGGAATTAGTGGAGTTAAAATATCCACATAATTACCACTTTACCACAACAATAGGTTATGCAAATCTCATTTGCATAACCACATAATATAAGATATCTCATATCTCATATTGCAAATCTCATTTGCATTAATTGTGTATTAATTAAATTGAATCATATCCAATTTAGTTTCTCTCAATCAAATTCTCCAATTAGCCCTAATTCAACAATTAGGCTAACCTATAGTTTATTATGAATCTCATTCACATTAAACTATATATTATATCATTCATATCTCATATAAATGACGTAAATACCCTTAAAGTGAAATTGAACACTTCAATTTCATACCAAAACATTAGCCCTTCTTTTAATCCAGGTGGAGCCAACCGAGGGACCTAATGGACCTACAGTGACGGGCTCCAATGATTCGAGATTAACCTGCCAAACTCTTTGACTTTGGTTAACCAACATTCATTAGCTACGGTAACACTCCACTATAGCCTTTAGCCGCACTCCGTCGGTCACGAGAATATTACGTGTCCACTGATATAACCAATACCCATGAGTCGACCCTTCACAAGTTGTTCGTAGACACGACTGGATCAAATTACCGTTTTACCCCTGTGTCTACCTCTTGTTCCTTAAGTCCCCACTGCTTCTTTAATGAACAACATATTGTGATGGTCCAACCATACACAACACCCTTCTCGGGCCAGTGAGAAGGTGGGCGCCGTTGTCCAAGCCACGGAGACAACACTTAAGGGAATAACCCTCTAGTTTCCCTAAAGGCGGGAACAGTGAATTCCATCTCGCGTAGTTAAGTTCCCGACTCCTACTTGGTTCTCATCCCTCGAGAAGATAGGCATATTGGGCGAGTAATCGTGACCACCCTCACCCGTACTAGTCAAAGAAACGGACCCTCGCAGGACGAGTCCCGTAACACGCTCGAGATTCGTGTCGAGTCACTAATGGTCATCTACGAAGTTATTAGTCCTTACTGTCAACGGTGTTACATTAGTAGGTCTAATAAATCACGGTCCGGTCTTGTACAATCTCATTGCACAAGATGCCCCCACTCGCATGTCAACTACATGAACGAGTCAGATCACCTCGTTTGTATCTAATACAAAGCGGGCCGCATCCACAGTGTATCCAGGATTAGGTCTCCAACCCTATCCATATACTGTAGACCGTTCGGGTCATTAACTCGAACATGATCCTCCCTGTGTGTCTACTACACACCGTTCAAGTTCCAGTTCTCTCATAAAATCAATGACCCTGGAGCTTAGTTTATTGGGAAAGTTTATAAATATTGCGAGACACAAAGTGATGAAATAAATAACTCTTATTAATTTCAAACAATATATTACAAACACGAGATTAGGACAAAAATCCCAACAGTCCCTTATTCTTCATAAGAGACTGGAAAGTTTGTAGTTCATTAAGGAGAGTAGTCAGGTTATACTCTATCTTGTTCATCACCGCATTCTTTGCGAATTGCGAGAAACTCTTGAAAGAGATTCGGGATGAACGATACCTGACTTTGCTCGTCAATGACCGCTCCATTCATCTCAGCCACGTTGAAGTGGACCATTAGATCAAGAACGTGTTCTCTCACCGATGACCCCTCCTTCATACGGGAGTTATAAACGTATTTGAGGGATTCGTGCCGAATCTGTCCAGACGATTGTCCAAACATTTCTGCGGTGAACTCATGATCTCATGGTGAGACCATGCCCTCGTGCTTTTGGCGAACTTGAAAACACTAGCCAAAATGTAGACCTTGGCCTTATCATTGGCCTTGATCCAGTGATCGTGCGCCTCCTTAATAGCATTGAGGAGGCGTTACGGCGAGGATCCGAGGACATTCCTCGATTAGTACAAACCGTAGGTCGTCAACAACGAGAATCGTATTCAAGTTGGACTTCCACGTAGTAAAATTCTCACCAGTTAAACGGTCGCTTTTAAGTAAGGCTATTATTGAGGAAGACATGCTGAAAATCCAAAATAGTTCTAATTAGTTATGCCTTTTAAACCCATTGTAAAAAACCAATCAAATTTAGCAAAATTATTAAAGAACCCTAGTGTTTAAACTAAACCCACTGTTTAAGTTAAACCTTTAATTTTGCAACGATACTTCAAGGGTTTAGAACAAAAGCCTCCATCGGGCGGTCAGTCATTCCTCCCTTGAATTGAGACTTTCTCAGCCAATTCTCACTACCAGAACATCTCATGTCCCAATGGTCCTTAGCTACGGTTTGTTTGGTCAAGGATTTGTTAACTAGCTTAACTCATCCTGTAAATGTGACCCTACCATTTTAAGATCCAATAGGCCCGAGCCAACAGACTACTATTAAGAAAGACAACTGCTGGCAAACAACCTAAGAGACCCTATCCATTTCTAGAGTTCGCGGTGTTCCGATCCTTATAGTCCGGCCCTCCATAGGGTTTGGATGTACAAGGACAACCTAGCAGGCGAACTATAGAAATCTTACGGTGCGACCTAATGGAGGAGACCGTAGGATACGTTGACACGCGTCCTGCTCCCATTTACTATGGATACTTCCCTCATTCACCTTGATATTGAACCATGCAAACACATACCGTAGGGGGACGCCCTATTGACGCCACGTAGCCGAGCATGGAACTCACGGTGTGAACTCTTGAGGACGTGAGAGTAAACTCGATGCGAACATCTCGTTTTCTCCCACTGAAGTTCCTAAAATTAGGGTATAGATTTAACTTAGTTGGATTCTGGCTAAAAGAATCTATCTAAGTCTATGCCTATTATAACTATTATAACTAGGTCTTAAAACCTTATGTCTAGGTGAATAAATATTTTAATTACCTAGAGATAAAACAGAACTAAGGTTAATTCAACTCAGGTTCCGAGTCAGTTCCCAGGTAGGAGGTGTTCCGTTAACCGTCAGCTTAAGTACCCCCAGCCTTAGACAGAACTTCACCGATAGAGTTCCCTTATAACCAAAGTCCTAAAGTCTTACTATATTTTAAACTATTTAAAATACTACGTAAGACTTATTTCTAATCCTATTAGAAATTGAAACTTAGGTCTAAATTAATTTTAAACGATTTAAAACTAATTAAATTTAACCCAAGTTCCTATGTTTGCATGCTTTTCTTTATTATAGGTTATGGTTTCTAAAACCCCTTTAATTTATAACTTTTATAAATTTTAATAATTAACCTATGATAAAGAAACTATATTATAAAACCAACAATCAATATTCAAATTGGAATTATAATAGAAATTCAACTATTTGAATTATAAAATTACTTAAACAAAATAACATTTATTTTAAACTAAGTAATTTCATGCTCCATGCAATTTATTTTCCATATAATCTAATTATAACACTTATAATTAATTACTCATGAAAAAATAAATTAGTCATGCATTCAACCATATTCATATAACATTTATATAAATAAAATGCATGAACATGCTTATCCTAAGGTGGGAATAATCTAAATGACATTCACAAAGATAAATAGCTGTAAAACCGAAATAATTTGCCCCTAAAGTGCAAAAAAAAAAAATTAATTACATTAATTTATTTCATGAAACCGGTCCAAAAACATCCTGAACCATCCTTGAACCGCTCGAACCGGACCAAAACAATTGAACCAACCGAACCGGTCTGCTGCTGCTGGAATGCGCTACGGCGTTGCAACGCCCGCTTCGTCGTCTTGCGCGCCTGGTATCGGGATGGCGTTACTGTGCCCGAGGCGCGTTTACCAACGCCGCGACCTTTGATCGCCTCGCGTCGATAGGGAACGCTGGCGTTGCGACGTTGTTCTTCAGCGTTGCAACGCTGCTGCTTCGGCAACAACTTTCTTCCACGAACACAGCAGCTTCAAACTTCAATTTCTTTTTCGATTCGCAACCGAAATGCATGAAACTTGTCCCGAACGACTCGTAACTCGATTAAAGACTCAATTTTGCACTCTTTGCCCAAAAATGCAGGGGCCTTTACATCCAATTTGAACAAAATTCGAAGTAAACTAAGGCCAAAACATTCCTAAACAAGTTTTACAGCAAACCAAATGCATTTCCCACCAAATCAATGCAATTTTGTTTCAAAACAAAACAATACAAGCATTGCTCTGATACCAATTGATTGAGATCTGATCTCCTTGAGCAGCGGAAACGTGTTTGGGATCTTAATTACTTGATTGTTTTGCTTAAAACAAAAACCTGTACATTGACAAAAAGAACAGAACAAGCATGCTAATTCTAAACTAATTAGGCATGGATTAATTGCATACAAACATGCTAAGTTTACAAATTAAACTAAAGAGAATAGAAGGAATACCTTTGTAGTTTCCAATTCTCCAGCACAGCTCCTTGCTCCAAAAGAAATCATCAACACAGAAACTTCAAAAGTTCTCTGTTTTTCTCTATGAAACAATATCACCACTTGGATCACCTCCTATATCTCTGAGTTCTACTTAGATCCTCCTTTGTGGGAAGGATTCCAACAATTGGAAAAAATTGGGAATGAGAGTGTGAGAGAGAGAGAATTCTTCGGACAACAATTCTACACTTGCCTCTATTGATCAATCGATCATTGCCTTCTTCTACCAGAGAAGAAGGATTCAGTGGGTAACTCCCCACTTCCTTATCGAGAGGGAGATGGGGAGTGGTGAGAACGTGTCCTCTTGACACGTTCCCATTTAATATTATATTAATATTTAATTAATAATTAAATACATTAAATTAAATCATATTTAATTCATATATAATGTTAAATAAATGATTAAATCACATTTAATCATTTTACCTTTTATCCTATAGTTTAATGTACATCTTATGCACATTAAATTATAACCTATAGTTTTCAAATATGAATCACATTCACATTTGAATTTGATATTTGAACTCTTTCAAATATTCAATTCTCTCAAGTAATTTAATATGAATCATATTCACATTAAATTTATAATATATAGTTCCAAAACTATATATTATATCGTATTCATATACATTAAATATATTCCCTAATGAATTTGAACATTTCAAATTCAAATGATCTAAGAACCCTTTACGAGCTAGAAGGTGGACCTAATGGACCTACAAATCGAAGCTCCAACGATTACGAGATTGCTCGGTTAATCTCATTAACCTCCCAATCAACATTCGTTAACCTGCGGAACACTCCACTAAAGTCCCACAGCTGCACTCTTCTCACTGCAGATATATTTTTGTGTCCATGGATATTGACCAATAACAACAAGTCAATCCTTCACGAATGTTCGTAACACCAGCTGGGTCAAATTACCGTTTTACCCCTGGGTTACATCTTGTGCCTTAAGTACCAGTGCTCCTCTAATGAACAATTTGTTTGTGGTCCTACCAACAAACAGAGTCCCTCTCGGGCCAATGAGAGGGTCGGACCCTTTGTTCAAGTCCCAGAGACACCACTTAAGGGAACATTCCTCTACTTACCCTAGTAGGCGGGAAAGAGTGAATTCCGTCTTGCCAAGTTAAGTTCCCAGCCGCTCACTCGGTCTTGTCCCCAAGAAGGTAGGCATATTGAGTCAGCGAATCGGGCCACTCTCATCCATACTAGTCAAAGGACAATCCCTCGCGAACAGGAGTTCGTAACCTGCTCAGGATTGAGATCAAGTTGCCTAGGTTACCCTAGTGAAATAGAAACCTAACTAGTCAACGGAGTTACACTTAGAGGTTACTATTTCGTGGTCCGGTCTTATGTAATCTCATTACATAGGATATCCCCGCTCACATGTCATCTACACGAACACGTTAGGATCACAGTGTTTGTATCAAATATAAAGTGGGCCACATCCATAGTTTAACCAGGGTAAGGTACCCAAACCTTATCCCCTAACTACAGACCCTTTAGGCTGTATCTCGAACCGAGATTCTTTTTATGTACATTACATTCAATTAAAGATTCATTTAACAGCCTTGGATGTTTAGTTTATTCGATTTAGAGTTTAAATAAAGGCAAACTCGTAGATAACGAACAATAACACTTTATTGAAATAATAACACATTATTACATTAATTAGAACATAATTACAAACTATGAGTTTTAGGGCACAAATCCCAACAGATCGAATCGTCATGGTATCATTACGCTACTTGATTTTGTCAAAATGATCTAACTATTAGATCTAGGCTAAACATGCTAAGAAGGAAGAAAATACAACAAGATGAATTGTACTTACTTGTTGAAGACCCTCTTCAATATTTCTTCCTCGGTCACGAACATTTCGTGCTTCTCGATCTCAACGAATGCTTCTCACGAACGGAATCCGAACACCATCAATTGGAACCTTTGTTGTTCTTTTTTTGGAAAGAAGGAGAATGATGGGATTCTTGTGTTTTGGAGAAGGAGGAGAGTTGAGAGAGTAGAGAGAATTTTGATCTATTCTCTTTGATCAAAATCAAAAAATGAGAGAATGCTTACCAATTTCTTCTTGCAAAGGATTTAAATAGTGGGAATGATGGCGATAAAATCTCCACATTATTACCACTTTACCACAACCATAGGTTATGCAAATCTCATTTGTATAACCACATAATATAAGATATCTCATATCTCATATTGCAAATCTCATTTGCAATAATTGTGGATTAATTAAATTGAATCACATCCAATTTAATTTCTCTCAATTAATTTCTCCAATTAGCCCTAATTCAACAATTAGGCTAACCTATAGTTTATTATGAATCTCATTCACATTAAACTATATATCATATCATTCATATCTCATGTAAATGACATAAATGCCCTTAAAGTGAAATTGAACACTTCAATTTCATACCAAAACATTAACCCTTCTTTTAACCTGATTGAGCCAACCGGGACCTAATGGATCTACATGGCGGGCTCCAATGATCCGAGATCAACTTTGTCAAACTCTTTGGCCCGTTAATCAACATTCATTAGCGGCGGTAACACTCCACTATAGGTCGTAGTTGCACTCTCTGCCGGTCACGAGAATATTACGTGTCCACTGATATAACCAATGCCCATGAGTCGACCCTTCACAGGTTGTTCGTAGACACGGTTGGGTCAAATTACCGTTTTACCCCTGTGTCTACCTCTTGTTCCTTAAGTCCCCACTGCTCCTCTAATGAACAATATATTGTGATGGTCCAACCATACACAACACCCTTCTCGGGCTAGTGAGAAGGTGGGCGCCTGTTGTCCAAGCCCTGGAGACAACACTTAAAGGAACAACCCCTCTAGTTTCCCTAAAGGCGGGAACGAGTGAATTCCATCTCGCGTATTTAAGTTTCCAGCTCCCTACTTGGTCCTGTCCCTGAGAAGATAGGTATATTGGGCGAGTAACTGTGACCACCCTCACTCGTACTAGTCAAAGGACAGACCCCCGCAGACAGGAGTCCGTAACACGCTCAGGATTCAAGTCGAGTCACTAATGTTCATCTACGAAGTTATTAGTCCTTATTGTCAACGGTGTTACATCAGTAGGTGTAATAATTCACGGTCCGGTCTTGTACAATCTCATTGCACAGGATGCCCCCACTCGCATGTCAACCACATGGACGAGTCAGATCACCTCGTTTGTATCTAATACAAAGCGGGCGCATCCACAGTGTATCCGAGGATTAGGTCTCCAACCCTATCCATATATCAGAGACCGTTCGGGTCATTAACTCGAACGTGATCCTCCCCGTGTGTCCACTACACACTTTGCTCAAGTTCTAGTTCTCTCAAAATTCAATGACCCTGGAGCTTAGTTTATTGGAAAAGTTTATAAATATTGCGAGACACAAAGTGATGAAATAAATAACTCTTATTAATTTCAAACAGTCATTTACAAACACGAGATTAGGACAGAAATCCCAACAAACTCCCACTTGGACTAAGCTAGTGGGGAAAATACATTTCTGAAATGTACATAAATTACAACTAAGTAATACAATAAACTAGGGCATTGAATACCCGTTTACAATAAACTAGACTCTCTATGTGACCCTCAAACACCTTAGCCGTGAGGGGCTTTGTAAATGGATAAACTACGTGGTGCTCCGACGCTATCTGCGTGACTGTCACGTCTCCGCTGTGCACAATCTCTCGTATCAGATGATACTTGCGCTCAATGTGTTTGCCTCTCTTATGGCTCCGAGGCCCACGTGAGTTGGCTCTTTCGCACCACTTGTTATCACGAGCGATTGTGATCGGCAAGTTCATATTTGGAACAACTTCCAAATCCGTCATGAACTTCCTAAGCCAAACAGCTTCCTTTGCAACTTCACAAGCCGCAACATACTCCGCTTCCATAGTGGAATCGGCGATGCATCCCTGCTTGATGCTTCGCCATACCACAGCTCCTCCATTCAGAATAAAGCCTGACCCCGAAGTGGATTTCCTAGAATCCTTATCGGTCTGAAAGTTAGAATCTGTGTATCCCGTAAGGATCAAATCCCCACTGCCATACACTAAGCTGTAGTTCCTCGTTCTCCTAAGATACTTGAGGATTGCCTTTACTGCTGTCCAGTGATCTAATCCTGGATTGGACTGATATCTACTGACAATTCCTACTGCATAACAGATGTCGGGCCTAGTACACAACATGGCATACATTAGGCTCCCTACAACCGAAGCATATGGAATCCGTCTCATATCCTCAACATCCTGAGGAGTCTTAGGACACTGATCCTTAGACAAGTGAACCCTATGCCGGAAAGGCAGCAAGCCCTTCTTGGAGTTCTGCATCTTATATCTAGACAACATCTTATCAATATAAGACGCCTGAGACAAGGCTAGCGTTCTGTTCTTCCGATTCCGGACAATCTGGATACCTAGAACATATTGAGCTTCTCCCAAATCTTTCATTTGCAATTGCGAAGCTAGCAACTTCTTAACGTCAGTAAAAAATTCTACCTCATTCCCAATGAGAAGAATATCGTCCACATACAACACAAAAAATGCGACAGTTTTGTCAACGATTTTCTTGTAGACACAAGGCTGGTCGACATTTTGATCAAAGCCATAAGATTTGTCGCCTCATCAAACCTTATATTCCAAGACCTCGAAGCTTGTTTCAGCCCATAAATGGACCTATGAAGCCGACAAACCTTTTGCTCTTTGCCTTGGGCAATGAACCCTTTGAGTTGGTCCATGTAGATGGTCTCATCAAGTTTGCCATTCAGAAAGGTTGTCTTGACGTCCATCCGCCATACCTCGTAGTCATAATACGCGCAATGATGACCGAAGGATCCCGATCGACTTTACCATGGCAACAGAAAAGGTCTCCTCATAGTTAACCCCTTCAACTCCGGTAAAACCCTTTGCCACTAGTCGGGCTTTGAAGGTCTGCACCTTCCCATCTACGCCATGTTTACGCTTGTAGATCCATTTGCACCCAATAGGTTTTACCCCATCCGGTTGATCAACAAGCTCCCAGACAGAATTGAAGTACATAGACTCCATTTCCTGGTCCATAGCTTTAATCCACTCGTCTTTGTCAACATCAACCATTGCTTGATCATAGGTCAATGGATCCTCACGATCATCATCGGGAGCGACAAGCGAGGTTTCAATTAAACCCATGTAGCGATCGGGTCGTCTCTCACGATCCTCCCACTACGTCGAGGCATTCCCAACTCTTGGGAACGGATTTGACTAGACGTGCTAGGATCAACAACACTTGTTGACGTACTAGCCCCATCAGCAACTCTTGCTGATGTACTGTCCATTTCATTTAACACAACTTTACTCCTTGGTAAATGATCCCTGACGTGGTCTTCCTCTAGGAAAGTGGCGTTTGTCGACACAAGCACCCTATTTTCCTTAGGATCATAAAACTGACCACCCCTAGTCTCTTTAGGGTAACCTACGAATAGGCACAATTTCGAACGGGGTTCCAACTTTTCCGGGTTTGACACCAACACGTGGGTCGGGCATCCCTAAATTCTGAAGTGATGTAAACTGCCTTTACGTCCACTCCAGAGCTCGAAAGGTGTTTCACAAACACTCTTCGACGAAACGTTGTTCAAAATATAGACCGCAGTCTCCATTGCGTAACCCCAAAAAGAATCAGGGAGACGAGCATAGCTCATCATCGACCGAACCATGTCCAACAAGGTTCTGTTTCTCCTCTCCGATACACCATTCTGTTGTGGCATACCAGGCGCTGAGAGTTGGGACGTAATTCCATGTTCTATCATTTAGTCCTGGAATTCAGTGTCCATATACTCCCACCTCGATCCGATCGAAGTGTTTTAAGCGATTTACCTAAGAGGTTCTCAACCTCAGTCTTGTACTCCTTGAACTTTTCAAGAGTTTCAGACTTCTTCTGCATTAGGTAAATATACCCATACCTCGAGTAATCATCTATGAAAGACACGAAAGTATTCATAACATGAGCTTTAACATTCATCTGGACCACGGAGGTCGGAATGTACTAACCCAAGAGGATCTTTGGCTCTATATCCTTTTCTACTAAAAGGACGTTTGGTCATTTTGCCCTCAAGGCATGACTCACACACCGGTAAACAGTTTTCTTCCAACTCGTTTAGAAGTCCACTCTTCACTAGTTTCTCAATCCTATTGAGATTAATGAAGCCTAACCGTAGATGCCAAAGATGGGGCATTTTCCTTAGGAGAAACTTTCGCTTTCTTAGTTTGTGTTTCTGCAGTTTTAAATAATTCAGTATTCAAAACACTTTTGATCAAATTAGGTTTCAAAACATACAGATTATGCTCAAGTGAAGCAGAACAAATAAGATTACCATTTCTGGAAATAAATGCTTTATTACCATCGAATGAAATGGAAATACACTGTTCTAAAAGGCAGAAAATAGATACTAGGTTTCTAGTATACCCTGGAACTATATACATATTGTCCAACAAAATGTAGTTCCTGCCAAAATGTAGCTTCACCGTGTCGATCGCTGCAGCAGAGACAAGCTCCTCGGATCCAACCCGTAGAGTCACCTCACCTCTCGCAGCAAAATTTTGCGAGAATCAATCCTCGAAAAGAAGAACAAACATGGTTAGTGGCGCCCGAATCCAATATCCAGGCAGAGTCACTACTCTCCACTAAACAAGTTTCTGTCATAAGTAAATCACATTTACCTTGATTCTTCCTCTCGACCAGGAATTTGGGACAGTTCCTCTTCCAGTGTCCGCCCCCATTGCAGTGGAAACACTTTCCTTTCTCTGCAACGTCCTTGACCTTCTTGTCCTTGACCTTCTTGTCCTTGTTGGTGGCAGCTCGGTCAGTTTTACCCATCTTCATCCTCTTCTTCCCTTTCGGGCGTGAAGGAACAACAGGTTTCGTCCCAGAGGTCGAACCACTGTGATAAGACCTGTAGGCAACATTTGCCTCAGATTCCGATGCCTTGCCCCTGTTCAAGGACCGGAAATTCTGTAGCTCATTGAGGAGGGTAGTCGAGTGTAGCTAATTTTGTTCATAAAAGACATTGCTATGGCCCCAAGGAAACTCTTCGAAGAGTCTCCGAATAAAGCGACTTAGCTCGACTCATCGATCGAAGCCCCGTTCATCTCAGCCAGATTAAAGTGGGTCATCATGTCTAGAACATGTTCACGGATAGACGACACCTCTTTCATCCGTGCATTGAAGACGTATTTGAGCGAGTCATGCGGACTGAAAAGGATTTGTTGTCCAAACATTTCCTGTAAGGACTCCATGATCTCCTTGGCGGTGACCATCAGCTCATGCTTCTTTGCCAAAACATCAGACATGCTGGCAATGATGTAGACCTTGGCCTTTTCATTGGCCCTGATCCACCGATCGTATGCATCGCGAACACTTTGCGACGCAGTCGAGCCCGACATCTGAGGACACTCCTCAGACAACACGAACTTAATGTCGTCAGTTACCAAAATTGTGTTAATGTTGTTTTTCCAACTTTGGTAATTATCTCCCACTAATTTATCGGACGCGAGTAGAGCGATAATTGCACTAGACATGTTTTAAGCTGAAAAATTAAGAAAACTTTGTGTTAGTCTTGCAAAAAAACTTTTGAAATCCAATCAAGTTTTAGCAAAATTGTTTCATGATTCCTAGGTCATTTAAAATTTTGCAATGATACCCTAAAGGTTTAGAATGACCACCACCGAAGGGTGAATAAAACACTCCTCCTCTAGGACGAGACTTTCTCGATCAGACCCTAATCCCAGAATAACTCTTATTCTATTAGTCGTCCAACTACCATTGTTCGGTCGAATTCATTAACACTTAAACGAATTCTGTGAGTGTCACCCTCAATCTTTAAGTATCCAAGCATCCGTCCAAACAATAGCCACCGAAGGGTGAACCAAGAAAGAAAACCAACCAGGAAACTATATCCCTTTTGGAAATTCACGGTGTTCCGACTCCCATGATCAGGCCCTCCGAAGGGATTGTCTGGTCCTGGCCAAACTAGCAGGCAGATCATAGGGGTCTCACGGTGCGAATCGAAAGAAGAGACCGTGGGTCTCGTTTTCACAAGTCCCGCTCCCACTCACTATAAGTACTCTCTCCATCCACGATGATATTGACCTATACAAATGCCACCCGAAGGGGGACACTCCCATTTGCGCCACGAGGCCGAGTATAGATCTCACGGTGCGGACTTAACAGAGATTTGTGGTTGGAAATTCAAATGTATCTCATACACTTTATTTCCTCCCACTCAACACTTTAATTTTAATAGGGATTGACCTAGATAAACCGGCTAAAATTTACCTAAGTCTACCAAGATAACTCTTATATGGTATTAACCTAAGTCTATAATCACATTATAACTTAGGTCTATATGAGTAAATTAAAACACTTTTAATTAGCGGCACTCACGATAAGTATAATCTAAGAATCTCCGGACCGAATTCACTCCCAGGTCGGTTTCCAGGTAGGGGTGTTCCGCAAGCGTCAACTTAAATACCCCAGCCTTAGACAAAACCTTCCTTAGACGGAGTTACTAATCAGTCTCCATTCATAGACTAAACTTTGATTTCCTAATTTCTAATCTCATTAGAAAAAAGAAAACCTAAGTCTAATTATTCAAGTTCTAAACTCTTTAAAACTAATAATTAACTTAGGTTGCATGCATTTGTTATAGTGCTTGATCATTCATCATGTGAGTAACTATATACTATAACATAATATAATTCATCACATGAATATAAATGCATGAGCATACTTCAATCTAAAAAATATAACACTTATATTAATTAAATAAAACATGCATTTAATTATATTATAACTCTTATAATGTAACCTATCATGCAAACTATATATTATAACTCTTATAATATAAATGATGCACGAAATGTTTAACCTAAAGTGAGATTTTAAATCTATATGACATACAATATGCACATAGAATTTAATTAAATCATACATCTCATGCATAAAATAATTAAATAGCAAAAATGGACCGATTTTGGCACCTAGGGGCAATTATTTAATTAAATAACATTAATATAACACTTATATTAATATTATTTAATAAAATAATTAAATAAATAAATAAATGCATTTTACAAATAAAGAAATTAAAAAAAATTAATTTCGTAAACAAATTGCCCCACTAACTCCAAATGGAACTGCCCACGTCTGGAACTGTCCACGAACTGCCCCTCAACGCGTGCAACATTGCAACGTCGTGGGCGATTACAACGCTTACGCCGCCTAGCGTTACCAACGCTGTCTGCTGCCACGCTTACTGCTCTCGCCGCACAACGTTGAGACGCCAAGGAGCAGCGTCTCAACGCCGTCGCCTGTACAACAAACACCTTTGCTGTTTGTGCTTCAAAATTCGCCTGTTTTCGCTCCGATTTCTTCACAGCAACTCTTGCTACTAAAGACTCGGACTTTTCAGACTCGATTTACAACAAAATGTCCAAAAACAACGGGCCCTTACATTGATCTCATCAACATAAACTGTAAATCTAATCTAGTGCCAAAACCGAAAACATCCAAATTCGCAAACCAACATTAATCTCATGAATTTAAAGTAAATTACCCACCTATTTTAACAAAAAACAGTGCATAATGAAGAACCGTCGAAATGGCTCTGATACCAATTGAAGGGAATGAAAATCCCCGCGCAGCGGAAGACGATCGAATCGTCATGGTATCATTACGCTACTTGATTTTGTCAAAATGATCTAACTATTAGATCTAGGCTAAACATGATAAGAAGGAAGAAAATACAGCAAGATGAATTGTACTTACTTGTTGAAGACCCTCTTCAATATTTCTTCCTCGGTCACGAACACTTCGTGCTTCTCGATCTCAACGAACGCTTCTCACGAACGGAATCCGAACACCACCAATTGGAACCTTGGTTGTTCTTCTCTTGGAAAGAAGCAGAATGGTGAGATTCTTGTGTTTTGGAGAGGGAGGAGAGTTGAGAGAGTAGAGAGAATTTTGATCTCTTCTCTTTGATCAAAATAAAAAAATGAGAGAATGCTTACCAATCCCTTCTTGCAAAGGGTTTAAATAGTGGGAATGATGGAGTTAAAATCTCCACATTATTACCACTTTACCACAACCATAGGTTATGCAAATCTCATTTGCATAACCACATAATATAAGATATCTCATATCTCATATTGTAAATCACATTTGCAATAATTGTGAATTAATTAAATTGAATCACATCGAATTTAATTTCTCTCAATTAACTTCTCCAATTAGCCCTAATTCAACAATTAGGCTAACCTATAGTTTATTATGAATCTCATTCACATTAAACTATATATCATATCATTCATATCTCATGTAAATGACATAAATGCCCTTAAAGTGAAATTGAACACTTCAATTTCATACCAAAACATTAACCCTTCTTTTAACCCAGATTGAGCCAACCGAGGGACCTAATGGATCTACAGTGACGGGCTCCAATGATCCGAGATTAACCTGTCAAACTCTTTGACCCGGTTAATCAACATTCATTAGCTACGGTAACACTCCACTATAGGTCGTAGCTGCACTCCCGTCAGTGCAGAATATTACGTGTCCACTGATATAACCAATGCCCATGAGTCGACCCTTCACAGGTTGTTCGTAGACACGGCTAGGTCAAATTACCGTTTTACCCCTGTGTCGACCTCTTGTTCCTTAAGTCCCCACTGCTCCGCTAATGAACAACATATTGTGATGGTCCAACCATACACAACACCCTTCTCGAGCCAGTGAGAAGGTGGGCGTCCGTTGTCCAAGCCCTGGAGACAGCACTTAAGGGAATAACCCCTCTAGTTTCCCTAAAGGCGGGAACGAGTGAATTCCATCTCGCGTAGTTAAGTTCCCAGCTCCCTACTTGGTCCTGTCCCTGAGAAGATAGGCATATTGGCGAGACTTGTGACCACCCTCACCCGTACTAGTCAAAGGACAGACCCCCGCAGACAGGAGTCTGTAACACGCTCAAGATTCAGGTCGAGTCACTAATGGTCATCTACGAAGTTAATAGTCCTTACTGTCAACGGTGTTACATCAGTAGGTCTAATAATTCACGGTCCGGTCTTGTACAATCTCATTGCACAGGATGCCCCCACTCGCATGTCAACCACATGAACGAGTCAGATCACCTCGTTTGTATCTAATACAAAGCGGGCGCATCCACAAGTGTGTATCCGAGGATTAGGTCTCCAACCCTATCCATATACTGTAGACCGTTCGGGTCATTAACTCAAACGTGATCCTCCCTGTGTGTCCACTACACACCGTTCAAGTTCTAGTTCTCTCATAAATTCAATGACCTGAAGCTTAGTTTATTGGAAAAGTTTATAAATATTGCGAGACACAAAGTGATGAAATAAATAACTCTTATTAATTTCAAACAGTAATTTACAAACACGAGATTAGGACAAAAATCCCAACATGCACGACATTAAGAAACTTCTTAAAACGTTTCCCAAAGAACCTAAGTCACGATCGTGCCCAGATTTACGAATGGTTTTGGCAACTTTGCTCTAATCTAAGTTTTTTCTTCCGAATCAATTTAAATCAACAAAACATGCTAGACTTGGCCAAAGAAAAGCAATCATTAAGGAAGAATTACCAAAAATAAAGCAACACAATCACAATTCAATACATGACTAAATTAAGTTTATAACAAGCTACATCAATCCTCTAACTACGACAATTAGCTACTCATAATCACCATAAAAACAAGCTAATGACCTAGAAAAGTCTATAAACTAGGCTACAAACTAAAAGAAAGAGAAATAAAACTCGTATGTGTCGATGTCGGTCCCTCGTTTCTGAGCTCCCGTCACGATCTCGAGCCTCCACTCACGTCTTGACTCCCAAGGAATGCTCTTCTTCTTCTTTTAGAATGTGTATTTTGAAATTAGGTCTCCAAAACTATCAAATTCGACACCTCTTGCAATGGGTACAAACTGTTCTATTTATACAATTAATCGACATGATGTTGCAACGTTGAGCATTGCGTTGCAACGCCATGCCCTAGGCGGCAAATAAAAAGGAAAAATCATGCAGCGTTGCAACGCTGCTACCCTAACACGTGTGCGCCTTATCGATTCGGGGTTGCGACACTGCAAAGCAGCGTTGCAACGCCGTCTTCTCAACCCTACTATTCAAAATGTCTGCAACATCAGCGTTGCGACGCCCTACATGGCATTACAACGCCGTCACCTCGAGTAAAAAATCTTGGATTGGTCCTTTTCCTTCCACTTGATGTCATTTTTAGCTCCAAAAGCCTTGAATTTAACACGAGCACTCCAAAATATCTCCAAATGGTTTGTAAATGCTCTTAACCTAAAATTGGATGGATTAAATACGTGAAAGCCTTGAAATTATCATAAAAACTAGCAAATTATAAGCCTAAGGATAACACATTTTGTGTGTTATCAAACACCTCTAAACTTAAACTTTTGCTAGTCCCGAGAAAAAACAGAATAAAACATAAGATCTTTCTTATGCATACATTAGACTCAAGCCTCAGAGATTTAAAAGGAAAATTTCAGCAATCACGAGAAATAATCAAACATGATACTTCAACATGCAATTTAAAACTTTTCCTAAGTATCCCTATGTGTGTGTGTGATTAGCCTTCATTCATTTCATCTTTACTAGCAAAAACAACTTTACCAAGTTCTCCATTCAACTTCCCTCTACACTGGCCATAAGTCCTAATATTTAAGTCTCCCCACAATCAAGAACCAAACAACTCTTTTCAATACTATATTTCTTTTCAACACACTTTTCTTTTTCTATATGCAAGGACACTAGCTTTCACACATCCACTGCAAGGACCCTTACGCAGAGCACTCGCTTGAGTGACCTAACTGATCACAGTGAAGGTAGCTCTTTTTGTCCTTGACTCTTTTAAGCACAATTCAATAACACAGATAACCAAGATATATTTTTTTTTTCTTTAAGCACAACCTTTTAGAACATATAAATCATATTGTACTTCATCCTATCATGCAGTTTAACTCTCAAATCAGTCCTTACTCCTATCGAGGTGACATCAAACTTATAAACTTGATAACTCTGTTCTAAGCATTTAAAACTACAAGAATAAAGGCTACGTGCATAATATTGCAGAAAAAACTCAAGAATTTTTTTAACTTAACTTAGATTCATATCATGCTCTCAGGTTTCAGCAGAATCCCAAAAAAATTTTCAATTAAGTCTCATCCTAGGCCATCCTAATCATACTTATGCATAAGATCAATCAACAATTCAACACATACTCAGGACAATCACAACAGATAAACAACACATCCCACCCCCAAACTTAAACTAAACATTATCCCCAATGTTTGCAAAATAAGCTCAAAGAAAGTAAGAAGGATAAGAGTGAACAATATTGTCCTGAGTACTGGAGATCTTCATTTTTCTTTTGAATTCCTTGGACGACCAAGTCACGTGAAATAAAGTACTCCAGAACAGGAGCATGGGTTTTAACAAGGGGTGGCATCCACGACAACCTAACAAAACAAAACAAAATAAACTAAGAACTAAACAAACAAACAAACAAAACAAACTAAAAAACAGAAAACAGAAATAAATGAAATGTAAACCTTGGGTTGCCTCCAAACAAGCGCTTTCTTTAACGTCTTAAGCTAGACTGAAACTCCTTCGTTATCTCAAAGTGATTTCTTTGTTGCATCCTTTTTCTTCAGATCCTTCATTTTTCATTCTTCTAACCTGTCTAAAGAATCACATAAAAGAATATTATTTCCTAAATCAAAAGGTAGATCATTAGCTAATTCAATTTTTAAACAAGAATTCATCCCAGATTCATCCTTTTGAGGAGTGAAAATTTGAAATTTGACCTCCTCCTATCCTACATGCAGCTTCAGGGTGCTTTCATGCATGCTTATGTCTGCCTTGTTGGTATCTAGGAATGGTCTTCTCAAGATGATGGGAATCTTTACATCCTCTTCCATGTCCAGGACAAGGAAGTCCACAGGGAACACAAACTTGTCCACTTTGACAAGGACATCCTCCACTATTCCCCATGGGTAAGTTATCAACCTGTCTGCCAGCTGTAGAGACACTATGGTCGGTTTTACCTCCACCAAACTTAGTTTCCTGAACACAGAATAAGGCATCAAATTTTATACTAGCACGCAAATCAGATAAAGCTATAAAATTAAAGTTACCTATAGAACAAGGAACATGTTGCGTATAATTTATATTGCAATACCTCAAGTGTACGGGTCAAGTTTTAGTATGGTGATTTTACAGTTCCAAGTATCATCCTCGGGAATGGGTTTCTAGATTAATTAATTACTAAGATACTTATTCTCAATTTTAGCTAAAGCAAAAAGGATAGATAGGAAACAAAGATAAAAACTAAAGAAACGTTGGAGATACGAATATGATAGAATTGAAGGAAGATGACTTCACAAGTTAAAATCTTATTTAACACATGCAATGAAATAACATAATGAATTTATAAACAAGAAGTGAAGATACTCAAGAAAATCTCTCGATACTTAATGAGTCTCGCACACACGATAAAATCTAAAGTTTCCTTATGAATTTTAAAAGCATGCATGACATTAAGCAACTTCTTTATATGTTTCCCTTAGACTTCTAGGTCATTCTCATGCTAGACTTCTAAGAGTTTTGACAAATTTGCCCTAATCTAAGTTTCTGTCTCTCGAGTCCACTTAAACCAACAAGATCAAAGAATTGAAGAACGAATTGCCAAAAATAAATAACAAAACATAAGCAAATACATAAGCAAATAAGTCTTAAACATGCAAATCAAATCCTAGTTACAACGTTTAGCCACTCTAAATCACAATAAAACCAAGCTAAAGTTATAGAAACGTCTTTAAACGGTGTTATAATCTAAAAGAAAGAGAAAATAAACTTATGTGTCAATGTCGGTCCCTCGTCCCCAAGCTCCCGTCACGATCTCGAACCTCCACGAATGCTTTGGTTCCCAATGAATGCTCTTCTTTCTCCTCTTAGAGAGTTTATTTCAAAATTAGGGTGCAAAAACTATCAAATTCGGCTCCCTTTGAAAGATGGCAAAGTGGTGTATTTATAAGGTTAATCGGTATAGTGTTGCAATGCTAGGGACAACGTTGCAGTGTTGTGCCCTAGGCGACATGCATATATGGAAACTATCGACGACTCAGCGTTGCAACGCCGCTACCCTCGCGCGCACCCTTCCTTATCGAAGTAGCGTTGCGACGCTGCAAGGCAGCATTGCAATGCTACCTGCACGGGTCTTCAACGTGGTTTTCTTATTGAGATAGCATTGCGATGCTGCCAACGCTATCGACATGAGTCTTCTATGCACAAAAACGCTCTGCATGGCGTTGCAACGCCATCACCTTGGGTCTACTAGCTTGAAATGGTCCTTCTACTTTCAATTGATGTTATTTTAAACTCCAAAAAGCCTCGATTTGATCCCGAGTGGTCCATAATGTCTCCAAATGTCCTATTTAAGCTCTTTTCCTAAAATTGGATGATTAAAACACATAAAAGCCCTGAAATTATCATAAAACTAGCAATATTTAAGCTTAAGGATAACACATTTTGTGTGCTATCAAATTCCCCCAAACTTAAACTTTTGCTAGTCCCGAGCAAAAATAGAATTAAACATGAGATTGTTCTTACACATACATCTGATTCAAGCCTCAAAGATTTAAAAGGAAATTTTGGCAATCACAGGAAACACTCAAATATAATACTTCAATGAGCAATTTAAAACTCTTCCTAAGTGTTCCTACGTGTGTGTGTGATTAGCCTATGTTCCCTTCATTTTTACTAAGCCCGAATCAACTTTATTAGGCTCTCAATTCAACTTCCCTCTACACGGGTCATAATTACTAATCCTTGAGCCTCCCTACATTCAAGAAATAAATAACTCTACTCAGTACTTAATCACTTTTTATCACTTTTTTTTCTTTTTTTCTTATTTTTTTTGCACAAGGACACTAGCTTTCACACATCCATTGCATGGACCCTTACCCAGAGCACTCGCTCAATGAGTGGCCTAATTGATCATAGTGAAGGTAGCTCTTTTTGTCCTCACGATTTTTTTCTTTAACAAACAAACAACACAAACAAACTTTTTTCACATAAAACACATATTATACAAATCATGCACTTTATATTGTCATTCACCCTATCCTGCAGTTTAACTCTCAAATCAGTTCTTAGACCTATCGAGGTGACATCAAAGTTCTAAACCTAATAACTTTGTTCTAAGCATTTCAAAACTACAGGATCACAGGCGATGTGCATAATAGTGCAGGAAAAACTCAAGAAAATTTTTAAATTAACTCAAATTCATAACATGCTCTCAAGTTTCAACAGAATCACAAAAATTTTCAATTAAATCTCATCCTAGGTCATCATAATCATACTTATGCATAAGATCAATCAGCAATTTAGTATATACTCAGGACAGTCACAACAGATAAAGAACATCCCACCCCCAAACTTAAACTAAACATTGTCCCCAATGTTTGCAGAAATAAGCTCAAAGCAAGTATAAGGGTAAGAGTGGATAATACTGTCCTGAGTAATGAAGATCTTCATTTTTTAGATTCCTTGGATAGGCAAAACACATGTGGTGGAGTTCCACAGAACGGGAGCATGGGTTTCAACGAGGGGTGGCATCACAACAACTTAATAAAGCAAAACAAACTAATAAGTAAACAAAGGACTAAAAAAGAACTCAGAAGAAATAACAAAGAACTAAAACTTAAAGCTTGGGTTGCCTCCCAAGAAGCATTTTGCCTCCCAAGAAGCGTTTTCTTTAACGTCTTTAGCTGGACTGAAAATTTTATATTAATTTTGAAATTAAAATTAAAAGAGAAAATCAATCTTCCTCATCACTCATGTGCTGGCACTTTAACAAAGCTTAATGAAGTTTTATTTAAAGGAGTTTTGATAGAATTTTACAGAAATTTGAAGGTGTTCTCGGTTTTGACCATTGATCACTATTCTTCCAAATTCTCTCAATCTAGGATTACACAATCCGTTCCAAGGCCTGAGGATAGTAGGGAAGACATTAGAGGTGGTCAACAAAGTGTTCGTGTTGTAAATCGTCCACCGGGTGAGGAGAATTTGATCTTGAAAGTTGTGTTTTCTAACTCTATGTTTTTCCAGTTTTGAGCATGCATTTGATGCTGCAAAATTGTTCAAATTAGAGTGTTTAAGATCTTAAATTGCTTCCGTTTTCTTTATATGGACTCCTTCACTTTTCTAGTTGTTTTATTCAGTTTTCTATAATCTATGCACATTCTCCAACCATTTTGAACATGCATGAGTACTAATTCATTGTTATTATTCCTAAATACGACCATACCTGTTTTCTTAGGAAGTACATGAATAGGACTCACCCATTTGCTATAAAAAATTAGATAGATAATACCTGCCTCTAGGAGTTTGATGATTTCTTTCATTACTTCTTCCTTCAAAGCTTGATTCAATCTTCTTTGTGATTCTTGTGATGGTTTAACATTGTCCTCCATAAAGATCCTGGTCATACACAAAGTTGGACTAATACTTTTTATGTCAGCAAGTATCCACCCAATGGTTAGCTTGTGTTCTCTTAAGGTCATGACTAATTTCTCTTCCTGTTATGTTGTAAGTTCCTTTGAAATGATGATTGGTAGGGTGTCAGCATCCCCCAAGAACACATACTTCAAGTGACCTGAACGTTCTCTTAGCTGTAACCTTGGTGTCTACACAACCGAAGGTATCATTTTGTCATTCTTACTAGAAATTTCAACCTAAGAGTTTATTGGTTCAGGAGAGGATGCTGATGATAACTCTTACCATCTTCCTCAGAGTCTTGTAGTATCAGATCATCTAACTCAACAATTACAAATTCTTGAACTAGTGAGTCAAAGATATCAACATAAGAAACATATTGCACATTATCAGGATATTTCATTACATTATAAATGTTGAATTGCGCAATTTCTCCTTCAAATTTAACTGATAAGGTTCCTTTGCCTACAAAAGTTTTTGTTTTAGCAGTTTTCATGAATGGTCTACCTAAGAAAATTAAAGCTTTAGCAGAAGAAGATTTACCTTCCATTTCAAGAATGTAAAAGTCAGCAGGGAATATCAGATCCTTAACTTCAAGTAGTACATCTTCAACTACTCCTAAGGGATGGATATATGATTTATCTACTAATTGAATAATTACGCCGGTTTCTTGGAGTTCATTTAATTTCAACTCTTGATAAATAGAAAGAGGCATCACATTAATTGAAGTACCCAGATCTAACATAAGATGCTCTAATTTCTTATCTCCTATAACACAGGACAAAGAAAACATACCTGGGTCTCTGCGTTTTTCTGGCATATTCCTTTTAAGCATGACCCAAATATTTTTACTTACCACAACTCGTTCTTTCTCTTTCAGTTTCCTCTTGTTGGTACATAATTCTGTAAAAAACTTAAGATACCTTGAAATTAGTTTAATTGCATCTAACAGAAGTGTATTGACATGTACATTCCTGAATGTTTCAAGAATTTCCTCATCCTTGTCCTCTTTTTTTGGTTTAGTTAACCTGCTAGGAAAAGGTGCTACTAGAGGGTGAGAATTTATATACAAGGGCGAGTCAATGCTCACCTTACTCTTTGTAGCAGGGGAAACTTGTTTTTCGACTTCCTCCTTGTTATGAAGAGTTACTTCAACTTGGAGCTCTTTCCCATTTCTTAGGGTGATTACACAAACATTCTCACATGGGTTTACTTCAAGCTGAGATGGTAGTCTCCTAGAATTTTGCATTTCAGTCTCCTAGAATTTTGCACTTCTAGCTTGTTTACAATGGTGGCCAACTGGGTGATCTGATTTCCCCAGCTGTTCACCTTTATTTGTTGTTGCTCTTGAGCTTTCTCAACGTTTCCTAATTTCTGTGTCATAATCTGAACATTTGTTGTTAAAGTTTTTATCATATCTTTTAGAGATGTACCTGATGGTTCTTATCATTGAAAGGTGGACTGAAGTTTTCCTTGTTGGTTGTTCTGATTACCATAACTAAAGTTGGGATGTTCCCTCGATCGAGGATTGTAGGTGTTAGAGTAGGGATCATACTTCCTCTGCCTTTGATAACCTCCTACGACATTTGCTTCCTCAAACAAATCCTGTTGGTTTCTACCTATGACAATTTAACGAACAAAAGAAGTTAGTTTAGAAAGTTTATTTGTTAGTTCGCTTACCTTATTTACCTGGTAGATTCCTCCTCATCCTCTGGTACCAAATTGTTCGAAATTTTATGCTATGGTCCGGATCAGCTGTCTTGCTTCTGCAGGAGTCTTATTTACCAGTGCTCCTCCACTTGCTCCTGATAATTCTCCAATAGAGAGTTATTTAGCTCTATTCTTGCTACTAAACTTTGCATTATTATGATTGATGTGTGTTTTTTAACTTCTTATCTTTCTAAAGTGTGCAGGATTGCTTGTGTTTTAATTATAACTTGATCTTAGCATTAACAAAGAGTGAATTTATGATATTTGTGTCTTAATGAAGACATTTTGGTTATTTAGGAAGAAGAAAGTTGAAAAGAGAAGCTTTGAAGAAGCTAATCACTGTTTTGGAAAACTTTGCTTCAACAATCTGGAAGTTGGCCTTGCTTCACCAATCTGAAATGTTGTGTTTAAAAGTTACTGCAGCATCTGCACAGGATTTTCCCAAAATGAGCACGTGATTCACCAACCTATCACACTTAACTCTAGTTGGAAACATTTGGGCTTTGGTTAGGGTTAACTTGATTTGAGTTAGGGTTCATTTGGAGGTTATATAAGCATTGTATTCCATTGATTGAAGTGGGGGAGAACATTTGGGTATCATTTTCGGCTAAGGCTTGTGTAAGGGAGAATTCAAGAAGAAGGCTCAAGAAGAGATCGTGTGGGCTTGAAAGCTTCATAAAAAAGGGAGTTCTTACTAGATTTATCTTCATATCACTTTCGTTGTCATAGATTACACTTTCTCTCTTCAATCCTCTCTTTTCGTGTATGACCTCTTGTAGCCGAAACTCCTAGGTTAGTTGAACTTCATTTTTATCATCTAATTTGTAAATATTATACACTCTCATGTTAAATGGTTATGATTAAAGACCTTGTTGAGTTATTTGATTGTTGTTGGGTGTATGTATGGTTCTTGGTGTTGGAAGATTGGTTGCTTTAATTGCTTGAATGTTGGAATTAGATTTGGCCAATTTAATCTTCATCACGTTTCCTGCTTTTGGAAAGAAGAGGAAACCGATTTACCATCTCCATTCTAGGATAAAACTCGTGTTGATTTGGCCAATTTAACCTGTTTGGCCCACTGGTTATTATAACCCGTGTTATAATAACCTGTGAAATACTCTGCACCCCAAACACATACTATTATAACCCCAGACTATACTACTCTACATTTTAAATAATATTATATGTTTCACAGACTATAATAACCCACAGACTATTATAACCCCCCTGTTATTATAACCTACTCAGCACCTCAAACAACCCCTAAGAGTAATCTTGTGTCGAAAAATGGAAGATTGGGAATGATCTCTCACCTAGAATATTAGCAAGAGCATATTAGGAATTTTGAATGAGAATTCACTTGCTGAAAATTTAGGTAAGTTTTGAGAAAAAACTACAATGAACACTTGCTATGATATCAAGAAGATTACATAGACTTAAGAGCAAGCATTTAGCTACATGAGACCTCTTTGATTTGCGCCAAATTGTCTTAAAATGAACCCAAGCATCCCCACCATGTGAATATTTATTTCTTGCCATTTACTTGCTTTCCTTTACTTTTCATGTCATTTATCTTGCTTTCTTTTACTTGCTTTCATTTACCGCTTTCATTTATCGTTTTCATTTATTGCTTTCTTTACTCGTTTTCTTTACTTGCTTTCCTTACTTTTCTTGCATTTACTTTTTTTGTCCAAAACCAACTCTATCATTGTATTTACTTTTTGGTTACCTTAAAATTCACTGTAAAAGACTTGAAATTGACTAAGAATCACATTTAGTCCCTGTGGAGACGATACTCTTATACTTATTACTTGCTGCAACAAGACTATGTATACTAGCATATTCTGAGGTGTATTTGTGATTAATTTGTAGCTATTTTTGTGCACTCACGCACCACATCAGTTGCATCGATCATACCTTTGTCATTTTGCAACAAACCTTCATAAAAGTACTGGATAAGAAGTTGGTCTAAGATCTAATGATTTGGAAAACTGGCATAGAGCCTATTGTATCTCTCCCAGTACTCATAAATTGATTCTTCTGTCATTTGTTGAATACCGTAAATTTCCTTCCTAAGAGAAGTAACCCTCGATGCAGAAAAGTACTTTTCCAGGAAATGCCTTCTCATCTCATTCCATGTGTTAACAGTCCCTGATGGTAAGAAATACAACCAATCCTTTGCTTGGTCCTTTAGAGAATATGAAAAAACCCTCGGATTGATTTGTTCTTCTGTAATGCCATGAGGCTTCATTCACGAATAGACTATATGGAATTCTTTGAGATGTTTACGTGGGTCTTCACCTGCTAGACCACGAAAAATAGGACGTAAATTTATCAATCCAGATTATAATTAAAAATCACCTTCAATAGTATGATAGGTGATGCAGGGTGGTAGCTGGTCTAAACATGGATCTGGCAGCTGTTTCAGAGTTCTTTCAACCATTTTTTCCTCAATTTCAACAAAAATAGAGGTGTCACCGAGATTACAGTCAAAACTGAAATTTTCTTTGTGTGCACTCTTTTCTTTTGTCTCCCTCTTTAATCTACGTACTTCTCTTTCTACTTTAGGAAAATATTGGAATTCTGTATTTTGAGAAGAATGGATCATAAACAGTGAGAGCAAAAGTAAGTGGAATCAAATAATTGAAAATTTAAATTTTGCCTTGCTTCCTGGCAACGACGCCAATTTGATCGCTTTCGATTTCTTGGTAATTGTAAGCTTGTCAATGATGGAGATCGGATCTCCTTGAGCAGCGGAAACGTGTTTGGGATCGTAATTGCTTGATTGTTTTACTTAAAACAAAAACCAGTACATTGACCAAAAATACAGAACAAGCATGGAAATTCTAATCCTATTAGACATGGATGTTTTACATACAAACATGCTACAAGTTTAACAATTAAACTAAAAAGAATGGAAAGGAAATTACCTTTGTAGTTTCCAATTCTCCAGGACAACAACTCCTTGCTCCAAGCTTTTCAACAATACAGCAGAACTCCTCTGTTTTTCTCGAAGAAAGACACTACCACTTGGATCACCTCCTATATCTCTGAGTTCTACTTAGATCCTCCTTAGTTGGAAGGATTCAAACTTTTGGAAGAGCTTTGGGAATGAGAGAGTGAGAGAGAGAGAGAGTATCTTGCAGCAATTTCCCAATTGCAGAAAGATCGATCACCCAAATGAGCAACCCCTTTCTCCTTGTTAAACTGTCGATAGGGAGAAGGGGAGTGTTGGGATGTATGTCCTCATCTCGTGTAGTTTGTAATATTCCAAGTTGTAAATGAATAAGAGTTATTTATTTCAACATTGTGTAATAAATAAGAGTTATTTATTTAAACTTTGTGTATCGCATTTTTCATAAACTTAATCCAATAAACTAAGCTCAAGGGTCATTATATTATGAGAGAACTAAGAACTTGAACGGTGTGTAGTGGACACACAGGGAGGATCACGTTCGAGTTAATGACCAGAACGGTCTCACGATATATGGATAGGGTTGGAGACCTAATCCTCGGATACACTCGTGGATGCGACCCGCTTTGTATTAGATACAAACGAGGTGATCCGACTCGTTCATGTGGTTGACATGCGAGTGGGGGCATCCTGCAATGAGATTGTACAAGATCGGACCGTGAATTATTAGACTTATCGATGTAACACCGCTAATGATGATAGAGCTAATAAATTCGTAGATGACCATTAGTGACTCGACCTTAATCCTCGGTCATGTCACTCACTCTCCTGTCATGGGTATGTCCTTTGACTAGTGCGGGTGAGGGTTGCCACTGTTGCTCGCCCAATCTTCTCAGGGGCAGGACCACGTGGGGAGCTGGGAACTTGACTACGCAAGAAGGAATTCACTGCTTCCGACTTAGAGAAACTAGAGGGGTTGTTCCCTTAAGTGTTGTCTCCGTGGCTTGAACAACGGGCCCCACTCTCTCATTGGCACGAGAGGGTTGTTGTTTATGGTTGGACCATGCAACGTAGTTGTTCATTAGAGGAGCAGTGGGACTTAAGGAGCAAGAGGTAGACACAGGGGTAAAACGGTAATTTGACCCAGTTGTGACTACGAACAACCTGTGAATGGTCGACTCATGGGTATTGGTTATATCGATGGACACAACTTGTCCTACAGTGATGAGAGTGCAGCTACGGGCTTTAGTGGAGTGTTACCATAGCTAATGAATGTTGAATAACCGGGTCAAAGAGTTTGACAGGTTAGTCTCGGATCATTGGAGCTCATCACGTGTAGGTCCATTAGGTACCTCGGTTGGCTCAAATTGGACAAATTGAGGGTTTACAGTTTGGTGCGAATTTGAAGTGTTCAAATTCATTATTTGGGTATTTATGTCATTTATAAGAGATATAGATGACATAATATATAGTGTTATGTGAATGAGATTCATAATAAACTATAGTATAGCCTAATTGTTTAATTAGTGCTAATAAGAGAAATTGAATTGAGAGAAATTAAATTGAATGTGATTCAATTTATAACTCCACATTTCTGCAAATGAGATTTGTATAATAAGGTATGAGATACTTTATATTATATAATATGCAAATGTGATTTGTATATTATATGGTTGTGGTAAAATTGTGATTTGGTGGCGGTTTTAACTCCATCAAACAATAGTATTTAAAGGCTTTGCAAGAAGCTTTTGGTGTGCCATTTGCCATTTTTTGCATTTCCATCCAAAGAGAGCAAGGCAATTCTCTCTAGAATTCTCTCATCTCTCTAACATTTCTCCTCACCCAAAATCAAAGGAAGTCCCACTCACTCTCCCTCAACCTCCAGAGAACAACCGAGAAGACCCTTTGGAGGTGTCTCCCTGTTCAGATCGTGGTTCGTGTTCGAGGAGAACGTTGGATCGAGAGAGATCGTGACCGGAGGAGAAGGGGATTGAAGAAGTGTTCTTCAACAAGTAAGTAGTATTTTTCCTTACTGTTTTCTTCTCCTATTTGCATGTTTAGCCTAGGATCTATGAGATAGATTCAATTTTAAGATAGGAATTACACAACGGATGAACGACGTTTCACAACGTCTTCCGCTGTGGGAATTCAAAATCCCTTCAGGGAGGGGTAGTGGGAAACATGTCTGGATGACACATTCCCTCATTTATTATTATTATTATTATAATAATAATAATAATAATATAATTAAATCAAATTTAATTATTCATTTAAATCATATTTAAATAATACAGATTAAATATCATATATTTAATTTGGATTAAATCTCATTTAATCACATTACCCCTTTAATCTATAGTTTTAATGTACATCCAGTGCACATTAAATTTTAACCTATAGTTTTCAAATGTGAATCACATTCACATTTAATATAATATTTGAACTCTTTCAAATATTCAATTCTCTCATATAATTTAATATGAATCATATTCACATTAAATTTATAATATATAGTTCCAAAACTATATATTATATCGTATCTAAATACATTAAATATATTCCCTAATGAATTTGAACATTTCAAATTCAAGTGATCTAAGAACCCTTTACGAGCTAGAAAATGGACCTAATGGACCTACAGATCAGAAGCTCCAACGATACGAGATTGCTCGGTTAATCTCATTAACCTCCCAATCAACATTCGTTAACTGCGGGAACATTCCACTAAAGTCCCACAGCTGCACTCTTCTCACTGCAGATATATTTCTGTGTCCATGGATATTGACCAATAACAGCAAGTCAATCCTTCACGAATGTTCGTAACACTAGTTGGGTCAAATTATCGTTTTACCCCTGGGTTACATCTTATGCCTTAAGTACCAGTGCTCCTCTAATGAACAATTTGTTTGTGGTCCTACCAACAAACAGAGTCCTCTCGCCAATGAGAGGGTCTCTGACCCTTTGTTCAAGTCTCGGAGACACCACTTAAGGAAACATTCCTCTACTTACCCTAGTAGGCGGGAAGGAGTGAATTCCATCTTGCTAGGTTAAGTTCCCAACCGCTCACTCGGTCTTGTCTCCAAGAAGGTAGGATATTGAGTCGGCGAATCTGGCCACTCTCACCCATACTAGTCAAAGGACAATCCCTTGCGAACAGGAGTTCGTAACCTACTCAGGATTGAGATCAAGTTGCCTAGGTCATCCTAGTGAAATAGAAATCTAACTAGTCAACAGAGTTACAGCTAGAGATTACTATTTCGTGGTCCGGTCTTATGTAATCTCATTACATAGGATATCCCCACTCACATGTCATCTACACGAACACGTTAGGATCACAGTGTTTGTATCAAATACAAAGTGGGCCACATCCATAGTTTAACCAGGGTAAGGTACCCAAACCTTATCCCCTAACTATAGACCTTTAGGTTGTATCTCGAACCGAGATCCTTTTTATGTTCATTACATTCGATTTAAAGATTCATTTAATGACCTTGGATGTTTAGTTTATTGGATTTAGGGTTTAAATAAAGGCAAACTCGTAGATATAACTAAACAATAACACTTTATTGAAATAATAACACTTTATTACAATAATTAGAACATAATTACAAACTACGAGTTTTAGGGCACAAATCCCAACAGTCAAGACCTCGATCAAATATAATTTATATGATTGATCTAAATTAAATACTTGCAGTACTTAATAGTGGACCAGGTCGAACCACAAGGAGCAATGAATTTCAACTTTCCAGAATTAGGTTCCAAAAGAAAACAAAAAGAAAAGGGGGGAAGGTTTGAATGTTTGGTTTGAAAGAAAGAGGGGGAGAGAAAGAGTGTTTAGGAGATATCAAATCTTACAAAATTCCAGTCCATAGGTACAATTATCCCAATTGTAATATAGATCCCATAAATTCTCAAAATAGATTATAACTAGATTAGCAATTAACTTGGTTGGCTTAATGGTTCCCCTACAAAGTTATTTCCCTAAGTTCATTAACTTTACCTATCCGTTAATCTCAATTATCTTAATTATCTAGCACTCTCCATACATAACAATTAAGACAAAGCCATTAAGCAATGTGGAAGACCAAGACACTTTAATTAGAATAATCTGATTAACATGCTTTTCAATTTTCCTAGAGTTTAACATACCAGTTATGAATCAAGATATCCCCAAGACTCACACATAGTTATAACTCTAGTGTTTCACAATCTAAGCCATGATTGGGTGTCACGTCAATCATGAAATAACAGTAGATATGCATAAACAATTGAGCTGCCAATTTAATCAAAGATGCATAGTCATAAGATTAAGCAGAGAATTCAAGAATTAAATGCCTATAGAGTTAATAATTACAAACAAGCCTCACTATATTCCAATTCGTTTTGACTAACCTATGAACCAGAAGAGGAGGTTTAGCCGAGCATAGTCACGAACACGCCAACGACCTCCATGGTCTTCATCGATACAACCCAAAAACTATAAAAATACTAAAGAAACTATTCGAAACTCTAAACTAAAGATAATTTCGAAAGTAGGAGAAAAGTCTCCAAAAGTTTGTACCAAACCTAAAAGAAAAGTTGGTATGTACAATTGCTGAGAGCGTCTAGACGCTCCCCCATCTACATAAGGAAAAACATTTTCAAGAATATAGGTGGTGTCGAGCGAACCCTTGAAGAATGCATTGCATCGATGTCGAGATGCTTCAAGCATCGTCTAGACGCTCTGTGTGTGGGTCTTCTTGCTTCAAGCAATGTCTAGACGCTTCAGGCGGTCTCTTTGGCTTGCTAAGCTTTTTTCCTCTTTATTTTATGCATTCTTTGTCATAACTTGGCCTTTTAACCTTCGATCTTTCCTAAGCCTCCAGAATTGCCTCAAGATGCAAATATTCTGTAAAATAGAAAAATAAGCATGTGAGTGTAGCAAGACTAGCATAAGATAAGTAGATAAAATAACACTTTTATGGTGCTATCAACAATCCTTTCAAGTCTAACACGATGCTCTCAAGCACGTTTTCAACGCCAGGATGAAAGAGGGATCGCCTGCCCAGAAACACGATCTCGACATGATGGTCTACTCCAATGTGGCGGAGATGAATGGTGCGACTATCGACGAGTCGAGATACGTCAGCTTCATCTTGGATACTCTTTCGAAGAGTTTCCTCCAGTTTCATAGCAACGCTGTTATGAACAAGCTAAGCTACACCCTTACCAACCTGCTTAACGAGCTACAAACCTACCAGTACTTGATGAAAATAAAGGGATAGGAAGGTGAGGCAAATGTTGCCTATTGGTACTGAAGGGAATAAAACTCCCACTGCGGAAACGACTTGGAATGTCGTGGTGTTCGTTGTGAAAATCATTTCTTAAAATCAAATCTATCCTATAGATTTTAGGCTGAACATGCTGAAATTGAAGGAAAAACAGTAAAGAAAGTTTACTTACTTGTTGAAGAACGCTTCTTCAAGAATTCCTTCTTCGGTCACGAACTCTTCGTGCTCTCGATCTCTACGATCACGATCTCTCGAACAACGAACAAATTGGACACCTCCAATTGATATTCTCGATTGTTCTCCATCGGTAAAGAGAGTGTGGTGGGGCTCCCTTTGGTTTAGGGTAGAGTGAATTTGAGAGAGAGTTGAGAGAATTTGAGAGAGCTCTTTTGGTGAGAATCCAAAAAATGAGCAATGACCTTCCTAAAGCCTTCTCACAAAGGCATTATATAATGGTGATAGTGAAGGGAATGAAAATCCCCGCGCAACGGAAAACGATCGAATCGTCAAAGGTATCATTACGCTACTTGAAATTTGCTAAAATGATCTAACACTTAGATCTAAGTTAAACATGCAAAACTAAGGAAGAAAACAACAAGAGGAATGTACTTACTAGTTGAAGACTCTCTTCAAAGTTTCTTCCTTGGTCACGAACACTTTGTGCTTCTCGATCTCAACGAAAACTCGAACTAACGAACAAGATCCGATCACAACCACTTAGAAACTCGGTTGTTCTTCTTTTGGAAAGAAGGAAGATGGTGGGATCTTGGTTTTGGAGAGGGAGGAGAGTTGAGAGAAAATGTTGAGAGAATGAATCTCTTCTCTTTGGTGAAATCCAAAAAATGAGAGATTGGCTTACAATCCTTCTTGCAAGAAGGGTTTAAATAGTGGAATAACCATGGAGTTAAAATCTCTACATTATTACCACTTTAACACAACCATAGGTTATGCAAATCACATTTGCATAACCATATAATATAAGGTATCTCATATCTCATATTGCAAATCACATTTGAAATAATTGTGGATTAATTAAATTGAATCACATCCAATTTAATTTCTCTCAATTAATTTCTCCAATTAACCCTAATTCAACAATTAGGCTAACCTATAGTTTATTATGAATCTCATTCACATTAAACTATATATTATATCATTCATATCTCATATAAATGACATAAATGCCCTTTAAGTGAAATTGAACACTTCAATTTCATACCAAAACATTAACCCTTCTTTTAACCCAGATTGAGCCAACCGAGGGACCTAATGGACCTGCAGTAACGGGCTCCAATGATCCGATATTAACCTATCAAACTCTTTGACCCGGTTAATCAACATTCATTAGCTACGGTAACACTCCACTATAACCCGTAGCTGCACTCTCGTCAGTGCAGAATATTACGTGTCCACTGATATAACCAATGCCCATGAGTCGACCCTTCACAGGTTGTTCGTAGACACGGCTGGGTCAAATTACCGTTTTACCCCTGTGTCTACCTCTTGTTCCTTAAGTTTCCGCTGCTCCTCTAATGAACAACATATTGTGATGGTCCAACCATACACAACACCCTTCTCGGGTCAGTGAGAAGGTGGACGTCCGTTGTCCAAGCCCTAGAGACAACACTTAAGGGAACAACCCCTCTAGTTTCCCTGAAGGCGGGAACGTGTGAATTCCATCTCGCGTAGTTAAGTTCCCAGCTCCCTACTTGGTCCTGTCCCTGAGAATATAGGCATATTGGGAGAGTAACTGTGACCACCTTCACCCGTACTAGTCAAAGGACAGACCCCCGCAGACAGGAGTCCGTAACACGCTCAAGATTCAAGTCGAGTCACTAATGGTCATCTACGAAGTTATTAGTCCTCATCACAACGGTGTTACATCGTGAGGTCTAATAATTCACGCAGTCGGTCTTGTACAATCTCATTGCACAGATGCCCCACTCGCATGTCAACCACATGAACGAGTCAGATCACCTCGTTTGTATCTAATACAAAGCGGGTCGCATCCACAGTGTATCCAGGATTAGGTCTCCAACCCTATCCATGTACTGTAGACCGTTCGGGTCATTAACTCGAACGTGATCCTCCTATGTGTCCACTACACATCGTTCAAGTTCTAGTTCTCTCATAATTCAATGACCCTGGAGCTTAGTTTATTGGAAAAGTTTGTAAATATTGCGAGACACAAAGTAATGAAATAAATAACTCTTATTAATTTCAAACAGTAATTTACAAACACGAGATTAGGACAAAAATCCCAACAGATACGTGGAGTTGAAATCTCCACCTATTTACCATTTTACCACAACCTTAGGTTATACAAATCATATTTGCATAACCACATATAATAAGATATCTCATACCTTATAATACAAATCACATTTGTATAATTGTGATTTTGAATTGAATCACATTCAATTTAATTTCTCTCAATCTAATTTCTCTCAATTAGCACTAATTAATCAATTAGGCTAACCTATAGTTTATTATGAATCTCATTCACATTAAACTATATATTATGTCAATCATATCTCATATAAATGACATAAATACCCTTTTAATGAATTTGAAAACTTCAAATCCACACCAAACTGTAAACCCTCTATCTATCCAGTTTGAGCCAACTGAGGGACCTAATGGACCTACAGATGACGAGCTCCAATGATCCGAGACTAACTTGTCAAACTCTTTGACCTGGTTATTCAACATTCATTAGTTACGGTAACACTCCACTAAAGCCCGTAGCTGCACTCCCATCACTGTAGGACAGGTTGTGTCCATTGATATAACTAATGGTCATGAGTCGACCCTTCACAGGTTGCTTGTAGACACTACTAGGTCAAATTACCGTTTTACCCCTGTGTCTACCTCTTGCTCCTTAAGTCCCACTACTCCTCTAATGAACAACAACATTGCATGGTCCAACCATAAACAACACCCCTCTCGGGCCAGTGAGAGGGTGGGAGCCCGTTGTCCAAGCCCTGGAGACAGCACTTAAGGGAACAACCCCTCTAGTTTTCCTCAGTCGGGAACGAGTGAATTCCATCTCGCGTAGTCAAGTTCCCAGCTCCCCACGTGGTCCTGTCCTTGAGAAGATAGGCATATTGGGTGAGTAACTGTGACCACCCTCACCCGTACTAGTCAAAGGATAGAACCCCGCAGACAGGAGTCCGTAACACGCTTAGGATTAAGGTCGAGTCATTAATGGTCATCTACGAAGTTAATAGTCCTATACTGTTAACGGTGTTACATCAGTAGGTTTAATAATTCATGGTTCGGTCTTGTACAATCTCATTGCACAGGATGCCCTCACTCGCATTTCAACCACATGAACGAGTTGGATCACCTCGTTTGTATCTAATACAAAGCGGGTCGTATCCACAATGTATCAAGGATTAGGTCTCCAACCCTATCCGTATACTGAAGACCGTTCAGGTCATTAACTCGAACGTGATCCTCCCGTGTGTCCACTACACACCGTTCAAGTTCTAGTTCTCTCATAATTCAATGACCCTGGAGCTTAGTTTATTGGACAAAGTTTGTAAATATGCGAGACACAAAGTGATGAAAAAATAACTCTTATTTATTTCAATCAGTAATATTACAAACATATACGAGATTAGGACATACATCCCAACAGGTACTTCCATAGGGGTTCAACCTCGGGGACCAAATCTATAGGTTCGTCTTCTTCAAGTTCGAAAGGGAAGAAGAAGATGAAAAAGGTTGGCAAGGAGAAACAAGCTGACCTGTTGCCACCTAGAAGGGAAAAAAGGTCAAGAAAGTTGTAGACAAAGGAAAATGTTTCTACTGCAACACCAAGGGCACTAGAAAAGGAACTACCCAAAGTACTTGGCTGACAAGAAAAAGGAGAATGACGGTAAATATGATTTATTCTATATTGAAACATGTTTAGTGGAGAGTGATGACTCTGCCTGGATACAGGATTCTGGGAATTAGTTCCTGGCAGCAGCTGCAAGAAGGGGAGATAACACTTAGAATTTGAACTGGAGAGGTTGTGTCAGCCGTAGCAGTAGGCACAATAGAGTTGTTGTTCAATAAGAAACGACTGTTATTGGATAACATGTAGATGGGAAGGTGCATACCTTCAAAGCTAGACTCGTGGGAAATGGTTATACCTAGCGAGAGGAGGTGGACTATGGGGAAACCCTCTCTCCTGTTGCCATGATAAAGTCTATAAGGATCCTTCTGGCCATCATCTCATATTATGACTATGAAGTATGACAGATGTATGTCAAGCCAACTTTTTTGAATGGTAATGTTGATGAAAGCATCTACATGGACCAACCCAAGGGGTTCATTAAACGAGGTCAAGAGCAAAAATTTTGCAAGCTTAAACGATCAATTTATTGACTGAAACAAGCATCTAGATCTTGGAATATATAAGGTTTGATTAGGCGATCAAATCTTATGGTTTTAACCAAAGTGTTAATGAACCTTGTGTATACAAGAAATTCATCAACAGTAATGTCGCTTTTCTAGTGTTGTATGTGGACGACATCCTACTCATTGGAAATGAGGTAGGATTCCTCATTAACATTAAGGAATGGCTAGCTACGTAATTTGTTGCGTAAAATTATATTGCAATACCGCAAGTGTACGGGTAAAGTTTTAGTATAGTGATTTAGAGTTCCAAGTATCGTCCTCGGGAATGGGTTTCTAGATTAATTAATTACCAAGATACTAATTCTCAATTTTAGCTAAAGTAACATAACATGGATAAGTGGTGAAAGTAAAGACAAACAACAAACAAACACGTGGAGACACGAATTGATAGATTTGAGGAAGTGACTTCACAATTGAATGACTTAATTAACACATGAAATGAACTAATGTGATGAATTTATAAACAAGAAGTAAAATACTCAAGAAAATGTCTCGATTATTAGTGAGCCTCGCACATGCAATAAATTCTATAGTCTCCATATGAACCAACAACATGCACGACATTAAGCAACTTCTTTATGTGTTTCCCTTAGACTTCTAGGTCATTCTCATGCCAGACTCCTAAGGATTTTGACAACTTTGCCATAATTTAAGTTTTATCTCTCGAGTCTACTTAAACCAACAAAATCAAGAGTTAAAGAACGAATTGCCAAAAATAAGAACAAAACATGCTTCAATACATAACGAATAAGTCTTAACATTCAAATCAAATCCACATAACGAATAAGTCTTAACATGCAAATCAAATCCTAACTACAACATTTAGCTACTCTTAATCACATGAAAACCAAGCTAAACGTGTAGAAAACGTCTTTAAACGGAATTACAAACTGAAAGAAAAAGAAATTAAACTTATGTGTCGATGTCGGTCCTTCGTCTCCGAGCTCCCATCTTCGATCTCGAACCTCCGCGAATGGTTTGGCTCACAAGAATGCTCTCTTTTCTCTTCTCACAAAGTGTATTTTGAAATTTGGGTCAAAAGTCCATCAAATTCGACTCCCTTTGCAAGAATGCATAGTGTTCTATTTATAATGATCTTCGGTACAACGTTGCAACACTGTACCCTAAGCACGTATCAATTATGGAAAGCATCGACAGCGCGTTTCTATCGATCTGGCGTTGTGCGTTGCAACACTATCGACAGTGGTCTTCAACACCTCTAAGCAGCACGCTCGGCGTTGCAACGCCATCACCTCGGGTCTTCATGCTTTGATGGATTCTTCTACTTCCAGTTGATGTTATTTTTAGCTCCAAATAGCCTCGTTTCGATCTCGAGTGATCCAAAATGTCTCCAATTGTTCTGTTTAAGCTCTAAACCTGAAATTGAGTGATTTAAACACGTAAAAGCCCTGAAATCATTATAAAACTAACAATAATTAAGCCTAAGAATAGCACATTTTGTGTGCCATCACAATTCCAAATGAATGATTTTGGAGAAGTGCAGTATGTTCTTAGTATCCAAATTGTCTGAAACCGAAAGAAAAAACGCTAGCCTTGTCTTAAGCATCGTATATCGACAAGATGTTGATCAAATATTCGATGCAAAACTCCAAGAAAGACCCATTACCTTTCAAGCACGGGGTTCATTTGTCTAAGGAACAGTGTCCTAAGACACCTCAAGAATTTGAGGACATGAGACGAATTCCCTATTGATCAGTTGTGGGCAGTTTTGTGTACGTCATGTTGTGTACTAGACCCGACATCTATTATGCAGTTGGGATAGTCAGTAGGTATCAATCCAATCCAGGATATGATCACTTGGATGCGGTTAAGGCAATCTTTAAGTATCTTAGGAGAACGAGGAACTACATGCTCGTATATGGGCTAAGGATTTGATCCTTACAGTTTACTGGCGCTTGATAATTGCAATACCACAAGTGTACGGGCCAAGTTTTAATATAGTGATTTAAGATTTCGAGTATCGTCCTCAGGAATGGTCTTCTAGATTGATTAACTACCAAGATACTAATTCCTAATTTTATGTAAAGAAACAAAACTTGTCAAAAGTGGAATGAAAATAACACTAAATACACAAGTGGAAACACAAAGATGAAAGAAGCGTTAGGGAACCAATTTCACAAGTTACTTCATTATTTTAACGCATGAAATTGACTTTTGTTGTGAGATTATAAACAAGAAGTAAAGGTAATCAAAAGACTCTCTCGAGCTCTAGTGACCTCATGCATACCGATAAACCTAAAGTCTCCATCTAGATTTTAAAAGCATGCAAGACATTAAACAACTTCTTTAAAACGTTTCCCAAAGAACCCTTCACTCTCATGTAAGGATTTACTAAGGGTTTTGGCAATTTTCATCTAATCTAAGTCTATTCTCTCGAATTAAACTTAAACCAATTAAACATGCAATTCTTGGCCATAGAAAAACAAGCATTAAGAAAGAATTACCAAAAATAATGCAACACAACCAAGTGTTCAAATGAATTACTAAAATAAATCCATAACTAGCTACATCAATCCCTTAACTACGGAGTCTAGCTACTCATAATCATTACAAAACATGCTAAATCCATAAAAGAATTCATAAACAAAACTACAAACTAAAGGGAGGAGAATGGAAATGCTTTGGTGTTGATGTTTGTCCTCGTCTCCAAGCTCCGGTCACGATCTCGAGCCTCCACTCTCGTGCTTGGCCTCCAAGGAATCCTTTCCAGGCCTTTCAATAGTGTATGTTTCAAAAATAGGGATACAATCTCTCTCAGATTCGGCTCCCCCCTTCCAATTGACTGGAAATCCCTTTTATAAACAATCGACACGACGTTGTGACACTAGGCACAACGTTGCAACATCGTGCCCTAGGCTCACGTGTAATTAAGGAAAGCAATGTAGCGTTGAGATGTTGTTCGCAACGTCTCAACGCTACGAACATGTATGTCGCAAAAGAGGCGCGTTTCAGCGTCTCAATGCTGCCAAGCAGCGTCTCAACACCGTCTGCTCAGGTTTTCAATTTGCTTCATCACATTACACGACATTGCAACGCTAAACTGGTGTCTCAACGCCGTAGCCTCGGGTCTAATGACTAAATTAGCTCTTCTTCTTCAATTTGCTTCATCTCTTGTACTTCAATATCTCCTATTTGAGCCATAATTCTTTATGATCTCTCCATTTGGTCCATTCTTGCTCGTATCCTGAAATTCAACAATTTAAACTCGTGAAAGTCTTGAAATCAATACAAAAACTAGCAAAATCTAAGCCTAAGAATAACACATTTTGTGTGTTATCAAACACCCCCAAACTTAAACTTTTGCTAGTACCGAGCAAAACAGAATAAAACCATAAATGATTTCTCTTATGCATACATCAGATTCAACCCTTAAAGATTAAAAGGAAATTTTCAGCAACCACAGTTTAAAAATTAAACATGATACTTCAACAAGCGATTTAAAATTTTTCCTAAGTATCCCTGCGTGTGTGTGTGATTAGCCTCTTTTTCTTTCATCTTTACTAGCCCAGAACAACTTTATCAGGTTCTCCATTCAACTTCCCCTACACTGACCATAAGTCTCAATCCTTAAGTCTCCCCACAGTCAAGACACAAACAACTCTATTCAGTACTTCATTTTGTTTTCTTTCAACAATGAATTTTTTTTATGCAAGAACACTAGCTTTCACACAACTACTGCAGGGACCCTTACCAAGAGCACTCGCTCAATGAGTGGCCTAACTGATCACAGTGAAGGTAGCTCTTTTTGTCCTCGATTCTTTTAAGCACAAATAAGTAGCAACAGATAACAAATATATATATTTGTTTTCAGTACGCATGAACATTACAAACCATGCACTTCATACTGTCATTCATCCTATCATGCAGTTTAACTCTCAAATCAGTCCTTACACCTATCGAGGTGACATCAAACTTATAAACCTAATAACTCTGTTCTAAGCATTCAAAACTACATGAACAAAGGCTATGTGCATAAACATTGCAAGAAAACTCAAGAAAATTTTTAAATTTACTCAGATTCATATCATGTTCTCAAGTTTCAACAAGACCACAAAAATTTCGATTAAATCTCATCCTAGGTCATCCTAATCATACTTATGCATAAGATCAATCAACAATCAACACATACTCAGGATTTCTAAAACAAATCAATCAGCACAGTCACACCCCCAAACGTAAACTAAACATTGTCCTCGTTATTTGTGAAGCAAGCTCAAGTAAAGAAAGAAAGGTAAAGGAGTGAACAATACTGTCCTGAGTAATGGAGATTTCGTTTTCCAAGTTTCTTTTCGGCCAAGTCACGAGAGGTAGACTCCTACACAACAAAAGCACAGATCAAAGGAAGGGCACCAACACCACTAACTAGAACAAACAAACAAAAGACAAAACAAAAATAAATGAAAAGTTTGGGTTGCCTCCCAAGAAGCGCTTTCTTTAACGTCTTTATCTAAACTGAATCTTCATTTCTGGCTCAAGGTGGTCTCAACTTAACATCCATTGCTTACAGTCTTTTCGTTCTTACTCTTGCTACTTGGTCTAAAGATTCAATTAAGAAGATATTATTTCTATAATCAATAGGCAGAGAGCTAACTAATTTGATTTTTAAATAAGAACTTATCTCAGGATCATCTTTTTGGTGACCAGAAAAGGTCTTCCCAAAATGATGAGAATCTCTGCATCCTCTTCCATGTCCAGGACAAGGAAGTCTATAGGGAACACAAACTTGTCCACTTTAACCAGGACACCCTCCACTATTCCCTGTGGGTAAGTATAGACTTGTCTGCCAGTTGGAGGGATACAGTTGTAGGCTTGACCATCCCCAAACTTAGTCTCCTAAAAACAGAATAAGGCATCAAATTAATACTGACACCTAAATCAGATAAGGCCCTAAACTTACAGTTGCCAATAGAGCAATGAATAGTAAAACTCCCTCGATCCATCAGTTTTTGTGGCAACTTGCGCTGCAGAATAGCGCTACACTCCTCAGACAGATTTATTATTTCATATTCTTTAAGCTTCTGCTTTTTAGACAGGATCTAATTCATGAACTTCACATAATTGGGTACCTGTTCCAAAGCAGCAGAAAAGGAATAGTGATGTTAAGCTTCTTAAAAATGTCTAAGAGCTTTTGAAACTACAAATCAATATTTTTCTTTTTAAAGCGTTGTGGATAAGGAATTGAATTAAAAGTAGGAGGGATAGAAATCTTAGTCTTTTTCTCCTGAGTGGTGTCACTGGCAGTTTGTGACTTCCCTGTTGTCACCTCAGAAGTTTGTTGATCTTTCTGCTCAACCTCCTACTTATTCAGCTCCCTTCCACTTCTGAGTGAAATGGCTTTACATGTCTCCCTTCGATTTATCTCTGTATCACTTGGGAACTTACCTTTCTAGGTTGTGGATCACTGTGCCCATCTGACTGATCTGAGTCTCAATATTCTTTATGGCAGCTCCCTGATTGCTCACTACGCCACTCAGACTGGTTACTGCATTCTCCAGCTAGTCTGCCCTATTTCTGGATTTTGTAATAAAGAAGCTGATAGCATACAAAATGTGCTATTCTTAGGCTTAATTATTGCTAGTTTTAGAATAATTTCATGGCTTTTACGTGTTTAAATCACTCAATTTCAGGTTAAGAGATTAAAAAGGACAATTGGAGACATTTTGGATCACTCGGGATCGAAATGAGACTATTTCGAGCTAAAAATAACATCATTTAGAAGTAGAAAGATCAATCCAAGCTTGAAGACCCGAGGTGATGGTGTTGCAACGCCATGCTTGCTGTTTAGAGGCATTGAAGACCCCAGGCAATAGCGTTCCAATGCTGCCTTGCAGCTTCGCAACGCTATCTCGATAAGATGGCACACTTGAAGAATCGCACAGAGGGTGTTGCAACGCTGCCTTGCAGTGTCGCAACGCCACTTCGATAAGAGGCGCGCCCGTTAGGGTAGCGGCGTTGCAACGCTGTACCGATCGAGCCTATAAATAGAACATTATGCATTCTTGTAAAGGGAGTCGAATTTGCTAGATTTTTTACCCTATTTTCGAAATACACTTTGTAAGAAGAGAGAAAATAGTATTTTTGAGAGCCAAAGCATCCGTGGAGGTTCGAGATTGAAGACGGGAGCTCAGAGACGAAGGACCGGCATCGACACATAAGTTTAATTTCCTTTTCTTTCAGATTGTAATACCGTTTTAAGACGTTTCCTACATGTTTAGCTTGGTTTTCATGTGATTTAGAGTAGCTAAATGTTGTAGTTAGGATTTGTTTTGCTTGTTAAGACTCAATTGCTATGTATTGAAGCATGGTTTGTTCTTATTTTTGGCAATTCGTTCTCTAACTCTTAAATTTGTTGGTTTAAGTGGACTCGAGAGATAAAACTTGAATTAGAGCAAAGTTGTCAAAACCCTTAGGAGTCTGGCATGAGAATGACATAGAAATCTAAGGGAAACACATAAATAAGTTGTTTAATGTCGTGCATGTCGTAGGTTCATATGGAGACTATGGAGTTTAATGTATGTGCGAGGCTCACTAAGAATCGAGAGGTTTTCTTGAGCATTATACTTCTTGTTTATAAATTCATCTCATTGGTTCATTGCATGTGTTAGTTAAGTCATTAACTTGTAAAATCACTTTCCCCAAATCTATCAATTCGTGTCTCCATGTGTTAGTCTGTTGTTTGTCTTTACTTTCAATCACATATCCATGTTATGTTTCTTTAGCTAAAATTGAGAATTAATATCTTGATAATTAATTAATCTAGAAACCCATTCCCGAGGACGATACTTGGACTCTTAAATCACTGTACTAAAACTTGACCGTACACTCGCGTTATTACATCATTAAAATTATATGCAACAAGTTTTTGGCGCCGTTGCCGGGGAATGACGATTATTTAGATTAATTAATATTAGGAAAAAATTTGAGATTTTAGACTAAAGCTTGTTTGTGTATCTTTCCTTATTTGTTTTTGTGTGTTTGTTTGTTTCCTTATTTGTCCTATTTTAGTTTTGTGTGTTTTTTAGTCTTGATACCTTGTTTCTGGTTGTGTGCTATTGTGTAGAGGTCTTGATCTGAATTACTAATTTGTCAAGCATGACTTTGCATGATTTTTCTCCATATTTCTATTGTCCCTCTCAGGACTCTAGGTATGTGCATCATGATTTCTCTAAATTCCATTTGCCTAATTTTTACCATTCTGTACCTGAAATAGATAAAAATTCACGTGATAGTAGTTATTTGGGCAATTGGAACCATATTTTTTCGTACCTTGACCAACTTGATGAAAAATCTTCTCTTGTGAACCAATTAATGGAATATACCTTAGAATTGAAAATTAAAAATTTGGTTCATAATGAATTAGAAAGGTTGAAAAGGTTAGAAGCTGAGGTGGTGGGACTTTGGGAAATAGTACAGGATAGAGCTAAATATCTTAATCAGCTAGTAATTTCCCTCAAGGCCTTACAGGAACAATTTCTTATCCTTACCACTGAGAATGTGCACCCTAGGAGAACTTATTCATACGATAGTGGGGATAGTTTGGGGGAAACTGAGACACACCACAAACAGGATAGTGAGAAAGACATTGTTGATACAAGTATTCCCATAGGGGAGGTTCAGGTAATAGAAGTTGAGGCTGAGAAGTCTTTTCCACTTTTGTCTCCAGAAATTTTCCTTAATATACATAACCAATTGTCTTACACTCATGAGTCTTGCTTTGATTTTTGTTATTTCATTTCATTAAACAAAAATACAAAAAATAGTTGTCTCTCTGGTGCCCAGGAGAAACAAGATAGTCTTTTAGACTTAGAAGGCTATATCGATTCAAGTAAAAAGGGTCCAAAGAAATATGAGCAATTTTATGTGCCCTGATAAGTCATCGTCTAGCTAAAGACGTTAAAGAAAGCGCTTCTTGGGAGGCAACCCAAGTTTTATGTTTCATGTCTTTATTTTTGTATTTTTCGTCTTTTTATAGTTTTTTGTGTTTTTGTCTAAATTCTTTCTTTTTGTACCTCCAGGTGTATGCCCAAGGGAAAAGCTGCAGACTTGCACCTTTTTGATCCTGAGACCGAGAGGACCTGTAGGAGACTCCTAAGAGAAGAAAGAGCAGAATCTCAGACAATGGCTGATTAGGAGCTCATCAATAACCCTAAACCCATCAGGGAGTATTTCCAACCTGTGTTTGATTCTGAGCATGATGGAATAGTCTATGCCCTCATAAATGCTAACAATTTTGAACTTAAGACAGGGTTTATACAGATGGTTAGGGAAGGTGATTTTTTAGGATTAGCCACAGAAGATCCTAACTCACACTTGCAGAATTTCTTGGAAATCTATGGTATATTTAAAATGAATGGTATCTCTGCTGATAATATTCGCTTACGTCTCTTTCCTTTCTCTTTGCAGGGTAGAGCTAAAGAATGGCTAGGGTCCCTTCCCTCAGGCAGTATCACTTCCTGGGAGGAGTTGGCCCAAGCCTTCATGACCAAATTCTTTCCACCTGTGAAAGCTGCAAAGTTAAGGATGGAGATAGGAACATTCAGGCAGCAAGAGGGAAGGCAACTATTTGAGGCATGGGAAAGGTACAAAGACATGCTCAGGAGGTGCCCACAACATGGCTACCCAAATTGGCTCCAGGTACAATTGTTTTATAATGGACTGCAAGGTAAGACAAGGACCATTCTGGATGCCATTGCTGGAGGGGCTTTCATGGCAAAGACTGTGCAAGAAGCACGTGCCCTCCTCAAGGAAGTGTCAACTGTCAGCTACTAGTGGCCTACAGACAATGACAGATTTAAGCCAGTAGTTGGATTGTATCTTAAAGGAATGAGAATTCCCGCGTAGCGGAAGACGATCAAATCGTCGTGGTATCGTTACACTACTCAAATTTCACTAAAATTAACTATCCAATAGTTAAGGCTAAACATGCTCTAAAGGAAAGAAAAACAGCAATTAGAACACAAGATACTTACTTGTTGAAGACAATTCTTCACTGTTCCTTCCTTCAATCACGAACACTTCGCGAAATCTCGATGTCAACGAATTCTTCTCTCGAACAAAAGCCGAACACAACCAAAGGCTTCTCGGTTGTTATTCTTTTTGAAGAAGGAAAGTGGTGGGACTTTTGTGTTTTGGAGAAGGGAGGAGAGTAGAGAGAGTTGAGAGAGAATTTTCTCTTCTTTTTGGTTAGAATCCAAAAAATGAGAGAATGAGTTCCTTCCTTTCTTGCAAGAAGGGTTTAAATAATGGAGAGAACATGGAGTTAAAATCAAAATATTATTACCATTTTACCACAACTATAGGTTATGCAAATCATATTTGCATAATCATATATTATAAGATATCTCATATCTCATATTACAAATCACATTTGTATAATTGTGGATTTATTAAATTGAATCACATTCAATTTAATTTCTCCAATTAGCCCTAATTCAACAATTAGGCTAACCTATAGTTTATTATGAATCTCATTCACATTAAACTATATACTATATCATTCATATCTCATATAAATGACATAAATGCCCTTTAAGTGAAATTGAACACTTCAATTCACACCAAAACATTAACCCTTCGTTTAACCCAGATTGAGCCAACCGAGGGACCTTATGGACCTACAGTGACGAGCTCCAATGATCCGAGATTAACCTATCAAACTTTTTGATGCGGTTAATCAACATTTATTAGCTACGGTAACACTGAAGGGAATGAGAATCCCGCGCAGCGGAAGACGATTGAATCGTCGAGGTATCAATATGCAACACAATTTTATTAAAATTGATCTAACAATTAGACCTAGGCTAAACATGCTCAAAGAAGAAGAAAAATACAGCAAGATGAGTTCTTACTTACTTGTTGTAGGCTTTCTTCAAAATTTCTTCTTCAAATCACGAACTCTTCGTGCTCCTCGAACTCAACGAACACTCCCAAAACAGGAACTCGAACACAACCAAAAGGAGTCTCGGTTGGTCTCTTTTGGAGAAGGGAGGTTTGTGGGAACGTTGTAAAAGTTTTGGAGAGGGAGGAGAAATGAGAGAGTAAAGAGAATTCTCTTCTTCTCTTTTGTGAAAATCTAAAAAATGAAAGAAGTTATTTCCAAACCCTTCTTGCAAAGGGTTTCAATAGTGGAATGAGGGAGTTAATATCTCCTCATTATTACCACTTTACCACAACCATAGGTTAAGCAAATCTCATTTGCATAACCACATAATATAAGATATCTCATATCTCATATTGCAAATCTCATTTGCAATAATTGTGGATTAATTAAATTGAATCACATCCAATTTAATTTCTCTCATTTAATTTCTCCAATTAGCCTCAATTAAACAATTAGGCCAACCTATAGTTTATTATGAATCTCATTCACATTAAACTATATATTATATCATTCATATCTCATATAAATGACATAAATGCCCTTTAAGTGAAATTGAACACTTCAATTCACACCAAAATATTAACCCTTCGTTTAACCCAGATTGAGGCAACCGAGCGACCTTATGGACCTACAGTGACGAGCTCCAATGATCCGAGATTAACCTATCAAACTCTTTGATGCGGTTAATCAACATTTATTAGCTACGGTAACACTGAAGGGAATGAGAATCCCGCGCAGCGGAAGACGATTGAATCGTCGAGGTATCAATATGCAACACAATTTTATTAAAATTGATCTAACAATTAGACCTAGGCTAAACATGCTCAAAGAAGAAGAAAAATACAGCAAGATGAGTTCTTACTTACTTGTTGTACACTTTCTTCAAAATTTCTTCTTCAAATCACGAACTCTTCGTGCTCTTCGAACTCAACGAACACTCCCACAACAGGAACTCGAACACAACCAAAAGGAGTCTCGGTTGTTCTCTTTTGGAGAAGGGAGGTTTGTGGGAACCTTGTAAAACTTTTGGAGAGGGAGGAGAAATGAGAGAGTAGAGAGAATTCTCTTATTCTCTTTTGTGAAAATCTAAAAAATGAAAGAAGTTATTTCCAAACCCTTCTTGCAAAGGGTTTAAATAGTGGAATGAGGGAGTTAATATCTCCTCATTATTACCACTTTACCACAACCATAGGTTAAGCAAATCTCATTTGCATAACCACATAATATAAGATATCTCATATCTCATATTGCAAATCTCATTTGCAATAATTGTGGATTAATTAAATTGAATCACATCCAATTTAATTTCTCTCATTTAATTTCTCCAATTAGCCCCAATTCAACAATTAGGCTAACCTATAGTTTATTATGAATCTCATTCACATTAAACTATATATTATATCATTCATATCTCATATAAATGACATAAAAGCCCTTAAACTGAAATTGAACACTTCAACTTCATACCAAAACATTAACCCTTCTTTTAACCCAGGTGGAGCCAACCGAGGGACCTAATGGACCTACAGTGACGGGCTTCAATGATCCGAGATTAACCTGCCAAACTCTTTGACACGGTTAACCAACATTCATTAGCTACGGTAACACTCCACTATAGCCCATAGTTGCACTCTCGTCAGTGCAGAATATTATGTGTCCAATGATATAACCAATACCGATGAGTCGACCCTTCACAGGTTGTTCGTAGACACGGCTGGGTCAAATTACCATTTTACCCCTGTGTCTACCTCTTGTTCCTTAAGTCCCCACTGCTTCTCTAATGAACAACATATTGTGATGGTCCAACCACACACAACACCCTTCTCGGGCCAGTGAGAAGGTGGGCACCCGTTGTCCAAGCCCTGGAGACAGCACTTAAGGGAACAACCCCTCTAGTTTCCCTAAAGGCGGGAACGAGTGAATTCCATCTCGCGTAGTTAAGTTCCCAGCTCCCTACTTGGTTTTGTCCCTAAGAAGATAGGCATATTGGGCGAGTAACTGTGACCACCCTCACCCGTACTAGTCAAAGAATGCACTGCAGCATGACGAGTCCGTAAACACGCCAGATTCGTGTTGGTCGAGTCACTAATGGTCATCTACATCGATGAGTCTAATAAATCACTGTGCCGTCTTGTACAATCTCATTGCACAGGATGCCCCCACTCGCATGTCAACCACATGAACGAGTCAGATCACCTCGTTTGTATCTAATACATCGCGGGCCGCATCCATAGTGTATCTAGGATTAGGTCTCCAACCTTATCCATATATCGTGAGACCGCTCGGGTCATTAACTCGAACGTGATCCTCCTCCCAATGTGTCCACTACACACCGCTCAAGCTCTAGTTCTCTCACAAATTCAATGACCCCGAGCTTAGTTTATTGGAAAAGTTTATAAATATTATGAGACACAAAGTGATGAAATGAATAACTCTTATTAATTTCAAACAATATATTACAAACACGAGATTAGGACAAAAATCCCAACAAACTCCCACTTGGACTAAGCTAGTGGAGAAAATACATTTCAAAATGTACATAAATTACAATGAAGTAATACAATAAACTAGGGCATTGAATACCCGTTTACACATCTCCCACTTGCCCTAGTCGAAGCTCTCGAAGACCTAGACTCTCTAGGTGACCCTCAAACACCTTAGCCGTGAGGGGCTTTGTAAATGGATCACCTACGTTGTGCTCCGACGCTATCTCAAGTGACCGCCACGCCTCGCGCGATGCACAATCTCCCGTGACGGATGATACTTGCGCTCAATGTGTTTGCCTCTCTTATGGCTCCGAGGCTCACGTGAGTTGGCTCTTGCACCACCGTTATCAAAGAATAAAGTGTGATCGGCAAGTTCATGTTAGGAACAACTTCCAAATCATCATGAACTTCCTAAGCCAAACAAACTTCATTTGCAGCTTCACAAGCCGCAACATACTCGCTCCATAGTGGAATCAACGATGCATCCTCGCTGATGCTTCGACATACTACAACTCCTCCATTCGGAATGAAGGTGACCTCGAGGTGGATTTCCTAGAATCCTTATCGGTCCGAAAATCGTAATCCGTGTATCCCGTGAAGGATCAAATCCCCACTACCATACACCAAGTCGTAGTTCCTCGCTCTCCTAAGATACTTGAGGATTGCCTTTACGGTGCCCAAAGTGATCTAATCTGGATTTGACTGATATCTACCGGCAATTCCTACCGCATAAATGGATGTCGGGCCTAGTACACAAAGATGGCATACATCAGGGCTCCTACACCAAGCATATGGAATCCGTCTCATATCCTCAACATCTTGAGGAGTCTTAGGACACTGATCCTTAGACAAGTGAACCCCATGCCTGAAAGGCAGCAAGCCCTTCTTGGAGTTATGCATCTTATATCTGGACAACATCTTGTAAATATAAGACGCTCGAGACATGGCTAGCGTTCGCTCTTCCTGCTCCGATAACTGGATACCTAGAACATACTGAGCTTCTCCCAAATCTTTCATTTGGAATTGCGAAGCTAGCCACTTCTTAACGTTAGTAAGAAATTCTACCTCATTCCCAATGAGAAGAATGTCGTCCACGTACAACACCAAAAATGCGACAGTTTTGTCAACGATTTTCTTGTAGACACAAGGCTCGTCGACATTTTGATCAAAGCCATAAGATTTGATCGCCTCATCAAACCTTATATTCCAAGACCTCGAAGCTTGTTTCAGTCCATAAATGGACCTATGAAGCCGGCAAACCTTTTGCTCTTGGCCTTGGGCAATGAACCCTTTGGGCTGGTCCATGTAGATGGTCTCATCAAGTTTGCCATTCAGAAAGGTTGTCTTGACGTCCATCTGCCATACCTCGTAGTCATAATACGCGGCAATGGCCAGAAGGATCCTGATCGACTTTACCATGGCAACAGGTGAAAAGGTCTCCTCATAGTCAACCCCTTCAACCTGGGTAAAACCCTTTGCCACTAGTCGGGCTTTGAAGGTCTGCACCTTCCCATCTACGCCACGTTTACGCTTGTAGATCCATTTGCAACCAATATATTTTACCCCATCCGGTTGATCCACAAGCTCCCATATAGAATTGAAGTACATAGACTCCATTTCCTGGTCCATAGCTTTAATCCACTCGTCTTTGTCAACATCAACCATTGCTCGATCATAGGTCAATGGATCCTCAGATCATCATCATCGAGCGACAACCGAGGTTTCAATTAAACCCATGTAGCGATCAGTCGTCTCACACCTCCCTCCCACTACGTCGAGGAATTCCCAACTCTTGGAACGAATTTGACTAGACATGCTAGGATCAACAACACTTGTTGACGTATTAGCCCCATCAAACTCTTGTCGATGTCTCGCCCATTTCATTTAATACAATTTTACTCCTTGGTAAATGATCCTCGACGTGGTCTTCCTCTAGGAAAGTGGCGTTTGTCGATACAAGCACCCTATTTTCCCTAGGATCGTAAAATGACCACCCCTAGTCTCTTTAGGGTAACCTACGAATAGGCACAATTTGAACGGGGTTCCAACTTTTTTCTGGGTTTGACACTAACACGTGGGTCCTGGCATCCCCAAATTCTCAAGTGATGTAAACCGCCTTTACGTCCACTCTAGAGCTCGAAAGGTGTTTCACAAACACTCTTCGACGGAACGTTGTTCAAAATATAAACCGCAGCTTCTCACTGCGTACTTCAAAAAGAATCGGGAGAGACGAGCATAGCTCATCATCGACCGAACCATGTCCAACAAGGTTCTCGCTTTCTCCTCTCCGATACACCATTCTCACGTGGGCATACCAGTCTTTGATTTGGGGCGTGATTCCGTGTTCTATCATATAGTCCTCGAATTCGGTGTCCATGTACTCTCCACCTCGATCCGATCGAAGTGTTTTAATCGATTTACCTAAGAGGTTCTCAACCTCGACCTTGTACTCCTTGAACTTTTCAAGAGTTTGGACTTCTTGTGCATTAGGTAAATATACCCATATCCGGAGTATTCGCTCATGAAAGACACTTTAATACTCATAACCACCCCCTTTAGCTTTAACATTCATCGGACCACGAGGTCGAATGTACTAACTCAAGAGGATCTTTGGCTCTATATCCTTTTCCACTAAAAGGGCGTTTGGTCATTTTGCCTCAAGGCATGACTCACACACCCAAAAAAAAGTTTTCTTCCAACTCGTTTAGAAGTCCACTCTTCACTAGTTTCTCAATCCTATTGAGATTAATGTGGCCTAACCGAAGATGCCAAAGATGGGCCTTTTCTTTTGGAGAAACTTTTGCTTTCTTAGTTCGTGTTTCTACAGTTTTAAAGAATTCAGTATTCAAAACACTTTTGACCGAATTGGGTTTCAAAACATATAGATTATTTTCGAGTGAAGTCAATGATAACATTCCCTTTGAAAGAAATAAATGCTTTATTCAATTCAAAAGAAACGGAAATACAATGTTCAATTAAGCAGGAAATTGAAAACAAGGTTTCTAGTAAACCCTGGAACTATGTACAGATTGTCCAACAATAAGTACTTCCCGCCAAAGTGTAGCTTCACTGCGCGATCGTCATTGCGAGAGACAAGCTCCCTGATCCAACCCGTAGAGTCACCTCACCCTCTCGCAGCGGCCTCGTGAATCAATCCCGAAAAGAAGAACAAACGTGGTTAGTGGCGCCCGAATCCAATATCCAGCCGAGTCACTACTCTCCACTAAACAGTTTCAATCCACAAGTAAATCACATTTACCTTGATTCTTCCTCTCGGCCAGAATTTTGGACGCTTTCTCTTCCGGTGGACCGCCCCATTGCGGTGGAAACACTTTCCTTTCTCTCGCAACCTCCTTGACCTTCTTGCCCTTGGGGCGCAGCACGGCCGCCGCTTTTACCCTCTTCATCCTCTTCTTCCCTTTCGGGCGTGAAGGAGCAACAGTTTCGTCCTGCAGGTCGAACCCCTATGATAAGACTCAGTGGCAACATTTGCCTCTGCATTCCTTGACCATGTTCAAGGATTGAAAATTCAGAGCTCATTGAGGAGGGTAGTCGAGTGTAGCTAATTTTGTTCATAACAAAGATTGCTCTGGCTGGCAAGGAAACTCTTCTAAGAGTCTCCAAAATAAATCGACTGGCTCGACTCGTCGATCGAAGCTTCGTTCATCTCGGCGGATGAAAGTGGGTCATCATGTCTAGAACGTGTTCACGCGACGGACGATCCTCCTTCATCCGCGCGCGTTGAAAACGTGATTTGAGCAAGTCATGTCGGACCGAAAGGATCGCCGCCCAAACATTTCTGCAAGAACTCCATGATCTCCTTAGCGTAAAAACCATCAACTCATGCTTCTTTGCCAAGACATCGGACATGCCGGCAATTATGTAGACCTTGGCCTTTTCATTGGCCCCGATCCAAATGATCGTGCGTGTCGCGAACACTTCGCGACGCGGCCGAGCTCCGCATCCGAGGACACTCCTCGATATAGTACGAACTTTATGTCGTCTTGTACCAAAATTGTATTAATGTTGTTTTTCCAACTTTGGTAATTATCTCCCACTAACTTATCCCAAGCAGTAGTAAAGCTATTATTGCGCAAGACATTTTAGTGAAAAATAAGAAAAACCTTTGTATTAGTCTCGCAAAAACTTTTGAAAACCAATCAAGTTTTAGCAAAAATGTTTCATGATCCCTAGGTCATTCAAAATTTTACTTGATACCCTAAAGGTTTAGAATGACCGCCACCGGAAGGGTGAACAGAACACTCCTCCTCTCTGGGACGAGACTTTCTCGATCGGACCCTAATCCTGCAATAACTCTTATTCCATTAGGCGTCCAATTACCATTGTTCTGGTCGAATTCATTAACACTTAACGAATTCGTGAGTGTCACCCTCAATCTTGAAGTTTCCAAGCATCCGCCCAAACAATAGCCCCGAAGGGTGAACCAACAAGAAAAAAACCAACTAGGAAATCAGATCCCTTTCGGGAATTCACGGTGTTCGCTCGACTCCCATGATCAAGCCCTCCGGAAGGGATTGTCTCGTCCAGCAAAACTAGGAGGCGGATCATAGGCGTCTCACGGTGTGAATCGAAAGAAGAGACCGTTGGTCTCGCTTTCACAAGTCCCGCCTCCCACTCACTATAAGTACTCTCTCCATCCACGATGATATTGACCTATACAAATGTCATCCGAAGGGGGACGCTCCCATTTGCGCCACGAGGCCGAGTATAGATCTCGCGGTGCGGACTTAAAGGAGATTTGTGGTTGGAAATTCAAATGTATCTCATACACTTTATTTCCTCCCACTCAGCACTTTAATTTTATTAGGGATTGACCTAGATAAGCCGGCTAAAATTTACCTAAGTCTACCAATATAACTCTTATATGGTATTAACCTAAGTTTATAATCACATTATTAACTTAGGTCTATGTGAGTAAATTAATTAACACTTAATTAACGACACTCACGAGAATATAACCTAAGAATCTCTGGACCGAATTCACTCCAAGGTCGGTTTCTGTGTAGGGTGTTCTCAAGCCGTCAACTTAAATAATACTGACCTTTTAGACAAAACCTTCCTTAGACAGAGTTACTTATCGCCCATTCAAAAGTTATATTTGATTTCCTAAATTTCTAATCTTATTAGAAAATTAGAAAACCTAAGTCTAATTATTCAAGTTCTAAACACTTTAAAACTAATAATTAACTTAGGTTGCATGCATTTCTATATTATAGTGCTTGATCATCCATCACATGAATAATACTATATACCATAACATAATATAATTCATCACATGAATTAAATGCATGAGCATGCTTTTAATTTAAAAATATAACACTTATATTTAAATAAATTAAAACATGCAAACATTATATTATAACTCTTATAATATAATCCTATCATGCATACTATATACTATAACTCTTATAATATAAATGATGCATGAAATGTTTAACCTAAGGTGGGATTTTAAATCTATATGACATACATTATGCACATAGAAATTAATTAAAATATACATCTCATGCATAAAATAATTAAATAGCAAATATAGACCGATTTTTGGCACCTAGGGGCAATTATTTAATTAAATAACATTAATATAACAATTATATTAATATTATTTAATAAAATAATTAAATTAAACAAATAAATACATTTTATAAATTAGAAAATAATTAAAACTGGAAAAAATCGCCCCACTTTGTGAAAGTTGCCCACGTTCCTCGCGAAAAGAGGTCGCAAACCGCTCCTCAACGCTGCGGCCGTTGGCAACGCCGCCGCTGCCAGCGTCCGACCGCGTTCTCAACGCCAGCGGCATTGCAACGCTGATCTGCTGCAGGGCCTCTGTCCGCAAGGACAGCATTGAGACGCCGTTAGGCAGCGTCTCAACGCCATCGACAGAACAACAAACACCTTTGCTGTTCTTCGTCGATTTTTGCCTGTTTCCGCTCCGATTTCTTCACAGCAACTCTTGCCACGAACGACCTGGACTTACAGACTCGATTTACAACAAAAATACCCAAAAACAACGGGCCATTACATTGATCTCATCAACATAATTGTAAATCTAAACTAGTGCAAAAAACCGTAAACATCCATAATGCAAACAAAAACATTCATCTCATGAATTATGGCAAATACCCACCAAATTTTAATAAAACAGTGCATAAATGAAGAACCATCGAGATGGCTCTGATACCAATTGAAGGGAATGAGAATCACGCACAACGGAAGACAATTGAATCGTCGAGGTATCAATATGCAACACAATTTTATTAAAATTGATCTAACAATTAGACCTAGGCTAAACATGCTCAAAGACGAAGAAAAATACAGCAAGATGAGTTCTTACTTACTTGTTGTAGACTATCTTCAAAATTTCTTCTTCAAATCACGAACTCTTCGTTCTCTTCGAACTCAACGAACACTCCACAACAGGAACTCGAACACAACCAAAAGGAGTCTCGGTTGTTCTCTTTTGGAGAAGGGAGGTTTGTGGGAACCTTGTAAGAGTTTTGAAGAGGGAGGAGAAATGAGAGAGTAGAGAGAATTCTCTTCTTCTCTTTTGTGAAAATCTAAAAAATGAAAGAAGTGATTTCCAAACCCTTCTTGCAAAGGGTTTAAATAGTGGAATGAGGGAGTTAATATCTCCTCATTATTACCACTTTACCACAACCATAGGTTATGCAAATCTCATTTGCATAACCACATAATATAAGATATCTCATTTCTCATATTACAAATCTCATTTGCAATAATTATGGATTAATTAAATTGAATCACATCCAATTTAATTTCTCTCATTTAATTTCTCCAATTAGCCCTAATTCAACAATTAGGCTAACCTATAGTTTATTATGAATCTCATTCACATTAAACTATATATTATATCATTCATATCTCATATAAATGACATAAAAGCCCTTAAAGAGATATTGAACACTTCAACTTCATACCAAAACATTAACCCTTCTTTTAACCCAAGTGGAGCCAACCGAGGGACCTAATGGACCTACAGTGACGGGCTTCAATGATCCGAGATTAACCTGCCAAACTCTTTGACACGGTTAACCAACATTCATTAGCTACGGTAACACTCCACTATAGCCCGTAGCTGCACTCCCGTCAGTGCAGAATATTACGTGTCCACTGATATAACCAATACCCATGAGTCGACCCTTCACAAGTTGTTCATAGACATGGCTGGGTCAAATTACCGTTTTACCCCTGTGTCTACCTCTTGTTCCTTAAGTCCCCACTGCTCCTCTAATGAACAACATATTGTGATGGTCCAACCACACACAACACCCTTCTCGGGCGGTGAGAAGGTGGGCGCCTGTCCAAGCCACGGAGACAAAGAATTAAGAGAACAACCCCTCTAATTTCCCTAAAGGCGGAACGAGTGAATTCCATCTCGCGTAGTTAAGTTCCCGCCCCTACTTAGTTCTCATCCCCGAGAAGATAGGCATATTGGGCGAGTAATCGTGACCACCCTCACCCGTACTAGTCAAAGAAATGCACTCATGAGACAAGAGTCCGTAACACGCTCGTGATTCGTGTCGAGTAACTAATGGTCATCTACGGTTATTAGTCCCTACCACAACGGTGTTACATCGGTGAGGTCTAATAAATCACGGTCCGGTCTTGTACAATCTCGATCTACAGGATGCCCCCACTCGCATGTCAACCACATGAACAAGTCAGATCACCTCGTTTGTATCTAATACAAAGCAGGTCGCATCCACAGTGTATCCAGGATTAGGTCTCCAACCCTATCCATATATCGTAGACCGCTCGGTCATTAACTCGAACACGATCCTCCCCTGTGTGTCTACTACACATCGCTCAAGCTCTAGTTCTTCTCATAAATTCAATGACCCCGGAGCTTAGTTTATTGGAAAAGTTTATAAATATTGCGAGACACAAAGTGATGAAATGAATAACTCTTATTAATTTCAAACAATATATTACAAACACGAGATTAGGACAAAAATCCCAACAAACACTCCACTATAGCTCGTAGCTGCACTCCCGTCAGTGTAGAATATTACGTGTCCACTAATATAACCAATGCCCATGAGTCGACCCTTCAAAGGTTGTTCGTAGACATGGCTGGATCAAATTACCATTTTACCCCTGTGTCTACTTCTTGTTCCTTAAGTCCCCACTGCTCCTCTAATGAACAACATATTGTGATGGTCCAACCATACACAACACCCTTCTCGAGCCAGTGAGAAGGTGGGCACCCGTTGTCCAAGCCCTGGAGACAACACTTAAGGGAACAACCCCTCTAGTTTCCCTAATGGCGAACGCAGTGAATTCCATCTCGCGTAGTTAAGTTCCTAACTCCTACTTGGTCCTTCCCCGAGAAGATAGGCATATTGGGCGAGTAATCGTGACCACCCTCACCCGTACTAGTCAAAGGACGCACTTCATGAGATGGAGTTCGTAACACGCTCGTGATTAAGGTCGAATCACTAATGGTCATCTCCGACGGTTATTAGTTCTTCCACAATGGTGTTACATCAGTAGGTCTAATAATTCACGGTCCGGTCTTGTACAATCTCATTGCACAAGATGCCCCCACTCACATTTCAGTTACATGAACGAGTCAGATCACCTTGTTTGTATCTTAATACAAAGCGGGTCGCATCCATAGTGTATCTAGGATTCGGTCTCCAACCCTATCCATATATTGTAGACCGTTCGGGTCATTAACTCGAACGTGATCCTCCCAGTGTCCACTACACACCGTTCAAGTTCTAGTTCTCTCATAAATTCAATGACCCTGGAGCTTAGTTTATTGGAAAAGATTGTAAAATTTTTGAGACAGAAAGCAATGAAATAAATAACTCTTATTAATTTCAAACAATAATTTACAAACACGAGATTAGGACAAAAATCCCAACAGTATCAACTGGATGAGGTAACATCTCTTAGATCTGATATGGCATCTCTCACTCATGCCTTGAATAATTTTGCAGGATCACCACAAACAGGGATGTCCTCTCAATGCTCCCATCCCAACGGAGAATCCACTATGGAGCAATTACACTACCTGAACAACAGAAGCAACAACTATGGAGGAAGCCAGACTCAGAATAACATCCCAACACATTACAATCCAGGTTTGAGGTATCATGACAATTTATCCTATGCTAACAATAAGAATGTGTTGAATCCTCCTACAGGGTATGCTTCTACATCAGAGAGGAAACCATCTCTGGAAGAGACATTGCACTCCTTCATAGCTGAATCCAGAAGTCGGTCCAACAAGCTGGAGAATGCAGTCACCAGCTTATCTGGTATAGTGACTAGTCATGGAGCTGCAATTAAGAATATTGAGACCCAGATTGGCCAGATGAAAACATCACTCCGAGCACTGCAAGAAAGGAAAGAACCATGAGGGAGTACAGTCTAGCTGTAAACCCGAGATCCTTTGGAATTTCTTAAAAAAAATAATAAAAAGTAAACAAGAAAAGGAAAAGATAAATGTATTTTGGTTTTGTTTTAAAAAGAAAAGAAAAAGAAAAGAAAAGAAAAAGGGAAAAAGACAAAGAAGAATTAAAAAAATATGGTGGTGGGAACTCCACCACCGTTTGGAGTTTTTTTTTTAAATCAATTTTAATCCATTTACATCCCATTTTGCTTTCATTTTCATCAAAGAGAAGAGGGCTTTCGAGGGAGAAGGAGAAAGGAAGAAAAAGAGAGGGAAACATTCAGGTTTTGAGGTTGAAGAAGAAAGGAGAAAGGCTCGTTCAAGGTTCCATGGAAATTCAATGTTGAATTCAACCCTGTTCTGATATTCTGATCTTTTCAAGCTCAACAAGAAGAGGTAAGAGTTGAGGTTTTTTTTTTCTTGAAAGTTAATTCATTTTTTAACAAAGTTCATGAAGGAAGCTCGAGCCAATTCTGATCTTAAGCTACTGTTTTGTGAAGAGAAAGGCAGAAGAATGAATTTGCTGTCAAATCCGAGAAGCCTCTTGTTTTTTGGTTGTCCTGATCTGTAGACTTTGAATCAGAAGCTTTAATAGGTATGGTTGGAGATCTTATTGAATTTTCTACAACGTTCGTGAAGAATTCGTGAGTAGAAAATGATTGTAAGATGTTTTAAATTTCAGGTTAAGTTTGTTGTGCAGCAGGAGAATCGAATCTGGAAATAGCAACAGGTTATTTTTAGGGAAGAGGCTTTCGAGGTATTTTCGAATCAATCTGTTGGGAATCTCAACTTCATGTCTTCATATGATTTTTAGAGAGTTCAAAAAGGAAGAAGTTGGTATAAAGTACATTCTTTTTGGATAAGTAATGTAGAAGTTATGACTGTTTGAAGACAGGGTGTAAAATCTGTAAAATGCTAGAAATTTTAATGGTGTGTTTTCTTGTAGTTTTAAGGTTAAAAACCATGAGCTCGAGGTTCTAATACTTGGATTTGGTTTGTTTTACAGGCCAAGAGGAAATAGGTCGAGTGTACGGGCCAAGGTTTTAGTTCTAACACTGTGAGTGACAAAACGAACTTCGAAAACGATCTATATGCTTAAATATGTTTTAAGAAATGCATGTTTTGCTAGAATGAAAAGGTTGAATGCTTAATGTTTCCTATTTTAACACATGCCTTATGAGTATTCATGTTTTCCTAGAAATGGTTTCAAGTATTCATTGTGAGCCTAAATGTCTTAATGAAATTTATACATGAGCATATGTTTAGTGTTTGCCGAAATGTATGAAAATGTTATGATTTCGAGTAAGTATGTACTAGCAAGTATGATTTAAAGATTTCCAGTTTTATGAACAAGCTGAGTAAGATTGAGTTTTATGAAAGAAAAGATAAGCAGGTACGTTCAAACATTTTTATGATGTTTTCTGAGACCCGATTGTGTAAATGACTGAGATATTGAGTCTGAGGCTTTATCGTACCGTGTGCACACAGGTCATATTCTGTTGTCGATGTTGAGTGTACTCGGTGACAACAATGCTGTCGTGAGTGTTGGGCGGGCCCCACTACATCGTAGAGTAAACGTTGGTTGTACTTGGCGTGCCCTACACAACGTGGATTGTGACATGTTTTTTAAAAAAAGGGTTTATATCATTTATATGCCTTACGAGATTTTATCGACATACTTGCTGGTTTTCTGAAAATCTATTATGATTCCACGTTTACTTAAACGCTTGAATACAAATGTATATGCTCATAGTTTTCAAGTGACATGTTTTACAAGTTATAGATTTTAAACACAGTCACTCACTGAGCTTCATAGCTCATTCTTTCAATATTTTCAAACATTTCAGGTAGAGATCAAGCTCCTGGTACATGACATCCTGCCATAGTCTGCTGAAAGCTCCATAAGTTTTATATTTTGTACGTGGCTAGAGTTGTATAGCAAGTCCATATGTTTTGTAATTATTTAAGAGGACTATGCGGTTATAGTTGTTTGTACATTAGAGGTTGTATAAACAATGGGTTGTCTTGTGTCGTTCCTGATGCTCTTGTCGTTTTAGTTTCCAAAATGGACTTAAGAAGAGTTTCTCCTTATGTATGTTTAATAGTTCTCCAGTTCCCGCTGTGTTAAGATTAAAATGTTACATATGTGAGCATAGTATGTTTATCAGGTAAAGCATGGTCAACAGGTACTGTTAAGAGGTAACAATGTCTGTTGGCTTCATGCCGTCTTCCGGGCTAAGTTAGCAGATTGTTCGGGAGGGGGTGTGACAACTTGGTATCAGAGCAATTAGCTCCATGGGGAATGAGACAGGGCGAGTTAGCTCTGAGAAGAAACTAAAAAGTCATAGCAAGTTATTGAGTTAGTTCAGATTGAAGTAGTAGAGTATGGTCCAAGTGAGGATAAGAGTAAGTACCGTTAGAGATAAAATGTGAATAGAAGTTTAGTACTGTGTATTTGAGTTAAGTATCCATAGTATGTCTAATATATTGATATGTTATTGGAGTCATGCCACCACGTACTATCGACAGCGCGCAGGCGGGCAGCGGCGGCGCGGAGGATCCTACCCAGGCCAATCGAGAGGGGATCTAGTGCCCCGAAAGTTCAAACTGAGGCCAGAGATGAGCAACATGCTAGTTTCTCACAGGAGGTAGGCAGGCCAGAGAGAGTAGGGCCAAGTGATCCAGAAAAGGCGTATGAAATAGAACGTCTGAAGAAACTAGGAGCCACAGTGTTTGAGGGTTCCATAGATCCTACTGATGCTGAGGTTTGGTTGAATATGCTTGAAAAGTGTTTTGATGTGATGAGTTGCCCTGAGGAGCGGAAAGTCAAGCTAGCCACATTCCTGTTAGAGAAAGAAGCAGAGGGATGGTGGAAGTCAATTCTAGCTAGACGCAGTGATGCACGTACGCTAAATTGGCAAACTTTCAGAAGCATATTCGAAGATAAATATTACCCTAGCACGTACCGTGAGGCAAAGAGGGATGAATTTTTAGAACTTAAGCAAGGGTCACTTTCAGTGGCTGAGTACGAGAGAAGGTATACCGAGCTGTCGCGGTATGCTGATGTAATTGTGGCATCTGAGAGTGACAAGTATCGAAGATTTGAAAGAGGGTTACGTCCTGAGATACGTACCCCAGTCACGACCATTGCAAAATGGACTAACTTTTCCCTACTGGTAGAGACTGCTCTACGTGTTGAGCAGAGTATAGCAGAGGCGCAACCAGTAGTGGAGTCTATTCGAGGTCCTTCAACAACGAGCAGTTTTCGAGGTCGTGAGCAGCGACGATTCACACCTAGAGTGAATGTTTCGAGTCGTCAGGACTTTAAGAATCGAGCTGGCGGCCAGGCATCGAGGCAGATAAATGTTAGTGGTGCCTATCAGAGGTAGAGTCAAAGAGCGCCTAGTCACTCTGCTAGATCCACAACAAGAGCACAAATAAGGCAAGAGTGCATTGCCCGGTCAAAGACGGAGAACTCCATGTGCAAATTGTGGCAAGAATCATCGAGGCCAATGTCTAGTTGGCGTCGGTGTGTGTTACTAGTGTGGACAACAAGGGCATTTCAAGAGAGATTGTCCACAACTTAAAGTAGCTGCACAGAGGGACCAGGGAGTTGGGTCTCAGACAGTTGAGCAGCCAAGAGTTCCAGTAGCTGAAGGAGAGGGCACCAGTGGTTCCAGACAGAAAGGAGTTATAGGGAGACCTAGGCAACAAGGAAAGATCTACTCTATGACTCAACAAGAAGCGGAGGATGCACCAGATGTGATTACTGGTACGATTTCTATTTGTAATGTACCTGCACGTGTGTTAATAGATCCAGGTGCTACGCATTCCTTTGTTTCCGGTATATTCCTAACTAAGTTGAATAGGAAGCTAGAGCCTTTATTTGAGAGGTTAGTTATTTACACGCCAGTTGGTGATGCTTTACTACCCGAGGAAGTGTTGCGAGATTGTGAGGTCTTAGTAGAAGGTCTCAATATGATAGTGGATTTTCTTCCACTAGAGTTGCAGGTGTTAGATGCAATCTTAGGGATGGATTTCTTATTTACTCATTATGCTTCCATGGATTGCCATAGAAAGGAAGTTATTTTCAGGAAACAAGGATTGGCTGAAGTAGTTTTCAGGGGTGAAGGGAAGATTATTCCTACGAGTTTGATTTCAGCATTAAAAGCTGAGAAGTTATTGAGGAAACGTTGCACGGCGTTTCTTGCACATGTAGTAGAGGTGCAGGAGGAAAAGCTAAAACCAGAAAATGTTCTTATTGTGAACGAATTTCTAGATGTTTTTCCAGCAGACCTGTCAGGGTTGCCACCTGATAGGGAAGTTGAGTTCACTATTGAATTGCTACTAGGAACAACACCTATTTCGCAAGCGCCGTATAGAATGGCTCCAAGTGAGCTCGTGAGAGTCAAGATGCAAGATGCGATTAAAGAACTAGTTGATAAGGGTTACATCAGACTTAGTGTATCGCCTTGGGGAGCTCCAGTGTTATTCTAAAGAAGAAAGATGGTACCCTTAGATTATGCATTGATTATAGACAGTTAAACAAAGTCACGATACGTAACAAGTATCCTCTACCCCGAATAGATGACTTGTTTGACCGATTCACGAGGAGCATCGGTGTTTTCTAAGATTGATTTGAGATCGTGGATACCATCGATTAAAGGTAAGGGAATCAGATATTCCTAAGACAGCATTCAGAACGAGGTACGGGCATTATGAGTTTTTAGTAATGTCATTCGGTTTGACGAATGCACCAACAATTTTCATGGACCTCATGAACAGGATTTTCCATCTGTATTTGGATCAGTTTGTTATAGTATTTATTGATGATATACTACTTTATTCGGTTGACAGGAAAGCCCATAAAGAACATCTGAGAATTATTCTGCAAACACTACGTGATAAACAGTTGTACGCTAAATTCACCAAATGTGAGTTTTGGTTGAATCAGGTAGTGTTTTTGGGACATGTAGTCTCAGCAAATGGAGTTAGTGTGGATCCGAATAAAGTGAAAGTTGTGGTCAACTGGGAGAGACCAGTTAGTGCGACAGAGGTACGTAGTTTCCTAGGCTTGGTAGGATACTACAGACGGTTTGTTGCGGATTTCTCACGATAGCATTACCCTTAACAGCTTTAACAAGAAAGAATGCTAAGTTTGAATGGTCAGATAAATGTGAACAGAGTTTTCAGGAGCTGAAAAAAGAGATTAATTATAGCACCTATACTAGCACTTCCTGTAACGGGAAAAGAGTATGTAATTTACTGTGATGCCTCGAGGCAAGGTTTAGGGTGTGTTCTCATGCAAGAAGGAAAAATAATAGCTTATGCGTCAAGACAATTGAAAAAGCACGAGTGTAATTACCCTACCCACGATCTTGAGCTAGCGGCAGTTGTTTTAGCATTGAAGATCTGGAGGCATTATTTGTTTGGCGAGAGGTGTCACATTTTTACAGATCATAAGAGTCTGAAATATATCTTTGATCAGAAGGAGTTGAATATGAGACAGAGAAGATGGTTAGAACTGATTAAAGATTTTGATTGTACCATAGAATACCATCCTGGTAAGGCGAATGTGGTAGCAGATGCATTGAGCAAGAAGTCAAGACTTCCTAGGAACGCCTTGTGTGGTATTCGAGCGACATTTTTAAGTACTCTAAGGGATTCTAAGCGCGCTGTAGATGCAGAGAATTGAGAGGCCTCTTAGATCAATTCCAAGTCAAGTCTTCGCTCGTAGCAGAGATTGTGAGAAGACAACTAGAGGATAGTAACCTACAAAAAATGTTTGGAAAGTCCAAACAGAGCCCAGAAGCAAAATTTAAATGAGATCAGACGGAGCCATAGAGAGAAAGGGAAGACTATGCGTTCCGAGTGTTAGTGAGCTTAAAGATGCTATTCTAGAGGAAGCTCACAGTTCAGCTTACGTTATGCATCCAGGAAGCACCAAGATATACAAAACTTTGAAGGGGACGTATTGGTGGCCTGGGATGAAGCGGGAGATAGCTGATTATGTTGATAGATGTTTGATCTGCCAACAGGTTAACCAGTTAGACAGAGGCCAGAAGGACTCCTTAATCCATTGCCACTGCCGGAATGGAAATGGGAGCATATCATTATGGATTTTCTGTTTGGATTACCACGTACTTCAAGTGGACATGATGGTATTTGGGTAATAGTGGATAGACTCACTAAGACAGCACGGTTTGTACCGATTGACGTCTACGCATGATCATCTTGTTAAGCTATACGTCGATAAAATTGTGAGTCAATACGGAGTGCCAGTATCCATAGTTTCAGATAGGGACCCGAGATTTACTTTTAAGTTTTGGCCTAGTTTACAAAAAGCTATGGGGACAAAGTTGAATTTTAGTACAGCGTTCCACCCTCAGACAGATGGTCAATCAGAGAGGACCATCCAGACCCTAGAGGACATGTTGAGAGCATGTGTCCTTCAATTTAAGGGAAGTTGGGATACACACCTATCACTTATGGAATTCGCCTACAATAACAGTTATCAGTCGAGTATTGGCATGGCGCCATTTGAGGCTCTGTATGGAAGGCCGTGTAGAACGCCCATAGAAGCTTATCTGTCCTGAGTTGGTGCAAATTACGACAGACAATATAAGGTAATCAGGGAGAATTTGAAGCTAGCTCAAGACCGTCAGAAGAGTTATACAGATAAGCGACGAAAGGACTTAGAATTCCAAGTCGGAGATCAAGTTTTCTTGAAGTTATCTCCGTGGAGAGGTGTCATTCGTTTCGGCAAGAAAGGTAAGCTAAGTCCTGGATATATTGGTCCTTATCAAGTAACGGGACGAGTTGGGCCAACAGCCTACAAACTGGAGTTGCCAGCAGAACTATCCCGAGTACATGATGTTTTTCATGTGTCCATGTTGAGGAAGTATATTCCAGATTCGACTCATATGTTGCAAGTACAACCAGTTGAGTTGAAAGAAGACATGAGTTACGCAGAGAATGCAGTTCAAATCCTCGACAAGAAAGAACAAGTTTTGAGGAACAAGACGATCTCACTCGTGAAGGTTCGTTGGAGACATCACGGAGTGGAGGAGGCAACTTGGGAGTTAGAGGACCAAATGAGGAGGAAGTACCCGACGATTTTCACTTGAGGACTACTAAATTTCGAGGACGAAATTTCTTAAGGGGGAGGTAATTTGTAAACCCGAGATCCTTTGGAATTTCCTAAAAAAAACAAGAAAAAGTAAACAAGAAAAGGGAAAGATAAATGTATTTTGGTTTAGTTTTAAAAAGAAAAGAAAAAGAAAAGAAAAGAAAAAGTGAAAAGGACAAAAAAGAATTTAAAAAATATGGTGGTGGGAACTGCACCACTGTTTGGAGTTTTTTTTAAATCAATTTTAATCCATTTACATCCCATTTTGCTTTCATTTTCATCAAATAGAAGAGGGGCTTCGAGGGAGAAGGAGAAAGGAAGAAGAAGAGAGGGAAACATTCAGGTTTTGAGGTTGAAGAAGAAAGGAGAAAGGAGAAAGGCTCGTTCAAGGTTCCATGGAAATTCAATATTGAATTCAACCCTGTTCTGATATTCTGATCTTTTCGAGCTCAACAAGAAGAGGTAAGAGTTGAGGTTTTTTTTCTTGAAAGTTAATTCATTTTTTAACAAAGTTCATGAAGGAAGCTCGAGCCAATTCTGATCTTAAGCTACTGTTTTCTGGAAATAGCAGCAGGTTATTTTTAGGGAAGACGATTTCGAGGTATTTTCTAAACAATCTGTTGGGAATCTCAACTTCATGTCTTCATATGATTTTTAGAGAGTTCAAAAAGGAAGAAGTTGGTATAAAGTACATTCTTTTTGGATAAGTAATGAAGAAGTTATGACTGTTTGAAGACAGGGTGTAAAATCTGTAAAATGCTAGAAATTTTAATGGTGTGTTTTCTTGTAGTTTTAAGGTTAAAAACCATGAGCTCGAGGTTCTAATACTTGGATTTGGTTTGTTTTACAGGCCAAGAGGAAATAGGTCGAGTGTACGGGCCAAGGTTCTAGTTCTAACACTGTGAGTGACAAAACGAACTTCGAAAACGATCTATATGCTTAAATATGTTTTAAGAAATGCAAGTTTTGCTAGAATGAAAAGGTTCAATGCTTAATGTTTCCTTTTTGAACACATGCCTTATGAGTATTCATGTTTTCCTAGAAATGGTTTCAAGTATTCATTGTGAGCCTAAATGTCTTAATGAAATTTATACATGAGCATATGTTTAGTGTTTGCCGAAATGTATGAAAATGTTATGATTTCGAGTACGTATGTACTAGCAAGTATGATTTAAAAATTTCCGGTTTTATGAACAAGCTGAGTAAGCTTGAGTTTTATGAAAGAAAAGATAAGCAGGTACGTTCAAACATTTTTATGATGTTTTCTAAGACCCGATTGTGTAAATGACTGAGATATTGAGTCCGAGGCTTTATAGTACCGTGTGCACACAGGTCATATTCTGTTGTCGACGTTGAGTGTACTCCGTGACAACAATGTTGTCGTGAGTGCTGGGCGGGTCCCACTACGACAAAGACGATGGGAGCGCTAGGCGGGCCCCACTACATCGTAGAGTAAACATTGGTTGTACTTGGCGTGCCCTACACAACGTGGATTGTGACATGTTTTTTTAAAAAAGGGTTTATATCATTTATATGCCTTACGAGATTTTATTGACATACTTGCTGGTTTTCTGAAAATCTATTATGATTCCACGTTTACTTAAACGCTTGAATACAAATGCATATGCTCATAGTTTTCTGGTGACATGTTTTACAAGTTATAGATTTTAAACACAGTCACTCACTGAGCTTCATAGCTCATTCTTTCAATGTTTTCAAACATTTCAGGTAGAGATCAAGCTCCTGGTACATGACATCCTGCCATAGTCTGCTGAAAGCTCCATAAGTTTGATATTTTGTACGTGGCTAGAGTTGTATAGCAAGTCCATATGTTTTGTAAATTATTTGAGAGGACTATGCGGTTATAGTTGTTTGTACATTAGAGGTTGCATAAACAATGGGTTGTCTTGTGTTGTTCCTGATGCTCTTGTCGTTTTAGTTTCCAAGAGGGACTTAAGAAGAGTTTCTCCTTATGTATGTTTAATAGTTGTCCAGTTCCCGTTGTGTTAAGTTTAAAATGTTCCATATGTGAGCATAGTATGTTTATCAGGTAAAGCATGGTCAACAGGTACTGTTAAGAGGTAACAATGTCTGTTGGCTTCATGCCGTCTTGCGGGCTAAGTTAGCAGGTTGTTCGGGAGGGGGTGTGACAACTTGGTATCAGAGCAATTAGCTCCATGGGGAATGAGACAGGGCGAGTTAGCTCTGAGAAGAAACTAAAATGTCATAGCAAGTTATTGAGTTAGTTCAGATTGAACTAGTAGAGTATGGTCCAAGTAAGGATAAGAGTAAGTCTAGTTAGGGCTAAAATGTGAATAGAAGTTTAGTACTGTGTATTTGAGTTAAGTATCCATAGTATGTCTAATATATTGATATGTTATAGGAGTCATGCCACCACGTACTATCAGACGACGCAGGCAGGAGCAGGGCGGGACGCAGGATCCTACCCAAGGCCAATCTGAGAGGGGATCTAGTGCCCCGAAAGTTCAAACTGAGGCCAGAGATGAGCAACATGCTAGTTTCTCACAGGAGGCAGGCAGGCCAGAGAGAGTAGGGCCAAGTGATCCGAGAAAAGGCGTATGGAATAGAACGTCCCAAGAAAAACTAGGAGCCACAAAGTGTTTGAGGTTCCATAGATCCCACCGATCTTTGAGGTTTGGTTGAATATGCTTGAAAAGTGTTTTGATGTGATGCGTTGCCCTGAGGAGCGGAAAGTCAAGCTAGCCACATTCCTGTTAGAGAAAGAAGCAGAGGGATGGTGGAAGTCAATTCTAGCTAGGCGCAGTGATGCACGTACGCTAAATTGGCAAACTTTCAGAAGCATATTCGAAGATAAATATTACCCTAGCACGTACCGTGAGGCAAAGAGGGATGAATTTTTAGAACTTAAGCAAGGGTCACTTTCAGTGGTTGAGTACGAGAGAAGGTATACCGAGCTGTCGTGGTATGCTGATGTAATTGTGGCATCTGAGAGTGACATGTGTCGAAGATTTGAAAGAGGGTTACGTCCTGAGATACGTACCCTAGTCACGGCCATTGCAAAATGGACTGACTTTTCCCTACTGGTAGAGACTGCTTTACGTGTTGAGCGAGTATAGCGCAGGCGCAACCCGATGAGTGGAGTCTATTCGAGGCCTTCAACAATGGCGCGCTTTCGAGGTCGTGGCGCAATGACGATTCACACCTGGAATGAATGTTTCGAATCGTCAGGACTTTAAGAATCGAGCTGGCGGACAGGCATCGAGGCAGATAAATGTTCGTGGTGCCTATCAGAGGCAGAGTTGCAACGCCAGGACAGCACGTTCAGTAGAGTTAATCAGCACGCTCGGCGTTGCAACGCCATGGAAAGCGTTGCAATGCCATCACTTCGGGTCATCATGCTTGGATTGATTCTTTCTCTTCCAATTGGAATTATTTTTAGCTCCAAATAGCCTCGTTTTGATCCCGAGTGATCCAATTTGTCTCCAATAGCTCCGTTTAAGCTCTTAACCTGAAATTGAATGAATTAAACACGTAAAAGCCCTGAAATCATCATAAAACTAGCAATAATTAAGCCTAAGGATAACACATTTTGTGTGCTATCAAACACCCCCAAACTTAAACTTTTGCTAGTCCCGAGAAAAAACAGAATTAAACATCGGATTGTTCTTAAACATACATTTGATTCAAACCTTAGAAATTTAAGAGAAAATCTGGTAATCACAGGAAACACTCAAACATAACACTTCAGCAAGCAATCTAAAACTTTTCCTAAGTGTTCCTACGTGTGTATGTGATTAGCCTATGTTCTCTTTATTTTTACTAAGCCCAGATCAACTTTATTAGGCTCTCCATTCAACTTCCCCCCACACTGGTCTTAATTACTAATCTTTGAGTCTCTCCACATTCAAGAATTAAATAACTCTACTCAATACTTACTTACTTTTTTTTTATCAATTTTCTATTTTTTTTTTGTGCAAGGACACTAGCTTTCACACATCCACTACAAGGACCCTTACCCAGAGCACTCACTCAATGAGTGGCCTAACTTATCACAATGAAGGTAGCTCTTTTTTCCCTCACGAATTTTTTTTCTTTACCAAACAAATAACAAAAGCCAACTAATTCACATATTATACGGGTCATGCACTTCATATTGTTATTCACCATATCCTGCAGTTTAGCTCTCAAATCAGTTCTTAGACCTATCGAGGTGACATCAAACTTCTGAACCTAATAACTTTGTTCTAAGCATTTCAAAACTACAGGAACACAGACTATGTGCATAATAGTGCAGAAAAACTCAAGAAAATTTTTAAATTAACTTGAATTCATGTCATGCTCTTAAGTTTCAGCAGAATCACAAGAATTTCCAATTAAATCTCTTCCTAGGCTATCATGATCAAACTTATGTAAAAGATCAATCAATAATTCAGCACATACTCAGGACAGTCACAACAAATAAACAAATCCCACCCCCAAACTTAAACTAAACATTGTCCCCAATGTTTGCAGAATTAAGCACAAATTAAGTATAAGGGAAGAGTGAACAATACTGTCCTGGGTAATGTAGATCTTTCTGAGTTTCTTGGATAGCCAAAGCATGTGTGTTGGAGTTCCTCAAAACGAGAGCATGGATTTCAACGAAGACAGACATCGTCACAACCTAAAAAGCAAACAACACTAGTAAATGAACTAAGAATTGAAAAACAACAAACTAAAGACAGAAAATAGAAAAAAATGAAAAAGCTTGGGTTGCCTCTCAAGAAGCGTTTTCTTTAACGTCTTTAGCTAGACGGTGACTTATCAGGGCACATAAAATTGCTCATATTTCTTTGGGCCCTTCTTGCTCGAATTGATATAGCCTTCTAAGTCTAAAAGGCTATAATGCTTTTCATGGGCACCAGAGATAAAATTATTTTTGGTATTTTCGTTTAGTGAAATGAAAGAACTGAAATCAAAGCAAGACTCGTGAGTATAAGACAAATGGTTATCAAAAATAAAGGAAATTTCTGGGGATAAAAGGAAAGAAGACTTCTCAGCCTCTAACTCTATCACCTGGATCTTCCCTATGGAACTAATTGTATCCCCAATATCTTCCTCACTAACCTGATCATGGTGTGCCTCAGTCTCCCTCAAACTATCCTCACTAACATATGAACAAATCCTCCTAGGTGGCACCTCATGAGTGGTAAGGATAAGAAATTGCTCCTGTAAGGCTTTAAGGGAAATTACTAACTGATTAAGATACTGAGCTCTATCCTGTACTATTTCCCAAAGTCCTACCACCTCAGTTTCTAACTTATCCAACCTCTCTAATTCAGTATGAACCAAATTTTTAAATTTCAATTCTAAGGTATATTCTGCCAATTGGTCCATAAGAGAAGATTTGTCTATGGGTTGGTTAAGGTACGAAAAACTATGGTTCCAACTGCCTAGATAACTACCACTACATGAATGTTTATCAATTTCAGGCACAAAATGGTAAAAATTAGGCAAATGAAATTTAGAGAAATCATGATGCACATACCTAGGGTCCTGAGAGGGACAATAGAATGGTGGATAATCAAAATCATGCAAAGTCATAATTAAAAAAATTAATAATTCAGATCAAGACTTCTACACAATAGCAACACAACCAAAACAGGGGACAAAGACTCAAAAACACACAAAACTAAAATAAAACAAATAAGGGAACCAACAAACACAAAAAATAAATAAGGAAAAACACACAAACAAGCTTTAGTCTAAGATTTAAAATTTTCTCCTAATATTAATTAATCTAAATAATCGCCATGCCCCAACAACGACGCCAAAAACTTGTTGCGTATATTTATGGATATGCAATACCGCAGTGTACGGGTCAAGTTTTAGTATAGTGATTTATGAGTCCAAGTATCGTCCTCGGGAATGGGGTTTCTAGATTAATTAATTACTAAGGTACTAATTCTCAATTTTAGCTAAAGAAACATAACATGGATAGTTGGTTGAAAGTAAAGACAAGCAAACAAACAAACATGTGGAGACACAAATTGATAGAATTGAGGGAAGTGATTATACAAGTTAATGACTCAATTAACACATGCAGTGAACCAACGAGATGAAATTATAAACAAGAAGTAAAATACTCAAGAAAACCTCTCGATTCTTAGTGAGCCTCACACATGCAATAAACTCCATAGTCTCCATATGAACCTACGACATGTATGGCATTAAGCAACTTCTTTATGTGTTTCCCTAAGATTTCTAAGTCATTCTCATGCCAAATTTCTAAGGATTTTGACAATTTTGCTCTAATTCAAGCTTTATCTCTCGAGTTCACTTAAACCAACAAATTAAGAAGTAAAGAACGAATTGTCAAAAATAAGGACAAAACATGCTTCAATACATAGCAAGAAAGTCATAACAAGTAAATCAAATCCTAACTACAATGTCTAGCTACTCTAAATCAAATGAAAATCAGACTAAACATGTAGAAAACGTCTTAAAATGCTATTACAATTTGAAAGAAAAGGAAATTAAACTTATGTGTCGATGTCGGTCCTTCATCTCCGAGCTCCCGCCTTCGATCTCGAACCTCCACGGATGCTTTGGCTCCCAAAAACGCTCTTTTCTCTCTTCTTACAAAGTGTATTTCGAAATTAGGGTGGATTGTCTATCAATTTCGGCTCCCCTTACAAGAATGCATAATGATATATTTATAGGTTCAATCGGTGCAACGTTGCAACACTAGGGACAACGTTGCATCGATGTACCCTAGGCGGCTGGTAAATAAGGAAACTCTCGATGGCGTTGCAACGCTGAGGGCAGCGTTGCAACGCCGCTACCCTAACACGCGTGCCTTCCTATCGATACGGCGTTGCGACGCGCAAGCGCGCGTTGCTGCAACGCCTCTCGTGCGGATCCCGTGCTTGATCCCTTATCGAGATAGCGTTGCGACGCTGCAAGGCAGTGTTGCAACGCTATCGACAATGGTCTTCAACCCCTTTAATCAGCACGCTCGGCGTTGCAACACTATGGGCAGCGTTGCAACGCCATCACTTCGGGTCATCATGCTTGGATTGATCCTTTCTCTTCCAATTGGTATTATTTTTAGCTTCAAATAGCCTCGTTTTGATCCCGAGTGATCCAATTTGTCTCCAATAGCTTCGTTTAAGCTCTTAACCTAAAATTGAATGAATTAAACATGTAAAAGCCGTGAAACCTTCATAAAACTAGCAATAATTAAGCCTAAGGATAGCACATTTTGTGTGCTATCATCCGGGCTTAGTAAAAATGAAGGAAACATAGGCTAATCACACACACACGTAGGAACACTTAGGAAAAGTTTTAAATTGCTTGTTGAAGTGTTATGTTTGAATGTTTCCCGTGATTACTAGATTTTCTCTTAAATCTTTGAGGCTTGAATCAAATGTATGTATAAGAACAATACAATGTTAATTTTGTTTTTGCTCAGGACTAGCAAAAGTTTAAGTTTGGGGGTGTTTGATAGCACACAAAATGTGCTATCCTTAGGCTTAATTATTGCTAGTTTTAGGATAATTTCATGGTTTTTACGTGTTTAAATCACTCAATTTCAGGTTACGAGCTTAAACAGGATAATTGGCGACATTTTGGATCACTAGGGATCGAAACGAGACTATGTGGAGCTAAAAATAACATCATTTAGAAGAAGCAAGATCAATCCAAGCTTGAAAATCCGAGGTTATGGCGTTGCAATACCATGCAGAGCGTTGCAACGTCGTGCTTGCTGTTTAGAGGCATTGAAGACCCCAGGCGATAGCGTTGCAACGCTGCCTTGCAGCGTCGCAACACTATCTCGATAAGATGGCACACTTGAAGAACTGCATAGAGGCGCTGCAACGCCGCTTGCAAGCCGCTGCAACGCCACTTCGATAAGAGGCGCGCGCGTTAAGGTAGCGGTGTTGCAACGCTGTCCTCAGCGTTGCAATGCCATCGAGACATTCCATATATGCCATCCGCCTAGGGTACAGCGTTGCAACGCTGTACCGATAGAGCCTATAAATATAACATTATGCATTCTTGTAAACGGAGCCGAATTTGCTAGATTTTTTACCTTATTTTCGAAATACACTTTGTAAGAAGAGAGAAAATAGTATTTTTGGGAGCCAAAGTATCCGTGGAGGTTCGAGATCGAAGATGGGAGCTCGGAGACGAAGGACCGGCATCGACACATAAGTTTAATTTCCTTTTCTTTCAGATTGTACTACCATTTTAAGACGTTTCCTACATGTTTAGCCTGGTTTTCATGTGATTTAGAGTAGCTAAATGTTGTAGTTAGGATTTGTTTTGCTTGTTAAGGCTCAATTGTTATGTATTGAAGCATGGTTTGTTCTTATTTTTGGCAATTCATTCTTTAACTCTTAAATTTGTTGGTTTAAGTGGACTCGAGAGATAAAACTTGAATTAGAGCAAAGTTGTCAAAACCCTTAGGAGTCTGGCATGAGAATGACTTAGAAATCTAAGGGAAACACATAAAGAAATTGTTTAATGTCGTGCATGTCGTAGGTTCATATGGAGACTATGGAGTTTATTGCATGTGTGAGGCTCACTAAGAATCGAGAGGTTTTCTTGAGCATTCTACTTCTTGTTTATAAATTCATCTCATTGGTTCATTGCATGTGTTAGTTAAGTCATTAACTTATAAAATCACTTTCCCCAAATTTATCAATTCGTGTCTACATGTGTTAGTCTGTTGTTTGTCTTTACTTTCAATCACCTATCCATGTTATGTTTCTTTAGCTAAAATTGAGAATTAATATCTTGATAATTAATTAATCTAGAAACCATTCCCGAGGACGATACTTGGACTCTTAAATCACTGTACTAAAACTTGACCCGTACACTTGCGATATTGCATCATTAAAATTATACGCAATAGGAGCTTACCACTTCCTTTCTGAGATGGCTTCCTCTCAGCTTGATAGGATGTAGAAGCATAACCTGAAGGAGGATTCAACACATTCTTATTGTTAGCATATGAAAAGTTTTCATGAGATCTCAAACTTTGATGGTAATGTGTTGGGATGTTATTCTGAAGTTGATTTCCTCCATGATTGTTGCTCCTATTGTTCAAATAGTGTGTCTGCTCCATTTTGAATTCTCCATTGGACTGGAAGTACTAAGAGGTAGCCATAGAGGTTACAAATTGTGATGTTCCTACGAGTTTAGAGAGAGCATGGGTGAGAGATGCCATTTGGGATTTCAGAGTTGTTACCTCATCAAGTTCATAAAGACCAGCAACTGGTCTAGGTTTCTCTCGTTCCATAGGCCACAGGTAGCTGGCAGCTGACATCTCTTCCAGGAGGGTTCTAGCTTTAGCAACTGTTTTGCCTATTATTGCCCCTCCAGCAGTGGCATCCAAAATGGTCCTTGTCTGACCTGAAAGTCCATTATAAAACAATTGGATCTGTAAACAATCTGGATACCCATGTTGTGGGCACCTCCTCAACATGTCCTTGTACCGGTCCCATGCCTCAAATAGCTGCTCTCCATCATACTGCCTGAAAGTCCCTATCTTTGTCATCATCTTTGCATATTTTACAGGTGGAAAGAATTTGGTAAGGAAAGCTTGGGTCAACTCCTCCCAGGAAGTGATACTTCCTGATTGAAGAGATCCCAACCAATCCTTAGCTCTATCCTGCAAAGAAAAAGGAAAGAGACATAAGCGAATACAGTCAGCAAAAATACCATTCAGTTTAACAGTACCACAAATAAAAATTTTTGTAAATGAGAATTAGGGTCCTGTTGCGTAAATTTTGATGTTGCAATACCGCAAGTGTACTGGTCAAGTTTTAGTATAGTGATTTTAAAGTTCCAAGTATCGTCCTCGGGAATGAGTTTCTAGATTAATTAATTACCAAGATACTAATTCTCAATTTTAGCTAAAGTAACATAACATGGATAGATGGTGAAAACATAGATCAGAGATAGACAAACAAGTGGAGACACGAAGATGATAGAATTAGAGGAGATTGACTTCACAAGTTAATAACTTATTTAACACATGCAATGAATTAACATGATGAATTTATAAACAAGAAGTAAGATACTCAAGAAAATCTCTCGATTCTTAGTGAGCCTCGCACACACGATAAATTCTAAAGTTTCCTTATGAATTTTAAAAGCATCCACGACATTAAGCAACTTCTTTATATGTTTCCCTTAGACTTCTAGTTCATTCTCATGCTAGACTTCTAAGAGTTTTGACCACTTTGCTCTAATCTAAGTTTTTTCTCTCGAGTCCATTAAAACTAATAATATCAAAGAATTAAAGAACGAATTGCCAAAAATAAATAACAAAACATAGTTCAATACATAAGCAAACAAGTCTTAAACAAGCAAATCAAATCCTAACTATAACTTTTAGCCACTATAAATCACAATAAAACCAAACTAAAAGTGTGAAAACATCTTAGATATTCGATGCAGAACTCCAAGAAAGGTCTATTACCTTTCAGGCACGGGGTTCATGTGCCTAAGGAACGAGTAATTATTCGGTGAAGCCACCATAATGTGGCTGCCAATTTTTCACTGTTGGATGAAGAGAGAGAAATATTTCAACTTTATATCCAATGGTTATTAGGGACCACGGAAATTATTGGATACACATCTAACGGTCATTATGAGGTAGTCACACTGTGGTGGCCTCATTGAATAATTTCTCCCAAGGAACAGTGTCCTAAGACACCTCAAGAAGTTGAGGACATGAGATGAATTCTCTATGCATTAGCTGTGGGCAGTTTGGTATACGCCATGTTGTGTACTAGACCTGACATCTGTTATACAGTTGGGGTAGTAAGGAGGTATAATTCAATCTAGGATATGATCACTTGACTGCGGTTAAGGCAATCCTCAAGTATCTTAGGAGAACGAGGAACTACATGCTCGTGTATGGAGCTAAGGATTTGATCCTTACAGGATACTGTTGGGTGATAATTGCAATACCGCAAGTGTACGGGTCAAGTTTTAATAATGTGATTTAAGATATCGAGTATCGTCCTCAGGAATGGTTTTCTAGACTGATTAACTACCAAGATACTAATTCCTAATTTTATCTAAAGAAACAAAACTTGTCAAAAGTGGAATGAAAATAACACTAAATACACAAGTGGAAACACAAAGATGAGAGAAGCGTTAGGGAACTGATTTCACTAGAGTTACTTCATTATTGTAGCGCATGAAATTTATTTTGGTTGTGAGATTATAAACAAGAAGTAAAGGCAATCAAAAGACTCTCTCGAGCTCTAGTGACCTCATGCATAACGATAAACCTAAAGTCTCCATCTAGATTTTAAAAGCATGCAAGGCATTAAACAACTTTTTTAAAACGTTTCCCAAAGAACCATTCACTCTCGTGTAAGGATTTACTAAGGGTTTTGGAAATTTAAATCTAATCTAAGTCTATTCTCTCGAATTAAACTTAAACTAATAAAATATGTAATTCTTGGTCAGAGAAAAACAGGCATTAAGAAAGAATTACCAAAAATAATGCAACACAACCAAATGTCCAAATTAATTACTAAAATAAATCCATAACTAGCTACATCAACCCCCTAACTATGGAGTTTAGCTACTCATAGTCATTACAAAACTGTTGGCTTTTTCGCCTTAATCTAAAATTAATTAATTTTTATTAACTAATTAATTAATATTTTTATGATAACAAACCTGCTATTAATTACTAATATTTTTAGTGTTTTGAAGTATCTATAGCATAGAACTCAAAATAATGACTACAACGCCTCTTGAATCACTCAAATCGGAGCTAAAATGAAGAAGTTATGACCAAAACAAATTTGAACGAAAAATTCCCGACATGATGACGTGGCAGCCAAGTCAGCATCATGGACCATTTGAAGGAGGACATGTGGAGCTACGGGAGAGAGACATTTGGTGGGCTCTTTTTTTTGTTTTAAAATAAAAAGAAAAAATTATATTTCTCTAAATATATAAGTTACCGTTTGTGTTAAAAAAAAAGATTGCATTAAATGCAATATGACCGTTCAAGGTTTAAAAAAAAAATTCAAAACTTCTTTTTTCCGTTACTCACATACTTATATATTATTATTATTATTATTATTATTATTTCTTTTATTAATTATTTACTTTTTTACCTTTTAATCTCCACCATCCATTTCTCTTTTATCACAATCCAATGGTCCAAATTAAAATTTATTTTTTACCCTATTTCCCTCTCTATTTATACCATATTCTTCTTCAAATTTTCATAACAAGTTTTTGCATTTTACAATCCTCCAAAATTCTAAAAAAGTATCCATTGTTGCTCTCTTCATGCTCTCAATTTTTTTTCTTTTCATCTTATTCTTGAGAGAGTTTTGTTGTATTGTGAGGATTGATTTGTGAGAGTTAAAATTGTAAATCCACTCTATCAAGAGAGTTTATTTGTGTGTTTTTCAAATTTACCAAAATTTGTAATGATTTGATCCTAACCCGTAGAAAGGATCGGGTTTGCTCTTGAACCCGTAAAAATGGAGCGATGTAGCGGTTTGGCTCTGATCCATGGAAAGAGACAGTAAAGTTTCTATTCAAATTCCCAAGAGGAGCTTTGGGAGTGGAGTAGGTTGGGATGCGTCGAACCACTATAAAATTCCCGGTGTCAATTTCTCTATCCCTATCTATTTTAGTTTTGCAATTAATTATAGTAATTTATGCATGCTTTGTTTTGTTTTTAATTACTGAGTATTGGTTAGAATTAATTTTTTATTCTCTACATCTATCTAGCTTATTGTATTTTTGTTTGTTTTTAAAAAGTTTATTAATTAGTATTTTTGGGCATATTTAGCAAAAAGTTTTATTGAACCCTATTCACTTCACCCCTAGGGTGCCATACTAATCCAACAATTTGTATTAGAGCGGTTGCTCTTTTGATAAAATTATTTTTCAAAAATTATTTTAATTTTTAAAGGATCTTGTTAGTATTTTGAAAAGCTTAATTTCTAAGAGCTATGACAACTTTAAATTTTCTTGAAAGTTATTGTATTGATAATCCTCCTTTCTTTGATGGTAAAACTATTATGTTCATGTATGGAGAAAAAAAATGAAAACTTTTTTTCTTGTTATCGATTACAATATTTGGTATGTTTGTGAGCATGATTTATCAAAATTGAAATTTGATGATAAATTGTTTGAATTGCTCTCTTTTAATGCCAAAACCATAAATATCATATATTGTGCATTAGATAGAAAAATATATGATGAAATTCTAGATTTTACATATGCATATGATATTTTAAATTCTCTTAATAATATGTATAATGTTGAAAAATATTCTTGTACTACTAATGATTTAGTTGATATAAAGGAGAATCATAATTCTCAAAATCAAGAAATTTCTAATGAAATTGGAAAAGAATAAACTAATGGAGTCTCCCTATACTTGATGGATTATTCAAATAATAATTCCGAGGATGAACATAGTGAAAACGAGGTAAACCATCAATCCCTTTCTTATGATGAATTATTTGAAGCATTTGAAAATATATAAAATGACTTAGAAAAACTTGTTTCTAAATATGTTGTGCTTAAAAAGAAATATAATGCTCTAATTAGTGAAAATAAGTCTTTACTTGATGAAATTACTTGCTTAAAGGAGAATGAGCATGATGTTGTGCAAATTGATGAAATGAATGTCTCTTGTGATAAGCATGCTTTTGATTGTGATGAGAAAAATGTCTTACTTGATAAAGGAAGATTTCTTGAACATGATAGTTGTGAAAAAGATAATTTTGATTAAATTGCTTAAGAAAATTGAATTAAATGATTTGCAAGAACTTTGTAAGGTAAAAGAGTCCATTAAAAAGTTGACAATAGGTGCTCAAAGGTTGGACAAAATAATTGAAGTTGACAAGCCTTATGGTGTTAAAAGAGATTTAGGCTACTCCTTCAAGTTCTACAACTATTTTTGTTAAAGCATCTCCTATTAAGCTTAAGCTTAATATGCCTAAGGTTGTGTCTAAGCATGATAAATCTAGTTTTGTACCTATATGTCATCATTGTGGTGTTGAAGGTCATATTAGACCTAATTGCTTTAAATTGAAATATGTTCATACTACTTCTTCAAGAAGAAATTTTTCTCAAAGAGCAAAGTTTCACAATGCTCTAAGAAAGAATTTCTCCAAGAAAAGTAGAGTGCATAAATTTGTTGTAAGAGATAAATCCTTGCATAATGTTGTTTGTTTCTCATGTGGCAAGTATGGGCATAAAGCTTATTCTTGTTACTTGTCTAAATCCAATACTTAAAATGTGAATGCAAAAATAAAATGGGTTCCTAAGTTTGTAAATGATAACCTTCTAGGACCCAAACAAGTATGGGTACCAAAAGATTAATCTTGAACAATTTTTTTGTAGGTATGTTTGAAAGTCTCTAAGAAAAACAAATGGTACTTGGATAGTGGTTGCTCGAGGCATATGACAGGAGACCAATCCAAGTTTGTCAATCTTTCAAAAAAAAGATGGAGGTTTAGTAACTTTGGGTGACAACCAGAAAGGCAAACTTATTTGTAAGGGTAGTATAAGTAATGGTTCTTCTACTTTGATTGAAAATGTACTTAGAGTTGTGTTTGATAAAAAAAATTGCATCATTGAAAATGCTCGTGATAGAAAAGTCTTGTTTGTTGGCAATAGAGATGAAAATGTGTATACTATTGATTTGAATTATTGCCCTATTAGTGATAAATGTCTTTCGACTTTGCATGATGATTCTTGGTTATGGCATAGAAGACTCTAGGACATGCTAGCATGCACTTAATTTCAAATATTTCCAAGAATTCTTTGGCTAGAGGTCTTTCTAAATTTAAATTTGAAAAGGATAAAGTTTGTGATGCTTGTCAAATGGATAAGCAAACCAAGTCCTCTTTCAAATCTAAAAATGTGATCTCTACATCTAGACCCCTTCAACTATTACACATACATTTATTTGGTCCTTCTAGAATTGAGTTTTGGAGGAAATTATTATGCCTTTGTGATAGTTGATGATTTTTCAAGATTTACTTGGGTTTTGATGTTAAAACATATAGATGATGCTTTGAAAAGTTTTGTTAGTTTTGCAAAAAGAGTTCAAAATGAAAAAGGTTTTTTGATTTCTAAAATTAGGAGTGATCATGGAATAGAGTTTGATAGTATTACTTTTGAAAATTTTTGTGAAAAAATGGTTTTTCTCATAACTTCTCCGCTCCAAGAACTCCTCAACAAAACAGTGTGGTTGAAAGGAAAAATCGTACTTTGCAAGAATTTGGTAGGTCAATGTTGCATGAGTATGATTTACCTAAATAATTTTGGGTGGAAGCCGTTAATACCGCTTGTTATGTTTTAAATAGAGTTTTAATTAGACCTTGTTTAGATAAAACTCCTTTTGAGTTTGGCATAACAAAATTCCAAATATTGAATATTTCAAAGTTTTTGGTTGCAAATGCTTTATTTTGAACAACAAAAAAAGGTTGAAAAAATTGATTCTAAGACGGATGTTGGTATTTTTCTAGGTTATTCATCTACTAGTAAAACCTATAGAGTTTCAATAAGAGAACTTTAGTTATTGGGGAATCTATGCATGTTGTATTTGATGAATCTTATAAATAATGTTTTTAATGGGTCTATTTGGAGTGATGATTTAGAAAGGAATTTTAGAGACTTACTTGTTAGTGGCAAAGGCAAGGCAATTGACTCAAGTAAGTAAGAAGTGAGCTTCAATGAAAAGAAGGAAAACAGTTCTTCATCTATGTCTAACGAGTCGAGGTATGCTCTGTCACACCCCCTCCGAAACTACTCGCTACTTAGCCCGGAAGACGGCGTGAAGCCAACAGACATCGTTTACCTCTTAACAATACCTGTTGACCTTGTTTTACCGTATAAACATACTATACTTGCATATGAAATACTTTAAACACCATACAGCTGAACTTTAAATATTACCATACATACGTAAGGAACAGTTCTATTTAATGCTCACTCGAAAACGAAGCCAATAGGGAGCACTACAACCAAAAGCATACCCAACCACTATTTATACAACTACAACCTCTAGTGCATACACATAACTAGCTATACAGTCCTTTCTAAATATCTACAAAATATACATGGACTTGCTATACAAACCCCACCCACGTACGAAATATCAAACTCGTGGAGCTTTCAACAGACTATGGCAGGATGTCAGGCACCGGGAGCTCGATCTCTACCTGAAAAGTTTGAAAACATTGAAAGAATGAGCTATGAAGCTCAGTAAGTGACTAAGTTTAAAATCTAATAACTCATAAATCATATTACCTGACAACCTATGAGCATATGCATCTGTAATCAAGCGTTAAAAGTAAACGTGTAATCATAATAGCTTTTTCAGAAATCCAACAAGTATGTCATTAAAATCTCGCAGGGCATATCGATAATATTAACCATTATAAAACATATGACAATCTACGTTGTGTAGGGCACGCCCAGTACAACCAACGTTTACTCTATGATGTAGTGGGGTCCACCCAACAGTCTCATCATCTTTGTCGTAGTGGGGTCTACCCAGCACTCACGACAGTATTGTTGTCACGGAGTACACTCAACGTCGACAACAGAAATGACTTGTGTGCACACGGTACTATACAACCTCGGGTTCAATATCTCAGTCATTTACTCATCGAGTCTCAGAAAAATACATGAAAATACTTGAACATGCCTGCTTATCTTTTCTTTGTAAAACTCAAGCTTACTCAGCTTGTTCATGAAAACTGGAAATCTTTAAATAATACTTGCTAGTACATGCTTGCTTGAAATCATAACATTTCCACTAAATTTCGGTAATCAATAAACATATGCTCACATATAAATTTCATTGGGAAATCTAGGCTCACAACGAGCACTTGAAATCATTTCTAGGAAAACATGTATGCTCATAAGTATGTGTTCAAAAGAAAACATAAAGCATTTAAGCCATTTCATTCTAGGAAAACCTTGTATTTCCTTAAGCATAATTCAAGCATAAAAATCGTTTTGGAGGTTCGTTTTGTCACTCACAGCGTTAGAACTAGAACCTTGGCCTGTATACTCGACCTATTTCCTCTTGGCCTGTCAAACAAACCAAACCCAAGCATTAGAACCTCGAGCTCATGAATTCCAACCTTAAGATTACAAAAACCACTCTATTTATTTTCCATCATTCTACAGATTTCATACCCTGAATTTACACACTCATAACTTCTTCATTAATTAGCCAAAAAAGATGTACTTTATATCAAACTCTTCCTTTTTGCACCCTCTAAAACTCATCTGAAGAAATAAAATTGAAATTCCAAAAGAATTTGTCCGTAAATACCTCGAAAGTTGCTTCCTTAACAATAAGCTTCTGCTATTTCCAGATTCGTTTTCCTGTTGCACCCTGAACTTGACCTGAATTCTAAAGCAACTTCCAGTCATTTTCTACTCACGAGTTATTAATGAATGTTATAGGAAATTAAATAAGCTTTCCAACCATACCTATTATAGCTTCTAATTCGAATTATACAGATCAGCACGACTCAAAAACCAAAGGTTTCTCAGATTTGACAGAAAATTCTCTTATCTTCCTTCTTCTTCACAAATCTGTAACTTAATGTAAGAATTTGCTCGAGCTTCCTTCACAAAATTTGTTCAAAAATGGATTAACTTTCAAGAAAATCAAACCTCACCTCTTACCTCTGCTTGTGGAGCTCAAAATAATCCAAATATCAGAACTGGCAGAATTGATCACAAAACCTTCCATGCAACCTTGAATTGAGCTTTCCCCTTTTGTTCTTCAACCTCAACACCAGCAACCCTTTTCTTCTTCTTCCTTCAACCCTCTCCCACGAAGCTCTCTGATTCCCTTGATAAAATGAGAGCAAATGGGGTGAAATTAGATTAAAATGGGGTTCGGCGGTGGTGGGTTCTCAATTTCTTTTTTTTTTTTCCTTTCTTTCTTTCTTCCTTTTTCTTTTCTTTTCTTTTCTTTTTTTTTTTTAACTAAACATACAAAAACATTTCGTTTTCTTTTCTTTTTATTTTTTCTTTCTTTTTTTTAAAAGAATTTCCAAAGAGAAATCTCGGGTTTACATGCTCCATCTCATCCCAAGGACTTAATTCTTGGTGACTCTGAATAAGGTGTGAAAACTCGTTCCTCTCTTAATTTGTTTAATAATCTTATTTTTGTTTCTCAAATTGAACCTAAAAGTTTTAAAGATGCGGAAAATGATGAGTTGTGGATTTTAGCTACGCAAGAAGAATTCAATCAATTTGAAAGGAACAACGTTTGGGAATTAGTCCCTAGGCCTTCTAATGTTTCTATTATTGGGACTAAATGGGTCTTTAGAAATAAAATGGATGAAAATGGAAATATCATTAGAAATAAAGCTAGACTTGTAGCTCAAGGTTATTGTCAAGAAGAAGGTATAGATTATGAAGAGACTTTTGCACCCGTTGCTAGATTAGAAGTTATTACAATGTTACTTGCTTTTGCTTCTTATAAAAATTTTATCTTGTATTAAATGGATGTGAAAAGTGCATTTTCAAATGGTTATATGATGGAGGAAGTTTATGTAGAACGACCTCCGCGCTTTGGAAGTTTTGATTTGCCTAATCATGTCTATATGTTGAAAAAGGTTCTTTATGGCTTAAAACAAGCTCCAAGAGTTTGGTATGATAGGCTTAGTAATTTTCTACTTGAGATTGGCTTTAAAATGGGTAAACTTGACTCTACTCTCTTTATTAAGACTAAGGAAAATGATATGCTTTTAGTGCAAATATATGTGGATGGTATTATCTTTGGTTCTACTAATCCTTGTTTGTGTGAAGAATTTTCTAAATGTATGCATAGTGAGTTTGAGATGAGTATGATGGGAGAACTTAGTTTCTTCCTTGGACTTCAAATCAAACAACTCAAGGATGGTATCTTCATAAGTCAAGAGAAATACACAAAGGATTTGCTCAAAAGGTTCAAGTTCAATGGAGGTAAAATTGCAAAAACTCCTATGAGCATATCCACTAAGCTTGACAAGGATGAAAAAGGTAAGTGTGTGGACATAGAAACTTATCGAGGCATGATTGGATCTCTACTTTATTTAACCGCTAGCAGACTCGATATCATGTTTAGTGTATGTCTTTGTGCTAGATTTCAATTTTGTCCTAAGGAATCACATTTTCATGTCGTTAAGAGAATCTTTAAATATTTGCTTGGGACTATTGATTTAGGTTTATGGTATCCTAGAAACGTCGAGCTTAATTTGGTAGGATATTTCGATGCAGATTTTGTCGGAAGTTTACTTGACCGTAAGAGTACTAGTGAGACTTGTCAATTTCTTGGTAGCTCCTTAGTATCTTGGTTTAGTAAAAAGCAAAATTCGGTTGTCTTATCTATTACCGAAGCGGAATATATTGCGGTTGCTAGTTGTTGTGCTCAAATTCTTTGGATGAAACAAACTCTTTGTGATTTTTGTTTAAAGTTTGATAATGTGTCCATATTTTGTGATAATACTAGTGCTATATGAATTTGACTAAAAATCCTATTCATCATTCGAGGACTAAGTATATTGATATTAGACATCACTTTATTAGAGAGCATGTGCAAAATGGTCATATTACTCTTGATTATGTGAGTTCTAATAATCAATCAGCTGATATTTTCACTAAACGTTTGAATGAAGAATTTTTTTGCAAAAATAGGCTCGAGTTTGGTATTATTCGTCATGATGCCTCTTGAATCTATAATTTAGTTTTTTAAGGCATATTGATATGGGGAGTTATGTAAAGTATGTATTCATGTTCTTAAGGGGAGCTTGTATGTAGTTCCTAATTATTCTCAATTGTGTCTTTTTGATGATTCCAAAGGGAGAGAAGTTTAAGAAAAATATATTCTAAATTGTGCATGATTTAGTGTTATATTAAAGGGAGAGAATGATATATTATATTTATTTGAGTGTTTGTTCAAGTATGAGGTTTATGGTGACATATTGGACTTTATATTGAAATTATTACTTGGATATTTGGCTTATCTTGATGTTTGTTTATGAACTTCAAGGTATTTTTCTTTAATGATCTGTCATCATCAAAAAGGGGGAGATTGTTGACTTTTTTGCCTTAATCTAAAATTAATTAATTAATATTTTGATGATAACAAATTTGCTATTAATTACTAATAGTTTTAGTATTTTGAAGTTTCCATAGCATGGAGCTCGAAATAATGACTCCAACGCCTCTTGAATCACTCAAATCGGAGCTAAAACGAAAAAGTTACAACCAAAACAAGTTTGAACGAAAAATTCCCGACGCGATGACGTGGCGGCCAAGTCAGCATCATGGACCATTTGAAGGAGGAAATGTCGAGCTATGGGAGAGTGACATTTGGTGAGTTTTTTATTTGTTTTAAAATAAAAAGAAAAAAATTATACTTTTCTAAATATATAAGTTACCGTTTGTGTTAAAAAAAAAATTCAGATTGCATTAAATGCAATCTAACCGTTGAAGGTTTAAAAAAAAATCAAAACTTCTTTTTTTCGTTACTCACATACTTCTATATTATTATTATTATTATTATTATTATTATTATTATTATTATTATTATTATATTTTTCTTTTATTAACTATTTACTTTTTACTTTTTAATCTCCACCACCCATTTCTCTTTTACCACAATCCAATGGTCCAAATTAAAATTTGATTTTTACCCTACCATCTTCTTCTCCAAATTTTCATAACAAGTTTTTGCATTTTACAATCCTTAAAAATTCTCAAAAAGTCTCCATTGTTGCTCTCTCCAAGCTCTCAATTTTTTTTTCTTTTCATCTTATTGTAAATCGAGTTTTGTTGTATTGTGATGATTGATTTTTTAGAGTTAAAATTGCAAATTCACTCTATCAAGATAGTTTGTTTGTGTGTTTTTCAAATTTACCAAAATTTGTAACGGTTTGATCCTAACCCGTAGAAAGGATCAGGTTTGCTGTTGAACCCGTAAAAAGGAGCAGTGTAGCGGTTTAGCTTTGATCCATGGAAAGAGTCAGTAAAGTTTCTATTCAAATTTCCAAGAGAAGCTTGGGGAGTGGAGTAGGTCGAGTTGTGTCGAACCACGATAAAATTTCTGGTGTTAATTTCTCCATCCCTATCTATTTTACTTTTGCAATTAATTATAGTAATTTATGCATGCTTTGATTTGTTCTTAATTGCTAAGTATTGGTTAGAATTAATTTTTCATTCTTTACATTTATCTAGCTTATTGTATTTTTGTTTGTTTCTAAAAAGTTTATTAATTAGTATTTTTTGGCATATTTAGCAAAAAGTTTTTTTAACCCTATTCACCCCCTCTAGGGTTGTCATACCGTCTAAAAAAAATATGTTAAACCCATAAAAGAGTCCATAAACAAAATTACAAACTAAAGGGAAGAGAAAGAAAACGTTTTGGTGTCGATACTGGTCCTCATCTCCGAGCTCCTACCACGATCTCGAGCCTCCACTCTCATGCTTGGCCTCCAAAGAATCCTTTCCAGCCCTCTCAATAGTGTATATTCGAAAAAAGGGGTAAAATCTCTCTCAAATTCGGCTCCCCCCTTCCAATTGCACCAAAAATCCATTTTATAAACAATCGGCACGGTGTTGTGACGCTAGGCACAGCGTTGCAACGTCGTGCCCTAGGCGCACGTTTAATTAAGCGATGTAGCGTTGAGATGTTGTGCGCAACGTCTCAATGCAACGAACATGTATGACGCAAATGAGGCGCGTTTCGGAGACTCAATGCTGCCAAGCAGCGTCTCAACGTTGCCTGCTTGGATTTTCAACTTGCTTCATCACATTACATGGGGTTGTAACCCCCCAAATTGGCGTCTCGACGTCGTGGCCTCGGGTCCAATGACTAAATTAGTTCTTCTTCTTCAATTTGCTTCATCCCTTGTAATTCAATATCTCCCATTTGAGCCCTAATTCTTCATGATCTCTTCATTTGGTCCATTCTTGCTCATATCCTGAAATTCAACAATTTAAACTCGTGAAAGCCCTGAAATTAATACAAAAACTAGCAAAATCTAAGCATAAGAATAACACATTTTGTGTGTTATCAGATACACAGACTTTGACTTTCAGACCACAAGGATTCTAGGAAATCAACGTCGGGATCAGTGTTTACTCTTAATGGGGGAGTTGTAGTTCTGTGAAGCATCACGCAAGGATGCATCACGTGATGGAGATCCGATCTCCTTAAGCAGCGGAAACGTGATAGAAATCGTAATTGCAAGTTTTGTTTTTGGTTGAAAATCAAATACCCATACATTGGTAAATAATACCGAGAATAAGCATACAAAATCTAATCTAATTAGGCATGGATATAAATCATGCAAACATGTTGTATTTAAAAATTAAACGAAATGAAGAAAGATTACCTTTGTAGTCTTAGTCTCCCAGCAACTCCTTGCTTCCAAGAAAAAACAGCAATACAGGAACACAAAAGAACGTCTATATTTTCTCCAACAGGACACAACCAGTAAGAAAACCTCCTATGACTCTGAGTTTCTACTTAGATCTTACTTAGGTGGGAAGGATCCAACAATTGGAGAAAGTTTTTGGGAATTTGAGAGAGAGTTTCTTGAGAGAGCAATTCCAAAAAATTACATCAATTTCCTCGATCGATTTTCTTCTCACCAGGAGAAGAAAACTAGTTAGAGTGAAAATTTCTCCCACTCCCTATCGATAGGGAGTTGGAGGGAAATGGGGAACGTGCCACACGTTCCCCTTTTTCTTTTATTTATTATATTATAAAACAAATAATCAAATTATTAATTAAATAATATAATTAATTAATCAAATCATATTTAATTAATTATAAATTAAATATCATATATTTAATTTGGATTAAATCACATTTAATCAATTTTTCCTCTAACCTATAGTTTTAATGCACATCTTATGCACATTAAATTTTAACCTATAATTTTAAATATGAATCACATTCACATTAATATTTGAACTCTTTCAAATATTTAATTCTCTCATATAATTTAATATAAATTATATTCACATTAAATTTATAATATATAGTTCCAAAACCATATTATACCGTATCTATATACATCAAATTCATTTCCTAATGAATTTGAACATTTCAAATTCAAATGATCTAAGAACCATTTACGAGCTAGAAGGTGGACCTAATGGACCTACAGATCAGAAGCTCCAACAATACGAGATTGCTCGGTTAATCTCATTAACCTTCTAATCAACATTCGTTAACTGCGGGAACACTCCACTAAAGTCTCGCAGCTGCACTCTTCTCACTGCAGATATATTTCTGTGTCCACAGATATTAACCAATAACAGCAAGTAAATCCTTCAGGAATGTTTGTAACACCACCTAGGTCAAATTACCGTTTTACCCCTGGGTTATATCTTGTACCTTAAGTACCAGTGCTCCTCTAATGAACAATTTGTTTGTGGTCCTACCAACAAACAGAAGTCCCTTTCGGGCCAATGAGAGGGTCGGGCCCTTTGTTCAAGTCTCGAGACACCACTTAAGGGAACATTCATCTACTTACCCTAGTAGGCGAGAAGGAGTGAATTTCATCTTGCTAAGTTAAGTTCTCAGCCGCTCACTTGGTCTTGTCTCCAAGAAGGTAGGCATATTGAGTCGGCGAATCTGACAACTCTCACCCATACTAGTCAAAGGACAATCCCTTGTGAACAGGAGTTCGTAACCTACTCAGGACTGTGATCAAGTTTCCTAGGACATCCTAGTGAAATAGAAACCTAACTAAAGGGAATCGAATCCCACAGCAGAAGCGATTGTTAATCGCGCGTTCTTAATTTCATTACAAGGATTACAATCAAAAACAAATTAACTAGATTAAGCATATAAAGACAATATGGACAGCGAGATATTACTTTTGAAGAACTCTTTCTTCAAGTGCTCATTCTCCCACGATCACGATCTGAGCAACTGGAACCCGAACAGATGAAGACACTACCACTGGATCTTCTTCGTTGTTCTCTAGGTGAGGGAGGAATGTGGGTTCCCTTTAGGTGTGATGAGATGTTGTGAGAGGAATGGTGTTTTGGAACTTTTTCAACAACACAACAAGGGCTTAGGTTTTTTAATCTTGAGATTAGCTTAACCTAGTTGCATCTTATGCAACTATATATATAAGGAGATAGGGATGGAAATTACCATCTTATCCCTCTTTCATTCTCTCTTTAGTATATAGTTAATATGTGAATCTAATTCACATTAAAACTATATATTATATCAATTATATCACATATAATTGATATGAGATCTCATATATGAAATTGAACACTTCAATTTCATTCCTAACTTTATACCCTCAATATAACCATGTTGAGCCAACGGAAGGACCTAATGGACCTACAGTTCATGAGCTCCAATGATGTGAGATTAACTGATCAAACTCTTTGATCCAGTTAATCAATATTAATTAACTACAAGTCACTCCACTATAGAATTGTAGCTGCACTCTCCTCACTATAGATTATATTGTGTCCACTGATATAATCATTACCCATGAGTCGACCCATCACAGGTTGTTCGTAATCACGGTGGTCAAATTACCGTTTTATCCTCGTGATTACCTCTTTGTTCCTTAAGCACCATCGATCCTCTAATGAACAACAAGTCTAAGGTCCTACCATAGACTCATACCCTCATAGAGGGCGGGGCCCCGACCTGAAGAAAGTTCATAAGGGAACAACCTATCTAATTCCTTAGTGTAGGAATGAGTGAATTTCATCTTGCACAGTTAAGTCTCCAGCTACTTACGAGATTCTATCCCTGAGAAGGTAGGCTTATTAAGTCGGCTACAGGCCACTCTTACCCATACTAGTCTAAGGACAAACCCCTATAAGCAGGAGTTCTTAACTTGCTCTGGATTCAGGTCAAGTCACTAATGACCATCTATAAATTATCAGTCTTACCCTGTTAACGGTGTTATACTGCTTAGACTAATAATTTGCAGTCCGGTCTTGTATGAACTCTTCATACAGGATGCCCTCACTCGCATGTCAACTACATGAATGAGTTGAATTACCTCATTTGTACTAATTACAAAGTGGGTTGCATCCATGGTGTTACCAGAATAAGGTTTCCAACCTTATTCTTATACCTGTTGGGATTTATGCCCTAAACTTGTGTAATTTTGATCAATTAAATAAAATGTTATTTGTTTTGATAAGATTACAGTCTTGGTTTTATAAATCCAATAAACTAAGCTCCAAGGTTATAACATTTATCTTGAAATCGGCAGTAGTGGACACTATTTGGGTTGAGTTCAAGATTATAACCTAAATAGTCTATGGTATAAGAATAAGGTTGGAAACCTCATTCTCGTAACACCATGGATGCGCCCACTTTGTAATTAGTACAAATGAGGTAATCCAACTCATTCATGTAGTTGACATGCGAGTGAAAGCATCCTGTATGAAGAGTTCATACAAGATCGATCGCAAATTATTAGTCTAACCAAAGATAACACCGCTAATGTGATAAGACTAGTAATTTATAGATGGTCATTAGTGACTCGACTAATCTCGAGCAAGTTAAGAACTCCTTCTTATAGAGGTTTGTCCTTAGACTAGTATGGTGAGAGTGGCTCTGTAGCCACTAAATAAGCCTACCTTCTCGTGACGTAACCTCGTGGGTAGTAGCGGGAACTTAACTGTGCGAGATGAAATTCACTCATTCCTCTACCGAGGAATTAGATAGGTTGTTCCCTTAAGAATCGACTCTGTGTCTTAAACAACGGCCCCGCCTCTGCATGAGGGTATGAGTCTAAGGTAGGACCTTAGACTTTATGTTCATTAGAGGATCAGTGGTGTTTAAGGAGCAAAGAAGTAATCACAGGGGTAAAACGGTAATTTGACACAGCTATGATTACGAACAACCTGTGAAGGGTTGACTTAGGGGTGAGCAAAAAAATACCGAACCGACCGAACCGACCGATTATTTAAAAAAAAATTATATATATATATATATAATAATAATAATAATAATAATTAAAAAATAAAAAACTAAAAAGATTTTCTGAAAATATATTAAATAATAATAAAATAATAATTATAAATTATTAAATAATTATAAAATATTAATTATAAATATTAAATAATTAATTAAAAAATATTTAAATATATATATATAAACCGACCAAACCGACCGACCGAATCAATTTGGCTTATTTGGTCGGTCGGTTTTGGTAAGTTTTTTAAAAAAAAAATCGGCCGAACTGACCGACCTTGATCAGTTCGGGGGTCGGTTGGGGTCGAAAACCGACCCCGACCGACCGATGCTCACCCCTAGGTCGACTCATGGGTAATGACTATATCAGTGGACACAATATTATCTACAGTTAGGAGAGTGCAGCTACAAGTCTATAGTGGAGTGACTTGTAGTTAATGAATATTGATTAACTGGATCAAAGAGTTTGATTAGTTGATCTCACATCATTGGAGCTCATGATTTGTAGGTCCATTAGATCCCTCCGTTGGCTCAATATGGTAATATTGAGGGTATAAAGTTAGGAGTGAAATTGAAGTGTTCAATTTCATACATGAGGAGTTATATCAATTGTATATGATGTAATTGATATAATATATAGTTTTAATGTGAATTAGATTCATATATAAACTATATACTAAAGAGAGATTAAAGGAGGGGTAGGATGGTCATTTCCATCTCATTCCCCTATATATATGGTTGCATGAGATGCAACTAGGTTAAGACATTTCCAAGACATTCTAAGTGTATCTTAGTCTTTTGTTGTTGGAAAGGTTCCATGACAACAAAGATCTCTCTCACAAAAACACCTCATTATTCCTAAAGGGAACCCACCTTCCTCCCTCACCTAGAGAACAACAGAGAAGATCCGGTGGTGGTGTCGGTGTTCGTACGAGTTCGTGTTGCGTTGATCTTGATCGTGAAGAAAGGAGGAGCACTTGAAGAAAGGTTCTTCAAAGGTAAATTCTTGTTGTCCATACTCTTATTTTATGCTTAATCTTTGTTATATGTTCTTGAATTAATCGTTGTAACTAAATCAAGAGCGCGCGATTCGCAACAGCTTCCGCTGCGGGGACTTCGATTCCCTTCAATTGGTATCAGAGCCCAATTGCGTTCTTGATTTATGTTCTGGATTTTTCAAGAACAAGGTGGGATTTACTGTTTTTGCATGACATGTATGAACGGTTTTTTGCAAAATTAGATGTTTTCAATTTTGGCACTTAGATTTACAATTTCCATTGAAATGTTCAATGTAAGGGCCTGATGTTTTGGAAAAATTTAATTGTAAATCGAGTCTGTAAGTCCGTGTCGATCGAGGCAAAGCGGTTGCTGAGAAGATCGGAGCGAAAACGAGCAAGGAATGGTGATTCCATGTGTCTTTGAATGGCGCGGTAACGCTGTTCATCATCATGTAACGCCATCGCGCAGCGCGCGCGGTTGTAGAAGGCGACAGCGTTGCAACGCTGGCCTCAGCATTGCAACGCCGGCGTAAGACGACAAAAGCGTTACAGCAACGCGAGCCGCTTTCACGCAAGGCGAAGAACGGGCAAAACGTTAATTTTATTATATATTAAATATAAAAATGTTTTATATTTAATTTATATTTAATTAATTAATTTTAATTAATATAATTATATTATATTATTTAAAATTAAAATTAGGGTGCCAAAATTGGTCTAATTTTTGCTATTTTAATTATGCAATTGTTGTGTAATTATTACCATGCATAAAGTATGCTTGTATTTTAGAAATCCCACCTTAGGTTAAGCATTTTCATGCATCATTTATAATATAAGGAGTTATATTATATAGTTTGCATGATTAATTAATATAAGGTTGTTATATTAATTTTGGACAAAGATTGACATGCATTATTTTTCATGAGATGAATATGCTATGAATGTCTTATTATTCATGTGATGAATGATCAAGCACTATAACATAGTATGCATGTCACCTAAGGTTAATTATTAGTTTTAAAGTGTTTAGAACTTGGAAATAATAGACCTTAGGTTATCTAGTTCTAATTAGATTAGAATTAGGAACCAAGTAATTTATAAGTTATGATTAGAAGAGAAACTCTGTCTAAGGAAAGTTCTGTCTAGGTTGGGGTATTTAAGTCGACTTTTAAACTAACACCCCTACCGAATCGACTGGGAGTGAAATTTAATCAGAGAATCTTATAAATTACAAGAGCGTCAATGGTTTATTAAGGGGTTAATAAACTAGAAATCCTAGGTTTAATATAAGGAGTTATATTAACAAACTTAGGATAAAATCAATATAAGAGTTATATTGACCATCAATATAAAGAGTTATGTTGATAGAATTAGGTAAAACCATTAGTCTCGTTTTTAGCCTAAGAAAGATTCCTATAGACTTAAAGTATTCAATGGGAGGAAAAGTGTATGAGATACATATTTTTTCACCTACGCTATCTCCCGGAAGTTCACACCGTGAGACTCATACTTGGCCTCGTGGCGCAAACGGAACGCCCCCTTCAGATGGTGTTTGTATGACTCAATACCAAGGTGAATGGAGAGGGTACTCATAGTGAGTGGGAACAGTTTAGTGAAAACAAAACCTACGGTCTCTTTTGTCGGCTTACACCGTTAGACCACTATGGTCACCATAGTTTAGCTCGACTGCATAATCCCTTCTGAGGGCTTGATCATGGGGATCTAACACAAGAGACACCGTAAAGGGATAAAGATTTCCTTAGACTATTTTCTAATCTAGTCTTCCCTTCGGAGGATTTTATTGGATCGAGACTCTGGGATCTAAAGACAAAGGGTCACACTCACGGGGTACATAAGTTGTGTATGTATCCGACCGAAAAATGGTAACTAAAACCTATAGGAATAATAGTTATTCTGGTGTTAGGTTTTGGTCAAGAATGTCTTGATCTAGTGGAGGAGTGTTTTTTATTACCCTTCGGTGTCATACATTCTAAACCTTTGGAGTATCATTGCAAATTATAAATGGCCTAGGAATCATTTGATAATTAGCTAAAACATGATTGGATTAGAGTTATAGCAAGAAACTCATACAAGTTTGTTTGTAATTTTTCAGCAAAAATGTCTAGCTCTATAATTTCCTTATTGGGTGCGGAAAATTAAAGTTAACCGGAGAGAATATGATGACATGGAAAAACAAACTCAACACTATTTTGGTAGTGGATGATCTGAAGTTTGTGCTAACTGAGGAATGTCCTCAGGTGCCGGCTCGAATGTGTCACGAAATGTTCGTGATGCATATGATTGATGGATCAAGGCCAATGATAAGGCCAAGGTCTACATGCTGGCAAGTATGTCTGACATATTAGCCAAGAAGCATGAGGGCATGATTACCACTAAGGAAATCATGGATTCTGCGGTGGTATGTTTGGACAATACCACACAAGCCCGACATAATGCCCTAAAGTACATATTCAACTCGAGGATGCCAGAGGGTACATCTGTTCGGGATCATGTCCTGGATATGATGGTGTACTTTAACATCGCGGAGTCGAATGGTGCTTCCATCGATGAGTCGAGCCAGGTCAGCTTCATTCTGGAAACCCTTCCAGATAGTTTCCTGCAGCTTAGAAGTAATGTTGTTATGAACAAGCTTACTTTTATTCTTACCTCCCTTCGAATGAACTCCGCACCTTTCACTTTGATGAAAATTCGTGGATCGAAAGGTGAGGCAAATGTTGCCGTGAGGAGTTATCACGGAGGTTCGACCTCTCAGGACAAAAACAGTGGCTTCATCTTCTTCTAACCTGAGAGGTAAGAAAAAGAACATGAAGAAGGTTGGTAAAGGGAAATAGGCTGACAAAAACGCTGCGCGCCCGTATGGCAAGAAAGTCAAAGACGTTGCTGACAAAGGAAAGTGTTTCCACTGCAACGAAGACGGGCATTGGAAACGGAACTGTCCGAAGTACATTGCAGAAAAGAAGAAGGAAGGTAAATATGATTTACTTTGCCTAGAAGCTTGTTATGTGGATAATGATAAAACAGCTTGGATACTTGATTCAGGCACCACTAATCATGTTTGCTCTTCTTTTCAGGAATTGATTCTCGGCAAAGCTATGCATGAGAAGGAGAGATAACGCTCCGGTTTGGAAATGGAGAAGTCGTCTCAGTTGTAGCAGTAGGCACAATGAAGCTTTATTTTGGAAAGAAATATGTATTGTTGGACAATATATTAGTGATACCAGGGTTTACTAGAAACCTCATTTCCATTTCTTGCCTTATTGAACAATGTATTTATGTTTCCTTTTCTATGAATAAAGTGTTTATTTTAAAGAAAGGTTTAGAAAAATGTTCAGCTTCATTAGAAAATGGATTGTATGTTTTAAGGCCTAATTCAGTCAAAATGGTTTTGAACACTGAATTATTTAAAACTGCAAACGCACAAACTAAGAAACGTAAAATTTCTCCTCTTGGGGTTATGGTTCGATCAATGATCGAGAAATAGAACCTTGTTGGACATGGTTTGATCAATGATGAGTTATGCTCATCTCCCTAGTTCTGTTTGGAGTTATGCAATGATGCATCGCAGTATACATTTTGAATAGTGTGCCCTCCAAAAGTGTTTCAAACACCTTTTGAACTCCTGGAAAGGACGTAAAGGTAGTTTATGTCACTTGAATATGGGGTTGTTCAAAGACATGTGCTTGTGACAAATCCAAAGAAGTTGGATTCACGTTCAAAGTTGTGCCTATTCGTAGGATACCCAAAAGAAACAAGAGGTTGTTTATTCTATGATCCTAAGGAAGATAAGGTCTTTGTGTCGACAAATGCCACTTTCTTGGAGGAGGACCACATAAGGGACCACAAACCAAAAAGTAAGGTAGTGTTGAGTGAGTTAGACGGAACAATAGCAAAGGTTGCTAATAAGAACACTAGTACGTCAACAAGAGTTGTTGATACTAGTTTGTCTAGTCAAGAGGGTCCATCTCAAGAGTTGAGTATGCCTCGACGTAGTGGGAGGGTTGTGATACAGCCTGACCGTTACATGGGTTTAGCTGAAACCCAAGTTGTTATACCAGATGACAACTGCGAGGATCCATTGACTTATAATCAACACTAGAACAAATTTAGGATACAATGACGGACATGAAAAAACACGTCTGGGATACAATGACGGACTTAAAAAAGTGCGTTGAAATTTTTTTAAAAAAATGAAATTCATCTATAATGACGGGCATTGCCCGTCATTATAGATTACCTTCAATGACGGGCAAACCCCGACATTAAAGGTCTTTTTAATTTAATTTCTGACAAATACTATATATAGGCAGCTGATAACTCGCCATAGGAGAGTTATTTTACTAGAATTTCAGTGCTTAATCAACTTGAATTGCATAGAATTTATTGAGCTTCATGTTATTTTATCCCTAAAATTATGAATGTTAGTTGAAAATCTTGAATTTAAGCATTAGGTTCTAAAAGAATTAATTTTGATGATTTTGTGCTTTAATTTGGAGAAATTAGCTAACAAGTAATTAAAGACCGCAATTTGAGATTTTTCTTAACTTTTACATATTTAGTTTGATTTATGATTGATAATAATGTATGAGGATTTCTCTGTGTTCAGGAGATGTGTAAAAGAAAAAAATTACAAAAACCCATAAGGGCATTTTAGACATTTTATCCGAAGGGCAAAATGGTCTTTATACCCTAAATGGCGTGTTTGTAATTATCAAACTAGGGCAACATCTTCTTGTGATAAAAGGAAAAAGAAGAGAGGAGCTGCAACGTTTTTTCTTGGAGAGGAGAGTCTTTGTTTTGCTAAAGCAATCGCGAAAGAAAAAAATTCGTAGGGCGTTGCTACAGCAAGGCCGAGAGAGAGGATTCGAGAGGGCCAAGGGAGAAGGAAGTCGATAAGGCTTTTGCTTTGCCGCAAAGAAATCGGAGAAAGAATCGTGAAGGCATCGGGAGAGCCATCCACCCTACTTTGCTGAAGCAATCGGAAGAAGGCGCTGAAAATTGCTGTAGCAATTGCGAGGGGCAGCATCGGAAGAGTAGACCCATCGATTGCTGAAGCAATCGCGAAGGAGGGACAGAGGAGCATTGTTGTGCGCGTAGGTGCGAGGAATCGCCCAAACTTTTGCTGAACCATTCGCGTGCATTAGTGAGTATCGGTCAAGTATTGCTGAAGCAATTTCGAGGGGCGGCATCGGGAGAGCTGACCCATCCTAAGGCCGTGGACAATCGGGAAGCGTCGTCGCCGCGCGCGCGATTGCTTTGAAGCAAAGCCGCCGCTATGCCGCTGCCGCTGCGCGCGTGATTTTTATTGTGCTCGTGTTTGCCGGGCAAAGCCGTGGGGACTTTGGGCGTTGCTCTGCCGCTGCCGCTTGCATTTTGTCGCAAAAGTAACCGATAGGCAAATTGCTCGATAGGCAAATTCTTTCAAGCAATCCCGAAACTCTTGCTAAAACCAAAGGGTAAAAAAATTGTTGTTTAGGAAATTTTTGCTTCATCGCTTAGGTCGATTTTGGGACCGTTTCTGGTCTACTATTGCTATACATGATTAGTAAGAGCATGCTTAACTTAAGGATGTGTAATTTAACTCCGAGCATGAGCTAAACTCTTCTAGGCATGGGTTAGGTTGTTTTTCACCGTATACATTGTAATAAATTTATGGTTGATGTCGTGGTTGGATTGATGAGATTTTAATGTTTATAACGATGCATGAGGATTAAAACTTAGCCACTTTGACTCCTCTAAAATTCACGAACTTGGAAAAGCTAGTGAGTTAGGAAATTAGAATTTCATTCTAGGATCATGAGTTAATTAGGGATAATTATTCCACCTAGAACCTTAAAGTTATGAGCGTAATTTAGATCTCAATTGGGAAATTGTTGGTTTTAAAATTTAGTGACTTTGGAAAAATTCACTTGATCACATGCGTAGGTAAATTCAAGGCATCAACCACACATTTGTTAATCTAATTATACATGGAACTTCAACTTAACCCTAGCCTATCTCTTAATCTAAAAGCCCCAGTTTTCTCTCGTTTAGTTTATGTTTAATGTTTTCACATATTTTGATTTATTGCATTAGTCTTAATTATATTTAACTCATCCAAACAACAAAACAATCGAATTCCTATTTTTGCATTCATTTATTCCTAACAAAAACTTGCATGCCCATGCATTGCACCAAAAAAAATAAGGAGAAAAATTTCTAGGACACTCATTGGTTTAGATTCTACTAGTCCTCGTGGGATCGATATTTTCTTATCACTTGTCGCACTTGACCGTGTATACTTGCACGTCACGTAGAGAGTAGAGTCTCATCCTAATTTGCATTAGTTTAGGGCATTGACATTTTCGCATCAAGTTTTTGGCGCCGTTGCAATAAAAGCAATTAGGGATTGACATTTTCGCATCAAATTCCCCGTTGCATTGACATTTTCGCATCAATAAAAGCAACCAACAATGTTCACTAAATTAGTCTAAATCAACCACAATTCTAGCCTAAAACAGTCACGAGTTATGTCTAAAACAGTGAGCAAAAGTAGTCTAAATTAGTACGTAAACAGCCCAAAATTTCATAATTAAATTGGTGGTTGACAACAAGCAATAACACTTAGAGATAGGGAAAACGTTACACAGCAGGTGGCCTTATTTTTCAGGTTCAGTTCGATAGCAATATCTCATCAACGAAAGCTCAAAACAACGATCCAACCGTTCAAAACGAAGCTCTATGAGTCTCGAACAAGCTGTCAAAATTTCAGGACAATCCAACGGTTGAAACTCCGGGAATCGACAACTTTGTGAGCACCGCTGGTGAAAAACCGAACTGCTCTGATCTTCTAATCCGACAGAAATATCTGGTACACCAAAGCTCAGAACGACGATCCAACCGTTCAAAATAAAGCCCTATGGGTCTCGAACAATCTGTCAAAATTGCAGCACAATCCAACGATTTAAACTTCAGAAAACGACAACTTTGTGACTGTCGTCTGTGAAAAACCGAGTTGCACGATTTTTGCTACAACAATGGCACCTTCAAGCTTTGATTTTTTCCTCAATCGCACGATTGCTACAACAATGGCACCTTCATGATTCTTCTCTTCAACGCACACCTTTGTTGTAGCAATCGCCCCTTCTCTCTCGCTCTCTTCCCCTTTTGTGGCAACTCCCACTCTCTCCTTTTTGCACTTGAACCCTAGCCTCCTTATATAAGATGATGTTGCCCTAATTCCACAAATTACAAAAATGCCCTTAGGGGTAGAAAGACCATCTTACCCTTCGGGTAAGATATCTAAAATGCCCTTAGGGACTCTTGTAATTTTTATAATCTCTCGCATTACGTAAAAATCCCAAATAAATATATGAAGTCAATTATAAATCAAAACACGCAAGGATTTTTTGGGAGTTAAGAAAAATCTCAAATTTTGGTCTTCAATTAATCATTAGCTTATTTTCCTAAATTCTTGAATTAAAACACAAAAACATCAAAATTAATTCTTTTTGCACCTAATGCTTAAATTCAAGATATTAAAGCTAACACACATAATTTAGGGATAAAATAACATGAGGATAACTAAATTAAATGCAATTCAAGTGGATTAAACACTAAAATTCTAGTAAAATAACTCACTTATGGTGAGTTATCAGCAGCTCTCTCATCCCTCATCTAACCCTCGTTTCTTCTCTCTCACTTGCGCCGCCCCTTCGTCCATCATCTGTTTGTCGTTCGTTGTCAACGCAACTCACGTCGTTCGCCGTGATATCGACATCGAACGTTCTTCGTTGGCCTAGATCTCCACCGTCGTCGACCTTCCACCAAGCTTCCTTCATCGAGTGTTCCGTCGTCGACCTTCCATCGAGCATCCTTCACCGACCAGATCTGCACTGCCGTCGTCGAGTCCACCGAAGCTTCATCGTCGCATCTGTCGTCGTCGAGGTCACCGGTTAGGTGATAGTTCGTGGTTCCTTTTCCTTTTTTATTTTGTTATTTATTTTTTTTTAGATCTGATATTTTTTTGTAGATCTGATATTTCTTGACTTCAAACCCTAACATTTCTGCTACTGTTTTCATACCGTAAGTTTCCATGAGCATGCCTGTAGCAGAACATACATAATTTTATTGTTTTTTTTTTTTCATTTTGTTTGAAAAGGAATTGCTTTTATTCTTCACAGTATGGAAAATGAAGCAGCAGGACAGATCCTTGTTGGACGACAAATTTTTATTATAATTATCAATTAACTTACGTTTTTTGTTGTTGTACAGAAAGCTTCCCTATGGCTATTCTCAGGATTATTTGCCTTGATCCTTTGGATTTCCTCTCTGAAAATACATCATAAAAATTGAATTTAGTTCCTTAAAACCAACCTACATACAAAACTATTTTAAGAAAATATATATATGCAGAAGGTACTCTCTATATACAAAACTATCTTCTTCTTCTTTTTTATTTTTTTAAAGATTTGCAAGAGCAAAGTAAATGAATAATACTTTAAATAAGAAAAGAAAAACGAAAGGAAAGTAAAATTATACTGACGTCGATTCACAACCCTTTTCTCTGTTGCATTTGTTGTTAGATGTAAAGGTTCCAAGATTAGTGAGGATGACATCAAAAAGTATATTTCAGATCAGGTTGGTATTTTTATTTTTCTTTCTCTTAGATATTTAGAACTTTAAAGTATATCTCTATTTCGTTTGAGCTTTAAAAAGTGACTAATGCGAGCCTCTGAACTTTCAATCTTATGTTTAATAGGTTCATAAGTCTTAAAAAAATTCTTAATAAGTTCATGAACTTTTATTTTGTGTCTAATAGGTTTTACATATATTCAAAATTTCTAAAACTGTAAATTTTGAAAAATGATGGATTAAAAACTTATTAGACACAAAATTGAAAGTTTATGATCTATTTTGTAGCAATGTTTTCAAGGAAGATGGAAGTTATTGTAGAGAAGATATGATAGCCAATGAATGGTATCTCAAGCATCCCATTGAATCTGTAAGCATTAATGATTCTCTATGTTTTGAATTTAGCTTTTATATCGAATGTGTGCTTTCCAAGTTATGAGGTCTCAATTGATTCTATTTGTACCTGATTTGCTACTTTGGGCCTCTTGGATCTCTTCTTGATTTTTTGCATTTTGTTTAATAATTTATGTCCATGTTTAATGTTATGGAAGAGATTTTTGTCCTTAGTTTGGAGTTCGGTTTCCTCCCAGTTCATACGACAAAACCTTTATACAAAAATTAAGCAGGAGTTTGTTCTACGTGGCTGATATCCAATTAAACAGGATTTGATTATTTCAGTTGTTTCATTTCAGTTCAAGCTTTGATGGGTATAATAATGTCACAGGCCACAAGTGTTTTTTTCCTTGCTGACTTTTTCCCCTTTCATATTTTAAAGTTTAGTTTCGAGTGCTTTAGACCATTGAAGTTGAGACTTGAGAGGTTAGAATTTATGATCATATTTAATAGCTATGTAAGTCGCTACACCCATTGCTAACTAATCCAAACTATTTTCTAGATATTCATGGCCTACTATTAAAGGTTCCTAATTGTGAAGTTCCAAAGCTAATATATAGGGAAATATATATTCTAATTTGTTATTCTTATTTGCTTCTAGATAATATATTTGTTTTGATGTAGCTAGAGGATTGTGAAATTTATGATATTATTAGCTATATTGTTTGGGTATATTACCAATTGTTTGCTCTTTTTGTGGTTCATTTGGAGTCTAGGGGTTTGAAAGATTCATGATCACTGTTCTTTAGTCTTTTATTATTGAACTGTACTAAAAGGTTAGATTGTGGAAGAACTTTGTTGCAAATTAATTTTATTTGAAAGTCCTGGAGGGAAAAATTGAAAACTAGTTTACATTTTTTCTATTTACAAACTTCTACCATTTAAGGTTAATGGTGACAATCTTAATTGATTTTTATGTCAATATCGTAGCTATTGTGATATGGAAAGTTTCAGGCTTGAAGATCAATTGGTTGATTATAAGAGGAAGAAAAGCATGAAGTAGAAGTTGGGTTCTTTATTTTGTTTAACAATTTTTCTTATCTTTGTAAAGTAAATGTAGTTTGTATATATATTTTTCTGATATGTAATACACTTCTTTTAATACATACTTTATATTTTATTAATTAAAGTTAACTTGGTAAGATTACTTGTGTAAAAATATATTAGTATTGAGATTTTTTTGTACAAAATTTGCGAAATATTAATATTTTTTGTTAGAGCCATTGAGACAAACAACATTTTTTTTTTCTTAAATTACGAACAAAACAATGACGGGCAATGCACGTCATTAAAAGTGTCTGTCATTATATGTTACAATGACGGTCGCTTTTTAATGACGGGCAATGCCCGTCATTAAAAACCGCCCGTCATTGTAACATACAATGACACTCGCATAGATGACGGGCGCTCGCCCATCATCAAAACCCTTTAATGACGGGCAATGCCCGTCATTAAAACCCTTTTTTCTTCTAGTGCAAGCAATGGTTGACACAGACAAAGACAAATGGGTCATAGCCATGGACTAAGAAATGGAGTCTATGCACTTCAATTCTGTTTGGGATCTTGTAGATAAGCCTGATGGGGTAAAACCTATAGGTTGTAAGTGGATCTACAAGAGAAAACGTGGTGTAGATGGAAAGGTGCAAACCTTTAAAGCTAGACTAGTAGCAAAGGGTTATACCCAGGTTGAAGGGGTTGACTATGAGGAGACCTTTTCACCTATTGCTATGGTAAAGTCTATTCGTATCCTTCTTGCCATTGCCGCATATTATGACTATGAGGTATGGCAAATGGATGTCAAGACAGCCTTTTTGAATGGCAATCTTGAGGAAACCATCTACATGGACCAACCCAAAGGGTTCATTAAACCAGACAAGAGCAAAGGTTTGCAGTGCTTAAAAGGTCGATTTATGGACTGAACAAGCCTTTAGGTCCTGGAATATAAGATTTGATGAGGCTATCAGATCTTATGGTTTTGACCAGAATGATGATGAACCTTGTGTCTACAAGAAAATCATCAATGGTTCTGTCGCTTTCCTAATTCTCTATGTGGATGATATCCTACTCATTGAGAATGATGTAGGTTATCTTACTGACATCAAGGAATGGCTAGCTATGTAGTTCCAAATAAAAGATTTGGGTGATGCGCAGTTTGTTCTTGGGATCCAGATTGTCCGGAACCGCAAGAATAAAACACTAGCCTTGTTTCAAGCATCATACATAGACAAAGTGTTGTCAAGGTTTAAGATGCAAGATTCCAAAAAGGGTTTGTTGCCTTTTAGACATGGAATTCATTTGTCTAAGGAACAGTGTCCTAAGACACCTCAAGGAGTTGAGGATATGAGACGGATTCCTTACACATTAGCTGTTGCGAGCCTGATGTACGTCATGTTGTGTACTAGGCCTGACATCTGTTTTGCAGTTAGGATGGTCAGTAGGTATCAATCCAAGACAGGACTTGAACACTGGACAGCGGTTAAAAACGATCCTTAAGTATCTTCGGAGAACAAGGAACTACATGCTTGTGTATGGGGCTAAGGATTTGATCCTTACAGGATACACAGATTCTGACTTTCAGATTGATAAAGATTCTAGGAAATCTACATCAAGGTCAGTTTTCACTCTTAACGGAGGAGCTGTAGTATGGCGAAGCGTCAAGCAAGGATGCATCATTGATTCCACCACGGAGGCCGAATATGTAGCAGCTTGTGAAACAGCTAAGGAGGTCGTTTGGTTAAGGAAATTTATGCTAAATTTGAAAGTTGTTCCAAATATGACTTTGCCCATCACGTCAGACATGCGATAATAAAGGTGTGCAGCGTGGCAAATTCGAGGGAACCCCGAAGTAACAAGAGGGGAAAGCACATTGAGCAGAAATATCATCTCATTAGGGAGATCGTGCATAGAGGAGACGTGATTGTCACGAAGATAGCCTCAGAGCACAACATTGCTGATCCTTTTACAAAGGCTCTCACGGCTAAAGTATTTAAGAGTCACCTAGAAGGTCTAGGCTTACAAGTCTTCCCCAACTAGGGCAAGTGGGAGTATTTTGTACAAAGGGTTTAAATGCCCTAGTTTATTGTATTTACATTACTGTAATGTTATAGTACTCTACAAGCTTTAGGTCAAGTGGGAGATTGTTGGGATTTATGCCCTAAACTTGTGTAATTTTGATCAATTAAATAAAGTGTTATTTGTTTTGATAAGATTACGCCTTGCTTTTATAAATCCAATAAACTAAGCTTCAAGGTTATAACATTTATCTTGAAATCAGTGTAGTGGACACTATTTGGGTTGACTTCAAGATTATAACCTAAATAGTCTATGGTATAAGAATAAGGTTGGAAACCTCATTCTGGTAACACCATGGATGCGCCCACTTTGTAATTAGTACAAATGAGGTAATCCAACTCATTCATGTAGTTGACATGCGAGTGGGGGCATCCTGTATGAAGAGTTCATACAAGATCGGATCGCAAAATTATTAGTCTAACCAAAGATAACACCGCTAATGTGATAAGACTAGTAATTTATTGGTGGTCATTAGTGACTCAACCTCAATCTGAGCAAGTTAAGAACTCCCGCTTATAAGGGTTTGTCCTTAGACTAGTATGGGTGAGAGTGGCCTCAGAGCCGACTCAATAAGCCTACCTTCTCGTGACGACGTAACCTCGTAGGTAGCCGGGAACTTAATCGTGCAAGATGGAATTCACTCATTCCTCTATCGAGGTATTAGATAGGTTGTTCTCTTAAGAACTGAGTCCAGGTCTTGAACAACGGGGTCCCGCCCTCTATGAGGGTATGAATCTAAGGTAGGACCTTAGACTTGTTGTTCATTAGAGGATCAGTCGTGCTTAAGGAGCAAAGAGGTAATCATAGGGGTAAAACGATAATTTGACCCAACTGTGATTACGAACAACCTGTGATGGGTCGACTCATGGGTAATGACTATATCAGTGGACACAATATTATCTACGCTTAGAGAGTGCAAACTACAAGTCTATAGTGGAGTGACTTGTAGTTAATGAATATTGATTAACTGGATCAAAGAGTTTGATCAGTTAATCTCACATCATTGGAGCTCATGATCTGTAGGTCCATTAGATCCCTCCATTGGCTCAACATGGTAATATTGAGGGTATAAAGTTATGAGTGAAATTGAAGTGTTCAATTTCATACATGAGGAGTTGTATCAATTATATATGATATAATTGATATAATATATAGTTTTAATATGAATTAGACTATAAACTAAAGAGAGATTAAAGGAGGGGTAGGATGGTCATTTCCATCTTATTTCTCTATATATATGGTTGCATGAGATGCAACTAGGTTAAGGTTTTGAAAAGCTCTTTTTTTTTTGTTGGAAGAGTTCCAAGACAACAAAAACATCTCTCTCTCAAAATACCTCACATCTCCTAAAGGGAACCCACCTTCCTCCCTCACCTAGAGAACAACGGAGAAGATCCGGTGGTCATGTCTTCGCACGTTGGAGTTCTAGTTGCTGAGATCGTGACCGTGGAGAGAGGAGCACTTGAAGAAAGGTTCTTCAAAGGTAAATTCCTTTTGTCCACTTCACTTTTATGCTTAATCTAGTTTTGTATGTTCTTGAATTTATCGTTGTAACTAAATCAAGAGTGCGCGATTCGCAATCATCCGCTTCGAGGACTTCGATTCCCTTCAGAGTCCATAACACGCTCAGGATTAAGGACGAGTCACTAATGGTCATCTACGGAATTATTAGTCCTATACTGTTAATGGTGTTACATCAGTAGGTCTAATAATTCACGGTCCGGTCTCGTACAATCTCATTGCACAGGATGCCCCCACTCGCATGTCAACCACATGAACGAGTTGGATCACCTTTTTTTTATCTAATATAAAGCGGGTTGCATCCATAGTGTATCCAAGATAAGGTTTCCAACCCTATCCATATACTGTAGACCTTTCGGGTCATTAACTCGAGCTTTATCCTCCCCGTGTGTCCACTACACACAGTTCAAGTTCTAGTTCTCTCATAATATAATGATCCTGGAGCTTAGTTTATTAGATTAAGTTTATAAATATGCAAGACATAAAGTTTGAATAAATAACTTTTATTTATTTACAACAATGAATATTACAAACTACACGAGATTAGGGTATACACCCCAATAGATTTGTGGCAAATCAATATTGTTGGATCTTACTCCACAACATGAAGAATTGGAATATTGTTTTCAAGTTGAGTCAGGTAAGTTTAATTTATTTGTTGCCTACTTATTGTTTTAACTTTTATGTATGGTTATATGTTAAACATATTGTATTTTCTTTTGTTTTTCCAGAGGTTTTAGAGACTTGCATGAGTTCAATAGGGACTTAAATCTCATTAGATTGATCATTTTCATGGTAAGTAAAATATATTCATGGTAGTTTTTTTTTATTATTATGTATGGATTCCTTAAACTAATTATTCTTTTTTAAAATTTCAGGACCTAGCGTAATGCTCGTGATACCAAACTATGTTATAATGCTTGATTATTCATCTCATGAATAATAAGACATACATAGCATAATCATCTCATGATATATAATGCATGCTAATGCTGTCCATAAATTAATATAACACTTTATATTAATTAATCATGCAAACTATATAATATAACTCCTTATATTATAAATGATGCATGAAAATGTTTAACCTAAGGTGGGATTTCTAAAATAAAAGCATACACTATGCATGACAATAATTACACAATAATTGCATAATTTAAATAGCAATATTAGACCAATTTTGACACCCTAAATTCAATTTTAATTAATATAATCTAATTATATTAATTAAAATTAAATATAAATTAAAAATAAAATATTTTTATATTTAATATATAATAAAACAAACGTTTCTGCCTGTTTCTCCTTCGCGTGAAACGCATGTGGCATTGCAACGCTGATGGCAGCGTTGCAACGTTGTGCCTTGTCTTCTTCCGCCTGTCGAAACGTGCCTCAGCTCCAGCGATGCACAACGCCTCAGCGTTGCAATGCTGAGGCCAGCGTTGCAACGTTGTCGTCTTCCTAGTTGCGCGCCTGTCGCAGTGGCGTTGCAACGCTATAGAACAGCGTTGCAACACCATTCACAGAACAGCAAGTGGAATCTCCATTCCTTGCTCGTTTTCGATCCGATCGTCTCAGCAACCACCTTGTCTCGATCGACACGGACTTACAAACTCGATTTACAATTAAAAATGCCCAAAACACCAGGCCCTTACATTGCACGATTCAATGAAAAATTGTAAATCTAAGTGCCAAAATTGAAAACGTCTAAATTGCAAACCGTTCATACATCTCATGCAAAACAGTAAATCCCACCTCGTTCTTAAAAAATCTAGAACGTAAATCAAGAACGCAATTGGGCTCTGATACCAATTGAAGGGAATCGAACCCGCAGCGGAAGCGATTGTTAATCACGCGTTCTTAACTTCATTACATGGCTACATTCAAGAACAAATTAACTAGATTAAGTATATAAAGACAATATGGACAACGAGATATAACCTTTAAAGAACTCTTTCTTCAAGTGCTCTTTCTCCCACGATCACGATTTGAGCAACTGGAAACCGAACAGATGAAGACACTACCACCGGATCTTCTCCGTTGTTCTCTAGGGGAGGGAGGAATGTGGGTTCCCTTTAAGTGTGATGAGATGTTTTGAGAGGGATGGTGTTTTGGAACTTTTCCAACAACACAACAAGGGCTTAGGTTTGTTAATCTTGAGATTAGCTTAACCTAGTTGCATCTTATGCAACTATATATATAAGGAGATAGGGATAGAAATTACCATCCTATCCCTATTTCATTCTCTCTTTAGTATATAGTTAATATGTGAATCTAATTCACATTAAAACTATATATTATATCAATTATATCACATATAATTGATATGACATCTCATATATGAAATTGAACACTTCAATTTCATTCCTAACTTTATACCCTCAATATAACCATGTTGAGCCAACGGATGGACCTAATGGACCTACAGTTCATGAGCTCCAATGATGTGAGATTAACTGATCAAACTCTTTGATCCAGTTAATAAATATTCATTAACTACAAGTCACTCCACTATAGACTTGTAGTTGCACTCTCCTCACTATAGATTATATTGTGTCCACTGATATAATCATTACCCATGAGTCGACCCTTCACAGGTTGTTCGTAATCACGGTTGGGTCAAGTTACCGTTTTACCCCTATGATTACCTTTTTGTTCCTTAAGCACCACTAATCCTCTAATGAACAAAAAGTCTAAGGTCCTACCATAGACTCATACCCTCATAGAGGGCGGGACCTCGTTGTTCAACACCTGGAGTCAGTTCTTAAGGGAACAACCTATCTAATTCGTTAGTGTAGGAATGAGTGAATTCCATCTTGCACAGTTAAGTCCCCAGCTACCTACGAGATTCTATCCCTGAGAAGATAGGCTTATTGAGTCGGTTACAGACCACTCTCACCCATACTAGTCTAAGGACAAACCCATACTAGTCTAAGGAGTTCTTAACTTGCTCAGGATTCAGGTCGAGTCACTAATGACCATCTATAAATTATCAGTCTTACCCTGTTAACGGTGTTATACTGGTTAAACTAATAATTTGCAGTCCCGGTCTTGTATGAACTCTTCATACAGATGCCCCACTCATGTGTCAACTACATGAATGAGTTGGATTACCTCATTTGTACTAATTACAAAGTGGGTCGCATCCATGGTGTTACCAGAATAAGATTTCCAACCTTATTCTTATACCATAGACCATTTAGGTTATATTCTTGAACACAATCCAAATACTGTCCACTACACTGATGTTCAAGATATATTATAACCTTGGAGCTTAGTTTATTGGATTTATAAAGCAAGCATTATACTAACTAGTCGACGGAGTTACATCTAGTGGTTACTATTTCGCGGTTCGGTCTTATGTAATCTCATTGCATAGGATATCCCCACTCACATGTCATCTACACGAACACCTTAGGATCACAGTGTTTGTATCTTATACTGTTGGGATGTATGCCCTAAAACTTGTGTAATTTTGATCAAAGAAATAAAGAGTTATTTGTTTTGATAAAATTACAGTCTTGCTTTATAAATCCAATAAACTAAGCTCCAAGGTTATAATATATATCTTGATAATATATACATCTTGACATCAGTGTAGTGGACACTATTTGGATTGTGTTCAAGAATATAACCTAAAGGGTCTATGGTATAAGAATAAGGTTGGAAACGTCATTCTGGTAATACCATGGATGCGGCCCACTTTGTAATTAGTACAAATGAGGTAATCCAACTCATTCATGTAGTTGACATGTGAGTGGGGGCATCCTGTATGAAGAGTTCATACAAGACCGGACTGCAAATTATCACTCTAACTAGTGTAACACCGTTAACAAGATAAAATTAGTAATTTGTAAATGGTCATTAGTGACTCGACCTGAATCCTGAGCGAGTTAAGAACTCCTGCTTATAGGGGTTTGTCCTTAGACTAGTATGAGTGAGAGTGGCCTGTAGCCGACTCAATAAGCCTACCTTCACAGGGACAGAACCTCGTAGGTAGCTTGGAACTTAACTGTGCAAGATGGAATTCACTCATTCTTACATTAAGGAATTAGATAGGTTGTTCCCATAAGAACTGACTCCAGGTCTTGAACAACGGGGCCCCGCCCTCTATGAGGGTATGAGTCTATGGTAGGACCTTAAACTTGTTGTTCATTAGAGGATCAGTGGTGCTTAAGGAATAAAGAGGTAATTACAAGGGTAAAACGGTAATTTTACCCAGCTGTGATCACGAACAACCTGTAAAGGGTCGACTCATGGGTAATGACTATATTAGTGGACACAATATAACTTACAGTGAGGAGAGTGCAACTACAAGTCTATAGTGGAGTGACTTGTAGTTAATGAATATTGATTAACTTGATCAAAGAGTTTGATCAGTTAATCTCACATCATTGGAGCTCATGAACTGTAGGTCCATTAGGTCCCTCCGTTGGCTCAACATGGAAACATTGAGGGTATAAAGTTAGGAACGAAATTGAAGTGTTCAATTTCATATATGAGGTGTTATATCAATTATATATGATATGATTGATATAATATATAGTTTTAATGTGAATTAGATTCACATATAAACCATATACTAATGAGAGAATAGAGGAGGGGTAGGATGGTCATTTCACCCTATTTGCCTATATATATAGTTGCATGAGATGCAACTAGGTTAAGCAAGTGAAGCTAAGCACTTGGTGAAACCCTAGCCTCTCTCACTTTGTGTTGGAAAGAGTTCCAACTACAATCTCACAAAACACCTCACCTCTCCTAAAGGGAACCCACCTTCCTCCCTCACCTAGAGAACAACGGAGAAGATCTGGTGATAGTGTCGGTGATCGTTCGGGTTCGAGTTGCTGAGATCTTGATCGTGAGAGAGGAGGAGCACTTGAAGAAAAGTTCTTCAAAGGTAATATTTCTTTCAGAGCCCAATTGCGTTCTTGATTTACGTTCTGGATTTTTCAAGAACGAGGTGGGATTCACTGTTTTGCATGAGATGTATGAACGGTTTTCAATTTAGACGTTTTAAATTTTGGCACTTAGATTTACATAATTTCGTTGAATTGTTCAATGTAAGGGCTTATTGTTTTGGGCATTTTATTATGTAAATCGAGTCTGTAAGTCCGTGTCGATCGAGGCAAAGGGGTTGCTGAGAAGATCGGAGCGAAAACGAGCAAGGAATAGGAGATTCCACATGCTGTCTATGTGCAACGTTGCAACGCTGTTCATTTGCATTGCAACACTGCGCTTGCGGAAGGAGCGCGCAGGAGACGACATCATTGCAACGTTGTGATCAGCGTTGCAACGTTGTGATCAGCGTTGCAACGCTAAGGCGTTGCGCGCAACACACCGCCGAGGCGTGTTTCAACCGGCGTAAAGAGAAAACCGCAGCTGCTGCAACGCTGATATCGCCGTTACCAGCGCCACAAAGCGCTTCACGCGAAGGAGCAACGGGCAGAATTTTGTAATTATTATATATAATAAATATAAAAACGTTTTATATTTATTTATATTTAATTTATTTAATTTATTTAATTTTAATTAATATAATTATATTATATTAATTAAAATTAGTTTTAAGGTGCCAAAATTGGTCTAATTTTGCTATTTAAATTATGCAATTGTTGTGTAATTATTGTCATGCATAATGTATGCTTTTATTTTAGAAATCCCACCTTAGGTTTAGCATTTTCATGCATCATTTATAATATAAAGAGTTATATTATATAGTTTGCTTGATTAATTAATATAAAGTTTTTATATTAATTTATGGTCAGCATTGGCATGCATTATATATCATGAGATGATTATGTTATGAATGTCTTATTATTCATGTGATGAATGATCAAGCACTATAACATAGTATGCATGTCATCTAAGGTTATTTATTAGTTTTAAAATGTTTAAAACTTTGAAATAATATACCTTAGATTATCTAGTTTTAATTAGATTAGAATTAGGAATCAAGTAATTTATAAGCTATGATTAAAAGAGCAACTTTTTCTAAGGAAGGTTCTGTCCAGGCCGGAGTATTTAAGCTGAGGGAAACGGAACACCCCTACCTGGGAACTGACCTGGGAGTGAAATTTGATCAGAGAGTTTATAAATTACAGTAGCGCCAGCGGGTTTATTAAGGGGTTAATAAACTAGAAATCCAAGCTTTAATATAAAGAGTTATATTAACAAACTTAGTATAAAATCAATATAAGAGTTATATTGATTATCGATATAAGAGTTATATTGATAGAGTTAGGTAAAACAATTAGTCGGGTTTTAGCCTAAGCAAGATTCCTATAACTTTAAAGTATTCAGTGGGAGGAAAAGTGTATACGATACATATTTTTCCACCTACGTTATATCCAGGAAGTTCACATCGTGAGACTCATAGTTGGCCTCGTGGCGCAAACGGGAGCGTCCCCCTTCAGATGGTGTTTGTATGAGTCAATATCAAGGTGAATGGAGAGGATACTTATAGTGAGTGGGAGCAGGTTTAGTGAAAAACAAAACCTATGGTCTCTTTTGTCGGTTTACACTGTTAGACCACTATGTCAGCCTGCTAGTTTGGCCTGAACCAGACAATCCTTTCGGAGGGCTTGATCATAGGGGATCGAACACAGTAGACACCCGAAAGGGATTAAGATTTTCTTAGTCTGTTTTTCATTCTAGTCCTCCCTTCGGGGGATTTTATTGGATGGAGACTTTGGGATCTAAAGACAAAGGGTTACACTCACGGGGTACATAAGTTGTGTATGTATCCTGACCGAAAAATGGTAACTAAAGCCTATAGGAATAAGAGGTATTCTGGCATTAGGTTTTGGTCAAGAGTGTCTTGATCTAGAGGAGGAGGGTTTTTTATTACCCTTCGGTGTCATACATTCTAAACCTTTGGAGTATCATTGCAAATTATAAATGGCCTAGGAATCATTTGATAATTAGCTAAAACATGATTAGATTAGAGTTATAGCAAGAAACTCATAGAAGTTCGTTTGTAAATTTTTCAGCAAAAATGTCCAGCTCTATTATTTCCTTATTTGGTGCGGAAAAGATAACCGGAGAGAATATGATGACTTGGAAAAACAAACTCAACACTATATTGGTAGTGGATGATCTGAAGTTTGTGCTCACTAAAGAGTGTCCTCAGGTGCCAGGCTCAAATGCGTCATGAAATGTTCGTGATGCATATGCTCGATGGATCAAGGCCAATGATAACGCCAAGGTCTACATTCTGGCAAGTATGTCTGACATATTAGCCAAGAAGCATGAGGGCATGATAACCACCAAGGAAATCATGGTTTCTGTGCAGGGTATGTTTGGACAACAGTCCACACAGGCCCGACACAATGCCCTAAAGTACATATTTAACTCAATGATGCTAGAGGGTACATCTGTTCGGGATCATGTACTGGATATGATGGTGCACTTTAACATTCGCGGAGTCGAATGGTGCTTCCATCGATAAGTCAAGCCAGGTCAGTTTCATTTTGAAAACCCTTCCAGATAGTTTCCTACAGTTTAGAAGTAATGTTGTTATGAACAAGCTTACTTTTAATCTTACCTCCCTTCTGAATGAACTCCAGACCTTTCAATCTTTGATGAAAATTCAGGGATCGAAAGGTGAGGCAAATGTTGCCAGTAGGAGTTATCACAGAGGTTCGACCTCTAGGACAAAAACAGTGGTTTCATCTTCTTCTAACCTAAAAGGGAAGAAGAAGAACATGAGGAAGATTGGTAAAGGGAAACAGGCTGACAAAGCTGCCACCTAGAAGGACAAGAAAGTCAAAGAAGTTACTGACAAAGGAAAGTGTTTCCACTGCAACGGAGACGGGCATTGGAAATGAAACTGTCCGAAGTACATTGCAGAAAAGAAGAAGGAAGGTAAATATGATTTACTTTGCCTAGAAACTTGTTTATGGGTAATGATAAAACAGCTTGGATACTTGATTCAGGCGCCACTAATCATGTTGGTTCTTCTTTTCAGGGAATTGACTCCTGGCAGCAGCTACAGAAAGGAGAGATAACACTCCGAGCTAGAAATGGAGAAGTCATCTCAGTTGTAGCAGTAGGCATGATGAAGCTTTATTTTGGCAAGAAATATATGTTGTTGGACAATATATTAGTGATACCAGTGGTTTACTAGAAACCTTATTTCAATTTCTTGCCTTATAGAACAATGTATTTACTGCTTTCCTTCTCTATGAATAAAGTGTTTATTTTGAAGAAAGGTATAGAAATATGTTCAAACTTCATTAGAAAATGGGTTGTATGTTTTAAGGTCTAATTCAATCAAAATGGTTTTGAACATCAGATTATTTAAAATCGCAAACGCACAAACTAAGAAACGTAAAATTTCTCCTAAAGAAAATGCTCATCTTTGGCATTTAAGATTGGGTCACATTAATCTCAATATGATTGAGAGATTGGTAAAGAACGGACTTCTAAACGACTTAGAAGAAAACTCTTTGCCTGTATGTGAATCCTGCCTAGAAGGCAAAATGACAAAAAGACCTTTTAGTGGAAAAGGTTATAGAGCCAAATACCCTCTTGAGCTTATACATTCAGACCTTTGTGGTCCGATAAATGTTAAAGCCAGGAGAGGATATGAATATTTCATCTATTTTATAGATGATTATTCTAGATTTGGGCATATTTACCTAATGCACCACAAGTCTGAAGCACTTGAAAAGTTCAAGGAATTCAAGACTGAGGTTGAAAATCAATTAGGTAAAACTATTAAAACACTTTGATCGCATCGAGGTGGAGAGTACATGGATTTAAAATTCCAGAACTACATGATAGAACATGGAATTACATCCCAACTCTCAGCTCCCAGACACCACAAAGAAAACGATGTATCGAAAAGGAGAAATAGAACCTTGTTGGACATGGTTCGATCAATGATGAGTTATGCTCATCTCCTTAGTTCATTTTGGGTTTACGCAGTGGAAACTGTAGTACACATTTTGAACAATGTGCCCTCAAAAAGTGTTTCTGAAACACCTTTTGAACTCTGGAAAAGACGTAAAGGTAGTTTATGTCATTTCAGAATTTGGGGTTGTCCAGCACATGTGCTTGTGACAAATCCAAAGAAGTTGGATTCACGTTCAAAATTATGCCTATTCGTAGGAAACCCAAAAGAAACAAGAGGTGGTTTATTCTATGATCCTAAGGAAGATAAGGTTTTTGTGTCGATAAATGTCATTTTCTTAGAGGAGGACCACATAAGGGACCACAAACCAAAAAGTAAAGTAGTGTTGAGTGAGTTAGACGGAACAATAGCAAAGGTTGCTAATAAAACTAGTACGTCAATAAGAGTTGTTGATACTAGTTTGTCTAGTCAAGAAAGTCCATCTCAAGAATTGAGTATGCCTCGACGTAGTGGGAGGGTTGTAACACAGCCTGACCGTTACATGGGTTTATCTGAAACCCAAGTTGTTATACCAGATGACAACTGCGATGATCCATTGACTTATAATCAAGCGATGGTTGACAAAGACAAAGACAAATGGGTCATAGCCATGGACCAAGAAATGGAGTCTATGTACTTCAATTCTGTTTGGGATCTTGTAGATAAGCCTGATGGGGTAAAACCTATAGGTTATAAGTGCATCTACAAGAGAAAGCGTGGTGTAGATGGGAAGGTGCAAACCTTCAAAACTAGACTAGTAGCAAAGGGTTATACCTAGGTAGAAGGGGTTGACTATGAGGAAACCTTTTCACCTGTTGCTATGGTAAAGTCTATCCATTTCCTACTTGTCATTGCTGCATATTATGACTATGAGGTATGGCAAATGGATGTCAAGACAGCTTTTTTGAATGGCAATCTTGAGGAAAACATCTACATGGACCAACCCAAAGGGTTCATTGAACCAGGACAAGAGCAAAAGGTTTACAGGCTTAAAAAGTCAATTTAAGGACTCAAACAAGCCTCTAGGTCTGGAATATAAGATTTGATGAGGCAATCAAATCTTATGGTTTTGACCAGAATGATGATGAACCTTGTGTCTTCAAGAAAATCATCAATAGTTCTGTCGCATTCCTAATTCTCTATGTGGATGATATCCTACTCATTGGGAATGATGTAAGTTATCTTACTGACATTAAGGATTGGCTAGCTACGCAATTCCAAATGAAAGATTTGGGTGATGCACAGTTTGTTCTTGGGATCCAGATTGATCGGAACCGCAAGAATAAAATGAAGGGAATCGAAGTCCCCGCAGCGGAAGCGATTGTGAATCGCGCGCTCTTGATTTAGTTACAATGGAAATTTCAGGAATGTGAAACATGGATTAAGCATAAAATAAGAGTTTGGACAGCAAGAAGTTACCTTTGAAGAACCTTTCTTCAAGTGCTCCTCTCTCCACAGTCACGATCTCAGCAACAAGAACTCCAATGTGCGAAGACACGACCACTGGATCTTCTCCGTTGTTCTCTAGGTGAGGGAGGAAGGTGGGTTCCCTTTAGGAGATGTGAGGTATTTTGAGAGAGATGTGTGTTTTGGAACACTTCCAACAACACAGCAAGGAGGCTAGTGATTCTATGAAAACACCCATAACCTAGTTGCATGTCATCCAACCATATATATAGAGAATTGGGATGGAAATGACCATCCTACCCCTCCTTTAATCTCTCTTTAGTATATAGTCTAAATCACATTAAAACTATATATTATATCAATTATATCATATATAATTGATATAACTCCTCATGTATGAAATTGAACACTTCAATTTCACTCCTAACTTTATACCCTCTATATTACCATGTTGAGCCAACGGAGGATCTAATGGACCTACGCATCATGAGCTCCAATGATGTGAGATTAACTCATCAAACTCTTTGATCCAGTTAATCAATATTCATTAACTACAAGTCACTCCACTATAGACTTGTAGCCGCACTCTTCTCACTCAGAGATATTATTGTGTCCACTGATATAGTCATTGCCCATGAGTCGACCCTTCACAGGTTGTTCGTAACCACACCGGGTCAAATTACCGCTTTACCCCCGTGATTACCTCTTTGCTCCTTAAGCACCACCGATCCTCTAATGAACAACAAGTCTAAGGTCCTACCTTAGACTCATACCCTCGTAGAGGCGGGGGCCCCATTGTTCAAGACACGAGTCGGTTCTTAAGGGAACAACCTATCTAATTCCTCGGAGAGGAATGAGTGAATTCCATCTTGCACAGCTTAAGTTTCCAGCTACCTACGAGGTTCTCATCCCTGAAAAGGTAGGCTTATTGAGTCGGCTCACAGGCCACCACTCTTACCCATACTAGTCTAAGGACAAACCCTATAAGCGGGGAGTTCTTAACTTGCTCAGATTCAGGTCGAGTCACTAATGACCATCTATAAATAACTAGTCTTATCCTGTTAACAGTGTTATACTGGTTAGACTAATAATTTGAGATCCAGTCTTGTATGAACTCTTCATACAGGATGCCCCCACTAATATGTCAACTACATGAATGAGTTGGATTACCTCATCTGTACTAATTACAAAGTGGGTCACATCCATGGTGTTACCAGAATGAGGTTTCCAACCTTATTCTTATACCATAGACTATTTAGGTTATAATCTTGAATTAAACCCAATTAGTGTCCACTACACTGATTTCAAGATAAGCGTTATAACCTTGGAGCTTAGTTTATTGGATTTATAAAAGCAAGATTGTAATCTTATCAAAACAAATAACACTTTATTTAATTGATCAAGATTACACAAGTTTAGGGCATAAATCCCAACATAAAACACTAGTCTTGTCTCAAGCATCTTACATAGACAATGTGTTGTCAAGGTTTAAGATGCAAGACTCCAAAAAGGGCTTGTTGCCTTTTAGACATGGAGTCCATTTGTCCAAGGAACAGTGTCTTAAGATACCTCAAGGAGTTGAGGATATGAGACGGATTCCTTATGCATCAGCTGTTGGGAGCCTGATGTGAAGGGAATGAAAATCGCCGCGCAGCGAAAGACGATCAAATTGTCAAGGTATCGTTACGCTACTTGATTTTTGTTAAAACGATCTAACTCTTAGATCTAAGTTAAACATGCAAAAGAGGAAGAAATTACAGCAAGAAGAACTCTACTTACTTGTTGTAGACTGTTCTTCAAAATTTCTTCCTTGCTCACGAACTCTTCGTGCTTCTCGATCTCAACAAAAACTCGAACTCACTAACAAGATCCGATCACAACCCCTTGAAAACTCGGTTGTTCTTCATTTGGAAAGAAAGAAGATTGTGGGATCTTAGTTTTGGAAAGGGAGGAGAGTTGAGAGAGTTGAGAGAATTCTTAATCTCTTCTCTTTGATGAAAATCAAAAAAATGAGAGAATGAGTTACTAATCCCTTCTTGCAAAGGGTTTAAATAGTGGAAAATGATGGAGTTAAAATCTCCACATTATTACCACTTTACCACAACCATAGGTTATGCAAATCTCATTTGCCTAACTATATAATATAAGATATCTCATATCTCATATTGCAAATCATATTTGCAATAGTTGTGGATTAATTAAATTGAATCACATCCAATTTAATTTCTCTCAATTAATTTCTCCAATTAGCCCTAATTCAACAATTAGGCTAACCTATAGTTTATTATGAATCTCATTCACATTAAACTATATATTATATCATTTATATCTCATATAAATGACATAAATTCCCTTTAAGTGAAATTGAACACATCAATTTAATACCAAAATATTAACCCTTCTTTTAACCTGCATGAGGCAAACCGAGGGACCTAATGGACCTACAAAGGATGGCGCCTCAATGATCCGAGATTAACTCACAAACTCTTTGACCCTGTTAATCAACCTTCATTAGCTACTGGTAACACTCCACTATAGCCCGTGTTTCTGCACTCCCGCGGCTCACGCGAGAATATTACGTGTCCACCGATATAACCAATGCCCATGAGTCGACCCTTCACAGTTGTTCGTGAGACACTACTGGGTCAAATTACCGCTTTACCCTCGTGTCTACCTCTTGTTCCTTAAGTCCCCACCGCTCCTCTAATAAACAACATATTGTGATGGTCCAACCATACACAACACCCTTCTCGGGCCAAAGGAGAGAAGGTGGGCGCCGTTGTCCAAGCCCTGAGAGACACCACTTAAGGGAACAATTAAGTGGGAGATTGTTGGGATTTATGCCTATACTTGTGTAATTTTGATCAATTAAATAAAGTATTATTTGTTTTGATAAGATTACGCCTTACTTTTTATATAAATTCAATAAACTAAACTCCAAGGTTATAACGTTTATCTTGAAATCGAGTGTAGTGGACACTATTTGGGTTGACTTCAAGATTATAACCTAAATGATCTATGGTATAAGAAAAGGTTGGAAACCTCATTCGTAACACCATGGATGCGCCCACTTTGTAATTAGTACAAATGAGGTAATCCAACTCATTCATGTAGTTGACATGCGAGTGGGGGCATCCTGTATGAAGAGTTCATACAAGATCGGATCGCAAATTATTAGTCTAACCAAAGATAACACCGCTAAATGTGATAAGACTAGTAATTTAGATGGTCATTAGTGACTTGACTCAATCTGAGCAAGTTAAGAACTCCTCGCTTATAGGGGTTTGTCCTTAGACTAGTATGGGTGAGAGTGGCTCATGGCCAGACTCAATAAGCCTACCTTCTCGTGACGAGAACCTCGTGAGTAGCCGGGAACTTAACTGCAGTGCAAGATGGAATTCACTCATTCCTCTACCGAGGAATCGATATAAGTTGTTCCCTTAAGAATCGACTCCGTCTTGAACAACGGGGCCCCGCCTCTACTGAGGGTATGAGTCTAAGGTAGGACCTTAGACTTGTTGTTCATTAGAGGATCGGTGGTGCTTAAGGAGCAAAGAGGTAATCACAGGGATAAAACGGTAATTTGACCCAGCTGTGATTACGAACAACCTGTGAAGGGTCGACTCATGGGCAATGACTATAATAGTGGACACAATAATATCTACAGTGAGGAGAGTGTAGCTACAAGTCTATAGTGGAGTGACTTGTAGTTAATGAATATTGATTAACTGGATCAAAGAGTTTGATCAGTTAATCTCACATCATTGGAGCTCATGATCTGTAGGTCCATTAGATCCCTCCGTTGGCTCAACATGGTAATATTGAGGGGTATAAACTTAGGAGTGAAATTGAAGTGTTCAATTTCATACATGAGGAGTTATATCAATTATATATGATGTAATTGATATAATATATAGTTTTAATGTGAATTAGATTCATATATAAACTATATACTAAAGAGAGATTAAAGGAGGGGTAGAATGGTCATTTCCATACCATTCCCCTATATATAGTTGCATGAGATGCAACTAGGTTAAGACTTGAGAAATAGTATTCCTAGCCTCCTTGTTGTTGTTGGAAGTGTTCCAAAAACACAAAATCTCTCTCAAAAAATACCTCACCACTCCTAAAGGCAACCCACCTTCCTCCCTCACCTAGAGAACAACGGAGAAGATCCGGTGGTGGTGTCGGTGTTCGTACGAGTTCTTGTTGCTGAGCTCGTGACCGTGGAGAGAGGAGCACTTCAAGAAAAGTTCTTCAAAGGTAATATACTTGTTGTCCATTTTTGTATTTTATGCTTAATCTATGTGTTTACGTTCTTGCATTTTCCGTTGTAACTAAATCAAGAGCGCGCAATTCACAATCGCTTCCGCTGCGGGGACTTCGATTCCCTTCATCGAGGATATTAGGAATGCCTAGTTAGAACCCCTAGTAACCTTATAAAGTCCGGAACCCAGAACTTACTAAATCCTGAGTTACGCCTAAGCGAGTCAGAACCTGTAGATTGACGAGATTAAGTATAGGCTATGAACCTGGGGTGTGCCCCCATTCGGGAGTGGTGGATTCCATTGTCCCATGCTAGCTTAGGGGGTGATCTCCATAGAGCGTGTTGATGAAACAACTCTATGCTAGCGGTGAGGTGAGCCTGGGTGTGTCCTCGTAGAGTTTGTGTATAGGCTACGAGCCTGGGGTGTGTCCCCGTAGAGATTGAACATAGGTTGTGAACCTAGGGTGTGTCCCCATTCGAGATTGGTGGATTCCTTTGTCTCATGCTAGCTTAGGAGCTAATCTCCATAGAGCGTGTTGATGACAGACTCTATGCTAGTAGTGAGGTGAGCCTGGGGTGTGTCCCTGCAGAGTTTGTGTATAGGTTGTAAGCCTGGGATCTGTCCCCATAGAGATTGAGCACAAGTCGTAAACCTGGGGTGTGTCCCCATCCAGGAGTGGTGGACTTCATTGTCCCATGCTAGCTCAGGGGTTGATCTCCATAGAGAGTGTTGATTACACGACTCTATACAAGCGGTAAGGTGAGCCTGGGGTGTGTATTGTAGCGTGAGAGGTGGCTTCTCTTATTGCATGGTCAATCTATGTTCCAAGACTGAAGGTATAGCTCGAGTTATTACCACAGGGGGCTCAAGGTGAAGTGTGCTAAATGTGAGACCTGTTTGGGGTTGAGTGGAGTTTAGTAAATGAGTCTTGTTATTTTTGTTGAGATAGGTTTGGACGTTATCTAAAGCAACAAAACTTTAATAGGATGTGAAAACAAAGATAGAAGAATACATATACAAGTGGAGACACGAATATGATAGATTTGTAGGGAAATTGATTTCACAAGTTAATTTCTTATTTAACACATGCAATGAACTATGGTTGCGAATTTATAAAAAGAAAGTGAAAGTACTCAAAAGAATCTCTCGATCCATGGTGAGCCTCATGCACAACGATAAATCCTAAAGTTTCCTTATGAATTTTAAAAGCATGCACGACATTAAGCAACTTTTTAAATATTTTCCATAGAATTCTAGGTTACTCTCGTACCAGATTTCTAAGAGTTTTGGAAACTTTGCTCTAATCTAAGATTCTTTCTCTCGAGTCCACTTAAACCAACAAGATCAATGAATTAAGAACTAATTTCCAAAAATAAAGTAACACAAACAAGTTCAATACATAATTAAATAAATTCAAAACATGTTATTCAATCCCTCATTACAACAATTAGCTACTAAAAATCACCATAAAAACAAGCTAACATCATAGATTAGTCTTTAAACTAAGTTACAAACTAAAAGAAAGAGAAATAAAACTCTATGTGTCGATGTTGGTCCCTCGATCCCGAGCTCCCGTCACGATCTCGAGCCTCCACAAACGCTTTGGCTCCCAAGGAATGCTCTTCTTTCTCCTCTTAGAGTGTGTATTTCAAAATTAGGGCTAAAATCTATCAAATTCGGCTTCCCTTGAAAAGGGTAAAAAGGACTCTATTTATACTACAAAATCGGCACAGCGTTACAACACTAGGGCCAATGTTGAAACGTTGTGCCCTAGGCGCTGAACAAATAAGGAAATATCCAGCGGCGTTGCAACACTGACGCTGCTGCCCTAACGTGCGCGTCTGCTATCGATCTGGCGTTGCGATGCCCTCACCTCGGGTCCACTGAGGGCAGTGTTGCAACGCCGTCTTTACGGCTTCACTATGCAATTTATCCGCAACATCGGTGTTGCGACGCCCTCACCTCGGGTCCAAGTGCTTGAATTGAACTTTTTCCTTCCACTTGATGTTATTTTAGCTCCAAAAAGCCTCGATTTGAACCCGAGTAATCCATAATATCTCCAAATGGTCTGTGTTAAGCTCTTAACTTGAAAGTGGATGGTTTAAACACGTAAATGCTTTGAAATTATCATAAAAACTAGCAATGTATAAACCTAAGGATAGCAAATTTTGTGTGCTATCACAAATCCTATTTCAATTTCAAATCAAATTTCATTGTCGAATGAGAAAATCAAAATAGTGATCGAAATTCATATTTTGATTTCGTTGGCATGAAAGTGTGTAAAAAAAAATCTAAATTGGACATTGACCTAAACAAAGTGTTGGATTTGGATTCCAAAGCCATCGAACCCAACACATTGCTCCAAACATGCCCTTAAATTAAGGAATAACTATATAAATGGGCTTCTTATAATAGGATTTTGTAAATCTGTCAACTATGTTTAAATTTTGCATTCCTGTCCACCTAATAAAAAGTACTCGTTTAAAATATAAACCTAATTACAAAAATACCTCAATATTTTTAAAAAAGAAAAAAGAAAATAAAAACCCCCCCAGATGGAAAACCCATGTTTACGTGGGTTCAAAAAAATTCCTCCATAACTGACAAATCACCAACCAAACAACCGCCAAAATTATTTCCTTATTGAAAAAATGAAACGACTACAAACCTTTTCTCCACTGGTGTCAAAGCCGAACGACTCTAGGGTTTTGCAGACAAGTATCTTCTTCTCCATCAACGACAGTAGAGAACACTTTTACAAAATCTTGGCAAATATACATTGTCTATTTCAGTAAGTAAGTTCGATTTCCACTTTTAAGTTTAAGTTTTAGGTATTGTTGATTTTTCGTTAAAAATATGAATGCATGTTCTGATTTAGGAGAGGTGCATCTTCTTCTCCATCAGTGACAGTAGAGACTATTTTTTATAGTATCTTTGAAAATATATATTATCTATTTTGGTAACTAAGTTCAGTTTGCACTTTTAGGTTTTGGATATTGTTGATTTTTCGTTAAATTTGGGAAATGCATGTTCTAATTTAGGGTAGAAAATGTATAAAGTAAGATGCATTTAGAGAAAAAACATAAAATACATACTATGATTTTGTTTGTTTCAAAATAAATTATTTGGGTAACTGATCGTTTTTTTGGGGTTAATTTATGAGGTATTTATGCAATATGATCTTGTACATATTTTTTCTTGGCTTTTTACATTTCTAAATGTGATTCTTAACTTCTCTGTTAAGGCAGGATTTAATAAGAAGATTTTGAAAATTTTGTATTTCTATGTTAGATTAAGAACCATTCACATAATATTATGTAAGAAAAAAGGATTAAATAGTATGATCGATAGATTATATACATAGTTACTTTATCTAGTAAACAAACAAAAAAACTGTCCTATCAGTTTACTGAAAGAGACAATTTATTAACTTCATCCCGTGGATGAAAAATATATATGACGTATTTAAGTTAAGTGATGTTGTATAACAAATTATAACTTTTTATAACAATGTATTAATAAACTATACGTGTATCAGAAAATGGTGAAGATTAATGAGATAGAAAATCATGAGCGAAGCCGGAGTCCACGATTGTTAAGATCCTCAAGCAGGACATCAGAAAAGAAGTCAAATGAGATAGAACTTGTGACGATTGAAATGGTGTATTTATTATATATATTAGCTTAACCGAAATAGAGAAAATGAAATTGAGTTAATATTCATACATTTAAATATTTCAGACAGATAGTTCTGAGAGTGGTACAAAAATTACCACATGCAGGGACCAGCGAGAGAGTGAGGAAAAAATCCCAGAATCGAATCTGTTCAACAGATTGATTGGAAATGTGGGGAGAATGTTTAGTGCAATAACTCTCACAAAAAAAATTGACGGTGATGAGGAAGTGGAAGATGCATATGAAAATAAGGATAACTTAGATGTAAAATATTATTTTAAATATGTGAAATTAAATTACTGCATGTCACATATTATGATATTAACAAGTCAAAAAAATAAAGAAAGAAAGATTGATTTAAATCTCACCATGCCCAAACTAAAGTAATGCAATGATCAAATTAATTGGTCAATCAAAATAATCAAATTAATTGGTCAAATAAACATATGCATACAATGCAAATAAACATATACATATATATACAATAAACATATATACACCGATTGATTAGATAAACATGATAAACATATAATAAACATATATACAGTGATTAGTCAAATCAAAATACCCAGTGACCACATAAACATGATAAATCTATAATAAACATATATACCATGATTGACTAAATCGAAACACACAATACAGTGCCCACAATGACCAAATAAACAAATATCAAAACAGTGGTTAAATCTCAACACACAACACACATTGGCCAATATGCATTGAGCATGAAAATGTGCACAAATTATAGAGGCAAATCAAATCAATCAAAATATATAAAGGCCAAATTAAAATATACAGTGGTCATTAAATTAGAACATACCGAGGCAAATTAATAGAAGCCAAATCAATCAAAATACATCATGCCTAAATCAAAATAGACATAGGTCAAATAAAAAAAATGTCAAATCAAGGTGCCTTTTAATAATGAGTGGAAGTTGCAAAAATGCCAAAAAATTAAATCTCAAGTGTGTGCATGTCCTTCATTTTTTTTTCCTTTTGCAAATGTAGTAAAAAAATTTGGCTCAACCCTGTAACCCGTACATGAAAAGTCCAAAGTAACCCTCATGTATAATCTCACATTTTTGCAGTATCAAGTACATCAACAATCTATCATTGATATACTTTATTTAGGTAAATCAATGAAATAGAAATCTAATTATTCAGTATATCAACAGTATAACAAAAATAGCTAATATGAAGTGTATCAAGAGTGTAGGTTGATTCATGTTCGGTATATCATATCTATCTAATATCAAGTATATCAACATATACTACTGATATACTTTATTTTGGTATATCAATAAAATAAAAATCATAATATTTAGCACGTCAATCGTGTATAAAATATAGCTAATATAAAGTATATCAAGAGTATAATGGTGATTTATGCTTGGTATATCAAATATACCTAATATCAATTATATCAATGATATACTACCAATATACTTTATTTAAGTATATGAATGAAATGGAAATACTAATATTCATTATATCAACAATATATCAAAAACAATTAATACGAAATATATCAAGAAGATAATAATGATTTATACTCGGTATATTAATGATATACCTAATAAAGAGTAAATCATTGATATACTACTGATATACTTATATGAAATTGATCTTGAGTATATTAGTAACTCGTATATGATATATACATAATATAGAGTATATCATTAGTACGCTACTGATATACTTTATTTGTCACGGGTGTTATTCAATATGAGGTTTGTCAGTATTCTATTAATGAAATATTGCTAATAGAGTAATAGTCCAACAATATACCTAACATAGAGTGTATCATCATTAATATAATTACTCATATACTTCACTAGTATATCAGTAACGTGCATATGATATTTGTTCATTTCACTGGTATACTACTGATATACTCAATATTAGATAGATCAATAAAATGAGTATATCTAAAATTAAGTATATCAATGACATACCAATTACCAAATATGTAAAATATCTCTGATATGCTACGGATATATATAGAGTATATCATTTAACTACAAATATACTTCGTTTTAGATAGATACTAGTTGATTGGTATGCAAATATAAAGTGCATCATATATACTACTAATATACCAAATATAAAATATATCAGATATATTATTAATATATTATCGATATACTACTGATATACATGTTGATACATCAGTAAAGGTAAAATTGGGATAATAAAAGAACGAAAAAAAATCAAATTTTAAAAAATTTTGTTGTATTTGCAAATCTCAAAAACTATGGCTAAATTTATAAATATTCTAATATTTTTTGCTACCTATTATAATTCTCTGGATAATAATGGTGTTAAGAAAACATAAATGTGTAACTCTTGTCTAACTTAATGAATTTTAATGTTGTTGCCTAATAGTTTTAAATGTGGTAGTTAATTTTTAAGTTATAAATAATCTTATTGTTCCTTTGTTTCGAGGTGAAATGTAAGGCATTTTATAAAGAATATATATATATTAATTATTTAAAAAATGATTGGATAATTAAATAAAATGATATATATTTTTAATTATAAGACAATGGATAGGATAGTCTTAAAGAAAATGACATATTTGTAATTCATTAAAAATAAAAAGAGTAAAATAGTTCAAAAAGGTCTTTTTCAACCCTGTTTGTTTTTAATATATTATAGATTATAAATAGATGGGTGAGAGTATTTCAAATATATATTTTATTAAAAAATGTGAGAGTATAAATTAAACCACATAAATTAGTTAACTAGGGTAATTAATTACAAATTAAACCAAAAAGAGAATAGTTGAATTAGCATTTCAAATATATTAACGACTACCAAGTTTGTGATTCGAACTTTTAACCCACTCTTTTGTACTAAAAAAATTTACCAAATTAAATTTCTAATGGAATAAGAACATAAAATGAAAAAACAATTATCAAAAGAATACTAAATTCATGTACAAGAGAGAAGAACACTGCCATATAATATCATAACATATCTCTTATAGCTAGGCCTAAAAATACTACTTCTATCAATGGGTTTCAATGTTTTCTAATCTACTTTGTACCTATATTTTCAAAAACCAAGCTAAATTTTGAAAACTAAAAAAAGTAGTTTTTAAATCCTTATATTTCAAAAATAGTTTCTCAAGAAAGATGGAAATCATTGTAGAGAAAATGAAAAGAAATTGTGAATAAACAAGCATAATTTTTAAAAACCAAAAACTAAAAATCAAATGGTTATCAAATGGGGTCTAGTTTTTAGTTTTTGGCTTTTGAAAATTAAGCCTATAAATACTACTTCTACCTAAGGTTTTCCTTATTTTGTTATCTCTACTTTTTACTTATGTTTTCAAAAACTCAGTCATGTTTTGAAAACTAAACAAAGTAGTTTTCACAATTTGGAATTTGACTATGAATTCAAATATTTTCTTAAGAGAGATGAAATCCATTATAGAAAATTTGAGAGAAAACAAGCCTAATTTTAAAAAACCAAATGGTTATCAAACAGGACCAAAGCTTTCTCCTGCAAACTATCTCATATATCTTCTATATAGCTAATGAACGTGAAAATTTTACTATAAAGAGAAATATTTAGCATCATATTTAGACAAGAAGAAAAAGAAGAACAAATTAGAATCAAGTTTGATCCACCGATGTAAATAAAAAGGTTAGGCATATCTCTATAATTATATGATATATATTCGTTCATTTGAGATTTAAGTCTATACAATTTTGTTTCTTAATTAAACCATTTTTAAAAAAATAATAATAAATCCCAAATTCATGTGTAGATATCAAAACTTATAAACTCATCACATATTCAATGAAAAAATTACATTTTGAAAGGACGGTAAAGACATATGAACTGATGAAAAAAAATGTGCACGAGGGTTTCTTCCGACTACTAAAGAATGACGTTAGGTTGAAAACAAAACCAAAAGAAAGAAAAATACAAACCTATTCGAGAATGAATAGAATGCGTAAAATAAAGAATAAAATTTCGTTCAACTCGCTCGGGAGCGCTTCCTTTTTTACTTAACATAAAAAGGAGGAAGTTTTTCAGCCTCCCTTGTGGGCTTCCAACACTCCATACTTGCTATCTCATTTGCAAATGTAAAGAATATTGGAAGCCTTTGAGGGAGGTTGTAAATCCATCTCCATTTGCCATCTTCTCATCTTCTCTTCTCTTCTAAAGTTTCAAACTTATTTATTTTAGATGTCACTTAGGATTTATAGAATAGCTTTATATAATAGTGAAAATGCTCTCTCTCTCTTAATTTTAATTGTTGCTCTTCTATTGGATAATATATTACTCCCTTTACCTAATTTTTTTTTTTTTTTGTACTGTTTTGTATTGTTTTAGCTTTTTCTTCTGTATTTTAATATCTAGCTCTATTATATGATTTTTACTTTTTTGGGGGGTTTCTCAAAGCATGTAATAAGCACTTTCTCATGCAAAAGGACAGTGAGAAGATTTTTTAGTTTTCTATTTTTTAAAGAAAATAACCTTATGTATTAATATTATTTTCATTTGTTTTCTAATTTTATGTTTGGAAATTTTTCTAATTTTCAAAAGATAAGGTGTTAGGGAAATTTTGGTTGGTCAAATTTTAAAGAGTTCTTACAAATTAATATATATAAGAAATTATTATGACCCATTTTGTTTTTGAAAAAGTAATTTTTTTTAGTAACTATTTTTGTATTTTTGAAATTTTCTTTTTAAAATCTGAACAAACTTTTTATTTACTTATAAATATTTGCTTGGATATAGATTTCAAAAGTTATTTTTAAGAAGTAGAAATAATAGCTAGAACGAAAATATTTATAAGGAAACAACGTTATTTAAAAGAAATTGAAATTGAAACGAAAATTGCAGGCTAAACACTAAAGTAAATGCCTTTAATATATGAGCCAATTTCAATTTTATGTTTACATTTTAAAATTTTCAACTTTGTCTAAAATCTTTTAATTTATTAAAAAAAAACTCATCTAGCAATTAAAATCAAATAAATTTTATAATGACAAAGTTACTTAATTTCAATTTCATTTCTAACCTTTCAAAGGATCTAGTTTTACCTCTCAACTTTAAATTTAACAGTGTTTTCTTTTTTAACAAAGTAAAATATTGAGATTAGTGGAAACTTTTAAAATACCATAGGAAAAGTTAAAACTAACTAATTTTGCCTTAAATTCTAAGGTTTGTATATTCATAAAGTAAATTGAGAGAGCTAAAAACAAATAGAATTGTCACACTTGGATTTGATTTTTTTTTTTTTTTTTTTTTGCTGGGCATTTAGAATTAATTAGGTAGCTACCTCTAGTAGCCTCTAAAGCTTAAGATAAATTATGTGCTTTTGATGTCCAAATATTATATGATTAATATTAAGAGAGAGAGAATTTAAAATGTCTTAAACTTGGACAAATTGTTCTTTCTAAACCCCAAGGGTCAAGGAATCTAGTATGATCCATTTTTAAAAAAAAATAATATAATTTTCTTTTTCTTTTTTTTTATATTTAATATATATTTTTATTAGGTGACGGTACTACATTATGTGTTTCTGACTCGGAATTTAACATTTTCTCAATTCTCATTCTTCGAGTTGAGGCATGACATTTTGGCGAGACATGGTCAGAGATGCACTCACAGTTTTAGATTCTACATAAATTTTTATTTATGTCTCTAGCTTTATTTTCAATTTAGAAAATTGAAGTCGAGGTTGAAGAATCTAAATTTGAGAGTTAGGGTTCTTCCATGAAAAAATTATTATTTTACAAGTTCCTATATGTTTTTAATCATAATAGGATGAACAAGCATCAAATAGACGCCATGAATTCCCTCAAGTTAGATCAACAAAATTCAAAAATGGGTGGTGAAAGGGTTTGAAGTAGCTTTAATTGCACAAGATATGAAGATATAAAATTTTGTATTGAGGGTTCTACTCAAAGTATTATATTTTTTTTTATTGAGAATATATTTAAAAACACTAAATTATCCTATCTTATCAGCTTTAAATTTCTAATGTGAAGATGGTTTAATAGTTCTAAAAGCTTACTTTACACAAAAGAAATCTAAAAAATAATTTACTCTCCATTACTTTTGATTGTTATATGATGTGTGGATATGCACAATTATTGGCTACCTTCTAACTTTGTAGTGAGGATATGTATAATTATTAGCTACCTTTCTAACTTTATATTCTCAAATAATATAATAATATACAATATTAATAACAATTAAATTCATTTGAATCTCATCCTCTCTCTAATGAAGATTCTCTCTAAAATGTTGATATATATATATATATATATTTCTAAATATTGAACCAAGCTCAACCAACTTGGTGAAGAATGAAATTTCAATGTCAAAAAGAGCATAGCTCAATTGGCATTATCCAAGGTATTAATGACCACTGATTTGAATCCTCGCAACCTCCTATTATGCTAAAAAAATGAAATTTCAATGAATTTAGGTCTTTGCAAGATCTCATTTTAAAAAGATAGAGAAACCTCCATTAAAATAGAGTTAATAAGGAGATAATTCATGAATGAGGAATGAATTTCAACCTTATTATATACATGTAAATATATTATTCAGACATCAATTTTTATGCGTGTATGTACAAAACATTAGATTTAAAAAATAAAAAAAATTAAGGTTAAATTATAAATTCGACATATATATTTTCACAATATTTTTATATTTTTATTGTATTCACATTTTAAATTTTAAATTTGAAAATGCAAAATTATATTAAAAAAATAAAAACTTATAATAAATATATTTTTCTAGTTATAAACTCAATTATTTCTGTTAAATTAAAATATGTATAACATAATATATGATATATTTTATATGATGTAGTAAAATAATAATTATGATTTTTATTTAAATTAATATTTAATTTTGTAACTAATTTTATAGTGCATAAATATATTATAGAACAAATTTTAAAACATTATTCAAATTAAAATCCATGTCGTTTTCAATGAATCCTTGTTTTCGAATTACAATTTTTTTATACCTACTTGATAGGATTACAGTGCGGCAGAATTAGAACAATGAATTTGAATTTTTTTTTTTTAAAAAAAACCCTTTAAATCCATCCCAAAGACAAGAGAAGCTTAACTGATACAAACTAGTAATATTCATATTTCATCCATGCGCCCAAGATGCTACTCGACACATCGTGTTCACATAAAACAGAACAACAATTTGAAGTGATAACAAAAAGATAGATATGATACAAACCCTTCTACCTTCATATATGAATAGTCAAAATTATATGTCTAAATCATCATCCGGGTCCTCATCTGAATCTGGCATCTCATCATCCGAATCGCGAAAATATATGATCTCGCCCTTACCGGATTCTTCATCCTTTCCTTTCTCACTGGTCAAGAGAGGTTTATTGTCGTGATCTTTGGTTTCGGTAAGAGATCTTCGACCGTCGTATATTTGTATCGGTTTACCATTTCCTGCAAGAAAGAACAGTTAGTTGGGAGACTGACTGTCTGGATAATAGATCAACTCAGGTCAGAATTATTTTGCAATATGCAAAGATAGGGCGTCGACAATACGAACCTTGATGCTCGAAAGGAAGAACAACTCTAGCCCTGTCAATTCGCTCCTTCTCTGACAATTGAAGATTGAACTGCACCTGAGAGAAGAAACGTTCTCCATTCATCAGTTTTTCGTTCATGTAAATTTATGAGAGAAGTTTCAATGACTATACAGATTATGGAAACCACCGCCATGGGAGATTCGAGAGCTCCCCTCTGGAGAACCAAAATATGAGCCCCAAAACAAAATACCAAAAACATACCCTCCCCTTCCCTCTGGAATGCCCTAAAAAAGGCTATCCCTATACAACAAAACGTTCAGCAACATTCTAACTAATCGATGCACATGGTCCCATAAAATCACAGCAACATACGCCCAAATGATTAATACATCGACGCTCATTCCTCACATACAATTAACAATATCATTCATCTCCCATATTTTCTCTTTCGACCTTAGTGACTAGGTCTATCACTATAGTAGTTAGGGAAAGATCAGGCATATCGAGAATAGATCTTCTTCATGTTTGCGCATTTAAACATGGAAGCAGACTAATAGTGTGTTTGGAATAACTTCTGGAAGAACAAATGATTTTTAAACGACAGTTCTTCTGGTACCATAAAACCCAAGTTTATTAAAAAAAACCCTTAAATTTAAGAAAATGACTCCTGGTACCATAAAACCCAAGTTTGATAAATCCAAAATTTCAAGAATCAAATTTTTGGAAACATCGAAAGAGGTCAAAATCAAGACAAACTAACCTTCGGTACAAGCCCTTGATTGATGACTGCATCTTCAGATGAAATGGACGTAAATTTGATGCCCGAATGCTCCACATTAAAATCTTCACACTGAGCATAGAACATCAAGAATATATGGTAAACCAAAAGTTTCATATGTAAATACAAAAGTTTAGCAAGAGAAGAGGATTTACAATGACTCGCACGCGTCCATTTCTGCGTTTAATCCGCACATGAAACCTCCCTTTCATAGAGTTGTGATCAAGATGGGAATCATCCAGATTGCTTCTGTGCACATATGGTGATGGAGTTAATGGCTCAACTGTGGCCACCATGGAGGACATATATTCAAGAGCAGCTATGACCTTTTCCTCGTGAAGGTCTTCATGTACCAACCAAAACGTACTTGAAACCTTATCTACAATCTCATGATAACGGTTAAAACAGGATCATTCAGAATAAGAGCTATCAAGTAAAGAAATATTAATTATAACTCATGAGATTTGATTTATTTCGGCAGCAAAAATTTGAGAGGTAATATATCATATCTATACCGTTGCTTCGAAGGTTGCTTAAAAGACCTGCAACTGCTGATGTAGATGAATGTCTCGACATATCTGTTACCTGATTAAATAAAAATGAGAAAATAAAAAACATCATTCAGGTTAGTAATGAAGGAAAATAAATAAAAATGCAAAAATCTACAAAACTTCACTAAACCAAAAACGAGAAGACTCAGCAGATGATTGACATTGTTTATACATATTTCTTGCATCCACGCCTCAATCGAGAAAGAAAGTATCAACATTCAACATAGAATCTTAGACATGAGAATACTCCTTGTCCTTGACAATAGATAACCAATGCAAGAGAAAAGAAATAATCTGCATGGTTTGAGAAGGGAAAATACTCCTTGACAGTTTGATATTCTTAATTACATTTAATAGGTAATACGCACAAGAAAAGAAATTAGCAGAATGGTATAAGAAACTGTGACTCGAGTCTGCTCATAGCTAATACTATAGGTGGTTCCTTGATGCATCTAAAATATCACATGTCACGAAAGAGAGAGAAAACATACAGAGTCCATGGCAACACAAAAGCGTATAGTTCCTTCTCCAACAAATCCTGCTAGAACATTAAAATTTAACTCATAACCTTTTCCTTGCAAAATAAGCCCCGAAATTCACTACGCTCTATTAAGATTATAGACATAGTCATACCTTTTCCAAGTGTAATAATTGAAGAGAATAGTTTATCAATATCCCTCACATTTGTACAGAGATGAGATAAATTTGAAACTTCTTGGTGAACATTTGAAATTTTTTCACCCTCCATAAATCGTTCCTTCCAACCAAGAGGATCTGTATAACAGTCCAAAATTTGAATCCTATAACACAAATATAGTCAAATGAACTTGCACATAAAAAAATTCAGTAAAGAAATCATTAATATGAGATATGAAAGTCTGCTATTTTCGGGATGATAAATTCAAGTTAATCTGAAAAATATCAAGAGACTTATAGCACCCCCCATAGTAGGAACAAAAGTTGTTGCTACTTTGTAATATCAGTTTCACCTCAATTAATATTTTATTGATATCTACCTGATGAGTCGCGTGCTAATTTCCAAATCCAAAAGTAAGAGGGAATGTTAAGAAGATATTGAAAAAATTATATGGGCTTTAACTTATCACCTTAAGCTTTTGGATATAGTAATAATTTAAAACTGCATTCACTTGTACCAAAGAAATCAGCCATTCTTATTTGGCTCTCAGGACCTTTCATTTGTTTAAGACGTTGTTTAGATTAACTCATAGACTCATACCACATGACAAAGAAATTTTGCAACTTTTAGATCAATGAGCCTCCTTTTCATTTGCTCTTATTTCTCTGTCATCGCTACAAAATTGGGTTGTCTCGCCACTTATACAATCCAAATAAGAAGACCATTCAGGCAATCAACAAAATGCAAAAAATGTTTTCCTGGCATGTTCCCGCAGGCATTAATCTTCGAGAAAAAATGGTAACTGAACCTCTAAACAAGTTCATTAGCAAAAACTTAACTTGAAAAATAATTCAATTAGAGTAAATGCTCGTACTAAATCCCTCCTATCCTTTCCAGAAAAAGAAAAAAAGCACCCTCTAAACCAAGTTCACAAGGGTTTATTCCCTTGTTATCCCCGCATTCAGAAATTGAACTATTTTGAAACAGATACAGATGCAAGAATTTGCAAAGATAACTTTTACCATTTATCAGATGACCCAACATTCACCCCTCTCTTCTTCAACAGCTCAACATAATACGCCGGACTTCGAGAAAACGCAAGCAAAACCAGGCCTCTGATATCAAAATCACACCACCAAATAAAAAAAAATCAAAACAAACACCAAAGCTAAACAATTTCAATCTTCTAAATGGCATCTCTAAAAGGGAATCGAACTAACCGAGACTGCGATTTACCCGCCAAAATATTGCTCGAAAGCTGCACCAAAACGTGGGCAAAGGCGTGAAAACCGAATGGCGAATTGGTGGAGTCCTTAATGGTGAGAGCAGGCGCGAGCTCTCCCTCTAAAGCACCGTCTCTAAGTGCTCTGCAAATAGATTCCGCCATTATTGGCGAGGATTTAGCAGCTTCAACTCCTGAATTACGGAACAACTACTACAGTCAATTTGAAAACTGAAAGGGAAATTTCTGGGCAACCATGAGGTGAAAGTAGATAGTGGAAAAACAAAGAATCGATTCAGATATTAATGAGATTATTCAAAGAAACTACGAACTCTGGGGAGAGGAGACGAACTGAATGTGAGAGAACGAGAAAGAAGGAGGGTTAGGTTTAAGAGTATAGGAGATTTGGGAGCGTCACTAACAAAGTTGATTCTTCTTTGTTGGGTTAAACTCGAACACTTCTCTCTAAATTACCGATTTAATCCTAAAATTTGATGTCTTTCAATTTTAAAAAATATGTGATAAGTTTTAAAGATTTAATTTTGTGTCTAATAGTAGTTTTTTTAGTACATCAATAATTTAGGATAGAGAATTCGAATTCATGAATTCTTTGTCATGACGATCTTAGTTGAGTTATGCTCTTATTGGCGTGTCTAATAGTAGTTGAATTTTAAAAATAACACTCAATTTTATGCTTATGTTTAGTAGGTCAATCATATATTCTTATTTTATTTTTTTAATTAATAAATCAAAATTAAAATAGTAAAAAAAAATCCTTTTCAGCAAAATTACCAAACAAAAATCCACTTGTACACTACTTTTTTTTTGTTTTTTTGGTTAAATTACAAGTTTAGACCCTGAATTTTGGGGTTTGTGTCTATTTGGTCCCTAAATTTTGAAATGTGTCTAATAAGTCCTCAAATTTTCAATTTTGTATCCAATAAGTCTCTGAACTTTCAATTTTGTGTCTATAGATCCTTGACTTAGTGAACGTTTTTTAAAATTCATGAACTTACTAGGCATAAAATTGAAAACTTAAACTTCTATTGGACAAAAAAATTAATTTTATATATAATAGATCGCTTAATTTTAAAAAAATTGTGAATATGTTGGGGACCTATTAGAAGTTCAATGACTAATTAGACATTTTCAAAGTTCAGGGATTTATTAGATACAAAATTGAAAGTTCAGGGACCTATTTGACACTTTTTAAAGTTCAGGGACTAAATAGACACAAACCTTAAAGTTCAGGGACTAAACTTGTAATTTAACCTTGTTTTTTTAACCCGTTGCCTTTATTTTATTTAATTAGTATACTCTCTTATTATGTTATCATGTGTGACAAATCATCCTTTATTTTTAATCCAATTGGCATGCACACATTTATATATCATAGAGATTTATTAAAATCAAAATTTAAAGTTCAACCATGTAATTAAAACTTTTTAAATTTTAAGGATATAGACAAACCAAACTTATAATTTAACCTTTCAACTATAGTAAATTTATTCAATTCAAATGTAGGAGCATTGTTACAAGAATTTGACATAGATTCTTTTCCGCCAAATCCTAAAGACCATCAACAACAAGCCAAAACTTACTTTATAGAGCTAAAATGGTGTAACAAACAAAGACTTAAAAAGAGTAATTATCTAAAAGGAAAGAGAGACTCAAAAGTTAGAGTTGAGAAATAATATTCACGGAAAGATAGAAACAAGCAAACAAACAACACGAAACACTTGTAGATGAATATGAAAGATATTAGAAACAGAAATCACGTTGATTGGTTAACTTAGTGTGATCGTAATACTAAATGGTTTCATATGCGAGCAACTCAAAGAAAGCATTCAAATAAAATTAGTGGTTTGGAAGATGGCTCCAAATGATGGGTGACAGGAAGAGGAATTAGGACAAATAGCTTCAAATTATTTTATAAATATGTTCACCTCCTTGTGTCCAAATTTGAAGATATTGATAAAGTTCTAGAGTGTTTTTTTCTATCGATACCTAATAATAATAATTGATAGCTTATGAAGTCTTTTTCGCATGAAAAGATAAGAGTTTTCTCTATGAGGTATGCATCCTAACAAAGCTTCTGGCCTACATGAAGTTCATGCTCTGTTTTATCGAACATATTGGGATGTTGTGGGAGATAATATAGTGCAAATTTGTGCTTGATTTTGGGAATGAAAATGGGCAATTGGGTAATCTTAACTAGACTTTGATTGCTCTAATTCCTAAAGTTAATGACCCACGAAAGTTAATGGAGTTCAAGCCAATCAACTTTTGTAATGTGGCATATATAAAGTGATTGCAAAAACGTTGACCAATAGATGATTTTGGATCGAATCAGATCATATCTCCTGCTCAGTCGATCTTTATTCCTGGAAGACTCATCACTGATAATGCTCTGCTAGGCTAAGCTTTGAATACTTTCATGCTATTAATAATAAATGTTCAAGTGAGCTTGGAGTAGCAGTGATGAAACTGGATATGAGCAAAGCATATAATCGTGTGGAATAATGACTTTATTTATGAAGAGTTATGGAAAAAATAGGTTTTGTAGTGCGTTGGGTTTCCCTCATAATGAAATGCATAGAATCTCTTTGTTTCTCTGTTTTACTCAATGGGATGTCTCAACAAGATTTTACTCCTCTTCGTGGTCTTCGACCGGGAGATCTTCTTTCCCATTATTTGTGTTCTAATTTGTGTTAAAGGGTTGTCGACCCTCCTATATAAGAAAGAACAAGTTCTTAACTTTTCTGGATTAAAATTAATAGATATTGCACAATTGTTACTCATCTTTTCTATGTAGACGACCGTCTTCTATCTTTCAAAGCTACATGCAAGTATTGTTAGACAATGAAAAGATTTCTAAATACTTATATAAAGGTGTTTGGGCAAATGATAAATTATGACAAATCTACTTTCATAGTTAGCAAAAAAAATACCAAACTACATATGTTGGCATTGATTCAAAGAGAATTGCATATATCACTGCAACAGATTTATTGAGAAAGTATTGAGGGCTCACATCACAAAATGCAAGGAATAAATCTTTGATCTTTGATGTTCAAGAATATTAAGGAAAGGGTATGGAAGACCCTTCAAAGTTGGAAGGAGAAAACTTTTTTATGAAGGTAGAAAGGTGGTCCTTATCAAAGTAGTGGCGCAGGTCATTTCAAACTATGTTATGAGTTGTTTTAAATTGCCTTAGGCATTTTGTAGAGACTTAAATTTACTAGGTACAAAGTTTTGGTGGGGTTCTGATAAAGGACAACGAAACATTCATTGGCATAGTTGGCAGCACATGTTTTTGGGAAAGGGAAAGGGAGGGATGAGTTTCAAAGATACATATTTGTCTAACCAGACAATTGTTGTTGAACTCACATAAACACATGTTAATTTAACCATAATATTAATTTAAAATATGTTTTTGGTAACTGAACTTCCTCCTTCTACCCTTCTCTTTTGATTGTCTCGTCATCACCCCTATTGTCATTGATTCAATTTTGATCTCTCCTCAAACAGATTCATAGGTGTATTAGTCAACTAATAGTCAAATAAACGGATACATCATTTAGAACTATTTCTCAAATTTCAAGAAGTAGAAGTATTTATTTTGAAATCTCATAACCAAATAGACATCAAACTCAAACGAGTGTATTTTACCATAAAATTAAGGGATTGGATAAAAAGAAAATTCCTCTCTCACCCTATGCAACATAGTTAAAATTAGGGCAAATTGCAAAAACCACCTTTAAAGTATAGTTGTTAATTGCACTCACACAATTGCAATAATTGGGCACTTACACTTTTAATCGTTGAAAAGTGATTGCACAGTCAACCTTGGTTTACAATTATGTTAATGGGGTTAATTTTTATAATTTAATTTTTAAGGTCTAATTTTTACCATTATAAAAGTCGGAAGGCCCAATTTTAACAATGGTGTAAGTTTAGACATGTAATTTTTACAATTCAAACTTGTGCAATTGCAATCACCTCTATACTCTAGGGGCGATTTTTACAATTTTCCTTCAAAATTAAAACATTGATATTATTTTAATGATTTCTGTGCGAGTTCAGGAAAATATATTAATAATAAATGGGCTACTAGGTTATCAAAATCATTACTTCTTGTTCCCCCAAAATTCAAAAATCCTGTTTGAGACGTTTCTGTGATTTTCTTTTGGAAGTATTTGGTAACCTTTGGCACCCAGATGAGAGGGCTACATTGGTAAGGACTTTAAAAAAAAAGAGAAAAAAAAAACTTTTTAATGTGCCTAAAAACAATTTGGTCTCTTTAGTATATATTTTCCATTCTAAACTTTTTATTTTTTGTTAATAATAAGAGTATAAATACACAGTCCCTTCTTCAGAACTTTATCACCTCTTTACCATTTTCATCACTTTCACTCTTTCTAATCATCAAAAGCCTATCATCAATCGAACATTCCAAATTCCATATGACTTAAAACAAACACTGAAAAATTAGGCCCATTTGATAACGTTTCTGTTTCCTGTTTCTTGTTTTCCATTTCTTGTTTTTTGTTTTCCATTTTTTAAGAATAAGAAATAAGAATATGTTTGATAACTATTTCCATTTACAGAAGCTTGTTTGATAACTATTTATTGTTCTTTAATGTTCTTCTTCTTATTTTTTTTCTTTAAAATTAAGAGTAAAATATATAACATGCATTAAAATATTAAAAATAGAACTAATTATAAAAATTTTATATTATCTAATATCAATAAGTTTCGATGCAAAATTAACAACAATAATAAAAGTAAATAAATAAAATTATTTTATCTTTCAAATGTTGTCCAAATTTAATCTACAATGTTAACTTTTACTTGAGTCATTCGTCTTAAATGATGTTGACCTAGATCAAACTCAATTATATTGTTAAATGTTATGATTGTAAAATATTAAAATGAGACTAAAGGCATGTTTTAGTAAGCAAAATTTATGTATTGCAAAATTCTAACGAGTTCTTACTGTACTAAAACTTAAAATAATATATATTGTAAAAACCAAAATTAAAAATTAAAACAATATATAAATGCAGATATAAAAACTATAAAATCAAAATTGAAATAATATTTATTTATTTATTTATTTATTGCAAAATTAGAACTTAAAACAATATATAAATATATCTATGGAAAAATTTAAAATTTAAAATAAAAATAATATATAAATAAATATATTAGAAATCTAATTTTCAAAATTAATAATACATAAATATAAAAATTCAAATAATACATAAATATTAAAACTTTAAAACTTTAAATTAAAATAATTAAAATATGCATATAGTAAAATTAAGAAATAAAATAAAAAATAGAACATATATGGCAGAAATCGGAATTAAGAAAAAAAAAAAGCATAGACTGTTGAACGTAGAGTTAAGTTTGTGTGCGTGCTTTTGCCAATGGACCAGAACTGTGTTGTTATGCTTGAGGAACGTTTATATTAAATAAGAAACGGAACAAAGAGAAACTACTTTTTATAGTTTCTAAAATTTAGCTCTAATTTTAGAAACGTTTTTCAAATTTTGGAAACAAAAAAGGGAATGGATTATCAAACAAGTTTGTTTCTTAAAAAATGAGAAACAAAAACAAAAAACGAAAACGATATCAAACGGACCCTTAGATAGTACATGAAAAGAGTAATGAGAACGAATGACCAGTTAGCAGGATCTAAGTCATTTGACTACTAAAAATTCATTAACCATTTAGATGAACATGATCATTGCTCGAAAGAGGCAGATGTAAGTGAGAAGTAAAAAAGCAAGGAAAAAACATTCTACTTGCTCTAGTAATAAGATGTTTTCTTTTTTCTCCAACAGCAGTAAACTAACAGTGTTTGGTTAAACCGGTGTACTAAGCAACTCAAATTCAACCTCTTCCACTTGTATGTATTCTAATACGCAATAAAGAAGCGCAAGGGGAAGCAAATTAAGATGTACAATGTAAGTTGTGTTAGCAACTATACTTCTGTTCATTTCTACCAAAAGACAGCGCATGCTAAATGCTAGTCCAACTAAAAGTCTACATGAACAAGCTGGAATTCTTTGAAATCATAATAAGCTTAGAGATAACATACGGTCAAACACGTTTTGGTGGCGCATATTGCACACGCTCCTCTTCACATAAATTCTGCAGAAACACAATAGTGTGAAGAACAACCTTAGAAAGTTATGTTCACCAACTTAGACAACCATAGAAAAATAAAACATTTCAAATACAGGACTAAAACAGTTCATGTTTTGCATTTTGATGTACTAAATTAATATGATGCCAAAAAATTCTAGCTAGATTTTGAATATAATTAATGGGGGCTTCAAAAAAATTCCTCCCAGCCCTTCCGGAGAAGAGGCTATTGGACTTGTCTAGCTGCACTCCCATTTTGGTATACGTATACCCTCTTTTATTTTTTTATAAGAAACATCAGGATTGAAAATGAACACCAAAAAAACTGGAAGAACAACCTAAGGGTCGGGGAGAAGGACTCACCCGCCCAAGCAAACTATTCCAATCAAGAATAAACAAAGAAATAGGGTAATTACAAGAATACCCTCTTAAGGTCTAGCTACTATGTACGGTATATGTATATCCTCTTAAGAGGAGTACTTGCTGCTACATTATCAGTAATTTTGGATATTAAGAAAACCCATGAAACCCAAAAAGAAGAGATTGCAGAGAAGGAAATGGAAGTGGAGTCACAAGTTTTTTTTCTTTTTCTTTTTTTACTTCCTACTTGGCGAGAAACTACAAACGTTCAAGGACATGAAGGACTATTTGTTGGTGGACAATCTTAGTTGGGAATTGTGGCCTTCAATAAATTATAATGCCTCTATTTAGACTTGACCTTTTCTGCTTTAGGACTTATCCATATTTTTTTATTGTACACTAGGTTATTCTTTTGGAGGCTTGTTGTATAGCTCTTGGTTTTTCTGGTTTTTGTTTCCCTCGCTTTTCAGCATTTTTAGCAGCCTTAATACTTTCATTCTTGTCTCCTTTTCACAATCAATAAAGACTCCATGAGCACGCTAACCCACTAACCACACATCGCTGACAGAATTTTGCTTGCAAAGAAAACATACGTTAATCTTAGGCTATTCCCACCCAAAGGACCTATCATATGATTGATAGCACCAGCTGAAAAAATTACCCCCGACGGTTGATCTTCACATCCCCTTTCTTCCGACTTTTATCGTTTGCTCCGGCTTCTCCATTCGACGTTGCCGCCATCGTCCATCGTTGATGACCATCGTCGACCGCACACTCTGGAGTCGTCGTGCGAGTTTGCCGATAACGTCGTAGATCTGTGGAATCTGTTGTCGCCGTGTGGGTTAGTTGGAGATTCGCTAGTCGTCGCCGCGTTGAGTTCGCCGTCGTCGCCTTCATCTTCAGAGATCGCCAGCACGTCTTCCTGTCGCCGGAGCCGAGAGTGGTCCTCACCAGAGCTCATCCCTTTCGATTCCGCCGGCCTGTTTCGGTGGTTTCCTTCTCTGGTTTTCCGTTTGCTGGTTTCTGATTGTTGTCAGTCTTCGTGGTTGCTTCGACTTTTGCTGGAAGTCTGCTTTGGCTAAAGCCGGTTTGTCTCCCAGGCACTTCAATGAGTGATCATTCTTGTTGCATTGGTAACAATCTGTTTAGGATTTGGAGGGTTGATTCATTGATCTTTCTTCAAGATGGCTTACGTGATTCGGTGATCTCGTTGTCCTTGGTTCATGTCCGATGGTTTTTGGAGTCCTTCACAGCGATTGTTTCAAAATCTTCTTCATACTTTGCACGAAGGAAGTTCAGAGATGATACAACAACTTTGGGATTATTTAAGGTGCGTTCGTATGCAGATTGGGATGCGGTGGGTGTTGTGTGGCCGCCTTCTGGAGGTAAGAAAACATTTTGCGTTCCTCTTGGAAGGTTTTTGAATGGTTGGAAAGTCTTTAAGGATTTGCTTGGTGACTTCATCAATTCTTTGGAGGGTGCGGGTGCGCTGGAACCTTGTTGTGCTGGTATTTCTTCGTCGGATTTGATTGGGGATGGCATTAGTAGTTTTCAGGGGTTTCCCGCTAAGGTACTCAGCGGGGTTGCTTTCGGGGCTGTGAGGGATTGCTCGCTGCTGGATAGTGATTCTGCTCAGGTGAAAAGGCTTTGGGTTCGGAAGTCTGGAGAGGTAGTTGATGTTGACTTCTCAAGGATCCTTGTGGTGACTCGTCTGTTTGCCCCTATTCCTTGGTTGACTATCAAGAAAGGGTTGGAGGCTCATTTTCAAGTGGTGTTTCAAATCAATTTGTTAATGGTTGACAAAGCCATTCTGTTGGTTGATGGTATTGCCAGTGACTTTTCTGTTTCCAACATTGGGAAATGACAAGTGATTAGTAATCTCCATTTGAAAATTGAAAGGTGGTCGGATAGTCTACATAGTTTACCGGCTGTAATGGGGGGTATGGGAGTTGGTTAGTAATAAAGAATCTGCCTTTGAAGCTCTGGAAAAAAGAGGCTTTTGAAGCAATTGGTTTGTAACTGGGGGGTTTGGTGGATATTTCTTTGGAGACCTTGAATCTTCTTGATCTTTCAGGGGCTAGAATCAAGGTGGCTCATAACTTGTGTGGCTTCCTCCCGGCTTCAATTAGTGTGGTTGATCCAATTATGGGGAAGTTTTTGTTGAAGTTTGGTGAGGTGGAGTGTGTGGATCCTCCTCCTTTGTTATCGAGTTCCTTGGTATTAAAGGATGTCTCAAATTCATTGGATTTGGCTCAAATCTCTGCGGTTGTGAATGATGAGCTGGGGTTTAATCTGTACTCTTCCCCTGTTGATGATCTCTTTTCCTCATAGGTTTGTCTGGATCCAGTGGTGGGGGCACCCTCTAGGGTTTTGATGGAAGGTTCAGTGGAGGCCGTCAAGGTGGGGGATGATCTGTTTGATGAGTTAGGGAAGGATAGTTCGATTCGTAACTTGGATGGAGTTGCAACTGATCCTGTCAGTTGGGCCTTTAGTAGAGGTTGGCGGGTCTGCGGCTTGTTTCATTGGTGGTGCGGTTGTCTTACCTGTACAAGGGTCTTTTTCTCCTTCGTTGGATGCTCCTGTTGCGGGAGTGAAGGAGGCTTTCTGTGGAAAGGTTTATTCAAGGAAAGGAAAGGTGAGCGCGATGGAGCTTGTGGAGCAGAAGGGAGATTTTCCTGATTTTTTGGAGCATCCGGAGTGTATCTTGCAGCCACTGATCTCTCCTCTGCCTCGTGCTAGGGCTTTTGACAAAGTTGATTCAAGTATTCCTTCCTTTACCATGGAGGAATATCGAGTTGGCCCTATGGAGGTATCTTTGTTTAAAGCTTCTTTCCAGCATTCTACACTAGCTCCTAAAGATGTGGGTGGATTCTCCCCTTTTGGTTGATCTTGACTCGGTGGTGGGTTCGGTGGTTAGTTTGAGCAGTCCGGAGTTAGGATCCAATTGTTTCTCCTTAACTACAGATTTAGGGGTGGATCCACCTATTCTCAACCTGGCAAGGTTGTTTGATTCCCCAAGAAGTCTATTGTTGGTGGAAGAGGGTGATTCAGAGTGCCCTAAGGAGTTGGGCAGGTTTAATTCTTTGATAAAGACGAGTGGGTTACAATTTAAACAAGTGATGGGAGTTGGTAAATCCATTCTTGTCTAATGGAGTTTGTTTCGTAATCTTTTTGGGGTGTGGGATGGTTCCAGGAGAGTATTTTTGTTGATTTATATCTGAATTTTTGCCCGGTTGAGGTGCTTTGCTAGGGATCAGAGTTTGTTTTTGGTGATCAGTTTGTTTTTGGAGTGTCGTTCAGCTTGGTCGGTTTCATGTTGAAGCCTCTGGTTGTTTTGGGAAGGTCGGTGCCTTGGTGGATTTTTCTAGTTTGCTCGTTTCTGAAGTTTGGTTTGGTGGCTTCTCGGCATCATCCTAGTTGCTTGGTGGAGGCTTGGAGTGTTTGGTTTCTCGAGGGTCTCATGGCAGGTCTCGGGTTGTGTTTGTTTTGGGGTTGAAGGGAAAGTAAAGCTTTGGTTTAAGGATTTTGGAGTTGTTTTTTGGGTTTGCTTGTTTCTCCTTTGAGGGTTTCTTTTGCTCTTCACTCATGGTTTCTTTGCCTTGTACTGGTTTTGCCTTTGGGTTTACTTTGGTCTTTCTTGCTTGGGTTGCTTTGTTTGTACGTCGAGCATTAGTCTCTTGTTTTGTACTTGTTTTGTATTGTGAGCTCTGGCTCTTTTCATTACTTCAATGAATATATTTTGTTACCTTGTCAAAAAAAAATCTTAGGCTTTGTAAATTAGGGTGTATTTGGTTTGTGTGGTTGTTTATTTGGACATTTTATCAGTTATTTCATTGTTTATCTTAAACATAAGTTAATCTTTTACTTGTAGGAATTGAATTGAAGAAATGAATATGAAAAGGAAAAAGTTTTGCACTAGAGCCCCAAAAATTATACAGTTAGGCGCTACAATAATTGAAGCGAGATGCAGGAAAAAGGGACAAAAGGGGCAACACCTAGGCTCTACAATTCAAGGTGGACAGAATGTTGGCACTTAGGTGCTGTTGTTGGCGTCTTGGCTCAAGGCGAGATCACAGATTGCACTGCACTCTTGGCGCTTAGGCGCCTACGAACTTGGAGGTGCATTTCAGCGCCTAGACGTTGTCTATGGCAAAATCCTAAGCATAAAAGCTTTCATTTATTATGGGTCACAAGACTTTCAAGGGGGATTTTCAAGAAAAGAAAGCAGAAAATGAGCTGGGAGGCATTTTTTAAGATCCTGAGCAGTCGAATAGAGCTAATACATAGCACAGAGACTCGTGAGATCATTGAGATTCATTTCTTTTCCCTTTTTCTTTCTTTTTAGTTTTTCCTTGCTTGTAATTTCTTCAATGTTCTTTTTTTTTTTTTCCAAAAACCAAGCTTTCCTTGAGACCCAATGAAAGAATACAGGGAGAATACGAAAAAATCAACACCCAAAAAGAGCCCAAATAATCTAAAATGGGGCTCCAATCAATCAAAATAAGATCTATGGGCCTCTTTGGGGCACAAGTTATAATAACCTATGTTATTATAACCTGTGGAATACTCTGCACCCCAAACACAGACTATTATAACCTCAGACTATACTACTCTGTATTTTAAATAATATTATATGATTCCACAGATTATAATAACCTACAGACTATTATAACCCTCTGTAATTATAACCCATTCAACAACCCCTATAAGGTAATTATGAAAAGCTTTACACACGAAGACCCAAAGAGAGGTGAAATCTAACAAAGGACCACACCTCCACCCAAGGTCTCTCGAGCCCTATAAAAATTTTATTGTTTCTTTCCTCCCGAAGACCACATAAAATAGCACAAAAGCTAGCAAACCATAAGAAGCGACCTTTTCCACAAAAGAAGATGAAGAAGAAGCTGATCCACCATGGAACTGGACCCTCTAGACCGGGCCAACATAAAGTTAAATGTCTCGAAGAAACAACCCCACACCAACCAAGAAAAATCACAAGACCACAAGAGATGATCCAAATCCTTGGTTCCTTCCCTACAAAGGATACAACATTGGGGACCAATCAAATGGGACAAATTCCTTTGAACACAATTCCAAGATATTAACTATGCTATGGAGGAACTGCCAAACATAAATTTATGGTGTTTTAATCTTCCAAAGCAAGGAGAAGATGGGTGGACTAGAAAGGGAAGGGTTCACCCGACACTAAAAACAAGAACTACATGAAAACCCTTCAGAAGGGCTAGGGTTTCAAAGACGAAAGTCTATTCTCCCCTCAGAAACTAAAGAAAAAAAAGACCAACAAAACTTTCTTGTAACTCACCTTTAGGTGTTTGAAATTTTTCACTCTGTTATTTCATTCATCGATGAAATTTGTTTCTCTTATTGAGGGGAAAAAAAAGCCACAACATCGACCGACTCTCTATCAAAAAGGAGGTGGATGAAAACCAAGAGAAATGGGCGAAGAGCTCCCAAAAGAGGGAAAGGAAGCCACAATGTGAGATTTCAAGGTAGACAAATCATAAAGACGAGAAAACAAAGAGCAGAGCATCCTATCCCCCAACCCCTTATCTTATCCCCCCCCCCCCCACCACGCACATAGCCATTCAAAGGGATAGCATAAAGTATCTACTCCCAATAACCTTACACCATAAAGTATCATACTTCCAAGGAAAGTGCCACAACCAGTTAGCCAGTAAGGCCTTGTTACATGCCCTTGAATTATCTATAACCAGCCCTCGAGCTCCACCACGGTCGCCACCTCCCAATTCACCAAATGCAGCCCCTTTCCTTCCACCCTGAAGAACGATAGGAAATAAATTGGGAAACCAATGAGGACCAACTAGGTCAAGGTAAGTCTCCCTCCATGGAGAAAAAAAAATTCCCTTCCATTAGAAGAAGCGTTTCTAAATCTTCTCCACCACAAGTTCCCAAAAAGAAATACATCTAGGATTATGACCGACGGAAAAACCAAGTAAGAGGAAGGGAAAGACCCTACTTCGCACCCACCAAGGAGGTCCACCTTTCCAACTTAGGAGGACTACAATTAATACCACCAGGCACTTGCCTCTATTAATCTTCAACCCAAAATAGACTCAAAAAAGTGCAATATACGGTTGAGATTAACAAAAGACTCCTTCCCCAAGCAAAAGAGAATGGTCTCATCTCCATCATCAGCAAACTGAAGATGAGACTTTTGTCCAGGGCTTTGATGTAATCATTTATCTAATCCAAATGTCCTCCAACCCAAGGGACCAAATGTCCTCCAATTCCACATGGCACCAATATCCCAATCATGATTTTTTGTTTTTGAAGTTACGGGCAATAGAAGTCACTGAATTTATTTTTAGGCCACACTTCCACAACCCAAAGAATGAAAGAAAAAGAACAAACACTGAGCGAGAGACAGAGAGAGAAATTAAATAAAGAATTAGAAATCAAATGAAAAATCCTTGACTAAAAACAACCAACCAATGGGCAAGGATATTCCAGATGGCTCTGGTACATGAAAAACACAGCAGAATGGAACATGTAACAAGTATGATTGCAAACCTGCAAATCCTCAGGGAGGGCCTCTGAAACTGCTAGAGTATAACAACCTGGAACAAATCTTCCTGCAATGACAGGAAATATTAATTCCAAAATCAAATGCCAAATGCTACTACAGAACAAACAATTATACGCAAAACTAAAAGGTTACAAGCAATAAAATTTATTGAATGATTAAAATTAGGTGAAAAGAAAACTGGCATAAGACAACAAAATTCGAAGAGGGGAAAAAGAAGAAGAAAAAAGAGAAGCAATACAGGTGTCATAAAGAAATTCCAGGTACTATGCAACATCATAATTGTATGATTGTATCAGCGTTAACCTTATAATAAAAACAACTGTCATTGCTCTAAGTTGCTAACTTTTCATGCAAGCATATAAATAAGTCAACTAAACACTGTAGCTCATGAGATTTATTATCCACTTAAAGAAATTTGGGATATTGGTCACTTTTCAGGCTTTCAGCAGACACATAGCAATTGCTTAATATTTTAAATCAACCTATGAAGGAAAAGGATACCAACGGCAACAAGTGCCTAGGTCTGTGCTCAATTTGAACAACTGTTCACCGTCCTAATATTAAGCTTGGAACACATGGACAAATTTCTATATTGAAAAATCAAAATGACATCCTTTTTTTTGTTCCATCTACCAATGTTCTTGAAAGTTGAAGTTGAAACTTGACCATAGAAGTTAAAAGGTCAGATAGGAAGACAGTAACTGCCAATTGAATAGACGTTGCCAGACCGCAGGGAATCCTGGGCCTGGGGCGTTACTACAATATTGCTAAAAAACTGCCAATTGAATAATGAATACTAAGGTTAACCAATTCTTTGTCAAAACATCTTTGAATTATACAACTAAATATGATGAAATTCCACAGGCACACTTGCACCACATTCTAAGTAAATTCAATCTTGCTTATGTACTGAGACATTTCATGTACAATTGTTCAAAAAAAAATTATGATTTGAATTCCCGGGGTAATAATTTCCCTTTTTTTCTCTTTTTAAAAGAGCAATTTGGTAGTTTGAAAATAAGATACGAAGGATTACAATTAATATCAACGATCACGTGTCATAGGTTCTTGTCTTCAAGGTAATGATATTCAAGACAAGAGGCAAGAAGATACAACAGGTAATCCCTAAAATTATCTTCAAACGGATGTACCAAGCACTTATTCTTTAGTTACAAAACATTAATGGAAGGGGGGTGAGGAAGAAGAAAGAGCATCATATCGTAATAGTTAGGTTTACCAATTCGCAGCCATCTAGCAGCCCAACTTCTGGCAGGATCCATGACTGAAATTATCCTGCGAGAGATTCAAAAGGGTACAAAAGTGGAAGTGAAATTAAGAACAGTGAATTAAAAAGTAACATAGAAACCATGATCATTAGCTGAATATTACTTCTTCTAATATTGATTGAATCTTTTAAAGTTCCATGTAAAAGATTTGAATATGTCCATTGAAATAACTGAAATTATATGTCATGTCCAAAGTTCGATCAAAGGCATGATGGAAGCAAACTAGTTACAAAAAAAATGACACAACTAACACAAACAAAAAAGACTACAGGAGAAGAAAATTTTACAAACCCATTAAAATTAGGAGTAGTACACTCTACAACACGCTCGTGGTCTTCGTCCATCTTGAAGAAGGGGCAATTCTCACAGCCCGATTCTCGAAACTGTATGCATGATCAATACTCAGTACGACAACAAATTCGAAAAGTTCAAAGATCTTGAAGAACTAAAGATTCAATCCAAGCATTCATAATGGCATCCAAAGCTTCTCGAAAATAGCAGACTGCAGCTCACCTGATCGTAAGTTTTGACGAGACGACAACGAAGACAAGCTCTAAGCTCGTGCCCGAAACTGGTAGGAATTTGAGCTGGTGCGCTTGCCATTACTCCCGATCCCTCCCGGCTGGTTACCTATCACTAACTGGATCCTTACGGGAATTTTGTCCGTGAAATTCCCCCATTTAGGGAAAGAGAGAGAACTTTGGATAAATGAAGACCTTACCTAAATGTATAGTCGGCGGCAGCGATGGCAGTAACGTCCGGTGGGCGGCGTCAGTGAGGTTTGGTGCACAGCATCGGAAGCAAGGAAGAAGAAGAAGAAATAGAAATTCGGACTTCAAAACAAAATTGAGGGAAAAGTTGAATCGATTTAAACCCTACTAATTGAATAAATGGAGAAATGGTTCTTTGGGTTGGTTAACAATTTTGGTTCTTGGTTAAATTATACTATTACTCTTAAAACTTTGGACAAATTTCAGTTATGCTTCTATTTTAGAAGTTTATTTTAATATTTAAATTTTCTTAACAAGAGATAAATTTCAACCGATATCAGTGATAGTGGATTCGAATCCCCACCTCCAATCATTTGATGTCTTAAAAAAATTAAATGGTTTAATAAAACAATTTATTAATCTGAAAAACCAAAGGTATAAATGACATGTTTTATCCCAGCAAGTAGGGGTGTGCACGGTTCAGTTCGGTCCGGTTTCGGTTCCTAACTGTTTTTTTTTTTAAAAAAAAGTGTAGATAGAAGTTCAAAAAGAAGATGATTGTCGGCGAGAATGAGAACTGTAGTTAAGATTTATGTCGGTGAGAGAAACGAAAAAAGAGTGTGAGAGAGAGGAATGAGAATTTTTGTGTCACCCATCGTTTTGTTGTCGTGGGCTGTGAGAAAACTCAGAGAAGAGAGTGAATGGTAGGTGAAATGGGAAGGTGATAAATCGTTAAAGAAGAGAGGATAGGGGAAGAAGAAAGTGAGTTTGAGAGAAGAAGAAAGTGGGTTTGATAGAAGAAGACAAAAGGTAAGAGAAATTATGAAAAATAAAAAATGAAAGAGGAGATGAAAAGACAAGAGAAGAAGAATAAAAGAAAGGCACGTGATGTTGTAAGGTGAAGAGAGAAAAAGGTTGCTACAATTAATTAAAAAAATGAGTTTTCTTGAAAATTGTGTTAAATCAAGTGGGGTGTCTAGGGACTTAAAGGAGTTTTTATTTTGTTTTTTAATCAAATTCGGTTCGATTTGGTTTTATTGGTTTTGAAAAATTCTAAATCGTAAACCGAACCGAATAATTCGGTTTTGTAAAATTTTAAATGAAAAAAAAACTGATTTTTTCAAAATAACCGAACCAAACCAGTCGGTTTGGATCGATTTGGTTCGGTTCTTCGATTTTCTCGGTTTATTGCACACCCCTACCAGCAAGAACATAGTTCAACTGGCATGAAGTATTACTTATGATCAAGAAGTCATGAGTTTGAAACTTTTCATTCACAAATGTTATTTAAAAAAAGACATGTTTTACAATATCGATAATGTGGCTTGATGTGAAAATCTAGACACTTATATGATATAAGTCACAAAGGCTCCACAAAGGCTTTAATACCAACTTAGCCTCTCTCTGATAAAGAGAGGGTTTAAATATCTCCCCCTAAGGTTCTTCATGAGTTTTCTCATGGAATTGAGATCAAAATGATTAGATCAAGCTGGATTGGGAGTGTGTGGGGCAAGGGAGATGAAGACAATGCGCAAGTGCCTTGTCATGAGGTCAACCTCAGTATAAGTCGAGGTCGACATGGATTGTCCGTTTTTTTTTCCTCTTACTCCCTAATCTGGCTTCCACTTGGTTTTGGTCTGTCTTGATCTGTATTGGGCTTATTTGCTTCGTTTTAACCCTTAATTGTAGTCTTTTTCTCAACCCATGTTTGTAGTTCAATTTAACCCAAATATTAGCCTCCATTCCCTAATTAAGATTTTAGATGTGAATATGTGAGTTAGTGCATGTTTGGGAATGATGTTAGAAAGAGTGGTTTTAGCATAATTGATTAATTTATAATTGATTTATCAAAATTGATTTTCATACCATCACATTGATGTTTGGTTCCAAACTTTCATAATTGATTTTTCTATATTTAAAAGTGAATTTTAATTATTACGTTTGGTTTCAAAAGTGATTTTAGAATTTCCAAATTACCTAAAAATGATATTTTATATTTAATAAATTATTTAACAAAATAATTATGATAAATATTTATTTTTTATTCTTTTTCATTTATTTTATTGTTAACGCTGAAAGAGTCCATATTAAGAATGCGGAAGCAATTTTGAATCTTGAGCACTCTAAGTTGATCAATTTTGTAATTTAAAAAACATGCTCAAATATGGAAAACAAAGAGTAAGAACACATACATTTCTAACTCGAAATTCTCCAAATTTGTGGGCAATTTCTTGTCACAAACACTTTGTGGACTACATCTAATGTCTTTCCTACTATCCTCAGGCCTTAGAACAGATTGTGTGATCCTTGATTGAGAGAATTTGAAGAGAGAAGAGAGAAAAGTCTAAAAAACGAGAAAGAAATACTTTCTGCAAAATCCTCCTTAATCCATGTGTTTCTTATTCAATTAAAGCAAACCATGAGCTTCTTCGAGCTAGGAGAAGATGACAGCATGAAGATGAGAATGATAATTAAAAAAAGAGGTGGGCAATTTTGGTGAATTTGACTTTGAAGGAGCTTATTCACCAAAATCATGAATTTGGTCATTTTTTTATTAAAAAATGAATTTGAATTTCTTTTTAATTTAAAATTAATATAAAATTAAAATCAATTTTTAATTTAATTAATTAAATAATTTAATTAATTAATTTAAAATTTTATTTAATTTAATATTAAATATCAAATTAAATAATTGGACCAATCCCAATTTCTTAAACCGATTGTTCGAACATGAATCCTCATTCATGTTTTAAACTGAACCAATATTTAAATCATATTTAAATATTTTCACATCTTCTTTATCATAGCTTAATTCATAATTAAACTGTGAAACGTTAAATATATCGCATATAATTAACGCTTTCTCCCAAAACCGAATTTGAACAATTCAAATTCTTTTCTCTCAAATTGTTACAAGGCTTAGTCCGAGCTAGTAAGGGGGACCCAGTGGTTGCACTCTCCTCACTGTAGATATTTTCTGTCCACTCGATATAACCATGATTAGTAAGTCGATCATTCATAGGTCGTTCGTAATTACATTTGGGTCAAATTTATCGTTTTACCCCTATAATTACTTCTTGTTCCTTAAGTCCCACTGATCCTCTAATAAACAATTGGTTTGTGGTCCAACCAACAAACCGAATCCCTCTCGGGCCAATAAGAGGGGTGGACCCTTTGTTCAAGACCTGAAGTCAGCACTTAAGGGAACAACCTCTCTAATAATCCCTAAAGTGGGTAGGAGTGGATTCCATCTTGCAAAACTATGTTCCCAACTATCTACTCGGTCTTATCCCTGAAATGGGAGGTTTATTAAGTCGGCAATCTCGGACCACTCTCACCCATGCAAATTAAGGATAATTCGTATAAACAGGAGTTCATGACACGCTCAGGATTAAGATCGAGTTACCTAGGTTATCGTATTAATATAGTCAGTTAAGACAGTAAACGAAGTTATAAAGTCTAAATGACTATTTCTCGGTCCAGTCTAATGCAAACTCATTGCATAGGACACCCCCACTCACATGTCTCCACATGAACGATTCAAGATCACATTGTTTGTACTTTAGAAAGTGGATCACGCCCATAGTGTCTCCTGTTGGGGTTTGTGCCCTAAAACTCGTAGTTTGTAATTATGTTCTAATTATTGTAATAAAGTGTTATTATTTCAATAAAGAGTTATTGTTCGTTATTTACGATATTACCATTATTTTAACCCTAAATCCAATAAACTAAACATCTAAGGTTGTAAAATATATCTTGAACTGAATGTAGTGTACATATAAAGGATCTCGGTTCGAGATACAACCTAAAGGGTCTATAGTAAGGGGATAATGTTTGGATACCTTACCCTGGTAAAACTATGGATGTGACCCACTTTGTATATGATACAAACACTGTGATCCTAACGTGTTCGTGTAGATGACATGTGAGTGGGGATATCTGTGTAATGAGATTACATAAGACCCGGACCGTGAAATAGTAACCACTAGATGTAACTCCGTTGACTAGTTAGGTTTCTATTTCACTAGGATGACCTAGGCAACTTGATCTCAATCCTGAGCGGGTTACGAACTCCTGTTTACGAGGGATTGTCCTTTGACTAGTATGGGTGAGAGTGATCAGATTCGCCGACTCAATATGTCTACCTTCTTGGGGACAAGACCGAGTGAGCAGTTGAGGACTTAGCCTAATAAGATGGAATTCACTACTTCCCGCCTACTAGGGTAAGTAGATGAATGTTCCCTTAAGTGGTGTCTCCGGGACTTGAACAAAGGGCCCGACCCTCTCATTGGCCCGGGAGGGACTTCTGTTTGTTGGTAGGACCACAAACAAATTGTTCATTAGAGGAGCACTGGTACTTAAGGTACAAGATGTAACCCAGGGGTAAAACGGTAATTTGACCCAACTAGTGTTACAAACATTCGTGAAGGATTGACTTGCTGTTATTGGTCAATATCCGTGGACACAGAAATATATCTGCATTGAGAAGAGTGCAACTGCGGGACTTTAGTGAAGTGTTCCTGCAGTTAACGAATGTTGATTAGGAGGTTAATGAGATTAACCGAGTAATCTCGTATCGTTGGAGCTTCTGATCTGTAGGTCCATTAGGTCCACCCTCTAGCTCGTAAAGGGTTCTTAGATTGTTTGAATTTGAAATGTTCAAATTCAATAGGGAATAAATTTAATGTATATAGATACGATATAATATATAGTTTTTGATATATATAATATAAATTTAATGTGAATATGATTCATATTAAATTATATGAGAGAATTAAATATTTGAAAGAGTTCAAATGTTAAATTCAAATGTGAATGTGATTCGTATTTGAAAACTATAGGTTAAAATTTAATGTGCATTAGATGTGCATTAAGACTATAGGTTAGAGGGTAAGTTGATTAAATGTGATTTAATCTAAATTAAATATAAGATATTTAATTTTAATTAATTGAATATGATTTAATTGATATATATATATATATATATATAATAATAATAATTAATAATTTAATTATTATTATTAAATAATAATGTTTCTTCTCTAATACTCTTTTCTTTGTTAAATTCCGTCTTACCAAACAAGACTGACTTCTGACCAACCCGCGAAGGGTTGTGAAGTTGGACCAGGTACGAAGAATGAATATATATCTGTGTACGGAAGGCTGGCGGCCGCTCAAATGTTCGAGCGTTTTCCTTTCTCCTATTATTAGAGTGGGGTGGTTGGAGGGTGAGCCTTCGCTTTGTGGATCGTCTTCTGCCCAATGCGGTACCCTCCCGTTTTTTGGTTCCCAGCGGGAACCGCGTGCCGGGTTTCTAAATAAATATTCTTTACAGATAAAGTAACCTAGAAGCTTGATGAGGAGAAAGCAAAAATGTTTCTTAGTTGACTTCCTCTAACCGCATGACGGGATCAACAACCTTCCTGCCCCCCAACCATTAAAGGAAAGGCTCAACGAAGGGATGGGAAGGAAAACGCTTTCGGAGATCGAGATTGGATTTCTTTTTCATCAAAAATGAAGAAGGCCGAGGATGGCCTACGGTGCGTGTTATCTGAAGGGATAGGGAGTGGGGGAAGTTATCCCTCGAAAGAATGTTTCTTCTCTTGGGGAGAAGAGAATGAATCGATCGATTGATCAATCTCTCTGAAAGAAAAATTCTCTCTCAATTTCCCTCACCTTCCAAATTGTTGGATCCTTCCCACCAAGGAAGATCTAAGTCGAACTTAGAGTCATAGGAGGTTTTCACTTTTGGTGTTGTCCATGTGGTGAAGAAAAGAATAGAGAAGGATTTTCTCTGTGTTGCTGAGTTGTTGTATGATTGGCAAGAAGTTGTTGAATTGAAACTACAAAGGTAACCATCTCTGTCATTTTAGTTTAATAACTAAATAGCATGTTTGCATGACTAATTTTCATGCCTAATTAGATTAGAAAATGTATGATTATCTTTGTTTTTCACCAATGTATTGGTATTTGTGTTCAACCAAAATAAACTTGCAATTACGTTTCCAAAACACGTTTCCGCTGCTCAAGGGGATCCGATCTCCATCATCTACTATAGATCGTTCTGGCTATAACTTGAACTTGATCAATTTTTATGTCACACATCAAGTTCAAGTATACATCCTATAACCAAGGGTTCTTTATTGGATTAGGGTTATAAAATACATAATTCACTTTATTCAATAACACCTGTATTGAATAAACCTCAATAACAATTTTATTGCAAAATACAATATACATTAAGTTTACAAAACCACGAGTTTTAGGACATAAAACCCAACAAATCATGACTAATATGTTTGGTAAAAACACATAATAAATATCAAAATAAAATTCGAAAGACATATATTTCATTCGATCTAGAATAACCATAATAAATAACCATTGTACATTCAATTTATATTAAATGGGTGAATTCTTCAGTGTCACTATCTTCTAAAGAACTATTAGTTGCCAACATGAATATGACTCACCTAACATAAAATATATACTCTCGACTAAGAGGTTATGCATTTGAATTCTTTGTCCCACATGTTGTAAAAAAATATTAATATTATCATTTCTGTTAACAAAATAATCATCTACAAATTTATCTATTCCTTTTACTTGTAAAAACAAAAACAAATAATCTTAAGAGAAAAAAAGAAAAAAAAAGTTGTTGCATCAAAAGTGGGCTTTGACAAATCTAATCAAGAGTGTGACTTTTTTACTTTTTGAAAAAAAAAAAACAGTAAAAAAAGAATGGCAATAACTTGGCTATAAATATATTAAAAAAAATAAAAATCACCTTGTTGAATCATCCAATTAAACACATGGTGTGAAGATGAGAGAGAAGAGAGAAACTAAAAAAAGGTGATTTTCGGTCAATCACCTCGCCAAAAATCACCACTCAACTAATTATTAGAAAATCAATTTTAAATATTTTTTATTTTTCTAAAATCAATTTCAACATTTTCTAAACATCAATATTATAAAGAAAAGTGATTTTAACAATGACAAAAAATGATTTTGATCATGCCAAAATCACTCCCAAACATACCGAGATGCATGGAGCTTGACTTGAGAGTTTTGGAATCATTGTGACATTTTGAGGTATGTCTCGAATTCTCCCTAGGATTGTTCTTTGACCATGTGAGAAATATTTCAGTTTTCCTAAAGTGTCTGTAACGACCCTACTTTTATTAAGTTCATTTCTAAGGGCCATTACTATCATGCATGCATTTGAGGCCCTAAATAACTTTAGATAGATAAAACTTGTTAATTAAAATCAGTTTAATTTGGGATCCCATGAATACAAAACATTTAAAAAACATAATTAACTTGGCCTCAATTTAAAAGTCATTAGGCTACATAAGCGGAAAACTAAAATCGCTTAAAATATACTTTCTAAATCATGTATGCGGAAAATCATGACTTGGTTCCCATGGCTTCTATAGTGCATCCCTGTCGCTCACCTGGTATGCTCTCGCCTTTACCTGAAAACATTTTAAAAATGGAGAAAACAAAACCAAGGTAAAGGGGTGAGTACTATAAAAATACCCAGTAAGTGGGGGTCGGGAAATGCAACCACATGCAACATGACTTTCTTTTAAACATGACTGTTATTCGTGACTTTTAAAATCATAAAAGTTTTTGTAGTGGAACCTAAAACTTTCTTTCATAAAATCGTGACTTTTCTCTTTGGCTATACGTGGTCAATTGAATCTACCTGAGTCTTTTCATTGTTGAGTCCCTCACAGACTCCTATAGGTTTGAGTCCCTCACAGACCCTTATAAGTTTTGAGTCCCTCACAGACCCCTATAAGTTTGAGTCCCTCACAGACTCCTATAAGTTTGACTCGTAGGGTCTCTGATGCACGTTTTACCATGCATAAATTCTCAGGAGACCAATTGCCACAGCCTACATAACATGTTCATATACACACAATATGCATGAGGTCCCATACGTCAGTCACACAATATGCATGAGGTCCCATACGTCAGTCACATATATGCAGTCATAATGATGCAACAATCACATAATCATGACATAACATTTATATTCTAGGATACGTATTCAACACAATGAAATAACTGAAAGTCTCAATATACATAACTATACATAACTGTGTCAAATCTCGTTTTCAATTACTGTAAAATCATGTCTGTTCGAGTCCTCTCAAACCCTTAAGTCATTCGGAATCCTCTCAAATTCCAAGATAAAATCATTTTCTAAAATCAAATCCTTCGGGAAAATTCTCGGATGTCATTTATTAAAATACGTCTCCGAAATTCATCTTTTGGGCAATCCTTAAAACATAATTTAAATACATTCTTAAAACGTTCCCTTTTTTAAAATACTTTGTAAGAAATCCCTTACCTTAGCTTAGCTTGAAACTCCTAAAGTTTCGCTCTTAACTCAAAGCTCCTCCCAATCGTGCTTGCTACTCGAATCCCCTAAATCAATTCCATCAATTCTTTAATTAAAACACATAATTAGAAACTTATTTTTGAATACAATCATAGTTAGGCTAAATTACCACAAATGGATGCTTAAAAAGGACTTGGTAAACAAAACTGGTCGAATCGGACTAACTCCGACGAGCGGCAGCCCGCAACGGCGCGTGGGATACGGTGGCGGCGTGCTGGTGGCACATGGAGGTCAGATCCAAGATGCCCACTTGTCGATCTATTCAGAATCGGAGACGTTTTGGTGAAAACCCGTCAAAAGAAGGCGAATCGGTTGAACCAAGCGACGGTTCAGTTCAAGGACAGTGCAACATTTTCAGTAGGTCTCCAGCAGCTTCAGGTGTCAGACGAACTTCGACGACCCGATATGCTGCGTTGGAATTCGTGGTTTGCGGTTTCGACAAGTATGGCGTCTGCGTGCAACAACTGAAGACCGGCGACACGTGCTGCAGTTCAGCTTCTGACGGCTCGACGCGATGGAGGTTGCAGCGAAGGCGAGGGCGCGAGCAAATCTGGTGCAACTCGACTGGGTGATCGACGACGCGACATGAGGTTGGTGGCTTCGGCAGAGGTCTTTGGTGACTGGACGAACGACACTGTTGAGCTTCGATGTGCGGTTGGGGTTCTCCGTCTGCAAGGAAGGGGGCGTACGGCTAAAGGAAGGAGAAGAGAAGAAGATGCCTAAAAAATCATGCCTCTCTTTAGGGTTAAAACCCTAATTCCCTCTCTTTAGACAATATTTACCAAAAAGACCCTTCATTTTTCTCATAAACCACAAGTGTGCCCTTAACCATATTTAAATGCTTCAAAATGTCCTTTAATTACACAAAAACTTTCCACTTGCATAAATTTACATTAAATTACAAAGCTTCAATGCTCAATTAATTTAATTTTCAATAAATTAATCCAAAACACAAATTGAGAGGTGTCTAAAGTTCAGGGTCGTTACAGTGTCAATCTCTCCATTTTCATAGGAATTTTAAAGTTTTGTGGCACTTTTTGCGTCTCAGATCATCCCTAAGATTGTTGTCCAACCTCATACGGAATATTTCAATTTTTTCTGGTGGATAAGATTCTCCTCTCATGTATTTATCCACTTTTCTGGAGAAAATTTAAAGCTCCAAGGTTCGACTTGGATCTCCCCAATATTTTCGTCCAACCTCGTAGGGAACATTATAGTCTTTCTTGGAGGCTAAGACTCTCCTCTAGATTTGTGATCAATATTGTTTTCCTGAAGAGAATGTATACACTCAAGGTAGTCCTTGGATTTCAAGTGGGATTGCCATCAAACCCAGTAGGGACTATTCTAGACTTCTTCGTCTTCTAAAGGGGAAGATGAATGGATGAAAGCATAACACTACTCTAAATTAATAAATGAGTCATCATTAGGCTTTGCACACACAAAGTTTCTTTTGAAATTACTTATGATTTAAGTATACTCTCATTCTATTGTCCTTATTTTTAAAATCCACTTTTGACACATTGAGAATTGAGTTACTTATACTTGCAATTTTCTAAAGCATTTATCTTTTTAGAAGAAGTTATGTTTTGTTTTGCTCGGGACTAACAAGGGTTTAAGTGTAGGAGGTATTTGATAGCATGCAAACATACTATCATATTTTCTAATATTTATGTTAGTTTTGTGATGATTTTGTGAATTTTTATGCTTATTTCTCTTAATTTTGTAGAAACCAAGCTTGAGGAGCAAAATCGAGTGTTCAGAAGTATTTTGACGGATATTGGAGTATTTTTTAACTTAATTGAAGATTCAAAGAAAAATAGAGATATAATTTGAGCATAAAGACACATTCCAAAAGATTCTACATCGAATAAAGATTCCAATGCATCAAATCAGAGGTCATTCGACACTCGATTGAATAGCAACAATGGTTCGGGTTGTTTGTAGGGAGTGCCTCGACGCTATGAAAAAATGCAGAAATGTAAACTTCCGCCCGAAAACATGTGTGCACCATTTTTTTTAGTGGTGAGACGCTATAAGCAGCGTCTCAATGCTACTTCAAAATTTTCTATAAATATATCATTTACAACACCGTCTTAGGAGGCCAAACCGAGAGTTTCAACACTAATCTCGATTCTAAGCTAAAATTGAGGGTTTAGAGAGCAATTGACCATTGTTTGTCAAGTTTGTGGAGAATTTTTGAAGATTCGAAGCTCGAGGGACGAGGAAATCACTACGAAAATGTGGGATATCGACCATTGTTTGCTAATTTCTTCACTTTTCTCTACTTTTAGTTTCTATTTTGTGGTTGTCAATTAGGAACTTAGATGTTTAATTGTATGCATTTAAGTATCTTTGTTCCTAATACTTGGGGTTTTGATTTAGCTATTAGACAGGTATTAATTTATTAAAATACCTTGATTGAATGTTTTTATTTCATCTATGTTTTTATTTATTTGATGCTTATAATCTTTTGATCACAAATTATTTGTTTTATCGGTCTGAATTTGTGCTTGGAAAAATATGGCTTAGACTAGAATTTAATTACATGACTATTTGTAAATTCTTGCATAAAAGTGGAGAATTCTCTTAGAAGCCCTTAAAAGAAGTTGTTTAATGTCTTGCATGTTATTAAAATCTAGATGGAGATATTAGGTTTATAACATTACATGAGATTTAATTGTGCTTGGAAGAGTCAGTTAATAACCTCACTTTTTGACTTATGGAATGTTTGCATGACAAATCTTGACAGCTTTGGTTGTAAGTCTAATTGGTGAAATTAATTCCCTAGGATATTTCTCTCCTATTGTGTCTCCATTTATCTTTTGCTTTCTAGGTTAATTCTTTAGTTTAGTTTGTGTGCATTTGATTTCTTTCTCTAAATAAAGTTAAATGAGAGTAATTGTGGTACTTAAATGAATTAAGAAATCTAATCTTTGTGATCCATCTTAGCCATTTTTTACTACAAATTTAAGAGGTCTAGGTATATAAATTTATATTTGATAGGGCCTTCGACAAGCCCTTTTGATCAAATCCTTTCTTTTGTCGTTGTTATATTTTTGTTTATCCACATAAAACATCACAAACTTTGTTTCACTTTGGTTATCCTAGTTGTAATTTTTAACATCTTTCTGTTATTCTTAATTTTTGTGTTATATTTGTTCCCTGTGGGACCAATACTTTAGAGTACTTTCAATTTTATATTACTTGCATCAACAATGTGCACTTGCATTGTACTGACTTCTTTCTTTTATTTTTAACACACAAGTTTCACCTAATCAAAAGGATGGGCAATAAAACGATTTTTATAAAAAGAATATATATAGGAGGAGAGCCTAGACATAAGGCTTCGTTGTTGACCTTAGACATGAGGCAACGATAGGATTGAAAGAGTTTTGTTTTTAATTATCTAAGATAAGTTAACCATAAACATATAAGAGAAACTACTTAGGCTCTTAAGGGTGCTTGAGATTAATACTGAATAAGAGTTGAACATGATTCATAGGGCAAAGTTAAAAAGGTGATTGCGGTTTTAACAAAGTTTCCTAGGGTTGAGACACTTAACTAAATTCGCATGTTCTTCATTATTGTTCCTGTTACCACATTACCATTAACATTTTTGCTTGTTTTAGTGGCTAGCTTTGGTTCTTCATGATTGTTCCAGGAATTCCTATCAATTTTTGATGGATAACAATCCATTTTTCTAGCTTTCGCTCTTTTTTCTTGATCGGCGTAGATGCAAGCGCACACAATCGAAGTAATATAAAACGACACTAGAGTATCGAGTATCGAATCCCAAGGAATTATATTCGTTTTAGTGATTACTAAGATTAATTACAATTAAATATTATTGTTTAGGGAAATAGAAATGACGAAAAATTGAATTAAGCCAAAACAAATGATAACTAGAATAAAACACAAAACTAATGGGGTAAAAGGTGTTGAGATAATTAGTTTCATTAATTTGCCATGCATTTAATTAAAAATGAGTCTATTAGAAGATGAACTTAAAAATTTGTCCATAATTTAAAGATTTTGTATTTATGAGTTTTTCGATTTTATAGAAATGTTAAATAAAAAAATGTTGACTAATTTGACCCTGAAAAAGCGTGTAGTATATTAATTGTATGTATATTAGCTTTCCTTTTATACAATTTTTTGAGCATTTAATTTCATATATCAATAAATGGTATAATATATATATTTCTCTCTCCAAATTAATTACTATCATTATGATCAAATCATCATTAATGTTTATATTAATTAAAAGAATATATATTATATATATTTATATTTTCACTATTTTCTCTTTCAACATTTGTATTCATTTTCGTCTCAATTTCTTTCATTTTTCGTCCCCATTTTTGCAACCTCCATAATTTGTTTTCTTCTATTTAACATTTTTTTTCTGACACCTTCTTCATCACCAATAGGTAAGATTTCTTCTTATACATTCCTCTGTTTTTACATATTTTAATGTAGTAAATAGTTTTCCAGACATTTAAATTATGTTTTTCTATACATTTTTGTTCTATATTTCATATTCCCACATTTTTGTACATTTCTATTGTATATTTCATATTCAAAACTTTATTTCAGCTTGATTTCTTATCATTATAACATTTGTGACTACTATTTATACATTCAATTTCATAAAAAAATTACATCATGTCATAATTGTTGGGATTTATGCCCTAAACTCGTGGATGTGTAATAGAATCTATTTAAATAAAATAAGAGTTATTTTATTCATTTCTAGACTTGCTTGAACTTAAATCCAATAAACTAATATCCAATGTTATTTATGAAACTTAAACAATATGTAGTAGACATACTGGTGGATCATGTTCAAATAATAACATTTAGGGTCTATAGTACATGGATAAGGTTGGGTACCTTATCCGGGTAACACTATGGATACGACCCAATTTGTATTAGATACAAATGAATTGATCCAATTTGTTCATGTAGAGACATGCGAGTGGGGGTATCGTGTGCAATGAGTTCGTACAAGATCGGATTGAGAGTTATTAACCAAATGTTATTAACACTATTAACTATTTAGGTTTAATAATTCATAGATGACCATTAATAACTCGACCTTTATCCTGAGCTGGTTACGAACTCGTATCTACGAGGGGTTATCCTTTGACTAGCATAGGTTGGAGCGACCCGAGTTGCCGACTCAATAAGTCTGCCTTCTTGGGGACACAACTAAGTGGGGAGCTGGGAACCTAACTATGCAAGATGAAATTCACTAGTTTTAGGGGAAGTAGAGCAATTGTTCTTTTAAGTGTTGACTCCGGATCTTGAACAATGAAGTCCCGCCTTCTCACTAGTCCGAGAGGGACTTTTGTTTATGGTTGGACCAAAAACAAGTTGTTCATTAGAGGATCAATGGTACTTAGGGAGAAAGAGGTAATCACAGGGGTAAAACGGTAATTTGATCTAACTGTGATTATGAACAACCCGCGAATGGTTCACTTATGTATATTAGTTATATCAATGGACATAACTTGTCCTACAGTGAGGAGAGTGCAACTATGAGTCTTTAGTGGAGTGATTCGTAGTTAATGAATGTTGGTTAACTTGATCAAAGAGTTTGATCAATTAATCTCGTATCATTGAAGCTCATGATCTATAGGTTCATTAGGTCCACTGCTAGCTCACCCTGGGTTAAACAAGAATCATCATTTTGTAAGAAATTTGAATTGTTCAAATTATCAAGGAAAAATTTATGTATTAACATAAAGTTAGTTTTGAATGAGATTCATAATTAAACTATATGCTATATTTGGATTGAGAATCAAATAATAATGTGAATTGGATTCATATTATATATATTATGAGAGATAAAATTAATCAAATATATGATATTTGATTAAAATAATAACTACAAAAATGATTTGTATGTTATAAAATTAAAAGTTGTGGAACAACATATGAGTTATGGTATAACATATGAGTTATGGATGGAGGTAGTAACCTCCATCCTAAACTCTATAAATATCCATGTATATGGATATATGGAAAAGGCTTAACACAATAGTGAAACCCTAGCCACCCTCTTGTAAGACAAAAGTGTGCAATTCCATCATCCTTCAAAGGCTCTCTCTCAAAATTCTTTCCCTTTTCTAGAGAAAATGTGCATTTTTCTCTCTAGTTTTCTTCAAAAAAGAAAAGGCTCCCACAAGCTAGATCTTGTCCAAGAGGATAGTAGAGAAGATCGTTTGGAGGTGTTCGTGCTTGGATCGTATTGGGAGATTAGGTTGCTGTTGAGAACAACAAAGGTAAATCTCCAACTCTTTTTATCATGCTTATTACATTTTAGAAATGTGTTTATGAAATTTCCACAAAACTCCTAAGCAAAAGTGTTCCCACGCTTCCGCTTCGGAGTTTGATTCCTTTCAATTGGTGTTAGAGCGAATTATTTTTTTTTTATTTTGTTGAAAATTTCATACAAATAGAGGTGGGTAGTCTTATATCATGAGATGAATGTAAAGGTTTGCTTAATTGGATGTTTGCAATTTTGACACTTAGATTTACAATTTGGTTGATTTGATCAATGTAAGGACCTATTATTTTGGGCAATATTTATTGTAAATCGAGTATGTAAGTCCGTGTTGATCGTGCAAGAAGTTGTTGTGAAGAACGGAGGAAGAACGAAGCTATTTATTATTATTAATTAATATATTAATTAATTAATTGGTTTATTAATTAGTTTTACAATTTTATTTTTTATTTAATTAATTAAATTGATATAATTAAATTAAATTAAATTAATTTAATTAATTATTTCCTAGGGTGCCTTAAATTGGTCCAATTTTACTATTTATTTGATTTTTGCATTTGATGTATATTATATATTGCATAAAGTATGCCATATAGATTAAAATCTCACCTTAGGTTAAACATGATCATACATCATATTTAGTATAATTGTTATATTATATGAAATGCATGATTAATCTTGATATAAGTGTTCTATTAAAATTGATGTAAAAAATTGACATGCATTAATTCATGAATGTTGTAAGTTATATGTTCATGTATTTATAATGTTATAATATGATGAATGTTATGGATGTAACTTATAACATGTTAATGCATGTAACTTATATGTTCATGTAATTATAATAGTTATAATGTGATGAATGTATAATTAAGGTTTAGTTAATTTTAAAAAGAGTTATAAAAATAGAAAGAATTAAACCGTAGGTTATAATTTTCTAATATGATTAGGAATAATCTTTTATTTTATTTAATTTAAATAGTTTAAAGTGAATAAAATAAAAGATTATAAAACTATGACTAAAGGAACTCTGTCTAAGGAAGGTTATGTCTAGGTTGGAGTATTTAAGCGGATGGAAACGGAACACCCCTACCTGAGAATTGACTTAGGAGTTCAATTAGTCTAAGAATTTTATAAATTACTCTTTGATAGAGTTAGGTTTATTAAGGTGGTTAATAAATAGAATAAAACTTAGGTAAATCGTTTAGTCAAATTTAACTAAACAAACATTCCTTAGTTATAAAGTACTGAGTAGGAGAAGAAGATGTATATGATACGCCATTATCCCTCACATTTATCCAGTGAAATTCACATTGTGAGATTCATGCTCGACCTCGTGGCGCCCTGAGAGCGTCTCCCTCCAGATGACATTTGCATGGGTCAATATCAAGGTGAATGGGGAGAGTATTTATAGTAAGTGGGAGAAGGATAACGTCCCCTCTAGATGGCATTTACAAAGGATAACGTCCCCTCTAGATGGCATTTACATGGGTCAATATCAAAGTGAATGGGGAGAGTACTTATAGTAAGTGGGAGAAGGATAACGCCCCCCTCCAGATGGCATTTGCATGGGTCAATATCAAGGTGAATGGGGAGAGTACTTATAGTAAGTGGGAGAAGGATATGTGTTGACACATCCTGTGATCTCGTTCATTAGTTTGCAAAGTGGGACTTCATGCTCGACCTCATTAAGCCCTGGGAACGTTCCCCTTCAAATGACATTTGCATAGAGTCAATATCAGGGAAAACTCCAGAAATGGAAAAGGTTGTTTTAGTTTTTGCTCCAACCTTTCTCCTCCCTTCGACGAGTTGCGTTGGGGAGGAACTTTAGGGCCTAAAATGGAGGGTTACACTTACAAGAAACTGTTAGTAAGTTAATGGTTTCAAGACCAAATAAGTGGTAACTAAGATAGTATAGGAATAAGAGTTATTCTAGTGTAGTATTTAGTTGAGAATATCTCAATTCAATGAAGGAATAATTGACTACCTTTTGGTGGTTGTTATTCTAAATCACTGAAGTATCATTGCAATTTAAATGAATTAGGGGATCATTGTTAAATTTGCTAAAACTTGATTCGAGTAATTAAAAGTTTTATGCTAGAGCCTAATATAAAAAAATTCATGTTTTTTCAAGAAATGTCAAAGCTTTTTATCTTTCTCGCTACTTAGGTGAAAAGTTAATCAAGCGAGAATTACACCACTTGGAAAAATAAAATTAATACTATACTAGTTGTGGATGACTTGAAATTTGTCTTGACTGAGGAATGTCTTCAAGTCCCTGGAACAAACGCATCACAGAACGTTTGTGATGCCTATGACAGATGGACAAATGTCAATGATAAGACTTGCATCTATATCTTGGTTAGCATAACATATGTTTTAGCCAAGAAACATGAGAACATGGTTTCACAAAAGAGATCATGACATCATTGCAAGGTATGTTTGGACAACAATCTTTTCAGATCAAGCATGATGCGCTCAAACACATATTCAATGCCTGCATGAAGGAGAGAACACCTGTTCGAGAACATGTTCTTGATATGATGATCCACTTCAATGTGGCAAAAATGAATGGATTGTCATAGTAGTCAAGTTAGCTTTACACTTGAGACTCTTCCGAAGAGTTTCTTGCAATTCTATAGCAAGATTGTATTGAATCTTATTCATTACATCATTACATCAGAATGTTGTAATGAATAAGATTCAATACAATCTTACTACTCTTCTGAATGAACTCTAGACTTACCAGTCTCTTACTAAAAACAAGGGACAGGAAGGGGAGGCAAATGTTGCCTCTAGGAATTTTCACAGAGGTTCGACCTCTGGGAAAAAATTTGGCACCTCATATTCTAGCTCAAAAGGCAAAAAGAAGAAGATAGAGAATAATAAAGCTAGAGAATAATAAAGCTAACTCAGCTTCTATTTAAAAGAAAAAGAAGGTCAAAGTTGCAGACAAAAGAAAATGTTTCCATTGCAACGAAGATGGGCACTGGAAGCGTAATTGCCCTAAGTATTCGGCCGAAAAGAAGAAAGAAAAAAAAGGTAAATATGATTTACTTGTAATTGAAACTTGTTTAGTGGAGAATGATGATTCTGCTTGGATTATTGATTCAGGAGCCACTAATCATGTTTGTTCTTCTTTTCAAGAAATTAGTTCCTGGAAGCAGCTAGATGTTGGAGGGATGAAACTTAGAGTTGGCACTAGGGAGGTCATCTCAGCTGTTGCTGTAGGCAACATGAAGCTATTATTCGACAAGAATAGATATATGTTATTAGATACCGTGTATGTAGTTCCTAAAATCAAAAGGAACTTAATTTCTGTTTCTTGTCTGATGGAACAATCGTTGCCTATTCTTTTAATATGAATAAAGTATTTATTTTAAGAAATGGTGTTGAAATTTGTTCAGCTTCCTCAGAAAAGAACTTATATGTGCTAAAACTTATTTTGATTAAAAGAATTCTAAATAATGAGTTGTTTAAAACAACAAAACAAGGATTAAAAAACAAAAAGTTTCTCCTAAAGAAAATACCTATCTTTGGCATTTCAAACTGTGTGATATTATTCTCAATAGAATTGAGAGACTGGTAAAATGTGGACTTCGAAATGAGTTAGAAGATGATTCTTTACCTGTTTGTGAGTCATGTCTTGAAGACAAGATGACTAAAAGATCTTTTACTGGAAAAGGTTATAGATATTGTACATCCCATTAATTTGAGGTCAAGTGGGAAATTGTTGGATTTATGCATTAAACTCATGGATGTGTAATAGAATTTATTTAAATAAAATAAGAGATGTTTGATTCATTTCTAGAGTTCCTTGAACTTAAATCCAATAAACTAACATCCAAGGTTATTGATGAAACTTGAACAATATGTAGTAGACATACTGGCGGATCATGTTCAAGTAATAACATTAAGTCTATAGTATATGGATAAGATTGGGTACCTAATCCTGGTAACACAATGGATATGACTCACTTTGTATTAGATACAAATGAATTGATCCAATTTGTTTATGTAGAGACATGCGAGTGGGAGTATCCTGTGTGATAAGTTTGTACAAAACCAGACCGAAAGTTATTAAACAAATGCTATAACTGAAGGTATCTAGATCCCTATGAGCAGCAGAAACGAAATTGGATCGTAAACCCGATTTGTTTTGGCAAAAAATAAATACCAGTACATTGGATAAAAACAAATATCGACAAGCAATTTAGGCATGGTTCTACATAACTATCATGCTGTAAAAGTTCCTAAACTAAAAGGAAACAAAATTTACCTTTGTAGTTTCATAGAGTAGCAACACCTTGCACCTCACTTTTCCAGCAAAATTTCTTCTTCTGCAATTCTCTTATACAAAACACCACCAGTAGGATAACTCTCTATCCTCTGAGTACCTTAGATCCAACCTTGTGGGAGGCTTCCAACAATTGAGAAAGGGAATTTTCTGTTGAGAGAGAATTAGAGAGAGTGAGAGTTTTCTTCTTCCAATCAATGCACATCCAACCAACCCTGATTCCATCGATCAATGGATAGAAGAAGAACCAACTCCCCCACTCCCTTTGTCCCTATCGAGGGGGAGTTGAGGGGGGAAGTGGGAACGTGTCAACCTTAATTAATTAATAATTAACTTATTTAATCATTTAATTAATATAAATAATATAATTAAATCATATTTAATTATATATATTAATTTTAATTTTAATTAAATCATATTTAACAAAACTAAATTAAATATCATATATTTAATTTAGTTTACTAATGATTAAATCATATTAAATCATTTTCCCTCTAACCTATAGTTTTAATGCACATCTTATGCACATTAAATTTTAACCTATAGTTTTAAATATGAATCTCATTCACATTTAATTAATATTTGAACTCCTTCAAATATTTAGTTCTCTCAATTAATTTACTTTGAATCATATTCAACTTAAATTTATACTGTAAAGTTTTAATATGCATAAAAACTTTATATTATAATGTATCTCCATACATCATGCTTATTCCCTAATTGAATTTGAACATTTCAAATGCTAATAATCTAAGAACCTTTTACGAGCTAGGAAGTGGACCTAATGGACCTACAGATCAAAAGCTCCAACGATACAAGATTATTAGGTTAATCTCATTAACCCCCTAGTCAGCATTCGTTAACTGCGGGAACATTCCACTATAGTCCCGCAATTGCACTCTTCTTACTGCAGATATATTTATTTGTCCATGGATATTGGCCAATAACAACAAGTCAATCCTTCAGAATGTTCATAACACCACCTCGGTCAAATTACCGTTTTATCCCTGAGTTAGCTCTTTTACCTTAAGTACCAGTGCTTCTCTAATGAACAACCTGTTTATGGTCCTACCAGTAAATAGAAGTCCCTCTCGGGCCAATGAGAGGGTCGAACCCTTTGTTCAAGTCTCAGATACACCATTTAAGGGAACATTCATCTACTTACCCTAAAGTCGGGAAGGAGTGAATTCCATCTTGATAGGCTAAGTCCCCAGCCGCCTACTCGGTCTTGTCCCTAAGAAGGTAGGCATATTGAGTTGGTGTCTCGGGCCACTCTCACTCATACTAGTCAAAGGACAATACCTTACAAACAGGAGTTCGTAACCTGCTCAGGATTGAGATCAAGTTGCCTAGGTCATCCTAATGAAATAGAAACCTAACTAGTCAACAGAGTTACATCTATTAGTTACTATTTTGTGGTCCGGTCTTATGTGATCTCATCACATAGGATATCCCCACTCACATGTCGTCTACACGAACACGTTGGATCACTGTGTTTGTATCAAATACAAAGTGAGTTATATCCATAGTATTACCAGGATGAGGTACCCAACCTTATCCCCTTACTATAGACCCTTTAGATTGTTTCTCGAACTGAGATCCTTATATGTCTATTACATTTAGTTCAATAGACATACAACAACCTAGGATGTTCGTTTATTGAATTTAGGGTTAATATAAAGCAATATAGAAAAATCATGAAATAAACAATAACACTTTATTGATTTAATTAGAACAAATGTTACAAACTAAGAGTTTTAGGGCATAAAACCCACCAAACTCCCACTTGAACTAAAACTCTAGTCTAGTGGGGTACATACAATCTAAAACAGTGGGTTACAGAAATACAATAAACTATGACATCCTTATACCTATTACATATCTCCCACTTGCCCTAGATTACACTATGTACATATCTCGTAGACTTAAACTCTCCAGATGACCCTCAAACACTTTAGCCTTGAGAGGTTTCTTAAATGGATCAACAATGTTGTGCTCCGAAGCGATCTTGGTGACTATCACATCTTCTCGTTGCACCATCTCACGAATGAGATGATATTTCTCTCGATGTGCTTCCTTCGTTTGTGGCTACGAGGTTCTTTAGAGTTGGCTACAGTACTATTGTTGTCACAGTATGAAGTGATAGACAATTCCATATTTGGAACGACTTCCAAATCAGTCAAGAATTTCTTTATCCAAACAACCTCCTTAGTTGCTTCACAAGCAGCTACGTATTCAACCTCCATAGTAGAGTCTGTGATGCATCCTTGCTTAATGCTTCACCATACTATAGCTCCCCCGTTAAGGGTAAGAACTGATCCCGATGTGAATTTCTTAGAACCCTTATCGGTATGAAAATTAGAATCAGTGTATCCAGTAAGGATCAAATTCTTAGACCCATACACTAGCATATAATCTCTCGTTCTCCTTAGATACTTGAGGATATTTTTAACTGCGGTCCAGTGGTCTAACCTTGGATTGGACTGGTACCTACTAACTATTCCCATGACATAACAAATGTCTGGCCTCGTGCATAGCATAACATACATTAGGCTACCTACTGTCGAGGCATAAGGAATATGTCTCATGTCTTCAACTTCTTGAGGTGTCTCAGGACACTGTTCCTTAGACAAATGAATTCCATGCCTGAAGGATAATAAATCCTTCTTGGAATTCTACATCGAATATCGTACCAACATTTTGTTGATATAGGATGCTTGAGACATAGCTAGCTTTTTGTTCTTGTTATTCCTTAGGATTTGAATCCCAAGAACATATTGTGTCTCTCCCAAATCTTTCATTTGGAATTTGATCGCCAACCATTTCTTTATGTTAGTGAGGTATCCTACATCATTCCCAATGAATAAGATATCGTCCACATAAAGTACTAAGAAAGTTACCTTATCGTTGATGATCCTCTTGTATGAAGGGATTGAATCCCGCAGCGGAAGCGATGCGAATCACGTTGTTTTCGTTGTGTTACTGAATTTCTTAAAATTGAACATGCATCTCATACATTTCTAGGCTAAGCATGCTTTAGAGAAGGAAAAAGTACAACAATGAGTGCCTACCTCTTGAAGAACACTTATTTGCAGATTTCTTCTCCCGGTCACGATCTCAACGATCTCTCATACAAACCACGAATCGGATCTCGATCTAGGAGACACCTCCACTTAATCTTCTCAGTTGTTCTCCGGCGGATGAGGGAGAGTAGGTGGGACTCCCTTTTGGATTTGGATTATGGAGAGAATGAGAGAATTGAGAGAGAATAGAGAGTATTTGTGAAATCTCTCAACATGAAAATCCAAAAAATGAATTGTGAGGTTATGGATTCTTTCACATTCCATCATTATATAGTGGTATGTGGTGGAGGTAAAATCTTCACCAATTTACCACTTTACCACAACTATATAATATGTAAATTAGGGGTGTACAAGTAAACTGACAACCCGACCAACTCGGACTACCCAACCCAAACTATAAGGGTTGGGTTGGGTTGGGTTCTTTTGTGGGAGAACCAAAATTTTTGGTTCGGTTCCGGGTTGTCCGAATTTTGCTCGGTTCAACCCGAATTGAACCAATTTACATATATATTTTTTAATATATATATATATAAATGAAAAGAAAAGTGAAAGAAACCTGATAGCATGCAAATATGCTATCTTATTTTTATATTTTAGCTAGTTTTTATACTTAAAACATGGGCTTTCTTGGCATTTTATGGTTAATTTCAGGAAACTGAGCTTCAAGAATTGAGTGTTTTGAGACTATTGTGGTGCAATTTGGAACATGTGTATGCTTAATTGAAAACCCAAGAAACATCTAGATGTATTTTGAGTAAAAGAAATATACTGAGAGATTCTATATTGAATTACGATTCCAACGCATCAAACCGGAGGTCATTTGGACATCCGAGCGAAACGATATGACAAAAATGGTTGCAGTGGGTTGGCTGGCAGCAATGAACTCCAATGATACAAGATTAATCAATCAAACTCTTTGATCTGATTAACCAACATTCATTAACTATGAGTCACTCCACTATAGACTCGTAGTTGCACTCTCCTCACTGTAGACTGTGTTGTATCCACTAATATAATCAATACCCGTGAGTTGACCCTTCACAGGTTGTTCGTAATCACAGCTGGGTCAAATTACCGTTTTACCCCTATGATTACATCTTGCTCCTTAAGCTCCATTGATCCTCTAATGAACAACCAGTATATGGTCATACCATAAACTTAATCCTTCTTAGGCCAGTAAGAAGGCGGAGGCCCGTTGTTCAAGACCTGGATTCAGTTCTTAAAAGAACAACTTATCTGATTCCCTAATTTAGGAATGAGTGAATTCCATCTTGCAGAGTTAAGTTCCCAACTACCTACAAGGTTATGTCCTTGAGAAGGTAGACTTATTGAGTCGGCTACATGCCACTCTCACCCATACTAGTCTAAGGACAAACCCCATAAGCAGGAGTCTGTAATTTGCTCAGGATTCAGGTCAAGTCACTAATGATCATCTATAAATTATTAGACCTATCTTGTTAACGGTGTTACACTAGTAGGCTAATAATTCGCGAACCGGTCTCGTATAATCTCATTATACAGGATGCCCCCACTTGCATGTCTACCACATGAACGAGTTGGATTACCTCGTTTGTACTAAATACAAAGCGGGTCGCATCCATGGTGTTACTAGTATAAGGTTCCCAACCTTATGCATATATACCATAGACCTTTTAGGTTATACTTTAACAACTTAATCCAACTTGTGTCCACTACACAATTGTTCAAGATCAATCAATATAACCTTGGAACTTAGTTTATTGGATTTTGGTTTATGTGCGAGAATGTAATAAATAACATATTTATTTATTTGAAATATGATTATTACAAAACTACACTTGTTTAGGGCATAAACCCTAACAATCTCCCACTTGACCTAAAAAGCTAGTGGAGTACATAATGAACATTACAAACTAGGGCACTGAATACCCTTTGTACAATATCTCCCACTTGCCCTAATTAGGGTAAGATACGTAGTCCTAGACCTTCTAGGTGACTCTCAAACACTTTAGCCGAGAGAGTCTTTGTAAATGGGTTAGCAATATTGTGCTCCGAAGCTATCTTCATGACAATTACGTCTTCTCGATGCACTATCTCTCTGATTAGGTGATACTTCCGCTCAATGTGTTTTCCCCTCCTGTGACGTCGGGGTTCTCTTGAATTTGCCAAAACACCACTGTTATCATAATAAAGTGTGATCGACAAACTCATGTTTGGAACAACTTCCAAATCCATCATGAATTTCCTTAGCCATACGGTTTCTTTAGCTGCTTCACAAGTTGCTACATATTCGACTTCCATAGTTGAATCTGCGATGCATCCTTGCTTGATGGTTCGCCAAACTACAATGCCTCCGTTAAGAGTGAAAACTGATCCCGACGTAGATTTCCTAGAATCTTTGTCAGTTTGGAAGTCAGAATCTGTGTATCCTTTAAGGATCAAATCCTTAGCTCCATACACAAACATGTAGTCCCTCGTTCTCCGAAGATACTTGAGGATTGTCTTAGCCGTTTTCCAGTATTTTGGTTCTGTGTTGGATTGATATCTACTGACCATTCCTACTGCAAAGCATATGTCTGGCCTAGTACACAACATGGCGTACATCAGGTTTCCAACAGCTGATGCATAAGGAATTTGTCTCATATCCTCAACTTCTTGAGGTGTCTTCGGATACTGTTCCTTAGAGAAATGAACTCCATGTCTGAAAGGTAATAGGCCTTTCTTGGAGTCTTGTATCTTAAATCTTGACAACACTTTGTCGATATAAAATGTTTGAGACAATGCTAGAGTTTTGTTCTTGCGATTCTGGACAATCTGGATTCCAAGAACAAATTGCGCCTCTCCCAAATCTTTCATTTGGAATTGCGTAGCTAGCCATTTCTTAATGTTAGTTAGATAACCTACATCATTCCCAATGAGTAGGATATCATCCACATATAAGACTAGGAATGCGACAGAACTATTGATGATTTTCTTGTAGCCACAAGGTTCATCATCATTTTGATCAAAGCCATAAGATTTGACTGCCTCATCAAATCTTATGTTCCAGGACCTAGAAGCTTGTTTCAGTCCATAGATAGACCTTTTAAGCTTGCAAACTTTTTGCTCTAGTCCTGGTTGTATGAACCCTTTAGGTTGGTTCATGTAGATGTTTTCGTCAAGATTGTCATTCAAGAATGTTGTCTTGACATCCTTCTGCCATACCTCATAGTCATAATATGCAACAATGGCAAGTAGGATAGAGATAGACTTTACCATAGCAAAAGGTGAAAAGGTTTCCTCATAGTCCACCCCTTCTACCTGGGTATAACCCTTTGCTACTAGTCTAGCCTTAAAAGTTTGCACTTTTCCATCTACACCACGTTTTCTCTTGTAGATCCATTTACAACCTATAGGTTTTACCCTATCAGGTATATCTACAAGATCCCAAACAGAATTGAAGTGCATAGACTCCATTTCTTGGTTCATGGCTATGACCCATTTATCTTTGTTTTTGTCAACCATTGCTTGATTATAAGTTAATGGATCCTCGCAATCATCATTTGATATGACAATTTCGGTTTCAGTTAAACCTATGTAATGGTTAGGTTGTGTTAAAACCCTCCCACTACGTCGAGGCACACTTAACTCTTGAGATGGACTTGACAAATTAGTATCAACAACCCTTGTTCATGTACTATCAACAACTTTTGTTGTTGTTCTGTCTAGTTCACTTAACACAACTTTACTTCTTGGTTGATGATCCCTCACGTGGTCCTCCTCTAAGAAAGTGGCATTTGTTGATACAAGTACCTTATCTTCCTTAGGATCATAGAATAACCCACCTTTCGTTTCTTTCAGGTAGCCTACAAATAGGCATAATTTTGAACGTGATTCCAATTTCTTTGGATTTGTCACAAGCACATGTGTTGGACATCCTCAAATTCTGAAATGACGTAAACTACCTTCACGTCCTTTCCAAAGTTTAAATGGTGTTTCTGAAACACTCTTTGATGGAACATTGTTCAAAATATAAATTGCAGTCTCTACTGCATATCTCCAGAACGAGTTAGGGAGATGAGCATAGCTCATTATTGATCGAACCATGTCCAATAGGGTTCTATTTCTCCTTTCTGAATTGTCGTTTTGTTGAGGCATGCAAGGGGCTGAGAGTTGGGATGTAATTCCATGTTCTATCATATAGCCCTGGAATTCCAAATCCATATACTCTCCACCTCGATCCGATCGAAGTATTTTAATAGTTTTACCTAATTGATTTTCAACCTCAGACTTGAATTCCTTGAACTTTTCAAATGCTTCAGACTTGTGATGCATTAGGTAAATATGCTCGTATCTTGAATAATCATCTATAAAAGAGATGAAATATTCATACCCTCCTCTAGCTTTAATATTCATCAGACCACAAAGGTCTAAATGTATGAACTCTAAGGGTTCTTTGGCTCTATAACCTTTTCCACTAAAAGGTCCTTTAGTCATTTGACCCTCTAGGCAGGACTCACATACTGGTAAGGTATTTTCTTCTAACTCGTTTAGAAGTCTAGTTCTCACCAATCTCTCAATCCTATTGAGATTAATGTGACGTAACCTAAGGTGTCAAAGTTGAGCATTTTCTTTAGGAGAATTGTACGTTTCTTAGTTTGTGTGTTTGCTCTTTTAAATAATTCAGTGTTCAAAACCATTTTGACTGAATTAGGCCTTAAAACATACAACCCCTTTTCTAATGAAGCTGCACATATTTCAACACCATTCTTTAAAATGAACACTTTATTAGAAGAAAAGGATATTGAAATACATTGTTCTACTAGGCAAGAAATTGAAATTAGGTTTCTAGTAAACCCTGATATCACTAATACATTGTTTAACAACATATGTTTCTTGCCAAACAACAGCTTCATGGTGCCCACTGCTACGGTTGAGACAATTTCCGCATTTCCAACACGGAGTATTATCTCCCCTTCTTGTAGCTACTGCCAGGAACTAATTCCCTGAAAAGAAGAACAGACATGATTAGTTGTGCCCGAATCCAATATCCAGACAATGTTATCACCATCCACTAAACAAGATTCTAAGCAAAGTAAATCATATTTACCTTCTTTTTTCTTTTCGGCAATGTACTTCGGACAGTTCCATTTCCAGTGCCCCTCTTCATTGCAGTGGAAACATTTTCCTTTCTCTGCAACTTCTTTGACCTTCTTGCCATTCTGGGCGGCAGCTGTGTCAGCTCGTTTCCCCTTACCAGCCTTCTTCATGTTATTCTTCTTGCTTTTCAAGCTTGAGAAAGACGAAGCCACTGATTTCGTTCCAGAGGTCGAACCTCTATGATTACTCCTGCTAGCAACATTTGCCTCACCTTTCGATCCCTTGATTTTCATCAGAGATTAGAAAGTTTGGAGTTCCTTCAGAAGAGAGGTAAGGTTGAAAGTAAGTTTGTTCATAACAACGTTACTTCGAAACTTTAGAAAACTCTATGGTAGAGTTTCTAATATAAACCTGACCTGGCTTGATTCGTCGATAAAAGCACCATTCGACTCCGTCGAGTTGAAGTGAACCATCATATCGAGAACATGATCCCGAACATATGATCCCTCTGCCATTCTAGCATTGAAGATGTACTTGAGGGCATTGTGTCTGACTTGAACAGAATGTTGTCCGAACATGCCTTGCAACGAATCCATGATTTCCTTGGCGGTCATCAAGCCCTCGTGCTTCTTGTCTAGTATGCCTGACATACTTGCCAAGATGTAGACCTTGGCCTCGTCATTGGGTTTGATCTATCTATCGTATGCATCACGAACACTTCGTGACACATTCGAGCTTGGCACCTGAGGACACTCCTCAGTAAACACAAACTTAAGATCGTCCGCAACCAAAATGATGTTAAGATTGTTTTTCCAGGTCATCATGTTTTCCCTGGTTAATTTCTCAATAGCCAATGAGGAAATGATTGAGCTATTCATTTTGCTGAAATACAAAATACATGTATTAGTTTCTCGCTAAACCTTTAACTAATCCAATCATTTTTAGCTAATTATCTAATGATTCCTAAGTCATTAATAATTCACAATGATACTCCAAAGGTTTAGAATGTATGACACCAAAGGGTAATCATAAACACTCCTCCTCTGGATCAAGACATTCTTGGCTAAAACCTAATGCCAGAATAACTCTTATTCCTATAAGGTTTAGTTATCATTATTCGGTCTGGGTACAATTACAACTAATGTATCCTGTGAGTGCAACCCTCTATCTTTGGATTCTAGAGTCCCGATCCAACTAAATCCGCCGAAGGGAGGACTAGGTTGGAAAATAAACTAAGGTAATCCTTATCCTTTTTCAGGTGTTCACTATGTTCCAATCCTTATGATCAAAGCCCTCCGAAGGGATTGTCTGGTCTATGCCAAACTAGCAGGTTGATCATAGTTATCTCACGGTGTGAACCGATAAAAGAGACTGTGAGTTTTACTTTCACAGTTCCCGCTCCCACTCACTATAAGTACCCTCTCCATTCACCTTGATATTGATCCATACAAACACCATCCAAAGGGGACGCTCCCGTTTGCGCCACGAGGCCGAGTATGGATCTCACGGTGTGAATTTTCCAGGGATACGTAGGTGGAAAAATTGATGTATCATATACACCTTTTTCCTCCCACTAAGTACTTTAAGTGTTTTAGAAAATTTACCTAGGTTAAATCTGGCTAATGATTTTACCTGAGTCTATCAATATAACCCTTTATATTGAACTTTACCTATGTATGTAAACCTAGGTTTCTAGTTTATTAACCCCTTAATAAACCGTGGTGACGTTTTAATAATTTATAGACTCTTAGATTAATTCACTCCCAGGTCAGTTCTCAGGTAGGGGTGTTCCGTTTCTGTCAGCTTAAATACCCCAGCCTAGACATAACCTTCTTTAGACAGAGTTCCTCTCAATCAGAATCTATAAATCATTCGGTCCCTAATTGTAATCTAATTAGAGCTAGATAACCTAAGGTCTATTATTTCCAAGTTCTAAACATTTTAAAACTAATAATTAACCTTAGGTGACATGCATACTATGTTATATTTGCTTGATCATCCATCACATGAAGAATAAAACATACATAACACATTCATCTCATAAATTTTAATGCATGTCAATGCTATCCAAAAATTAATATAACAATTTATATTAATTTATCATGAAAATTATATAATATAACACCTTATATTATAATATGATGCATGATCATGCTTAACCTAAGGTGGAATTTTCTAAATACCATATATTATGCATGGACATAATTATACAACAGTTGCATAAAAAAAATAGCAAAATTAGACCACTTTTGGCACCCTAAAATTAATTTTAATTAATATAATCTAATTATATTAATTAAAATTAATAATAATAATTAAAATAAGTATAAAAAAGTTTTTTTATATATAATTATTACAAAAAATGCCAAAAAAAATGTTGTTTCTGCCCATTGGTGCGTTATGCCTTCGGCGTTGCAACGCTGGTCTACCATGCGCTAGCGTCAACGCTTCGGCGTTGTAATGCCGAGGATAGCATTGCAACGTTGTCGTCTTCTCAGCCACACGCCAGCTACAGTGGCGTTGCAACGCCAATGAACAACATTGCAATGTCATTCACAGAACAACACTGCCATTTTTGCGTTTTTGCTCCGTTCTTCTCAACAAACCACTTTGCCTCGATCGACACGGACTTACAGACTCGATTTACAATTTAAAATGCCCAAAACACCGGGCCCTTACATTGAACAATTCAATTAAAAATTGTAAATCTAAGTGCCAAAAATGAAAACATCTAATTTGCAAACCGAACATTCATCTCATGAATTTCATGCAATCCCACCTATGTTTTTGACATTCCTAGAACAAAAACAAGAACACAATTGGCTCTGAGACCAATTGATAGGATCGAATCCTATAGCGGAACCGATTTAAAATCGCATGTTCTTGTAATGTGTTACATAGATCAAATCAGAAACATAAATAAAAGCGATTAAGTATGCATATTAGATTATGGACAACAAGTATAATACCTTTGTAGACTTAAAACCGCACGTGCTCCTTTGTTCCTATCGTTCTCACGATCTCAACGATCTCGCGTTCTCCACAAACTACGAACTAGTTTTGACACGTCCGCTAGATCTTCTCTGTTGTATCTCTAGGAGAGGGAAGCTGGTGGAATCTCTTTTGGTGTTAAGGAGATTTGAGAGAGTGAGTGTTTTTAGGAACTTTTCCATCAACACACACAAGAGAGCACTCTTAGGAATTTCTCACCAATGCTTTGGAATGCTTAACAAATGTGCATCTCATGCACATATTTATAGGGAAATAAGATGAAAATGACCATCCTATCCCTATAGTGCTCTTATGATATATTTCTCATTTAATATATGGATTAAACCATATATTATATCAATTATATCACATATAATTGATATATCTCTTTATATATGAAATTGAACACTTCAATTTCACTCCAAATTATAAACCCTCAATATTTCCATGTTGAGCCAACGGAGGAACCTAATGGATCTACAGATCATGAGCTCCAATGATACAAGATTAATCGATCAAACTCTTTGATCTGATTAACGAACATTCATTAACTATAAGTCACTCCACTATAGACTCGTAGTTGCACTCTCCTCACTGTAGACTGTGTTGTATCCACTGATATAATCAATACCTGTGAGTTGACCCTTCACAGGTTGTTTGTAATCACAGCTGGGTCAAATTACCATCTTACCCCTATGATTACATCTTGCTCCTTAAGCTCCACTGATCCTCTAATGAACAACCAGTCTATGGTCCTACCATAAACTTAATCCTTCTTAGGCCAGTAAGAAGGTGGGGCCCCGTTGTTCAGGACCTGGATTCAGTTCTTAAGAGAACAACTTATCTGATTCTCTAATTTAGGAATGAGTGAATTCCATCTTGCAGAGTTAAGTTCCCAACTACCTACGAGGTTATGTCCCTGAGAAGGTAGACTTATTGAGTCGGCTACATGCCACTCTCACCCATACTAGTCTAAGGACAAACCCCATAAGCAGGAGTCCGTAACTTGCTCAGGATTAAGGTCAAGTCACTAATGATCATCTATAAATTATTAGACCTATCTTATTAACGGTGTTACACTAGTAGGTTAATAATTCGCGAACCGGTCTTGTATAATCTCATTATACAGGATGCCCCCACTCGCATATCTACCACATGAACGAGTTGGATTACCTCGTTTGTACTAAATACAAAGCGGGTCACATCCATGGTGTTACCAGTATAAGGTTCCAACCTTATGCATATATCATAGACCTTTTAGGTTATACTTGAACAACTTAATCCAACTTGTGTCCACTACACAATTGTTCAAGATCAATCAATATAACCTTGGAACTTAGTTTATTGGATTTAGGTTTATGTGCGATAATGTAATAAATAACACCTTTATTTATTTGAAATATGATTATTACAAAACTACACTTGTTTAGGGCATAAACCCCAACAGTCTGTACTTAACTCTATCTTCCATTCTTCAAATATATCTTATAAACCTAAAAAATATAACATGAATATTTAAAAGAAAAAAAGGAAAAAGACCTTCTTCCTATCTTCCCCTATTTTCCAATCTAGCTTCAAAGTTGCTACCATCCTCCAGCAGTGATGCATCACACCTTTGACCAACAAACAACTCACTAATGTCGTCAATCGTCTTCTTCATTGGAAATGAAGTTGCGTCGATAGATCTGCGAGCCACATGCATTCATTCATACCATTTGAGTTTCATCCAAAATGCTTTCTCTTCGCTTTTAATTTCTTTATCCTCTCGGACAACATGATATCATCTTCCTGCTTAATATATAATTCACATCATGTTAGATAAATAAATGCTATTACATTATACAACCATTAGTATAAATTTAACATATCTAGTCCAATATTTAAATGATATATATATCTCATCAGTCTCCTCTAATATTGGATTAGTTTCTTTCTCATGATCCACAACCATATAATCCTCTGTAGTATGTTTATTGTCACCAGTTTCAACAGTGTCAATCTATTCTTCAACATCATTTTATATTAATTATGCTCATTTTCATCCTTCATTAAAGATCAAAATCATGGTTATATTACATACATACTTATGTATATAATTTGATCCTAATTTTATATACTACATATTTAAAGTAGAATTTTACATTAAAGTTATGTCCAAAAGTCACCATCTGAGTGCCAAAATCTTTCTGCTTCATCAACTAACATATTATCTTTCAGTATAATATTAAAACATAAGAAGTTTTATCGGACAAACACATGTTTTAAACATATTTATTTAAAATATACCTTATTCTCATATGCATCTTCCATTTCTTCTCCACCAACAACTTTTTTTTTTGTAGGAGTTGTTGCATTTCCAATAAATCTGTTGCATAGATTCGACTGTGAAATTTTTTCCTTTTGTTTTCCCTCGTCACTACATGTGGTTTCTATACATTTTGGTTTAAACAATTAATATAATAAATATACATCTTCAACAATCACATGGTCCATCATATTTGACTTATTTTTTGATGTCCTGCATAAGAATCTTAGCAATCGTTGACTTCTTCTCCTCTTGGAATTTGAGAATTTTCTATGTCAGTAATTTTCACCATTTATCCTATTACAAGATACTTTTTTAGTACATTGTTATAAAATATCATTAAGAAGGTGAAACCGTTTATAAAATCTCATCTCAGGTAAAGACAATGTATATATTTTACATATTGAATTAATTACATAATACGTCTCTAACTACTGTATTTTAGTATACTGATAGAACAATTATGTTTCTGATTGATAAATAAAATAACAATAATATATATATTCTATATAACTATCTGATTAATACTAATGTTTTTACATGACTTTTCTTATTATAATACATAAATACAATTTCTCCAAATTTTTCTTATTATTCTGTTTTAACAGAGAAGTTTCAGAACCACATTTAGATAAGATTAGAGAAGTATACACTGAAAAGTTATGTATACACTCCTTCTATATGTTGTAAATACATCCTCATACAATGAAGTTACAAGACCACACGAATGCATGCATTATATTTCATAAATACCTTGTAAATCGTCAATTCCCTAAAAAAATGGCAAGTTGCCCAAAAAAATCTTTCTAAAATACAAAATCATAGGATGTATTTTTTAGTTTTCGCTCTAAATACACCTTACTATATATCTTTTCTACCATAAACAAGAACATGCATTCCCATTTTTTGACTAAAAATTAAAGACACCCAAAACCCACAAGTGTACACCGAAGTTACTTACCAAAATATACCGTATATATTTGACCAAATTCTCTGTCGTTGATGGAGAAGAAGATGATGTCTGTAAAACTCTAGAGTCGTTCAGACCTTGACGAAGGAAAGAGTGGAGAAGAAGTTTTGTGGCTTTTTTGTTTTTGAAGAAGGAAGTGAATTTCACGATTTTCTAGGTGTTGATTTGCTAATTTTGGGGGATTTTTTTTTAAACTACCTTAAAAGCTCTTTCTTTTTATGTTTTTTTTCCATTTTTTTTCCAGATAAACTCTAGGGTGTTTTTGTAATTAGGCATATTTATTTAACGTGTTATTTATATTAGGTGGACAAGAATGCAAATCTTAAGACTTTTGGACATACTTACAAAAACCCTATTGTAAAAAGTCCATTTATGTAGTTTACCCTTTAATTAATTGGGTAATGTAATTATGGTTGTTTCAACTAGTTACTAAGCCTAGAAGTCTACAATTAAGAAATCTTTCATCGAGCTCATCCTAATCTTAAGTGTAATTAGCTAAATCTCGTGTCCATCTCATTAATTAATCTACACTTAGCTTTAACAAACCTTCATATTAAGCTTCAATTAATTTCCGTTTTTCTTAAATTACTTAGACGAAAATAAGGTCTTGCAATGATTTTTTAAGTATAATCTTCAAGCTCAATTATACTACTCCTCCGCCAATAAGAGCATAACTCAACTGACATCAAGTATGACTCATGACCAAAAAAGGTCATGGGTTTGAATCCCCCCACCCCCAATTGTTGATATATTAAAAAAAAAATACTACTCCTCCATTAACCCCTATTCCTTTCTTTGTTAATGACATTAAACACACAATACACAAAGTGATTAAAAGAGATACCACAATCAAACACCTTAATTAATTAAAGCAAGGTTAATTAACTACATTAATTCCCCAAACATGTAAATTCAACCACTAAACATTGTTGTAATTGAAATTAAAACAGAATTTACATCCCTCAAACAAATCATTAATGGAAAATGGAGGAAATGAAGAGTAAACTCGTCAATCCACGCTTATCACCTTGATTCTCTTGTCCCAAACCTCGATCACTGCATCTTGAGCAGCCAAATTCAACTTCCTCTTGCCCAAAATTGATAGTTTCTACAAAAGGGACCACTACTGCAAATTTTATACTTCTTGACACATGAAATTTTAAATTATTTGACATTTTTCTGAAAAAATGTAAAAAATTATATATTTTTAACCAAAAAAAGGTCAAGAACTATACATTTTTTAATAAAAAAACGTCAAGAAAAATGTTAAAAAAAAATGCAGAATTTGACTGAGATTTTTGGATTTTTTTCACGCTACAATAAACTTGTCATTTTTGAAATGTCAAGAATAATGATAATATACTTGATATTTAAAAAAAAAGTCAAATTTTATCATCATTTACTTGTCATATTTTAATTAGAAGAAAAAGAAAGGAAATAACCTAGGAGTTTCAATGTATTTTTCTCTCTCGCCATTTCACGAGTTGTAGCCTCACCCTCCTTGTTACTCCTCCCTCTCCAATGACACTTCCATTTTTGGCAACACCACCATGAACGCTAGACGACAGTGGTCGATGATCCCCAATCTAATTCTTGCAGTTATGGTGACCTCATCGAGACCTACACATTTCCCACAAGACCAACAACCCGAACAACGATTATTCTTCTCCAACGACGAACCAACAACTAACTTCGACGAGCCGAGTGAATGGTGACCTCGCACCAGTGGCTAGTTTGTGACCCACTATTTGAGTAGCTTTGATTCGAGTTACCATAGCCCAACAACTTTGGTTTTGCAAAATCGATCCTATTCAGTAAGATTTAAGTGGTAAAATTCCTTTTAGGCCATTTGGAATCTGATTAAAGTAGCTTAGATCAGAGTCTAATTCTTAGATGCTCTTGATTAAAATAGTTTAGATTGGAGTCTAATACTTAGATGCTCTTTGTTTGTAGTTTCAAACATATTCAAACATCTTTAAACCTTGACCAATAAGGTTCTAGACTATTTGTTGACCTTCAATAGGTAACAATGCTTTCTAAATTACTTCTAACTTAAGTAGGAAGTTTTCAAATCCTTTGAAGGTTTTATCATGTAGCAATGGTTTATTGTATTTTTTAGGGGCGTTTTATCTTCTTTATCTACTTGTTATCCATTTTTAGCTATAGTCGTTATGCTATAAGCTATGTTTGGTGTTCTTCTATCTGCATCCTTTAAGCTTACTATTATTAGGATATTCTTATAGAATAAAAGTTTGTTGGGATTTATGCCCTAAAGCCTCGTAATTAATGTTTTATTTAATAATTAATAATTATTTTGTTTGCAATATAATATTATCCAATATATGAAAAATCCAATGTTATTAATATAATCTTGAACAGTATGTAGTTGACATACGAGAGGATCATGTTCAAGAAATAACCTAAAGGGTCATAGTATTTGGATAAGGTTGGGTGCCTTATCCTGGTAACACTATTTGTAACGCTCCGTAAAATTAGGTGCATTAAATTGTATTGGATTTAAATTTGAATTTTTGGACAATCGGATCAGAATTAGGAATCTAGAGATTTTCTTTAGGAAAGGGTGTTTCAAAGTCTAAAAAGGATTAGGATTTCTGTTGTAAAAAGGCTTAGAATTTCTTTTTCTAAAGAGGATTAGGATTTCTTGTTCTAAAAAGAATTAGGACTTTTGTTGCCTATTTAAACAAGAGTATTTGCAACTTAAGGGGGGCACACTTCAAAATTCTCATCTTTTTCTCTTTCTTCTTCTTTTCTTCACTTTCTTCATCTCTTTCTTCATCCCGTCGGAGAGTCGTTGGGTCGCCGTCAGGCCGCCGTCGCCAGTCGCTGGAGTTGATCTAGCCCGATCGGTTTCGACTTCTTAAGTATGTTTTAGACCTCGTTGTGGTTGCTTAGGAGCACACACTCTTTTTCTGAATCTTCAAACACTAGGTAAGTAGTCTTTTGGATTTAAGTCAAGCTCCTAAGTGAAGGAGTAAGTCGATCGACATTTACTTGTTTGTGTATTCTTGAGATGTTGCTAGCATTAGACCTTAGATTAGTTATCTAAGTGTTTATAGAACTTGTGTAACATGTTTTTATGAGCTTTTGGACTTAGCATGTTTACGTAATTGTTATCTCGAGCCTTTGAATCTTATATTGATCATATTAATCATGTATATATAGACTATGTGTCTTATTATGTAAGGTGGGGGTTGGATGATCGAGTTTGTACCTAGCTGATAATCCTCATTTATGAGGATTGTTTATCTCTATACTTAGTCATTTTTTTGTTAATCTATTCAATTTTTCATGATATGGCAAGCTAAAATTATCATTTGAGAGTAAAATTTCTAAAGCTTGCTAAATTGTGGGAAAAATAAGAAATGAGGAAAAATGATTGAAAACAAGCTAATTTGATATGTTTTTGTGAAGGAAAAGAAGAACAGGAAAAAATGCCAAGAAAATTGCAGTTGCATTTTAACCAACAAAGTAGCAAGACAAACAAGCCAAAATGCCAGACAAATTGCTAACAAAATGCTGACAAAGTTCCAGATTCAGAAACACACCTCAATTTTTGGGATTGAAATAATTTGGGAGATTCCCACTTACTTTTGGAAAGAATATGACCTAGAATCATACTCAATCAATTACCCACGAATTAAGGATGGATTCTTGGAGAAAATGCCTACTTGCATCATCTATAAAAGGCTACAAATTTAGGGTTTGAAAGGAGGCGAAGAGGAGACCAAACGCTCGGATTCTATCCATTTGTTATTCTTGTTTTCTTCTGTTTTTCTTCCAAGCTTTGTACTCATCACAGTAGCTAGTTCTATTCTTTTTCTCAACAGTTTTGTATTCTTTTTATTAGTTGTAATAACCCTTGGTTAATCCCTCCTTGCGAACGTATTGGAGGTTAAATTTTCTAACCTAAGTGTGGATAGAAATCGATTAAGAAAGGGGGTTTAGAGTTGTTGCTCCTTCTGTTTTTCTTTACCGTCTGCCCACTTTAAATTTCAATTAAGTTACTGTTTTACCTTTCAAGCTAGTAAACCTTGTATTCAGTTTAAAATCCTTTTCTTTGAATAAAGCAAGGAGAAACCCGAAAGCATTACTTCAATTAAGTTATTGTTTTTCTTTTCTTGTTGTTTTCTGTTCTTTTCTTTATATTCTCCTTCATTTAGTTTAGTACTAATCTTGGTTTTCTTACTTGTTCGTGAATAAAAAGGGAGAAATCCGAGAGCTTTTGCATGCAATAATAATAGTCTTTTTCTTTCGTCGGTTCCGACTTATTTTTCGTTTATATTTTTCCTTTATATTTCAGTAACTAAAATCATGTTTTCTTTTGTTTTAATCATGAGCAAAATCCTCTTTTGGGATTCAAGTGAATGCCCTAGAAGAGAGATGCCTAGCTTAAAGTAGCAAGGTAGTTGTAATGGCAACCAAACCTAAGTTTGTTTTTAGTGAATAAATTGGGACAACCTTAGCTAACCGCTAGGTTGTGTTCAACAAGCTCGAACTTGATACTGAAAGGGTCGAGGAACATCAAATCTCCTAAAACAACAGAGGAAAGGACTTAGACATAAGATCCGAAACTTCGACCCTAGTGATAGTACACAAAATGTGCTATCCTTAGGCTTAATTATTGCTAGTTTTGTAATGATTTCAGAACTTTTACGTGTTTAAATTACTCAATTTCAGGTTAAGAGCACAAACAAGACAATTGGAGACATTTTGGATCACTCGGGATCAAAACGAGGCTATTTGGAGCTTAAAATAACATCAATTGCAAGTGAAAGGACCAAACCAAGCTTGAAGACCCGAGGTGATGGCGTTGCAACGCCATGCAGAGCGTTGCAACGGCGAACGTGCAACCTTGAAGCATGGACGAACACTGCCGATAGCGTTGCAAGAAGGCACACATGAAGGACCACCTGCAGGGGCGCGCAACGCCGCCTTGCAGCGTCGCAACGCCACTTCGATAGAAAGGCGCACGCATTAGGGTAGCTGCGTTGCAACGCTGCCCTCAGTGTTGCAACGCCATCGATATTTTCCATAAGTGATACGCGCCTAGCATTGCAACACTGTACCGTTGAGGCCTATAAATATATCCTTACATTCTCTTGCAAAGGGAGCCGAATTTGGTAGACTTTTGACCCTATTTTTGAAATACACTTTGTAAGAAGAGAGAAAATAGCATTTTTGAGAGCCAAAGCATCCGTGGAGGTTCGAGATCGAAGACGGGAGCTCGGAGACGAAGGATCGGCATCGACACATAAGTTTAATTTCCTTTTCTTTCAGATTGTAATACGGTTTGAAGACGTTTTCTACATGTTTAGCTTGATTTTCATGTGATTTAGAGTAGCTAAATGTTGTAGTTAGGATTTGATTTACTTGTTAAGACTGATTTGCTATGTATTGAAGCATGTTTTGTTCTTATTTTTGACAATTCGTTCTTTAACTCTTAAATTTGTTGGTTTAAGTGGACTCGAGAGATAAAACTTGAATTAGAGCAAAGTTGTCAAACCCCTTAAGAATCTTGCATGAGAATGACTAAGAAACTTAAGGGAAACACATAAAGAGGTTGCTTATTGTCGTGCATGTCGTAAGTTCATATGGAGACTATGAAGTTTATTGCATGTGCGAGGCTCACTAAGAATCGAGAGGTTTTCTTGAGTATTTTACTTATTGTTTATAAATTCATCTCATTGGTTCATTGCATATGTTAGTTAAGTCATTAACTTGTAAAATCACTTTCCTCGGATTCGTGTCTCCACATGTTAGTCTGTTGTTTGTCTTTACTTTCATCACCTACCCATGTTTTGTTTCTTTTGCTAAAATTGAAGATAAGTATCTTAGTAATTAATTAATCTAGAAACCCATTCCCGAGGTCGATACTTGGACTCTTAAATCACTATACTAAAACTTGACCCGTACACTACGGTATTGCAAAATAATTTTACCCAACAAGTTTTTGGCGCCGTTGTCGGGGAATGACGATTATTTAGATTAATCAATATTAGGAGAAAATTTAAAATTTTAGACTAAAGTGTGTTTGTGTGTCTTTCCTTATTTGTTTTTGTGTATTTGTTTGTTTCCTTATTTGTTTTATTTTAGTTTTGTGTGTTTTTGAGTCTTTGTCCCCTGTTTTTGGTTGTGTTGCTATTGTGTAGAAGTCTTGATTTGAATTACTAATTTTTTTCAAGCATGACTTTGCATGATTTTGATTCTCCATCTTTCTATTGTCCCTCCCAGGACCCTAGGTATGTGCATCATGATTTCTCTGAATTCCATTTGTCTAATTTTTACCATTCTATACCTGAAATTGATAAACATTCATGTGATGGTAGTTATCTAGGCACTTGGAACCATAATTTTTTGTACCTTGACCAACCTAATGAAAAATTTTCTCTTGTGGACCAATTAATGGAATATACCTTAGAATTAAAATTTAAAAATTTGGTTCATAATGAATTAGAGAGGTTGGATAGGTTAGAAGCTGAGGTGGTAGGACTTTGGGAAATAGTACAGGATAGAGCTCAGTATCTTGACCAGCTAGTAATTTCCCTTAAGGCCTTACAGGAACAATTTCTTATCCTTACCACTGAGAATGTGCACCCTAGGAAGACTTATTCATACGATAGTGAGGATAGTTTGGGGGAGACTGAGACACACCATAAACAGGATAGTGAGGTAGACATTGGTGATACAACCATTTCCACAGGGGAGATTCAGGTGATAGAGGTTGAGGCTGAGAAGTCTTTCCCCCTTTTGTCTCCAGAAATTTCCTTTAATCTTCATAGTCATTTGTCCTACACTCACGAGTCTCGTTTTGATTTTTGTTCTTTTATTTTGATAAACAAAAATACCAAAAATAATTCTCTTTCTGGTGCCCATGAAAAACAGGATAGCCTTTTAGACTTAGAAGGCTACATCGATTCAAGCAAGAAGGGCCCAAAGAAATACGAGCAATGTTATGTGCCCTGATAAGTCACCGTCTAGCTAAAGATGTTAAAGAAAACGCTTCTTGGGAGGCAACCCAAGTTTTATGTTTTATGTTCTTTGTTTTTGTGTTTCTTCTTTGTTTTATTTCATTTTCTAGTTTTGTTGTTTTTATCTAATCTTTTTGTACCTCCAGGTGTATGTCCAAGGGGAGCGCTGCAGACTTGTACCCTTTTTATCCTGAGATCGAGAGGACCTGTAGGTGACTCCTAAGGGAAGGAAAAACAGGACCTCAGACTATGGTTGATCAAGAGCTCATCAATAACCCTAAACCTATCAGGGAGTATTTCCAACCTGTGTTTAATTCTGAGCAGGTTGGAATAGTCCATGCTCCTATAAATACTAATAATTTTGAACTTAAGACAGGGCTTATACAGATGGTTAGGGAAAGTGCTTTTAGAGGATTAGCCACAGAAGATCCTAACTCACACCTGCAAAATTTCTTAGAAATTTGTGGTACATTTAAAATGAATGGTATCTCTGCTGATAATATTCGTTTACGTCTCTTTCCTTTCTCTTTGCAGGGCAGAGCTAAAGAATGGCTAGGGTCCCTTCCCTCAGGCAGTATCACTTCTTGGGAGGAATTGGCCCAAGCCTTCATGACCAAATTCTTTCCACTTGTGAAAGCTGCAAAGTTAAGGACAGAGATAGGAACATTCAGGCAGCAGGAGGGAGAGTAGCTATTTGAGGCATGGGAATGATACAAGGACATGCTCAGGAGGTGCCCACAGCTTGGCTACCCAAATTGGCTCCTGGTACAACTGTTTTATAATGGACTGGAAGGTAAGACCAGGACCATTCTGGATGCCACTACTGGAGGGGCTTTCATGGCGAAGACTGTGCCAGAAGCACGTGCCCTCCTCGAGGAAGTGTCAACTGCAAGATACCAGTGGCCTACAGACAATGACAGATCTAAGCCAGTAGCTGGATTGTATCAACTGGATGAGGTAACCTCTCTTAGATCTCATATGAAATCTCTCATATGAAATCTCTCACTCAGGCTCTGAATAATTTTGCAGGATCACAAAAAACAGGGATGTCCTCTCAATGCTCCCAGCCCAATGGAGAATCCACTATGGAGCAATTGCACTACCTGAACAACAGAAACAACAACTATGGAGGAACCCAGACTCGGAATAACTCCCCAACACATTATAATCAAGGTTTGAGGTATCATGAGAATTTCTCCTATGCTAACAACAAAAATGTGTTGAATCCTCCTACAGGGCATGCTTCTACATCAGAGAGAAAACCATCTCTGGAAGAGACATTGTACTCATTCATAGTTGAATCCAGAAGTCGGTCCAACAAGCTGGAGAATGCAGTCACCAGTCTATCTGGTATAGTGACTAGTCATGGAGCTGCAATAAAGAATTGAGACCCAGATTGGCCAGATGAACACATCACTTCGAGCACTACAAGAAAGGAAAGAAACACCTTGAGGGAGTACAGTCAAGCTAAAGACGTTAAAGAAAGCGCTTCTTGGGAGGTAACCCAAGCTTCACCTATTTTTGTTTTTCTGTTTTTAGCTTGCTTTAGTTGTCTTAGTTGTTTACTTACTAGTTTGTTGGTTTTACTTTGTAGGTTGTGACGATGTCTTTCTTCGTTGAAATCCATGCTCCCATTCTGAGAAACTCCAACATACATGTTTTGGCTATCCAAGGAATGCAGAAAGATCTCCATAACTCAGGACAGTATTGTTCACTCTTACCCTTATATGTAATTTGTGCCTATTTTTGCAAACATTGAGGACAACGTTTAGTTTAACTTTGGGGGTGGAATGTTGTTTATTTGTTGTGACTGTCCTAAGTATATGCTGAATTGTTTATTGATCTTTTGCATAAGTATGATTATGATAGCCTAGGATAAATACTAATTGAAAATTTTTGTGATTCTGCTGAAACGTGAGAGCATGATATGAATTTGAGTTAATTTAAAAATTTTCTTGAGTTTTTCCTGCACTATTATGCACATAATTTAAAAATTTTCTTGAGTTTTTCCTGCACTATTATGCACATAGCATGTGTTCCTGTAGTTTTGAAATGCTTGTAACAAGGCTTAAAAGTTTGATGTCATCTCGATAGGTTTAAGAACTGATTTGAGAGTTAAACTGCAGGATAGGGTGAATGACAATATGAAGTGCATGACCTGTATAGTATGTGAAATAGTTGGTTTTTGTTGTTTGTTTGCTAAAGAAAAAAAATTCGTGAGGGCAAAAAGAGCTACCTTCACTATGATCAGTTAAGCCACTCATTGAGCGACTGCTCTGGGTAAGGGTCCCTGCAGTGGATGTGTGAAAGCTAGTGTCCCTGCACAAAAAAAAGTAGAAAATAGAAAAAATGATAAAAAGTGAGTAAGGGTTGAGTAAAGTTATTTAATTCTTGAATGTGGGAAGGCTCAAAGATTAGTAATTATGACCAGTGTAGGGGGAAGTTGAATGGAGAGCCTAATAAAGTTGATCCGGGCTTGGTAAAAATGAAGGGAACATAGGCTAATCACACACACACGTAGGAACACTTAGGAAAAGTTTTAAATTGCTTGTTGAAGTGTTATGTTTAAGTGTTTCCTGTGATTACTAGATTTTCTCTTAAATCTTTGAGGCTTGAATCAAATGTATGTATAAGAACAATCCGATGTTTAATTCTATTTTTGCTCGAGACTAGCAAAAGTTTAAGTTTGGGGGTGTTTGATAGCACACAAAATGTGTTATCCTTAGGCTTAATTATTTCTAGTTTTGTAATGATTTCAGAACTTTTACGTGTTTAAATTACTCAAATTCAGGTTAAGAGCACAAACAAGACAATTGGAGACATTTTGGATCACTCGAGATCGAAACGAGGCTATTTGGAGCTTAAAATAACATCAATTGGAAGTGAAAGGACCAAACCATGCTTGAAGACCCGAGGTGATGGCGTTGCAACGCCGAACATGCAGAGCGTTGCAACGCCGAACATGCAGCCTTGAAGCATGGATTTAACAACATCGCCGATAACGCTTAACGCCGCTTGCTGCGGCGTCGCAACGCTATCTCGATAAGAAGGCGCACATGAAGGACCGCACAGAGCGTGTTGCAACGCTGCCTTGCAGCGTCGCAATGCCACTTCGATAGAAAGGCGCACGCGTTAAGGTAGCGACGTTGCAACGCTGCTCTCAGCGTTGCAACGCCATCGATATTTTTCATAAGTGATACGCGTTTAGGGTACAGTGTTGCAACACTGTCCCTAGCGTTGCAACGCTGTACCGTTGAAGCCTATAAATATATCCTTACATTCTCTTGCAAAGGGAGTCGAATTCGGTAGACTTTTGACCCTATTTTCGAAATACACTTTGTAAGAAGAGAGAAAAGAGCGTTTTTGGGAGCCAAAGCATCTGTGGAGGTTCGAGATCGAAGACGGGAGCTCGGAGACGAAGGACCGGCATCGACACGTAAGTTTAATTTCCTTTTCTTTCAGATTGTAATACGGTTTTAAGACGTTTTCTACATGTTTAGCTTGATTTTCATGTGATTTAGAGTAGCTAAATGTTGTAGTTAGGATTTGATTTACTTGTTAAGACTGATTTGCTATGTATTGAAGCATGTTTTGTTCTTATTTTTGGCAATTCGTTCTTTAACTCTTAAATTTATTGGTTTAAGTGGACTCGAGAGATAAAACTTGAATTAGAGCAAAGTTGTCAAAACCCTTAGGAATCTTGCATGAGAATGACTAAGAAACTTAAGGGAAACACATAAAGAGGTTGATTATTGGGGTGCATGTCGTAAGTTCATATGGAGACTATGAAGTTTATTGCATGTGCGAGGCTCACTAAGAATCAAGAGGTTTTCTTGAGTATTTTACTTTTTGTTTATAAATTCATCTCATTGGTTCATTGCATATGTTAGTTAAGTCATTAACTTATAAAATCACTTTCCTCAAATCTATCAATTCGTGTCTCCACATGTTAGTCTGTTGTTTGTCTTTACTTTCATCACCTATCCATGTTTTGTTTCTCTAGCTAAAATTGAAGATAAGTATCTTAGTAATTAATTAATCTAGAAACCTATTCCCGAGGACGATACTTGGACTCTTAAATCACTATACTAAAACTTGACCCGTACACTACGGTATTGCAAAATAATTTTACGCAACACCTAAACATAGGGCGAGACTCCGAAATCAATAGGGTTGTGTGTGAGAATCTGTTGGGATGTACGTTCTAATCTCGTACTTGTTTGTAATATACTTATTGAAATAAATAAGAGTTATTTTTTTTCATCACTTTTTGTCTCGCATATTTACAAACTTTGTCCAATAAACTAAGCTCATTGGTCATTGATTTATGAGAGAACTAGAACTTGAACGGTGTATAGTGGACACACAGGGAAGATCACGCTCGAGTAAATGACTAGAACAGTCTACAATATACGGATAGGGTTGGAGATTAGATACGTTGTGGATGCGACCCGCTTTGTATTAAATACAAACGAGGTGATCCAACTCGTTCATGTGGTTGACATGCGAGTGGGGGCATCCTGTGCAATGAGATTGTACAAGACTGGACCGTGAATTATTAGACCTACTGATGTAACACCGTTGACAGTATAGGGCTAATAACTTCGTAGATGATCATTAGTGACTCGACCTTAATCCTGAGCGTGTTACGCACTCCTCCACGTAAAGCGGGTCCGTCTTTTGACTCAATCGTCGTGGGTGAGGGTGGTAACAGTTACTCGCCCAATATGCCTATCTTCTCAGGGACAAGACAACGTAGGGAGCTGGGAACTTGACTACGCGAAATGGAATTCACTCGTTCCCGACTTTAGGGAAGCTAGAGGGGTTGTTCCCTTAAGTGTTGTCTCCAGGGCTTGGACAACGGGCACCCACCCTCTCACTGACCGAAAGGTATGTTGTTTATGGTTGGACCATACAACGTTGTTCATTAGAGGAGTAGTGGGGACTTAAGGAGCAATAAGTAGACACATGGGTAAAATGGTAATTTGATCCAACAGTGTCTACGAACAACCTATGAAGGGTCGACTCACGGGCATTGGTTATATTAATGGACACAACTTGTCCTACAATGATGGGAGTGCAGCTACGGGCTTTAGTGGAGTGTTGTCGTAGCTAATGAATGTTGATTAACCGGGTCAAAGAGTTTGACAGGTTAGTCTCGGATCATTGGAGCTCGTCATTTGTAGGTCCATTAGGTCCCTCAGTTGGCTCAAACTGGATACATAGAGGCTTTACAGTTTGGTGTGGATTTGAAGTGTTCAAATTCATTAAAAGGGTATTTATGTCATTTATATGAGATATGATTGACATATTATATAGTTTAATGTGAATGAGATTCATAATAAACTATAGGTTAGCCTAATTGCTTATTTAGGGCTAATTTAGAGAAATTGGATTGAGAGAAATTAAATTGAATGTGATTCAATTTAAAATCCACAATTATACAAATGTGATTTGTATTATAAGGTATGAGATATCTTATTATATGCGGTTATGCAAATATGATTTGCATAACCTATGGTTGTGGTAAAATGATAAATAGGTGGAGATTTCAACTCCACCTATCACCATTATATAAACTCATTTGCAAGAAGGATTGGTAACTTGAATGCTCATTTTTTGGATTTCTCACCAAAAGAGCTCTCAAAACTCTCTCAACTTCTCTCTCAAAAAATTCTCTCCATCCCTTTACCAAAGGAGTCCCACCACTCTCCTTCTACCTAAGGAGAACAACCGAGAAGGTCTTTCGGAGGTGTCTGATTGTTCAAGGTTCAGTGAGTTCGTGAACGTGGAGATCGAGAACGCAAAGAGTTCGTGACTGGAGAAGAAAATCGGGAAGAACGGTTCTTCAACAAGTAAGTATTACTTCTTACTAATTTTCCTTCTTAATTGCATGTTTAGCCTAATTTCTATAGGATAGAATTAATTTTAAGAATTAATTTCACAAAGAAACCACGACGATTCAAAGTCGTTTTTCCGCTGCGAGAGTTTCATTCCCTTGAGAATCATCTATGCTCAATTGGCCACAGACATGTAGGTTTAATTGCTTAGTTTCCTAAAGGATTTGGGAGTAAAACCAGAATAGGAATTGAACCCGATTTACTTAGATTTGGAATTACAATTGCTACAACATTTTCAGCAGCAATTTCTCCGAAGGGGCAAAAGCATTTGAATTCCCTTCTTTGAATTCATTGATTTTTCCTTTTTTACAACAGCTTTAAAAATCCCAATTCAACCTTTTATCACTTTGGTTGCCTTGTATTTTCACTAGAATTTCTTGATTTTTCGATTTAACTTATAAACTCGTTCTCTGTGGGTTCGATACTCTAAAATATTTCAGTTTTATTACTTTGATCACGTGCACTTGTGTGTCACAATACGTCGATCACTAGCATTCCTAGTAAATGAATGGTTTGAGTTAAAGCTTGGTTAATTTAAGAACCTAGCTAGATTTAGGACCCTTGGAATGGGTCCAGGACGTTAGGATGCCTAGATAGAACTCCTAGTCACCTTATGAATAAAGCCCGGGGACCAACACTTATTAAACTCTGAGTCACACCTGAACGAGTCGGAACCTCTAGGCTGACAATATACGATAGGCTCGTGAGACTAGGGTGCGTCTCCGATGAGATCAGGGAGTGGTTGCTTTCTATTATCCCATGCTAGCTTAGGGGTGATTCCTCATAGGGTGTGTTGGTTACATACCTTCACTGCTGCTATGCTAGCGTGTTGTAGTATGAGAGTCTGGGTACGCCCCCATCAGGAAGTGATTGCTTTCCATTATCCCTGATGGAGATATGATCTCCTTGAGCAGCGGAAACGTGTTTGGAATCGTAATTGCTTGATTGTTTTGGTTAGAAATGCAAAAACTAGTACATTGATAAAACAGAATAAACATGCGTATCTAATCTAATTAACCATGGATAAATACATGCAAACATGCTTAAGTCTAACAATTAAACTAAAAGGGAGAAGAAGATTACCTTTGTAGTTTTTTCAGTCACAGCAACTCCTTGCTCCACGATAAACAGCAACTCAGGAACTTCTCTGCTTCTCTGCTTTTACACACTACCAATAGAGAGCACCTTCTATATTTCTGAGTGCTTAGATCACCCTAGGTGGGTAGGGCTCCAACAATTGGAAGAACTTTTGAGAATTCTAGAGAGTGAGCGAGAGAGAATTTTTCTTCTGTCAATCCAATCAATGAGTGAATGATCGATTCATCAAACTCTTCTCACCAGGAGAAGAAAGCTCTGTAGAGGGCATCTCCCACTCCCTATCGAATACAGAGTTGGGAGAGGGGGAACGTGTCCTCCTGACACGTTCCCTCTTTTTTATTTTTAATTAATAATTAATCGTATTAATTAATAAATCAATTAAAACTTATTTAATTAAATTAAATTAAATATCTTATATTTAATTTAGATTAAATCACATTTAATCAATTATCCCTTTATCCTATAGTTTTAATGCACATCTAATGTACATCAAATTAACCTATAGTTTTCAAATATGAATCACATTCACATTTGAATTTAATATTTGAACTCTTTCAAATATTTAATTCTCTCATGTAATTTAGTATGGATCATATCCACATTAAATTTATAATATATAGTTCCAAAACTATATATTATATCGTATCAATATACATTAAGTTTATTCCCTTATGAATTTGAACATTTCAAATTCAAATGATCTAAGAACCCTTTACGAGCTAGAAGGTGGACCTAATGGACCTCTGGATCGTAAGCTCCAATGATACGAGATTGCTCGGTTAATCTCATTAACCTCCCAATCAACCTTCGTTAACTGCGGGAACACTCCACTAAAGTCCCACAGCTGCACTCTTCTCACTGCAAATATATTTTTGTGTCCACGGATATTGACCAATAACAGCAAGTCAATCATTTACGAATGTTCATAACACCAGCTGGGTCAAATTATCGTTTTACCCCTGGGTTACATCTTGTGCCTTAAGTACCAGTGCTGAATAATTTGTTTGTGGTCCTACCAACAAACAGAGTCCCTCTCGGGCCAATGAGAGTGTCGGGCCCTTTGTTCAAGTCCCAAAGACACCACTTAAGGGAACATTCCTCTACTTACCCTAATAGGCGGGAATGAGTGAATTTCCATCTTGTTAAGTTAAGTTCTCAGCCGCTCACTCGGTCTTGTCCCCAAGAAGGTAGACATATTGAGTCGGCGAATCTGGTCACTCTCACCCATACTAGTCAAAGAACAATCTCTCTCGCATGACAGAGAGTTCGTGAACTCGCTCTGTGATTGAGATCAAGTTGCCTAGGTCATCCTAGTGAAATAAAAACTAACTAGTCAACGGAGTTACAACTAGAGGTTACTATTTCGTGGTCCGGTCTTATGTAATCTCATTACATAGGATATCCCCACTCGCATGTCATCTACACGAACACGTTAGGATCACTGTGTTTGTATCGTATACAAAGTGGGCAACATCCATAGTTTTACCAGGGTAAGGTACCCATAACCTTATCCCCTAACTATAGACCCTTTAGGTTGTATCTCGAACCGAGATCCTTTATATGTACACTACATTCAGTTAAAGACACATTTAACAGCCTTGGATGTTTAGTTTATTGGATTTAGGGTTTAAATAAAGGCAAACTCGTAGATAACGAACAATAACTCTTTATTGAAATAATAACACTTTATTACATTAATTAGAACATAATTATAAACTACGAGTTTTAGGGCACAAACCCCAACAATCCCATGTTGGCTTAGGGGTGATTCCCCATAGGCCGTGTGGGTTACGTACCTTCACGACTCTATTAAAAGAGTCTAGATTAAGAAAGCGGAAGCAATTTTGGATCTTGAACACTCTAAGTTGATCAATTTTGTAAAATAAAATGCATGCTCAAAGCTGGAAAAACAGAGGAATAGAAAACTCAACTTTGAAGATCAAATTCTCTTCACTCGGTGGATGGATTTCAACACGAACACTTCGTGGACAACCGTTAGAGTCTTCCCTACTATCCTCAGGCCTTAGAACGGATTGTGGGATCCTAGATTGAGAGAATTTGGAAGAAAAGACCTTAAAGGTCACAAAACGTGAATTCTTTTAATTTCTGCAAAATTCACTCAAAACACCTCAAATCACCATTAAATAAAGCTTCATTAAGCTTCATTTGAGTGACAACTCAAGTGTGATGAGGATGGTTTGAGTTGGAGGTGGGCAATTTTGGTGAATTTGATGATGAGAGGGATTTGGGCAAGTTGTAATTTGGATTTTATGAAAATCCAAGAAAATTCTCTAATTTTCATTTAATTTTAATTCAAAAATCAATATTAAATTGATTTTAAATTAAAATTAATTTAATTAATTAAATAATTCAAAAATTAATTTAATTAATTAATTTTTAATTTAATTTAATATTAAATATTAAATTAAATAAATTGTCCAATCCCGATCGTTTTTCCGAACATGAATCTTTATTCATGCAATAAATCGATCCAATATTTAAATCATATTTAAATATATCCACCTCTTTTTAATCATAGTTTAATTCATAATTAAGCTATGATTCGTTAAATATATTACATATAATTAACGTTTTCTTCCAAACTCGAATTTGAACAATTCAAATTCTTTTCTCTCAAAATGTTACAAGGCTTAGTCCGAGCTAGTAAGGAGGACCTAATGGACCTACAGATCATGAGCTTCAACGATACGAGAATAACCGGCCAAACTCTTTAGCCTAGCTAATCAACATTCGTTAACCACCGGGACACTCCACTAAAGCCCAATGGGCTGCATTCTCCTCATGTAGATATATTTCTCGCCCACTTCATATAACCATGATTAGTAAGTCGATCCTTCACAGTCGTTCAGTAATTACAAATGGGTCAAGATTACCGTTTTACCCCTGTAATTACCTCTTGTTCCTTAAGTCCCACTGATCCTCTAATGAACAATTGGTTTGTGGTCCAACCAGCAAACCGAATCCCTCTCGGATCAATGAGAGGGGTGGGCCCATTGTTCAAGACCCGGAGTCAATACTTAAGGGAACAACCTCTCTACTAATCCGTAAGCGGGTAGGAGTGAATTCCATCTTGCAGAACTATGTTCCCAACTATCTACCCGATTTTATCCTCGAAATGGCGGGCTTATTGAGTCGCGAGCCTCGAGCCACTCTCACCCATGCAAATCTAAGGATAATTCGAATAAACAGGAGTCCATAGAACGCTCAGGATTAAGATCGAGTTACCTAGGTCATCGGATGAATATAGTCAGTTAAGACAGTAAACGGAGTTATAAAGTCTAAAGTGACTATTGCGCTGATCCATCTTATGCAAACTCATTGCATAGATAGTGGCACCCCACTCACATGTCTCTACATGAACGATTTAGGATCACATCGTTTGTTCTCTACAAAGTGGGCCGCGTCCATAGTGTCCCCAGGATAAGGTCCCCAACCCTATCCTTATACTATAGACTGTTCTGGCTATAACTTGAACTTGATCTACTTTTATGTCACACATAAAGTTCAAGTATTCATCCTATAGCCAAGGGTTCTTTATTGGATTAAGGTTACACAATACACAATAGTCAATAACACCTTTACTGAATAAATTTCAATAACAACTTTATTGTGATATAAAATATACATTCAGTTTACAAAACCACGACTTTTAGGACATAAAACCCAACATCTATACCACCGTGTAGTGTCGTGAGAGTTGCTTTCTCTCATTGCATCGTCAATCAAAGTTCCAGGACCAAAGGTAGAGCTCGAGTTATTACCACATGGGGCTAGGGGTGAAGTGTGTTAAATGTGAGACATGTTTGAGATTGAGTGAGTTTAGGAGATGAGTGTAGTTGTTTTGATGAGATAGGCTTGGACGTAAGTTGGCTACTTACTGAGTATTTTTAAACTCACTCGTTTCTTTCTATGTTTTGATTGCATATAAAAGCTAAATTGTGAGATGAATGACGATGGAGGCAACCTGACGAGGCTTGAGAACTTCCTTTTAGTGTTTTAGGACTAGTGACTCTTAGAGTTCTTACATTTCTAAATTCCGTTGCATATATGTATGTACCTTTAGTTATGAGTTATGCTTGTTCCTTCGTTTTCGGAGTTATTAGTTGCATATAGGTGTTAGTTATTTGTTAAAGTTCTGATCATGTTCTTTACTTTAGTTGATTACTTTCTAATTTGTTGGGAACCCAGCCTATGGTCGAATGTAGTTTGGAGGAGGTTGGGTGTTTTGTAAACCTTTTAGAGTGCTTTTATACTTAAAACAAGTCAGGAAAAATTTTCGATTTTGTCTTAGCAGCGTTGTTATGCTGCCGAAGTTTCGGCGCAGACGGTGGTACTTAGTAACGTCCCTTTAAACAAAATCGAAGGTGATCCAATGCTTCCGTTGCGGAGTGAATCATTCATTCTTTCAGAGTTAACATAGCTTAGGAACAAAATAAATGAAGTTTAAATTTTTCTAGTTTGATATTTGTAATCGAGTTCACATAGCTTATGAACGAATTAATGAAATTTAAATTTTGCTAGTTTGATATTTGTAATCCTTATGGTTGTTGAGAAGTGTACTCACCTTCTTCATTGTGTTTCTTTGTTTCATGGTTTCAAAAATCTTACCCAAAGCATTCTCATATGGATTGTATTAGATAATCATTAAATTGTTGTTTACAAATGAAAATTAGATAGGAAGAAACAAGGAGACATGTTTGAAAAGGATAAATAGATAAAATATCATGCATATCTAATAACATTTGGCTAGCCTTTTAGACTTATAGTTGTGACAAGAATTGTGTGTTGGGGTGATTAAGGAGAAAGTGAGTGTGGAAGAATTGAGGATATCTAAAGCATTTGGATAATGATGAAAATGAGTTCTAATTTAGTTGCTAATGACAATTGTTATGCATGGACCAACATAAGTTATGGAGTAATTTTGTTTGTATATTTTCTTGAAAGTTGTATCATTGATGTCTTTTAATTAGATGAATTTCCACCTAGCAAAGACAAAGTATATGGAGAGGTTCATTAGGCCTACTGCCATCAGTTTTACTCATTATATTTATAATGTTAATACTAAGGTAGTTAAATATAGTAAAGAAATGCAAGGTATATCCTCCAACTTATCTCTATCATAGTTGTAGTATGTGGATTATTCATGCAATGTCAAGATGAAAGTACATTTGACACATTAAAACCGTCAAGTTGTAACAAAAATGAAACATAATAATTATCAAGAATTTATACGCTTGACGCTTTATACATGTCAATGCGTGTAATATTCTTGACATTTTGAAAACATAAGGAAAATATATCTTGACGCTTCTCGTTTGTCATGTTGAACACCTTATTCTTGATGGTAGCTTCCTTGACGTTTCTAAAATCATCAAGGGGATCAAACTTTGACATTCTATAAACGTCAAGTAATAAAGTTTTTGTTGTAGACTAAAAGTCCTCTAGAGTTCCCCAAAATCTGTCTAAAATGAAGGTTTAATACAAATCTGCAATATAACGTTGAGATGCCATGTATAGTTCTCAATGTTGTTCTAAACGCACCGTTTCATTAAGATGGGCATCCCCAGCGATGAGACACCAAGGACAACGTCTCAACACCACAGACGAAAAGTCTTGCTACACCTTTTCATCAGCGTTGAGACGTTGTGGGAAACAACTCTTCTTTCCATACTTAGCTCCAATTTTGTCCTTGTTAAAGCCAAACTTCATCTGGAGCTTCCATTCTATCATTCCTTGTGAATTTGCTCGGTCTCTTGAAATAAGCAAGTAATCGATATACAAGCTCACATTTAAAACTTAAAACTAGCTAAATAAAAGGAAATAAAATAACATAATTACATGTTATCATTCCCAATCAATCGCGAGGGTTTTAGGTATGAGAACACATGCGTCGGAATCAAACAAAACGTTACTACTCATGGCTAGTGTATACTTGCACTAGGATTGAAATATATTTTAAACTATTCTTCCAAAATTCTGCGCGGGTCGTTTTAACATCCATCACTAGCCACAACAAAAAGAGAGTCCTTTAAGGAATCCATACACTTCCAATCCACAAGGTTTAGCAAAAGAGAAGAACTTATTTTTTTTTCATTTGAAGAAGAAGAAACTTGAGGATGAGAAGAAGACTTATCAGACAAATTCTTTGAAAGAAAACCATCTTCCTCTTGAAAAAGAGAACATAAAACCTTATCAATAGCTTCATTTTAAAAATATTCTCAAGAGCTTCATTTTGTCCAATAAAGATGGGAAAACTATGATCCAAGTCTTCACTATTGAGGCTTAAAAATGAATCTTTGTCGGACTCCAAAAATGATCATATCTATTCAACATATGATCCTTTTAAAAAGTATGATTTTTTTAATCTTTCCAAAAATATGTTGTATCCATTCAACATATGAGCCTTTCCAAAAGTAAGATTTTCTGTGCATATTCCTCCTCTAATAACATTGTAAAAAAAAAAAAAAAAAAACTATAACCTCCAAATGTTCTTCCCTCTCTAATTGATTTTGATTCAAATGTAGCTAAACCCTTCATTTTTCTAGAAACAACTCATTGTCACATATACTCACATGACACATGTAACCCTCATTTTTACCACTCATTACAAATTTACATTTATGTCTTCATTTTAAAAGGAATGTTAATAAAATGGAAACAATTTTATATCTTAAGCGTTAAAATGAAACTTTATAATAATAGGAACATAATTAAAATTTATCCCAAAGTTTGAAGCATAATTGAAACTAAGGAGGTGCAAAAATCGAGTCGAGCCGGACGATCTACAAACCAGACCAAACTGATTGGTTTGGTTCAATTTTCTAATTTTTGGTTTAGTTGGTTTATTATTCTAAAAAATCGATATTTTTGGTTTGATTTACGGTTTCATTCTTTTAAAAACTAAAAAAAACGAATCGAACCGACAATTTTAAATAAAATCTAAAAAACCTCCAACCCAGTCCATTAACCCTTTCCCTTGAAAGCCCAATACCCAAAAGCCCAAACTCATCTCTAACCCTAGGTTTCCTTAAGTCTTCTAACCCTAATTTTAAAACTAACACTCACGCCACCCCCTCCCTCTCCTCTTCTCTCCCATTTCCTCTAAATCCTTTGGGGTTTCACATTTCTTCATCGTTGGTCGTCGCCCCTCCCTCTCTCCTTTTCTCTCTCACTTCCTCTCCATCCTTTGTGGTTTCACATGTTTCTTCATCGTCGGTCGCCACCCTTCATCCTTTGCGGATTCACACATTTCCTCTCCATCCTTTGCGAAAACGATCCAAGATGAAGGTTTAATATTTGGTTGGATTTATTTTGGAAAAAAAATTTCTTAAGGGTTGCTTTGGTTTTGAAAAGTGGTGGTGGGGATTTCTTTTGGTTTTGTTTGCAAACCTCTTTCTCTCCATTTTGCAAATTTTTCTTGAGAATTGCTTTGGTTGGATTTTCTCGATTTCTTGTTGGCTCTTGCATTTTGTGTTGTTGGTTTGCAAAATGATGATAAAAGTCAATTAAAAACCCAAACCAAACCGGTGAAACCGAAATAGATTGGTTCAATTTTTAACTGAAACCGAGGAAGTTTTGGTTTTTTTTCGCTTTAGGACCTTTCAGAACTGAGGTGTTTTGTTCAATCATCGGTTTTGTCCAAAATCGGATCAAATCGAACCGTGCACACCCCTAATTGAAACTTACCACTTGTAACTTTGTATACCTCTATTTTTATAACTTACTACTAACATCACATTTTTATATTCCCATTTTCATTTTAATAGTAAAGTTGATGGAAAGGATATTTTGAAATAATTTTAAAACTATTAATATAAATTAATTGTTGGGTTTTATGTCCTAAACCTCATGGTTTTGTAAACTGAATGTATATTCTATTTTGCAACAAAAATGTTATTGAGATTTATTCAGTAAAGATGTTATTGAATAAAGTGAATTGTGTATTGTGTAACCTTAATCCAATAAAAATCCCTTAGCTATAGGATGGATACTTGAACTTTATGTATGACATAAAAGTGGATCAAGTTCAAGTTATAGCCATAACGGTCTATAATATAAGGATAGGGTTGGGTACCTTAGCCTGGGGACACTATGGACGTGATCCACTTTGTAAAGCACAAACGTTGTGATCCTAAATCGTTCATGTGGAGACATGTGAGTGAGGGTGCCCTATGCAATGAGTTTGGATAAGACTAGACCGCAAAATAGTCACTTAGACGTTATAACTCCGTTTACTATCTTAACTGACTATATTCATACGATGACCTAGGTAACTCGATCTTAATCCTGAGCGTGCTATGAACTCCTGTTTATTTGGATTGTCCTTAGATTTTGCATGGGTGAGAGTGACCCGAGAGTGTCGACTTAATTAGCCTTCCATTTCAGGGATAAGACTAGGTAGATAGTTGGGAACATAGTTCTGCAAGATGGAACTCACTTCTACCCGCTTTAGGTTTAGTAGAGAGGTTGTTCCCTTAAGTGCTGACTTTGGGTCTTGAACAAAGGGCTCACCCCTCTCATTGGCCCAAGAGGGATTCGGTTTGCTGGTTGGACCACAAACCAATTGTTCATTAGAGGATCAGTGAGATTTAAGGAACAAGAAGTAATTACAGGGGTAAAACGATAATTTTGACCCAACTGTAATTACAAACGACCTGTGAAGAATCGACTTACTAATCATGGTTATATCGAGTAGAAAAAAATATATCTACAGTGAGGAGAGTGCAACCACTGGGCTTTAGTGGAGTGTCTCGGTTGTTAACGAATGTTGATTAGCTAGACTAAAGAGTTTGGTCAGTTAATTTCGTATCGTTAGAGCTCATGATCTGTAGGTCCATTAGGTCCTCCTTACTAGCTCGGACTAAGCCTTGTAACATTTTGAGAGAAAAGAATTTGAATTGTTAAAATTCAGGTTTGGGAGAAATCGTTAATTATATGCGATATATCGAAAAAGAATTTAAATATATCGCATATAATTAACGACATAGCTTAATTATGAATTAAACTACGATTAAAAGGAGGTGGATATATTTAAATATGATTTAAATATTGGATCGGTTTATAGCATGAATAAGGATTCATGTTCGAAAAATCGATCATGATCAGACAATTTATTTAATTTAATATTTGATATTAAATTTAATTAAAAACTAATTATTTAAATTATTTAATTAATCAAATTAATTTTAATTAAAAATTAATTTAATATTGATTTTTGGATTACAATGAAAATAAAGAGATTTTCACGTTTTTCATGAAAATCAAGTTGTCAACTTGTCATATCCTCCTCATCTTCAAAATTGGCCAAAATTGGCCATCCCCCACCTCAATTCATCCTCATCACTCTTCAGTTGTCACATTGGTAGAGTTTATTGAAGCTTTATTTAATGAAGTTTTGAGGTGATTTGGAAGATTTTTGCAGAAATTCTTCTAATTCCCATTTTGTGACATTTGAGGATTTTTCTTCCAAATTCTCTCAACCTAGGATCCCACAATCCGTTTCAAGGACTGAGGATAGTAGAGAAGACACTAGAGGTGGTCCACGAAGTGTTCGTGTTGAAAATCGTCCACCGGATGAAGAGAATTTGATCTTCAAAAGTGAGTTTCTTAACTCCCTGTTTTTCCAGTTTTGAGCATGCATTTTATTTTGTAAAATTGATAAACTTAGAGTGTTCAAGATCCTAAATTGCTTCCACTTTCTTAATATAGACTCTTTCATTAATGAACTTATTAAACGATATGAACATATTTGAAATGTAAGTGAAAGTGTAGAAAATTATCTTATATGTCAATCTATACTAAGTAGATACACCAATTTATCATTCTAAAGACCGATGATTCAATCTTTCCATCTTGTAATTGTTGAACTAAATAATAACACTAATAATAATAATAACCTTATATGATTTAACCCAAAAATTAATAACTCCATGAAAATTTTACCTAGAAACGCCTTTAAAAAATCTATATCCATAGCAAGTTCCATGGAGGTCATTCGACCCAAGATCTAAAGGGATATTTATGCAGATAGCCCAAAATTTTATGCCAGTTGTCTATTTTACCTAACTTTTCAAATATAAGGTTCTATAACCTTTTGCTGGCATCAACATTTGAAGTAAATTTACATTCTTACCCTCAATGGCAAACAACCATTTTCTTCCTTTTTTTCCCTCTCGTCTCCTTTCTCTTTCCCTCTCTCAAGAATAAATGAGATTACGCATGGAGGAATTATTGTCGAAGTTGTTAGGGACAACAACCCTCCACATATCTTCACATTGGTATGATATTGTCCACTTTGGGCATAAGCCCTCATGACTTTGCTTTTGGTTTCACCCCAAAGGCCTCATACCAATTGAGATAGTATTTCTCACTTATAAACTCATGATCTTCCTTTTATCTAGCCGATGTGGGACTTTGGTCGCACTCCCAACAATCCTCTCCTCGAACAAAGTACCGACCGAGTCTCCCCTCAAATAGTCATCTATCCGTCTAGTTCATTATCGTGGCCAACTCCCTTTTACTAGAGCACACCGCCAATCCGGGCCATCTCTTTTACCCATAGCACACCACCTATCCAAAGAGCTCTCTACCATGACTACACCTTCAAGGCTCGCCTCCTTTGTTGGGCACCCGAGGATTCTACCAATCACGGATCAGGGGCATGACTTTGATACCATTGTTAGGATTCTACCGATCACGGCTCAGAAGCATGGCTCTGATACTTTGAATTTTGCGGAGGCTACTAGTAAACTTCTATCAGAGGAAAGAGGGTTGAAGAGTGACAAACGTAATTCACCGGAGGATTCAACACTGGTAACTAGCAATTGGAAGAAGAAAAGACTTCGTGCAAAAGAAAGGTTGTTGGGAATGCGAACAGTCTAGACATAATTAAAAAGAATTGTCCTAATAGAGTAAGTCCGTCAAAAGGCTTTGAGTCGGATGCTAACGTGGTCTCTCTCTGACTACTTCTGAAGAAAAACAGAATTCATTCTCATAGTATGTCCGCTTTGCCATGGTAAAGGACGTGATGTTAGCGGTTCTACAGGTTTGCACATGGACATTGACTTGACGGTTATGCAAGGTGTGTGTGGTGGAAGGTATGTCGATGGCTGAAGAACTTCCAGGTGAGCCAAGTAGCTGGAAGTTGCACCATAAATTTAAGCAGGGTTTATCGATATATGACGAAAAAGAAAAGTCTTTGAAGGTAACATTCCAAGTGACCTACTTTTATGGTGGAGTAGATCTGACTTGAAGATTATGATTGTCAGTAAAGACAATGATATGGCAAGAGTTGTGGTTTCTTCAAATATTCTGCCAATGTGAAATTTGTAGAGTTTTTGGCAATATATTATAAGTGAAAATTGTCCCACATCGGAAAGGTGCAAAGAAGTGATGGGCTCCTGACACTATAAAAGGAGCCTATGGCTTTTGTTTCAAAACATCCCAGTTAGAAACACTTTAAGTTTGATGTACTAGTTCTAGTTAAATTTCCTCTTTATATTCTCAATACTAAAATTAAAAATCAATTAAAATCAGATTTTGGATTCTTTAACTAAACATTTCTAAAAAGTGTTCCAAAATAAACATATATATCAAATTCACCATGAGTTCCTCAAAACGTTTATGGGTTGGGTGAGTTAGTTTTCGGGAAACAAAGGAAATAGAACAAGACAAAGAAGGGAAGAAGAGATGGAGACCACAAGACGAGGAAGGTAAGAAAGTTAAGAGTGAGAGTGAGATTAAGACTGAAAAGAAGGGTGGGATTGAAGCGAGAGCGAGAATAAATCGAGAGCACAACTGAGAGGGAGGGCGAGATTAAAGCAAGAGTGCGCTTAACAACCTGGCGAAAGAAGGGAATGGTTCACACTCTTGAAATCCCTTCCCCCCTCTAAAAAAAAACTCAGTTGAGGTGGATGAGGGGATTCTATTGTATTTTTTAAACAAAGCAAACCTCATCGTTGACGTCAATCGTACGCTCATTGTTGCACTACCATCCCTTCTAGATCTAGAACGAATAAGGATTAATTCTAGATTCAAGTGGGTTTCTTCAAAACAAGAAAATACCAACTTTCTCACTTGAATTTTCTTCAAAATCCAAACTATGTTTGGATCAAAATAGGAAACACACCCATTTACCACTTCAATCTCCTTAAAATTTTGATTTAAAAAAAGAAAACGAAAATCCCCTCACCTCCTTAAATTTTCTTCAAAATTCAAACCTGGTTTTAATCGAAACAGTAAAAAAAACCTACTTACTTGAGGGGGGGAGGAAAGAATAGGGGTGTACAAATAAACCAATAACTCGATGAACCCGGACTACCAAACCCAAATAGTAAGGGTTAGGTTGGGTTTTTTTTAAGGAGAACCAAAAATTTGGTTTGATTCTCGGGTTGACCTTTTTTTGGCTCGGTTCAACCCGAATCGAACTGATATACTATTTTTTTTTTAAATACACACACACACATACACACATAAACAGAAAATCGAGAAGCCCTAGCCACCACACCATAAAACACATTTTCAACCGTTCTTCTCTTGGTCTTTCAAGATTTTGTTGCGTCTTCTCTCTTTCTCTGCGTTGCTTCACCGTTCGACGAGCGTCCAACCGACATCCACCCAAGTCTTCTCATTCGACAACCAACCATAGCCACCCGAGTCTTCTCGTTCTCATTTGACAACACCTTCGTCCGTTTGAGTCTTCGTTCGAGTGAGTGATTTCTTCAGCTTTTGAGTGAGTCTTCGTACGTTTGATAGCAACTCTATCTCTCTCAGTCCCTCGTTCATCTCAGTTCTGAGTTGTTCTTCAAAAAATTTTAGATCTATTTCCTTCTATTTTTTTAGATGTAGATCCATAAAATTTCAGATTTTTTTCTATGTTTTATGTTTTGAAATTTTGAATATGTTTTTTTAGATATGATTATACATAATTTTGTTCTATTGGTTTTTTTGTAGCATACTTAGGTTGCTACTCCTACAAAGTCGTCACCACGGAGTCAGACTGGGAAGAATCACCCATATCCAACTTTATTGTGAGTAATTTGTAAATTTTGTTCACTCTATTTTTTTTATTTGTGTTATGACTTTATGATATATGCCTTATGGATAACTTTTGTTCACTGTATTTAATATAAAAGTTGTTGCTTATCTATAAATTATGACTTTATGGATGATTTATGATAGGGTGTTATAAAGTGTAAAAGTTATAGTCTGATTTATGATAATGTGTTGTAAATTTAATGATTGTGTTACTGTAAATTATACAATGTTATCTATAATTTATAGTTTTATGGATATACATGGGATGTTTGATTTATGATATGGTGTAAATTTGTTGTTATTTATTTTAGTTTAATTTATTTTATAGATGGATAGCAGTAGTGGTAATATAGATACATCAGGATCAGGATGTAATGATGAAACTCCTTCCAATCCTAGCCAAATTCCTAAACCACCTTTACCTCCAAAGTCTAGGAAAAAAGGCTCAGTAAACTAACTTCTTCTATTTGGGACCATTTCACAAAAATTGAAGTGAGTGCTAATGATAGAGCTAGGTGCAGTGTAATTATTGTGATAAGGATTATGTTTGTGACACTAATAGTCGTGGAACTAGCACTTTATGGAAACATTTAAGAAATCAGTGTAAAAGGTACTCATATAGAGAATAAGAAAAAGGACAAACCACCTTAACTCTTGTCCCTTCTAATGATGGAAAAAGAAGAAGTGCTAGTAACTTTGTGACTACGAAATTTAGTCAACAGGCATGTAGAACTGCATGTGCTCAGATGATAGTTATTGTTGAGTTACCTTTCAAATTCTTAGAAAGTGAGAGTTTTAGACACTTTTGTAGTATTTCATGCCCTAAGTTTGACCTTCCATTGAGAGTAACAATTGCTAGAGATGTATTTCAACTTTATCTTGAAGAGAAAAACAGTTGAAATCATTTTTAGGAGAAAAACTCTCAAAGGGTTTGTCTTACCACAGATACTTGGACTTCATTGCAAAATGTTAACTACATGGTTCTCATTGCACACTTCATTGATTATGAATGGAATTTGCAAAAAAAAGATTTTGAACTTTTGTACCAAGTTGTTGATCATAAGTGAAAGACTATTGGCAGAGTTGTTTGTTGGAATGAGGGATTGATAAAAAAAAATTCCATCACTATTAATAATGTGAGTTCCAATGATTTGGCTATTGCTTATATTAAGAGAAAACTTAAAAACTGGAAATCTATTGTCTTAGATGGAGAACTATTACACATGAGGTGTTGTGCTCATAATTAACTCGATTGTCAATGATGGTTTGAAAGATATGCATGACTCCATTGCTAGTGTTCGTAATGCAGTGATATTCAATCATCACCTAAGAGATTGGAAAATTTTAAAGCTTGTATGAAACAAGAGAAAATTAAGTGTAAAGCTCTTGTTTGTTTAGATGTTCCAACTAGGTGGAATTCTACCTATTTAATGCTTGATCATGCAATGAAATTTGAAAACTCTTTCAAGATTTTAGTGCAAGAAAAAGTGGACTCTGATTGTGTTGGTTATTTTGAGAAAGATGACCATGGAAATAAAAGATTGGGACCACCGTCTCTACATGATTGGGAAAATGTTAAGGTATTTATTAAGTTTTTGAAGAAGTTTTATGATGTCACAACAAAGATAAGTGGTTATTTATATGTGACTTCTAATGTTGGTTTTCATGAACTTTATTGTATTCAATATACTTCAGTCAAATGGAGCCAAAATCTCAACTCTAATCTATGTACTATGGTTTCAAATATGAAGAAAAATTTGACAAGTATTGAAGTTCTGTTGAAAAGAGTAATAAATTGATATTTCTTGTTGTGGTGTTTGATCCTCGTTACAGGTGTTTGATCCTCGTTACAAGTTGGATTATTTGTCGTTTTGTTTTTCTAATGTTTATGAGGATGATGTGATCACAAAGATGACTGATGATGTCAAGTCATATTTAACTCGCATGTATGACTTTTACAAATCACAGGATATTGGTGCTTGAGGTAGCTGTTGGGATTTTTGTCCTAATCTCGTGTTTGTAAATTACTGTTTGAAATTAATAAGAGTTATTTATTTCATTACTTTGTGTCTCGCAATATCTACAAACTTTTTCAATAAACTAAGCTCCAGGATCATTGAATTTATGAGAGAACTAGAACTTGAACGGTGTGTAGTGGACACACAGGGAGAATCACGTTCGAGTACGGTCTACAGTATATGGATAGGGTTGGAGACCTAATCCTGGATACGCTGTGGATGCGACCCGTTTTGTATTAGATACAAACGAGGTGATCTGACTCGTTCATGTGGTTGACATGCGAGTGGGGGCATCTTGTGCAATGAGATTGTACAAGACCGGACCATGAATTATTAGACCTACTGATGTAACACCGCTGACAAGATGGGACTAATAACTTCGTAGATGACCATTAGTGACTCGACCTGAATCTTGAGCGTGTTACGGACTCCTGTCTGCGGGGGTCTGTCCTTTGACTAGTACGGGTGAGGGTGGTCACAGTTACTCACCCAATATGCCTATCTTCTCGTGGGACAGACCAAGTAGGGAGTCTGGGAACTTAACTACGCGAGATGAAATTCACTCGCTTCCGCCTTTAGGAAACTAGAGAGGTTGTTCCCTTAAGTGTTGTCTCCGTGGCTTGGACAACGGCGCCCACCTTCTCACTAGCCCGAGAAGGGTGTTGTGTATGGTTGGACCATCACAATGTGTTGTTCATTAAAGGAGCAGTGGGGACTTAAGGAACAAGAGGTAGACACAGGGGTCAAACGGTAATTTGACTCAGTCGTGTCGACGAACAACCTATGAAGGGTCGACTCATGGGCATTGGTTATATCAGTGGACACGTAATATTCTGCACTGACGGGAGTGCGCTACGGGCTATAGTGGAGTGTTATCGTAGCTAATGAATGTTGACTAACCGGGTCAAAGAGTTTGACAGGTTAATCTCGGATCATTGGAGCCCGTCAGTGTAGGTCCATTTAGGTCCCTCGGTTGGCTCAATCTGGGTTAAAAGAAGAGTTAATGTTTTGGTATGAAGTTGAAGTGTTCAATTTCACTTAAAGGAGCATTTATGTCATTTATATGAGATATGAATGATATAATATATAGTTTAATGTGAATGAGATTCATAATAAACTATAAGTTAGCCTAATTGTTGAATTAGGGCTAATTGGAAAAATTAATTGAGAGATTAAATTGGATGTGATTCAATTTAATTAATCCACAATTATAGCAAATGTGATTTACAATATGAGATATGAGATATCTTATATTATGTGGTTATGCAAATGAGATTTGCATAACCTATAGTTGTGGTAAAATGGTAATAATGTGGTGATTTTAACTCCATGATTATTCCACTATATAATCCCTTCTTGCAAGAAGGAATTCAAGCCAATCTCTCATTTTTTGGATTCTCACCCAAAAAGAAGAGAATTCTCTCTCATTTTCTCTCAACTCTCCTCCCTCTCCAAAATACCAAAAGTCCCATCACTTTCCTTCTTCCAAAGGAAGAACAACCGAGAAGGCCGTTGGTGGTGTGCGGATTTTGTTCGAGAAAGATTTCGTTGAGATCGAGAAGCACGAAGTGTTCGTGACCGAGGAAAGAACTTTGAAGAGAGTCTTCAACAAGTAAGTACTTTTTCTTACTGTAATTTCTTCCTTCTTTGCATGTTTAACTTAGATCTAAGAGTTAGATCGTTTTAACAAAATCAAGTAGCATAATGATACCTTAACGATTCGATCGTCTTCCGGTGCGCGGAGATTTTCATTCCCTTCAGTAGCGAGGTACAAGTACTAGTGGTAGTGATTCTCAACAATCAAGCATTATCACTAGTACTAGTATTGACAATAGTGATGATGGAGAAGAAGAGGAAAGTTCGATGTAATTAAGGTATAAGAAAAGAAGAAAAGAGAAAATTTCATTAGAAGTGAAAAATGATGTGGATCGATATTTGGCTGAGCCTAATGAAGAAGTTAATGATGATTTAGATATTTTGTCTTAGTGGAAATTGAATGGTCATAAATACCGTATTTATTGCCCAAGATATTTTGGCCTACAATAGCTTCTGAATCTATCTTTAGTACGGGAGGGAGGATTCTTGATTCTTTTAGGAGTTTTTTAACTCCTAAAATGGTGGAGGCTTTGATATGTGCACAAAACTGGATTCGTGGCAACTCAAGGTTATTAGATCTATCTCCACAACTTGAAGAGTTTGAGGCTTGTGGTAAGATTGAATCAAGTAATTAAATTATTTTCTAATTATTGTAGACTTAAGTTATTGTGATCAAATAATATATTCTTTATTTTTTTTTTTAGAGATTGCATCGTCCTCTATTGTGGTGAAATAGGAATCAAAGAGATTGATGAGTTTAATTGTATGTTTTTCTATCATTATATTGATTTTTTTTTCTTTTGTTAGATACAATCATACAAATCTTTATAATCTAAAATTTTGTTTGTTGTATTTATTTTTTCAGGACCTAACATTAAAAAGTGCAAGTTCAAGATTAAAGAACTAAATTTAATGGGTGTTATTGTCATTTTTTGTGTTGGGGCGTATGCCCTAAACTCGTGTCGTTTGTAATATTTGATGTATAGAAATAAATGTTATTTTTCCATCAAATCTTGTATCTCGCATTTCAAACTTAATCCAATAAACTAAGCTCCAACGCCATTCATATTTATAAGATCTTGAACGGTGTGTAGTGGACACACATGTAGAATCACGTTCATGCAAATGACCCAAATGGTCTATAGTATATGGATAAGGTTGGGAACCACATCTTGGTAACACTATGTATGTGACCCACTTTGTATTGGATACAAACGAGGCGATCTAGCTCGTTCATGTAGTAGACATGCGAGTGGGGCATCCTGTGCAATGAGATTGTACAAGACCGGACCGTAAATTATTAGACCAACTGATATAACACCGTTAAAAGTTTAGGACTATAAATTCGTAGATGACCATTAGTGACTCGACCTTAATCCTGAGCGTGTTACGAACTCCTGCCTACGGGGGTCTGTCCTTAGACTAGTACGGGTGAGAGTAGGTCAGAGTTGCCACTCAATATGCCTACCTTCTCAAGGGCAGAATCACGTGGGTAGCTGGAAAATTAACTATACAAGATGGAATTCACTCATTCCCGAACTAGGGAAACTAAAGAGGTTGTTGCCCTTAAGGGTTGACTCCAGGTCTTGAACAATAGAGCCCCACCCTCTCATTGGCCCGAGAGGGGCGTTGTTTATGGTATGACCATAAACAAGTTGTTCATTAGAGGATCAGTGGTACTTAAGGAGCAAGAGGTAGACACAGGGGTAAAACGGTAATTTGACCCAACTGTGACTACGAACGACCTGTGAAAGATTGACTCATGGGCATTGGTTATATCGATGGACACAACTTGTCCTACAGTGAGAAGAGTGCAGCTACTGGTCTATAGTAGAGTGACCCCGTAGTTAATGAATGTTGATTAATGAGATCAAAGAGTTTGGTCAGTTAATCTCGGATCATTGGAGCTCATGAGTTGTAGGTCCATTAGGTCCCTCAGTTGGCACAATTATGGAATTAATGACGGTATAAAGTTTGGAGTGAATTTGAAGTGTTCAAATTCACATAAAGGGTAGTTATGTCAGTTATATGAGATATAATTGATATTGTTGGGGTGTATGTCATAATCTCATGTTGTTTGTAACATTTCATGAATTAATGAATAAAGGTTATTTGTTATTCAAACTTTTTATCTCACATTTTATAAACTTAATCCAATAAACTAAGCTCCAGGGTCATTTTTATGAGAACTTGAACGGTGTGTAGTGGACACAAAGGGAGGATCACGTTCGAGTTATCGACCCGAACGGTCTACAGTGGGTTGGGAACCTCATCCTAGCAACACTGTGGGTGCGACCAACTTTGTATTAGATACAAACGAGACGATCAAGCTTGTTCATGTGGTTGACATGCGGTGGGGGCACCCTGTGCAATGAGATTGTACAAGACTGGACCGTGAATTATTAGACCTACTGATGTAATACCGTTAATAGTATAGAACTAATAAATTCATAGATGACCAATAGTGACTCGTCCTTAAGAGATATGATTGACATAATACATAGTTTAATGTGAATGAGATTCATAATAAACTATATTATAACTTAATTATTTAATTAAGGTGTAATTGGAGAAATTGATTTGAGAGAAATTAAATTGAATGTGATTCAATTTTAATTCCACAATTATACAAATGAGATTTGTATAATAAGGTATGTCATACCTTATATTATATGATATGCAAATATGATTTCCATATTATATAGTTGTGGTAAAGTGGTAAATTAGTGGAGATTTTACCTCCACCACATACCAGTATATAATGGTGGAATGTGAGACATTCTATAACAATTCCATTCATTTTTTTTATTTCTAACTTTGAGAACACTCACATTCTCTCTCAATTCTCTCTACATTTTTCCATTCTCTAATCCAAAAGGAGCCCCACCTATTCTCCCTCATCCGCCACAGAACAACTGAGAAGATCAAGTGGAGGCGTCCCCTTGGATCGTGGTCGATTCGTGGTTCGATTGTGGAGAACGAGAGATCCTAGATCATCTGGTCAAGTACGCCCTTCTCAAGAGTTAAAAATGTCTCGACGTAGTGGGAGGATTGTTAGACAACTTGAACGTTACATAAGTTTGCTTGAACCCAAGTCGTCATACCTTCTGATGACTGTGAGGATCCATTGACCTATGATCAGGTAATGAATGATGTTGACAAAGATGAATGGATTAAAGCCATGAACGAGGAAATAGAGTCTATGTACTTCAATTCTGTTTGGGAGCTTGTGGATCAACCGGATGGGGTAAAACCTATTGGTTGCAAGCGAATCTACAAGCGTAAACGTAGTGTAGATTGGAAGGTGCAGACCTTTAAAGTCAAACTAGTGGCAAAGGGTTTTACCCAGCGAGAAGACGTTGACTATGAGGAAACCTTTTCTCCTGTTGCCATGGTAAAGTTTATAAGAATCCTTCTTTCCATTGTCGCATATTATGACTATAAGGTATGGCAGATGGATGTCAAGACGACCTTTCTAGATGACAATCTTGACAAGAACATCTACATAGACTAGCCCAAAGGGTTCATCGCTCAAGGCCAGGAGCAAAGGGTTTGCAGGCTTCAAAGGTCTATTTATGGACTGAAACAAGTTTCGAGGTCTTGGAATATAAGTTTTGATGAGGCTATCAAATCTTATGACTTTAATCAAAATGTTGATGATGCTGGGGTTTGTGCCCTAAAACTCGTAGTTTGTATTTTTGTTCTAATTAATGTCATAAATTGTTATTACTTCAATAAAGCGTTATTGTTCATGTTCTACGAAATTGCCTTTGTTTTAACCCTAATTCCAATAAATTAAACATCCAAGGCTGTAAAATGAATTTTTAACTGAATGTAGTGTACATATAAAGGATCTCAGTTCGAGATATAGCCTAAAGGGACTAAAATAAGGGGATAAGGTTTGGGTACCTTACCCTGGTAAAACTATGATTTAGCCCACTTTGTATAAGATACAAACACTATGATCCTAAGGTGTTCGTGTAGATGACATGTGAGTGGGGATATCCTATGTAATGAGATTACATAAGACCAGACCGCGAAATAGTAACCACTAGATGTAACTCCGTTAACTAGTTAGGTTTCTATTTCACTAGGATGACCTAGGCAAATTGATCTTAATCCTGAGCAGGTTACGAACTCTTGTTCGCGAAGGATTGTCCTTTGACTAGTATGGGTGAGAGTGGTCAGATTCGTCGACTAAATATGTCTACCTTCTTGGGGACAAGACTGAGTGAGCGGCTGGGAACTTAACTTAGCAAGATGAAATTCACTATTTCCCGCCTACTAGGGTAAGTAGTGAAGGGAATCGTAGTCCTTCAGCGGAAGCGATTGCGAATCGCGCGCTCTTGAATTAGTTACAACGATAAATTCAAGAACAAATATAACTAGATTAAGCATATAAATATGATGGACAACAAGTAATTTTACCTTTGAAGAACCTTTCTTCGAGTGCTCCACTCTCCCACGATCACGATCTCAACAACAGGAACTCCAACGTACGAAGACACGACCACCGGATCTTCTCCGTTGTTCTCTAGGTGAGAGAGGAAGGTGGGTTCCCTTTAGGAGAGGTGAGGTATTTTTGTGAGAGAGATGTGTGCTTTGGAACCCTTCCAACAACAGAACAAGAGAGCTTGTAATTTCTTAACCTAGTTGCATCTTATGCAACCATATATATAGAGAATTAGGATGGAAATGACCATCCTACCCCTCCTTTAATCTCTCTTTAGTATATAGTTTACATATGAATCTAATTCATATTAAAACTATATATTAGATCAATTATATCATATATAATTGATATAACACCTCATATACGAAATTGAACACTTCAATTTCATTCCTAACTTTATACCTCAATATTACCATGTTGAGCCAACGGAGGGATCTAATGGACCTCACAGCTCATGAGCTCCAATGATGTGAGATTAACCGATCAAACTCTTTGATCCAGCTTAATCAATATTCATTAACTACAAGTCACTCCACTATAGACTTGTAGCCGCACTCTCCTCGCTATAGATAATATTGTGTCCACCGATATAGTCATTACCCATGAGTCGACCCTTCACAAAGTTGTTCAGTAATCACGGTTGGGTCAAATTACGCTTTTACCCCTGTGATTACCTCTTTGCTCCTTAAGCACCACTCGATCCTCTAATGAACAACAAGTCTAAGGTCCTACCTTATACTCATACCCTCATAGAGGTGGGGCCCCGTTGTTCAAGACCTAGAGTCGGGCTCTTGAGGAACAACCTATCTAATTCCTTAGTGTAGGAATGAGTGAATTCCATCTTGCACAGCTTAAGTTCCCACTACCTCACGAGGTTCTCATTCCTTTGAAAGGTAGGCTTATTGAGTTGGCTACAGGCCACTCTCACCCATACTAGTCTAAGGACAAACCCCTATAAGCAGGAGTTCTTAACTTGCTCAGGATTCAGGTTGATTCACTAATGACCATCTATAAATTACTAGTCTTATCCTGTTAACGGTGTTACACTAGTTAGACTAATAATTTGCGATCCAGTCTTGTATGAACTCTTCATACAGGATGCCCCCACTCGCATGTCAACTACATGAATGAGTTGGATTACCTCATTTGTACTAATTACAAAGTGGGTCGCATCCATGGTGTTACCAGAATGAGGTTTCCAACCTTATTCTTATACCATAAACCATTTAGGTTATACTCTTGAACTCAACCCAAATAATGTTCACTACACTGAGGTTCAAGATAAATGTGATAACCTTGGAGCTTAGTTTATTGGATTTATTAAAGCAAGACTGTAATTCTATCAAAACAAATAACACTTTATTTAATTGATCAAAATTACACAAGTTTAGGGCATAAATCCCAACAAGTAGAGGAATGTTCCCTTAAGTGGTGTCTCCGGGACTTGAACAAAGGGTCCGACCCTCTCATTGGCCCGAGAGAAACTCTGTTTGTTGGTAGGACCACAAACAAATTGTTCATGGGAGGAGCACTGGTACTTAAGGTACAAGATGTAACCTACGGGTAAAACGGTAATTTGACCCAGCTGGTGTTACGAACATTCGTGAAGGATTGACTTGCTGTTATTGGTCAATATCCGGGGACACAGAAATATATCTACAGTGAGAAGAGTGCAGCTGCGAGACTTTAGTGGAGTCTTCCCGCAGTTAACGAATGTTGATTAGGAGGTTAATGAAATTAACCGAGTAATCTCGTATCGTTGGAGTTTCAGATCTGTAGGTCCATTAGGTCCACCTTCTAGCTCGTAAAGGGTTGTTAGATCATTTGAATTTGTAATGTTCAAATTCATTAGGGAATAAATTTAATGTATATAGATACAATATAATATATAGTTTTGGAACTATATATTCTAAATTTAATGTGAATATGATTCATATTAAATTATATGAGAGAATTAAATATTTGAAAGAGTTCAAATATTAAATTCAAATGTGAATGTGATTCATATTTGAAAACTATGGGTTAAATCTTAATGTGCATGAGATGTACATTAAACTATAGGATAAAGGGTAAAATGATTAAATGTGATTTAATCATTTAATTAATATTATATTTGAATTAAATGTGATTTAATTTAATGTAATTAATTAATCGTTAATTAATTATTTTATTAATTAATTAGAGAACGTGTCATGATGACACGTTCCCACTACTCCTCAACTCTCCCTCGATAGGGAGTGAGGAGTTACCCACTGAATGATCTTCTTCTCCTGGTGAGAAGAGGGAAGATCGATCGATCGATTGAATTTGATGAAATTTACCCAAGAATTCTCTCTCTCTCTCAATTCCCTCTCTACCAAATTGTTGGAGGTTTTCCACCAAAACCTAGATCTAAGTAGAAACTCAGAGAATAGGAGGTTTACTGGGTGGTAGTGTCCTGTTGGAGAAAAACAGAGACGTTCTTTTGGGTGTACCTGTGTTGCCATACAATTTGGAAGCAAGAAGTTGTTGTGTGGAAAAACTACAAAGGTAATGTATCTTCCTTTAGTTTAATTGTTAAACAAAGCATGATTGCATGTTAATTTCCATGTCTAATTAGATTAGAAAGCATGTTTATCTCTGTTTATTTTCAATGTATTGGTTTTTTTTTTTCAACCAAAATAAGCTTGCAATTACGATTTCAAACTCGTTTCCGTTGCTCAAGGGGATTAGATCTCCATCAATTGGTATCAGAGAAATGCTTGATTTGTTTTGGTTGAAACAAAATTGCATTGATTTGGTGGGAATTGCATTTGGTTTGTTGTAAAACTGTTTAGGAGTATTTGGCCTTAGTTTTTCATTGATTTGATCGATTTTAAATGTAAAGGCCCTTGTGTTTTTGGGCAATTAAGTGCTTTATCGAGTCTGTAATCGAGTTAAAAGTAGTTCGGGACCAGTTTTGTGCATTTTGGTTGAGTACCGAAGGAGAAATTGAAGATTGAAGCTGTTGTGTTCGAAGAAGAAAGTTGTTGCCGAAGCAACAACGTTGCAATGCTGAGGAACGGCGTCGCAACACCGCACTCCCTATCGACGCGGAGCTCCAGGGTCACGCGTTACAAACGCGCCCCCTCGCCACAACGCCACCCCGATAGCAGGCGCGCGCGCGGACAAAGCCAGCATTGCAACGCCCACATCAGCGTTGCAACGCCATGACGCCAATTCAGCTGTTGCAGACCAGTTCGGGCAGTTCGGTTAGTTTTTGGTCTGGTTCGTGCGGTTCAAGCCCGGTTCAAGGTATTTTTAGACCGGTTCTTGTAATAAAATTAGAGCAATTTTATTATTTTGCACTTTAAGGGCCAAATTATTCCGGTTTTACAGTTGTGTTTCTTTATTAATGTAATTTAGAATTTTTCCCACCTTAGGATAAGCATGTTCATGCATTTTTATTTGTATAATTGTTATATGAATATGGTTTAAATGGATGATAAATTTATTTTTCATGAGTAATTAATTATAAATGTTATAATTAGATTATATGGAAAATAAATTGCATGGAGCATGAAATTACTTAGTTTAAAATAAATGTTATTTTATTTAAGTAATTTAATTATTCAATTAGTTGAATTTTTTTTATAATACCAATATTGATTTTATAATATAGTTCCTTGTCATAGGTTAATTATTAAATTTATAAAAGTTATAAATTAAGGGGTTTTAGAAACCATAACGTATAACAAAGAATTGCATGCAAACATAGGAACTTGAGTTAAAATTAAATTAGTTTTAAATTGTTTAAAATTAATTTAGACCTAAGTTTTAATTTCTAATAGGATTAGAAATTAGTCTTACATAGTATTTTAAATGGTTTAAAATATAGTAGGACATTAGGACTTTGGTTATAAGGGAACTCTACTCGTGAAGTTCTGTCTAAGGTTGGGGGTACTTAAGCTGACGGTTAACGGAACACCTCCTACCTGGGAACTGACCCAGAGCTTGAGTTAAATTAACCTTAGTTCTATTTTATATCTAGTGAATTAAAATGTTTATTCACCTAGACATAAGGTTAAAAGACCTAGCTATAATAGTTATAATAGGCATAGACTTAGATAGATTCTTTTAGCTAGAATCTGACTAAGTTAAACCTATACCCTAACCTTAGAAGCTTCAGTGGGAGAGAAAACGAGATGTTCGCATCGAGTTTATCTCACGTCCTAAAGAGTTCACACCGTGAGTTCCATGCTCGACTATGTGGCGTCAATAGGGTGTTCCCCTACTATAAGTGTTTGCATGGTTCAATACCAAGGTGAATGAGGGAAGTATCCATAGTAAATGGGAGCAGGACGCGTGTCAACGTATCCTACGGTCTCCTCCATTAGGTCGCACCGTGAGATTTCTATAGTCCGCCTGCTAGGTTGTCCTGGAATAGCCAAACCCTACGGAGGGCCTGACTATAGGGATCGGAACACTGCGAACTCCAGAAATGGATAGGGTCTCTTAGGTAATTTGCCAACAGTTATCTTTCTTAATAGTAGCCTGTTGGCTCGGACCTATTGGATCTGAAAATGGTAGGGTCACATTTACGGGATGAGTTAAGCTAGTTAACAAGTCCTTGACCAAACAAACGGTAGCTAAGGACCATTGGGACATGAGATGTTTTGGTAGTGAGAATTTGCTGAGAAAGTCTCAATTCAGGGGAGGAATGACTGACCGCCCGACGGAGGCTTTTGTTCTAAACCCTTGAAGTATCATTGCAAAACTAAAGGTTTAATTTAAACATTGGGTTTAGTTTAAACACTAGGGTTCTTTAACAATTTTGCTAAATTTGATTGGTTTTTAATGGGTTAAAAGGCATAACTAATTAGAACTATTTTAGATTTTCAGCATGTCGTCCTCAATTATAGCCTTACTAAAAAGCGATTATTTAACTGGTGAGAACTTTACTACGTGGAAGTCCAACGTGAATACGATTCTTGTTGTTGACGACCTTCAGTTTGTACTGACTGAGGAATGTCCTCAGGTCCCTACTCAAAACGCACCTCAATCAGTTAAGGATGCGTTTGACCACTGGTCCAAGGCCAATGAAAAGGCCAAGGCCTATATCCTTGCTGGCATATCTGATGTTTTGGCCAGGAAGTTGGAGGGTATGGTCTCAGCTCGTGAGATCATGGGTTATCTGCAGAATTTGTCTGGACAACCGTCTGAAAAAATTTGGCATGAATCCCTCAAGTACGTTTATAACGTGCGCATGAAGGAGGAAATTTCAGTGAGAGAACATGTTCTCGATCTTATAGTTTACTTCAACGTGGCCGAAATGAACGGAGCGGTCTTAGACGAGCAAAGTCAGGTATTCTTCATCATGGAATCTCTTCCGAAGAGTTTCCTACCATTCCATGCGATGCGGAGATGAACAAAAATGAGCATAACCTAACTTCCCTCCTAAATGAACTGCAGACTTACCAGTCTCTTATGGATAATAAGGGACAGGTTGATGGAGAGGCAAATCAGTTTGCCCATTCCAAAAGGATCCAGATGGGTTCATTCTCTGGAACCAAGCCTTGCGGTTCTTCTTCTGGGATTAAGAAGACTCGGAAGAAAAGGAAAGGAGGAAGAGGGAAAGCTTCTGCTACTGCAGACATTAAGCTCAAAGAGAAGAAAGGTAAATCAGATTTACTTGTTCTTGAAACTTTCTTAGTGGAAAATAATGATTTTACCTGGATACTTGATTCAGGAGTCACTAATCACGTTTGCTCTTCATTTCAGGAAACTAGTTCCTTCAAGGAGCTCGAAGAGGGTAAGATGACACTCAGGGTCGGAACGGGAGATGTCGTCTCAGCTAGTGCAGTGGGAGATGCCAAGTTGTTTTTTAGAGATAGATTTATTTTATTAAAAAATCTGTATATAGTTCCTAAGATTAAGAGGAACTTAATTTCTATCTCTTGTTTAATAGAACTTGGATATTGTATTTCTTTTTCTATAAATGAAGCGTTCATTTTAAAAGAAGGAGTCAATGTTTGTTCTGCTAAATTGAAAAACGGCTTGTATGTACTTAAACCGAATCAAACTAAAGCAATTTTGAATCATGAGATGTTTAAAACTGCTAATATTCAAAGTAAAAGGCAAAGAATTTCTCAAAATAATACCTATCTATGACATCTTAGACTTGGTCATATAAATCTCAACCGGATTGAGAGATTATTTAAGAATGGACTTCTAAACAAGTTAGAAGATGATTCTTTACCACCTTGCGAATCATGCTTGGAAGGTAAAATGACTAAGCGACCTTTTACTAGAAAAGGTTATAGAGCCATAGAGCCCTTAGAACTTATACATTCGAATCTTTGTGGTCCGGTGAATGTTAAAGCTCGAGGAAGGTACGAATATTTCATCTCTTTCATAGATGATTATTCGAGGTATGGTTATTTATACCTAATGCATCATAAGTCTGAAGCTCTTGAAAAGTTCAAAGAGTATAAGGCTGAAGTAGAGAATCCATTAGGGAAAACCATTAAAACACTTCGATCCGATCGAGGTGGATAGTATATAGATTTGAGATTCCAGGACTAATTGATAGAACATGGAATTAAATCTCAACTCTCAGCACCTAATCCACCACAGCAAAATGGTGTGTCAGAAAAGAGAAATAAAACCTTGTTGGACATGGTTCGTTCTATGATGAGCTATGCTCAATTGTCTGCCTCGTTTTGAGGATACGCAGATGAGAGATCTGCAGCTTCAAATCTTGAACATCGCTCCATCAAAAACAAGCTTGAAACACCTTTTAAATTATGGAAGGGACGTAAACCTAGTTTACAACATTTCAGGATTTGGGGTTGTCCGGCGCACGTGCTAGTGACAAACCCAAAGAAACTGGAATCCCGTTCAAGATTATGCCAATTTGTTGGCTATCCCAAAGAAACGAGAGGTGGTCTTTTCTACGACCCATAAGAAAACAAGGTGATTGTATCGACAAATGTCACTTTCTTGGAGGAAGATCACATGAGAAACCACAAACCGCATAGTAAAGTAGTGCTAAATGAAGCTACAAATGAACCAACAAGAGTTGTTGATCAAGTTGGACCTTCATCTGGAGTTGATGGAGAAGTCAGCACCTCGAGTCAGCCTCGTCCTTCTCAATCGTTGAGAATGTCTCGACGCAGTGGGAGGTTGTTTCCCAACCTAACCGCTATTTGGGTTTAGCTGAAACTCAAGTCGTCATACCTGATGATGGCGTAGAAGATCCATTGTCTTATAGACAGGCAATGAATGACGTAGACAAGGACCAATGGATCAAAGTCATGAACCTTGAAATGGAGTCAATGGACTTCAATTCAGTATGGAACTTGTAGACCAACCTGAAGGGGTAAGACCCATAGGGTGCAAATGGATCTATAAGAGAAAGAGAGATGCAGCCGGAAAGGCTAGACTTGTAGCAAAGGGTTTTACCCAAAGGGAAGGAGTGGACTATGAAGAAACTTTTTCCCCTGTTGCTATGCTTAAGTATATTATGATACTCTTGTCCACTAGCCGCTTTTTATGATTATGAAATTTGGCAAATGAACGTCAAGACTGCCTTTTTGAATGGTAATCTTGACGAGAGCATCTATATGTCTCAGCCCGAAGGGTTCATAACCCAAGGTCAGGAGCAAAAAGTTTGCAAGCTCAATCGATCCATTTATGGGTTGAAACAAGCATCCAGATCTTGGAACATAAGATTTGATACTGCGATCAAGTCTTATGGTTTTGACCAAAACGTTGATGAGCCTTGCGTTTACAAGAGGATCATCAACGACAAAGTAGCTTTCTTAGTGTTTTATGTGGATGATATCCTACTCATTGAAAATGATGTAGGATACCTTACTAACATAAAGAATTGGCTAGCGACCCAATTCCAAATGAAAGATTTAGGAGAGGTGCAATATGTTCTTGGGATTCAGATCTTCAGGAATCACAAGAACAAAACGCTAGCTCTGTCTCAAGCCTCTTATATCGACAAAATGTTGTCAAGATATTCGATGCAAAATTCTAAGAGGGGCTTATTACCCTTCATGCATGGAGTTCATCTATCTAAGGAACAATGTCCTAAGACACCTCAAGAAGTTGAGGATATGAGACGTATTCCCTATGTCTATGCAGTAGGTAGCTTAATGTATGTTATGTTGTGCACGAGGCCAGACATTTGCTATGGAGTGGGAATAGTCAGTAGGTACCAATCCAATCCAGGGTTAGACCACTGGACAACAGTTAAAAATATCCTCAAGTATCTTAGGAGAACGAGGGACTATACACTTGTGTATGGGACTAAGGATTTGATCTTTACTGGATACACTAATTTTGATTTTCAGACCGATAAGGATTCTAGGAAATCCACATCGGGATCAGTTTTCACCCTTCACGGGGGAGCTATAGTATGACGAAGCATCAAGCAAAGATGCATCGCTGACTCCACGATGGAGGTTGAGTATGTCGCTCCTTGTGAAGTTACAGAGGTTGTTTGACTAAGGAAATTCGTTGCTGATTTGGAAATTGTTCCAAATATGGAATTTTCCATCACCTTATACTGTGACAACAGTGGTGCAGTAGCCAATTCGAAGGAACCTCGCAGCCATAAGCGAGTCAAGCACATCGAGAGGAAGTATCACCTAATACGAGAGATAGTGCAACGAGGAGATGTGATAGTCACGAAGATCGCTTCATAGCCTAACATTGTTGATCCGCTTACAAAGATTCTCACGGCTAAAGTATTCGAGGGTCATATGGAAAGTCTAGGTCTACGAGACATGTACATAGGCTAATCTAGGGCAAGTGGGAGATATGTAATGGGGTATATGGATGCCCTAGTTTATTGTATTTGTATCTCTGTAACCACTGTTTTAGATTATGATGTACCCCACTAGAGTTTTAGTTCAAGTGGGAGTTTGTTGGGGATTGTGCCCTAAAACTCGTAGTTTGTATTTTTGTTCTAATTAATGTAATAAACTGTTATTACTTCAATAAAGCGTTATTGTTCATTTTCTACGAAATTGCCTTTGTTTTAACCCTAAATCCAATAAACTAAACATCCAAGGTTGTAAAATGAATCTTTAACTGAATGTAGTGTACATATAAAGGATCTCAGTTCGAGATACAACCTAAAGGGTCTATAGTAAGGGGATAAGGTTTGGGTACCTTACCCTGGTAAAACTATGGATGTGACCCACTTTGTATAAGATACAAATACTGTGACCTTAAGGTGTTCGTGTAGATGCCATGTGAGTGAGGATATCCTATGTAATGAGATTACATAAGGCCGAACCGCGAAATAGTAACCAATAGATGTAACTCCGTTAACTAGTTAGGTTTCTATTTCACTAAGATGACCTAGGCAACTTGATCTCAATCTCGAAAGGTGTTACTTACTCCTGTTCGCGAGGGATTGTCCTTTGACTAGTATGGGTGAGAGTGGTCAGATTCGCCGACTCAATATGCCTACCTTCTTGGGGACAAAATCGAGTGAGCGGCTAGGAACTTAACTTAGCAAGATGGAATTCACTCCTTCCCGCCTACTAGGGTAAGTAGAGGAATGTTTCCTTAAGTGGTGTCTCCGGGACTTGAACAAAGGGCTCGACCCTCTCATTGGTCCGAGAGGGACTCTATTTGTTGGTAAGACCACAAACAAATTATTCATTAGAGGAGTACTGGTACTTAAGGTACAAGATGTAACCTAGGGGTAAAACGGTAATTTGACCCATCTGGTGTTACGAACATTCGTGAAGGATTGACTTGCTGTTATTGGTCAATATCCGTGGACACAGAAATATATCTGCAGTGAGAAGAGTGCAGCTGCGAGACTTTAGTGGAGTGTTCCCGCAGTTAACGAATGTTAATTAGGAGGTTAATGAGATTAACCGAGTAATCTTGTATCGTTGGAGCTTCTGATCTGTAGGTCCATTAGGTCCATTTTCTAGCTCGTAAAGGGTTCTTAGATCATTTGAGTTTGTAATGTTCAAATTCAATAGAGAATAAATTTAATGTATATAGATACAATATAATATATAGTTTTGGAACTATATATTCTAAATTTAATGTGAATATGATTCATATTAAATTATATGAGAGAATTAAATATTTGAAAGAGTTCAAATATTAAATTCAAATGTGAATTTGATTCATATTTGAAAACTATGGGTTAAATCTTAATGTGCATGAGATGTACATTAAACTATAGGATAAAGGGTAAAATGATTAAATAATATTTAATTATTTAATTAATATTATATTTGAATTAAATGTGATTTAATTTAATGTAATTAATTAATCGTTAAATTAATTATTTTATTAATTAATTCAAGACGTAGGTACCCTATCGCTGTAATTTATTTCCTTCTCTCAGCATGCTTAGCCTAGATTTGTATGTGATACGTTTCAAGTTTAAGAAAAATAGTAACACAACGAAAACAACGCGATTCGCGTCGCTTCCGCTTCGGGATTCCATCCCTTCAGATATAATATATAGTTTCATGTGAATGAGATTCATATTAAACTATACTATAGCCTAATTATGAAATTAAGGCATAGTTGGAGAAATCAATTTGAGAGATGTATAAAATTGAATGTGATTCAATTTTAATCCTACATTATGGAAATGTGATTTGCATATTAAAGTATGTAATACCTTATACTATATAATTATGCAAATATGATTTGCATATTATATAGTTTGTAGTTAAATAGTAAATACGTGAACTCTCCACCCCATACCATTATAAAAGGATACTTGAAGAAACAATCTAAAAAAAAGTCATTTTGCCAATTTTGGATTTCTCACCAAAAAGAGCAACCTCTCATTCTCTCATTCTCTCTACTCACTCCATACCCAAACCCAAAGGGAATCTCACAATTCTCCCTCATCCACTGGAGAACAACCTAGAAGTCCTTCTGGAGGTGTCCAAACTTCTTGTTCGGTTCGTGGATTCATGATCGGGAGATCGTTGTAGAGATTGTTGAGATCGTGATCGCGGGAGGAGGAAAACGAGAAGAAAGGTTCTTCAAAGGTTAGTTTCTGTTTTCCCTTCTCTTTATGCTTAACCTACTCAAAGGATGTGATGTATCTTGAATTTTAAGTAGATTTTGGGTGACATAACGGAGCATCACGATTCGCATAGCTTCCGCTGCGGGATTCAATCCCATCATTTTGTGATGCTTCAATTTTAAGAATTTAGAAGTCTATTCTCTTATGATGATTGTAATAGAACTATATTGTTATTTAGTGCAAAGACATTTGGAGTTTTTTTAATTTGTGGTGCTTCAAATTTAAGACTTTGGTATTGTAATAGACTAATAGTTAGTTATATTATTGAAACTTGCACTTTGCTTTAAATGATGATGATTTATTTAGAAGTTTCTTAGGATAATGTAAATTTGTAATAGAATATTTAAGTCTTATGGTTGCTATTTAGTATAAAGACATTTGAAGTTTTTTAATTCTTGAATTTTTTATATTTATATTAATTCTGGATTTTTAAAATTTTAAATTAAAAAAAAAAGCTAACCTGATGACCCAACCCAAAAATGTTGGGTTGGGTTGTGTTGGATTACCCTCATAAATAAGGTTAGTTGGGCTGGAAGAATGAATACTCGAATTTTTTGTTGGTCCAAAAAACCCCATAACTCGACCCAACCCGACTTATGTACACCCCTAGGAAAGAAGAAAATAGAAAAGAAAGTGAGAAAATGGTTGTTTTACAATGAGTGTAATAACCTAAATTTATGATTTTGTACAGATGACCCATTTGCACATGCTTTAATACCATTTGACCCACTTCTTGAGATTAATCATAAATGTAACATCCCTAGTTTTTAAATCAACTTAAACCAGGGGCGTCACTAGGCAACACCCTCTGCGCCGAAATTTCGACAGCATAACGACGTTACCCGGACTAAACAAAAATTTTTCTTAACCTAATATAAGCACCAAAACACTCCAAAAAGATTCCACAATGCCCAACCTCCTCCAAACTACAGTTAAATGTCAAGCTGGGCTCCAACAGAAACACAAACAACATAAGTAAAATAGAAAACATCTGGAACTTATACGAAGCAATCACAACTTAATTTGATCCTACATGCATGCTAAACCAAACAACCAAAAAGGGGACAAATCATGCACTCAACATCTCAACAGGCTCAAACATCCACTACTTAACCAGTCAACAAAGAAAATCAAGGCTTAAAGTACGATACTAAAGTCCTCATTAAAATCAAATCCTTTGGTCCTGGACAGGGCCCAATAGTCTCGCCACGTCGCCATCGTCACCCTCCGACTCACTGTCTACCCTTACATACAACCAAAAACAAGAAAGTAGATGGGTGAGTATAAGAATACTCAGTAAGTAGCACACTCACGTCCAAGCTACTACTTCGCAACAGAAACAATCAAAGCAAACATCAAAACCAGGATTCCTCGCACAACCAGGCACCCCACTACGCAAACCCCTTATCGAGACCTATCGGTGTTCCAGCAACCTAGGTGGCTAGAACGGGGTGCACCCCGACGCGAAACAATGAGGCTCTAACGCTCTCACAGAAATGCAAGAGGGCACTCAACCCTAATGCCACACAACTCGCAAAAGGATGCCCGACCCTAATGCCCTATCCTGCAAATGAGTGTTCGACCCAAGTGCTTGTCCAACAAATGAATTCTCGACCAAAATGTTGATCCTGCAAATGAGTGCTCGACCCAAATGCTAGTCCTGCAAATGACTGCTCGACCCAAATGCTACATAGAAACCACCAACCTAAAGGTCTGGACTCGCCTGGGGTGACTCAAAAATTCAGGGAAGCTAGGCTAGCGAATTTGAGCTCTCTCATGACTCCCGAGGCTCCTCCTAAGCGCCTCTGGTTACTCTCCTCAATGCATGGCCTAAGGGTTCTCCTACCCAACTCCTCGCTCGATCGGTCCACCCCAACCAACCAATCACCTCAACTAAGTCTCGCAACTCTCAGGAAAGTCAGGCTCGAGGTTCAGATTCGCAGGACTTACCACTTGTCTACCCAGTCTCTGACGACTAACAGTCCTGCCAACCACATTCATGGCAAACCAGAAGTCTACATGCACATACAATAACATAAACATAACATTAACAACACGTATCCAACTTGCAGAAGCTCAACGTTAGCCTATACATGCATTGCTCAAGAAAATCGGGAATACAGGCAAGCCGAAATACACCAGTTCATTAACCAGATCCACACAACAAGAAAAAGTACACTAGCAACACCCCGTGCACCAAGCTCTTTCACTCACGAGCTCGGTGCACAAACCAAATGACTACTACTCTAAGGTTCAACCAGGCACAACCGTCCTCGCCTAAGACATCCTTTAATTCACTAACAACACAACTATATGAATAACCTAAGTATCGAACACGAAATACATGGTTGAAGATACTTACTTTCACACGTGTGCATCGAGCAAACTTTAAACCCAACTACCAATCACCTAGAACCAGTCCTCTCGTCCACACTTACAACCCTATCGCTTGGGATTCTTTCGATGCGTTTGCCACACTACCTCAAGCTTGTTGGGGTTTGTGCTCTAAAACTCGTAGTTTGTAATTTTGTTCTAATTATTGTAATAAAGAGTTATTATTTCAATAAAGAGTTATTGTTCGTTATTTACGATATTGCCATTATCTAAACCCTAAATCCAATAAACTAAACATCCAAGGTTGTAAAATGTCTTTTGAACTGAATGTAGTGTGTTGGGATTTGTGCCCTAAAACTCGTAATTTGTAATTATGTTCTAATTAATGTAATAAAGTGTTATTATTTCAATAAAGAGTTATTGTTCGTTATCTACGAGTTTGCCTTTATTTAAACCCTAAATCCAATAAACTAAACATCCAAGGCTGTTATATGAATCTTTAACTGAATGTAGTGTACATATAAAGGATCTCGGTTCGAGATACAACCTAAAGGGTCTATAGTTAGGGGATAAGATTTGGGTACCTTACCCTGGTAAAACTACGGATGTGGCCCACTTTGTATTTGATGCAAACACTGTGATCTTAACGTGTTCGTGTAGATGACATGTGAGTGGGGATATCCTATGTAATGAGATTACATAAGACCGGACCACGAAATAACAACCTCTAGTTGTAACTCCGTTGACTAGTTAGGTTTCTATTTCACTAGGATGACCTAGGCAACTTGATCTCAATCCTGAGCAGGTTATGAACTCCTGTTCGCGAGGAATTGTTCTTTGATTAGTATGGGTGAGAGTGGCTAGATTCGCCGACTCAATATGCCTACCTTCTTGGAGACAAGACCGAGTGAGCAGCTGGGGACTTAGCTTAGCAAGATGGAATTCACTCCTTCTCGACTACTAGGGTAAGTAGATGAATGTTCCCTTAAATGGTGTCTCCGAGACTTGAACAAAGGGTCTGACCCTCTCATTGGCCCGAGAAGGACTTCTGTTTGTTGGTAGGACCACAAACAAATTGTTCATTAGAGGAGCACTGGTACTTAAGGTACAAGATGTAACCCAGGGGTAAAACGGTAATTTGACCCAGCTAGTGTTACAAACATTCGTGAAGGATTGACTTGTTGTTATTGGTCAATATCCGTAGACACAGACATATATCTGCATTGAGAAGAGTGCAACTGCGGGATTTTAGTGAAGTGTTCCTGTAGTTAACGAATGTTGATTAGGAGGTTAATGAGATTAACCGAGTAATCTCGTATCGTTGGAACTTCTGATCTGTAGGTCCATTAGGTCCACCTTCTAAATCGTAAAGGGTTCTTGGATCATTTGGATTTGAAATGTTCAAATTCATTTTGGGAATAAAATTAATGTATATAGATACATTATAATATAAAGTTTTAGAACTTTATATTATAAATTTAATGTGAATATGATTCATATTAAATTATGTGAGAGAATTGAATATTTGAAAGAGTTCAAATATTATTTTAAATGTGAATGAGATTCATATTTGAAAAACTATAGGTTAAAATTTAATGTGCATTAGATGTATATTAAAAATATAGGTTAGAGGGAAAAATTGATTAAATATGGTTTAATCATAATTAAATATATGATATTCAATTTAATTTTGGTTAAATGTGATTTAATTAAAATTAAAATTAATTTATAATTAAATATGATTTAATTATTAATTAAATTAATTAATTTATATTATTATTAAATTAATTAAGGGAACGTGTCATGATGACACATTCTCACTACCCCTCTTCCTCTCCATATCGATAGATAAACAGGGAGAGAGGATCAGTGAGGAACTGATCGATCATTCCCATTTTGGCAATTTTGTTGAATTGATCTCAAATTCTCCCTCTAAAAAGATAATCTTTTCCTCTCCAAAAGTTAGAAAATCTTCCCACCAAGGTTGATCAAAAGAACTCAGAGGATAGAAGTTTTTCTTCGTGGTGTTGTCCATGTGGAGAAGAAAGAACAGAGGAGTTTCTCTTTGTTGCTGTGTTGCTGTGTTCTTGGAGCAAAGAGTTACTGTTAAAAAACTACAAATGTAATTTTCAATTTCCTTTAGTTTAATTATTTTTACACAACATGTTTGCATGTCTTAGTTCCATGCTCTAATTAGATTAGAAATATTGCTTATTCTCTGTATTTTACCAAGGTATTGGTATTTGGAATAAACCAAAATAAACAAGAAATTGATCCATAAAATCACGTTTCCACTGCTCAAGGGGATCAGATCCCCATCAAAGTTGTAGTTCTTCGAAATGCCCAAATTTACAACCCTACCCAACACAAACGAAGGCAATCAGAGAGAGAGCAATCGGAGAGGGACAGAAAGAGAGAGGGAGAGAGAGAGAAAGAGAGCAATCGTAGAGGAATCGAACATCAGGCTGAAAGAGAGGGACACCAAGGGCGGTCGGTGGCAGTCTGTATGGCGCTCAGAGACGCGCGACTAGAGAGTTGCCGCCCAGAGAAGCTTGCACAAAGAAGGAAATGGAGCGGCGGCGGTATGAAATGGAAAGCGTCGGCGCGACGGCTGAGCTTTCAAAGAAACCACCGCGATGGTCAAAGAAGAAGAATGAAGGGGGGGGGGAGGGGTTGCGACTCCTTCCTTCTGATTCCTTTCTTTTTTTTTTTCTTTTCTTTTAAAAACAAACCAATAAAAGAAACCTAAAGTAAAAGAAAGGAGAGGAGATTACCTCGATTTCTTTTCCAGAACGCTCGGTGAAGCTTAGGACACTGGAGGCTTAAATTTAAAGGCAGGGATTTAATTATTCGGGTCCCTGAAAGGTTAAATAATTAACCACATTACCCAAAAGTCCTTAAAAATATGAAAATAGCCTGAAACTAAGTTTCTTAAACTTGAAAAATTATCTAAAATTATCGGACGTCACAATAAATGCCCCATTTAGACATAGAAATGCGTGTAAAATTATTAAGAGAAAAATATGAGGCGGTCTCACTCGCTCACACACTCCTCATAATTGCAAGGATCGAGAGTGAGATTAAAGAATAAAAAATTGAAAAGAAAGAAAATATATAAAACTAAGTTAAGAGAAAAGCAAAAGTACGAAAGCGAGAGTGAAATTGAAGAAGAAAAGATCCATAAAAAGGAAATAAGATAAAATTAAGTAAAGTGAGAGTACGAGGGCATAGGTGAGATAGAAGAAAAAAAGATAAAAAAGAAAGAAAAAAGATAAAATTAAGTCAGAGTGGAGAGTACACTTCCATCACGAGAAATTTGCATGGAAAATCCCTTTTCACGCGGTTTAATCTCGCGCTCATAGACTCGCTCTCGCTCTCGTATGTCCGCTTTCACTCACAATATACAACTTTCCAAATGATCACTCGCTCACTTAACTCGCTCTCATCGATTATTATTACTATCTGAACGAGAGATCGAGAGCGAGCTTACGAAACTTAAAACACGTTGCCCTCGTGATAATTTGGACAAAATGTAAAGTACAAAAAAAGGTCATATATCATTAATTTTAAAACATGGCTCAAACGACACTAAAACACGTGAAAATGGAATTTCCATGCAAATTTGTGAAAGAGGTCCTCGATAGAAATTCCTCCGAAATAAGGTTTATACAATAATATTTTGAAAAAGTGGGTTGGTTAGACAGCAATGAATCCAAAATTTTGGATTATTCGTACAAAAATCCCAGCTCAGAAGCCTTCTAGATTCTACTGGAATGCTCCACCCTCACTGATCCATGCCGTTTCAAATCCGGTCGACCACCCCATTAGAGCATCTAACTTCTGGAACTTCCATCAGCTTCATCGATCGCAAGTTCATCGCTTCATCCCTCAACAACACCATCAGAGAAATCGAAGATGTTTGGAGTCGTCTTTCCCAATCGAAGCTTTCCGATGGACATTTCAGCCTTCTCTCAAATCGACACTTTCCATTGGGTTCTCGATATGAACACATTCGTCGGTATGTTTAACGATTTTCCATTTCTCTTCTCGTAGATTGCTCTGTTTCGATTTTCATTTCAAAACCCTAATCCGAATCCGTAATCGTCTTATTAGGTGAAGCATACGATCAGATTCGTGAAATGTGCATATTCTTGTTAAATAATTTCACTCTTCCGCCCGATAAAGCCCTAGCCGTGTATATTCAGTCCCCTGGATCTCAGTTTCTCTTCTGCGGTGCCGTAACCGTAGCCAGGCCCTCGGCGGTGCTATCTCTTCCATGGCCGGAGCCTGGTGGTCAGATGCAGCTCATGGCGGCCGATTCGGCTCCTCTCTCGGCTAAAATTGGAGTCTCCGTCGAGGATTTGGCTACCCTGCAATCGCTTGATGTCACGGCCGAAAAGAGAATCGAGCGTCTAGCCCTAAAAGTTGGTGAGAATCTCTTCAATTTCATGCAATCTTTCTGCGGTGTTGATGGTTCGAAGTTGGTTGTGCCAATGGATATTTTGGACAGATGGTTCAAAAAGTTTCAGGAGAAAGCCAAGCGCGATCCTGAATACTTGAAAGGCTTCGTTTTGTAAGGCTTCATTTCATCCCCCATGTTTTTTGTGGGGTTGAGTTTTGAAAGGCTGTATTGTAGGTATTTTAATGAAATTAGATTCTGTGTCTTTTATGGATGGGAAAATTTGAATACTCCTTTGAATCTATAAATCACTGTTCTTCTGATAGTGCATCTCAATTTGATATGAAAGAAAATGGGCGTCGCCATTGCTGCTGAAGAAAAGCAATTTTAGGTGACAGTCTGTCTAATCTGAGTTTTATTTACTAATTGTTTGTTACTCTCTGAACTTTTCTAATCCATCCAAGTTGCTTCAAAACTCTGGACTGTATTCCATTATGCATTTTTGTGTTATTTAACATTACTGTAGGTTTCTATTCGTGGGGGTTTCAGCATTTTACTCCATGATCGTTTGGTTGAGCTCTCTCTCTCTCTTTCACAGTCACCGCCATGGCAAACCCCTTTTGGGTTGACGAGAGGTTAACTGCATTCCCTGCAGAAAATGCAGCAAAAAGGTCAGTCTGGACTTTGATTAGGTGGAACAATCTAATAGTGTAAGGTTTAAGGTTGAAACTATTTTGTGTTCTTCTTGGAGCCTTGTATCCATATTTTGTGCAGTGGGTGAATTCTCCTTTTGGCTTGGCGATTTTTGTTGCTTTTATATTCCCTCAATTCGACTGGACTTTCCACTTTTGTAGAGCTTAACCTGTTGTCTAGTTATCGGTGGCCATTTATTAATGTTTCTCTTTTATGGATGGATTGAGGTCTGAATTCTCTCCTTACAACAGTTCCATCTAACTTGGGCTCTACTTATAATTTTAACATTGTTCTCATCCTTATTAACTCACCAAAAGTTTATGTCAAATAGCATTTAGACGATCTAGGACAAAAAGTGACTTTTGAGTGCATCTTAATTATGTCAGGTTAATTTTTGGTCAGTTCAAAACAAAAAAATTTAGGTTAGATTACTATTTTGGTCCAGGTACTTAGAACCGTGTAATTTCTGTACTTTCAAGAAACCACCTATTTATATTGGGTTCAAATTAGCTGATTTGGCAAATATATATGTTGCCAATACATATATGTATATATCTCACTCCTTTAGCTCTCTATCCTCTACTCCTTTTCTCCTTCCCTCTTCCTAGCTAGTCACCTCTCCTTATCCTTCTTTCTTCCCTGGTTTGGTGGTCACCCGTCTCCACTGTCCTTCCCATCCATCTTTGTGTCGCCTCGACAATGTTACACATTTGACATGACAAGATTGGGGAATTTGTCAAGTTCGATGTCAACCAAAGCATCAACTTTTGTTGCATTCGCTGCTATGGTTTCAAGAACCAAGAGTATGATAGGTAGTCATACCTCAAGCCCACTATGGTTAATGGATAACCCTGAAATCTAGATCTCTCATGTCTCTTCCGTGAGAGAAGAGGGAGGGAGGGGGGGGGGGGGGCAAGAGAAGGGGAGAGGTTCGATTATAGCTTGAAACTAACCGCGAAAGACTGTCTTTAAGATTCGTTAAAAGTACCATGATTAAATTTTAAACAGGAAAAAGGAAAAGTTACATCAAGGAGCATTTAGGGAGAGCTATGGGTTGAATATGGAGGGGGGCAGGCGTTTGGAGCATCGTTTGGGAATCAAAAGCCGTGGAATTGAAACTTTAGGTTTGTTCTGGGGTTTGAAACCTTGTGAATCAGAAAACAGTGGTTGGTGTATAGTATTTGAAGCGTGGGCATTAGAAAAACAGTGTTTAGAGTGGTTAGAGTGTAATGTTCAAAACTATGGAGTTGTGTTTCAAATTCACTGGGTTTTGAACATAGTGTGAGTTTTGATTCCAAAACCATATAAACTGAACACAATGCTCCAAATGCCTCCTTAGTGTCTCACTATAGATGGTACGCCGAGTTTTCTTTGTAGATTGTATGCCCAAATTCTCTCCTCTTCACATTTTTCATCATATTTGGATCCACAAGTTAGACCACATTCCATGGGAATTTGAGAAAGTTTCCTAGGGGGACGAAGGTATGGTCCACGTTAACCTTAAACTAGCTAATTCCATTTACATCTGTACTGGAAGGTAAGTATAGTATACTAAAAGGTAAGTAAATGGAACTGAGCCTTTTGGGATTGAATTTTAATTCTAACTTGGAAGTTTTTTGTTTAAATAAATTTACAAGGTATAACAATTTTTACTCGAAGCCTTCAATGATAAGTTCGGCAATCTTTATTTGTTAAACTTTTGTTTGAAGATTTTGTTTAGTTCAACTTTTTTTTTTTGAACAATTAAAAAAATGTGTTGGCTGTCAATAGATGTTTTTTCAATTCAGTTCCTATCATTTAAAAAAGTTTCAATTTTGTTCCTTATATTTTAATATTTTTCAACTATACATTTTTCATGAGTAAATGGTAATTAGTCAATGATAAGCTACATGACCATGATAATTATTAGGTCATCTAAAAGACCAAAGTTTCTAATTTTTTCTTTAAATTTGGTAGAAATCTCAACTTTTCCACTTATCTGGGATGATCTAATTTCTCTTTTAAATTCTTGTTAATTCATTAAGTATTATGTCATATAAACTCATTTTTAACCAATTTTATCATTCATTAAGGGGTTGTTTGGCTCCTGTCTTGGAATCAAAATCTTGGGAATCAAAACCCTGGGGGGTTTGTTCTGGAGGTTCTGAATCTTGAGAATCAGAAATCTGTGTTTGGGATGTAGTGTTCTGAAGCCTGAGAATAAGAAAACAGTGTTTGGGGTGCAGTGTTCTGAATCCTGGGCTTATGCTGTTTTTTTTTTCCTTTTTCTTTAGTGGTTTTGTTCTCTTATTTTTTGTGGATGTTTTGTGAATTGTAGAAATCCTTGTATAACATAAATGAGTTACATAATTGAAACTTTATTTTAGAAATTAAGAAATTGGAAGTCTAGGTAAGAAATTAGGAAATTTTAAACTCTATTTCACAACGTATTTAGAAAAGTATTTTTGGAACTCTATTTTAGAAATTAAAAAAAAAAATAAAAGTTTATTTAAGAAATTAGGAAATTAAAAACTCTATTTCACGTCACATAGTATTATGATAACTATTTTTTGGAATTCTACTTTAAAATTAAAAAAATTGGAAGTCTATTTAATAAATTAGGTAATTTGAAACTATATTTTATAAGTATTCAAAAACTTATTTTTGAAATTCTATTTTAGAAATTAAAAAATTGGAAGTCTATTTAAGTGATTAGAAAATTTAAAATTTTCATAAAGTATCCAAAATCCTATTTTTGGAACTCTAATAAGAAAAGTGGTGACTGCGCACAACTTAGGTCGTTATGGTAGTTGATTGCTCGAGTTATCGGATTGTTGGGTAGGTGTATACAAGTCTCTTGAGTGGTTGTCGAAATAGTCATTAGTAGTGGTTAGATCGTCAATGTAGTCATTAGAGTTGTCGTCGAAGGTAGTCACTAGCGGTGATTGGGGTTACCAGTGTGGTCGTCGGAGGTAGTCGTCAATAGTGGTCGGGTGTTGGAATTTTTGTACAATAATCTCGTTTAGTTTGTAAATTACTATTTGAAATTAATAAGAGTTATTTATTTCATCATTTTGTGTCTCGCATTTATTACAAACTTTGTCCAATAAACTAAGTTCCAGGGTCATTGAATATATGAGAGAACGAACTTGAACGGTGTGTAGTGGACACACAAGGAGGATTACGTTCGAGTAAATGACCCGAACGATCTACAGTATATGGATGAGGTTGGAGACCATCCTTGATACGTTGTGGATGCGACCCGCTTTGTACGGGTGATCTGACTCGTTCATGTGGTTGACATGCGAGTGGGGGCATCCTGTACAATGAGATTGTACAAGATCGGACCGTGAATTATTAGACCTACTGATGTAATACCGTTGACAGTAAGGACTAATAACTTCGTAGATGACCATTAGTGACTCGACCGAATCCCGAGCGTGTTACGGACTCGCTCATGCGGGTGCAGTAATTTGACTAGTACGGGTGAGGGTGGTCACAGTTACTCGTCCAATATGTCTATCTTCTTAGGGACAGAACCAAATAGAGAGCTGGAAACTTAACTACGCGAGATGGAATTCACTCGTTCCCGCGTTTAGGGAAACTAGAGGAGTTGTTCCTTTAAGTGCTGTCTCCAGGGTTTGGACAACGGGCACCCACCCTCTCACTGGCACGAGAGAGTTGTTGTGTATGGTTGGACCATTACAACGTTGTTGTTCATTAGAGGAGTAGTGAGGACTTAAAGAACAAGAAGTAGACACATGGGTAAAACGGTGAAGGGTCGACTCATGGGCATTGGTTATATCAATGGATACGTAAAATATCTTGCACAACTACGGACTTTAGTGGAGTGTTACCGTAGCTAATGAATGTTGATTAACTGGGTCAAAGAGTTTGATAGGTTAATCTCAGATCATTGGAGCTCGTTACTGTAGGTCCATAAGGTCCCTCGGTTGGCTCAAACTGGATTAAAAGAAGGTTTACTGTTTTTGGTGTGAATTGAAGTGTTCAAGTTCACTAAAGGGCATTTATGTCATTTATATGAGATATAAATGATATAACATATAGTTTAATGTGAATGAGATTCATAATAAACTATAGGTTAATCTAATTGTTGAATTAAGACTAATTAGGAGAAATTAGATTGAGAGAATTTAAATTGGATGTGATTCAATTTAATCCGCAATTATACAAATGTGATTTGTAAAATGAGATATGAGATATCTTATAATATATGGTCAAGCAAATATGATTTGCATAACCTATAGTTGTGGTAAAATGGTAAATAGGTGGAGATTTCAACTCTACCTATCTCCATTATTTAAACCCCTTTTGCAAGAAGGGTTATAATCTTGAAGCTCATTTTTTGAATTCCCACCAAAAGAAGCTCTCCTCTCTCTCTCAATTCTCTCTCAAATATTTCTCCTCCTAAACCAAAAAGAAGAGAATCCCACAATTCTCGTTCTTCCAAAAGAAGAACAACCGAGAAATCAAGTGGTGGTGTTCGGTCGACGTTCGTGAGAAGAGTTTGAGATCGTTGAGATCGAGGAAACACGAAGTGTTCGTGAACGGAAAGGAAGCCTTGAAGAGCGTGTTCAACAAATAAGTAACCAAAAACTTGTTGTTTTCTTTCCTTAGTATGCATGTTTAACCTAATTCTAAGTGTTAGATAGTTTTAACGAATTTAAGTTGCACAATATCACCGTGACGATTCGATTGTCTTTCGCTGCGCGGGGAGTTTCGTTCCCTTCATCGGGGTGTTCTTCGGAGGTAGTCGTCAGTGGTGGCAGGAGTCACTGGTGTGGTCGCCGGAGTTGCCATCGGAGGTAGTCGTCAGCAGCGTTGGGGTCGTTTGTATGGGTGTCGGAATTGTCGTCGGAGGTAGTAATCAACGGTGGTTGGGGTCATCGGTATGGTCATCGGAGGTAGTCGTTAGCGGTGGCAGAGGTCGTCCGTGTGGTCGTCAGAGTTGCCATCGGAAGTATTCGTCAGCGGTGGTTGGTGTCACCGGTGTGGTTGTCGGAGTTGTTGTCGGAGGTAGTCATCAGCGGTGTGGTCGTCAGAATTTTTGTCGGAGGTAGTCGTCAGTGGTGGTCGGGGTCATTGGTATGGTCGTCGGAGTTGTCACCGGAGGTAGTCGTCAGCAGTGGCGGGGGTCTCCGGTGTGGTCGTTGGAGTTGCCGTCGGAGGTAGTCGTAATCGGTGGGGGGTCGCCAGTGTAGTCGTCGGAATTGTCATCGGAGGTAGTCGTCAGCGGTAGTGAGGGTCACCAGTGTAGTTGTCGGAATTGTCGCTGGAGGTAATTGTTAGTAGTGGTCGAGTCGCCGAAGTTGTTGCTGGAGATAACCATTAGTTGTAATCGGGTCACCAGTGTAGTTGTTGGAGTTGTCACCGAAATTGTTGTTGAAATAATCACCGAAAATGGAAGATGACAAATAAAATAAGAAAACATGAAACAAACCCATGGGGTTACACTGTTGTAACCCATGGGGTTGTGTTTCAAAACCAAGGGTTTTGAACACATTGGACCAAACATGGTTTTGGATTTGGAATCCAAAACCATCCAAATCCAAAACAGGGGGCCAAACGACCCCTAAGGGTAGTGGTATGATAGAAAAATGTTGAAATATAAGATAGAGATTAAATCTTTTTTGGGCAAAATACATTTTTGGTCTTTTAGTTTTGCATTTGGTTCCCTTTTGGTCCTTGAGTTTTCAAACTCAACAAATTTACCCCCAAGGGAACCAAATGTTGAAGCAGTCTTGGTCCCTCCGTTAGCCTTTCCGTTAAATTCTAACAGAAAGCTCACGTGGCACATATTTTTTTTATTAAAAAATATTTTTTTAATTTTTTAATTATTAAACATAAAAAAAATATTTTTTTATTTTTTTCCTCTTTTCATTTTCTTTCATCTTCTTAACGAATCCATCTTCTTCATTCCTTCCTTCAATTTTTTTCTTTTTTTTTTTCATTTTCCTTCATGTCATCTTCATCGTCGACCACCACCCGCGTACTGTTATTCGTTGCCGCTGTTGTCGTCACTTATTTCTTTTTTTTTTCTCTATTTTCTCTTTCATTTGCTCTTCTTCTTCTTGCTCACTCGTTTTCTTCTTTTCTCCTCCTTATTTCTCTATGCAGCTTCCAACCGCCATTTACGAAGAGAAGGATGGGGTGAAACGAAAACAAAGGACCTTCATTTGTAGATTTGAAACGAAAACGAAGGACCTTCGTTTTCAGATCTAAAACGAAAACGAGGTTCTTCGTTTTCAAATTTGAAATAAAGCCCTTATGTTTTCAAATCTGAAATGAAGTCCTCATTTTTTAGATCTAAAACCTCAACAAAAATAAATGACCTAAAATCGAAGGTGGAGTCGAATCTTTCGCTTTCATGCCTAGAAAATACACCATAAAGAAGTTATGGGTTGAAGAAGGAGAGGGAGGCAACAGATTGTGTTGAAGAAGAATGAGAAGGATGAAATATGATGAAAAAGGAAGACGATGGATTCGTGAGAAAGGGGAAAGAGAAAGAAAAGAGGAAAGAAAAAAGAAAAAAATATATTGTTTAAAGTTTAATAATTAAAAATCAGAAAAATATTTTTTTAATAAAAAATGGGTGCCACATGAGCTTTTCGTTAGAATTTAACAGAAAGGCTAATGGAGGGACCAAGACTGCTACTAAATGTAAAACTTGGGGGTAAATTTGTTGAGTTTGAAAACTCATGAACTAAAAGGGAACCAAATGCAAAACTGAGGGACCAAAAATGTATTTTGCCCATCTTTTTTTTTTTTAAAAAAAGCACTCAAAACGCTAGGTGAGTAAAACATATGTTTAACACAAAAACAAAAATATAAGAGGTACTTAATAATTTTAAGGTTAAATTACAAGTTTAATCCCTGAACTTTGAGGTTTGTGTCTATTTGGTCCCTGAACTTTAAAAACTGTCAAATAGGTCCATGAATTTTCAATTTTGTACCTAAGTCTCTGAACTTTAAAAATGTTTAATTAGTGTTTGAACTTTCAATTTTATATCTAATAGGTCCTTAACATATTCACAATTTTTTAAAATGAACCGAGCTATTAGATATAATATTGAATTTTTTGTCTAATAGAGAAGCTTAAGTTTTCAATTTTGTGCCTAGTAAATTTAAGAATTTTTAAGAACATCAACTAGATAAAGGACCTGTTAGACACAAAATTGAAAATGCAGGGACCTATTGGACAGGGCGTGCGACCCATCAACCTACTAGCAATGGGGGAGAAAACATAGCATGTCGCAACAAAAGCTTGATTCGAGGTTTGAGGCTTTCCTTGGCCTGTTGGCCATGAGGTTAACAACGAAGAAGCACATCATACGGCTCAGGTAAGCCCCTCCCCGGCCGGAGAGCCTCCAGGACAAGGGGGCGGCAGTCAACCATCCACTCTCGAGATTCATATTGATCAATCGATCCCCGCGCCCCGCCAGGCTAAGTAGACTCACTCTCTACCGAGGGGCAACAAAGGCTGGAACTATTCCCACCAAAAACAAGGGACCTACTTCTCATCCTAGGAGTTAGCAGGTATGAAAGAGTCCCCTCTCTGTCTCTCCGAGTTTCGACTACTAAGTGTAACGGGTTTGTCTGGAAATATACGTACCCATATTTTTCCGCCGCGTCGTAGAAGACCAATTGCGTGGTGCTCCATCGGTTGGGATGATGAGAGTGGATGTCAGCAATGGCCCCACGCGTAGGCGTCTCGACGATCTTGCTCGGACCGGGCTTTAGTCTTTGGTTGTCGAAGCTCAAGGACTAAATAGATACAAACTTGAAAGTTCAGAGACCTATTTGACACTTTTTAAAGTTCAAGGATCAAATAAATATAAACCTCACAGTTTAGAAACTAAACTTGTTATTTAACCCAATTTTAAAACATGTTTAGGAGGATACTAAAGTAGGTTTTTGTATGGAATTAGTGAGTCGAAGATTCTTACTTTACTATTCGGTGAAATTGATGAGTACAGGCAACAAAAATTTTAAGTAAAAAAAATCCTATTGTTATTTGTCCTATTCATACTCATTGCTAAGTTTAACATTAGAGTAACATCATTTCACAACACCTATCAATATGAATATGATTACTTTTGTCCCTAAAAAAAATTGAATATGATTATTTCCAATGTTCTTTTATCAGAAATCATTCATAATGATTGTCTCTCGGGCCGGTCATCATGTTTCTTAAAGACAATTTTGACCCAGAAAATACCCACCATGGATTTGGCAATTATAAAGTTGGTAAGGCCTGTGTGGTAGGCTATTCGGAAAAAAAAAAAAAATTAAAAACAAGAGATTCAATGAAAATAGAGTATATTTCATGTTTTCAAATATGTATTTAGTGGTAGATTTAGAAATTTGATTCCATTTTAAATCGTTGTTTAAAGTGTATTTTATAATATATTTATAAATCATAAAATTAGTGGGAGTTGCATAACTAAATATTAGGTTGAGTATTAGACATTATCAATGAACATGTTTTTCTTTAAATATAAATTTTGTATAATTATTATTTTATAATATAATATTATATAATTTATAATATATTATATTATACATATTTTAATTTAACAAAAAATAAATTAAGTTTATAGCATCAAATACTATATTTATTAAGATTTTTATCTTTGTTTAATATAATTCTGTATTTTAAAATTTCAAATTCAGAAGTTGGATACAATCAAAACATAAAAATGTTGTTTTTAGAATTTCTACTATTTGAATCACAGAATTCGAAAACAGTTTTCGAAAATACATTTGCCAAACACTTATTCACTGAATTCAGCAATCTGAAAACATAAAACAAAATCTGGATTACTTATCAAACAGGTCCTTAGCTTCACCGTTCTTGATGCGGGCGAAAATAACCATTAAGCTAGAAGCCTTTTTTGTGACTTATTCTGATTTTGCCTATACATATTATATAGAGTAAAAAAATTTGAGGGGATCTAGGTCTTAACCAAATCCGGCTATGTTGATGCTTGGAGAGAAAAGTGTCAGATGATAGTGTGTTTAGAATAATTTACGGGAAAAAAAGCTTTTTAACCAAATTTAATTTCTATAAATATATTTAGAAAAATTAATGATTTAAAGTGTATTTAATGAAGTTTACAGAGTGATTTTATGTCATGATTTTATGTCATCAAAAGAGTTTTTAAAAGAATCGTAAATTGAGTTTGGATTGACTTTTCAAATATTTAATTTTGAAAAAGAGTCATTTTCATGAGATTTGTAATGTTTAGCAACTACTTACAAATGATTTTTAAACAAATGAATTTAAGAAATAAGTTATTTTGATTGAAACACTTATCCAAATTTTGGAAAAAATGGTTTAAGTGTTTAATTGAAAATTCCTTCTAAATTTTCATGATATATAAAATGACCAAAATACTCTCACACTACATTTGCTTCCCCATATATAGCTGCAACCACCTACCACTCGATTCTGCTGCCACCTAACCACCAACGACCATCGGATTCCATTGCCCACCACCAGTCGTAACTATCGCCACCTCACCACCGACTATCTCTTTGTCAACCATCGTGACCAATCATAGTATTTTAAAGACAAAATTGAAGTTATTAGTGTGTAGTGTTTAATGGTTATCCTTTATAGTAAATTGACATTTGTAGAAACATTTGAGTTTAGACGAAACCAAACAAACTTGTGTATAAAAATACTTTTGAGAAAAATGTAACCAAACATATGATTCTTTTAATTTTAAAAGGTTTTAAATGTTTAAAAGAAAATGTATTTTTGAAAAACACTTTTTTACAATCATATCAAATAAGGCCTTCAATAAATAAAAGGTTTTTTTTTTAAAAAAAAAGGGGTTAATTTTGAAACTTTTTTGAATTAACACTTGATAGATGGATTATAAAAAAATACCACTTTAAAGTGGTTAGTCATCAATGTCATAAAAAAATAAAAACAAATTTATAATGAATAGAATCATTTTTTGTTCTAGTGCAACCAAACAAATTTATTATTTAAAATGCTTTTAAAAATAATATAAGATATAATAACATTTTTGTTGAAAAGATTTTTTTTTTTAAAAGTGTTTAAATGAGAAGGTATTCTAGGATGAAAAACTAAAGGCAAAGTGCACAGAGAAAGGTGAGAAAAAGTGTTTCAACCTTCTGTATTATTTCTGCTTTGGCATACAAGATCTCCTCTTATAATGAGAGAGCTTGCTTCCTTAAAAATACAATGGTATAGAAAATAAGAGAAGGAAGATAGCAGAAAGTATAAGAGAGAAGCAAGAAAACTAAAACAGGAATAAAGTACAAGAGAATAGTAACCAAGAGGCAGGTGTGGTAAACTAGAGTAACCAGTCATACACGTTTTCAACAATCCCCCTCAAACGAAAGTGGAAGTATCTGGAGACTGAGTTCGGCATGAAGGACAAAAACTGAGAAGGAGCTAACGGTTTGGTAAAAGTGTCAGCTAGTTGATCCTGGGAGCGAACATGCCGAAGTGATGGTGAGCTTTGTCGAGGGCTTAATCAAATACAATTTATATTTATTGATCTAAAATTAAATACTTGTAGTACTTAATAGTGGACCAGATAAAACCACAGGGAACCGAACTAAATTTAATTTATATTAATTGGTTTTCTTATTGACACAGACTGATACACACATGGAGATGTATTTAAACATAAAAGATAAGAGGCAGACTGAAAGCCGTAAAGATAAGAGGCAGATTGAAAGCAGTAAAGATAAGATCTCACCTAGGTACTGATTTGAAAGGGGTCACGTCGGGGTTCAATGTAATAATGCCAATCATAAGTTATCTTAATAAAAGTTTCTTGCTTTGAATGCACTCACAAGTCCAATGGAAACCCGAGAGAGCTTTCAAAAATTTCTAGTGCAGTTTAATTAAACAAGATGCTAATTAAACCCCAAACTAATCTTAAGCTGGGGACGATACTAACCCGAGCCACAAGTTGCAGCGTGTCATGCTCAAAACTAGTTGTTTAAGTCATAGGAATTACTAAAATTAGTGAGATGCTCAAACTAATGTAAGTGCCGAATTTAGATTAACCCTTACACTTTTTACTTCTTTTTAGAACTAGATTCCTTAAGTCGTTCATGACCGCATTAAACTCACAAACTCATCAAACCTAAGTCTTATTGCTACTCTAATTAAGCGCTCCTTCAATATGTTCAAACGAACTCAAGATTGCACATAACTAAACTAAACATGCTCGAGTGTAAAGGGTTGTTGGGCTTATCTACGAATATGTTTAGGAATTAAAGCAAAGAAGTAGAAGACATTCATTACAAGAAATTAAATGTATTAAGTACAAAAACCTCATGTCGTTATATTGAAAATCCCAATGATCTCCTTCGAATCAGCGTTTTTGCTTAGTCGGAGACCAAAATCTCGACCAACGAACCCATGGATTGATAAAAAAAAAAACCTAATCTATCCTAAACTACTTAAAAACAGAGAGAAAAGGGTGAAGAATAGTCTAAGGACGGTTGAAAACTCATACCCCCATAGTTGTCCAAAAGAAGGCTTAAATAGCCTTGTAAGCAAGAAAACCTAAATTTTAGAAAGGTATTTTTCAGAAACAATTAGGGAATAATATTCAAAATAAAATAAAATAAAGAAAATAATTTCTTACCTTGCAAAATACTGAAAAATACATCATAAAATTGAAAAACCTTTCCTAAATTCTCAAAACAAACATAAAAGGTTGCAAATAAGGAAAGTTTTTGGATTGTACAATCTTTAGTATTTTACCAATAACTTCTTCTCCAAGACTTGGATTGACGTGATCTTTATATGGATTGAAATTTTTTTTAGATAACTTGAAAATGGTATTTAATTTGACTATATTACCAAATATAATCAGTAAGATAATGGAGACAGAAGTCAGTATAAATTATTCTCAGGTGTAGTAGTTTTCCATCAAGAGTAGTGATCACTCAGAATGTCATAACTTTTGGAATACTTGGTAGAACGTAACGAATCTTGTACCGTTGAAAAGATAATTCAATAATCTTCAACTTGATACTAAATTTGAATATATTTGAATCTAAAAAGGTGATATGATCAGTCAAATTCAGTATAAAAATTCAGTTGCTCGAATCACATACGATTTGGTCCGAATTGAGTTGCTTCATGAAATTGATAGTTTTCTACAAGAAGAAAATTGTAGTAGTGAAATCAGGAGAGATGATGATGATGGAGGTCAAGAGGATCCTGGAAACTTACAAGTGTTAACACCATACATCAATGAGTCTGAAGAGTCAAATCCAAATGTCCAAACTTCTTAGGAGACTCAGGTAGCTCATTCTAATGCTCTTGATAATATAGATTCTATTCCTCTAAGATGTTCTCAACGTTCTACTAAAGGATTAGCTAAGAGACAATACGAACCTGATATTCGTTCCAAATTAAAATATCCAATCAATAACTATGTCTCTACTTGTAATCTGCCTGAATCGTATGCACTTGTAGCCAATCAATTATCCTATTTTTCTATTCCTAGTAGTGTGCAGGAAGCAATGGAGAATCCGAATTAGAAGACAACTATGAATGAAGAAATGAAAGCATTGCAACAAAACTCAACATGGGAGGTAGTTGCTTTGCCAGAAGGAAAAAAGACAATCGGATGTAGGTGGGTGTTCATTGTGAAGTTGAAAGCGGATGGAACTTTGGATCGCTATAAAACAAGATTAGTTGCCAAGGGATATGCACAAAGGTATGGTATAGACTACCAAGAGACTTTCGCACTGGTGGCAAAACTAGATACAGTTTGTATATTGATTTCCTTGGCAGTGAATCGTGGATGGCCTTTGAAGCAGTTTGACGTGAAAAATGCTTTTCTAAATGGTTATTTAGAAGAAGAAGTGTTCATGGACATCCCTCCTGGTGTGAAGACAAATGTGTCAAAATCAAATGAAGTGTGTAGGTTAAAGAAAACATTATATGGCCTTAAACAGTCTCCTAGGGCATGGTTTGAGAGATTAACAAACACTATGAAGAAATTTGGGTATAACCAGAGTGGAGCGGATCATACCTTTTTTTTGAAGCATCAAAATGACAAGGTAACTCTCTTGATAGTATATGTTGATGATATGATAGTTACAGGAGATGATATTCAAGAAATGGAGATTCTTCAGAAACATTTGGCTACTACATTTGAAATGAAAGACCTGGGTAGTTTAAAGTACTTTATTGGAATTGAAGTCACACGAAATGAAGATGAGATTGCTCTTTCACAAAGAAAATATGTTTTGGATTTATTGGTTGAGACATGAATGTTTGATTGTAAGCCTATTAAAACTCCGATTGAGATGAATCACAGAATGGGAATATTTTCAGACCAAGATTCTACTGATGTAGGGAGATATCAGAGGCTCATTGGCAGATTGATCTATTTATCTCACACAAGACCAGATATAGCCTATGTTGTGAGTGTTGTGAGCCAATTCATGCATCGACCAAGTAGTGAACATATGAAAGCAGTATTCAGAATTTTAAGATATCTAAAAGCTTCCCCAGGAAAAGGTCTTTTCTTCTCCAAAGGGAACAATTGTAGTGTGTATGGATACACAGATGCTGATTGGGCAGGAGATCAACCAACAAGAAGGTCTACATTAGGATACTTTACATTCGTTGAAGGAAATTGGGTTACATGGAAAAGTAAGAAGCAGAAGGTAGTGTCGAGGTCCAGTGCAAAGGCTGAATTCAGAGGCATTGCGAATGAAATGAGTGAACTGGTATGGATCTCTCGAATTCTTGAAGACTTGAAAATTTCTTAAACTAAGCCAATGATATTGTATTGTGATAATAAGTCAACAATTTCGATCGCAAGAAATTCTGTCCAACATGACCAGATGAAACATGTAGAAGTGGATAGGCATTTCATCAAAGAAAAAATTGATCAAGGCATAGTTCAAGTACCATACGTGAAATCTGAGAATCAAATAGCTGACATTCTTACCAAAGGAGTCTCTAGTAAAGAATTCAAGCGAGTTATGGGTAAGTTGGGCATGAAGGACTGTTATGCTCTAACTTGAGGGAGAGTGTTGAATAGTTGTTATTTTATGTAGATATTCAAGATATTGTATTAGATTTGAATTCAAATATATTCCTAAAATATAGGAAAATATAGATCGTTAGTTAGTATAGACCTCCTGTACAAATACGTATCTTTATATGAATGAAGTGTGAAGAATTATTCTCATCAGAAAATTAGGGTTTTTTTGTAGCTCCACAAGAACATATGGGACACTTTGCTGACTCATTTGAGAGTTTTACAAAGCAATTAAATAATACGTAATATTTAGGTAAACATGAGAAGTGTGTAGCTTACAGAATAATTCAAAGCTTATAAAGATGTGATGAAAAGTGATAAATATCACTTTTCTTTACATTCAATTACTTTGAGAAAAGTACTCAAGATTGCAACATAAGGCTTAAGCAATGTACCAATAAAGCAACAACTGAATCCTTAGTAATTCAAGGTTAAGCAATAGCTTAACATTGGATTTTTCATTTAGGGATGTCAAACTAATATTTGGTCTTGAAGGTCAATAAGGACAACTTCGATTTAAAGATTATTAGTTGTCACTCTAAGTACACTGGTTATTTCATGATTTGTAAAATTAATTCCCACTTGAAAGTTTGTCGGCATGAGATCTTAAAGTTTCTCAAGAATGTCGAGTTTGAGTGGGAAGATAAAATGAGGAATCTTGTTATTAGGAAAAGAGAAATTGAGTTGTTTTCTTTTTGTGGTAAAATTAGTAAATGTTTTTCTCATTTAAGTAAAACAAACTCAACATTATTAAAAGTATTGTTACAGTAATTACAAGAGATAGGAAAAATACACTCAAAGGCTTGTATGCTTGACTTATAAGTAAAATGAGTTGGATTCAATTAACTTCCCTTAAAGTTAAATAAAGATAAACATTTTGTAAATTGTTGTTGTATTTCCTTTAAAAGAAAATGTTGAGAGATATAAAGTTTGTTTGGTTCTATTATTATTGGTGTCATTAATTATTAAGAGATTTTTCTAATAAGTTTATGACAACTCTGAGTAACTATTTTTTCTTAGAGTTATGTTAAATTTGTTGGGTTTTATGCCCTAAAACTTGTAGTTTTGTAACATTGTTCTATTTAATTCAATAAAGTGTTATTGTTTCTTCAACATTTCTATTAATTGCCTTATATTAACCCTAAATCCAATAAACGAACATCCTAGGCTGTTATATGTCTCTTGAGCTGGATGTAGAAGACATATTAGGATCATAGTTAGAGAAACAGTCTAAAGGGTCTATAGTAAAGGGATGAGATTGGGTACCTTATCCTGGTGATACTGTGGATATGGCCCACTTTGTATATGATACAAACACACTGATCCAACTTATTCGTGTAAACAACATGTGAGTGGGGATATCCTTTGTGAAGAGATTACATAAGACCGAACCACGAAATAGTAACCAATAGATGTAACTTCGTTGACTAGTTAGATTTCTATTTCAATAGGATGACCTAGGCAACTTGATCTTAATCTTGAGCAGGTTACGACCTCCTACTTGCGAGAGATTATCCTTTGACTAGTATGAGTGAGAGTGGCCCGAGACGCCGACTCAATATACCTACCTTCTTGGAGACAAAACTGAGTAGACAACTGAAGACTTAACCTAGCAAGATGAAATTCACTCCTTCCATGAGTGTTCTCTTAAGTGGTGCCACCAGGACTTGAACAAAAGACCCTACCCTCTCACTGGCCTGAGAGGGACTTCTGTTTATTGGTAGGACCATAAACAGGTTGTTCATTAGAAGAGCACTGGTACTTAAGGTAAAAGATGTAACCTAGGGGTAAAACGATAATTTGACCCAGTTGGTGTTACAAACACTCGTGAAAGATTGACTTATTTTTATTGGTTGTTATCCATGGACACAAAAATATACTGCAGTGAGAAGAGTGAAACTGCGGCACTTTAATGGAGTGTTCCTGCAGTTAACAAATGTTGATTAGGGGGTTAATGAGATTAACCTAATAATCTTATATCGTTGGAGCTTCTGATATGTAGGTCCATTAGGTCCACTTCCTAGCTCGTAAAGGGTTCTTAGATTATTAAATATTGATTAGAATTTGAAAGGTTCAAATTCGCTTAGGGAATTAGCATGATGTATGGAGATACATTATAATATAAAGTTTTTATGCACATTAAAACTTTATAGTATAAATTTAATTTGAATATGATTCAAAGTAGAGAATTAAATATTTGAAGGAGTTTAAATATTATTTAAATGTGAATAGGATTCGTATTTAAAATTATAGGTTAAAATTTAATGTGCATTAGATGTACATTAAAACTATAGGTTAGAGGGAGTGTGATTAAATATAATTTAATCATTGATAACCTAAATTAAATATATGATATTTAATTAATTAATTTAGGAATTAATTAATTGATTTAATTAAATGTGATTTAATTAAATAATTATGTTATATATATTAATTAAATATGATTTAATTATTATATTAATTATTAATTAAACTAATTTTTATTTAATTAATAAAATTAGTGGGAACGTGTGTGACACACGTTTCCCTCTCACCACTTCCTTCTCCTTATCAATAAGTGCAAAGGAGGGAAGAGGAGATGGTTGATTGATCAAACGGTTGATGATCTCACAACCTGTATTCTTGGAAATCTCTCTCTCTAAATTTTCCTTCCTAAAAAGAAAAAGAAAGCTTCCCACAAAACTTCAATCTAAGGATCCAAAGGATAGGAAGTTTATCCATTTTGGTGGTATCCTGTTCTTCCTGTAAGTAGTAAAGAGTTGTTGTTCGAGAGTTATCAAAAGGTGCAAGATGTTGCAACTTTCAAACCCAAAAGATAATTCCCTCATATTCTTTAGAATAAGAATTCTAATGAGCATGCTTTTAATGTTTTTCCATGCCTAAATTGCTTATCGATATAAATTTGCCAATGTACTAGTATTTAGTTTTGCCAAACCAAAACAAGATTTTGATCCTAATTTAACTTCCGTTGCGTTTTGGGATTTAGATTCCATCAAAATTAATATAAGAATTGATTTATTAATTATATGTTCTATAAAGTCAAAACTTGTAAAGTTTAAAACTTTTGATTCAGTATCACAAAATGTCAAAAGTTAAAATTCATCTGTGATCTTTATAAAGAATTCTTATATGTAATTTCATAAGTTCCAACCAGTAACTATCACATTTAAGATCTTAGGAGTGATAGTTATGAGTTATAAATTCAGAGGCAGTAAATTTATTATAATATGTGTAACACCCCGTAAATTGAACACTTTCTACTCGGGGCGTTACTTTCAAGTTATCTGCTTCACAGCAAAAATTCGCGAATAACAAATAGAACCGACAAACCAAAATTTTAAATACCTGAAACTGAACAAAAAACACTCAAAAGGCTCACAAGGGTACACAACCTCCTCCAAACTACAAAGAAAGCAACATGTTGGGCTTAAGTCCCTCGAAGTTCTCAAACAACATGCAACAACAACACATGCTTGATTACTGTTGCGTAAAATTATTTTGCAATACCGCAAGTGTACGAGTCAAGTTTTAATATAGTGATTTAGAGTTCCAAGTATCGTCCTTGGGAATGGGTTTCTAGATTAATTAATTACCAAGATACTTATTCTCAATTTTATCTAAAGCAATAAAACTTTGATGGATAGTGAAAACAAAGATAGAAAATAAGTGTACAATTGGAGACACGAATATGATAGAATTGAAGGAAGATGATTTCACAAGATAATTCCTTATTTAACACATGCAATGAACTAATATTATGAATTTATAAACAAGAAGTGAAAATACTAAAGAGAATCTCTCGATCCGTAGTGAGCCTCACACACACGATAAATTCTAAAGTTTCCTTATGAATTTTAAAAGCATACACGACATTAAGCAACTTGTTTATGTGTTTTCCAAAGAACTCTAGGTCATTCTCATGCTAAGTTTCTTTCTCTCGAGTCCACTTAAACCAGCAAGATTTATGAAATTAAGAACGAATTGCCAAAAATAAATAACATAACAAAGTTCAATACATAATCAAATAAATCTAAAACAAGCTAATCAAATTCCAACTACAACGTTTAGCTACTCAAAATCACCATAAAAACAAGCTAAAATCATAGGAAAAGTCTTTAAACTCAATTACAAACTAAAAGAAAGAGAAATAAACTTATGTGTCGATGTGGGTCCCTCGTTCCCGAGCTCCCGTCACGATCTCGAGCCTCCACAAACGCTTTAACTCCCAAGGAATGCTCTTTTTTCTCCCCTTAGAGTGTGTATTTCGAAATTAGGGCTAAAAACTACCAAATTCGACTCCCCTTGCAATGAAAACAACATGTTGTATTTATAGGACTTTTTGGTACGGCGTTGCAACGCTGGTCATGGCGTTGCAATGCTGTGCCTGCTGCCAACCAACCCACAGCGACCATTTTTGTCATATCTTTTCGCTCGGGTGTCCAAATAATCTCCGATTTGATGCGTTGGAATCGTGATTTGATGTAGAACCTCTCAGTACATTTTTTATACTCAAAATACATCTAGAGTTTTCTTGGGTCTTCAATTAAGCATACACATGTTCCAAATTGCACCAAAATAGCCTCAAAACACTCAATTCTTGCTTCTCAAGCTCAGTTTCCTGAAATTAATCATAAAATGCCATGAAAGCTTATGTTTTAAGTATAAAAACTAGCTAAAATATAGAAATAAGATAGCATATTTGCATGCTATCAATTACGAAAGAAAACATAACAGAACATACTTCACTTTCGAACGATAAGGAACAGAACATGCCAAGGTTTAAACATGAACTAAAAGGAACAGAGTGCAATAGAGGAAAGGAAATAAAAGCAACTTTTAAACAACAACTCCTAACTAAGTCCTACAAGTCTTCCACAGCGTCGCAGGGGTCTCGCCGTCGATGGTCATCTCACTGGTTTGCCTTACCTGCAACAAAAGAAGAAATAAACGAGGGATGAGTATAAAAATACTCAGTAAGCAACCCACTTCGTCAAAGAATAAAGAACACAATAGAACAACATTAGACCTAGCTAAGCACGACGCCTAGCCCGCCACACAATCTCAACAAGCATCTTGGCCTTATTTCTCACTCAGATTTCTCAGTCCTGTCCTACCCTTTGCTTCTGAACTAGGTTGGCATAACTGACCACGAGACTCATTCCCGGGCCTGCACTAGGGTAAAAGACTCTATCCAACCCCTCTGACTTTAAGGATCACACCCCGAGTCGCACAACTGCATGGAGGACGAACCCCCACATCTCATAAAGCATCGAAGGCGGTACTACCGCACACAATCGACCACGGGCTCGTTCTCAGGCCTGTACTGGGCCGAAGGACTCTATCCAACCCCTCTATGACTCTAGGAATCATTTCCTGAGTCACACATCTAATGGGAGACGAACCACCACATCCATAACATCATCATCATCTCGCAAACCTCGAGTCTCAGCCTACTAAGGGTTACACAGAGACTTGGGCCTACACTAGGGCTAATTGTGCTAGTTACGATCCTAAGGCTACGAGCATACTTCCAGGCTACTTTGGCATTATGCACAGAACCACAAGCCCCTAATTGAGAGAACAACAACCAGGCTCACACTAGCACACTCAGAATCAACATCATGACCAAGCACGAAGGGATAACAAACAATCCTGACATTCGATCTAACATGCACGTTATTTCATCAGATTAACATCAAACATGAACATGCAACTTAATTCCAAGCACAACTGCCAACATCACATCCTAACATGGTACTACAACCGAATCATTCAGTTTATTTCCAATCAGATAAATGCATGCAACGTGCCACTAAGCCCTACACTTAGGGGTGGTATAGTCCAAATGACTACTTACTTGAAATCCAACCACAACGAGCGACTGAGAGAAGCGGTGTGCTTTAAAATCCTTCTACTTCTAAGCTCCTAACGAATAACATGCACAAGATTAATAAACCAAAACACGACGACCCTAAAAACTTATGAGGAGTAAAACTCACCTAACGGAGATCTGAAACGAGCTAAGGAACAGACCGAGGCGACCGCACAAAAGGAGACGGTCAACGGATCTGCAGGCGGCGACGCGTGAAGGTGGCGGTGGCGGCACGTGGGCATCAGATCTGGAATCCTCGCGACCCGATCTATCCAGAATCGGTCTCAGATCGTCGAAAATCGATCAAAAACGACTCGAACCGATCAAACCAACGCGTGGGTTTCAAGACTCCCACGGCGGCTGCACTCGTCCGGCGACTCCTTGTGACGGCTGGTGTGGCTCGAACGATGCGACACGGCTGCTTCAGATGACCTTCCGGTGAGACGGCGGAGCGATGTCTCGAGTTGTAAGGGGACGACGTCGACTGCGTGCAGATCTGCAGAGGAAGGCGTAACCGATGGAGAGAGAGAGAAAGAGAGAGAGAGAGAGAGAGATAGAAGAAAAACTGAGTGTGAGAGAGAGAAGAGCGTGGGTCGCAGACAAAACGGTCGGCGGCCGTTTCGTTGCAAGAAGCGAGACAAGGGAGACGAGCTCTCCCTCCTCGTTTCTTTATTTTTTTTAACTAAATAATAAAACTGGAAAACAGAGAAATAAAAAGTAATAATAAAAAAAACAGAACCTTACATTCCACCCACCTTAAGAACTTTTGTCCTCGAAAGTGGCTAACTCTCGAACAACTCTGGGAAACTTGCTCGCATCTCCTCCTCACGTTCCCAAGTGGCTTCCTTGAGGTGATGGTTCTACCAAAGAACCTTAACAAGGTTGATTTCTCTGTTCCTCAGGAGTTTACTATCACGAGCAAGAATTTGCATTGGCTTTTCCTCATAGCTCAAATCCTTGTCTAACTTCAACGGCTCAAAGTCGACAATGTGTGAGGCATCCGACACATACCTTCGCAGCATAGACACATGAAACACATCATGGACCGACGCAAGGGATGGTGGTAGGGCAACCCGATAAGCCACCAACCCAATGCACTCCAAGATCTCGAAAGGACCAACGAATCTAGGACTCAACTTCCCTTTCTTATCGAACCTCAAAAACCCCTCATAGGTGCAACTTTCAAGAAAACATAGTCTCCAACGACAAACTTCAACTCTCAATGCCTGACATCAACATAACTCTTTTGTCTACTCTGCTTTGTTAACATCCTTGTCCCGATTTTCTGTATGGCCTCATTTGTCACCTAGACCAGTTCGGGTCCCAACAACTTCCGTTCACCAACCTCTCCCCAACACACTGGGGTCCTGCACCTTCTCCCATAAAGGGCTTCGAAAGGGGTCATACAAATAGTTGCCTGATAACTATTGTCATAAGCAAACTTCATCACGTGAAGGTGTGAGTCCCAACTACCTGTGAAGTCTAACGCACATGCCCGCAACATATCCTCCAGAATTTGAATCACCCGTTCCGTCTGGCCATCGGTCTGCGAGTAAAACACTGTACTAAAGTTACTCTGTGCCCTTAGGGCTCTCTAAAAACTCACCCAAGAGTTTGAGGTGAACCGTGGGTCCCTATCAGACACGATCTTTACTGGGACTCCATGCAACCTTACTATCTCTTCCATGAACAGATGTGCCCACTTCTCAACTGTATAGGTCGGCTTGCCAGGTAGAAAGTGAGCCGACTTAGTTAGCCTATCCACAATCACCCAAATCACTGTGAATCCTTTAGTTGTTTGGGCAATCCCGAAATAAAGTCCATGGAGATCTCCGACCACTTCCACTGAGGTACTTCCAGAAGTTGCAACAACCCTGCTGGCTTCTGTCTCGGTGCTTTAACTTGCTGGCACACTAAACACCTATTGACAAACTCTGCCACATCTCTTTTCATACCACACCACCAATAGAAAGATTTCAATTTTTGGTACATCTTAGTGCTTCCTGGATGCACTGAAAAAGGAGAATTATGAGCATCAAACAAAATCTTCTCCTTGAGACTACTCTCAGCAGGAACACACAACCGTCCCCTAAACAGTAGTCCACCGTCTGCTGTCACAGAGAACTCGCTTTCCTCACCACCTCTTGCATGACGCCAATAGTCCTAAAGACTTGAGTCTCCCTACTGAGCCTCAATAACTCGCTGCCTCAAGGTCGGTCATACCGACAACTGGTTCAGTTGTGCTGTGACCTGACTCACCACAACTGCTATCTCTGCATGTTCCATCTCTGAACGCAAAAGAACTTTCCTCGTGACCAGGGCTGAGGTGTGAGCTACCTTCCTGCTAAGGGCATCAGCGACAACATTCATTTTGCCTAGATGGTACAGTATCTCAACCTCATAGTCCTTTACTAACTCCAGCCATCTGCGTTGTATCATGTTTAGCTCTTTCCAGGTAAAAAGATACTTGAGGCTCTTGTGGTCCGTGTACATCTGAATCTTTTCTCCATACAAGTAGTGTCGCCATATCTTCAGAGTGAAGACCACGAAGCAACCTCCAAATCATGGGTTGGGTAATTTCGCTCATAATCCTTCAACTGACGAGAGGCATAGGCGATCACTTTTCCATTCTGCATCAACACACAACCCAAACCTTTCTTGGAGGCATTACTGTAGACCACAAAACTTCCTGAGCCATCAGGTACTGCAAGCACAGGTGCAGAGACTAGTCTGTGCTTGAGGTCCAGAAACTCGCTTCACAAGCTTCACACCACACGAAGGGATTTCCCTTCCGAGTTAACTGAGTAAAGGGTGTGGCTATCTTGGAGAAATCCTTGACAAACCTCCTGTAGTAACCTGTCAAACCCAAAAGGCTTCGCACTTCAGAGACGGTCTTAGAGCGAGGCCAATCCGTCACAACCTTAATCTTCGCGGGATCCACTATTATACCTTCTTTAGACACCACGTGTCCGAGATAGGTTACCCGCTACAACTAGAACTCACACTTGGAGAACTTCGCATACAACTTGTTGGTCCTCAATGCTTTCAATATTTTCGTCAAATGAACTTCATGCTCCTCCTCTAACTTGGAGTACACAAAAATATCGTCGATGAAGACGATCACAAAGGTGTCTAAGAACTCCTTGAATACCCTGTTCATTAGCTCCATAAATGATTTTGGGCATTTGTCAAGCCAAAGGACATCACCGTGAACTCATAGTGCCCGTACCTAGACCTAAAGGCAGTCTTTAGAATATCCTCGTCCCTGATTCTCAACTGGTGGTACCCTGACTGCAGGTCGATCTTAGAAAACACTACCGCTCCTTGCAGTTGGTCAAACAAATCATCGATCCTGGGTAAAGGGTATTTGTTCTTCATTGTTACCTTGTTCAGCTCTCGGTAGTCAATGCATAACCGCATCAACCCATCCTTCTTTTTCACAAACAACACCGGCGCACCCCAAGACGAAACACTGGGACGAATGAACCCCTTATCCAGGAGTTCCTGCAACTGAGTCTTAAGCTCCTTCAACTCTGTTGGAGCCATTCGGTAGGGAGCTTTAGACAACGGAGTCGTTCCGGGTTCAAGCTCAATACTTAAGTCTACTTCACGGACCTGGGGTAGACCAGGCAACTATTCAGGAAACACATCAACAAACTCTCGAACAACAGGAACCGAAAGTCAACTCTGGTCCCTTGTTCCTTGTATCAGCAACACTAGCCAAGAGGGCCCAAGCCCCTTCACTTATCAACTTCTTTGCCTTGAGAGCTGAAATCATCTTCGAAATTTCTCCAGTCTCAATTCCCTTGAACTTGAAACTGGACTCTGCTGGAGGCCGAAACACCACCTCTCGGCAATGACAGTCGATGTTGGCATTGAAGGGAATGAAAATCTCCGCGCAGCGGAAGACGATCGAATCATCAAGGTATCGTTACGCTACTTGATTTTTTTTGTTAAAACGATCTAACTCTTAGATCTAAGTTAAACATGCAAAAGAGGAAGAAAAACAATAAGAAGAAATTTACTTACTTGTTGTAGACAGTTCTTCAAAGTTCCTTCCTCTATCACGAACACTTCGTGCTTCTCGATCTCAACGAAATTTTCTCTCGAACAAAAATCCGAACACAACCACTCAGAGTCTCGATTGTTCTTCTTTTGGAAAGAAGGAAAGTTGTGGAACTTTTGGTTTTGGAGAGGGAGGAGAGTTGAGAGAGTTGAGAGAATTCTTAATCTCTTCTCTTTGATGAAAATCAAAAAATGAGAGAATGAGTTACTAATCCCTTCTTGCAAAGGGTTTAAATAGTGGAAAATGATGGAGTTAAAATCTCCACATTATTACCACTTTACCACAACCATAGATTATGCAAATCTCATTTGCATAACCATATAATATAAGATATCTCATATCTCATATTGCAAATCACATTTGCAATAATTGTGGATTAATTAAATTAAATCACATCCAATTTAATTTCTCTCAATTAATTTCTCCAATTATCCCTAATTCAACAATTAGGCTAACCTATAGTTTATTATGAATCTCATTCACATTAAACTATATATTATATCATTCATATCTCATATAAATGACATAAATTCCCTTTAAGTGAAATTAAACACTTCAATTTCATACCAAAACATTAACCCTTCTTTTAACCTGATTGAGCCAACCGAGGGACCTAATGGACCTACAAAGGATGACGGGCTCCACGATCCGAGATTAACTCACAAACTCTTTGACCGGTTAATCAACATTCATTAGCTACGGTAACACTCCACTATAGCCCGTAGTTGCACTCCCGTCAGTGTAGAATATTACGTGTCCACTGATACAACAAATGCCCATGAGTCGACCCTTCACAGGTTGTTCGTAGACACGGCTGGGTCAAATTACCGCTTTACCCACGTGTCTACTTCTTGTTCCTTAAGTCCCCACCGCTCCTCTAATGAACAACATATCGTGTTGGTCCAACCATACACAACACCCTTCTCGGGCGGTGAGAAGGTGGGCGCCGTTGTCCAAGCCACCCGAGACAACTTAAGGGAACAACCCTCTAGTTTCCCTAAAGGCGGAACGATTGAATTCCATCTCGCGCGTAGTTATGTTCCTAGTTCCCTACTTGGTCCTCGTCCCCGAGAAGATAGGCATATTGGGCGTAAATCGTGACCATCCTCACCCATACTAGTCAAAGGACGGACTTCACGCATGTGAGTCCGTAACACGCTCGTGGATTCGTGTCGAGTCACTAATGGTCATCTCGCGGTTATTAGTCCTCATCACAACAGCGGTGTTACATCGGTAGGTCTAATAATTCACGGTCCTGGCCTTGTACAATCTCATTGCACAGATGCCCCCACTCGCATGTCAACCACATGAACGAGTCGATCACCTCGTTTGTATCTAATACAAAGCGGGCGCATCCACAAGTGTATCCGTGATTAGGTCTCCAACCCTATCCATATATTGTAGACCGTTTCGGTCATTAACTCGAACGTGATCCTCCCCGTGTGTCTACTACACACCATTCAAGTTCTAGTTCTCTCATAAATTCAATGACCCCGAGCTTAGTTTATTGGAAAAGTTTGTAAATATTGTGAGACACAAAGTAATGAAATAAATAACTCTTATTAATTTCAAACAAGAATTTACAAACACGAGATTAGGACAAAAATCCCAACAAACTCCCACTTGACTAAGCTAATGGAGAAAATACATTTCAAAATGTACATAAATTACAATGAAGTAATACAATAAACTAGGGCATTGAATACCCGCTTACACATCTCCCACTTGCCCTAGTCGAAGCTCTCGAAGACCTAGACTCTCTAGGTGACCCTCAAACACCTTAGCCATGAGGAGCTTTGTAAATGGATCAGCTACGTTGTGCTCCGACGCTATCTGCGTGACAGTCACGTCTCTGCAGTGCACAATCTCCCGTATCAAATGATACTTGCGCTCAATGTGTTTGCCTCTCTTATGGCTCCAAGGCTCACGTGAGTTGGCTCTCGCACCACCAAGTATCACGAGCAAACAGATCGACAAGTTCATATTTGGAACAACTTCCAAATCCTTCATGAACTTCCTAAGCCAAACAACTTCTTTTGCAGCTTCACAAGCCGCAACATACTCCACTTCCATAGTGGAATCGGCGATGCATCCCTGTTTGATGCTTCGCCATACTACAGCTCCTCCATTCAGAATGAAGGTTGTCCTCGAAGTAGATTTCCTAGAATCCTTATCGATCTGAAAGTCAGAATCCGTGTATCCCGTAAGGATCAAATCCCCGCTACCATACACTAAGTTGTAGTTCCTCGTTCTCCTAAGATACTTGAGGATTGCCTTTACGACTGTCCAGTGATCTAATCCTAGATTGGACTGATACCTACTTACAATCCCTACTGCATAACAGATGTCGGGCCTAGTACACAACATGACATACATCAGGCTCCCTACAGCTGAAGCATATGGGATCCGTCTCATATCCTCAACCTCTTAAGGAGTCTTAGGACACTGATCCTTAGACAAGTGAACCCCATGCCTGAAAGGCAGCAAGCCTTTCTTGGAGTTCTGCATCTTATATCTAGACAACATCTTGTCAATATAAGACGCCTGAGACAAGGCTAGCGTTCTGTTCTTCTGGTTCCGGACTATCTAGATACCTAGAACATACTGAGCTTCTCCCAAATCTTTCATCTGGAATTGCGAAGCTAGCCACTTCTTAACGTCAGTAAGAAATTCTACCTCATTCCCAATGATAAGAATATCGTCCACATACAACACTAAAAATGCGACAGTTTTGTCAACGATTTTCTTGTATACACAAGGCTCGCAACATTTTGATCAAAGCCATAAGATTTGATTGCCTCATCAAACCTTATATTTCAAGACCTCGAAGCTTGTTTCAGCCCATAAATGGACCTATGAAGCCGGCAAACCTTTTGCTCTTGGCCTTGGGCAATGAACCCTTTGGGCTTGTCCATGTAGATGGTCTCATCAAGTTTGTCATTCAAAAAGGTTGTCTTAACGTCCATCTGCCATACCTCGTAGTCATAATACGCGGCAATGGCCAGAAGGATCCTGATCGACTTTACCATGGAAACAGGTGAAAAGGTATCCTCATAGTCAATCCCTTCTGTTGGGATTTGTGCCCTAAAACTCGTAGTTTGTAATTATGTTCTAATTAATGTAATAAAGTGTTATTGTTCATTATCTACGAGTTTGCCTTTATTTAAACCCTAAATCCAATAAACTAAACATCCAAGGCTGTTAAATGAATCTTTAATTGAATGTAATGTACATAAAAAGGATCTCGGTTCGAGATACAGCCTAAAGGGTCTATAGTTAGGGGATAAGGTTTGGGTACCTTACCCTGGTAAAACTATGGATATGGCCCACTTTGTATTTGATACAAACACTATGATCCTAACGTGTTCGTCTAGATGACATGTGAGTGGGGATATCCTATGTAATGAGATGACATAAGACCGAACCACGAAATAGTAACCTTTAGCTGTAACTCCGTTGACTAGTTAGGTTTCTATTTCACTAGGATGGCCTAGGCAACTTGATCTCAATCCTCGAGTAGGTTACTTAACTCCTGTCATGCGAGGATTGTCCTTTGACTAGTATGGGTAAGAGTGGTCAGATTCGCCGACTTAATATGCCTACCTTCTTGGGGACAAGACCGAGTGAGCGGCTGGGAACTTAACTTAGCAAGATGGAATTCACTCCTTCCCGCCTACTAGGGTAAGTAGAGGAATGTTCTCTTAAGTGGTGTCTCCGGGACTTGAACAAAGGGTCCGACCCTCTCATTGGCCCCAGAGGGACTCTGTTTGTTGGTAGGACCACAAACAAATTGTTCATTAGAGGAGCACCTGGTACTTAAGGCACAAGATGTAACCTGTGGGTAAAGCGATGAATTTGACCCAGTTGGTGTTACGAACATTCGTGAACGATTGACTTGCTGTTATTGGTCAATATCCGTGGACACAAAAATATATCTGCAGTGAGAAGAGTGCAGCTGCGGGACTTTAGTGAAGTGTTCCTGCAGTTAACGAATGTTGATTGGGAGGTTAATGAAATTAACCGAGCAGTCTCGTATCGTTGGAGCTTCTGATCTATAGGTCCATTAGGTCCACCTTCTAGCTCGTAAAGGGTTCTTAGATCATTTGAATTTGAAATGTTCAAATTCATTAGGGAATATATTTAATGTATATTGATACGATATAATATATAGTATTGGAACTATATATTATAAATTTAATGTGAATATGATTCATATTAAATTATATGAGAGAATTGAATATTTGAAAGAGTTCAAATATTATATTAAATGTGAATGTGATTCACATTTGCAAACTATAGGATAAAATTTAATGTGCACTGGTTGTACATTAAACTATAGGTTAAAGGGTAAAATGATTAAATATGATTTAATCAATTTAATTAATATTATAATTGAATTAAATATGATTTGATTTAATTAATTAATATTTGATTAATTGATATAATATTAATTGGGAACGTGTCAGGGGGGACACTTCCCACTACCCCCCAACTCTCCCTCGATAGGGAGTGGGGATTTGCCCACTGAATCTTCTTCTTCTCCTGGTGAGAAGAAGAAAGGGATCGATCTGCAAAATTTTGGAGAAGTGTCTCTGAAAGAATTCTCTCTCTCTCACACTCTCATTCCCAAATTTTCCCAATTGTTGGAATCCTTCCCACAAAGGAGAGATCTAATCACTCAGAGACATAGAGGGTTTTTCAAGTGGTAGTGTTCCTGCTTGAAAAACAGAGAGTTGTTGTGTTGCTGATTTACTGAAATTTACTTGGAGCAAGGAGTTGTTGCGAGTCTACAAAGGTAAACGTTTATTCCTCTTCCTTCTTAGTTTAATTGTTAAACGTAGTATGTTTGTATGCTATTAATCCATGCCTAATTGGATTAGAATTAATTTCCATGCTTGTTCTATTTTATTTATCAATGTACTGATTTTTGGTTCATTGAAAACAATCAAGCAATTAACGATCCCAAACTACGTTTCCGCTGCTCAAGGAGATCAGATCTCCATCACCTTCAACCTGGGTAAAATCCTTTGCCACTAGTCGGGCTTTGAAGGTCTGCACCTTCCCATCTACGCCACATTTACGCTTGTAGATCCATTTGCAACCAATAGGTTTTACCCCATCCGGTTGATCCACAAGCTCCCAGACAGAATTGAAGTACATAAACTCCATTTCCTAGTTCATAGCTTTAATCCACTCGTCTTTGTCAATATCAACCATTGCCTGATCATAGGTCAATGGATCCTCACAGTCATCATCAGGAGCGACAACTAAGGTTTCAGCTAAACCCATGTAGCGATCAGGCTGTCTCACAGTCCTCCCACTACGTCGAGCCATTCCCAACTCTTGGGAACGGATTTGACTAGACGTGCTAGGATCAACAGCGCTTGTTGACGTACTAGCCCCATCAGCAACTCTTGTTGATGTACTGTCCATTTCATTTAACACAATTTTACTCCTTGGTAAATGATCCCTGACGTGATCTTCCTCTAGGAAAGTGGCGTTTGTCAACACAAGCACCCTATTTTCCTTAGGATCGTAAAATAGACCACCCCTAGTCTCTTTAGAGTAACCTACTAATAGGCACAATTTCGAACGGGGTTCCAACTTTTTCAGGTTTGACACCAACACGTGGGTCGGGCATCCCCAAATCCTTAAGTGATGTAAACTGCCTTTACGTCCACTTCAGAGCTCGAAAGGTGTTTCACAAACACTCTTCGAGGGAACGTTGTTCAAAATATAAACCGCACTCTCCACTGCGTAACCCCAAAAAGAATCAGGGAGACGAGCATAGCTCATCATCGACTTAGTATGTTTGTATGCTATTAATCCATGCCTAATTAGATTAGAATTAATTTCCATGTTTGTTCTGTTTTATTTATCAATGTACTGGTTTTTGGTTCAATGAAAACAATCAAGAAATTAACGATCCCAAACCACGTTTATGCTGCTCAAGGAGATCAGATCTCCATTAATTGGTATCAGAGCAATGCTTGTATTGTTTTGTTTTGAAACAAAATTGCATTGATTTGGTAGAATTGCATTTGGTTTGCTGTAACACTTGTTTAGGAATGTTTTGGCCTTAGTTTACTTTGATTTTGATCAATTAGTATGTAAAGGCCCCTGCGTTTTTGGGCAAAAAGTGAAAAATTGAGTATGTAATTTAGTTACGGGTCGTTCGGGACAAGTTTCAAGCAATTTGGTGGAGAATCGAAGGAGAAATTGTAAGATGAAGTTATTGTGTTCGTGGAAGAAAGTCGCTACCAAGCGGCAATAACGTTACTAACGCTACCAATAGCGTTACAACGTTGTTCATCGGCCAGCGTTACGCTGGCCCGAAGAAACGCCGCGTCGCCAACGCCGCGTCCCTATCGACGCGGGGGATCAAGGGGTCAGCGGTGTTGCAACGCTGCCCCTCATGAAAGAGTCTAAATTAAGAAAATGGAAGCAATTTTGGATCTTGAAGACTCTAAGTTGATCAATTTTGTAAAATAAAAAACATGCTCAAAGCTGGAAAAACAGAGGGATAGAAAACTCAACTTTGAAGATCAAATTTTCTTCACCCGGTGGATGATTTTCAACACGAACACTTCGTGAACAACCGTTATAATCTTCCCTACTATCCTCTGGCCTTAGAACGGATTGTGGGATCCTAGGTTGAGAGAATTTGGAAGAAAAGACTTCAAAGGTCACTAATTCGGGAATATTGAATTTTCTGTGTAATTCTCACAAAACACCTCATATCACCATTATATAAAGCTTCAAAAAGCTTCAATGGAGTGACAACTCAAGGGTGATGAGGATGCTTTGAGATGGAGGTGGCCAATTTTGGTGAATTTTGAAGATGAGTAAGATTGGGCAAGTTGTCAAGTTGGATTTCATGGAAATCCTTGAATTTTCATTTAATTTTAATTCAAAAATCAATATTAAATTTATTTTTAATTAATTAAATTATTAAATAATTAATTTAATTAATTAATTTTTAATTTAATTTAATATCAAATATTAAATTAAATAAATTTCCCGATCCCGATCGATTTTCTGAACATGAATCCTAATTCATGCTATAAATCGATTCAATATTTAAATCATATTTAAATATATCCACCTCCTGTTAATCATAGTTTAATTCATAATTAGGCTATGACTCGTTAAATATATCATATATAATTAACGATTTCTCCCAAAAACGAATTTGAACAATTCAAACTCTTTTCTCTCAAAATGTTACAACGCTTAGTCCGAGCTAGCAAGGAGGACCTAATGGACCTACAGATCATGAGCTCTAACGAAACATGATTAACCGGCCAAACTCTTTAGCCTAGCTAATAGACATTCGTTAACCACCGGGACACTCCACTAAAGCCCAGTGGTTGCACTCTCCTCACTGTAGATATATTTCTGTCCACTCGATATAACCAAGATTAGTAAGTCGATCCTTCACAGTCGTTCGTAATTACAACCGGGTCAAAATTACCGCTTTACCCTCAGATTACCTCTTGTTCCTTAAGTCCCACTGATCCTCTAATGAACAATTAGTTTGTGGTCCAACCAGCAAACCGAATCCCTCTCGGGCCAATGAGAGGGGTGGGCCCATTGTTCAAGACCCGAAGTCAGTACTTAAGGGAACAACCTCTCTACTAATCCCTAAAGTGGGTAGGAGTGAATTCCATTTTGCATAACTATGTTCCCAGCTATCTACCCGGTTTTATCCCTGAAATGGGAGGCTTATTGAGTAAGCAATCTCGAGCCACTCTCACCCATGCAAAACTAAGGATAATCCGAATAAACAGGAGTCCATAGAACGCTCAGGATTAAGATCGAGTTACCTAGGTCATCGTATGAATATAGTCGATTAGGACAAGAAATGAGTTATAAAGTCTAAGTGACTATTTCGCGGTCCAGTCTTATACAAACTCATTGCATAGGGCTCCCCCACTCACATGTCTCCACATGAACGATTTAGGATCACATCGTTTGTACTCTACAAAGTGGGTCGCGTCCATAGTGTCCCCAAGATAAGGTACCCAACCCTATCCTTATACTATAGACTGTTCTGGCTATAACTTGAACTTGATCCACTTTTATGTAACACATAAAGTTCAAGTATTCATCCTATAGCCAAGGGTTCTTTATTGGATTAAGGTTACACAATACACAATATTCAATAACACCTTTACTGAATAAATATCAATAACAACTTTATTGTGAAATAGAATATACATTCAGTTTACAAAACCACGAGTTTTAGGACATAAAACCCAACACCTTAGCATTGCAACGCCATCCCGATAGTAGGCGCGCGGGAGGATGAAGCAGGCGTTGCAACGCTAGCATCAGCGTTGCAACGCCATGAGGCGATTCAAGCAGCAGCAGACCGGTTCGAGCTGGTTCGTTGGTTTTAGTCCGGTTCGAGCGGTTCAAGACCGGTTCAGGGTGTTTTTGGACCGGTTTCATGAAATAAATTAATGTAATTTATTTTTTTTTTCACTTTAGGGGCCAAATTATTCTGGTTTTACAGCTTTTTATCTATATGAATGTCATTTAGATTATTCCCACCTTAGGATAAGCATGTTCATGCATTTTATTTATATGTTATATGAATATGGTTGAATGCATGACTAATTTATTTTTTCATGAGTAATTGATTATAAGTGTTATAATTAGATTATATGGAAAATAAATTACATGGAGCATGAAATTACTTAGTTTAAAATAAATGTTATTTTGTTTAAGTAATTTTATAATTCAAATAGTTGAATTTCTTTTATAATTCCAATTTGAATATAGATTGTTGGATTTATAATATAGTTTCTTTATCATAGGTTAATTATTAAAATTTATAAAAGTTATAAATTAAAGGGGTTTTAGAAACCATAACCTATAATAAAGAAATGCATGCAAACATAGGAACTTGGGTTAAATTTAATTAGTTTTAAATCGTTTAAAATTAATTTAGACCTAAGTTTCAATTTCTAATAGGATTAGAAATAAGTCTTACGTAATATTTTAAATAGTTTAAAATATAGTAGGAATTTAGGACTTTGGTTATAAGGGAACTCTACCGGTGAAGTTCTGTCTCTAAGGTCAGGGGTACTTAAGTGACGAGTTAAGCAACTAACACCTCCTACTGAACTCGACCGGAACCCGAGTTGAATTAACCTCAGTTCTGTTTTATCTCTAGGTAATTAAAATGTTTATTCACCTAGACATAAGGTTATAAGACCTAGTTATAATAGTTATAATAGGCATAGACTTAGATAGATTCTTTTAGCCAGAATCCGACTAAGTTAAATCCATACCCTAATTTTAGGAACTTCAGTGGGAGAAAACGAGATGTTCGCATCAAGTTTACTCTCACGTCCTCAAGAGTTCACACTGTGAGTTCCATGCTCGGCTACGCGGCGTCAATAGGGCGTCCCCCTACGGTATGTGTTTGCATGGTTCAATACCAAGGTGAATGATGGAAGTATCCATAGTAAATGGGAGCAGGAAATGTGTCAACGTATCCTACGATCTCCTCCATTAGGTCGCACCATGAGATTTCTATAGTCCGCCTGCTAGGTTGTCCTGGAACAACCAAACCCTACGGAGGGCCTGACTATAGGGATCGAAACACTGCGAACTTCAGAAATGGATAGGGTCTCTTAGGTTGTTTGCCAGCAGTTGTCTTTCTTAATAGTAGCATGTTGGCTCGGGCTTATTGGATCTGAAAATGGTAGGGTCACATTTACAGGATGAGTTAAGTTAGTTAACAAGTCCTTAACCAAACAAACGGTAGCTAAGGACCATTGGGACATGAGATGTTCTGGTAGTGGGAATTGGCTGAGAAAGTCTCAATTCAAGGGAGGAATGACTGACCGCCCGACGAGGCTTTTGTTCTAAACCCTTGAAGTATCGTTGCAAAATTAAAGGTTTAACTTATACAATGGGTTTTAGTTTAAACACTAGGGTTCTTTAATAATTTTACAAAATTAGATTGGTTTTTACAATGGGTTCAAAGGCAAACTAATTAGAACTATTTTGGATTTTCAGCATGTCGTCCTCAATAATAGCCTTACTTAAAAGCGACCGTTTAACTAATGAGAATTTTACTACGTGGAAGTCCGACTTGAATACAATTCTCGTTGTTGATGACCTTCGGTTCGTACTAACTGTGGAATGTCCTCAGATTCCTGCTCGTAACGCTCCTCAATCTGTTAAGGAGGCGTACGACCGCTGGATCAAGGCCAATGATAAGGCCAAGGTCTACATTTTGGCTAGTGTTTCTGAAGTTCTGGCCAAAAAGCACGAGGGCATGGTTGTTGCGTAAAATTATATTGCAATACCGCAAGTGTACGGGTCAAGTTTTAGTATAGTGATTTATGAGTACAGAGTATCGTCCTCGGGAATGGGTTTCTAGATTAATTAATTATTAAGGTACTAATTCTCAATTTTAGCTAAAGAAACATAACATGGATAGTTGGTTGAAGTAAATGCAAACAAACAAACAAACATGTGGAGACACGAATTGATAGAATTAAAGGAAGTGATTTTACAAGTTAAAGACCTAACTAGCACATGCATTGAATCAATGAGATGAAATTATAAACAAGAAGTGAAATACTCAAGAAAATCTCCCGATTCTTAGTGAGCCTCACACATGCAATAAACTCATAGTCTCCATATGAACCTACAACATGCATGGCATTAAGCAACTTCTTTATGTGTTTCCTAAGATTTCTAGGTCACTCTCGTGCTGCACTTCCAAGGGTTTTGACAACTTTGCTCAAATTCAAGCTTTATCTCTCGAGTCCACTTAAATCAACAAATTAAAAAGTAAAGAACGAATTGCCAAAAATAACGACATAACATGCTTCAATACATCACAAGAAAGTCATAACAAGTAAATCAAGTCCTACTACAATGTTTAGCTACTCTAAATCACATGAAAAACAAACTAAACAAGTAGAAAACGTCTTAGAACGCTATTACAAATTGAAAGAAAGAGAAATAAACTTAGGTGTCGATGCTCGGGTCCTTCGTCTCCGAGCTCCCGTCTTCGATCTCGAACCTCCACGAATGCTTTGGCTCCCAAAATCACTCTTTTCTCTCTTCTTACAAGGTGTATTTCGAATTTAGGGCAAAACTCTACCAAATTGTGCTCCCCTTACAATGAAATCATAAGGATATATTTATAGAAGGAATCGGTGCAGCGTTGCAACGCTAGGGACAACAAGCGTTACCTTAACGCCACCCTAGGCGGCCGGCAATTAAGGAAATAATTGATGGCGTTGCAACGCTGAGGCGATGTTACAACGCCGCTACCCTAACGCGCGCACTCCTTGCCGAAATGGCGTTGCGACGCTGGAGGCGGCGTTACGCGCCACCGTATGCGGTTCCTCGTGCATGCCTTCTTATCGAGATAGCGTTGCGGCGCCGCTAGCAGCGTTACAACGCTAACGCTTATCGCCGTCTCTTCAACGCGTCTTGGTTGCACATTCGGCGTTGCAACGCTATAACCAAGCAGCACCGCGCCATCGCCTCAGTCATCATGCTTGGATTGGTCTTCTCTCTTCCATTTGATGTTATATTTAGCTCCAAATAGCCTTGTTTTGATCCCGAGTGATCCAAATTGTCTCCAATAGCTCCGCTTAAGCTCTTAACTTTGAAATTGAATAAATTAACCATGTAAAAGCCACAAAATCATTATAAAACTAGCGATAATTAAGCCCCAAGGATAGCACATTTTGTGTGCTATCAAACACCCCAAACTTAAACTTTTGCTAGTCCTTGAGCAAAAACAGAGTTAAACATTAGGTTGTTCTTAAACATACACTTGATTCAAGCCTCAAAGATTTAAGAGAAAATTTTGCAATCACAGAAACACTTAAACATAACACTTCGACAAGTAGTTTAAAAATTTTTCCTAAGTGTTCCTAGTAGTATAACCCGACTACTCTCCTTAATGAACTACAGACTTTCCAGTCTCTTATGAAGAATAAGGGACAGATCGATGGAGAGGCAAATCTGTTTGCCCATTCCGGAAGGTTCCGAAGGGTTCATCCTCCGGGACTAAGTCTCAGTAGCTCATCTTCAGGCTTAAGAAGACCCAAAAGAAGAAAATAGGAGGAGGGAAGGGAGGCACCTCACTCTGCTACTGACAAAGGCAAGGGAAAAGTCAAGCTTGCAGATAAAGGAAAGTGTTTCCACTGCAACATGGATGGGCACTGGAAGAGAAGCTGCCCAAAATACCTTTGCTGAGCTCAAAGAGAAGAAAGGTAAATTAGATTTACTTGTTCTTGAAACTTGTTTAGTGGAAAATGATGATTTAACCTGGATACTTGATTCAGGAGCCACTAATCACGTTTGATCTTCATTTCAGGAAACTAGTTCCTTCAAGGAGCTTGAAGAGGGTGAGATGATGCTCAAGGTCGGAATGGGAGACGTCGTCTCAGCTCGTGCAGTGGGAGATGCCAAGTTATTTTTCGGAGATAGATTTATTTTAATGAAAAATCTGTATATAGTTCCTAAGCTTAAAAGGAACTTAATTTCTATCTCGTGTTTAATAGAACTTGGTTATTGTATTTCTTTTTCAATCAATGAAGTGTTCATTTTGAAAGAGGGTGTCAATATTTGTTCTGCTAAATTGAAAAATAGCTTGTACGTACTGAAACCGAATAAAACCAAAGCAATTTTAAATCATGAGATATTTAAGAATGCTAATTTCTCCAAATAATAATACCTATATGTGGCATCTTAGACTTGGTCATATTAATCTCAACCGGATTGAGAGACTTTCTAAGAATGGACTTCTAAACAAGTTAGAAGATGATTCTTTACCGCCTTGCGAGTCTTGCTTGGAAGATAAAATGACCAAACAACCTTTTTCCGGAAAAGGTTATAGAGTAAGAGAACCCCTTAGAACTTATACATTGGATCCTTGTGGTCCTGAATGTTAAAGCTCGAGGAGGGTACGAATATTTCATCTCTTTCATAGATGATTATTCGAGATATGGTTATCTATACCTAATGCATCACAAGTCTGAAGCTCTTGAAAAGTTCAAAGAGTATAAGGTTGAAGTAGAGAATGCATTAGGAAAAACCATTAAAACACTTCGATCAGATCGAGGTGGAGAGTACATGGATTTGAGATTCAGGACTATATGATAGAACATGGAATTAAATCTCAACTCTCTCGCACCTAATACACCACAAAGAAAATGGTGTGTCGAAAAGGAGAAATAGAATCTTGTTAGACATGGTTCGTTTCTATGATGAGCTATGCTCAATTGCTCGCTCGTTTTGGGGATACGCAGTGAGAGGCTGAGCTCAAATCTTGAATAGTGTTCCATCAAAAAGTGTTTGAAACACCTTTTGAACTTTAAAAGGGGTGTAAACCTAGTTTACAACACTTCAGGATTTGGGGTTGTCCGGCACACGTGCTCGTGACAAACCCAAAGAAAATAGAACCTTGTTCAAGATTGTGCCAATTTGTTGCCTATCCCAAAGAAACGAGAGGTGGTCTTTTCTACGACCCACAAGAAAATAAGGTGATTGTATCGGAAAACACCATGTTCTTGGAGGAAGATCACATGAGGAACCATAAACCGCGTAGTAAATTAGTACTAAATGAAGCTACACATGAACCAACAAGAGTTATTGATCAAGCTGGACCTTCATCAAGAGTTGATGGAGGAGTCAGCACTTCAAGTCAGTCTCGTCCTTCTCAATCGTTGGGAATGCCTCGACGCAGTGGGAGGGTTGTTTCCCAACCTGACTGCTACTTGAGTTTAGCTGAAACTCAAGTTGTCATACCTGATGACGGCGTAGAAGATCCATTGTCTTATAAACAGGCAATGAATAACGTAGACAATGATCAATGGATCAAAGCCATGGACCTTGAAATGGAGTCAATGGACTTCAATTCAGTATGGGAACTTGTAGACCAACTTTGAAGGGGTTAGACCCATAGGGTGTAAATGGATCTATAAGAGAAAGAGAGATGCACTGTAGGAAAGTGCAGGACCTTTAAGGCCGGGCTTGTAGCAAAGGGTTTTACCCAAAGGGAAGGAGTTGACTATGAAGAAACTTTTTCCCTGTTGCTATCTTTCAAGTCTATAAGGATACTCTTGTCCATAGCCGCATTTTATGATTATGAAATTTGGCAAATGGATGTCAAGACTGCCTTTTTGAATGGTAATCTTGACGAGAACATCTATATGTCTCAGCCCGAAGGGTTCAAAGCACAAGGTCATGAGCAAAAAGTTTGCAAGCTTAATCGATCCATTTATGGATTGAAACAAGCATCAAGATCTTGGAATATAAGATTTGATACTGCGATCAAGTCTTATGGCTTTGACCAAAACGTTGACGAGCCTTATGTTTACAAGAGGATCGTCAACGACAAAGTAGCTTTGTTAGTACTTTATGTGGATGATATCCTACTCATTGGGAATGATGTAGGATACCTAGCTGACATAAAGAATTGGTTGGCGATCCAATTCCAAATGAAAGATTTGGGAGAGGCGCAATATGTTCTTGGGATTCAGATCTTTAGGAATCGCAAGAACAGAATGCTAGCACTGTCTCAAGCGTCTTATATCGATAAAATGTTGTCCAGATATTTGATGCAGAATTCCAAGAGGGGCTTATTACCCTTCAGGCACGGAGTTCATCTGTCTAGGGAACAGTGTCCCAAGACACCTCAAGAAGTTGAAGATATGAGACATATTCTCTATGCCTCTGTTGTAGGTAGCTTAATGTATGCTATGCTATGCACGATGTCGGACATTTGTTATGCAGTGGGAATAGTCAGTAGGTACCAGTCCAATCCAGGGTTAGACCACTGAACAACAGTTAAAAATATCCTCAAGTATCTAAGGAGAACGAGGGACTATATGCTTGTGTATGGGTCTAAGGATCTGATCCTTACTGGATACACTGATTCTGATTTTCAGACCGATGGGATTCTCGAAAATCCACATCGGGATCAGTTTTCACCCTTAACGGGGGAGCTATAGTATGGCGAAGCATCAAGCAAGGATGCATCGCTGACTCCACAATGGAGGTTTTGAGTATGTCATTTGCTTGTGAAGTAGCTAAGGAGGCTGTTTGGCTAAGGAAATTCCTTACTGATTTGGAAGTTGTTCCAAATATGGAATCTCCCATCACCTTATAATGTGACAACAGTGGTGCGGTAGCCAATTCGAAGGAACCTCGCAACCATAAGCGAGGAAAGCACATCGAGAGGAAGTATCACCTAATACGAGAAATAGTGCAACGAGGAGATGTGACAGTCACGAAGAACGCTTCGGAACACAATATTACTGATCCGTTTACAAAGACTCTCACGGCTAAAGTGTTCGAGGGTCATCTGGAAAGTCTGGGTCTACGAGATATGTACATAAGCTAATCTAGGGCAAGTGGGAGATATGTAACGGGGTATATGGATGTCCTAGTTTATTGTATTTCCATCTCTTGTAACCATTGTTTTAGATTATGATGTACCCCACTAGAGTTTTAGTTCAAGTGGGAGTTTGTTGGGATTTGTGCCCTAAAACTCGTAGTTTGTAATTATGTTCTAATTAATGTAATAAAGTGTTATTATTTCAATAAACTGTTATTGTTCGTTATCTACGAGTTTGCCTTTATTTAAACCCTAAATCCAATAAACTAAACATTCAAGGCTGTTAAATGAATCTTTAACTGAATGTAATGTACATAAAGAGGATCTCGGTTCGAGATACAAACCTAAAGGGTCTATAGTTGGGGATAAGGTTTGGGTACCTTACCACTGTAAAAACTATGGATGTGGCCCACTTTGTATTTGATACAAACACTATGATCCTAACGTGTTCGTGTAGATGACATGTGAGTGGGGATATCCTATGTAATGAGATTACATAAGACTGGACAACGAAATAGTAACCTCTAGCTTTAACTCCGTTGACTAGTTAGGTTTCTATTTCACCAGGATGGCCTAGGCAACTTGATCTCAATCCTGAGCAGGTTACGAACTCCCGTTCGCGAGGGATTGTCCTTTGACTAGTATGGGTGAGACTGACCAGATTCGCCGACTCAATATGCCTACCTTTTTGGAGACAAGACCGAGTGAGCGGTTGGGAACTTAACTTAGCAAGATGGAATTCACTCCTTCCCGGCTACTATGCTAAGTAGAGGAATGTTCCCTTAAGTGGTGTCTCTAGGACTTGAACAAAGGGCCCAACCCTCTCATTGGCCCAGGAGGGACTCTGTTTGTTGGTAGGACCACAAACAAATTGTTCATTAGAGGAGCACTGGTACTTAAGGCACAAGATGTAACCCAGGGGTAAAACGGTAATTTGACCCAGCTGGTGTTACAAACATTCGTGAAGGATTCACTTGCTGTTATTGGTCAATATCCGTGGACACAGAAATATATCTGCAGTGAGAAGAGTGCAGCTGTGGGACTTTAGTGGAGTGTTCCCGCAGTTAACGAATGTTGATTGGGAGGTTAATGAGATTAACCGAGCAGTCTCGTATCGTTGGAGCTTCTGATGTGTAGGTCCATTAGGTCCACCTTCTAGCTCGTAAAGGGTTCTTAGATCATTTGAATTTGAAATGTTCAAATTCATTAGGGAATATATTTAATGTATATTGATACGATATAATATATAGTTTTGGAACTATATATTATAAATTTAATGTGAATATGATTCATATTAAATTATATGAGAGAATTGAATATTTGAAAGAGTTCAAATATTATATTAAATGTGAATGTGATTCACATTTGCAAACTATAGGATAAAATTTAATGTGCACTGGTTGTACATTAAACTATAGGTTAAGAGGTAAAATGATTAAATATGATTTAATCAATTTAATTAATATTATAATTGAATTAAATATGATTTGATTTAATTAATTAATATTTGATTAATTAATATAATATTAATTGGGAACGTGTCAGGAGGACACGTTCCCACTACCCCCCAACTCCCCCTCGATAAAGAGTGGGGAGTTGCCCACTGAAGCTTCTTCTTCTCCTGGTGAGAAGAAGAAAGGGATCGATCTGTAAAATTTTGGAGAAGTGTCTCTGAAAGAATTCTCTCTCTCTCACACTCTCATTCCCAAATTTTCTCAATTGTTGGAATCCTTCCCACGAAGCAGAGATTTAATCACTCAGAGACATAGAGGGTTTTCCAAGTGGTAGTGTTCCTGCTTGAAAAAAGCAGAGTCATGTTGTGTTCTTTGATTTCATCGAGATTTGCTTGGAGCAAGGAGTTGCTGCGAGTCTACAAAGGTAAACGTTTATTCCTCTTCCTTCTTAGTTTAATTGTTAAACTTAGTATGTTTTTATGCTATTAATCCATGCCTAATTGGATTAGAATTAATTTCCATGCTTGTTCTGTTTTATTTATCAATGTACTGGTTTTTGGTTCAATGAAAACAATCAAGCAATTAACGATCCCAAACCACGTTTCCGCTGCTCAAGGAGATCAGATCTCCATCACCTTCAACCTGGGTAAAACCCTTTGCCACTAGTCGGGCTTTGAAGGTCTGCACCTTCCCATCTACGTCACATTTACGCTTGTAGATCTATTTGCAACCAATAGGTTTTACCCCATCCGGTTGATCCACAAGCTCCTGCATGCAATGAAGTACATAGACTCCATTTCTGGTCCATAGCTTTAATCCACTCGTCTTTGTCAACATCAACCATTGCCCGATCATAGGTCAATGGATCCTCACATGATCATCAGCGGGAGGCGACAAGCGAGGTTTCAATTTAAACCCATGTAGCGATCAGGTTGTCTCACAACCCTCCCACTACGTCGAGGCATTCCCAACTCTTGGGAACGGATTTGACTAGACGTGCTAGGATCAACAACGCTTGTTGACGTACTAGCCCCATCAGCAACTCTTGTTGATGTACTGACCATTTCATTTAACACAATTTTACTCCTTGGTAAATGATCCCTGAAGTGATCTTCCTCTAGGAAAGTGACGTTTGTCGACACAAGCACCCTATTTTTCTTAGGATCGTAAAATAGACCACCCCTAGTCTCTTTAGGGTAACCTACTAATAGGCACAATTTCGAACGGGGTTCCAAATTTTTCGGGTTTGACACCAACACGTGGGTCGGGCATCCTCAAATCGTGAAGTGATGTAAACTGCCTTTACGTCCACTCCAGAGCTCGAAAGGTGTTTCACAAACACTCTTCGAGGGAACGTTGTTCAAAATATAAACCGCACACTCCACTGCGTAACCCCAAAAAGAATCAGGTCGACGAGCATAGCTCATCATCGACCGAACCATGTCCAACAAGGTTCTGTTTCTCCACTCTGATACACCATTCTTCTGTGGCATACCAGGTGCTGAGAGTTGGGACGTAATTCTGTGTTCTATCATATAGTCCTGGAATTCAATGTCCATGTACTCTCCACCTCGATCCGATCGAAGTGTTTTAAGCGATTTACCTAAGAGGTTCTCAACCTCAGTCTTGTACTCCTTTAACTTTTCAAGAGTTTCAGACTTCTTGTGCATTAGGTAAATATACCCATACCTCGAGTAATCGTCTATGAAAGACACGAAGTATTCATAACCGCCTCGAGCTTTAACATTCATCGGACCACAAAGGTCAGAATGTACTAACTCAAGAGGCTCTTTGGCTCTATATCCTTTTCCACTAAAAGGACGTTTGGTTATCTTGCCCTCAAGGCATGACTCACACACCGGTAAAGAGTTTTCTTCCAACTCGTTTAGAAGTCAACTCTTCACTAGTTTCTCAATCCCATTGAGATTAATGTGGCCTAACCGTAGATGCCAAAGATGGACATTTTCCTTAGGAGAAACTTTCGCTCTTTTAGTTCGTGTTTCTGCAGTTTTAAACAATTTAGTACTCAAAACACTTTTGACCGAATTAGGTTTCAAAACATACAGATTATGCTCAAGTGAAGCCGAACAAATAAGATTGCCTTTGAAAGAAATAAACGCTTTATTTGATTCAAAAGAAACACATATACATTGTTCAATTAGGCAGGAAATGGAAACAAGGTTTCTAGTAAACCCTGGTACAATGTACAAATTATCTAATAATAAGTACTTCCCGCCAAAGTGTAGCTTCACCGTGCCGATCGCTGCAGCAGAGACAAGCTCCCTGGATCCAACCCGTAGAGTCACCTCACCCTCTCGCAGCGGCTACCAGGAATCAATCCCCTGAAAAGAAGAACAAACATGGTTAGTGGCGCTCGAATCCAATATGCAGGCAGAGTCACTACTCTCAACTAAACAGGTTTCTGTCACAAGTAAATCACATTTACCTTGATTCTTCCTCTCGGCCAGGAATTTGGGACAGTTCCTCTTCCAGTGTCCGCTCCCATTGCAGTGGAAACACTTTCCTTTCTCTGCAACGTCCTTGACCTTCTTGCCCTTCTGGGCGGCAGCTCGGTCAGTTTTACCCCTCTTCATCCTCTTCTTCCCTTTCGGGCGTGAAGGAGCAACAGGTTTTGTCCTAGAGGTCGAACCCCTGTGATAAGACCTGTAGGCAACATTTGCCTCAGATTCCGGTGCCCTGACCCTGTTCAAGGACTGGAAATTCTGTAGCTCATTGAGGAGGATAATCAGAGTGTAGCTAATTTTGTTCATAACAACATTGCTACGAAACTGAAGGAAACTCTTCGGAAGAGTCTCCAGGATAAAACTGACTTGGCTCGACTCGTAAATCGAAGCCCCGTTCATCTCAGCCAGATTAAAGTGGGTCATCATGTCTAGAACATGTTCACGGACAGACGACCCCTCTTTCATCCGTGCGTTGAAGACGTATTTGAGCGAGTCATGTCGGACCTGAAAGGACTGTTGTCCAAACATTTCCTGCAAGGACTCCATGATCTCCTTAGCGGTGACCATCAGCTCATGCTTCTTTGCCAATACATCAGACATGCAGACAATGATATAGACCTTGGCCTTTTCATTGGCCCTGATCCATCGACCGTATGCATCGCGAACACTTCGCGACGCAGTCGAGCCCGACATCTGAGGACACTCCTCAGAGAGCACGAACTTAATGTCGTTAGTTACCAAAATTGTGTTTATGTTGTTTTTTCAAGTTTGGTAATTATCTCCCACTAATTTATCGGACGCGAGTAGAGCTATAATTGCGCTATACATTTTTAAGCTGAAAAATTAAGAAAACTTTGTGTTAGTCTCGCAAAAAACTTTTGAAATCCAATCAAGTTTTAGCAAAAATGTTTCATGATCCCTAGGTCATTCAAAATTTTGCAATGATATCCTAAAGGTTTAGAATGACCGCCACCGAAGGGTGAATAGAACACTCCTCCTCTAGGACGAGACTTTCTCGATCAGACCCTAATCCCAGAATAACTCTTATTCCATTAGGCGTCTAATTACCATTATTCGGTCGAATTCATTAACACTTAACGAATTCTGTGAGTGTCACCCTCAATCTTTAAGTTTCCAAGCATCCGTCCAAACAATAGCCACCGAAGGGTGAACCAAGAAGGAAAACCAACTAGGAAACTGTATCCCTTTCGGGAATTCACGGTGTTCCGACTCCCATGATCAGGCCCTCCAAAGGGATTGTCTGGTCGAGGCCAAACTAGCAGGCGGATCATAGGCGTCTCACGGTGTGAATCGAAAGAAGAGACTGTGGGTCCCATTTTCACAAGTCCCGCTCCCACTCACTATAAGTACTCTCTCCATCCACAATGATATTGACCTATACAAATGCCACCCGAAACCGATCTGGGAGTGAATTCGGTCCGAAGATTCTTAGATTATACTTTTCGTGAAGAGACTGTGGGGACGCTCCCATTTGTGCCACGAGGCCGAGTATAGATCTCACGGTGCGGACTTAACGGAGATTTGTGGTTGAAAAATCAAATGTATCTCATACACTTTATTTCCTCCCACTCAGCACTTTAGTTTTATTAGGGATTGACCTAGATAAACCGGCTAAAATTTACCTAAGTCTATCAATATAACTCTTATATGGTATTAACCTAAGTTTATAATCACATTATTACTTAGGTCTATGTGAGTAAATTAAAACACTTTTAATTAGCGGCACTCACGAAAAGTATAATCTAAGAATCTTCGGACCGAATTCACTCCCAAGTCGGTTTTCAGGTAGGGGTGTTCTGCAAGCGTCAACTTAAATACCCCAGCCTTAGACAAAACCTTCCTTAGACAGAGTTACTAATCAGTCTCCATTCATAGACTAAACTTTGATTTCCTAATTTCTAATCTCATTAGAAAATAGAAAACCTAAGTCTAATTATTCAAGTTCTAAACTCTTTAAAACTAATAATTAACTTAGGTTGCATGCATTTCTATGTTATAGTGCTTGATCATTCATCACATGAATAACTATATACTATAACATAATATAATTCATCTCATGAATATAAATGCATGAGCATACTTTAATCTAAAAAATATAACACTTATATTAATTAAATTAAACATGCATTTTATTATATTATAACTCTTATAATATAACCTATCATGCAAACTATATATTATAACTCTTATAATATAAATGATGCATGAAAATGTTTAACCTAAGGTGGGATTTTAAATCTATATGACATACAATATGCACATAGAATTTAATTAAATCATACATCTCATGCATAAAATAATTAAATAGTAAAAATAGACCGGTTTTTGGCACCTAGGGGCAATTATTTAATTAAATAACATTAATATAACAATTATATTAATATTATTTAATAAAATAATTAAATAAATAATTAAAACACATTTTACAAATAAAATATAAATAAAAAACGAATTTTAACTGCCCCACTAAACAAGAAACCACCCACGTCTCAGAAACAGGAAGCTGCAACCGCCCACTACGCGTGTGGCGTTGCAACGCCGTGGGCAGCATTGCAACGCTGCCGCGTCCAGCGTTGAGATCAGCGTGCTCCACGCTGTGGTGTTGCAACGCTGCTCTGCAGCCAAGCCAGCGCCCGCAAGGATAGCGTCTCAACGCCGTCGACAGAACAACAAACACCTTTGCTGTTCTTCATCGATTTTTGCCCATTTCCGCTCCGATTTCTTCACAGCAACTCTTGCCACGAACGACTCAGACTTACAGGCTCGATTTACAACAAAATGCCCAAAAACAACGGGCCCTTACATTGATCTCATCAACATAAAATTGTAAATCTATTCTAGTGCAAAAAACCGAAACAACCATTGTACAAACCAACAATTTATCACATAAATTAAGGCAATTTACCCACCTATTTTAACAAAAAATAGTGCATAACAAAGAACCATCAACTTGGCTCTAATACCAATTGAAGGGAATGAAAATCCCCGCGCAGCAGAAGACGATCGAATCGTCAAGGTATCGTTATGCTACTTGATTCTTTTGTTAAAACGATCTAACTCTTAGATCTAAGTTAAACATGCAAAAGAGGAAGAAAAACAGTAAGAAGAAATTTACTTACTTGTTGTAGACAGTTCTTCAAAGTTCCTTCCTCTATCACGAACACTTCGTGCTTCTTGATCTCAACGAAATCTTCTCTCGAACAAAAACCCGAACACAATCACTTAGAGTCTCGGTTGTTCTTCTTTTGGAAAGAAGGAAAGTTTTGAGACTTTTGGTTTTGGAGAGGGAGGAGAGTTGAGTGAGTTGAGAGAATTCTTAATCTCTTCTCTTTGATGAAAATAAAAAAATGAGAGAATATGTTACTAATCCCTTATTGCAAAGGGTTTAAATAGTGGAAAATGATGGAGTTAAAATCTCCACATTATTACCACTTTACCACAACCATAGGCTATGCAAATCTCATTTGCATAACCATATAATATAAGATATCTCATATCTCATATTGCAAATCACATTTGCAATAATTGTAGATTAATTAAATTGAATCACATCCAATTTAATTTCTCTCAATTAATTTCTCCAATTAACCCTAATTCAACAATTAGGCTAACCTATAGTTTATTATGAATCTCATTCACATTAAACTATATATTATATCATTCATATTTCATATAAATGACATAAATTCCCTTTAAGTGAAATTGAATACTTCAATTTCATACCAAAACATTAACCCTTCTTTTAACCCAGATTGAGCGAACCGAGGGACCTAATAGACCTACAGTGACGGGCTCCAATGATCCGAGATTAACCTGTCAAACTCTTTGACCCGGTTAATCAACATTCATTTCCTACGGTAACACTCCACTATAGCCCGTAGCTGCACTCCCGTCAGTGCAGAATATTACGTGTCCACTGATATAACCAATGCCCATGAGTCGACCCTTCACAGGTTGTTCGTAGACACGACTAGGTCAAATTACCATTTTACCCCTGTGTCTACTTCTTGTTCCTTAAGTCCCCACTGCTCCTCTAATAAACAACATATCGCGTTGGTCCAACCATACATAACACCCTTCTCAGACCAGTGAGAAGGTGGGCGCCCGTTGTCCAAGCCCTAGAGACAACACTTAAGGGAACAACCCCTCTAGTTTTCCTAAAAGCGGGGACGAGTGAATTCCATCTCGCGTAGTTAAGTTCCCGACTCCTACTTGGTCCTGTCCCGAGAAGATAGGCATATTGGGCGAGTAACTCGTGACCACCCTCACCTGCATACTAGTCAAAGGACGACGATCTCGTGAGCGGGAGTTCGTAACACGCTCGTGATTCGTGTCGAGTCACTAATGGTCATCTGCGAGGTTATTAGTCCTCATCACAACGGTGTTACATCGGTGAGGTCTAATAATTCACGCAGTTCGGTCTTGTACAATCTCATTGCACAGGATGCCCCAACTCGCATGTCAACCACATGAATGAGTCAGATCACCTCGTTTGTATCTAATATAAAGCGGGCCACATCCACAGTGTATCCAGGATTAGGTCTCCAACCCTATCCATATCACGTAGATCGTTCGGTCATTAACTCGAACGTGATCCTCCCCTGTGTGTCCACTACACACCGCTCAAGTTCTAGTTCTCTCATAAATTCAATGACCCTGGAGCTTAGTTTATTGGAAAAGTTTGTAAATATTGCGAGACACAAAGTAATGAAATTAATAACTCTTATTAATTTCAAACAGTAATTTACAAACACGAGATTAGGACAAAAATCCCAACAGGCATGGTTCGCAGACAACCAATCCATGCCCAAGATTACATGAAGTCGCTCATGTCCAGCACAACCAACGTCACATCTAGCACATGACCCGTTACCACTACCTGACCAGATTTAACTTTTCCCCGAGCTACTAACTATCTACCCACTGGGGTAGCTACTGCCAAATCAATATCTAAAGACTGTACTTCTAACTGGGCTTGCCTCACAAAAATAGCAGGGATAAAAGAGTGTGATGAACTAGAATCAAACAAAACAAGAGCCAAGTGGCCAAGAACGGGTAGTGTACCTGTCAGCACAGCACCGAAACCTCCTGCGTTCGTGTTCGCACTCGCATAGACTCCGCCCTTTTGGCGGTTTCCAAACTCGTCTCTCTTTGTTGTGCAGGCTTTGGCCAGGTGCCCTGACTTTCCGCAGTTATAACAGACCCTCTAATCCCTGGCTCCCTGCTTGCACACAGACGACAAGTGACCCAACTTCCCACAATTATTGCAGATCTTGTTAGTTGCATGAAAGGTCCCACTGTGTTGTACTTCACATCTGAAACATGCCCCTGCTTGGAGCCTGCTGGGCCTGATGTCCCTGTGCTCCGGATCGGTTTGGCCTAGCAAAGGTCTGCTCAAACTTCCTCTTCTGGCTTGTCCCAGAACTCTGACCTATCCCCAAACTCTGGCTAACAATGAAACCATGCAGCCTCAGGTCTGTATCAATTAGGGATGCCGCTCGGACTGTTGCGACATAAGTTTTGGGATCGTGAGCAGTTGTCGACCCACGTACGACTCCTCGCAAACCTGTGAGGAAACACTCCACCTTCTTCTTCCTGTATCCACCATATCAGGGGCGAACCGAGATAACGCAATAAAATCGTGCTCGTACTCCTCGACCGTGTACGAACTCAGCTTTCTTCTCAATTATAAGCACAACCGGATAATATTTCTCGTAGAACGCCTCTTGGAACTGTGTCCAGGTTATCGGTCCCGCACTGACAACGATGGACCGTACAATAACTCGCCACCATAGAAGAGCACTCCCCCTTAACGCATAAACTGTGCACTGAACCTTCTAATGCTCGGGGCAACCCATTCGACCAAGAATATCATCCACGGCCGCAAACCATGCTTCAGCAGCTACATGGTCTACCGACCAATCAAAAAAAGGCGGGCCATTCTTCTTGAAATCTTTCAGATACCCCACATCCTCGGTCGCTGCCCTAAATGTCTGAGCTGGTGCAACCCTTTGATTCTACGCGCGCGCTGGTTCCTGATTCCTGGTCGCTAGGGCCTCCATGGCCTGAGTGAACATAGCTGCCTCATTGGCTTGACTAGCTATATTTGCTTGGATCAGTTGCTGAATGTTTGCCATGAGTTCGGCAACTGGCGATGATGCTTGAACGTTTGAGATTCGAACATTTGCCCTTTCCTGGGCTCCTTCATTTTGCCCAGTTGATTCCTCGAAAATTGGGGCATCCTGGTTGAGTTCCCCCCGATGCTTGGAGTGCTCAACCTCTGGTGCTTCGACGGTCAGTTCCTGGTCTCGGGCCCTTCGACCTCGACCCCTACGATCACCCCGACCTCGACCACCAGTAGTTGCTCTTGCACGACCTCTACCACGTCCCATAATCTAAATTACAAAAGAAAACAAAACATCAACAACGCTTCCATAAGTACAGAACAAAAGAAAACATAACAACATCAACAACGAACCTCCTACCACTTACTAAGTAAAAGCAAACCTGTTGATGACCCGACGAATTGCTTGCGAGAGGTTATGAAGGACTAAACACCTACGATGTAGGCAGTATACAGAATCTAAAACCTATTCTCTGATACCAACTATAACACCCCGTAAATTGAACACTTCCTACTCGGGGCGTTACTTCCAAGTTGTACCACTCGCGCCAAAAATTTGGTAGAATAACGGCGCAACTGTGACAAACCAAAATTTTAAAGACCTGAAACTTAACAAGAAACACTTCAAAAGGCTCACAAGGGTACCCAACCTCCTCCAAACTACAAAGAAAGCAACAGGCTGGGCTCAAGTCCCTCGGAGTTCTCAGACAACATGCAATAACAACACATGCTTGATTACGAAAGAAAACATAAAGAACATACTTCACTTTCGAACGATAAGGAACAAGACATGCCAAGGTTTAAACATGAACTAAAAGGAACAGAGTGCGACAGAGGAAAGGAAATAAAAGCAACTTTTAAACAACAACTCCTAACTAAGTCCTACAAGTCTTCCATAGCCTCGCAGGGGTCTCGTCGTCGATGGTCATCTCACTGGTTTGCCTTACCTGCAACAAAAGAAGAAATAAACGAGAGATGAGTATAAAAATACTCAGTAAGCAACCCACTTCGTCCAAGAATAAAGAACACAATAGAACAACATTAGACCTAGCTAAGCACGACACCTAGCCCACCACACAACCTCAACAAGCATCCTGACCCTATTTCTCACTCAGATTTCTCAGTCCTGTCCTACCCTTAGCTTCTGAACTAGGTTGGCACAACTGACCACGAGACTCATTTCTGGGCCTGCACTAGGGAGAAGGACTCTATCAAACCCCTCTGACTCTAAGGATCACACCTCGAGTCGCACAACTGAATGGAGGACGGGCCCCCACATCCCATAAAGCATCGAAGGTGGTACTACTGCGCACAATCGACCACGGGCTCGTTTCCGGGCCTGTACTGGGGCGAAGGACTCTATCCAACCCCTCTATGACTCTAGAAATCATTTCTCGAGTTGCACATCTAGATGGGGGACGAACCACCACATCCATAACATCATCATCATCTCGCCAACCTCGAGTCTCAGCCTACTTAGGGTTACAAATAGACTTGGGCCTACACTAGGGCTAATTGTTCTAGCTACGATCCTAAGGCAACAAGCATACTTCCAGGCTACTTTGGCATTATGCACAGAACCACAAGCCCCTAATTGAGAGAACAACAACCAGGCTCACACTAGCACACTCAGAATCAACATCACGACCAAGCACGAAGGGATAACAAACAATCCTGACATTCGATCTAACATGCACGCTATTTCATCAGATTCACATTAAACATGAACATGCAACTTAATTCCAAGCACAACTGCGAACATCACATCCTAACATGCTACTACAACCGAATCATTCAGTTTACTTCCAATCAGATAAATGCATGCAACGTGCCCCTAAGCCCTACACTTAGGGGTGGTATAGTCCAAATGACTACTTACTTGAAATCCGACCACAACGAGCGACTTGAGAGAAGCGGCGTGCTCAAAATCCTTCTACTTCCAAGCTCCTAACGAATAACACGCACAAGATTAATAAACCGAAACACAACGACCCTAAAAACTTTTGAGGAGTAAAACTCACCCAACGGAGATCCGAAACGAGCTAAGGAACGAACCGAGATGATCACACAGAAGGAGACAGTCGGCGATAGCGACGCGTGAAGGCGGCGGTGGCGGTGCGTGGGCAGCGGATCTGGAATCCTCGCGTTCCGATATATCCAGAACTGATCTCAGATCGTAGAAAATCAATCAAAAATGACTCGAACCGATCAAACCAACGCGTGGGTTTCAAGACTCCCACGACGGTTGCACTTCTTCGACGACTCCTTGTGACGGCTGGTGTGGCTCGAACGACGCAATGCAGCGGCGCGGCTGCTTCAGACGACTTTTCGGTGAGACGATAGAGCGACATCTCGAGCTGCATGGGATGGCGTCAACTGCGTGCGTGATCTCTGCGAGGAGGCGTGGCAGAGAGAGAAAGAGAGAGAGAGAGAGAGAGAGAAAGAAAGAGGAAGAGAATGAGAGTGAGAGAGAGAAGAAAAACTGAGTGTGAGAGAGAGAAGAGCGTGGGTCGTCGGCAAAACGATCGTCGCCGCAAGAAGCGAGACGAGGGAGACGAGTTCTCCCTCCTCGTTTCTATATTTTTTTTTTAACTAAATAATTAAACTGGAAAACAGAGAAAGAAAAATAATAATAAAAAAAACAGAACCTTACAATATGTCTATGACATAGTATGGTTATGGTACAAGAGACATAAATTTATATAGGCATCTCTTTTATTGTGAAATGATATTGTGAGATCAAGAGATTTCACAAAAGGTTATGTCAAAAAAAATTTCAAGTTTTATAGAATAAAGTTTTATGCGCTAGAAAAATCATCGAAGAAAACAAGCAATGTCTCAATAAAAATCCATTGAATACAACAATGAAGAATTTCATGATGAAGTTTAAATGCTTTCGCTTCATTATTCATATCAAGAATAAAAGGCGATTATGTTGATAACTCTTAACATGATTTAAAGAGTTTTAAGGTCCTTAATAAAAGGATACATACTCACTTATCAAAATCAGATAAAGTGGAGATCATAAGGAAACTTGATTTTGATAATATGAGTTGCCAACAGAATCTATTTTCGAGGTTATGTTCACTAATTGGTTAAAAGGTACTACTATCATAATTGTGACAAATAGTTTTCACAATTTAAGTTTGTGGTCATAGCATTATGTATGGCAACAAACTCATAATTTTTTTTAATCTTGCCCTTAGGCTGTCTTACAAGAATTTGTTTTACAACAAAAGCTTTTATATGAGAATTATAAGCTTTAGTTGATAAGAAAATTTAGAGTTTTGATTGTGTCTAAAGAATACAACTCCATCATTGTTGATCCACTCATTATGAACTTTCACGCAGTTTTAGGAGCATAACACTCATACAGGTGTGAAACTATGGTATGACAGTTGAGTGGGAGTTTATGACTTCTTAAAGTAGACACAAAAAGCTTTGTTTTCTGCCGAATAAGGAAGATGAATTATCTTTTATTACTTTGAATGATTTTTTTAATTGTAGTTTGACATAAGACTAGAAAGAATATAGTTTGATCTCTGTAAAGAATAAAGTAGGACCACTTGGAAATAGGCATGTTTAGATCACATTATATGTAATTTCCATGTTGCTCTTCCACACTTGATCCATGTCATTGAGTATATTTGGTGTGGTGATCATTGTAGGTTGAGTTGCGACTATAAATGTGACAAAAGTCGCCTTGGTTCCTCATTGGTATATAAAATGGACCAGATTGTGATTAAAGGGAAGTTTCTTTTCAAAATAGCATTGAGTTGTGCACTATAGAATAAATGAATGATCGTTAAAAAGAGAATTGTTACCCAAGTGGGAGATTGTTGGAATTGATTTAATAATTAATTCATATATGGGTAGCAAATTAAATAACAATTATATTTGGGCTATTTAAATGGGCATATTGTGTGGTCTTGATAATGGGCCAAAAACTTCCCATATGTGGTGTGGTCTGAACAGAAACTAACATATTGATCTTAAAGGTTATGGGAACCCTAGGATCAACTTATAAATAGTAGGGTTATGGTCCCCAATATACTATGTCTCTTTAGCCTCCTCTTTCCCATTTGATAAAGAGAATTTCTCATTCTGCACTAAACTGCATAGTTGAGGAAGACCATAAACCACAGATCTTTATGGATTCAACATGTTTGAAGGTTCCAAGTAATTCTAATATCCTTTAATTTAAGTTTTGCTTCCCTTTTAACAAACTTGTCATGATTGTTCTTGATATGTATATTTTTATTCTTGAATAATTATGACTTAGCTTTGCTAATAAATTCCTACAAATATTTTTAGTACCTCAATTATCAAGACATACTCATATTGATTATACGTTTATAACCATCCCTATAATTTTAGGGTGGTTTTTGCATCATTCTCAACCAAGGAAAAAAAGAACAAAACAACAAAAGAAGGGAAATGTCCTCCCAATGCAAAGAAAGGAATAATATAAAAATTAAAAAAAAATGCATATGTCCCTTTTGGCTTTTGGGATGAGACGGATTGCACGTCCACCCTTGATTGTGTTTTTTTTTTCTTTCTTCTTTTTTGGGGCTTTTAGTGACTAATCACTTTGGGTTTCATTAGAAACTTAAAAATGAAGTTTTTGGGATATTGAAATGAGGAGTTTGTTCGTTTTTTCCAATCAAACACCTAACGAATTCAATGACTTCTCGCTTACCTTCAATAATGCAATTCCTCCAAACCTCTCTCTATCTTTCTTTTTTTTTTTTCTCACTTTAATGAAATATATTCGATGCATCTTTTTTCTTTTTCCATATTCATCTCATTTTTCGTTCTCGGGTCCTCAAACTTCACTATGCTCGTGTCATGGTACGATTATTATTGTTATTCTTAAATCGTCAAATCAATCTAAAAGTTTAAGTTGATAGATGGGAAACCAAACAAGTGGAAATTAATATTAATTGGAGAAGAAAGGACTTTATAGTTGTTCGAACTCAGAACATCTTGCTCTAATACCATCTTAAATCACCAATGAACTAAAAATAGGTTGGAGTAAATTTAATTATATCAACATAGTCTAACCGTTATTATTGTTACTATTATTGAGGGGTTTTGTTTAATTACTCTTTTTCCAAAAATAAGAGGAACAAAAAAGAAAAGATTTGGTGGATAACGGGTTTAAGAAGAAATAATTGAGAGTGGTTGTTAACAACCTTATTTATTGGTTTGTATTGTATTATTGTATGGCCTTTTCCATTTTGATTTGCGATTTTGTGTTTGTAATCAGTGGCTTTCGACAGTGACATTGCAGTGTTTTCACTTAACAACCCGACGTAGATGTTTGCATTCATAGAAATGCTTGCTCGATAATAAATTTAGTCTCTAAACGTTATGAAATTTTATTTAAGTTTTTGAACTTTGAATTATGGTTTTATATTATTAATTATATCATGATATGAAATATTTATTGATAATTGTTGGTTGGTTTGACATGACGAAAAATAGAAGAAAGTGAAGAACTAGGTAAAAATATGGTGATCTAGGTAAAAATATGGTGATATAATAAGATGTCTAAAATTATAGATGTATGATATTTTTAGATATATAGATTTATTTGCTTCGTAGGAAAAAGTTATGAGGATGTATGAAAATATTTAGATGATTATGCTTGTTTTACAAAATTTATATACGGTAAAATTATGTACTGTTCCAACAATACCTTCACTTCAATGTATTAAATTTGAATTGATATTTTCATATGTCTATAGGTTCGACATCGACATGAAGAAAGAATTGATATTTTCATATCGTACATCGATGAATATTAAAAGAAATAGCAACAAAATATAACCTAATGTGCATTTAATATTATAACAAGTATTTTTAACTCATTAAAAAAGTGTAATGTTTGTATATTAATTTAAATATATTTTTTATTTTTCTTTTTTTTAAAAAAATATCCATCGATATTGATATTTTATCAATATTTTCATTGACATTTCTATAAAATTGAGACCTCGACATTTCTGTCAACATAAATATTTTAGACCTTGCTTCACCCATATTCAAATAATTTATATGATATTAGTTTAATATAATTTGAATTTATATAATATTTTTTTCTTTATTAATTTAGGCTTCATTCGTTAACTATTTAATTTTTGATTTTTGAAAATTAAGCCGCTACTTCTACCTATATGTTTCCTTGTTTTGTTATTCTCTTTAATTTATATATGTTTTCAAAAATCAACATGCGTTTTTTTCAAAAAAAAAAAAAAGAGTTTTCAAAAACTTATTTTTGCTTTCTAAATTTCACAAAAAAATCAAATGTTTTCTTAAAAAAATCAAAAACATTGTAGAGAATTGTAAGGAAATGATGAGAAATCAAACACAATTTTCAAAATCCAAAAATAAAAAAGTCAAATAGTTATCCAACGCTTAGCATTTTGTTTTTATATCAATATAGCTTATATTAATTTTATATGTCATTTTGGAGAATAATTTAATTTATAATAATTTGAGGGTTTTTTTGAAAAAAAAAAATGTAGTATTACCTAATAACTTCAATTTTAACTCTGAACTTTTTTTTGCCAACAAGAGCATAGCTCAATTGACATCAAGTATGACTCATAATCCCCCACTTCTAATTGTTGATGTACTAAAAAAACTCTGAACCTTTTTTTTTTAAAGAACGACAATTATATAATTGATGGAGTTGTTAGTGAATTATATTTATTATATCATCAAATTACTTTTATTTAATGAATGAATACATTAAATTATTTCTATAGGAAAAATGTGAAAGGAAGAAAATTGATAAGAGAAAATATATAGAAATAAAATAAAGGGCAACAATCATGTAAAATATCCCTCAATATAGAAATCTTAAAAACTCAGGATTCAAGAAGAAATTGAAAGTAGTCTCTAAGATGCCAAAGATATAAGAAGATGCCTAAATAAGTCAAATCAACAAGAATTTGAACCTCTAATTTGTTAGTTGAGAATATGATAATTGATTCACTAAGCTATATTCGAATTGGCAGTGATCACAAATTAAAATTTAGAGACTTGATTAAAACTTTTTAATATTTAAGGATTAAATTTGCAATTTACCTCTTTATTCAATATAGGTGTGTTTATTTTTAGTTCCTAAAACAGTTTCATATAAATTTATTACAGTAATGTTTATTAATTGTTTTATTTTTCTTAAATTTATTACTGCAATTATTCAATTAAATAATTTTATATAATAAGTATGTGACCATGCATGTTCTCATATAACTTTTTTTTCAAGGATGTTAATAGTTATATAATTTTTTTTTCTAATTTATAATACTACGAACATTTTAGAAAATAAGGTTATAGACTGAAATATTTCTTAGGTAATTGTATACCTGAAATTTTCTTGTTTTCAAAGTTAAAAACCAAGGACATTTTATTTTTAACCTAAATTTATTTTTTTTAGTACATCAACAATTGGGAGTGGGGGATTCGAACCCATAACCTCTTGGTCATGAGTCATACTTGATGTCAGTTGAGCTATGCTCGTCGGCATTTTTAACCTAAATATTGGTCACTAGTTAGAACACTCCTACCATACTTAAAAATATCACACATTTGAATAACCATTTTATCCTTTAATTGGTTGTGCAAACAGATGTTTTATATCAACACATTTTTCTTTCTATTTTATAGTTATTAAAAAAACTTATTAAAAAATATCAACAACTCTTTTTAGTTAAACCACAATAAAAAAATTCCAACCTCTAACCTCTTAGTTGAAGGCATATGTCTTAACTAATTGAGCCAGCGACAAATATATCAACAGATCTATTTGTTATATTTATATATATATATATATATATATATTATAACATTTTTGTTGAGTGCAAAATAGAATATATCTTTTTAAAACATTAAGAAAAGAATAATACAGTGCTCATAGATCTAAAATATTATAGAAAGCATGGTCAATAGAGCAATAAAAAATTACTTCATCCTCGTTTAACTAGTTAAGACATATATTATCAATTAAGAAATCATAAGTTTGAATATTTATTCCCACGTGTATAATTTTAAAAAAAAAAACACAAATACCAATAAGTAATTACTATGATTAAGTCAATTAATATTTATCTTAATTAGTGAGATCTTTACTCTAGTCTTTCAAGATCCCTAACACCCAATCAACTTTCTCTTTACCAATATTATATGTATGGGGTCATTATTCAAGGTATCTCATACAATCAAAGAGACCATGTTAAAATTCTTCATTCATAACCATCATCATATACCTAAATTAATTATCTGAGTTGCTTCAACAAACTATATTATATACACTTTTCTCTCATTGCAATTAGTTGGACATTGATTATATTCCTCTTTTATTTTTCACATGACAATACCTAGAACAAAAGGAAAACCTTTTTAAAAGCATATATGTATATATAAAGCCAATATACCAACAATACTTAACCTACTATTATTTTTAAAAAACCAAAATCTACATGGCTTGAGGAAGCTAGACCTAATCATTCCTAAAAGCAACTTAAAGTGGCTACATTCCTTCCCTTTTCTTCTTTATAAACCCTCTTTTCTAACCTACCCATGCCCAAAAAAAACATCAATCATTACACATTTTACTTGTGTCCTATTTCTTTATAAAGCAAAGATTTCACTATATAAACTAAACTACACAAGTACTCTTAACAAGAACTATTTAACAGCCAACTTCACAAAACACTTCTTAATTATACAAAAAAAAAAAAAAAAAAAGATACCCATATGAAAATGTAAAGAACATTGTAAAACGTCCTATATATTTTTATATCATTTAATAATTTTACTAAAACAAAAATTCCATAAAGTACAATATTTCACACTATTATTTGTCAATATTATGGAGTTTGGTGATAAGAATGTTTAAGCAGCCCAAACAAAGGACATGACTCTGAAATTTGAGCATGCCTTGGATTCAATAAGCAAAAAGTGGGAATAAAAATATGTGAGGGAGAGTGAAATTTGATCAGAAAGTTTGGTGCAAGAAAGCATGCAAGTTTTTTGATATGTTGGTGATGTGGCAACAGCAATGACCAATGAAATCACTCACAGTACATAATATTGCTGACCAACCTCCAAATTTTGCCACAGTTTCACTATAAATTTTCACTTCATTACTTCCATTTTAGCTGCATCAGCCTTTGACTCTCTTAATTAAGTTCTCATTCAATACTCATGGACAAGTCTCAACCAAAATCTTTGATCAAGGTTTGTGACTTTTGATCTTAGCTTCTTGGTTGATCTTCTTTTTTTCTTCTTCTTTGGTTTGAACCTTTTTTTTTCTTTTTTTAATTTTCTTGTTCTTAGGCGAAAGATGGAGTTAGAGATCGAGTGTCGGAGAAAGCGGAGAGAGCTCGGGTAAGTTTTTCGAGATTGAATTCGAAGTTCTTTGATTTGTTTGTGGAATGGAATGAATTGTGAGGTTTGTTTTGTTTACTTGTTTGTTTTCCCTTTTAGGCTCCTCAAAAGGTTGTTGTGAAAGAAAATACCAAGAAGCCTCAAGATTTCAAGTTGCATACGCAAGAAAGAGCGGTGAAACGGGCGATGTTTAACTACTCGGTGAGTTGAGCGTAAGAATATAAACATATACACCTTGAAACTTTCAGGTTTAGTAGTGATTTAACATCATATAACAACAGGAGACTTTCATGTTCAAATCCCTGTAGTATCGTTTTGTTTCTCATTAATATTGATAGTCACTTGCTGGGTCTCGTACTAATCTCCTAACCCACAAGCAGGTAGCAACCAAATTATACGTGACGGAGCTACAAAAGAAAGTGGAAGAAAAGTTGCACAAGGTAAACAACAACACTCGACAATCTTTTTCATAACACACAAAACTTTGCAATAAAATAGTGGAGAAAATAACTGAAGAACAAAATGTGAAAAACAGATGATAGAAGAGGAAGAGGTTCGTTTGATGAGAAAGGAGATGGTTCCAAGAGCTCAACTCATGCCCTATTTTGATAGACCCTACTTTCCACAAAGGTAGAGCACAAAAAAGTTTAAAAAAGCACTTTTATTTGCATTATTAAGAATGAGATTCGGATGAGTTTGTTTTTAACCATTTAAAAGTACTTTTCAAAATTTTCATAGTGTTTGATTATAAGTTTAAAAAGTGATTTTAAAATACGCCTCAATAACTACTTCTAATTCAAAATCATCATGGTTGAAAGTAATATAAAGGAGCTTTTCAAAAAGTAAAAATACATCGTGAGAAAATACTTATAGTATTTTTGATCCATGTGCACTTTTATGAATATAAAATTAAACACTTTTTTTTAATGAAGTACTTATATATAGTTAAAATAAATTTACTTTAAAGTAAATCTTAAAAGAAACACCAAAAATCACGATTAGTAATGGGTGCCACCTCTAAAAGTCATCTTAAACTCACTCTAATTTCAAGATCATGAAAGGAATATATTGTACTTGTATCATATGTAGATCAAACAGACCTTTGACAATCCCGAGAGAGCCGAGTTTCTTGATGAACAAGGAGCAATGGAGCTGCAACACTGATAGTGAACTTTACAGCTTTCAGAGACAAGCTCTGAAACCAATCAAATAAACTATACCATTGTAGATTTGAGTTTGTAAAACCTTGTTTTATGATTCTATTTGCTGCATCTCATCTTGTACAATTTAATCATATAGAGAAAAAGAAAGGGAGAGTGAGTGAAGTTTTTGATCTAGAGAAGCATTTTTGCTTCCTAACTTGTTCTTTCAAATTGGTCAAAATAAAATGAAAACTGTGCATTGCAATTTATCAAACTATGTCAAATCAGATCCTCTACAAAAACAATGTTACAAAATTGTTTTTTTCTTTTTTTTGCCTGATAAATGGCAGAGTGGAGGATGGATCCATCAATCTTTTAGTAATAAGTATACTTTATTCAATAAGCTAAGTTCAAGTTGGCAACACTATATATTACAACAGTGTGATTAATTTTTTTTGGGATATATATACCAAAATAACTAATAAGATTAGATTCAAAATGTCCAAAAAAAAAATTCTTAATTTACTAGTGTTATATTTTTGGTCAAGATGGGATCTAAAAAACAAAACATTTGAAAGCACCCACAAAACTAAATCTTTACAAGAGTAGAAAAAAATGTTAAAAATTGAGTGTATAGTGACACACTAATTGAAAATGCAATTTAAAAGATGCATTTTCAATTTTTTTTACCGTTGAAGTCACGTGTCGTTATTTTTTCAAATATATCTTATAGGCTACTTTTGAATCGTATGCTAATTTTCGAGTCCATAAATGAAAAATATTAAGAACCTATCGATTTGAGATGATGCAATTTTATACCCCACCAACAGAAACAAAGAGTAGATTGAAAGGCATTTGATTTTTGCTGTTCTTATCTAAATGAAAAGTTCATTAATTCTTCAAATCTGTTCTATATGTTCAATAATAAATAGATAAACATTAAACAAAAAGGCCACAGCTGGATGCTTTTAGTTCTCTTTAAAATGTCACTCACAAAGAACTTCAGTTGTGGATTAGCTTTTCTTTTTTTGGTGGTTTGTCTATTTCTGTTTTCTTTTTAGGGGGATTTTTTTATTTGTTAAATATACCTTTGTTTCTCTCTCTCTCTCTTTTTCTTTTTCTTTTTCTTTTAGATAAGTAGCTAAGAGACCACATTTCCAAAAGTAATTAACCATTAATTCTTCAACCATCCAGAATTCATAAAAAAAATAAAAAAAAATAAAAAAAAAAACTTCCAACTATCCAGCACTAGCAATGCTCATAAATTGAGTTGAGTTTAAAAAGTTCATTAGCCCAGCTTGATGGTTTGGTTTACAAATTTGTTTGACTTGTAAATTTCTAAATTATTTAAAAAAAAATTATAATAGGTGGAAAAATTAGTTGTTATATTTATAAATTTGTTACACAAAAAATAATTTACAAATATGATAACTCTTACTTCGTATATCATTGATTATCATTTTTATATCGTTGATAAAGTATATCACAGAATACCAATATAAAGTACATAACTGAAATACTGATTTTCCATCATTAATAGAGTATATTATTCATATATCTAATATAGAGTACATTACTAATATATGGCTCTCATATTTGTGCTATTTTTATAAAATATTTTATCATATGATCACAAATACTATTTTGATCAAATTTTCTATTGTTGCGAAAGTCCCTTATAGATGTATGTCATAGATATACAAGTTCTTATGTTTGTATCGTTTTTAAAAATATTTTATCATGTGACAATGACACAATCATTCAGACCAAATCTAATATCATCACAACATGCGGTTCATTATTTTTAATCTGCTTCATTACAAACAAATCTATAACACTATCCAATTCATACAATTTGACTTAGAGCAATTGAATTTTTTGAATCGTTGGATTTTCTAAACAATTCTATCTTGAACAACTTTTGAGCCAGCTTCATGTTTGTTTGTAGAAACCATGTATGACTGGTTACTCTGGTTTATCGCACCTGCCTCTTGGTTACTATTCTCTTGTACTTTATTCTCGTTTTAGTTTTCTTGCTTCTCTCTTGTACTTTATGCTATCTTCCTAGTCCTACCATTGTCCATCCTAAGGTTAATCCTAAAGATAAGGAAGAAAAGTACCAGTTCAAGTACAAAGATACTCCCATTAGGAACATCCCTTTTATTAGCCTCATTAACCAAACCACATCCATCAAGCTTGATTGAACCAATTTTCTGCTTTGGCAAAATATTGTTCTTCCCTTGCTCAAAAGCTACAAGCTAGATGGACATTTGACTGGAAAGACACCATGTCTAGACCACTCAATCATTATTCCTCCTTCAGAAGATGATCCTCAAGGGTTGGTCATAGCAAATCCAGCATACAATGTTTGGGAACCGACCGATCAACTTATCATGGGATGACTCTACAACTCGATGACACCTACAATGGTAGCTCAAGTAATGGGACATATCACAACTCAACCTTTATGGGAAGCTAAACTCTAATACTATGGAGTTTACTCTCGTTCTCAAGTAGACTTCAACAGGCAAATGCTTCAATAAACTCGGAAGGGGAATATGAAGATGGAGGAATACCCCACCCTTATGAAAAGATACTATGTGTTGAGTTATGAGTTTTTTCTTTTTTAATTACGTTAAGTTTTTCAATTAATGTTTTATGTTTTTTATTTTAAAAGTTAGATTTAACACATTTCGGTTTCTTGTCTTTTAAATTTTGCTTTTTAAGTTTGTAAGTTTCTAATGCTTTTAATGTTGAAAAATTAAATGAGTGTCAGTTCCTCGTACCTATAAAAGGACGAACTTCCATGTGAAGGATGCATTACCAATATTTTCTATTTCAATAAGAAGACTATTCATTTATTGGATTCCACTCTCTCATTTTTCAATTTTCTCTCTTTGTTCAACAAACATTGAGACTTTGATTTGATTATTGCTTCCGCAATACCTTTTTTTTTTTAATCCAACAGTGGTATCAGAGCCTTAGATTTAAAGGCTGTGTTTTTATTTGAGAGTGTGAAGTTCAATCTTTGTATTGGAAAAATGTCTTCTAATTTTGGTGTAACATCTCCTCCACATTTTAATGGTGAAAACTACCAGTTTTGGGTTGTTAAAATGCAATCCTACCTCATGGCGCTTGGCCTTTGGAAATCTGTCTCAACTAATGTTGATCCTCAACCATTAGGAGAAAATCCGACGTTGAATCAGATAAGGCTACACGAAGAGGAGAAATTGAAAAAGCCGAAGGCTTTATCCGTTATTCATGCCGCTTTATCGGATCCTATTTTTGCTAGGATCATTGATTGTAAAACAACAAAAACAAGCTTGGGATAAATTGCATGAGGAATTTGAAGGAAGCGCGAGGTGAAAAAGTCATCAAATTATTGACTCTCAAGAGAGAGTTTGAGATGTTGAAAATGAGGGATTCGGATTCGTGAGGGGACTACACAACAAAATATGATGACCATCGTAAATCGATAAGACTATCTCGTGAAAATTTTCCAGATCAAAGAGTTGTGGAAAAATAATGGTTAGTGTTCCCAATAAATTTGAATCAAGATCTCAAACATAGAGAGTCTTCTGATTTAACTAATCTGTCTATAGTGAGAGTTAATTAGCAAATTACAAGCTCAAGAACAAAGAGATACAATGCGCAATGAAGAGCATGTTGAGGGTGCATTTCATGCCAAGTCTAAAGGCAAGAAACCTGTTGCAGAAGATGATAGACGAGAGACCAAAGATCAGGGGAGCAAGGGAAAAGGAGGAACATCAAAGAAAGGTAAATTTCCTCCTTGTCGTTATTGTAAGAAGACCAATCATACTGAGAAAAATTGTTGGTCCAAAAACAAGCAAGTCTATCATTGTGAATATTGCAACAAGGATGGTCATACAGAGAAGTTTTGCTATGCCAAGAAAACCCAAACCCAACATCCTCAAGAACAAGCGAATTGTGCCCACAATAATCATGAAACAAATTTTTTGTTTATGGCATCTCATACAATTGACAACAAGTCAACCTCATGGCTTATTGATAGTGGATGCACTACTCACATGGCTAAAGATATCGATCTTTTTAGCCAAATTGACAAATCCATACAGTCTAAGGTGGTCCTTGGACATGGCGAGACGGTACTAGCTGAAGGTAAAGGTACTGCCATTATGCATACTAAGCAAGGTGAAAAGAAAATATCCAATGTCTTATATGTTCCAAGATTATCTCAAAACTTGCTCAATATTGCTCAATTGTTGCATAACAAATTTTCCGTGGTTTTCAAGGACCAAGTTTGTGTTATTTATGACCCACAAGGAGTAGAGATTGCAAGGGTCAACATGGATGGAAATGCTTTCTTTTTGAATGGTGACTCTTTATGTCATCATGCACTAAATGTCAAAGTAGAAGATAGCAAGAAGTGGCATCATCGCTTTGGTCACTATAACAACAAACCTTTGAAAATTTTGCATTCTACTAATATGGTTGATGATTTTTTCAATTTTACCTCATTTGATCAGATTTGTGAAAGTTGCCAAGAAGGGAAGATGCACAGATTACCTTTTCCCAAAGGTGGCAGCTTTAGAGCCAAAGACAAACTTGAATTAGTGCACAGTGATGTTTGCGGTCCCATGCGAAATTCATCTATTGGGAATAATAAATATTTTATTCTTTTTATTGATTATCTTACCAGGATGACTTGGGTATATTTTTTGGTCGAGAGAACTCAAGTTTTCCAAATTTTCAAAATGTTTGTAAATTTGGTTGAAACTCAAAGTGGTTGTAAGCTCAAAACTTTGAGAACAGATAACGGGAAGGAATATACTTCCAAGCAATTTGACAAGTTTTGTGAAGATTTGGGAATCCAACACCAGCTGTCCATTGCCTACACACCACAACAGAATGGTGTATCGGAAAGAAAAAACAGAACTGTGATGGAGATGGCAAGATGTCTACTCTTTGGAAAAAAATTACCAAAGAAATTTTGGGCAGAAGCTATATGTACTACTGTTTACTTGCTCAACAGACTGCCTACAAGGGCAGTTGAGGACAAAACTCCTTATGAAGTTTGGTCAGGTAGAAAACCATCAGTTAAGAACTTGAAGATTTTTGGATCTATTTGTTACTCTTTTGTTCCTTCTATTAAGAGATCTAAACTTGATGAGAAGGCAATTAAAGGAGTATTTATTGGCTATGTTGCTGATTCAAAAGGGTACATAATTTTTTATTTGAACTCGGAAAAGATTATCTTGAGTCGTGATGTCATTATTGATAAAGATTCTTATTGGGATTTTGAGGAGCAAAAAATTGTGAGAGATTCATCCACCAATTTTGAAATCTTAGAACAAAATAAATCCTCCTTTGATTCAATTGATTCTAATAATCGAGATGGCCAATATCCTCTTTCAAATGATGATGATCTTGTTGATGCAACTGGTGATAATCCAAATTACAAGGTAAGATCACTTGTTGATGTATATGAAAGTTGTAATCTTGTTATTGTTGAACCAAATAGTTATTATGAAGCTTCACAATCTACTAAATGGATTGCTGCTATGAAAGAAGAATTGGAGATGATCAATAAAAATAATACATGGGAGCTTGTAGAGCAACCACGAGGAAAGAACGCCTTGGGTGTGAAATGGGTGTTCAGAGTGAAGTATAATTATGATGGTTCGGTCAACAAATATAAAGCAAGGTTAGTGGTAAAAGGTTATGCACAACAACCTGGAGTTGATTATGGAGATACATTTGCTCCAGTTGCACGACATGACACAATACGATTGATTATTGCTTTAGCTGCACATTTGGGGTGGAAAATATTCCATCTAGATGTCAAATCAGCTTTTCTGAATGGTGATCTCGAGGAGGAGATTTATATGAACCAACCTGAAGGGTTCGTGGATGAAGACCAAGAAAGCAAAGTATACCGTTTGAAGAAAGCTCTCGATGGATTGAAGCAGGCACCACGTGCTTGGTATAGTAAAATTGATTCCTACTTGCTTCTTCAAGGCTTCAGGAGGAGTATGAGTGAAACTACTCTCTATGTTAAGGTTGGTAACAACTCTAATCAACTCATTCTTTCCCTTTATGTTGATGATATGCTTGTGGACCTAAAAATGATTATCAAATGCTACAAGATTTTAAAATCGAGATGGAAAAGATGTTTGAGATGTCGATCTTGGTCACATGCATTATTTTCTAGGTATGGAAATTCTTCAAGAAGATAAGGGTATTTTTATTGCCCAAAGAAAGTATGCTCAAGGAATTTTGAAGAAATTTAAAATGGAAACATGTAAAGTTGTTTCCACTCCTTTAGCGACAAACTTGAAAGTATCAAAGAATGATGGTGAGAAGCTTTCTAATCCTACAAATTATAGAAGTTTAGTAGGAAGTCTCTTGTATTTGACAACATCCAGGCCAGACTTGATGTTTGCTGCAAGTTTGCTCTCAAGATATATGAATTCACCTAGTGAAATTCATTTTGGTATTGCTAAAAGAGTCCTCAGATACTTAAAGGGTACTCTTGATTTTGGAATTTGGTTTGAATTTACAGGTAATTTGAAATTAATTGGATATTCCGACAGTGATTGGGCTGGTTGTGTTGATGATTCTAAAAGCACTTCCAGTTATGTTTTTTCTCTTGGCAATGGAATTTTCTCTTGAAATTCAAGAAAACAAGAAGTAGTGGCTCAATCTCTCACTGAAAGTGAATATATTTCAATTTTGCATCAGTATAAATCAAGCAATATGGCTTCGCAAATTGCTTAGTGATTTGGGATTTGAACCTGAAGAACCTACCAATTTGTTCTGTGATAACAAGTCTGCTATTGCTATTGCCTCCAATCCAGTACAACATGGTAGAACAAAGCACATCAAAGTCAAATTTCATTTATTGAGAGAAGCAGAGAAAGAAGGCGAAATAAAACTCCTTTTTTGTAGTTCTGAAGAACAACTTGCCGACATTCTAACAAAAGCTCTACCACATAGGCAGTTTGTATTTCTACGCCAAAAGCTAGGCGTCACAAAGAAAACTCTCAAGGAGGAGTGTTGAGTTATGAGTTTTTTCTTTTTTAATTACGTTAAGTTTTTCAATTAATGTTATATGTTTTTTCTTTTAAAAGTTAGATTTAACACATTTCGGTTTTTTGTCTTTTAAATTTTGCTTTTTAAGTTTGTAAGTTTCTAATGCTTTTAATGTTGAAAAATTAAATGAGTGTCAGTTCCTCGTACCTATAAAAGGACGAACTTCCATGTGAAGGATGCATTACCAATATTTTCTATTTCAATAAGAAGACTATTCATTTATTGGATTCCACTCTCTCATTTTTCAATTTTCTCTCTTTGTTCAACAAACATTGAGACTTTGATTTGATTATTGCTTCCGCAATACCTTTTTTTTTAATCCAACACTATGACATTCTACAACTTGTTGGTTTTCCTATGGACGTAAGGAGTCTTATTTCCTATGTTTTCAGTGGACTAGATGAGGATTGTAATCCTGTTATGTGTTTTAAGAAGTGTTAACCTCCCTTGGGGAAGTGTTCAGTGTGAGTTATTGTCTTATGAGTAAAGACATGAGAAACTTCAAGCTGGCAAGGGAAATGCTTCCATTAATCAAGCACCAGTTAATCTTGCCTTAGTAGAAAGACCCAAACATCTAACTCAGAACAGTAGGGGTGGTTTTCTTCCTCAGGACGTGGAGGAAAATCTAGAGGAAGGAATCAGTATTCATCCTATTCCAACAACAATAGGCCAACCTGCCAGATTTATGGTCAAATTGGACATACAACCAAAAGTATGAAAAATCTGAACCCCAGCCTATTGTAAATCTTGCAGACTCATCTACACCAACCAACAACACGTCAACAACTCTTATGGCCTACCCTAAGACTCTCCAAGATTTAGCTTGGTATCTTGGCAGTCGAGCTAGCCATTAATGTAACCTCTGAATTAAGTAAACTGAACCTTAAAGGTGAGGGCTCAAGTATGAAATATATTATGGTAGGAGATGGTACAAAATTGTTTGTGGATGGTCTTTGCTCAATTTGTTTTGAAAAATAAAGGCCTACAACAAGTATTGCAAGATGTGTTTTATGTTCCTCTCATAAAGAAGAACCTCATTAGCATCTCTCAATCAACTAAGGATAATGAAATCATTGTTAAATTTCATGATATGTTCTGTGTTGTTAAGGAAAAAAAAGTCCAAGTAGGCATGGTTGATAGGAAAATCTTGATAACGAATTGTATCGACTAGAGTTATGCAATGAACAAGCCTCATCTCACGTTTTTGGAATTACTAAGGAAGTAAGAGATCAGACCTTCATGAGGGGAACAACTAATTTGAAGAACTCTCAAGCTATGAATGTTAAGGACTTGACCGCCAAAGATAGCTTTGTTTTTGTATCATGTACTAAGAGTGTTTGGCATCAAAGATTAGGCTATCTCTCTCCTATAATTTTGAGTCAAATCCTACTTGATTGTAATGTTTCACTAAAGAGAAATGAAAAGAATGTCTTTTGTGAGGGCTTGTAAATTTAGTAAAGTGCAAAGACTTTCCTTATTCCTTTCAGATTTTTGTGCAAAACTGAAGGGAATGGAAATCCCGCAGCGGAAATGACTTGAAACGTCGTGGTGTTCGTTGTGAAAAACGTATCTTAAAATCAAACATATCTCATAGATTCTAGGCTAAACATGCATTTCTAAGAAGGAAAAACAATAAGGAAATAGGTACTTACTTGTTGAAGAACGCTTCTTCAAGATTTCCTTCTCCGATCACGAACTCTTCGTACCTTCGATCTCTACAATCACGATCTCTCGAACTAAGAACGTTGACACCTCTGAAAGGTCTTCTCAGTTGTTCTCGATCGGTTGAGGGAGAGTGGTGGAACTCCCTTTGGTTTAGGGTAGAGAGAATTTGAGAGAGATTGAGAGAATGAGGGAGAGCTTTTGGATGGAATTCCAAAAATGAGAGATCACTCACCAAATCCTTCTTGCAAAGGTCCTTTTATAATGGTGAGAGGTGGAGTTGAAATCTCCACCTATATACCATTTAACCACAACCTTATGTTATGCAAATAGCACATATAATAAGATATCTCATACCTTATTATACAAATAACATTTGTATAATTGTTGATTTTAAATTGAATCACATTCAATTTAATTTCTCTCAATCCAATTTCTCTAAATTAGCACTAATTAATCAATTAGGCTAACCTACAGTTTAATATGAATCTCATTCACATTAAAACTATATATTATGTCTATCATATCTCATATAAATGACATAAATACCTTTTTAATGAATTTGAACACTTCAAATCCACACCAAACTGTAAACCCTCAATTTATCCAGTTTGAGCCAACCGAGGGACCTAATGGACCTACAGATGACGAGTTCCAATGATCCGAGACTAACCTGTCAAACTCTTTGACCCGGTAATTCAACATCATTAGCTACGGTAACACTCCATTAAAGCCCGTAGCTGCACTCCCATCACTGTAGGACAAGTTGTGTCTATCGATATAACCAATGCCCGTGAGTCGACCCTTCACAGGTTGTTCGTACCATTTTACCCCTGTGTCTACCTCTTGCTCCTTAAGTCCCACTACTTCTCTAATGAACAACAACGTTGCATGGTCCAACCATAAGCAACATCCCTCTCAGGCCAGTGAGAGAGTGGGCGCCCGTTGTCCAAGCCTTGGAATCAATACTTAAGGGAACAACTCCTCTAGTTTTCCTGATTCGAGAACGAGTGAATTTCATCTCGCGTAGTCAAGTTCCCAGCTCCCCACGTGATCCTGTCCCTGAGAAGATAGGCATATTGGGTGACTAACTGTGACCACCCTCACCCGTACTAGTCAAAGGACAGACCCCCGCAGACAGAAGTCTGTAACACGCTCAGGATTAAGGTCGAGTCACTATTGGTCATCTATGAAGTTATTAGTCTTATACTGTTAACGGTGTTACATCAGTAGGTCTAATAATTCACGGTCCGGTCTTGTACAATCTCATTGCACAGGATGCCCCCACTCGCATGTCAATCACATGAACGAGTTGGATCACCTCGTTTGTATCTACTACAAAGCGGGTACTATATCTACTACAAAGCGGGTACAGGATGCCCCCACTCGCATCAACAACTTATCCCGGATTAGGTCTCTAACTCTATCTGTATACTGTAGACCGTTCGGGTCATTAACTCGAACGTGATCCTCCCTGTGTGTCCACTACACACCACTCAAGTTCTAGTTCTCTCATAATTCAATGACCCTGGAGCTTAGTTTATTGGATTAAGTTTGTATATATGCGAGACACAAAGTGATGAAAAAATAATTCTTATTTATTTCAATAAGGAATATTACAAACATATACGAGATTACGACATATTTCAATAAGGAATATTCCAGAGTTCGAAAGGTGTTTCAAAAACACTTTTCGACGGAACGTTATTCAAAATATATATCGTAGTCTCCACTGCGTAACCCCAAAAAGAATTAGGGAGACGAGCATAGCTCATCATCGACCGAATCATGTCCAACAGGATTTTGTTTCTCCTCTTCGATACACCATTCTGTTGTGTCATACCAGGTGCTGAGAGTTGGGACGTAATTCCATGTTCTATCATATAGTCCTGGAATTCAATGTCCATATACTCTCTACCTCGATCCGATCGAAATGTTTTAATTGTTTTACCTAACAGGTTTTCAACCTCAGTCTTGTACTTCTTGAACTTTTCAAGAGTTTCAAACTTCCTATGCATTAGGTAAATATACTCATACCTTTAATAGTCATCTATAAAAGATACAAAGTATTTGTAACCTTCTCGTGCTTTAACACTCATCGGACCACAAAGGTCATAATGTATAAGCTCAAGAGGCTCTTTGGCTTTATATTCTTTTCCACTAAAAGGACGTTTGGTCATTTTGCCTTCAAGGCATGACTCACATACCGGTAAAGAGTTTTCTTCCAACTCGCTTAGAAGTTCACTCTTCACTAGTCTCTCAATCCTATTGAGATTAATGTGGCCTAACCTTAGATGCCAAATATGGGCATTTTCTTTAGGAGTAACTTTAATTCTTTAAGTTCGTGTTTCAGCCGTTTTAAACAACTCAGTATTCAAAATACTTTTGACCGAATTAGGTTTTAAAACATACAAATTATTCTCAAGTGAAGCTGAACACAACAAATTTTCATTTCTAGAAATAAACGCTTTATTGCTAAAAAATTCAACGGAAATACATTGTTCAGGAAGGCAGGAAATGGAAACAAGGTTTCTAGTAAACCCTGACACTATATACATATTATCCAATAAAATGTGCTTCCCGCCAAAATAGAGCTTCACTATGTCGATCGTTGCAGCAGAGACAACCTCCCCAGATCCAACCCGTAGTGTTATCTCACCCTCTCGCAGCTGCTGTCAGGAACAAATTCCCTGAAAAGAAGAGCAAACATTTTTAGTGGCGCCTGAATCCAGTATCCAGGCAGAGTCATTACTCTCCACTATGATGGAGATCGGATCTCCTTGAGCAGCGGAAACGTGTTTGGGATCGTTAATTGCTTGATTGTTTTAATTGAAACAAAAACCAGTACATTGATAAATAAAACAGAACAAGCATGGTATTTCTAATCCTATTAGACATGGATTAAATGCAAACATGCAAACATATGTTAAGTTTAACAATTAAACTAAAGGGAAGAAAAATACTTTTGTAGTTTCAACTAGCAGCAACTCCTTGCTCCAAATAAGACAGCAACACAGGAACTTTCAAGATGCTTCTCTGTTTTCTTCAATTGGACAACACCACGAGGAAAAACTTCTATCCTCTGAGATCTTAGAACAAAACCCTTTGTGGGAAGGGTTCCAACTTTTGGAAGAAGAAGGGAATTAGAAAATTGAGAGAGAGAGAGTTTTCTTTTTCAGCAATTCTCCAATTGCTTGAATTATGCAAAGATCGATCACCTGCTTTTTCCAACTCCCTACACTTAACGATAGGGGGTGGAGAAGAAACTGGTGAGTGGGGAACGTGTCATCTACACGTTCCCCTCTTTTAATTAATTAAAACAAATATAACCTCTTAAATAATTAATTAATTTGAATATCTTATATATCAAATAGATTATATGTATATGATTAAATCACATTTAATCATTAACCTATTGTTTTAATGTACATCTAGTGCACATTAAATTTTATCCTATAGTTTGCAAATGTGAATCACATTCACATTTAATATAATATTTGAACTCTTTCAAATATTCAATTCTCTCATATAATTTAATATGAATCACATTCACATTAAATTTATAATATATAGTTCCAAAACTATATATTATACCGTATCTTAATACATTAAATATATTCCCTAATGAATTTGAACATTTCAAATTCAAATGATCTAAGAACCCTTTACGAGCTAGAAGGTGGACCTAATGGACCTACTGGATCGAAAGCTCCAACGATCACGAGATTACTCGGTTAATCTCATTAACCTCCCAATCAACATTCGTTAATCTGGAACACTCCACTAAAGTCCCACACCGCACCCCTCTCACCGCAGATGTATTTTTTGTGTCCATGAATATTGACCAATAACACAAAGTCAATCCTTCACGAATGTTCGTAACACCAACTGGGTCAAATTACCGTTTTACCCTTGGGTTACATCTTGTACCTTAAGTACCAGTGCTCCTCTAATGAACAATTTGTTTGTGGTCCTACCAACAAACAGAGTCTCTCTCGGGCCAATTTGAGGGTTGGGCCCTTTATTCAAGTCCCGGAGACACCACTTAAGGGAACATTCCTCTACTTACCCTAGTAGGCGGGAATGAGTGAATTCCATCTTGCTAAGTTAAGTCCCACCGCTCACTCGGTCTTGTCCCCAAGAAGGTAGGCATATTGAGTCGGCGAATCCGCCACTCTCACCCATACTAGTCAAAGGACAATCCCTCGCGAGCAGGAGTTAAGTAACACCTTTCGAGATTGAGATCAAGTTGCCTAGGTCATCCTAGTGAAATAGAAACCTAACTAGTCAACGGAGATTCTGACTAGAGGTTACTATTTTGTGGTCCAGATCTTATGTAATCTCATTACATAGGATATTCCCACTCACATGTCATCTACACGAACAGTTAGGATCACAGTGTTTGTATCAAATACAAAGTGGGCCACATCCATAGTTTAACTAGGGTAAGGTACCCAAACCTTATCCCCAACTATAGACCCTTTAGGTTGTATCTCGAACCGGAATTCTTTTTTATGTACATTCCTTCAGGTTAAAGATTCATTTAACAGCCTTGGATGTTTAGTTTATTTGATTTAGGGTTTCAAATAAAGGCAAATTCGTAGATAAGGAACAATAACACTTTATTACATTAATTAGAACATAATTACAAACTACGAGTTTTAGGGCACAAATCCCAACACACTAAACAGGTTTCAGTTACATCTCGCGTAGTCAAGTTCCTAGCTCCCCACGTGGTCCTGTCCCTGAGAAGATAGACATATTTTGTGACTAACTGTGACCACCCTCACCCGTGCTAGTCAAAGGACAGACCCCCGCAGACAGAAGTCTGTAACACGCTCAGGATTAAGGTCGAGGCACTATTGGTCATCTACGAAGTTATTAGTCCTATACTGTTAACGGTGTTACATCAGTAGGTCTAGTAATTCACGGTTCGGTCTTGTACAATCTCATTGCACAGGATGCCCCCACTCGCATGTCCACCACATGAACGAGTTGGATCACCTCGTTTGTATCTAATACAAAGCAGGTCGCATCCACAACGTATCCAGGATTAGGTCTCAAACCCTATCCGTATACTGTAGACCGTTCGTGTCATTAACTCGAACGTGATCCTCCCTGTGTGTCCATTACACACCGTTCTAGTTCTAGTTCTCTCATAATTCAATGACCCTGGAGCTTAGTTTATTGGATTAAGTTTGTATATATGCGAGACACAAAGTGATGAAAAAATAACTCTTATTTATTTCAATAAGGAATATTACAAACATATATGAGATTAGGACATACATCCCAACAAAAACTTCCTTTAGAGCTAGTCCATATGGACCTATGGGGACCAACCCCTGTTCAAACACTTTAAAGGTTTCGTTATTATGTTTCGTTTTTGGATGACCATAGTCGTTATACTTGGATCTATCTCTTAGGGGTTGTTTGGGGTGCTGAGTGGGTTATAATAACAGGGAGTTATTATAATCTGTGGAATCATATAATATTATTTAAAATACAGAGTAGTATAGTTTGAGGTTATAATAGTCCGTGTTTGGGGTGCAGAGTACTCCACAGGTTATTATAATCTGTGCCCCAAACAGACTCTTAAAGCTAAAGAGTGAAGTTGTAGATGTGTTCAAACGGTTTAAGGTTTTATTGAAAATCAACTAAGCACCAAAATAAAAGTGATATGTTGTGATAGGGGAGGTGAATATGTTCTTATAGTTTAAGTTGCCAAAGAAAATGGTATTGAGGTTCAAGTTTCATGTCCTCACACGTCTGCACATAATGGAACTATCGAAAGGAAGCATAGACACTTGCCAGAGACAAAACTTGCTCTATTGGCCCAAGCTCAAATGCCATTTCATCACTGGTGGGAGGCCTTTCACACTACTACCTACTTAATTAATCGAGTGCCCTTGCCTATGATAAACAAGCAAAGTCCTTACTACATCCTCAAAAGAAAGAAACTAGAATACAAACTCCTTTGAGTGTTTGGAACTGCTTGTTATCCCTACACTAGATCTTTCCATCCACAAAAGTTCATTTTTCACACTGAAAAATGTCTCTTTCTTGGATAAAGTGATCAGTACAAGGGGTATCGTTGCTTGAGCTCTATTGGCAAAGAATACATCTCCCAACATGTTTATTTTAATGAGATCGAATTCTCCTATCTACATCTCTTTCCTCCCACCTTCTCCATAGACGAATCTTTTTTCCCTTCCCTTACCAGTTACCTTTGGTTTCCTCTCCCTCCAGTACCAGTAGACTCTCAATCTGGCCTCCCCTCAGACTCTTACCTATTCACTACCCCACCAGCCTCACTGTCCCTTCCCCCTAGCCTCCGCAGTTGTCTGATCCCAATTCTCCCTCTCCACTCTACTGCCCTCTCCCTCTCCATCTTCTTCATCCTTCGCTCATGCCTCTCCCTCGACATCTTCTCTTCCTATTACTAACCATCATCCCATGATCACTCATGCCAAATCTTGTTAGGGTTTGTGCCCTAAAACTTGTAGTTTGTAATTTTTGTTCTAATTAATGTAATAAATTGTTATTACTTCAGTAAAGTGTTATTATTCGTTATTTACGAGATTGTCATTGTTTTAACCCCAAATCCAATAAACTAAACATCCAAGGCTGTAAAATGTATGTTTAATTGAATGTAGTGTACATATAAAGGATCTCGGTTCGAGATACAGCCTAAAGGGTTTGTAGTAAGGGGATAAGGTTTGGGTACCTTACCCTGCTAAAACTATGGATGTGACCCACTTTGTATATGATACAAACACTGTGATCCTAACGTGTTTGTGTAGATGACATGTGAGTGGGGATATCCTATGTAATGAGATTACATAAGACTAGACCACGAAATAGTAACCACTGGATGTAACTCCGTTGACTAGTTAGGTTTCTATTTCACTAGGATGACCTAGGCAACTTGATCTCAATCCTGAGCGGGTTACGAACTCCTATTTGCGAGGGATTGTCCTTTGACTAGTATGGGTGAGAGTGGTCAGATTCGTCGACTCAATATGTCTACCTTCTTGGGGACAAGACCGAGTGAGCAGCTGGGGACTTAGCCTACCAAGATGGAATTCACTCCTTCCCGCCTACTAGGGTAAGTAGAGGAATGTTCCCTTAAGTGGTCTCTCCAGGACTTGAACAAAGGGCTCGACCCTCTCATTGGTTCGAGAGGGACTCTGTTTGTTGGTAGGACCACAAACAAATTGTTCATTAGAGGAGCACTGGTACTTAAGGTAAAACTCGTGGTTTTGTAAACTGAATGTATATTCTATTTTGCAATAAAGTTGTTATTGAAATTTATTCAGTAAATATGTTATTGAATAAAGTGAATTGTGTATTGTGTAACCTTAATCCAATAAAGAACTCTTGGCTATAGGATGAATACTTGAACTTTATGTGTGACATAAAAGTGGATCAAGTTCAAGTTATAGCCAGAACAGTCTATAGCATAAGGATAGGGTTGGGTACCTTATCTTGGGGACACTATGGACGCGACCCACTTTGTAGAGAACAAATGATGTGATCCTAAATCGTTCATGTGGAGACATGTGAGTGGGGGCACCCTATGCAATGAGTTTGCATAAGATCGGATCATGAAATAGTCACTTAGACTTTATAACTTCACATCTTCTTAATCGACTATATTCATACGATGACCTAGGTAACTTGATCTTAATCCTGAGTGTTCTATGGACTCCTGTTTATTCGGATTATCCTTAGATTTGCATGGGTGAGAGTGGCTTGAGACTGCCTACTCAATAAGCCTCCCATTTCAGGGATAAAACTGGGTAGATAGCTGGGAACATAGTTCTGCTAGATGGGATTCACTCCTACCAACTTTAGGGATTAGTAGAGAGGATGTTCCCTTAAGTACTGACTCCGAGTCTTGAACAATGGGCCCACCCCTCTCATTGTCCCGAGAGGGATTCGGTTTGCTGCAGGTTGGACCACAAACCAATTGTTCATTAGAGGATCAGTGGGACTTAAGGAACAAGAGGTAATTACAGGTAAAACGGTAATTTTGACCCAAATTGTAATTACTGAACGACTGTGAAGGATCGACTTACTAATCTTGGTTATATCGAGTGGGCGAAAATATATCTACAAAGAGAGAGAGTGCAACCACCGGGCTTTAGTGGAGTGTCCCGGTGGTTAACGAATGTTGATTAGCTAGGCTAAAGAGTTTGGCCGGTTAATCACGTTTCGTTAGAGCTCATGATCTGTAGGTCCATTAGGTCCTCCTTGCTAGCTCGGACTAAGCGTTGTAACATTTTGAGAGAAAAGAGTTTGAATTGTTCAAATTCATTTTTGGGAGAAATCGTTAATTATATATGATATATTTAACGAGTCATAGCCTAATTATGAATTAAACTATGATTAAAAGGAGGTGTATATATTGGATCGGTTTATACCATGAATAAAGATTCATGTTCGGAAAATCGATCGAGATCGGGCAATTTATTTAATTTAATATTTGATATTAAATTAAATTAAAAATTAATTTATTTAATTAATTATTTAATATTTTAATTAATTAAATTAATTTTAATTAAAAATTAATTTAATTTTAATTTTTAAATTAAAATTAAATAAAAATGAGTGGATTTTCATGGATTTTCAATAAAATCCAAAGTACAACTTGCCCAATCCCTCTCATCTTCAAAATTCACCAAAATTGGTCACCTCCATCTCACAGCATCCTCATCACCCTTGAGTTATCACTCCATTGAAGCTTTTTGAAGCTTTATATAATGGTGATTTGAGGGATGTTGAGAGAATTTTATAGCAAATTCAATATTCCCGAATTAGTGACCTTTGCAGTCTTTTCTTCCAAATTCTCTCAACCTAGGATCCCACAATCCGTTCTAAGGCCTGAAGATAGTAGGGAAGACTCTAACGGTTGTCCACGAAGTGTTCGTGTTGAAAACCATTCACCGGGAGAAGAGAATTTGATCTTCAAAGTTGAGTTTTCTATCCCTCTATTTTTCCAGCTTTAAGCATGCATTTTATTTTACAAAATTGATCAACTTAGAGTGTTCAAGATCCAAAATTGCTTCCACTTTCTTAATCTAGACTCTTTCAATTGGTATCAGAGCAATTTTGAGCACTCAATTTGATCAATTTTGTTCTGTGGTGGGTACTTTTTGAAATACAATTTTTTTGGGCGTCTAAAGTGTTCTTCTGAATTTGGCATTTAAGTTGAGCATCAATTCGTGCTTTATTTTCAAATTGCTCAAGTGTGTTTGAGCATTAATGTGTGTAGAATAAGCTGTAAAAATTTCGGGTCGATTGGAGTTCGAGAAGGCCTTCAATTTGACGTTTGAAGCCGCGGAGGTCCTGAAAACATAGTAACGAGCGCGATTCTTTGTTTTTCATAATTTGCTCTGATAACAAATTTTTCGCTCAAAGACGCGCGTGATTTCAAAAGAAAGAAGATGACCATTGACATCATGCTGACATCATCAGGCCTTGGTTCATTGACTTTGACCATGGTTTGTTGACTTTGACCGGTTCAATTAATTGTGGACCGGTTCGGCTCGTTTTTGGTCCGGTTCGGGTAATTTTAGACTGGTTCTGACTCTTTCGAGGACGGTTTTTCCATTTTGGAGGTTTGTTCCATCAATTGGAGGCCCGATTCAGCCTTTTACAACCCAGTTTAACCTTTTGAAGGTCCAGTTCACACATTTGCAAGCCGGTTCGACCCAAATTCGAAGTGTTCGAAGTGGTTCGATATTATTTCTAGATTATTATTGTAATAATTTAGTAGTTTGCTTGCATTAGATGCCAAAACTAGTCCACTTTAGTGTGTTTAATTAATTATGCATTGTGAATGTATGTTTTAATTAAAATCCCTGATTATATGTGCATAAAGTATGCCATATAGATTTTAAAATCCCACCATAGGAAGCATGCTCCATGCATTGAAAGTATGTTATAAGTGTTATAATATATTGTATGCATGTTAATTGGGTTTCATAAAAATTAATATAAGAGTTATATTAATTTATGAAATAAATATTATATGGTTAATTATAATTAATATAAGGGTTATATTAATTAAAAAATTAAACATATAATTGCTATGCATTTTTCATGTGATGGATTTGTTATAAATGTATGTTTATTCATGTGATGAATGTTCAATCTGTTTATAACATAGAAATGCATGTAACCTAAGGTTAATTAATTAGTTTTAAAATGGTTTTAAAACTGGAATTAATTAGACCTTAGGTTATCTAGTTCTAATAAGATTAGAATTAGGAAACCAATAATTTATAAACTTTGATTAAAGAGAGACTCTGACTAAGGAAGGTTCTGACTAGGTTGGAGTACTTAAATTTGTGAAACTAACACCCCTACCGAGAACCGACTCGAGAGTGAATTTAATCCATAGGTTTATAAATTATCTTTCGCGAGTGGCGTTTATTAAAAGTTAATAAATTAAACTCATAGGCCTAGGTTTATTAAATGGTTAATAGACTTAGGTAATTCCAGTATAATGCGTTGTCATTGTAGTCTTAGGTCATATTATTTTAGCTGGAATATGCCTAAGTAAAAGTATACCCAAACTGTTTAAAATACTTAGTGGGAGTGAAAAGGTATATATGATATATCAATTTCCTCTTACGCTCTCCGCGAAGTTCACACAGTGAGATTTATGCTCGACCTCGTGATGTCAATAGGGCATCTCCATTCGGATGGTGTTTGCATAAATCAAGAGCAAGGTGAATGGAGAAAGTATTTATAGTAAGTGAGAGAAGGAAGTGTGTCAACACATCCTACGGTCTCCTCCATTAGGTTGGACCGTGAGTCCATGTTGCGCCTGCAGGTTGCCCGAAGTAGCACCATCCATTCGGAGGGATGTAACATGGGATTCGGAACAACTCAAACTCCAGAAATGGATAGGGTCTCTTAGGTCCATTCCCCGCTTTGTCTCTCCAGTTCGGTAGCATTGTTGGGGCCGACCTCTGAGGTCTGAAAATGGCGAGTCACACTTACAAGAATTGCTAAGTGTTAGTAAATTCTTGACAAAAGTAGCGATAACTAGATTGTTATAGTCATAAGAGTTATTCCGGTATTAACATTTAGTCAAGAATGTCTTGGTTTAGTGAAGGAGTGATTGATCGCCTCTCGGCGGCGCTTGCTCGACTCACTAAAAAATATCGTTGCAAAAACAATAATGAGTTTATGGGTACATTATTACTTTTGCTAAATTCTTAAATTGGATAGGTTACAAACAATTCACTAATAGAATTCATTCTTTTTCAGCATGTCGAACTCTTTTATCCAGTTACTAGCCTTCAATAAACTCAACGGCGATAATTATGGAACCTAGAAATCAAACTTGAATACGATTCTTGTTCTTGATGATCTGAGGTTCGTCTTAACAGAGGAATGTCCTCCCCCTCCTAACTCGACAGCAAACCGAATTGTTCGGGATGCTTATGACAGATGGATTAGGGCTAATGAGAAGGCCCGAGTCTACATCTTAGCCAACATATCTGATGTACTGTCTAAGAAGCATGAGAGCATGGTCACCGCGAAGGAGATCATGGGATCGTTACAGGCGATGTTCGGACAACCGTCCTCATCGGTCCATTATGATGCTCTCAAATACGTTTACAACTCCCGTGGCTAAAGTAAATGGGGCTGTCATAGATGAGAAAAGTCAGGTAACCTTTATTATGGAATCTCTTCCGAAGAGTTCCCTACCATTTTGCACCAATGCGGTGATGAATAAGATAGAGTATAACCTGACTACTCTCCTCAACGAGCTTCAGACTTTTGAGTCCTTGATGAAATCAAAGGGAAAGAGAAGGAGGCAAATGTTGTCACTTCGAAGAAGTTCCTAAAAGGATCGTCCTTAGGGACCAAGTCTGGTCTTTCTTTTACTAAGAATAAGGGTATTCATAAGAAGAAGAAGGACAAAGGGAAGGGACAAGCTCCCACACGCAAGGCTAACGCCACAGGAAAATGTTTCCATTGTGGTGGTGACAGGCACTGGAAGAGGAATTGCCCGAAGTACCTTGCAGAAAAGAAAGCTGAGAAGGAAAAACAAGGTAAATATGATTTACTTGTTGTTGAAACATGTTTAGTGGAACATGATGATTCCGCCTGGATATTAGATTCAGGAGCCACTAACCATGTTTGTTCTTCTTTTCAGGAAACTAGTTCCTGGCAGCAGGTTGCAGATGGGGAGATAACTCTCAGGGTTGGAACGGGAGAGGTTGTCTCAGCCAAAGCAGTGGAAGCAGTGAAGCTGTTGTTTAGAGATAGATTTGTTTTATTAGAAAATGTACTTTTGGTTCTTGGAATCAAAAGAAATCTTGTATCTATCTCTTGTTTGCTTGAACATATGTATAAAGTATCTTTTGATCATAATGAAGCGTTCATTTGCAAAAGAGGTGTACGAATATGTTCTGCTAAACTTGAAAACAACTTATACGTGTTAAGACCAACCGAATTAAAAGCTATTTTGAACACCGAGATGTTTAAAACAAATTGATACTCAAAATAAAAGCGTAAACTTTCTCCCAAGAGTACCTATCTTTTGCACTTGAGACTAGGCCACATTAATCTCAATAGGATTGGGAGATTGGTCAAGAGTGGTCTCCTAAGTCAGTTAGAGGACAACTCTTTACCACCATGTGAGTCCTGTCTCAAAGGAAAAATTACTAAAATACCTTTTTCAGAAAAAGGTTATAGAGCCAAAGAGCCCTTGGAACTCGTGCATTCAGATCTCTGTGGTCCTATGAATGTCAAGGCACGAGGAGGGTATGAATACTTCATCAGCTTTATTGATGATTATTCTAGGCATGGCTATCTTTACCTAATGCATCATAAGTCTGAACCCCTTGAAAAGTTCAAGGAGTATAAGGCAGAAGTTGAGAACACATTAGGTAAAACGATTAAAACACTTCGATCAGATCGAGGTGGAGAGTATATGGATTTAAGATTCCAAGACTATATGATAGAACATGGAATCGTATCCCAACTCTCTCGGCGTCCATTACACCTCGTGAGAATGGTGTATCCGAAAGGAGAAATAGAACCTCATAGACATGGTTCGATCTATGATGAGTTACGCCACCGCCTAGTTCGTTTTGGGGATATGCGAGTAGAAGTCGTTGTATATATTTTTGAACATGGTTCCTCAAGAGTGTTTGAAATACCCTATGAGTTATGGAAAGGGCGTAAAGGGAGTTTACGTCACTTCAAGATTTGGGGATGTCCGACACATGTGTTGGTGTCCAATCCAAAGAAATTGGAACATCGTTTAAAATTATGCCTATTCATAGGATACTCCAAAGAAACGAAAGGTGGTCTGTTTTATGATCCTCAAGAGGACAAGGTGCTTGTGTCGACAAACGCCACGTTCTTAGAGAAGAAGACCACATGAGAGATCATCGACCTCGTAGCGAGGATTGTCTTAAGTGAAATTTCCGGGAAGCTACGGATAAATCAACAAAAGTTGTTGATCAAAGTGGTCCTTCTCAAGTGTTGAGAATGCCTCGACGCGTGGTGGGAGGGATGTTAGACAACCCGACCGCTACATGGGTTTGATCGAAACCCAAGTCGTCATACGATGATGACGTTGAGGATCCATTGACCTATAAACAGGCAATGAATGATATAGATAGAGACCAGTGGACTAAAGCCATGGTCCTTGAAATGGAGTCCATGTACTTCAATTCAGTCTGGAAACTTGTAGATCAACCAGATGGTGAAAGACCTATCGGTTGCAAGTGGATCTACAAGAGGAGCGAGATCAAGCGGTAAGGTGCAAACCTTTAAGGCTCGACTTGTGGCAAAGGGTTATACCCAAAGGGAAGGGGTGGACTATGAAGAAACCTTCTCCCCTGTTGTCATGCTTAAGTCCATTAGAATACTCTTGTCCATTGCCACGTTTTATGACTATGAAATTTGGCAAATGGATGTCAAGACGACCTTTACGAATGGCAATCTTGAGGAGAGTATCTATATGGATCAACCGAGGGGGTTCATAGTTCAGGTCAAGAGCAAAAGGTTTGCAAGCTTAAACGATCCATCTATGGATTGAAACAAGCTTCTAGATCTCGAATATAAGATTTGATATCTGCGATCAAATCTTATGGCTTTGAAACGAGAATATTGACGAGCCTTGTGTTTACAAGAAGATAGTCAATACCACTGTAGCTTTCTTAGTTCTATATGTAGAGCGATATCTTGCTCATTGGGAATGATACAGATTCTCGATCAAGCGTTAAGCAATGGCTAGCGACCCAATTACAAATGAAAGATTTGGGAGAGGCTCTGTTTGTTCTTGGAATCCAAATTGTTCTAATCACAAGAACAAAACGCTAGCATCTTGTCTCGGGCATCTTATATTGACAAGATGTTGGTTAGATATAAGATGCGAAATTCAAGAAGGGTGCATTACCTTTCGGGCATGGAATTCATTTGTCTAAGGAACAGTGTCCTAAGACACCTCAAGAAGTTGAGGATATGAGAGCGCATTCCCTATGCATCTGCGCTTGTCGGTGAGTCGATGTATGCCATGCTATGTACTCGACCCGACATATGCTATGCAGTGGGAATAGTCAACGAATATCGATCCTAATCTAGGATATGATCACCGGGATTGCCGTTAAGAACATCCTCAAGTATCTTAGGAGAACGAGGGGCTATATGCTTGTGTATGGTGCAAAGGATTTGATCCTTGCAGGATACACTGACTCTAATTTTCAGACTGATGTAGATTCGAGGAAATCCACATCAGGATCAGTGTTCACTCTTAACGGAGGAGCTATAGTATGGAGGAGTATAAAGCAAGGTTGTATTGCTGACTCCACCATGGAGGCTGAGTATGTCGCAGCTTGCGAAGCAGCGAAGGAAGCTGTATGGCTTAGGAAATTCTTAACTGATTTGGAAGTTGTTCCAAATATGAATTTGCCTATCACCCTTTATTGTGATAATAGTGGTGCAGTGGCAAATTCCAAAGAACCTAGAAGCCATAAGCGCGGAAAGCACGAGCGCAAATATCATCTCATCAGGGAGATTGTGCAACAAGGAGACATGATCGTCACGCAGATCGCTTCGGAGCACAACATTACTGATCCGTTTACAAAGCCCCTCACAGCTAAAGTGTTTGAGGGACACCTAGAGAGTCTAGGACTACGGGTTGTACTGTAGGGCAATTTTTTTTTTTTACTCAGCATATTTTACTCCACAGACGTTTTAGTCCAAGTGGGAATTTGTTGGGTTTTATGTCCTAAAACTCGTGGTTTTGTAAACTGAATGTATATTCTATTTTGCAATAAAGTTGTTATTGAAATTTATTCAGTAAAGATGTTATTGAATAAAGTGAATTGTGTATTGTGTAACCTTAATCCAATAAAAAACCCTTGGCTATAGGATGAATACTTGAACTTTATGTGTGACATAAAAATAGATCAAGTTCAAGTTATAGCCATAACAGTCTATAGTATAAGGATAGGGTTGGGTACCTTATCCTGGGGACACTATGGACGCAACCCACTTTGTAGAGAACAAACGATGTGATCTTAAATCGTTCATGTGGAGACATGTGAGTGGGGGCGCCCTATGCAATGAGTTTGCATAAGATCGACCGCCATGAAATAGTTACTTAGACTTTATAACTCCGTTTCATCGTCTTAATCGACTATATTCATACGATGACCTAGGTAACTCGATCTTAATCCTGAGCGTTCTATGGACTCCTGTTTATTCGGATTATCCTTAGATTTGCATGGGTGAGAGTGGCTCGAGACTGCCGACTCAATAAGCCTCCCATTTCAGGGATAAAACCGGATAGATATCTGGGAACATAGTTCTGCTAGATGGAATTCACTCCTACCCGCTTTAGGGATTAGTAGAGAGGATGTTCCCTTAAGTACTAACTCCGAGTCTTGAACAATGGGCTCACCCCTCTCATTGTCCCGAGAGGGATTCGGTTTGTTGGTTGGACCACAAACCAATTGTTCATTAGAGGATCAGTGGGACTTAAGGAACAAGAAGTAATTACAGGGGTAAAACAGTAATTTTGACTCAGCTGTAATCACGAACGACCTGTGAAGGATCCACTTACTAATCATGGTTATATCGAGTGGACAGAAATACATCTACAGTGAGGAGAGTACAACCACTGGGCTTTTGTGGAGTGTCCCGGTGGTTAACGAATGTTGATTAGCTAGGTTAAAGAGTTTGACCGGTTAATCACGTATCGTTGGAGCTCATGATCTGTAGGTCCATTAGGTCCTCCTTAATAGCTCGGACTAAGCCTTGTAACATTTTGAGAGAAAAGAATTTGAATTGTTCAAATTCGAGTTTGGGAGAAAGCGTTAATTATATGTGATATTTTTAACGAATCATAGCTTAATTATGAATTAAACTATGATTAAAAGGAGGTGTATATATTGGATCGGTTTAGAGCATGAATAAAGATTCATGTTCGAAAAATCGATCGAGATCGGGCAATTTATTTAATTTAATATTTGATATTAAATTAAATTAAAAATTAATTAATTAAATTAATTATTTAATAATTAAATTATTTTTAATTAAAAATCAATTTAATTTTGATTTTTAAATTAAAAATTAAATAAAAATGAGTGGATTTTCATGGATTTTCAATAAAATCCAAAGTACAACTTGTCACTCCATTGAAACTTTTTGAAGTTTTATATAATGGTGATTTGAGGGATGTTGAGAGAATTTTATAGAAAATTCAATATTCCCGAATTAGTGGCCTTTGAGGTCTTTTCTTCCAAATTCTCTCAACCTAGGATCCCACAATCCGTTCTAAGGCCTGAGGATAGTAGGGAAGACTCTAACGGTTGTCCACGAAGTGTTCGTGTTGAAAACCATTCACCGGGGGAAGAGAATTTGATCTTCAAAGTTGAGTTTTCTATCCCTCTGTTTTTCCAGCTTTAAGCATGCATTTTATTTTACAAAATTGATCAACTTAGAGTGTTCAAGATTCGAAATTGCTTCCGCTTTCTTAATCTAGACTCTTTCACCTCAGTCTTCTCTTTACTCACACTCTCCCCCTGAAGGGATGACTGAGAATCATCGCAAACATAGTAAGGTTCAAGTTCACGAAAGGATACATCAAGACTGATATGTAATTTCTTTGTTTTAGGGTCATAACACCTATACCCTTTCTGAGTATCAACATACCCTAGAAATACACACTTCGTAGCACAAGGATCAAGCTTAGAACGTAATTTCTTCGGTACATGAACAAACACTACGCATCCAAACACTCTTGGTTCAAGGTTGGGAATATGAGAAAGCTGAAAAAACGAATGCAATTTTTGTTGTGGAGTTTGAAAATTCAGAACACGAGAAGGTGTTCTATTCATAAGATACACAGCTGATTTAACAGCTTCTCCCCAATAGAACTTAGGCATACACATATCAAATAGTGAAGCACGAACAATCTCAAGGATCTGTCTATTTTTTCTCTCAGCAAGACCATTTTGTTGAGGAGTATAGGTACAAGTTGTGTTATGCCTAATGTCATGTTGTGACAGAAACTTAGCAAGAGTTAAGTCCATAAATTCCATGACATTATCAGTTTGCCAAACCATAATGGATTTCTTATATTGATTTCGAACCAGATTAAAGAAGTCATAGAAAGCTCTACACACATCACTTTTACTACGCAACAAAGAAATCCAAGTCATATGTGTACATTCATCAATAAAAGTGACAAAATATACAACATTAGAAAGAGATGAAACCTTAGAAGGCCCCCAAACATCCGAATGAATGACAAAAAAAGGTTCAAACTTTTATTTAGACTTGGTACATACGAAATTCGATGACTCTTTGACAATTCACATACATCACAGTGAAAATCAGATTCATCACAATTCGAGAACACGTTTGGTTTCAATTTCCTAAGATACTTAAATGACAAATGACCTAATCGATTATGCCATAACCAAATAGAATCTTTTGTCTTTGTTGAACCATTCACCAAATGCATTTGACTCACTCTACTTGTACAATTTGCCTCTCCTAACACCATAACCAAGAGTCTTCTGAGTCAAAATGTCCTGAAAAGCACAGAAAGAAGGCCAAAACTCACGGTACAATTAAGAGCAGATGTGATTTGGCTTACAGATAACAGATTATATTCCAAGGAGGGGACAACAAGAACTGAATCGAGAGTAAGTTCATTAGATAGCTTTACAAACCCTTCTCCTACAACTGGACATTCATTACCATTGACAGTAAAGACAACATTTTTAGAGGATGGATGAAGAGAATGTAAGTCATCAAAACTTCCAATCATATGATCGGATGCACTAGTATCAATAATCCAATTTTTCATGCTAGACATTGTAGAGAACAAGTGTGCCTTACCCATACTACCTGAGTGAGCAATATTGGCAGTGGGATGAGATTGATCTAAGTCAGACACTTCAACAGCTGCAGCTACAGTTTTTCCAGTGATTTTCTTTCTTGGTGTAAAGACTTTAAGTCTATAACCTCTTCCTAGAGTCTTTACTTAACATGCATGGCTTGAGGCCTCTTATTTTTTTTAAACAAAAGTCTGTGGAAAACTGGAGGAAACAAAACAGTTATTTTATTGGGATCCCGAAATATCAGCGAAAACAAGGTTATTTCAAAAAGAAATTAAACTTAGTCTGGCCTCCCTAAACTCTTTTAAAAGAGTAGGACACTCAAATAATGAAATTCTAAAAAAAACAGAAGTAAATGTAGGATTAAAACATGAATTGCGGAATTTGCTTCTCATACCATGGCCAATGTAGCGCCCCTCGTCATTCGACCAGCTTGTCTTTGCCCTTACCTGAAAACATTTTTTTTTAAGAAAGGGTGAGTATTACATACATAACACTCAGTAAGAGACCCCACAACCGGGGTTACAAAGAAAACATGTTGTCAGCAGATCTTAACTTAAAGTGGGACCCATAAACAATAAAACACATTTCGTGGCTTTTCTCTTCGGCTATTTATGGGAAATTGAAACTTCCTGATCCATGGCCTCTAGTTTGGGTCGACCCTAAGTTATTCATGACTTACATAACTTTAAACATGCATAAATAGATATTGGAAGTTTAATTGCCACAGCCTTCGTAAAGTTTTTCATTTGTAAATAAATTCTTCTCCGACCTCTAATGGACAACTAATTTCTCCCAGAACATGGCCTCTAGTGTGGGTCGACTCAACGTAATCATAAGATATGTGATCAAATTCCACAACAGCCTTCGCAAACATTTCAAGAAAACACATACTAAGGGCCCCAAATACAATGACAACGCATTTGTAAAAAAAACAGTTTCATGGCATTAGCATACATCAAACCAAAATACTAAACTTTCAAAAACAACATCAACCTATCATTCATGGCTTTTGAAATGGTTAGCAATCAAGTCCATACATGACATTTAACACAGTTCACAACATCTTTTTTTTTCAAAACCTTTCATAGCATAAAAGAAAACAAGCATTTCAGTCCAACATGGCATTTAAATCCAAAATTTTCAACCCGACAGGGCATTTTTCAGCAATCCTTTCAATCCAAAAATTTAGAAATTAGCGTGGGGTCCCTTACCTTAGCCTTGCTTAACTAACATCCCTTAAATCCTCTTAAGCGTCCTGAATCGAACCTCCGTCCCAAGACTTGAATCGAGACGAAGATGACCTCGCTTAGCTTCTGTCGCTCCTCCTTCAAACTCGATTAATTCCTAGGATGGTTTCAACTAAATCAGAACCCAAACTTAGCAACAACTTGAACTAAAAACCACCATTCAAAAATAAACGAGTTACCCACCAAACAAAGGCTCGAAGATGGCAGTGGCAGTTGGCGACGCGTCGGAGCTTCGATTGTCATAACGTGCGGCAGCGGCGACCCCAACGGAGTTTCAGCGTGGCGTCGCAGCAGCTGTAGCGCACGGATCTGCGACTGACGAGGCGGCAGCGATGAACCAGTAGCTCGAGCACTCACGGCGTGCGGACGACAGGACGACTCCAAAGCAACAATAGCGGACGACAGCGTGAGGAGGCTCCAGCGGCGAAGCTTCAACGAACGGCAGCGTGAGGAGACTCCGACGGTGAAGCTTCAGCGGCGGACGGTGGCAAGGAGCCCTCTGGTTTTCGTGAAGAGGAGAGTGAGGAAGAGAGATGAGAAAATCCTCAAAAAACGTGTACATAAAGGACAAAAATGCCTCTCTCAAAACCCTAAATGAGTTTGAAATTACCAAAAGCCCCTCAACTTCTTTTAAAACTACAACTAAGCCAAAGACCAAGTCAACTTCAAGGATTTTGAACAACCACCAAAAAGGAGAAAAATAAATAAAACTCCAAAGTAAACATACCTGATTTCTTGGGCGTTACAATCTTCCCTCCTTAAGAACTTTCGTCCCCGAAAGTTCCAAATCTTGAAACAACTCTGGGTAATTGGCTCGCACTTCCTCTTCCCGCTCCCAAGTTTCTTCCTCAGCTCGTTGGTTTCGCCACAAGACCTTGACTAGTCTGATAACTCGGTTACGGAGGACCTTTTGCTCTCTAGCAAGAATTTGCATCGGTCGTTCCTCATAGCTTAAGTTCTCGCTCCACTGCAAGGGTTCAAAGTCGACCACGTGCATTGGATCAGACACGTACTTCTTCAACATGGAAACATGGAAGACGTTATGAACCGACGATAGGGATGGCGGCAACGCCAACCAGTAAGCCACTGGACCGATTCGCTCCAAAATCTCAAATGGTCCTATAAAGCGTGGACTCAGCTTCCCTTTCTAACCAAACCTCACGCCCCCTTCATTGGCGCCACCTTAAGGAACACATGGTTTCCTACCTCGAATTCTAAGTCCCTTCTTCTCGAATCGGCATAACTCTTCTTCCTACTCTATGCAGTTTGCATTCTCGCTCGAATCTTTTGTATCGCCTCATTCGTAATTTGGACTAACTCAGGGCCCAATAACTGGCATTCACCAACCTCATCCCAGTAAACGGGAGTTCTACACCTCCTTCTGTACGATGCCTCAAACGGCACCATACCTATGGTCGCTTGGTAACTGTTATTATAAGCGAATTCCATCAAATGCAGATGGGCATCCCAACTTCCTGGGAAGTCTAGAGCGCAGGCTCGTAGCATGTCCTCCAACACCTAGTTAAGGCGTTCCGTTTGACCGTCTGTTTGAGGGTGGAATGAGGTACTGTAAGCTCCTCCATAACTTAGAAGTGAAACAAGGATCTCTATCTAAAACAATTTTAGTAGGAACTCCATGCAACCTGACTATATCCTCCATGTACAACTGAGCCCATCTATCCGTGGAATAAGTGAGCTTCCCTGGGAGAAAGTGTGTTGATTTAGTCTGCCTGTCGACAATAACCCAGACTACTGTGAAACCTTTCAAGGTCCTGGGTAGTCCCACTATAAAGTCCATAGAAATTTCGTCCCACTTCCACTGCGGAACGTCCAAGGGTTGCAAAAGACCCGCTGGCATTTGCCTTGGTGCTTTCACCTGCTGGCAAACTAAATATCTACTGACATAATCCACCACATCCCACTTCATATTTTGCCACCAGAAAAGTTGCTTCAAGTCCCGGTACATCTTAGTACTACCTGGATGCATAGAAAATGGCGAATTGTGACCCTCTGCTAGAATCTCGTTTCTGAGTCCCCCAACGTCGGGGACACACAAACATCCCTGAAATTGGCCTCTGGTGTGGGTCGACTCAACGTTTGGTAAATATTTTCATTTGTAAATAAATTCGTCTTCAGCCTCTAGTGGACAACTAATTTCTCCAAGAACATGGCCTCTAGTGTGGGTCGACTCAACGTAATCATAAGATATGTGATCAATAATATCAAGAAAATTCCACCACAACCTTTGCAAACATTTCAAGAAAACACATACTAAGGGCCTCAAATACAATGACAATGCATTTGTAAAAAAAACAGTTTCATGGCATTAGCATACATCAAACCAAAATACTAAACTTTCAAAAACAACATCAACCCATCATTCATGGCTTTTGAAATGGTTAGCAATCCAATTCATACATGGCATTTAACACAATTCACAACATCTTTTTTTTCAAAACCTTTCATAGCATAAAAGAAAACAAGCATTTCGGTCCAACATGGCATTTAAATCCAAAATTTTCAACCCGACAGGGCATTTTTCAGCAATCCTTTCAATCCAAAAATTCAGAATTTAGCGTGGGTTCCCTTACCTTAGCCTTGCTTAACTAACAGTCCTTAAATCCTCTTAAGCGTCCTAAACTGAACCTTCGTCCCAAGACTTGAATCGAGACGAAAATGACCTCGCTTAACTTCCGTCGCTCCTCCTTCAAACCTCGATTAATTCCTAGGATGGTTTCAACTAAATCAGAACCCAAATTTAGCAACAACTTGAACTAAAAACCACCATTAAAAAATAAACGAGTTACCCACCAGACAAAGGCCTGAAGATGGCAGTGGCGGTTGGCGACGCGTTGGAGCTCCGATTATCTTCACGTGCGGCAGCGGCGACCCCAACAGAGTTCTGGCGTGGCATCGCGGCGGCTATAGCGCACGGATCTTCAAATGTGGCTAGCGGCAGCGATGGCGACCAAAGCGGCTTTCGAGCACTCACGGCATGCGGACGGCGGGACGACTCCGAAGCTCCAATGGCAGACGACAGCGTGAGGAGGCTCCAGCGGCGAAACTTCAACGAACGGCAGCGTGAGGAGACTCCGACGGCGGACGGCAGCAAGGAGCCCTCTGGTTTTCGTGAAGAGGAGAGTGAGGAAGAGAGATGAGAAAACCCTCAAAAAACGTGTACATAAAGGACAAAATGGTCTCTCTCAAAACCCTAAATGAGTTAGAAATTACCAAAAGCCCCTCAACTTCTTTTAAAACTACAACTGTCACACCCCCTCCCGAACAACTTGCTAACTTAGCCTAAAAGTCGGCGTGAAGCCAACAGACATTGTTTACCTCTTAACAATACCTGTTGACCCTGTTCTACCTGATAAACATGTTATGCTCGCATATGGAACGCTTTAATCACAACATAGTGGAAACCTTATAACTACTAAACATGCATAAGGAGAAACTCTTCTTAAGTCTCTCTTGAAATCTTAAACGAGTAAGAGCATCACAACTTAAAACATAACAACCACTGTTTATACAACCACTAATGTACAAACAGCTATAACTACATAGCCCTCTCAAAATAAACTATAACACATAATGACTTGCTATACAACACCAGCCACGTACAAAATATCAAACTTATGAAGTTTCAGCAAACTATGGCAGGATGTCAGGTACCAGGAGCTCGATCTCTACCTGAAAAGTTTGAAAACATTGAAAGAATGAGCTAAAAACCTCAGTGAGTGACTGTGTTTAAAATCTATAACTTGTAAAACATGTGACCTGAAAACTATGAGCATATGCATTTGTATTCAAGCATTGAAAGTAAACGTAGAATCATAATAGACTTTCAGAAAACCAACAAGTATATCATCAAAATCTCGTAAGGCATGTAAATGAGATAAAGTCTTTTAAAAACATGTCACAATCCACATTGTGTAGGCACACGCCAAAGATAAACCAACGCTTACTCTACGATGTAGTGGGGCCCGCCAAAGACTCCCATCGTCTTTGTCGTGAGTGGGGCCCGCCCAACACTCACGACAAATGGCTTGTTGTCACGGAGAACACTCAACGTCGACAACGAGATATAAGACTCAATGTGCACACTTTGTACCATAAAGCCTCGGGCTCAATATCTCGAGAAAATCACATGAAAACATTTGAACATGCCTGCTTATCTTTTCTTTCATAAAACTCAAGCTTACTCAGCTTGTTCATAAAACTGGAAATCTTTAAAACATACTTGCTAGTACGTGCTTGCTTGAAATCCTAACATTTCCATAAATTTTGGCAACCATTGGACATATGCTCATGTATAAATTTTATAAAGACTTTTAGGGTCACAATGAACACTTGAAGCATTTCTAGGAAAACAAGAATACTCATAGACATGTGTTCAAAAATAAAACACAAGCTTTGAAACAATTCATTCTAGCAAAACTTGCATTTCTTAAAGCATAAGCATATTTCAAGCATTTGGTTCATTTTCGAAGTTCGTTTTATCACTCACAGTGTTAAACTAGAACCTTGGCCCGCACACTCGACCTATCTCCTCTGGGCCTCACAAACAAACCAAATTCATGTATTAGAACCTCGAGCTCATGGTTTTTCACCTTAAAACTACAAGAAAACACTCCAACCAATTTTCCAAAGATTTCACAGATTCTCTTTGTTTTGACACCATAAATTCTTCATTACTTATCCAAAAAGAATGTAGTTTATACCAAACTCTTCCTTTTTTAACCCTCTAAAACACTTATGAAGACAAATGCAATTCCCACATGTTTGGTTAAGAAATACCTCGAAAGCTACCTTCCTAAAATGTAGACTTACTGCTGTGTTCCAGATTCGATTTCCCTCTTTGCACAACAACTTTAACTCTGATATTTAAAACATCTTCTAGACATTTTCTACTCACGATTTCTTCAAGAAAGTTGTAGGAAATTCAATAAGATTTCGAACCATACCAATTAGAGCTTCTAACTCCAAGTATACAGATCAGAATACCCAAAACATCGAGACTTCTCGGATTTGACAAAGAAATTTACTCTTTTTCGCTTTACTCTTAACAAAACAGTAACTTAACATATAAATTTGCTCAAGCTTCCTTCATGAACTTTGTTAAAAATGAGTTAGCTTTCAAGAAAACTAAACCTCAATTCTTACCTCTTCTTGTGGAGCTCGAGATGAATAAAGTATCGTAAACTGAGTGCAGTTGATCTCCTTGCCGCAATATTAACTTCCTTGAGTTCTCCTCCTTTCTTCTGCAACTCCAGCTCTAAAATCACGAAAAAATGGCTTCCTTCTTCTTCCTTTCTCCTTCTCCCACGAAACTTCAGCTTGGTTTGTAAACATAGAGAAGAAAATGGAGAGAAAATCCTTTTTAAAATGTCTTGGCGGTGGAGGACAAAACCATAAAGGTGTTTTGTCCTTTTGCCCTTTTTGCTTTTTCCTTTTTCATTTCTTTTTCCTTTTCTTTCCTTTCCTTTATCTTCTTCTTTCTTTTATTTTCTTTACAAAACAAAACTTAACATGATTTACATTTGTTTCATTTTCTTTTCTTCTTTTATCTTGTAAAGCAAACCAAACCAAAAATGGTTTAAACTTTTTCTTCCTTGTTTTCCTTTTGTCTTTCACTTCATTTCTTTTCTTTTTAAAACATGGGAAACCAAGTTTTAAACATTCATTTCTTCTTTCTTTTTGTTGTTTGTTAATAAGGAAGTTCCAAAGAGATCGGGTTTACAACAACTAAGCCAAAGACCAAGTCAATTTCAAGGATTTTGAACAACCACCAAAAAGGAGAAAAATAAATAAAACTCCAAAGTAAACATACCAGATTTCTTTGGTGTTACACTTGGCTTCTTCGAGAAGTCCCACCAGTCAGGGTAGCCAATAATTTCATAGCATCTCTGCTTGGTATGGCTTGTTTCACCACAATGTTCACAAGTAAAACTGTTAGATTTTTCATATGACTGATGCTTACGATTTCGAGTGGATCCAACTTGTTTTGTCATCAATACAGTACTGCCAGAAGTTAAACCAACTCCTCCCATGGTCTGCCTGTGTTGAAATTCACGTCGAACATAATCATATGAACGTTCAAGATCAAGTTTGGGATCTTTTCTCAAGATTTCACCACAAACTTGATCGAATTCAGGATCCAAGCCACTTAGAAATATGTGGACTCTAAGCCTAGCCATAGCCGAATGCAATTCGACCACACCACTAACTGTGCGTTCTTGTGAATTAAATTGTTGATTAATTTCTTGAAAAATAGAAACAAGTTGAGAATAATAAGTTGACAGTGGTCTGCCATCTTGTCGAGTGGAAAATGATCTTTCATTCAGCTCAAACAACTTGGCTTCATCTGATCCATCATAGAAGGTCTTTGAGACTACTTCCCAAACTTCTGATGTTGTTGATAACCTAATGAAGCGTTGCATTAGTGATGGGTTCATCGAGTCAATCAACCAACTTTTCACCTTCTGGTTTTCAATGATCCATGTTGCCAGCTTCGGATCTTTAGGTTGCTTCTTCTCCATGTCGGTGAGATATCCAGCTTTGTTCCGAGCTCCAATACGCATCTCCATAAGTTGTGACCACAGTGAGTAATTCGTTTCATCAAGAATAACACTATTGGAAAAAGCATTATTCTCTTGATGAATTATGATAGGTGGTTGAGCCACTAAAGATGATGGGGATAGAGAGCTCATCTTGTATTTCAATTTTGAATAGGTTATGAGATCAGAAAATCAAGGGGTGCTATGATACCATGTGGAGCTACAAAAAACCCTAATTTTCTGATGAGAATAATTCTTCACACTTCATTCATATAAAGATACGTATTTATACAGGAGGTCTATACTAACTAACTATCTATATTTTCCTATATTTTAGGAATATATTTGAATTCAAATTTGAATTCAAATCTAATACAATATCTTGAATATCTACATAAAAGAATTCAAATCCAATACAATATCTTGAATATTTACATAAAATAACAACTATTCAACAATTCTCCTCCTAATCCATCATATTTTCAAAGCATTTACACCACAATAAACTGATCTATAACTTTTAAGATATCTAGAACTAAACACTCTCTTATATCAAACATGGGTGGCTTCAAATAGAGTTAATTGCTTTGAAAAATATACAATCCTATTAAGAATTCCAAGAAGTCATAAAGAATAGGTTATGAAAGACAAATCCAAGATGCTAAAACACCCAACCCCACTTAATGAGACTATTTTATTATTGTCTCCTTGATTATACTTAATACCGCAAGTCAAAGAATCAACCATTAATGAATAGAAGTACTAAAGTCTATTCAACACACATAGATTTTGATATATGAGCCAAACCAACTTAGTTCAAAACAAAGTGAGAAGTCATATTTTCTTTATGCATCATGTAATGATGTACTAGGAACATATTTTTCCTCATACTCAAATCTCCTAAAAATTATTAGGGATATCTGAATCCTAATTCTTAATGATTTAAACTAATATGTTCCAAATTCAACTCTGTGACAACTTAAATTCTTCCCTTAAGAAAAATAGTTAATTGAGTACCCATTGTCTTTTCATACTCAATTTAATTTTCTTTGAACATACCACCAAAATTTATCTCATTGAAAGTTCATCTATCCTTATGAGTTTCATAACTCATTGTAGATTGACGATATAGTGTTTAAAAAAAAACATCAAATGCACAAGTCAATCTTAGATTGGTATAAATTTAGTGCATTTGATCCTTTAGGTGTACCCCTTATGTTCCTTTGTTCTTATGACACATCTGTTGGGGTTTGTGTCCTAAAACTCGGAGTTTGTAATTATGTTCTAATTATTGTAATAAAGTGTTATTATTTCAATAAAGAGTTATTGTTCGATATTGCCATTGTTTTAACCCTAAATCCAATAAACTTAACATCCAAGGCAATAACATGTATCTTTAACTGAATGTAGTGTACATATAAAGGATCTCGGTTCGAGATATATCCTAAAGGGTCTATAGTAAGGGGATAAGGTTTGGGTACCTTACCCTGGTAAAACTATGGATGTGGCCCACTTTGAATATGATACAAACACTGTGATCCTAACGTGTTCATGTAGATGACATGTGAGTGGGGATATCCTAGTAATGAGATTACATAAGATCGAACCGCGAAATAGTAACCACTAGGTGTAACTCCATTGACTAGTTAGGTTTCTATTTCACTAAGATGACCTAGGCAACTTGATCTCAATCCTGAGAAGGTTACGAACTCCTGTTCACGAGGGATTGTCCTTTTATTAGTATGGGTGAGAGTGGCCAGATTCGCCGACTCAATATGCCTAACTTCTTGGGGACAAGACCGAGTGAGCAGCTTGGGACTTAGCCTAGCAAGATGGAATTCACTTCTTCCCGCCTACTAAGGTAAGTAGATGAATGTTCCCTTAAGTGGTGTCTTCGGGACTTGAACAAAGGACCCGATCCTCTCATTGGCCCGAGAGGGACTTCTGTTTGTTGGTACGACCACAAACAAATTGTTCATTAGAGGAGCACTGGTACTTAAGGTACAAGATGTAACCCAGGGGTAAAACGGTAATTTTACCCAGCTGGTGTTACGAACATTCATGAAGGATTGACTTGCTGTTATTGGTCAATATCCGTGGACACAGAAATATATCTGCAATGAGAAGAGTGCAGTTGTGAGACTTTAGTAGAGTGTTTCCGCAGTTAACGAATGTTGATTAGGAGGATAATGAGATTAACCGAGTAATCTAGTATTGTTGGACTTTCTGATTTGTATGTCCATTAGGTCCACCTTCTAGCTCGTAAAGGATTCTTAGATCGTTTGAATTTGAAATGTTCAAATTCATTAGGGAATAAATTTAATATATATAGATACGATATAATATATAGTTTTGGAACTATATATTATAAATTTAATGTAAATAAGATTCATATTAAATTATATGAGAGAATTAAATATTTGAAAGAGTTCAAATGTTAAATTTAAATGTGAATGTGATTCATAATTGAAAACTAAAAATATCAGTTTTAGAATTCAGGGGAACAAATTCTTAACAATGAAATTTTGAGAAATTGTAAAAAAAAAAATTGTATAAAAAAAAAACTAAAGATCAACTCAGACTTCATAACTCCCAGTTTAACAAATTTGCATTCTAAACACAGACTTCAGAACTTCTACTCCCTGTAACTGCTTACCTCAAACACAAACTTCCTAACTCCAAACTAAACAACTCCACACCCCAAACACAGATTTTCTAACTCCCAGACTTCCTAACACCTTTTCCATGCAACTTCTTGCGCCAAACAACCCCTTTGTTTTTTTACCAACACGAACATAATTCAACAAGCATTGTACCTGTTGGGATTGTTGGGAGTACAACTAAAATCTCACATTCACTAGATAAGGGGAAGATCATGGGTTTATAAGTGAGAGGCACTATTTCCAGGGGCGGATTTTAGAAGGGCCCAGAGAGGGCTCGAGCCCCGCTCAACTTTTGAGAAATTTAGTTTGTATATATAAAATACTATATTAATTTATAAAAGTTTATCTTGGCCTAGTGGCAACCCTCTCTTAATTTTTCCTTCTTTTCTGCGCTTGTACAACTTTTACATTTTAATACTTTCATTTCTATTTTTTAAAAATCTAATAAATCATATTTCTTTTTTTTTTTTGTACAATAAATCATATTTCTTCACCTCTTGTAAATAATTTAAATATATCTAATTAAAAAAATGTATCAAACTTTTTATTTTTTTTAAGTACAATAGGGGTTGGAAGGATTTTATGGGTATAATTTTACATTTTATTTTATATATTTCACTCAATAAAAATGAATGCTCTTAATACTTTATATTCTATTTTTAAAAAATCTAATAAATCATATTTCTTTTTTAGTACAATAAATCATTATTTCTTCACCTCTGTAAATAATTTAAATATATCTAATTAAAAAATATATCATACTTTTTTATTTTTTTCAGTATAATAGAGGTTGGAAAGATTCGATACGTCAGTTGAGTTATGCTCTTTTTTGCTCATTTTTTTGTTGTAATCTATTCATAAAATTATTTATTTTTTAAGAATATATTTTTTTTCTTGGGATGAAATATAAATAAAAATGAATGCAAATATTTTTTAATTTTTAGAAAATTATTTTTAAAAGTTAATTACATAAAAGAAAATATGAGTCTAGGAATTCTTATGAAAAAAATCTTATTATTTGCAATTTTGTCTCATATACTTACATAAAAAAATTTAATCATATTTCTTATATCAAAATATATAAACTATTATATTAAGATTTTATTTTCATCCATGTTCTTTGGGGTTTGTTTTATTTTAGTCTCTATACTTTCAAAGTTCAATTTCTTAATTTCAGTAAACCATAAAAATGGAATGAGATTATATACAACTAATATTAATGTGTTCAAAATCATTTTCATACGAATTCAAGTCCCCCCTAACTTAAAGTTTTGGATCCACCACTAACTGTTTTCATTGGAATGAGACCTTTTGGGTGAAACTAAAAACAAAATCATGAGGCCTTATGCCCAAAGTAGACAATATCATACCAATGTGAAGATCTGTCAGAGTCGGTTGCCCCTTAACATTATCCTTGAGTAAGAGGTCAAAAGTTTGAATTTTCGTGCCCCAGATATTGTTGAATTAAAAAAAATGTCATTTTTTATCCTTATAAATCCAACGACAGGACCACATAAGTAAGAATTCATTATTCACTCCAAATAAAGATTGAATTGCATATTATCATTCCATATATCATTTATCATTTTTTTCAAATATAAGTATATAGGAAATGATTGATGTATTTGTTGCAAACCTTTTTTTTTTAAGAATTTGTCTTATGTAAACTTTAATGCATATAATGCACATCCACATGAAGGATCTAAATTAGCAAATCTATAATTTTTTTATAGGGTGGACCATACCAAATACTAATAATAAGATTTGACACTTTGACTTTTTTATTTTTAGGAACCAATACATTAAAAACCAAACAAGGTAAAAAGTCACCACTCTCCTAAAGACCAGAGGGACCAAAAAAGAAAGCATCAGGGGACCCAAAAAAAAAAGCATCTCCCGAAGAGGGGGAGTTTTCCTGATTGCCAAAAGAATACAAGACAGAGGAAGCATCTTTTGCAATGGAGTGAGTTGCAATGTTTATCTCGCGAGGGCAGAACGAGAAGGAAACTCTCCCCACCTGTTGCACCACCTTCTAAACATCATAAGCTAAGTTAGAGACCTCTGAGAGGTCCAAGCCTTCATTGTTGAGTAATTTTACCACCTCACTAGCATCAGTCTCAACCATCAAACAAGGGAGAGGCCCAACAACTTGACCACAGAGAGTCTGGAGCGCAAACAAAATTGCCTTAAGCTCAAGGGCCTTTATACTTCATTTCTGGTTGATATGCATCGCCCCAACAAGGATTGAAGAACCTTCAGAGTCACGCACCAACCACCCAATGCCTCCCGAGTGACTAGAATCCTTCCATGAGGCATCGCAGTTGATCTTCCAACAATTTGGGGTGGGGGAGGGCTCCAATGTGTTTGACTCCCTTGGTTCTCCACCCTAGAGGTAAGAAAATTTTCATTTTGCTCAGAAAAGCCTTCAGGACTATACAAATGGACTTGCTTAATCACCCACTGCTAATCTTGGTTAGAGGTTTCAACAAGCACCCGATTTCGATGATTCCAAATGCACCACATTGTGACTATTGCTTTGCTTAACTCGGAATCGTTTAGGTGATCGGCCAACCAATCCCAGAAAGTTCTTGGGCTCCAAGAGTCCCTACAATCAACAAAAAGGTTTTGTAAGTCAGGGAATAAAAAAATCCAAACCTTCTTTACATGCTTATAACACCAAATCACATGAGAGGTAGTTTCGACCTTCTTCCTGCAAAATAAACAGAGAGGGTTAGCATCAACTCCTTTTTTACAAATATTCACCCTTGTTGGGATGATGTCTTGGATGATCTTCCAAGCACAAAGCTTGACTTTTTGCAAAACCTTGAACTTCCAGAACTTTTTCCACTTGTTGTGCAGACGCGACTCATCAGAGGTGGAACTTTGATCACAGGGGCGACAACTAGAGGCAAGGTGATAGGCACTTTTTACCGAAAAAAGGCTATTCTGGTCAAAGTTCCAAATTATTTCGTCTTTCGACTGCCCTGAACCAAGGGGGATACTAAGGATTGTTTCAGCATCAATCATGGTAAAATTATCTCTGACTAAACCTTCAATCCACCTTCCATTGTCATCTATTAGAGACTTAACTCTGTCACCCGTAAGAGAGGGTGAAACCCAGACAGGAGTAGTACTCCCTTTCCTATCTAACCAGGGGTCTTTTCTAATCTTAATCATGCATTTGTTTCCCACTTTCCCGATAACCTTTTTTAAAAAGGGCTCTACCCCAAAAGATACTCCTCCAAGTTAGAGAAGGGTTGTTGCCTAAATTAGCTTTTAGAAAGTTCTCATCCTTAAAATATCTTCCCCTAAGGGTTAAAGCTAAAAGACTGTTCGGGTTTTTAACAATACGCCAACTTTGTTTCACAAGTATGGCTTGATTAAAATACGTGAGCTCCCTAAAGCCAAGCTCTCCTTTCTCTTTGCTTTTACGTAGGTTTGACCAGCTCATCCAGCGAGCTTTGTCCTTTGAACTCCAAGTCCCCCACCAGAATTTGGCACAAAGCCTATTAATATCATTGCAGATCCCTTTTGGAAGATGAAAGCAACTCATGGTGTAGGTTGGTATAGCCTGGGCAACTGCTTTTATTAGCACTTCCTTTCCTCCTAGCGAAAAAAGTTTCTCCTTTCAGCCCTGCAGCACTTTCAAAACTTTATCTTTAATTTTTCAGAAAATCCTACTTTTGTTTTTGCAAGTTTGGGAAGGCATTCCCAAATACTCCCCAAAGGAATCTACGCACTTAACACCTAAAAACGAACTCATCTCTTTCGCAGAATTACTAGAAACATTTTTGCTAACCGTTAGAGCAGACTTTTCTAAGTTAATCGTCTGACCCGATGCAGCCTCATAGGAGTTTAGAATGCCTTTGATCACCTCACAATACTTCCTTAATGCTTTGAAGAACAAAAGGTTGTCATCTGCAAAGAAAAGATGTGTTAGAGTCGGACATAACTTATTTATTTGGAGACCTACTAAGTTAGATAAAGAAACTTCCCTGTTCAAGAGAGAAGACAAGCCCTCCATGCACATGAGAAATAGATAAGGAGATAGCAGATTCCCTTGTCTCAGGCCTCTCTTTGGCTTAAAAGTATCTTGCAGTATACCATTGATTAGAACTTGGTACCTGACAGACTCCACAAGTGCATTACCCTCCTGACCCAACCCGAGGCAAAGCCCAACTTGAGCATGACTTCCTTTAGATATGCCCACTCAACTCTATCATAAGTCTTGCTCATGTCAAGCTTCATGTCTATGAAACCCTCATTTCTTTTTCTTCTGTTTCTAATAGCATGAAGACATTCAAAACCAATTAGCACATTATCCGAGATCAGCCTTCCAGGTACAAAAGCAGATTGAACTGGCAAAATGATTGTATCAAGGATCTTTTTTAGCCTGTTAGCAATGGCCTTGGCTATGAGTTTGTAAACCACATTGCACAGGCTTATTGGACTAAACTCAGACATCCTCTTGACACAAGCCACTTTTGGGATAAAGGAGATCCAAGTCCTATTAAGCAAGCTTAAATCCTCTTCATGATTTAGGACCAAAAGACAAAGGTTTGAAGTTTCCCGCCCCAGAATATCCCAATATTTTTTAAAGAAGCCTGCATGCCCCCCATTAAGTCCAGGAGCTTTTGTTGGATTCATGTCTTTAAGGGCTTTCTCAATTTCGCAGGGGGTAAAAGGTCTTTACAACTCTCTATTTTGCTCATCAGTAACTTTTGCATTGATGTTATCCACCACTTTCTTGATAGAAAGGGAGAAAGGATTTGAGGAGGTAAAAAGTGAGGAGAAAAATTTTGTAGCTAGGCTACCAATCTCCTGCTCTTCAACTACCCACTTGTTGGCTTCATTGAACAGACCATCGATTTTGTTTTTCTTCTTTCGGCAGGAGGCTTTATTATGGAACCACTTTGTATTTCTATCCCCCCACCTAAGCCAATCTTCACGGGAGCGAATTTTTCAGTATTTTTCTTCTTCATCTAGTAGATTTTCAATTTCTTTTTCTACAGTAGTAATTTTCTCCCTCCTATTTGTACTCCTAGTTGTACTGGTGTCGATTTCCAGGTCTTGAATCTCACGAAATTTCCTATCGATTGCCCCTTTAAGGGAGCCTTGAAGCATGTTCCTATCCCACGAAGCTAATCTTGCGATGCAATCTCTAATTTTTCCTTCAAAACTTTGCCTTATGTGACGGATAGCCTCCCAATAATTTTTAACCACCTCTCTTCAACTGAATTTTCAAGAGGATTACTCCTTCTCCTAGTAAACTTATCATCCTGAAAACCAGGGTCAAAGAGATGACAAAAGTCCACCGAATCGCAAAAATCCTTGATCAGTCTCGGGTTTTTAGCAGCACCACCTTGTTTTTCATTTGTCGACAGGATTTCGTTAAAATCTTCCCCAACCATCCAAGGCCCATTAACCAAGGTACTTAATCTATTGAGGAGGTCCCAAGAGTCTTTCCGTTTGGATGGATCGGGATTACCATAGAACCCAGTCAACCGTCACCCATAATTTCCATGAGAAACAGTGGCATCGATATGACCTTGAGAGGAAGAGATTATTAAAATGTTAACAGGCTCCTTCGAAAGGAGCATAAGCCCCCATTCTCTTCCTTCTCTAGCCACACTAAAAGAGTGATCAAAATTTAACTCCTTCCTTAAAACTAACTCATAATCTTCCCTAACTTTGGTTTCAGATAAAAAAACTATCAGGGGGGTTTTCCTTGCGCACAATGAGACGCAAATTTTTGATCGTTCGAGGGTTCCCCAACTCTCGAACGTTCCAACTTAATATTTTCATGGCGTCCAGCGGGCTGAAGATCAGCCTCCGCTGATATCCCTTCGAGAGCTTCGAAGCTTAACAGTCTCTATTTCTTCACACCATGTTCGACCTCTTCCCCCCCCCCCCTCCCTTCTTTGTGTTTCCTAACCAATAATGGTTGAGTTTGTATGTCATTTTCCTTATTCCAACCAGTTTTGTTTTTGTTTGTCGCTTCCAAGTTTTTAGCCATTTCCCTTTAGGTTTGTTCGACATAAGCTCCTTAGACTCTGCTGAGTCTGGCTTGATAGGTTCGTTAACCTTTTCTCCTTTTATTCCTTTTCCTAAAACTCCATCATTCATAGCCTCCATTTTCCTCCCAACGGTAACAAGCGTGGCCTCCTCAACAAACCTAATCCACATACCCTGACTAGATATACAGATGTGACAATCCTTTTCAGTACTACTGTTATGATGATTATGTGTACTTTCACACTCCTTCTCCCCGTGTAACTTTTCCTTTTCCGTACTGACGTCCTCACGACTGTTGTCATCCTCGCCGGAACCAGTGTCGGAAAATGAAGGGAGATTTTTATCTGTTTGAGAGTCTTCTTCGTCTTTCTTCCTTGCTTGAGTTGCGTAAACGCCTCTACTGTTTTGCAAATTAGATCGCCCTTTGCCACTAACACTTACTTCCCTAAAAAATTGATCCTTTCTTCGTACCGTTGATCGTCCTTTTGGTCTATTATTTTCCCTTATCCATTATCCAAACCGAGTTGCGCCTTCTAGCTTGTCTTGTTGTTCCTTACAATCCTTATACACATGCCCCAGTCTGCTACACCGATAACAGAATTCCTGCAGTTTCTCGTAAGTTATCGGGTACCAGACTTCCTCAGCCATGGATCCTACCTTTATGTTAGTTCCCCTGCATAAGGGTTTTTGTATATCGAACTTGACTTTTATCCTTAGGGAGTCTCCCGCACATTCATCATTTTCATCAGTTTCAACGTCCATAAAGGTCCCTATGGAGTTCCCGATCGCCTTAGCCCATTTCCTGCAATGACAAACTAACAGTAAATCCCTTATGTGAACCCAAAATTGTGCGTACCTGAATTGCAGGTTGGAGTAACGAATATTTCCCTTGACTTCCTCAAACACGAGAATCCCCTTGTTGAAAATCCACGGTCCTCCTTCTGTGATTCTCTTCTTTTATTTTGCATTCCTGAAAGTACACAGAAAGGTATTCCTTGCACTAGCTTTAATCTTCACTTTATCTTCTAGATTCCATATCTTCGGAACAATACACTTGAAAATGTCATTGATTATTTGCTTGTGTGAGAAAACCCTGCACATAGTTGATAGCACACAAAATGTGTTATCCTTAGGCTTAATTATTGCTAGTTTTATGATGATTTCAGGACTTTTACGTGTTTAATTCATTCAATTTCAGGTTAAGAGCTTAAACTGAGCTATTGGAGACAAATTAGATCACTCGGGATCAAAACGAGGCTATTTGGAGCTAAAAATAATACCAATTAGAAGAGAAAGGACCAATCCAAGCATGATGACCCGAGGTGATGGCATTGCAACGCTGTCTATAGCATTGCAACGCCGAATGTGCTGATTAAAGGCGTTGATGACCCCAGGCGATAGCGTTGCGACGCTGCTAGGGCAACGTCGCAACGCTATCTCGATAAGGAAGCGCACATGAAGAAATCAAGATGCTTGGGCGCTGCAACGCCGCGCTTGCAGCGGCGTCGCAACGCCGGATCGATAAGAAGCGCGCGTTAGGGTAAGCGGCGTTGCAGCGCGCCGCTCGCGTTACAACGCCATCGATCGCTTTTCTTTATTTACCACGCGTTTAGGGTACAACGTTGCAACGCTGCACCGATGATGCCTATAAATAGAACATTATGCATTGTGTAAAAGGGGAGCCGAATTTGGTAGATTTTCCACCCTAATTTCGAAATACACTTTGTAAGAAAAGAGAAAAGAGCATTTTGGGAGCCAAAGCATTCGTGGAGGTTCGAGATCGAAGACGGGAGCTCGGAGACGAAGGACCGGCATCAACACATAAGTTTAATTCCTCTTTCTTTCAATTTGTAATAGCGTTCTAAGACGTTTCCTACATGTTTAGCTTAGTTTTCATATGATTTAGAGTAGCTAAATATTGTAGTTAGGATTTGGTTTGCTTATTAAGACTTCTTTGCCATGTATTGAAGTATGTTTTGATCTTTATTTTTGGCAATTCATTCTTAATTTCATTTATATCTTTGGTTTAAGTGGACTCGAGAGAAAAAACTTAAATTAGAACAAGGTTGTCAAAACCCTTAGAATTCTGGCATGAGAATGACTTAGAAGTTTAAGGGAAACACATAAAGAAGTTGCTTAATGTCGTGCATGCTTAGATTTTATATGGAGACTATAGGATTTATTGTATGTGCGAGGCTCTTGAGAGATCAAGAGACTTTCTTGAGTAATTTACTTCTTGTTTATAAATTCATCTCATTTATTCATTGCATGTGTAATTAAGTGTTGATTTGCAAGGTCAATTTCCTTTAAATCTATAAATTCGTGTCTCCACATGTTTGTTTGTCTTTAATTTTTGTTTCACCTCCTATCCATGTTTTGTTGCTGTAGATAAAATTGAGAATAAGTATCTTCGTAATTAATTAATCTAGAAACCCATTCCCGAGGACGATACTTGGAACTCTAAATCACTATACTAAAACTTGACTCGTACACTTGTGGTATTGCAAAATAATTTTACGCAACAATAGTCGAGAGTTATAGGTTTTTGTCTGTGATATTCAGTTCATCGTCTTCAATATCTACCACACGAGCTTTTCCGTCCTCTAAGAGCTATAGCCTTTCAAGTTGTTTGGTACACTCGTCTTCGTCCATACTACCAAACCACAAAAGAGACGACAACCATCAGATCACAAGCGGATCCCTTCTCGCAACCCTAGGTTGCCTAAATGCTCATGCCTTTCTCAGAGAGAAAACCCAGAGCCCAATCATGAATATAAATCATTACTCTTTTTAAGTTTTAACTTTAATTTATTTGACACTTTGACTTTATTCATATAGTATAGACTTTTTAGATTATTTTTTAAATTTTGTGTTATAGACTTTTTAAGTTATTTTTTGAATTTTGTATGTTAATTACACATGGTTCATTATTATATGTGGTACCTATGGATGGTTCATAAAATGAATACTTAAATAGAAATTGTATTTTTATTCATATACAATATTTAAAAAATTACAAGATTTTAGGATATAAACTCAATCTCCCATTTGCTACAAAGTTGATGAAACATGCTTAGGACATACTCTATGCATAGCACATTCTCCCACTTACCTAAAAAACCTGAAATTTATCTCATAGTTTTAGAGCATGCATGAGTGATTTTAGAATAAATGTTTTTAGAATAAGTGTTTTTAGTTCAAGTGATTTAATTACAATTAGTTTATAAAAGTGTTTAATTATAAATTATTTTAATATTTCACTCATGCTTTTAACAGTGATTTTAATTTAATTAAGTGTACTTTTTAATGAAGATAATGTTTGTTTTCAAAAGTAAATTTATCAAATTACTAAAAAGGCATTATATCTTGTTTTGTGGGTACATTACAATCTCTAATATTTAATCATCTTATTTTTTTCACTTGAATGTACATTTGTCTCGCAGGATTTGTAGCTTGTTATCGAGCACATTTGTTAGGTTTTTCTAATCAATCTTCCGACTTGTTAATCTTGTTGGATCAGTTCTTGGCTTGTTGATCTTCAGATCAATTGCTTTATGACTTATTGATCTGCGTAGGTGATTGTTATCTGCTTTGATGATCGACTTCTAGTTATGGATCTTCTTGAATGATTGGCCTTGTTGATCTGCTAAGTTGATCGACCTTTGGCTTGTTGATCTTTGAAACAATCAAAATCTTGAAGTCTTTTGATCTTCAAGTCTTCAGTCTTTTGAAAGTCTGCTCTGAATATTTCATATCTAACTTCCTCTATTTATAAGAGGTCAAATGGACTTGAGTTTGATTCTTAGGCGACTGTCACATAACGCAATCTGATTTCGCCAATTTATGTCATCAGATGCCATGGGTTTGATTGGATTAACTTATGTCATCCTGCAACATGATATATTTTGATTGGTTTAATTTATGATATAACCAATCTAGTTGGATTAAATCCAAAGAGCATAAGATAGAATGTGTCATTGTTTTTTTTTTTTTTCAATTTAATACCATTTAATTTAATTTTGAGATATATGTTAATTTACAATTAACTAGAAAATTAATAATATGCAACTTTGTCATCAACTTAAAATAATGAAGTGAGAATTTGTGATTGACTGAAATTTCTCGACCAGATAAAAAAAATTAAAAAGAGGACGAAAAATTGCAAGAAAGATACAACTTAGAGGGAAAAAATTAGGGAGAAGAAGAAAAAAACCTAGAGAGAATTTTAGAAAGTGGAAAAAATTAGAAAGAGACAGGACAAAATTTGAGATTTAAAAAAAAGTTAAAAGAGAAGAAAAGTCTTTAGAGAAAAAAAATTGAAAAAGTGGGCCATCTAAATTTTGTTTTATACTTTTCTGAAATTATTTTTAAATTATATGATTCTAATAGTAAAAACTCTAAAAACATTCTTTCTCTTTATAATTTATCCAAATTTTGAATTTGAAAATTTAAGAGGTAAAATTTTTTAAAATTATAATGTGTATACAATATAACATATTATAAATTATATGATATTATATATATAATAATAATTGCATAAAAAATATAACAAAAAATATATTCATTAACTAATTAATAATAATTTATGGTATTCATTAGTAACTATAACTAGTTTTATCGTTTATAAATATATTATCAAATAAATTTTTAACAATGATTTTGATTGGAATCCAATTTCTAAATCTGTTACCAAATACATATTTGAAAATACAAAATACAACCTTATTTTCATTGAATCTCTTATTCTTATATTACTATTTTCTAATCACCAATCAAACACATCTTAAAAGTTGCACAATCTTGAAGAAAGAAAAAATGAGAGAAAGAAAGCACAATTAAGATTTAGTTAGAGAGAAAACTAAGAGATAAATAAAGTTAGAGAACAAAAATTTTAGAAAGAAAAGAGAAGCTATTTTGAAAATTGTAGGACAAAGTGAAATTGGAGGATATATTTTTATATTTAAAATAATAGTTTTTTGACACACACAAAAAAATAATAATAATAATAATAATAAATAAATAAATCCCTAATCTTTTTCTAATTACTTGACAAAAACTCACTTGAAAATCATTCAATGGATTGAAAGTAACCTTTTATTATTTTTTTAAAAATCACTTGCTTACCATTACATCACCATTTCAATATTGAGGTAATTTTAAGAATAACAAAAATAATTTTGGTACTTCTAAAATCATTTCCAAATATACCTTTAATGTATGATTGACATGTCTTTTAAATAGTTCATGGATGAATAAAAATGCTATGACCAATTATAGGCACACTTAGAAATTTTTGACGATACAAAATGGTTTGAGGAATTCTAAGAAGAAATAAAAAGAATTAATCATTTAACTAATGTCAAGTGTTTTACTTAAAAACACTTTTTCTCAAAAAAAAAAAAAAAAAAGCCAAACACGTACTTACACTAGTCTTAAGTTATCGTAGAATCGCTTTTTTACTTGCTTTACTAATTGTAGTTTCTAAATCCCCTTGAATTACAGCCACTATATCAATATTATTATTGTTGTTGTTGTTAGCTTGTTTATATTTTAAACACCTTTTGGATCATCAAAGAAACTATAAACACTTCTGGGATCAAAGAGAGAAACTTCCCAGAGTTGTATTTGAATAGAACTTAATTCTTTAATTTCAACACATTTAGCCTTTAATATGAAATCAAGCAATTGATATTTCCTTCACACCAAAACTTGGTCATTAGTTCTGAAGCCTTCATTAATCATTACTGTATATCTAATATCAAAAGCCATTTAATGCCCATATGTTTGGCCAAAATGCACAAATATTACACCTTTTTTTTTTTTTTTTTGAAATACCTAGTCATTTCTCTTAGAGTCAGGTTTCATGACAACACTACAAAAAAAAAAAAAAAGTTAGTATTTGCATTTGAACAAGTTTTGAAATATTATTTGTAACTTATTATTAAATTTATAATGAATCAACTTTTTCCCTAATATTGGTGGAAAAAGTTTGTTAACATAAATTAAATACAATACCATCTCTTCTAGAAACTTCTTTAAGATTCTATTCAAATAGCATTAAAAAAAAAAAGATTCTATTCAAATATCTCAAATATACCATACAGTTCTTTCTAGAAATATCTTAGAGTTGGTAAATATTTCAAGATACTCTAGAAATATCTCAACTCTAAAGGATGTGAATTTCTTTAGACTTGATTAGCTAATTCATAGGAATCTAATCAAGTCTAAAGAAATTCACATCCCTTTGAACTATTATAACTTATGTTATTATAATCTGTGAAATACTCAACATCTAAAACACAAACAATTATAACTTCAGATTATACTACTCTACATTTTAAATAATATTATATGATTCCATAGATTATAATAACTCACATACTATTATAACCTCTGTTATTATAACTCACTAACCGCCCCAAACAACCCCTTAGAATTGAGATACTTCTAGAAGCTCTTGGGCTCCAAGGAGCTCATGCTTCTCCCCACATATTATGCAAGCGAGTGAAGTTGTTAATGAGAAAATTTTCTAGTAATTTCGTAGTTCCATACTTCCTTTATTCACACGATGTGTTTAATACTAATGGATTCCTATAATTTTTATTTTTCCATACTATGAGAGTTCTAAAATTTTTCCCTTGCTAATGAGTGAGGAATAGTATAGGAGAGTGTTTTCTCAAAAGTGTTCATACCCATGTTTTTCCGATAAAAATTCTTTCTTCAAATGCGAGTATATTCTCAAGGCCCTCTATAACTAACAACAAACTTGGCCCCATCCAAATATCACTCATCCATACTTACACCCCTCCTCACCTTCTTATGTGTGGTAAATTTTCTAATACTACGAAAATACCGTACTCTCTAGTATGTTTTTCAAACTTGTATATGATTTTTTAATACTAGTAGACTCTACATATAATTTTCAAAAAGATGTTGTCGTGACAAGCAATAAATGATAGTACGAAAAAAAATTTATACTACACCTTCGTATCATCTAAGAACTTCATCTTGTTTAGACTCGACAATGTTAATATATACCACGATCTTAAAGTTAGTGATATGCCTTTGATGCAAGGGTGAAAAAAAGAGTAATTGTGATAAATGATCTCTTTTGAAGACCTATTTATAGTTTTGTCCACAAAGTTTAGATTTTGCATTCATGGATTTTCTAATTTTATAGAAATAGAAACAAAAAATTTTGGGACAAAATTGCCCCTATTAAACTATGTGTATTATTAATTTTATTTATACATATTTTCCCTATTTACATTTTTCCAATTATTAAATTCATATATCATTAAATGGTATAAATATATATATGTTTATCTCTCCGAATAAATACTTTCCATTATTAGAATGCTTATCATTAATGTTTACATTTATTAAATATTTATTTCAATCCCTTTTTTTTTTTTTCGTTTTCTTCCATTTTTACATTCTTCAGCATTTTTTATCTCATTTTTGCTGATCTCCTTAGCCTTCTCGAATTTAACTTCCATACTCATTTCCGCTAGCTTCAACATTTTCTTCTATTTCCGTCAACACCACTACGGATCCACGTTAAGCATGAGTAAGTTTTATGTACATTTCTTAGCTTTTAGATGTTTTACTTTATTTAACATTTTGTTGTTGTTCATTTGATATTCAAATTTTAGATTAATCCATTTTCAAAATGTGACTACTATTTATTTATTCCATGCCATAAAAGAAAGTAAACTATGTCATAATAGTGACCGTCATTGAAAATGTTAGGGCTCAAAATGTTAGAACTTGTTTGGTAGGTAATTCGAATTCTGTTTTATGTTTTCAGATTCACTCAATTCAGTGAATACGTGTTTGGCAAACATGTTTTCGAAAACTGTTTTCGAATTCTGTAATCCAAATAGTAGAAATTCTGAAAACAAAATTTTTATATTTTAATTGTGTCTAGATTTTGAATTTGAAATTTTAAAATGCAGAATTATTTTAAACCAAGATAAAAATTTTAATAAATATATCATTTTATATTTATAAACTTAATTTAATTTGTTAAATTAAAATATGTATAATATAATATATTATAGAATATAAAATATTATATTATAAAATAATAATTATATAAAATTTATATATAAAAAAACATATTCATAAATTAATTAATAGTCTTATATTCAACCAAATATTTAGTTTTGCAATCACAACTAATTTTATGATCTATAAATATATTATAGAACACATTTTAAACTACTGTTTAAAATGGAATCAATTTTCTAAATATTTTATCAAACATATATCTGAAAACATCAAATACAACTATGTTTTCATTGAATTTTTTGTTTTCAAATTTTTGTTTTCGGATTGTCTACCAAACAGGCCCTTATATACCTTATGCATATGATTCATACACGGGTTCAAACTCCTATCCAGTAATTCTAGCATCGTCTAAGCAGATATATAATTGATATATATCTTTTTTTTTGTTAAAATGACTATGAAATTTAATCAAGTTTCATCATAGTATGAAATATATATTCATTGTTTATATCAAGTATTACATATATTTGATAAACCTATGAAATTTGCTAAAAGAAAAGAGAATGACAAAATTAGTATAAAACTTTTGTTGAAATGTATATAATGTATTATAATATATGAACACAATTTTTTCATAAATATACATTGTCATTCCACTTGTATCATAAATATACATCATATATCTCATCTACACGATTTTTTTGGTTTTGTCTGTTGCCACAAATATCGAATTTTTTTTGTCATGCATATATAATCGAAAACACAACTAAGTGATAGTATTAAATTAATATATCCTATGTTTATATATTATTCATGTATAACTCTACCATATATAGTTCATATATATGGTTTGCAATTTATTTGTTTTGCAGATTGTAATTAACCCCATGTCACTAATATTATTCCTTTAAAAGGTTGTATACAAAATATATATTAAATATAATATAAGCATGGTATATAAAAAAAATACCCTAATATTATTAAATATACACATGTATACGAAACCATTCTACAATTTTCAGGAAAAAAAATATACATACAACTTTTTAATATATAAATAAAACATAGTTAAATAGAGAAGAAAATTGAACAAAGTAAACCTCCTACTCTATAAAACAAAACATAAAAGATGTGAATAGAATAGAGCATGAGAGACCGTGATGGAAATTTCAAGGAATTAGAATCAATCAGAGAAATCAAATGTTGTTGTTCGTCAATGATGAATTTTACTGAAAATTATCGATGAAAGCTTTAATGCTAGGCTTCAAATCTTTATTGGTATGTATGAAAATCTCTCTCTTTTATCTCTATAATGGCTATGGCCATGGCATGGTCACGGAGATCGTTGTCATCTAACAAATTGAACAAAGTAAACCTCCAACCCTTTAAAACGAAACATAAAAGATACATAAAAGATGTGAATAGAGCATAAGAGACCATGATGGAACTTTCAAGGAATTAGAATCAATCAGAGAAATCAAATGTCTTGTTCGTCACTGATGAATTTTACTGAAAATTATCAATGAAAGCTTTAATGTTAGGCTTCAAATCTTCATTGGTATGTATGAAAATCTCTCTTTTATCTCTATAATGGCTATGGTCATGGCATGGTCACGGAGATCATTGTCATCTAACAAATTGTACAGGGTTGATGATTCACATTACTGGAGAAGAAATAAAAAAGGTAGAGAGAATCTTGGCATGATTGGCCTATGTTTAGAAAATATTTTTTAAACTAATTTCCTTTTTTTGGGGTTTTCACTTTATGGGTACAATTGTAATTGTATCTCCAAATAAACTTTTTTTATTTAAGATGTTTGACATGAATGCAAATTTGTAGACTTTTTGGATATATTTACAATTGACCTATAAAATGAACCATTTATGTAGTTAACCTGTGATAAAATGAACTCCATCTAATCAACCTCAACAAATGCTACCTAGAAATATCTGGGAGATTGTAAATAAATATTTCAAGATACCTAAAAATTCAAGAGTTCTTTTTACATTGTTACTTCTATGAAGAAAATAAGATATTTTGGATCTAAAGGTTCTGAAGAAATATTTCGGGAAAGTGTAAGAGTCTCTTCTCTCAAAAGGATTCATACTTCTCTTTTCTTAATAAAAGTTCTTGCTTCGTGTATTCTTCTCTTCGCTTCTTCTGCCAATTTCTATCTACAAAGTCTATTTGAACAAAATGTGCAATTTCTAAAGTACACAACATATAGATTTGCAAAAAGAAATACAGGAATAATCCTTGAACAGGTCTCAAGTTCAAAGGTAATTTTTGTAATATATACAAAAAGGTATGGTTTAACTATGACTTCGGAGGCTTATCAAGAACATGAGCCTTAACCTTCTGTGCTTCTGTTCAACCAAAAATTTCTGAACCTTATCATTATCTTTGAAATTTGAATCTTCAAAATGGCCACTCAATAGTACAAAAGAATTTGACAATCAAGGGCCCCAAAGTATTAGAAAAGGTTTACATTTAGGTCTATCCTACCTCTATCTGAGTCCTAATTTTGTTTTGTTTTATTTTTGGCAAGACAAAAACAAAAATACATAACGTGAGAAATCATCCCTTCAGAAATTGATGATTTCCCATTAGAAGGCTTAAGTCAAGGAACGGGTTGTATATGCTCTTCCAGAAGCCAAGAAGATGTATCTTGAATATGCTACAGGAATGAAAGCATCGGCATATTTTTCAAGGCATAAAAAAACTTACTACACAATGAATACGTATAATGCATGAACTTTTGAAAACTTGAAAGCACCTCAATTCCAGCTACAAGAACAGAAACAAAGGTCATTCTCAATTCCTTCAAACATACAAACATTTGAAATGGTAAATTAGATGTCATCTTACCAAGAATGAGCCTCAATTGAAGGTAGCTTAAGTTTGTCTTCAATCTGAAGTACGCAACTTTCACAATAGTATCTAAATGCACAGGGGAAAGGAAACGGTTATTTCAGTAGAGAACAAAAATAAAATGGAAATGTAATAAGAAGGTTGGAAGGATAAGGAAGAAATTTTCTAGAATGGTTAAAATACCATTTATGTTTCTAGAAGTTTTATTATAATCTATATGCTTTGGTTCAACCTTCCAAAACTTTCCTGTTCATATAAGATACTATCATCCACTCATTATATGACGTTAAAAGATTTCTTAGGTGTGGAAAAGAGAAAATAAGCCTCCATTTAGTTTTAGTGATGTGTTAATAATAAGAAAGGGTCTTATTCCTGAAGATCTGAATCGGGTAAAATATTGGTGAGAACCAATGAGCATATTGGGTGTTTGGATAAAGGGATGACAGGTTTGAAGAGTTGAGTTTTAAGGATTGTGATTTCCAAACAAGCGAGATTAGGGGACTATCTACAACCTACCACCTTGTGAAAAATTAAAAAGGCCCGCGCATTTTTGTTTTTTTTAACACAAAATTGAGATAGATTTTCTTACTGCAAACTAAATCTCTAAAGCCAAGCCCTTTAGATAGCAAAATCGCCTCCAATTCCTTTTTGTATTTGTTAAAAAAACTCTAATCCCTAAAATCAAACTCCCCGAACCTGCCTCCCCTTTACCTCAAAATCTGATTCCCTCATCATCTCTTTACACACCACTTATACTGAATGTCAGCACATTGCCCATGCCCGAGTAGGTAAGAAATTTATTATCTTGTAAGATTTTTGGAATATTTGACCAAAATATAGGAACTATAATTAAATTTTTAAAAGCATAGGGAACAATTTGATACCAAGCTCAATAGTTTCTATCTATCTATCTATCATATATATATATATATATATAAAGAAACCAAGCTCAATCCACATAATAGCTTATATCAAAATCAGTCCTCATCAACGCAACTGAAAAGTCAGCATCATCAATTGTTTTGCTTCTGCTAATCCTAGGAAACACGATTTTCAAAACTCAATTTTGCATGAAATGCTCTTACCTGTTTCAGGATTCAATTTGGGAGAAGAACCATGCAATGCATATTTAGCATAGGTTAATATTCTAACTCGTTGTGAAACACCCAACTTTCTCGTGATGGACTTCAATAAACCACTGTGGCATTGTGGAAGAAAAGAAAATTGTAGAGAAGACAGAGATGTATCAAGTCAATAAATTACTCAGCATAAACTCCACTTTTTTCCTTACTCTGTGCGCAGTACAGTGAGGAAGTCCGGAGGCAAAGACTCCATGAATGAAGATATGTCCTCCATCTTTAACAACTTCAATTCCTGCTTGAGATTTCTTTTTTCTTCATTGGACATCCCCATCCCAAGAGCAGATGTACTATAAATGAAGTGATGAAGTTGGCAGGAATCAGCTTTATATTTCACAAGCAAAATTATTCAGACTGTGACTTCGGAAACCAAATTCATACAATAAAACAGATACGGTCTTAATTGTAAAGCGTTGTCAAAGTTACGGGCTACAAATTTAAATTGACTACCAGTAACTTGTAGTTCCTTATCAGATTCATCGGCTGTTAAAAAAGAATGATCACAAGGCCTAAGATTCAATGAATCCCTGTAGTTGAAACTTTGGCATTGAGGAGTGAATTCAAGTACAATATAACAATTCTATAGCATAATAAAACAACACATGCATCTTCTTTGTCCATTATACATTCAACCATTTGGCCACATCTAATTAGAACATTCATTTCAATCTATCAATGCTGTTCATCAACTCTTCAGGATCTTTTCAAGGCCATTCTACTTTATTGTGTTTGTATTCTCCTCTTTTCTGTCTAATCTGAGTAACTTGTTAAGAAAGGGTCAAATGTCTGATTTCAAGAGAAATATCCATTCAACCATTTAACCACATCTAATTAGAACGTTCATTTTAATCTATCAATGTTGTTCATCAACTCTTCAGGATCTTTTCAAGGCCATTCTACTTTGTTGGGTCTATATTCCTATATTCTCCTCTTTTCTGTCTAAACTGAGTAACTTGTTAACAAAGAGTCAAATGTCTGATTTCAAGAGCAATATAAATCTTGGTCGCTAATTTATACTCAAGGCAACCGTCAGTTCTATATCAATGCTAACTCTATGAATGTCAGATTTAAATAAATTGGAATTGAATGAAGTCCACCATTACAATCTCACAGGTTAGAACTATATCCGTTATTTGATAACATTTTCACATAATGCACCTCTTCAAGCTAACAACAAGACATCCTAATTGACATTGCATAATCGCTTAGTTGCATCATATGTCAAAAGATAAATTAAATGTTTGTGCTTAGAATTCATAACAATCAATAATAAAGTAAAATAATAATCACCTATCAAGAGATCTCCCAGTGAAAATGAGAGGGAAGTATCTACAGTACTTCGGAACACCAAATCGTTCTCCTAATTGAAGTATTTTATTGGTATCTAGTGTAATCATGGCCTTCCAGAGCTGACAATAGTTGAGTCTAAATTCTTCATCCAACCGTTTGTAGATTCCATGATCTAGAATAACTGTATTATTTGTTTCATAAATGGATTGAATATGCGACAGACTAGGGATTCAACATCTAAAATCCAACCAATCAAATCATCAAATGGCACATACCGAGAGTGAAGCCATTTAAATGGTCCTGAGAAACCAATATATTACCAGGGTGTGGATCGCCATGGAGGAAACCATGGACAAAAATCATCTCAGCAAATATTTCAACCAGAGCTTTGGCAACCTACAATATAAACCAATATGAAGACTAATTAAGCGTAGAAGCAAAGTCATTTTCCAAAAAAATATTGAGATGGAGATCAAGTTGGAAAAATAAAATCCTTCATTGATTTTTTTATTCTGCCAACTACAGTGTCATAATGCCCAAACTTTTTTTTAAAAAAAAAATGCATTCTAGGTAAACAAAAATTATAAAAAGAAGAAAAATGGATCTCTCTCTCTGCATGTTGAGAGAGAGAGAGAGAATGGATGTGTTAATACGAGGTGTATAAGTGTTGGATTTTCTGTGTATCTTTGATAATAATGTGTATTATTTGTATCTTTATTATTTATACCTGTAATATTCTTTTTCCTTATTGATAGATATTTACTTATTAGTAGATGGTCTCTCTTCTGTATAAGAAGACCTTGTATCTTGATTAAGTAAGAAGAAATACAACATATCTATTTCTCTTCTAAATTCAAGTTGGTATCAGAGCCAAAACCCTAGCCGCTAAACTACCGGAACCCTAGCTTTCATCTTCAAACGAAGCACTTTACTTCCGGTCAGATTATCAAGGTTAAGGTGTTTGCGGCTGTAATCTTCATCTCTCCGTGAGTTAAAATTTTATATACGTTGGTTGGAATACCCAACACGTCACGTCTTGAGTCTTCTTCAACAATCAATTCACGTTTCGGTTAAGACCCAAAATTAGATCGAAGATTTCGTGGTTCTCATCACGTGGGTTCTTCGGCGTGTCTACCCGCATCGGACCAAGACATCGTGTTCGTGTGGGTTCTTCGCAGCTCAGTGATTTTTCGTGGGTTTGAGATCACTCGGTTCAAATCGAAGACGTGGGTTGTGATTTTCGTGGGTTTGTGATCACTCACTTGAGATCAAAGACGTGGGTTTTTTCGCAGCTCCTCCATTTCGAAGACGTGGGTTTTTCTGTTTTTTTCGCAGCCGTGGATTTTGCAGAGCTCGGTTCACTCAGCCGTGTTTTTTTTTTCTCGTGGGTTCTTTGCAGACCGAAAGGGTTCATAGATTGTTGGCCTGGTTGTAGCTTATATTCAGCTATTCCTTCACATCCCAGGTTCGAATCCTTAATTGGTATGATTATCCCCTTTTTGTAGGGGTTCTATCTCTCCCTTTGTGGTGGGAGTTGGTTTGGTCCAGTTTATTTTTGGCATTTATTTGGGCAGTACAACAGTGAAAATTGGTTTGGTATTGGTTTATTTTCAGCTTCTTAATTGAGTTGTTTTTCACTAATGTCTAAATTGATTGTTGAAATGACTCAGAAATATAGCACAAGTGAGTATGGGTTGTTTGATAATACAACCATTACCTCAAGGCGATTTGGAAAAGAGCAAGTTGATCAATCTTTGAAATTGCTGCAAACCAATTTATCATCGGGTAATCTTTGTGTTTCTTTGGCACAAATAGGTAACTGTCCTCAAGCCTTTTCTTGTAGTAATTTATCTCCATGGATTATTGATTCTGGAGCATCTGATCACATGACTAGTTCTTCTCAATTGTTTGATTCTTATTCTCTTTCCTATAAAAATGAAAAAATTAGAATTGCAGATGGTAATTTCTCTTCTATTGCAGGAAAAGGAACCATTAAATTGAATGATAGCCTTTCCCTACAGTCTGTCCTCCATGTTCCTAAACTAGCATGCAACCTCTTATCTGTTAGTAAACTTTGTAGAGATTCTAACTGTCATGTCACTTTCTTTGAATCTCATTGTATTTTTCAGCATCAAGACTCAGGAAAGAAAATTGGGTGTGCAAGGATGCTTGATGGTCTCTACTACTTTGATGAAGGTCGTTTTAGTAATAAAGTAACTCAGGGTCTTAGTAGTATTAGTTCTCTCTCTATTCATGAGCAAGTCTTACTTTGGCATCGTAGGTTAGGACACCCCAATTTCTTCTATCTGAAACATTTATTTCCAAATTTATTCAAAAATGTTGATTGCTCTTCTTTTCATTGTGAAAGTTGTATCTTCGCAAAAAACCATCGATCCACATATTTACCAAAATCTTACAAAGCCTCTAAACCGTTTTATGTAATACATAGCGATGTTTGGGGTCCTTCTAAGATTATGACTCATAGTGGTAAGAAATGGTTTGTCACTTTCATTGATGACCACACACGTCTATCTTGGGTCTATTTAATGCAAAAAAATCTGAGGTGAAAGATCTTTTCATACACTTTTATAATATGATTGAAACTCAATTTCAAACTAAAATCAGTATTTTACACTCTAACAATGGGACTGAATATTTCAATGAATACCTGAATGATTTTTTAAAGGATAAAGGCATTTTACATCAATCTACGTGTCGAGATACTCCTCAACAAAATGGAATTGTTGAACGGAAAAATAGACATTTACTTGAAGTTGCACGTGCCATAATGTTTTCTATGCATGTCCCTAAGTATTTATGGGGAAAGTCAGACTTACGGCTACCTATTTGATAAATAGGATGCCTAGTAAAGTCTTGACTTTAGAACCCCCTTGATTGCCTTAAAACTTTTTTCCAACTAATCGTATACATTTTGATTTACCCATAAAAATATTTGGTTGCATTGCATACGTTCACATACCCAATGTTTTTCGATCAAAACTTGATCATAGGGCTATTAAATGCATTTTTTTGGGCTATGCCTCAAACCAAAAGGGTACAAATGTTTTGATCCTCAGAAAAAAAAAGTTTATGTGAGTATGGATGTTTCTTTTTTAGAAAAACAACCATATTTTTATCCAAAATTGTCTTCAGAGGGAGAAATCAGAGTTAGAAGATAATTTTTGAGAAACATCTGAATCCCTTCCTTGTGTCATCCATCGTGACTTATGTGCCACTAGCCCTTCGATGTCAAATATAGAAACTTCTCATTCAGGGGGAGAAATACCACGAAATGACTCTACACGTCAAATTCCTGAGTTAAAGTTTTATACTAGAAGGGCGGTCAATCAAAAGAACCAAGACCAAAGAGTTGACCCGACACAAATCCAATTTGAAATTCTGGAAAATGATGCTGAAAATTCATCTCCTATTGTCACTGATGAAAGGTCCAGTAATCCCACTCCTATCCCTAATTTGTCAAATTTTCAAAATACCTTACCTATCATTTCTGATCTTGATGTTCCTATTGCTATTAGGAAAGGTACTCGAACTTGTACTAAATATCCCATTGCAAACTATATCTCTTATGAGAAATTGTCAAATAGTCATAAAATCTTTACCTCTAGGATAGACAACTTATTTGTTCCAAAGAACATACAAGAAGCCCTAGATGATCCAAATTGGAAATTAGCAACATGGAAGAAATGAATGCTCAAAACAAAGTGGTACTTGGGAAATAAATGAGTTTACCAAAAGATAAGAAGAGAAAGATGGGATGCAAATGGGTGTTTCTTGTAAAGTGTAATGCTTGATGGTTCTGTTGAGAGATACAAGGCTAGATTAGTAGCAAAGGTTTCACTCAAACCTATGGAATTGATTATCAAGAGACTTTTGCTCCAGTTGCAAAAATCAACTCTACTGAATTCTTTTGTCTCTTGCAGACTAATTTAGATTGGTCACTTCATCAACTAGATGTTAAGAATGCTTTTCTCAATGGTGATTTAGAGGAGGAGGTATTCATGAGTCCACCACCGAGTTTTGAAATCGAACTTGGAAATAATAAAGTTTGTAAACTGAAAAAATCTCTATATGGTCTCAAACAGTCTCCAAGAGCTTGGTTTGAACGTTTTGGAAAGGCAATCACTAGTTATGGATACCTTCAAAGTCAAGCAGACCATACCATTTTCTACAAACACGCTGAAAATAGTAAAATTGCTATTTTAATTGTTTATGTTGATGATATTATTCTCACGAGTAATGATGAAGAAGGCTTGACTGATCTTAAGGAAAAACTTGCAAGGGAGTTTCAAATCAAAGACTTGGGAGCCCTAAAGTATTTTTTAGGGATGGAATTCGCAAGATCCAAGAAAGGTATCTTTGTTAATCAAAGGAAATATGTTATTGATTTACTTCAAGAGACAGGTTTACTTGGTTGTCGAACGGCAGAAACTCCTACCGAGCCAAATGTAAAGTTAGAAGTCACAAAAAGCAGAGAGGTAAAAGAAAAGACAAATATCAAAGACTTGTGGGCGATCGATCTATTTATCTCACACACGTCCGGATATAGCATTTGCAGTAAGTATGGTAAGTCAATTTATGCACTCACCTGGACCTACTCATTTCGAAGCTGTGTATAGAATCTTGAGATATTTGAAAGGAACTCCAGGTAAAGGTATATTGTTTCAAAAACATGACCATCTTCAAGTTGAAGTGTATCACGATGCCGATTGGGTGGAAGTCCTATCGATAGAAGATCTACATCAGTTTCTCGTTCATTTGTTGGAGAAATTTAGTTACATGGCGCAATAAAAACAAAATGTAGTAGCTGTAAGTAGTCTTGAAGCTGCAATTTAGAGCCCTAGCACATGGAATTTGTGAAGGTATATGGATTGACAGGATACTCGACGCGAGCTGAAATTATCTCAAAAGACACCTATAAGAGTATATTGTGATAACAAAGCTGCCATTGCCATTTCTCGTAATCCAGTTCTACATGACAGAACAAAGCATATAGAAGTTGACAAGCATTTTATAAAGGAGAAGATTGATGCAGGTGTGATATGCATATCGTATCTTCCAACAACGGAACAAACGGCTGATATGCTAACAAAAGGACTTTCAAAAGGACAATTCAATAAACTTATCAACAAGCTGGCTATGGAAGATATCTACAAACCAGCTTGAGGGGGAGTGTTGGATTTTCTGTGTATCTTTGATAATAATGTGTATTATTTGTATCTTTATTATTTATACCTGTAATATTTTTTTTCCTTATTGATAGATATTTCCTTATTAGTAGATGGTCTCTCTTCTATATAAGAAGAACTTGTATCTTGATTAAGTAAGAAGAAATACAACATATCTATTTCTCTTCTAAATTCAAGTATAAGCAACCCCTTATTTAGCACATTTCAAGTCTATTTGAGGGGGAAATAAGTATGCCGTGTATATAATTTTTATGACCGAGTGACCAAAGATGGAGAGACTAAAAGTATAAGCAACCCCTTATTTAGCACATTTCAAGTCTATTTAAGGGGGAAATAAGTATGCCGTGTATATAATTTTTATGACCGAGTGACCAAAGATGGAGAGACTAAAAGTTCAAACATCACTTCCAGAGCAGACTCGTTTCAAAAAATATTCTGCAAGTGGAAGTGAAGATACTGTAACAATAAAGTCCAGATAATAATAATAAGTTGTAATTGAGAACAGAGCTCAGGGGATGTGGATGACATAAATGCAGAACTTCGAGCTAGATTTGAGGATGTCAAAAATATGGAGGTCAAAATGATGACAGCGGAGGGTAATTTTTCTCTACCAAGATCCTCAGCTCAGCCCAATGAAGCTCCGTTATGAGATTAGGTTAGATGAATACATAAATATGCAGAAACCTTTTGAAATACAAGAATATAAAAACTCTTAAGGTTGCCAACAGTCAGCATGGCATTGGCAAGGCTTCTCAGTTATCCTTGAATGAACAACTCACGGCACATAACATAAACATCCATCCACTCAACCTCACTATACATTTCATACTCTACATGATTGTAATGACTACGGGAAAAGCTTATCTAAGGTGTGTTTAGTAACCTTTTAAAATGATCCAGAGAAGGTACCAAACCAACATGATTTTGACAGCTAAAGTTGGTTGTTTTTATTACTATGTAAATGCAAAACCAACCTTTGTTGGCTTTATGCCCGATTGCTTCATGAATTCAATATCATCAACCTGAAATTAAGCAACTTCAGTTAACAAACGTTAGTAGAGCTTCTTACATTACAATTATAAAATATGCATACCAGTATACAGGAGGATTTCAAAAAAGCAGCTAGTTATTTATATACCCAAGAGCTAATTAAGAAACAATAACCTGGTACTAAACTAAAAGTTGATAAAGCTAGTATCCCATAACATGAAACATGAAGTCAAAAGTACCCTATACCGTTACAAAAATATAAAGTTTAGGGGTTAGATAAAAAGAGGTAGAAAGAATTCTAAAAAACCAAAAGTCAGACAGAATTATATACCTGATGCCATAAAACAATAAGCCAGAAGTCATACCTTGTGTCCTTCACAGAACTCCATTATCAAAACTTGCCTCGTGGTAAATTCCTAATTAGGTATAAACAATAAGCCATTGCTGCATAAACATCCTCGTCTCATCTCAAAGAGCCCAAAAGACAAAAATGCAAAAGCCATCCCAAGCACCTTGAGAATCTTGTTGTAACAGTATCAAGATTCAAGATTAAATACTTTTACTATTAGTATCACTTACATATGAAACATGTGGCAAATAGAAACTCGTACATGACAACCAAGAGACTTGATTTTCATACCCAATATACTCGAGGAATCTTGACCAAATTGTTGTTCTTGAAGTTTTCAGCAGTCCTCTCAGCATTTTTAGCCTCCTGGATGAAATCTGCACCACCAGTGTAAAAGTATCATTAATTTACCAGTAATTTTGGCATGATATCCCATTGAAAACTGTTCAAATAAAAAAAAAAGTTGTATAAATTTAAAGCCTAACTTGCTGAATAGGGGCCAAATTCACAAGCCTACGTTTCTCCTTTATTCAGCATATTCTCCAAATTTGTAGAGGCAGCATATTTTTATCCCAAGACTATTTAACCTTCCATAAACTAATAGGTCTTGATTTGTAGAAAATGCTTCTTATTATCCACAGAAATTCATGAAACTACTTTTGAAGTTTATCCATAATATATCTAAAGAAGAATGCCAGCATTAACCTATGAAATTATTCAGCCTCTAAAGCAGAACATTCTGACAAGTGACAACTATAAGCAACAGTTTTTTTTTTTTTTTGGATGAGAAACATAAGAGCATTTCATTAATGGTATGAAATGTACAAAAGGGGACCCAGTTACATAAATAGGGACCCAATTACAAAAGATTTCCCCAATTGCTAAGAAAGGAAGTGAGACTATAGTCACCAAAAAAAGGAGAGAATTTACACGAGGAGAAAGCATGGTAAAGAAGGTGTTCTAGGACTATGTGGGGCTCTCTAGCGATGTCGTTGAAGACTTTGTTGTTTCGTTCAAGCCAAATGGACCACAGTAGTGCTTTGACAATGTTGTCCCACATGCATGCCTTGCCTTCTGTGAAAGGGTGATCCAACAAGAGGACTTCAAGGACTGTTTTCATAGTGTTAGGAAACACAATCTACAGTTTGGATGCATTTAGGAGCCTTGCCCGAATACTGGATGTGTATTGGCAGATCGTGAAGATATGCCCCACAGATTCGCTCGCTTTTTTGCAGAGTACACACCAATTTGGAGCTGATACTAACCATGGAGCCTTTTTTAAGAGTGTATCCGCCGTGTTTATCCCCTCGTGGCTGACTTCCCAAAGGAAAAAACGAACTTTTTTGGGAATAGGACCCTTCCAAAGGTTTTGGTACAGCAGGCTGTGTGTGCAGATATTGGTAGAAGTTAATCGATGGGCGAGAGATCTCATTGTGAAGTAGCCCTTGTTGTCTAGCCGCCATTTCCATGTATCTTCATTAGCACAGCTGAGGTGGCTAGGAAAGTGGGTCGTGAGATTTAGCCCATTCCTCAATCTCTGCCTCTTTCATATTCCTGGGAAGTCCAAGGTCCCAAGAGAGCTCATTTGTTAGAAACATCTCGCTGACTGAAGCAAACTTTTTCTGAGAAAGAGCAAAAAGTAGAGGATATGTGTTCTTAAGAGGTGTATCACCAAGCCAACAATCTTCCATCGAACCAAAAGGATGTTTGTTTGCCATTGCATAACACAGGAGATATTGTCGAAAATTAGCCTTTTTTGCCCACAATATATTTCCATGGTCCACGGTGATACCTTAGCTTTCTGGATTCAGGATGGAGATTGAAATGGGTGGAACCATACTTTGAGGTCAGGACTTGTCTCCACAAAGACTTTTTTTCTATATGAAATCTCCAAATCCATTTGGCTAAGAGGCTTTTGTTTTTGGCCTTGATATTTGACAATCCAAGACCTCCTTCGATAGGTCGACATACTGTTTGCCAGTTAATTGGATGGAAACATGTTGTTTCCTTGCACCCATTCCATAAGAACTTTCAATAAAGATTCTCAATTGCATTTGCAACTTCTGATGAAATTTTGAAACGGGAGAGGTAATAGGTGGGGAGATTGGATATGGTGGCTTGTATAAGGGTGAGTCTTCCTCCTTTTGATATGTAAGAACAATTCCCCCCTTTTAAGCGTCTCTCAATCTTTTCAATGATGGGTCCCAGAATGATTTTTTGTGAGGTTTACCATTAAGGGGCAGCCCTAGATAAGTTGTGGGCCAAGAAGCCACTTTACAACCAAATTCCTTGGCAAGGTCTTCCACCGTTGTCTCGTCGACATGGATTCCTATGAATTCAGATTTGTGCGGATTGATTTTCAAACCCGAAGCTTCCTCAAACTTCTTTACTGTGTCAAAAAGAGCTATGATATTATCTTTACTCCGTGAAGAAAATAAGATAGTGTCATCGGCAAAAAGAAGATGATTAATGGCAAGCTTGTCTTTGCCAACTTCCATACCACCAATGTAACCCCTAGCAACCTGTAGGGTCAGCATTTTGCTAAGACAATCAATGATGAAAATGAAAAGAAAGGGAGATGAGAGGTCTCCTTGCCTAAGCTCTCGCAAGGCTTTGATCTTCCCTCGTGGCTTCCCATTTATAATTATAGAGAAATTTGTCGAAGAGATACACCCATGAATCCATTTTCTCCATTTATCACTGAAGCCCTTTGCTACAAGTATAGAGTCTAAGAATTCCCAATTCACCATGTCAAAGGCTTTTTCTATATCAAGTTTGAACACCACCCCCTATTTCTTTCGTCTCAAATAATCCTCGATGAGTTCGTTGGCAATAAGGGAAGCATCAATGATCTGTCTATCAACAACAAAGGCAAATTGAAATTCTGAAATAGTTTGAGGAAGAACTGATTTGAGTCGTTCAGATAAGACTCTGGCAATCACTTTGTAAAAGGCAAGTAGTTAGGCTAATAGGCCTATAATCTCCCACCGTTTTGGCATCAAGTTTCTTCGGGATGAGGCAAATGTATGTTTCATTGACGCTTGGATTAATGATACCATTCTCGAAAAAATCTTGGAACACCCTCTTGATGTCTTCCTTAAGAGTGTTCCAATATTTTTAAAGAATACGATTGTGAAACCATCAGGGCCCGGAGATTTATTTGTGCCAAGATCTTTTACAGCTTTGTGTATTTCTTCTTCAGTGAAGGGTGCCTCGATCATTTGTGCTTGGTCGATAGTGATGGGGCTCCATGAATCTAAAGAAGGGAGAAACTGCTGACCTGGGGATTTTGAGTAAAGATGTGGGTAAAAGTCAATGAATTCGTCTTCGATGTATTTATCAATGACTAGGCTCTCTCCTCTTCTAGATAGCAATTCTACAATGGTGTTGTTCCTCTTTCTAGTTGATGTAATTCTGTGAAAAAAGGAGTTGTTTTCGTCACCCTCCATCGCCCATCTAAATTTACATTTCTCCCTCCATGTAATTTCTTCCTTAATGGGATGTCTAAGAGTTCGATCTTTATGTCCATTCTTTGTTGAATGTGAGAGGGCCTTAGATTGTTTGCCTCCTCAAGTGCATCAATTCTACTGAGTTCATTGATAAGATCAACTTTTTTGGCTCTCATGCATCCAAAAGTATCCACATTCCATTTCTGAACCATGCCTTTGAAATCTTTCAACTTTTGAATAAATCAATGCCCCGGCCAGCCATTAATTTGATTGCTACTCCACCACAGCTTAAGGATAGGCTCGAAAGAATGGTGTGATAGCCACATGTACTCAAACTTGAAGTAGTTTGGCCTCATCTTTGCAACCCGAGAGTAAGAATGTGTTGATTATTTCCTTATTTGTTGATGAGAATATTTGATATTATCTAGTATCTTTTATATTATTTGAATTAGATATACTGGAAGATTATTTCCTTTTCTATAAATAAGGGTTCTCTCCTATATAAGAAACCCTTCCTTCTCATAGTAAATATACAGAAATAATACATTCTACTCTTGGTATTCTACATGGTATCAGAGTAGAAACCTTAAATTCTGTCAAAACCCTAATTTCTTTTCTTTCTAAACACCAAAAGAAAAACCCTAGCCGCCACAAAGAAAAACCCTAGCCTCCTCCGTTGACACCACATCGCCGGCCAACCGGTGCTTTGAACCCTAGGATCCTTGCCGGAGATAATAGACGCTTGCGATTCAACACTTGCAAACTCGCGAACGTCTACGACCCGCGATCCGTGACCCGCGTCCTGTGAACTTGCGACCCACGTGAGTGAGAGCCTGTTCGTAGTGTTGTCGCCTATCGGTTCCTTTCTCCTCGTCGTCTCCCTTGTCGGTTGCCTCCTCGTCGTCGCCGCCGACTTCACTTCTGCCGGCTGATTTCCTCTGTTTTCTCCGACCGATTTCCTCTGTTTTTCTCTAAAAAACAGTGCACTGTATCGGGATTACTGGATCTCCTTTTGTTGACTGCACTATTTGTTTTCTTTTGGTGATTTTTATCTCTACTTCTCTGTCCTTGATTGATCTTCCGAAAAGATGTCAGAAAATAAATCTTTGTCCGTTATTAAAGGCTCGGATGGTCGGATCCATTCCAACAACCCTACTGTCCAAATTACTACAATTCGACTCAATGGCGATAATTTCCTTCGTTGGTGGGAGCGTTCAATGTATATCCGAGGACAAGGGAAGATTGGCTACCTTATCGGGATAAGCTCATGCACGCCAAAGATGATCCTTCATTTGCTTTGGGTGAGATCTTTGAGAACTCCATGGTGATGAACCGTTAGTAAATTCCATGGTAGAAGAGATTAGTTGCAATTATATGTGTTATTCTACTGCTAAGGAATTATGAGATAACGTGGCTCAAATGTATTCCGACTTAGGGAATCAGTCACAGGTATTTGAGCTCAATCTCAAACTGAGTGACATTAGACAGGGAAATAATTCGGTTACACAATATTTTCATTTGTTGAAGTGAATTTGGCAAGATCTTGATCTATTCGATTCTTATGAATAGAAGTCAACTGATGACCAAAAACACTACAGAAAAGTTGTGGAAGACAGTCGAATTTATAAATTTCTAGTTGGCCTCAATGTGGAATTTGATGAGGTTAGAGGGAGAATACTTGGTAAGACTACTCTTCCTACTATTAATGATGTGTTTTCTGAAGTTCGCAGGGAAGAGAGTTGTCGAAATGTTATGATAGGTAAGAAAGTGTGATTCTGTTGAAAGTTCTACGTTAATAGTTGAAGCTTCAGCTCTCACGGCATCAGACCACACACCCAAGACAAATGATAAACCTAGAGTCTGGTGTGACTACTGCAACAAACCTCGACATACTCGTGAAACTTGTTGGAAAATTCATGGAAAGCCTGCTAATTGGAAGAGTGGTAAGCAAGGTGAAAAGGGTATGAATCAACACTCATCTTCTGCTAATATTGTTGACTCTAATCCATTTAGCAAGGAGCAAGTTGATCAAATCCTGAAACTGTTGAAGACCACTTCATCACCTGGTAATCCTAGTGTTTCCTTGGCACAAACAGGTAATTACCCTCGAGCCCTCTCTTGCCTTAACTCACCCCATGGATCATAGATTCTAGGGCCTCTGATCATATGACCAGTTCCTCCAAAATATTTGAATCATACTCCCCGATGTACTGTAATGAGAAAATTCGAATTGCAGACGGTAGTTTTAACTCAATTGCAGGGAAAGGAACTATTAAATTGTCCTCAAAAATTGCTCTACACTTTGTTCTGCATGTTCCTAAACTAGCCTGTAATTTGTTATCTGTTAGTTAAATCTCCAAAGATGCTATGTCGTGTTATCTTTTGTGACTCCCATTGTATTATTCAGGATCAGGAATCGGGGGAGATGATTGGGTGTGCTAAGATGCTTGAAGGTCTCTACTATTTTGAGGAATCTCCAACTAGTCATAAAAAAGCTCAGAGCTTGAGTAGTGTTAGTTATTTCTCTGTTCAAGAAACTATATTGCTCTGGCATCGTAGATTACGACATCCTAGTTTCTTCTATTTAAAGTATTTGTTTCCAAATTTATTTAAAGAAATTGATTGTTCTGCTCTTCATTGTGAAAGTTGTATTTTTGCGAAAAATCATCGATCCACTTATTTGCCCAAACCTTACCGTGCTTCCGCTCCTTTTTACTTGATTCATAGTGATGTTTGGGGTCCGTCTAAAGTTTTAACTCATAGTGGAAAACGATGGTGTGTTACCTTCATTGATGATCATAGCCGTTTAACTTGGATTTATTTACTGAAAAAAAAAAAGTCAAATGTGAAGGAAATCTTTATTCTGTTTTACAACATGATTGAAAATCAATTTCAAACAAAAATTAGCATTTTGCACTCTAATAATGGAACAGAGTATTTCAACGAATACTTAAATGAGTTTTTAAAGTTTAAAGGGATTTGTCATCAATCTACATGTTGGGACACTCCACAACAAAATGGCATTCCTGAAAGAAAAAATAGACACTTGCTTGATGTTGCTCGTGCCCTTATGTTTTCTATGCACGTTCTGACCTATTTGTGGGGAGAGGCTATCCTTACGGCAGCATATCTTATTAATCGAATGCCCACAAAAGTGTTGGATTTTAAAACAACCCTGGATTTACTTAAAACCTTTTTTCCCTTAGTCCAATTGTTTTCTGACTTACCACTCAAAGTGTTTGGGTGAACTGCTTATGTTCATCTTTCGAGTCCTTCTCGGTCTAAACTTGATCCTAGAGCTGTTAAGTGTGTTTTCTTAGGATATCCATCCAACAAGAAAGCCTATAAAAGTTTTGACCCAATAACCAAAAAATACTTTGAAAGCATGGACATCTCCTTTTTGGAAAATCAACCTTTTTTTTCAAATTCTCTTCAGGGGGAGATAACACCTAACTTAGAAGATAATTTCTGGGACACGTCTCCTCTTCCCACACTTATTAATCCTGAGGTTACGAGTTCTAGTTCTCCAATGCCACATATGGAAACCTCTTCTTCAGGGGGAGAAACACTACAAGATAAACCTGAGCTTCAGGTTTATACTAGGAGGACATTGAATCAAAAGAACCGGGACCAGATAGTAGATTTGTCACAGAACCAATCTGATACTCCGATGAATGATTCTGAAGATCCAGGTAACACATCTTCTATTCCCAATTTTTCTTCTAGTATGAATCATTTACCTGATCTTGATATTCCGATAGCCCATAGGAGAGGTACTCGTAATTGCACCAAATACCCTATTTCGAATTATCTCTCTTACCATAAACTATCTGATAACCACAAAGCTTTCACATCTAGGATAACCAATCTGTTTGTCCCAAGGAATATACAGAGAGGCCCCTGAATGATTCAAATTGGAAATCAAAGATTATGGAGGAGATGAATGCTCTTAAATGAGAATGGCACATGGAACATAGCGAGACTACCAAAAGGTAAGAAAGACAGTAGGATGTAAATGGGTGTTTAACATAAAATGTAAAGTCGACAGCGATTGAAAAGATACAAGGCTAGATTTGTTGCTAAAGGCTTCATTCAGACTTATGGGATTGATTATCAGGAAACATTTGCTCTTGTTGCTAAAATTAACTCTATTAGAGTTTTGTTATCAATTGTTGTCAATGCAGATTGGCCTCTCTATCAACTTGATATCAAGAATGCATTTCTCAATGGGGAGCTTGAAGAAGAGGTATTTATGGTTTTACCACCTAGATTTGAAGAAGAACTGGGACTTAACAAAGTGTGCAGGTTGAAGAAATCTCTATACGGCCTTAAACAATCCCCTAGAGCATGGTTTGAACGGTTTGGAAAAGTAGTCATGAATTATGGATTCTATCAAAGTCAAGCAGATCATACTATCTTCTATAGACATACTGAAAATAACAAAATTGTTGTGTTAATAGTATATGTCGATGACATTGTTCTTACAGGAAATGACGAGGCAGTATTAACAACTTTGAAAAAAAACCTGGCTAATGAATTCCAAATCAAAGACTTTGGTACCTTGAAGTACTTTCTAGGAATGGAATTTGCTAGGTCAAAGGAGGGTATTCTTGTAAATCAAAGGAAGTATATCATTGATTTACTTGAAAAGACAGGCCTACTTTGTTGCAAAACAGCAGAAACTCCTATCGAACCAAATTTGAGATTACAAGTTGCAACGGGAAAAGAGGTTAAGGACAAAGAAAAATACCATACACTTGTGGGAAGACTCATTTATTTATCTTACACACGTCCTGACATTGCATTCGCAGTAAGCGTAGTAAGCCAATTTATGCATGCCCCGGGATCTTTTCATTTTGAAGTAGTCTACAGGATCCTAAGATACTTAAAAGGAACACCTGGAAAAGGTATAATGTTTAAGAAGCATGATAACTTACATGTAGAAGTTTACACCGATGCTGACTGGGTTGGGAGTACGACAGATAGACGATCTACTTCTGGATATTGCTCGTTTGTTGGAGGTAACCTAGTTACCTGGCGTAGCAAAAAACAAAATGTGGTGGCCAGAAGTAGTGTTGAAGTTGAATTCAGAGCCTTAGCTCATGAAATTTGTGAAGATATATGGATAAAAAGATTATTAGAAGAGTTAAAGTTTCCTCAGAAACAACCAATACATATTTATTGTGACAATAAGGCAGCAATTTCCATTGCCCACAATCTAGTCCTTCATGATAGGACAAAACATATTGAGTTGATAAACATTTCATAAAGGAGAAGATTGATGCAGGAGTCATATGCATTCTCTATCTCCCTACGACAGAACAAATAGTTGATGTGCTGACAAAGGGACTTCCTAAAGTACAATTTGACAAGATGATCACCAAGCTGGCAATGGAAGATATCTTCAAATCAGCTTGAGGGGGAGTGTTGATTATTTTCTTATTTGTTGATGAGAATATTTGATATTATCTAGTATCTTTTATATTATTTGAATTAGATATACTGGAAGATTATTTCCTTTTCTGTAAATAAGGGTTCTCTCCTATATAAGAAACTCTTCTTTCTCATAGTAAATATACAGAAATAATATATTCTACTCTTGGTATTCTACAGAATGATCGGATAATGATCAGATGTAATTCTGGGGAACCTCTTAACCAAAGCACTGTTAAATTTATTAACACAAGGACCAGTCAATAGAAATCGATCAATGAGAGTCATCACAGGATTATCTCACAGGTTGGACCATGTGTATAGACCATTCGGGGGGGAGGGGAGGGGGGCAATCAAGTCCGATTCTTCAATAAAATTGTTGAACAGCTTCATGCTTTTGGTTATGGGTTTGCCACTGGACTTCTCAAAGGACCATCTGGTTACATTGAAATCTCCCCCCAAGATCCAATGGTCGTTGCAAAGATGAGAGAGGTCAGTTAATTTGTCCCAAAGAGACTGTCTTTGAGCAGCTTTTGATGACCCATAAACACCGGAAAGCCAAAACCTGTACCCATCGCTAAGGGAAATATGGAGAGTAAGGGAGTGTGTACCTTCAATGATTTCAAGGACAGATATAGATGGATTGTTCCACATAATCAAGATACCACCAGCACTTCCATCAACATCAAGGGCGGACTAGGCTATATTGCGGGAGCTCCAAATTGATTTGATAAATTGCTTGTCAATTTTGCGCTTAGCCTCTTGGAGGATGACTAGGGTCGCATTCGTTTGTTGAAGGAAGTGTTTAATGAGTGCTCGTTTCTTCTGCGAGCCCCAGCCTTGTACATTCCATAATAGAATAATCATAAAGGAGGGGGGACCGACCCAATGGCAACAATTGGTTGGGGGATCAGCTAAATTCTTGACTTCTCTGACCAATTTGAAGGTCTTTGTCAGAGTTTTGCCCTTCTTTAATCTATGTGGGATGGTCGTAATGCAGAGACCATTTTCAATCAGCCAAGGGGCTAGTTTTTTCAAGAAAAAGCCTTCTTAATTGGTCTCAAGGAAGTTTGTTTCATCTACGACTGTTGTCTGATTTAAGGTGTCAGGCTCGTTAAGTTGGGAGTCTCAACAAACCTGCTTAGGCATGGGAATTAAATTTTCGTCTTCAGTAAAGAGGCTTTGGTAGGGGTGAGCAAACCTAACCGAAACATCGAGTCGAACAATCGAAACTGATCGAACCGACGTCGATCGGTCGGTTTTATGACTTAGGCGGTCAGTGATCGGTTTTTTAGGTAGAAAAAACGATCAGTCGGGATGCCTAAAAAAAGTGTCAAATGATATTAGTATTTAGTTTTATACTAAAGATAATAAAAATAATAATAATAATAAAAAACAAAATGAGGGAAGCGAAAAACACCTTACTAAACTGTCCATGGTTATTTTCAAAATGGGTTTCTTTCTCCTACCAATTTCCAATACAAACCGCTGGTTTTCCTCATAGTGTCATTATTACCTTTAATAGGTAATGATTACCTATTTTAAAAAAAAAAAAAAAATTTAATACTTTCATTTTATTTAATATATTTTCCCTCTTTTTTCGTACCTCACCTCCTTCCTTCTCCCTCCTTTCTTTCTCCTTTCTCTATTCACTTTCTCTCTTTCTCCCTTCTGAGTTCTGATCTCTTCTCCTTTTCTCAACCATTTTCATGGCTACCCATCGGAGCTGAACGTCGCCAACAAAGTACCATTGTCTTCTTCTTCTTCCTCCTTTCTCCTTCCTCCTTCTCCCTTATCTCTTTTTCGTATTTGCCCTTGTTTCTTTCTCCTCTTCTCTCCATTTTTTTATCGAAACTTTTTCTCTTTGTCGGAACCCATTGTCACCATGGACAACACTCCTCTCAATAGCATGTCCGTGTCCGACACGTGTCGAACACTTGGATACTCCGACACTTGTTGGACACGTATCAAACACTAGATATGTGTTAGAAACTAGTTGTACAAAGTCAATATAGGTCCAATATTTGTTAGACACATAATGAGCACTTGTCTAGGTATATTTTTTTTTGAACAAGGTAACAATAAATTTCATTGATATAATGAAAAGAGCAGAAGCTCGAAGTACAAGGCGAAACGAGCAACAGCTCAAAGAACAGGATAAAATAAAACCAATAAACAGAAACCCCTTTCAAGAAATTAAAAACACAGGCACTAAACCCCACAAAAAACCAACCAAACCAAAAACCCAACCCAACAACAGAGGTCAAAAGAAAGTTATGAAAAAACTCGAAGCCTCAAACATTCGAATCCTCTAAAACGAACAGCGAAAACATGAAATTGCCTTCGAAAATTCTTCCAACACAAAATTAGCTCCAAACTCACAATTAAACCACCCACTTTAGAAGAGCTCACATGCTGCTTATAACAACTTTTTCTAACCATCGCATTTAAATTTGTCTCCCTTTTAGCTCCAGCAACCAGATCTCTCACAAACCCGTAAACAACTTTCAAATTGCAGAATGAAACCTCCCCCCAACTTTTACCCCCTTGAATTGCAACCCACTTGCCTTAATGAGGGAGGCAAACCGAGACAATTCCATAGGGATAATAGGACTAGCCACCCTTTCTACCTCTGCCTTTCCATGCTGCCCCTGGGGAGACTCAAATAAATTTGCCAAATTGACGACAGGGGAATCTGCCCTCCACACCTCCACCATTCTCCTTCTCCCCGACTCACAATCTACACTACTCAGACTCTGAATCGACCACCCATCTGACTCATGACACCCATTGACAGGGCTAGCAAAACCCTCAGCACACCCCTGAACCGATTGGAAAGAAGTTCTAACGAAAGAAACCCCCTTTTCACCTAAGACGCACTCCTCCATTTCAAACCTAACCGGATGATCGGATTCTCTTGTGAACTTCCTTGATCTTTGCATCTCAAGAGTAAGGCCAGCCGGCTGCTCAAGAAAATCCGGCCAAACATCTTCAACCAGAGAAGATTGATCTACAACCGCCCCCTTCCCATGTCTTCTTACATAAAATTTCCCCCATAATTTATCGGTCTCCTCTCTTTCCGTCCCAAAGCGGTTTGAAGGAACCAAGCAATCGACATTCAACGCTTTCTTCATCTTGAACAACATCGCCCCTACACTCCTAGCCAAATCATTTTCCACCGCAAAGCTATCCTCGCTCTCTCTTCTTCCACTGTTGCCTCCTTGGAATTGGAATCCAAACAAACAGAATCACTAAAGACCCTATCCTCGACAAGGCACTGCTCCACCACAACCCCTGACACTTCCCCAAACAACCCCCCTTCAAATGCAACTCCTCCAAGGCAACTTCATTAGTCGACCCAAAAGATGGCTCCATCCCCTTTGAAACACCACAACTCGCCACAGGCAAAATTTCACTACTCATAGCCACACCCCCCACACTCCTAACTTCCCTTAAGAAGCGAGAAGACCCCTTAACTTCCTCCTGAGGCAGAGACAAACCAGCCCCCCTCTCATCCTCAAAGACCTGAAGAAATCGATCCAAATCTAAGGAATTGGAAGCGTCCTTTATCATCCATGGCATCTCCAACCCCACCGAAGGCACTACCCTACCAAGCGGTTCGAAACTCAATGAAAAATCCTTTAGATTCAGCCCTGAAACCGGAATAGATAAAGGCATAAATCCGCAAATATTAGGAGCCACCTTGATCCTTGCCATTGAAATATCCAACAAATTCAACGTTTCTTGAGCAATTTCCACCAGTCCTCCAAAGTGATCTCCAATTGCCTCGAAAACGCTCCTTTTCCACAGTTTAAGAGGCAAATTCGAAATGGCCAACCACCCCCATAGCCCCCATGAACTCCGGCAAAAACTATGAAAATTCTCGTCCCCATTTTTCAATCTTCAAATGCAACCCCCCAACCACCTGTCATTTCCCTTCGATCGGCCTCCAATTAGCAAGTTCACTAACAACAATGCAAATGGCCTTATCAACAAACAAAGGATTAAATTGGATGATCACTCCAAAATAGTCCTCCAACTCCTTCTTAATCAACCCCCACCGATCATGGGCCAACAACCGGTTCACCACCCATACCTTGGAGAAGTCTAGTCCCACCACATCAAAATCTTTTTTAACCCAATGGTACTCAGATTTAGGATGAAATAGGGAGCCAGTAGGATCAAACAATGGCAAACTCAACTCTCCATCAACTTCCAAGTCACCACCAGCAGAAACAAAGCCAACCGACTCCTCAGCCACCCTGCTACTCAAACCTAAACCATCGGAGAAGCCCAGAAAATCCTCCAAGTCTCCAACATTTCCTTGAAAATTAGCCACCCTTTCAAGAAACTTCCATTCGGTACCCTGAAAATCGACCGCCCCCATGAGAAGGCCAAACCACACCTTCCACCACCCAACCCTTCTTCCTTCTGAATTTGAACAACCCCAACATAGCATCACCCACCTTACCCTTCAGCCTACTGAAAGAGGCAACTCCCCGCACACAAACCTGTCGGAGTGCCTCCCAGAACCAACGGACTTGTTCCACTGAGAGTCGAATCGCCTCCCTCGTCCAACTGGTCCGACTAACAACTGTCTCACCTAACATTTCCAAACGGAAATCACACCGTCCTACACTGCAGCTGAAAAGTCTCATCCTCAGAACCAGCACAAGCTTCAACACCCTACTAAACGCACGAAGCTTCGAACAAGACCCAAAGTCTTACCGCTTTACCTAACCAAAGAGAAGGAAAGAAAAAGAAACAAGAGGTCGAAAAGAAAGAAAGAAATGCCCGGAGAAGCAACCGGGAGGCCGAACTGATTTAAAAGACAACCAAACGGCCGTGGGCAAGAAGAACAAAACTCGTCGGCGACACAAGAGAGGCGTGACTCCGACAGCAATGAACGATCAAGAGGATGAAAAAGGAAGGAGGAGACGACCGGAAGGGAAAGCAAACGACGAAAACCCAAAGAAGACGAACGGTCCGACAATCGAAAAGGAAATGACAAGGGAAAGGAAGAAAACGACGAGGGAAAAGTAGAAGACGACGCCGAAGAAGAGGCCGGGGAGAAAATGGAGCGAAGAAAGTCACCGGAAAACGGCAACATAGCCGGCGGTGAGAGGCGAGGAGGATCGAGAGGCAGGGGAAAAAATGAAGAGAGAGAAGAGAGAAATCATTAAGCTCCTTTTTTACATGAATCCTTGTCTAGGTATACTAAATAGGAACATAATAATATAGGATAAAAGAATGAAGTTTGAGAACGAAATACATCAAAATCATTTTTTAAGCATATAGATATATAAACTTATTGAGTGCAAATTTCTTTATGATATAAAAATGATATATATTTTAAAAAATGTATATTTTAATAAACGTGTCCTAGTCGTGTCTATGTCCTATATTTTTTTAAAATGACGTGTCACCGTGTCCATGTCGTGTCGTATTCATGTCTCGTATATGTATTTGTGCTTCTTAGCTCCAAACTAACCCCAAAATCGATCGGTCTTTACGTGGGTTCAGTCGATCGGTTCCATAATCACTTCCAAAGCCGACGACCACCGACCGATCAAAACTGACTTGTCGGTAGTCGACGTCGGTTTGAGCCCAAAACCGACGCCGTCCGACCAATGCTCACCCCTAGGCTTAGAGGAACGATGGAGTTTGGAGGGGATAGGGCTCTGGTCTGGGGTGAGGAGATGGTATCAGGGCAGGGGCTAGAGAGGATGTCTTCTTCAGATTCATAGATTTGAGAAGAAAGAACAGATGTAACATTTTTAGTTCCTTGGAGAAGATAGGTTTGCTTTCCTTCAATAATAACGACCTTTTTAGCCAAGGAGGGTGGGCCTTTTTTTTGTGGGATTGGGTCTTCGGGTAGAGAGGGAGGCTGAGGTGGAATAGGGTGGCGAATCGAAGTAGGGGATAGTATGTTGGGTGGGTTCTGATTAGGTCTTGGTACTGGGCTTTGTTTTGGTATGTGTTTATATGTGGGCCCACATGTAAGGCAGTTGACTTTTCCTCTAAACACACATGGGTGGAATTCAGGAACATATAGGGGGTTCAGGCCGTCTTTGGTCAAATCAGATGGCAGGGAGCGCGTGATCTTGGGTTAGGTGTATGATAGAGATAGGAGATGGCGGCGCTTCTTTCCACTATAATGGAGGAGCTAAGAGGTCGATTCAATGGGACGCTTTTACCATGGACTCCGGCGATGAAGCCTATGTGGAAATCGGCGTTAAAAAAAAGGCTTGATGGTCACAGACAAGATCGATGAAGAGGAGGATGGTAGCTGGACAAATGTTGGAACAAAGCCCGTTGAATTCTCTTCAACTTTGATACTAATCTCCATCATATCGAGCGGGGAGAGAGTTTTCTTTGAAACCTCTCTTAGTCCTCTACAGGCATCTCCAATAGCTTTGAAAGTGTCCCAGCTCCATATCCAGTGGAAGGTTTTGTACTTTAATCCAGCCTCCGTAGGATGGGACTTTTTGTTCGTGGAGAAAAGCTTCCATTTTTCAAACTTCAACTGGTATTCTCCAATTAGTTTCCATGCTTTGTTGGTTGCAAGACTAGACGCTTGTGCTTCGTTTTCCAGACAACCAGAGCTTTGTTTGGGAGGATGGGATTAATGGCACAGAAGTCACTTACAAAATTTTGCAGAGCATCTTTGATGGAGGGCCATCCATCATGGAAATGCAGACGTTCTACAATAAGGGCAGAGGTATTGTGAGAGAATCAATCTACCATCACACAATACGCCATCACAATTGTATAGGATCCAATACATAATGATAGAATGAAGATCAAGACAGAAGATACTATAGAAGTATTGTGTGATAATCAATCTGCCATCACAATTGCAAAGAATCCAATACATCATGATAGAATGAAGCATGTTGAAATAGATCGTCATTTTATTGGTGAGAAAATTGAGACAAACACTGTTGCACTAACATATGTGTCATCCCAACAAGTTGCAGATATATTAACTAAAGCTCTACATCGATCTAGCCTTGTGGTTTAGTCTCCAAGCTCAGCATGACAAGCATATATCATCCAACTTGAGGGAGAGTGTAAAAAATCAAGATATAATTTAGGGCTTTATATTTGGGATTGTTTCCTTGTATATAGCTATATTTTTCTTTTCCATATACGTTTAGATTGACTGCATATTTTCAGCTTATTTAAATTGATAGTTTCTTGTATAAATATAGCTCTCATATATTCAATGAAATACAGAAAATATTATTTCTATACATAGCTTCACAAACTTATAATTTAAATACAACTGTTAAAATGGGGAAACCCCTCCCTAAACTATAGAAGTTTTGGAAACTTACCCAACTCCAAGAAAATTGTCTTTTTAAATTCTGATGCCAGCCACTCAAACCTATAATCTGGGAATAACTGTATGAAAAGAGAAACCCCAGTGGCAGGGGATAAGCAGTTTGTTTTATAAGATATGCATGAAGAGATGAAAGTTAAAGGATGAGATAGTTATTTTAAAGAGATGAGACAATTATTACATTAGTTAAAGAGCCAAAAGAGTTCTAGAAACTAGAAAGACTGACTAGTTGGCTTGAACGTGCATGAAATCATTTTTACATTAAGAAACAGCCAAAGAAGTCAGGTTTAAAAGCCAAGAACATAATCACATCAAAACTACATGTCAACAACCTCTTCTTCACATTTCTTCACCTTGGAATGATGTGATAATTTGGCCAAATCTCAGTATGTGCAAAGCCTTCGACTAGTCAACCTCTTCTCCACGTTTCTCTCTCTTTCTCTGAGTCTCCCTGTGAGAGAAAATCAAAGCTTGTATGCCCTTATACATTTTTTCATTTCTCTCCATCAAATCTCAGTTTCTTTTTTCTTCTTTTTTTTTTAAAAAAGAAAAATCTAGGCTACTCTAGGGGAGCCATAAGGTTTCTTATGACTTTACACAACAAGCTCACCGAGGCCAAAATGTAGAATACAGAAAAAGACATGTATGCTCCCGTTCCTAGAGAAGGAAGCAACAACCTTTGAAACTAGTGCCAAAAGGCAACTTAGATCTTTTCTTTTTCCACTTTGACAGGAGCAACATAGTCAGGAAGAAGATGTTATTGCTTATGATAGTCATATTTTTCTCATATTTTATTCAACGACTGTTTCCATATTACTCTCTTAATTACTCACCAATTCTAGGATTGAAGCATGTTAAAATCTCACACAAGCTATCAAGACTACCCAAGTTAATACAGGGAAGGCAAAAAAATTAGGTAAGGTTGGGTAAAAGATAATGTAACTTCCTACAATAAGTGAGCCATTTAGGAAAGATATGGATTTATTTAGTTTCAAAGTTTCTAGAATTCAAACAGGCTTTATCTAACATGTGTAAATGTTAGAAATATTGGCAACGTTTGCCTGAAAATTTTGGACGTTTCATCTGTAAAAGAGAGAGAAAAGAAACAAATAACCGAGATTACATTGATTGCAAATGGCCAAGCAAGATGCATAAATCTATACGTTATATATAACCTTAAGAAAAACTTAAAATACTAGAGCTCACCCATGAGATGGTTCTCGATAGGAAAGACATGACCGTTGTGTCTATTTTCACGTGTTGCATCAATCTTGGGTACTGTACCTATGCTTCAAAATAAATATAATAAAATTTCATTTTACTACACGCCCTTTTGAAAATTCAATATTTTGAACAATCTACTGCATGGATGTGTAAGAAAAAGAAAAAGGTCAACCACAATTTTTTTAAAGCGTGTTGAAGCACAATAACCCCCACCCCCACCCAAGCTTGAAATGGAAAAAATAGTGACATTTTTCTTATAGGCCCATAATATATAAAATAAACAAATATAAACATGCCTAAACTAATAAATATCGGAAGAAAGAATGAGATGAATGAGATGAACAAAATATAGGATGACATATAATAAAACAAATAACATTCAAGTTTAACAAGTCTTTTAACAACAAAAAGGTACAAAATCATAAAAGCAATCTGCATTGATCACAATAATCACAATCAATGACCTAAAAGTTAAAACTTGTTCTCGCTAAGTAGGTTCCCATCTCTAGTTCTTCCATCAAGACATGGAACCTTTCTATAAAGCACAGACACTTCATTTGAGATCGAGTGTTCGTGTCAGACATGTGTCAAACACGGAAACTTCTGGACACGTTTCGAACACATGTCCAACACGCTATTTTACATGTCCTTTTTTATTTTTATTTTTTAATTTCATAGACGACTTGGACACAGTTGCGGAAAATTTTGAAATAAAAAATGCCCAAATCATTTAAATTAAGATAAATAAAAACAAAAAGGACAAAAAATCGTGAAATCTAGAAGCCCTAACAAGTAACACGGTCGACCACTCGCCGCCAGCTGTCAGTTCTCTTTACCGTTGTCAGACCTCTTTTTGACAAGGAAACAAAGACTTCATTGATGTAATGAAAAGAGACTAATGCTCAAAATACAAGATCCAAATAGGAGAAAACCAAAAGAAGAAACACGAATCTAAATCACAAAGAACACATGCCAAAACAAACTAAAAACATAACAAGACATTACGCGAATATAACAAGAAAATCCTCAAGAAGGGAGAGCAGCCAGAGAACCCAAAAAGAGAGGAGAAATATCACACCAGGAAGAGACTTAGAGAAGAGACAAGCGACCAGAGAACCCTAAAAGAAAAACCACCACAATAACTCTGGTGTTGATGACAAATAACCAACTAACAGAACAAAATACCATGAACTATAAATCAGCTTAGCAATGGCAAAACACCCGAAACCGGCTTGAGACTTGCGAGATCTCCTAAACAGATCCCAATCCTTATTGATAAAAAACAATCAAACAACGACCTCGAACTAGCCTTCCCCTTTCATGACCAAGCAAAATCCCCATTATGAAAAGGAAGTTCAAGAAGACCAAACATCTCAAGAAACTTATTAGACTTCCACGCCGTCCCTAGATTGGACATTTTATGTCTTTTAATCATGTATATTTAGTATTTTATGTTAAAAATTACATATATAAAAATAATAATTATTATATATATTTAAAAAAAAGAACATGTCATCGATGTGTTCGTGTCCTAGTGTTTTAGAACTTGACGTATCGTCATGTCTTATTGTGTCTGTGTCCGTGCTTCTTGGAAGCCTTTTGTATCTTCCAGTTTGGTCTTATCTCTATCATCTTCCACATTAATTAAGGCAGTTTGAATATAATGGCCTATTCATTGTTTTTTAAGCACATGCTCTGAAATGATGCCCTATGTTAAAGAATTATCATTAAACACAAAATTATCATCCTCTAGATTCTCCACTCGTTCTCCCAATCAACCACTTATCATGTAAAGGGAAAATATTATTTTCTGTGATTTATATCCTAAAATAAGTTTGAAATTTAAAAATTGGATCATTTTTTTGAGAAACAAAAGTGTAATAGACAAGAACAAAGGAGTAACTAACAGCTTAGGGGCAGGGGAAGAGAGAACCTCCTAATTAAAAAATCCAATTGTTGAGAATCAATGCAACTGGGTGATTACAAAAGAATTGGTTATAACTATGATACCACGCCACCAAGAAGCAATAAGCTGCAGATTACCACAAAAAGAATTAAAAATCAGTAAACTTATCTTCAAAAAGCCTCTTGTTCCTCACCCAATCAACAAACCAAAAGAAAGGCCCTCAAGGACTTTGCCTCAACCCATATTTGGACTTTCAAACTTTCAAATGCGAGAAATGCGAGAAACTTTCTCCTCCACATGTAAAGGCTCTCTGCCCCATTCTTTTTTATACTAGAGTTTTTTTTTTTTTTTTTGATGAAATACCGAACTTTCATTGACGGGCGTACAAAAAAGGGGAGCCAACTATAAAAAGGGGCTCCAATCAAGCAAAATAAGATTTAGAGAATAATTACAAAAGAACCCGACACCGAGGCCCAAAGACAAACATGGAATCTAATAAGGGACCACACTTCCAAAGGATGACTCTATTTTCCCCTAAAGATTCTATTGTTTCTCTCCCGCCACAGATTCCACAAAATAGCACAAACCCCAGCCTGCCACAAAAACAATCCTTTCTCTCGGAAAGGCGAATTGAGAAGAAGCTCCATGAACATTTCTCTACTGTCCAAGTAACCAACAAAACAAAAGTTGAACTGCTGAAAGAAAGAACTTCAAATAACTCGAGCAAAGTCACAGCTCCAAAGAATGTGATCCAGGTCCTCATTTGTCCTCCTGCAAAGAATACAACAGAATGGCCCTACCAAGGGAGGCCCCCTAGCCAACAAACGATCCAAAGTATTCACCCTTTTGTGTCAAACCTGCCAGACAAAAAACTTTACCTTCTTTGGGACCTTCACCTTCCGCAGAGAGGAGAATAAAGAATCACGTGGCGTGACAGGGCTCACCAGACAATGAAAGAAAGAGCTACACAAAAAGCCTTTAGAAGGAGAGGGGGTCCAAAGGCGGGCATCCCTCCGATGAGGGTAGAACGAACACTGACTGAGCAAAGACATTAAAGATATAACTTCGGTCATTTCCCTATTAGTTAAAGCACGACTGAACCCAAGGGAAGGAGGCGGAGTGATGTAACACAGAAGTTTAAAACTTCTTGAAGGAAAAAATGTATTATTCCAAAGGTAGTTGTAACAACAATTAAACTCCTATATATAGGCCCCCAAGCCAACTAAGGCGCCTAAACTAACAAATTAAGCCCAACAGAATACTAAGCCCAATCAGAGCACAAAACAAAACAGAACACTAAGCCCAAACAGAGCACAAAACAGAGTACATACACCAAGTTAAACTTCTTGAAGGAAAAAATGTATTATTCCAAAGATAGTTGTAACAACAATTAAACTCCTATATATAGGCCCCCCAAGCCAACTAAGGCGCCTAAACTAACAAATTAAGCCCAACAGAATACTAAGCCCAATCAGAGCACAAAACAAAACAGAACACTAAGCCCAAACAGAGCACAAAACAGAGTACATACACCAAGTTCCCTCCCCCTAAAAACAAACTCGTCCTCGAGTTTAGGCTGCTAATTGGAACGAATCAGGCGCTTGATAGTCAAACAAATCAGCCACATTGAATACAGGAGATATCTTGTACTCTGGTGGTAGACCTATTCTGTAAGCATTATCTCCAAGCTTCTGAAGGATTGGATATGGTCCAATTTTTTTCGGGTGCACCTTTGAGTGTGCTCCAGCAGGTAATCTGCTTTTGTGGAGATGTACCATGACTAAGTCTCCGACCTCAAATAGCTTCAATCGCCTGTGTTTGTCCGCGGTTCGCTTGTAATCCAGGTTAGCTTTTTCCAGATGTTCATGTACCTCCTTATGCAACTTAGAAATCCTCTCTGCCATGATTTCGGCTTCCTGATTGCATTCAAAAGGCACGGGTAAGTTTGCTAAATCCACAGTTAATCGAGGTAGACTAGTATAAACAATTTCAAAAGGTGACTTCCCCGTGGATCGGTTTTTCATGTGGTTGTAGGCAAACTCAGCTTGAGCTAATTGTAGGTCCCACTCTTTTGGTTTTTCTCCACTTAAGCATCTGATTAGGTTTCCTAATGTTCTATTGGTCACCTCTGTCTGGCCATCGGTTTGGGGATGGCTGGTTGAACTGAACTTTAGGCTTGTGTTGAACTTCCTCCACAGGGTTCGCCAAAAATAACTTAGGAACTTTACATCTCGATCTGAAGTTATTGTCTTTGGAACACCGTGTAGCCGCACAATTTCCTTGAAAAATAAGTTGGCAATGTTGACTGCATCGTGTGTCTTTTTGCATGCTAAAAAATGGGTCATTTTACTATATCTGTCTACGACTACCATGACCGAATCGCATCCTCTTTGGGTAAGGGGAAGTCCAAGGACAAAATCCATCGATAGATCTTCCCAAATGGTGTTAGGGATTGGTAGTGGTTGGTACAACCCGGTATTTTGTCTCTGTCCCTTTGCTGTCTGACATGTGAAGCATTTTTTTACAAAGTTTGATACATCCTTCCTTAGTTGGGGCCAATAAAAACGGGATGTAGCTAACTCATAGGTCTTGTCCTTTCCAAAGTGTCCAGCTAGGTCGCTTCCATGCAACTCCTTTATTAAAACCTCTCTTAAGGATGTATGAGGAATGCACAGGGTGTTATTCTTGAACAGGTACCCATTAATCAAGTGGAAGTCTTTAGTCCGAACGTTTTGTTTGCATTGATTCCATATGTTTTGAAAATCTACGTCTTGCTCATAATTGTCTGGTAGATTTTTGAAGGTTGTTACCTCACCTTCAAGTTGAGTCAATAAGCTGTATTTTCTACTTAAAGCGTCAGCCACTTGATTAGTAGTCCCTGCTTTGTGTTTTATCACAAATTCAAATCGTTGGATATAAGACATCCACCTAGCATGCATTATGTTGATGTTCTTCTGCGTTTGTATGAATTTTAGTGAGAAATGGTCAGTGAATATTATGAATTCTCTTCCCAATAAATAATGCTCCCATTGCTTTAAGGCTCGAATGAGGGAGTATAGTTCTTGTTCATAGGTAGTCCATTTGATCCGTGCTTCACTTAGCTTCTCACTGTAGTATTCAATGGGATGGCCTTTTTGGGAAAGGACTGACCCAATTCCCACTCCTGAAGCATCTACTGCTATTTCAAACAGCTTATTAAAGTCAGGAAATGATAAGACAGGGGTTGAGCTCAACTTTTCCTTTAGTAGTTGGAAGCTTTTTCTCTGTTCATCTCCCCATAGAAACCTTCCCTTCTTCAAACACTGAGTTATGGGTGCTGCAATGGTGCTGAAATCCTTAATAAATTTCCTGTAGAAGGAGGCAAGCCCAGAAAACACTGTATGTCTCTTTCTCTTTTTGGTGTTGGCCAGTTTTGTATAGCTTGTACTTTCTTTGGATCTGTCTCAATACCCTTGGAACTAATGACAAATCCTAAGAAGTGTATTTTTGGCATCACAAATGAACACTTCTTGAGGTTTATATATAGCTCATGCTTTGTCAAAGTCTCAAATAAAAGGGTTAGATGTTCGTAGTGTTCTTCTGGGGATTTACTGTAGACTAGTATATCATCGAAGTATACTACTATGAATCTGTTTAAGAAAGGTGTTAATACCTGGGTCATAAGCCTCATAAATGTGCTAGGAGCATTAGATAATCCGAACAGCATGACCGACCACTCAAATAACCCAAAATTCGTCTTAAAAGTTGTCTTCCACTCGTCCCCTGGTCGGATTCTGATTTGGTGATACCCACTCTTCAAGTCTACTTTGGAAAATATTGTGGCCCCTGCTAGTTGGTCGAATAAGTCACTAAGTCGTGGAATTGGAAACCTGTACTTCACAGTGATCTTGTTTATTGCTCGACTGTCAATGCACATCCTCCAGGTGCCATCTTTTTGGTGTAAGAAGAGCTGGGGACCGCACACTGGTGAGGCTAGGTTGTATGTGGCCTTTGTTGAGTAGTTCTTGTACCTGGTTCTGTAAGGCCGCACACTCTGTGGGATTCATTCTATAATGAGGCAGATTTGGTAGAATAGACCCCGGGACTAAGTCGATATGATGTTGGATATCCCGAAGTGGTGGCAATCCGTCTGGTTCTTTAGTTATGTTAGGGAACTTTTGGAGCAATTCACGGATCTCCTCTGCAGGATCTTCCTCGCTTGCTACGATTGTCTCGGTAGTAACCACGGCCCAGAGTTCCTTTATATCAGTGGGGTCAAACTTTTCTCCTTGCATTATTGTGAACAAAGTGTTGTTGTTGGGTGCCTTTTAACCCTTTTCCTTCTTCTCTTTAGGTTGAGCTAGAGGTAGAAGGACAATTTTCTTCCCATCCAATGGAATTCGACGGTATTCTCCCTTCCTTTATGGGTGGCCTGAGTATCGTATTGCCACGGTCTTCCCAAAAGGACATGGCAGGCGTCCATCTCTAAAACATCACAAATTATTTGATCCTTGTAGTTGTTGCCAATTGATAAGGGAACTGTGCATACCTCGTTAATGGGGGGTCTCACCTCCTTTTTTTAATCCAACTCACCTTGTAAGGATGAGGGTGTGGATCGGTCTTCAACTTTAGGGCCTGCACCAACTTTTTGGATACTATATTTTCACTACTCCCACTGTCGATGATAATATTGCAAACTCTTCCCTTAATCGTGCACCTTGTCCTGAATAGGGAATGCCTTTGTTCATTAGATTCTGTTGATGGAGTTAGCAATACCCTCTGTACTAAGCACGATAATTGGTCTCCTTCATCTGGTTCTAGAAAGTCGACTTCAGCTTCTTGTTCATCTTCTTCGGTGGGAGAGGCCTCTTGATTTTCTGTGTAGGTGATTGCCCTTTGTTGGGGGCATTCATTGGATAGGTGGCCCGGCTGGCCACACCTAAAACATTTGCCCAAGGTTGGCCTATTATAGATGTTAGAGCTCAATTTCTTGGTGGTCACTTCAGCTTCTTTCTGCCCCTTGACTTCCACTTCATCTTTAATCTTGAGGGTGTTTCTTTGCGGACTATCTTGAGGTGTATTCTTGAAAGATTCTTGGTTGGTTCTTTTCTGAAAATTTCCCGATGTGGTTCTCTTAGTCGACTGAGTTCCCATTTTTTCTAGCTTCTGTTGTTCTACCCTAAAGGCTAATGAAACGGCGTCTGGGAGGAAGTAGATGGGTTGTAACCTTACTTTGCGCCTAATGTCTTCCCTTAATCCATCCACATAGCGAGCAAATTGTTGGTTCTCTGATTCCAGAAGGTTATTTCTTGCACTCAATCTATTAAATTCTTCTGTGTAAGCCGCAACCGTTCGATCCCTTTGTTGGCAATGCTGAAGTTGATTATACAGTAATTGTTCATAATCGGTTGGTAGGAACTGCACCTTCATTAGCCTTAGCATCTTTGGCCAAGTTCTGATGGGTTTCTTTCCACACCTTATCCTATTGATTTTTAGTTGATCCCACCAAGCTGCGGCTCCTCCCTTTAGTTTGTAGGCTACCAGCTTCACCTTTCTATCCTCGGGTGTGTTAGTATATTCAAAGAAATTCTCCACGTCTTTAGTCCAATCAAGAAAGGTTTCAAGATCTAGTTTTCCACTGAAAAAAGGTAGGTCAATCTTCATGCGAAACTCTTGTGGATGATATTGTGATCCAGAAGGGTGCCACGGCATTTCATCCCTTGTGTTAAACAGGGGATTGGGTTGCAAAAGATTTTCTTCCTCATCACTGGAGCTATCATACTCAGTGGATTTGATGTTTTCCCACCTTGTTTCAGGTTTCTTGAAATGCGGGGGATACATTCTTGATGATTCTTGGTGTGTTGTTTGAGGTTCTTGCCACTTTGCCTTCCCTTTTGACTGCACTTCTTGGTGACTTGTCGAACCGAACTCAAACCTTCTCGATTCTGGTTTGGTGTTTCTGCCAGAGACCATTCCTTTCTTCTCGGTACCTTGAGTCAAATTGGTTATCATTTGTTGAATCTCCTTGACACAGACCTTTAACTCTTCACTGGATCCCTCCATAGACAATACCCTTTTGGTGATTGTTCGAGGAGTCATGGGTGGATGTGTAGATGAAGCTTCTGAAGTTAAAATTGCAGATTCTTCACCAGTGGAGGCTGGGACCCTTTTTCCCGCCATCAGGTCCCTTCCCGAGGGTGCTCTGATACCAACACAGAAGTTTAAAACTTCTTGAAGGAAAAAATGTATTATTCCAAAGATAGTTGTAACAACAATTAAACTCCTATATATAGGCCTAAGGCCCCCAAGCCAACTAAGGCGCCTAAACTAACAAATTAAGCCCAACAGAATACTAAGCCCAATCAGAGCACAAAACAAAACAGAACACTAAGCCCAAACAGAGCACAAAACAGAGTACATACACCACGGAGTGACAATATGCGTAGAAAAAGGGCTAGAAAAAATCGAAGCTATCAAGTGGTTTTTTTAAAGAGGGCAGATGATATAAATGAGGATACAAGGAACAAAGAGGTCTATCCTCCACCCACTGGTCTTCCCAAAAATAAGTGTCCTTCCCATTTCCCACCACACAACGAAGAAAATGCGAAAAGACAAGGAGCTCAGACGAAATCTCTTTACACGAATTCCTAGAAGTGCCAAGAACTCCACCAAAAGTGCACTCGAAGGGATGAGGGTCATACTTGCTTACAATAATCATGTGCCAAAGGGTATTGGATTCATGATGGAATCACCATAACCATTTAGCTAAAAAGGGCCTCGTTTCTTGCCCTAACATTACCAATCCCTAACCCCCCTCCCCCCCTCAAATGAAGTGGCTTAGAGACCACCACCCAATTCACAAGATGCGAACTTTTACCTTCATCCACCCCTTCCTAAAGGAAATCCCTCATGAGCTTCTCAATCCCCTTACTAACAGAACTCGGGATTCTAAAAAGGGACATAAAGTACGCCGAAATGCTGCTCAAGACGGATTGGATAAGAGTAAGTCTCCCACATTTAGAAAAGAAGCTCTTTCTCCAAGACGCCAATCTTTTGCGGGTTTTGTTCAAAACTGGGTCCCAAAAAGATATACTTCTTGGATTGTGAAGAGGAAGCCCTAAGTAGGAGGTAGGGAACGTACCAACCTCACACTGCACTAAAGACGCCCATCTTTCCAATTTTGCATGGTCGCAATTAAGCCTAACACCTGACATTTCCTTCTATTGATTCGAAACTCCGAAATGGCCTCAAAAAACACAAGAATCTGATTCAAATTGCGGAAGAACTCATCCCTACCTGAATAGGAAAAAAAACCGTATCATCAACAAACTGAAGATGAGACAGAGACACATTATTCTTTCCGACCTTGAAGCCTTCTAGAATATTCCCTTCCACCCCTTTAGAAATAATCCTACTCAAGATATCCACCACTAAGAGGAAGAGAAAGGGAGAGAGAGGATCACCTTGTCGGAGTCCTCTAGAAGCAAGAATCCTACCCCTAGGTTTACCATTAACCAGGATAGAATACCTTACTGTCCTGATACAACTCCAAATCCAAGACCGTCACTTACAGCCAAACCCTTTTTTTGCAAAACCTTATCCAAGAAGTCTCCGTCAGCATGATCATAAGCTTTTTCAAAGTCTATTTTAAACAGAATATTTTCTTGTTTTCTAGTGTGATAATCCTCAATAGCCTCATTAGCAATTAAAGTTTGATCTAAAATCTGTCTGTCAGCTAAGAAAGCACCTTGAGAATTAGAAATTGTCGATAGGAGAACCTTTCTAAGCTTATTTGTCAGAACTTTGGCAATAATCTTATACACACTAGTCACCAGACTGATGGGCCTAAAAAGTCTTTAACCTTTGTGACCTTCTTCTTTTTAGGAATAAGACAAACAAAGGTTTCGTTCAAAGTGCTATCAATAACACCTCTCTCAAGCCAGTTACGATCATTGACCGATTACAGGTCAACAAACCTACGGTTTTGAATCCATTAATTGTAGAGGAGGCTGCAGAACAAAGTTTTGGTTGTTTTCCTTGTGATGCTCCGGATAAAAAAGGAAAACTTCCTTTAATTGTTGCCAATAAAGAGGATGGGTGATTACTCAACAGGTCCACGGTTTTGACTCCTTTAATTGCAGATACGGCTGCTAAACGAATTATTTGCTTTCCTTGTGATACATCGGATAAAAAAGGAAAAAATCCCTTATTTGTTGTCGAAAAAAAGGTTGATTTCTATCTGCCTTTATTTCCGGGTGATTGCAACTTAATCTTCTCTCCGAAAATCTCTCAAAAAGATTCCTTAATTGGCATCGATATTGTTCCAAGGGTTTCAAATTCGATATGCCCTCCTTCAATTACTCATTTGGCCGATTTGTCTAACAATCCTCTGATTTCAGTGGATCCGCTAGACTCCATAACCGATTCAGTGCCACAGATTCTGGATTCCTTGATTGTAGCAAGTGGGTCTTCAAATCCACACTCCCCAGCCTTAATTCAATCAACTCTCTCCACCATATCTTTCGATGCGAGTCCCACCAATGAGGAAAGTCGTCTATCTTTACGCATTGCAACTAAAAACTCCACTTCTCATGGGAAGTCAACTCTGCCTTTTAATGCCTCGGATACCGAAGCCTACCTCTCTAGCCCTAATACACTTACTTCAATTCATGATTTTGACTTTCAACCTGAACCTGTTGATCCCGCAATTTTTGGGGATAATCCTTCCCCGATACCGCAACCCCTTAAATTTTTTACCACCAGTTCCCCGTGACTTAATAAGCCATTCGGAAGTTGTTGAGCATCTGACAAATTCTCTAGTTACTTCTTCCTTGCCGTCATCTCCCACTAATGGAAAAGTTCCTCACGGTCAGCCAGTTGTTGGTCCTTTTCCATTTGAGTTGCGTGACATTGCTAATTTTCTCACCGAGCATGGTTTATGCATTTTACCAATTCCAGCCTTACCCCAACCAACCAAGGCAAAAAAGGTTCATTCGACCTATGGGCGGAAGAATAAGCTACAAAGGGAATTATAGAATTTGAAATCCACTGTTCACTATGAGAAATTTTCCACTTTGGCTTTGATGGAGAGCTCTTCGGTTGATCAATAAATTCCTAACTTGGAATGTTCGGGGTCTTGGTTCTTGGAAGAAGCAAACCCTAATTAAGAGAACAATTCTCTAACAAAATTCGGGAATTGTTCTTTTACAAGAAACTAAACTAGCTTTTGTCACACATCAGTTGGTGAAGTCTTTTTGGAGTTCAACACATTGGTTGGGCATCACTTGATGCAATTAATTCTGTTGGTGGCATCTTAATTCTTTGGAGTGAGCTAGATTTCATGGTTAAAGAAGTTATACAAGGTTTGTATACAATCTCCATTCATGTTTTTCTGACTGATGGTTTTTCCTTCTGGCTTACTTCAGTTTACGACCCCTCTGGTAATGGTTTTTATGCAGATTTTTGGCGGGAGTTAGATGATTTGGTTGGCTTAGGTGGTGACCGTTGGATTATTGGTGGGGATTTTAATGTTACTAGATGGACTTGGAAGAAATCACATGATCCTTTAATCAGTCACAGCATGAATACATTCAACCGATGGATTTCAACTTATAATTTGTTGGATGTTCCCTTGCAGAATGGTAACTGTTGGTTATTATCTTTATTTATTAATAAGGAAATATTGGATATTCCCTTATTTGTCAATAAATATTTCCTTGTATTTTCCATATTGTAGATGCTGGATTTTTATTTCCTTGTATGTAAATATAGGTTTCTTCTATATAAGAAACCTTGTACCTTTATTGTGAAATATAGAAAATATTTCTACTCTTTTTATTTTCTACATGGTATCAGAGCAGAAACCCTAAATCTGTTCAAAGAAAAACCCTAATCCCTTTTTTTTAAAAAACCCCAAATCGGCAATAGGTTTCCGTTCGTCTTCTGGAAACGTATTAGATCAGCAAACTTCCGTTCGTCTTCTGGAAAAAAAAAAAACCCACGATCTGCGAAGACCCACGAGCAACGAACCTGCCGTTCGTCTTCTGCGAAGACCCAGCCCGATCTGCGAAGACCCACGAGCAACGATCCACGAGCAACGAACCTGCCGTCGGACCCATCGCCAACACTCAGAGTTTGTCGATCTCCGCCGGTCTCCGCCGTCGATCTCCACCGCCGGTCTCCGCCGTTGGTCTCCGCCGCCGGTCTTCGCCACGAACTAACCAGAGTTTGTCGATCTTTGGTCCCTACACCTTTACTTATAGCCTTTTTGGTTAAAGGGAGTTTCTGTTTTTTGGTTTTGTTTGTTATTACTGTGTGGTGATCTCCAACAGAATGTCAGACAATAAGTTACTGCCCATTGTAAAAACCTCAGATAGTCGGATCCACTCCAATGATCCTGTTGTCCAGTTACAACCATTCGACTTAATGGCGATAACTTCCTTCGTTGGTCAAAGTGTTCGAATGTACATCCGAGGACAAGGAAGATTGGATACCTTCTCGAGACAAATCCATACCTGCAGAAGACGATCCTTCGTTCGCTGTATGGGATGCTGAAAACTCCATGGTGATGACCTGGTTAGTAAATTCCATGGTAGAAGAAATAAGTTCTAACTATATGTGCTACTCTACTGCTAAGGAATTGTGGGAGAATGTGACTCAGATGTATTCTGACCTGGGAAATCAATCACAAGTGTTTGAACTCAATCTTAAACTAGGTGATATACGACAGGGAAATAATTCTATTACACAATACTTTCATTTGTTAAAACGAATTTGGCAGGACTTGGATTTATTTGATACGTATGAGTGGAAGTCAACTGATGATCAAAGGCACTACAGGAAAGTTGTGGAAGACGGGAGGATTTATAAATTCCTCGCAGGGCTCAACGTTGAATTCGATGAGGTTAGAGGACGAATACTGGGAAAAACTGTACTCCCAAATATTAATGATGTGTTTTCTGAAGTTCGCAAGGAAGAGAGTCGTAGAAGTGTTATGATCGGCAAGAAAATCATTGATTCGGTTGAAAGTTCGGCTCTAGCAGTTGAAGCTACAGCACATAAGGCATCAAATCAGACACCCAGAAATAATGAAAAGCCTCGAGTCTGGTGTGATTACTGCAACAAGCCTCGACATACTCGTGAAACATGCTGGAAACTTCATGGGAAACCTGCTAACTGGAAGAGTAATAAGCATGGCCCCACTTCATCTGATGACAGAAGTGTAAATCAACACTCATCTGGTAACCAATCATCATTCTCTGCTAATATTGCTGATTCTAATCCATTTAGCAAGGAGCAGGTCGATCAACTCCTGAAGCTGTTAAAGGTCAATTCATCATCGGGTAATCCTAGTGTTTCCTTGGCACAAACAGGTACTTGTCCTCAAGCCCTTTCTTGTCTTAACTCCTCCCCATGGATCATAGATTCCGGCTTCCGATCACATGACCGCCTCCTCAAAATTATTTGAATCATACTCTCCGATGTATCAGTAATGAAAAATTCGAATTGCGAGCGGTAGTTTTAATTCCATTGCGGGAAAAGGAACTATTAGACTATCCTCAAAAATTAATCTATATTACATATTGCATGTTCCAAAACTAGAATGTAATTTGTTATCCACAAGAAAAAATATCTAAGGATGCTAATTGTCGTGTCACCTTCATGATTCCCATTGTGTTTTTCGAGATCGTGGATCGGGGAGATGATTGGGCGTGCTAGAATGCTTGACGGTCTCTACTATTTTGAGGAACCTCGACTAGTCATAAAAGCAGTTCAAGGCTTGAGTAGTGTTAGTTCTTCCCCAATTAAAGAAACTATAATGCTTTGGCATCGTAGATTAGGGCATCCCAGTTTTTTCTATTTAAAGTATCTGTTTCCAAATTTATTTAAAGGTATTGATTGCTCCATTTTTCATTGTGAAAGCTGTATTTTTGCAAAAAATCACAGATCAACTTATTCGCCCAACCCTTACAAAGCATCTACTCCTTTTTACCTGATTCATAGTGATGTTTGGGGACCTTCAAAAGTTTTAACTCATAGTGGAAAACGGTGGTTTGTTACCTTTATTGATGACCACACCAGGTTAACCTGGATTTATTTGCTTAAAAACAAGTCAGATGTGAAAGATATTTTCATCCAGTTTTATAACATGATTGAAACTCAATTCCAAACTAAAATTAGCATTTTGCATTCTGATAATGGAAAAGAGTATCTCAATGAATATTTAAATGAATTCTTTAAAGCCAAAGGTATTTTTCATCAATCGACGTGTCGTGACACTCCCCAACAAAATGGCATTGCTGAAAGGAAAAATAGACACTTACTTGATGTTGCTCGTGCACTTATGTTTTCTATGCATGTTCCTAATTACTTGTGGGGAGAAGCTATTCTTACGGCAACGTACCTTATTAATCGAATGCCTTCAAAAATTTTGGATTTTAAGACACCCTCGGATCATTTTAAAACGTTTTTCCCTCCGTAAACTTATTTTCCGATTTGCCTATCAAGGTTTTTGGGTGTACAACATATGTTCACCTTCCTCACATTTGTCGGTCTAAACTTGAGCCTAGGGCTTCTAAATGTATTTTAAGTGGGATATGTTTCAAACAAAAAGCATATAAATGTTTTGACCCGCATCAGAAAAAAATATGTTGAAAGCATGGATGTTTCATTTTTGGAAGATCAATCCTTTTTCACCCAAATTATCTTGAGGAGATGGTATCTAATTTAGAAGATAATTTACGAATACGTCTCCTCTACCCACACTCATTAGTCCCGAGGTTACAAACTCTAATTCTCCAATGCCAAGTGTGGAAAACTCTTCTTCAGTGGGGAGAAACACTACAAAGTGGTCTTATTGATCGAAAACTTGAGCTACTGAGTTTATACTAGAAGGGTGTAAATCAAAAGAAACAGGACTGAGAGTAGATTTGTCACGAACCAATCTAAAACTCCGACAACTGATCCTGAAGATCCAGGTACTTCTATTTCCCACTCTGCTTCAAATCACCTATCCGACATATCCGATCTTGATATTCCAATAGCCCATAGGAAAGGTACTCGTAATTGCACCAAATATCCCCTATCAAATTACCTTTCTTACCATAGATTATCTGATAATCATAGGGCCTTTACCTCGAGAATAACAGACTTATTTGTGCCAAGGAATATACAAGATGCCCTAAATGACTCGAATTGGAGGATAGCAGTGATGGAAGAAATGAATGCTCTTAAACAAAATGGCACATGGAACGTAGTTGAACTGCCAAAAGGTAAGAAGACTGTAGGATGTAAATGGGTGTTTACTATAAAATGTAAAGCCGATGGGGGTATTGAGAGGTACAGAGCCAGACTCGTTGCTAAAGGTTTCACTCAAACCTATGGAATCGACTATCAGGAGACATTTGCCCCTGTTGCTAAAATTAACTCTATAAGAGTATTATTATCTGTTGCTGTCAATGCAAATTGGCCCCTTTATCAACTTGATGTCAAGAATGCATTTCTCAATGGGGATCTTAAGGAAGAAGTATTTATGGAACCTCCACCTAGGTTTGAAAAAGAAATTGGGGTCAACAAAGTGTGCAGATTAAAGAAAGCTCTATATGGACTTAAACAATCTCCGAGGGCGTGGTTTGAACGATTCGGAAAAGTAGTTATGAGCTATGGTTTTTGTCAAAGCCAAGCAGATCATACTATTTTCTATAGACATACTGAAAATAACAAAGTTGTTGTTCTAATAGTATACGTTGATGATATTATTATCACAGAAATGACTGAGCGGAGTATGATCGCCTTGAAGAAACAACTTGCAAATGAATTCCAAATTAAAGACTTGGGAAGCTTGAAGTACTTTCTAGGAATGGAATTTGCGAGATCAAAGAGAAGGTATTCTTGTAAATCAACTAAGTATATCGTTGATTTACTCGAAGAGACAGAGCTTACTTGGAGTGCAGGGATATCGAAACTCCTATTGAGCCAAATTTGAAATTGCAAGTTGCAACGGAGGAGATGTAAAAGATAAAGAAAAATATCGAGAGATCGGTGGGGAGACTCATTTATTTGTCTCATACACGTCCCGACATTGCTTTTTCTTTGTAAGCGTGGTGAGTCAATTTATGCATGCCCCAGACAATCTCATTTTGAAGCGCTTTACACGAGAATCCTAAGGTATTTAAAAGGCACTCTGGAAAAGGTATACTATTTAAGAAACATGATAATTTACATGTCGAAGTATACACCGATGTTGGTCAGGCGGGGAGTATAACAGATAGAAGATCTACTTACAGGTATTGCTCGTTTGTTGGAGGCAACCTAGTCACATGGAGAAGTAAAAACAGCAGTGTGGTGGCTAGAAGTAGTCTTTGAAGTCGAATTTAGAGCCTTGGCTCATGGAATTTGCAAGGGCATATGGATAAAACGATTATTGGATGAATTAAAATTTAGTCAAAATCGACCAATGCATATTTACTGTGACAACAAGGCAGCTATTTTCATTGCCCACAATCTGGTTCTTCATGATAGAACAAAGCATATTGAAGTAGATAAACACTTCATAAAATAGAAGATTGATGCAGGTGTAATATGTACTCCTTATCTCCCTACAACAGAACAAGTAGCTGATGTGTTAACAAAGAGACTTCCCAAATTACAGTTTGATAAGATGATCTCCAAGCTGGCGATGGAAGATATATTCAAACCAGCTTGAGGGAGAGTGTTGGTTATTATCTTTATTTATTAATAAGGAAATATTGGAGAAAAAGAAAAATGGAGAGCTGTAGGATAGGCGGGGAAGTTTTCTCCATTCGGAAGGAGGGGGAGACTTGGGTAGTGAGAAATGAGTCTAGGGGAGTCCACATTCCTCTTACGTGGCCGCATCTGCTTTGGCTCGCCGGGGCTTTTACGGCCTTGATCGGTAAGCCGGTTACCTCATCGGTGAGGGAGAAGTTTAAGGATGAGAACGGTACTTTGGGCCTTTTGGTTTGGCGCGATGCGTCTCGGGGGGGTGCAAAGGCGTGGTGTGGTTTCCCTGGGGAGGAAGATCTTGCCTACAGGTTCCTCTGGGGTCTTATGGGAAAGGATGGGTGGTGTTTGGGGGAATGTTGGACGATTGCATCAAGGCAAGGGATAGGATGGGGTCCCCACAGAAGGAGGTTCGGTCAGGAGAAGGGAAGGACAGGATGCCACTTCTAGGGCAGAGTAAGGAAGGGATCACCGGAAAGGTTCCTTCTTCGTTTTGGGTTAAAAAAGAAAGGGAGGTGGTGAATTTGGATCTTGATAGTGTGCTGGTGGTATCTCGACTGTTTGCACATACCTCGTGGAAGGAAGTTAAAGAGGCGGTGGAAAGTCACTTCAAGATAAGATGTCATTTAAACCCTCTATCGGCGGATAAAGCCCTGCTAAAGGTGGGTGAAGGGAAAGAGATTCTGGGGTCGGCAAAGAAGGGGAGGTGGTTGAAGGTAGAAGATTTGTATGTGAAGTTGGAGAATTGGTCGTTAGGCAGTCATGGAAGGTCGGAGGTAGTTAAGGGGTATGGAGGTTGGTTGTCAGTGATGAATTTGCCAATCCAGTTCTGGTCCAGAGGGGTGTTTGAGGCTATTGGGGCTCACTTTGGAGGGTTGGAAGAAGTGGCGATGGAAACCTTAAATCTTACAAATTTGGAGGTAGCACGGATCAAGGTTAAGAAGAATATTTGTGGCTTTATGCCGGCAGCCATTGAAGTAGGCTTCCCGTTGTTGGAACCTTTTTGGCTTTCGTTTAAGGATATTGAGATCAGTAATCCTCCAGCTTTCGCACATGGCCCCGTCTTCTTGCAAGATTTTGACAATTGGATCGACTTGGTCCGGATAAAGGAAGTGTTAAGAGATGATTTGGGGGTCTTAAGAGTTCACGAGGCAGGGGAAGATGCCTCTCCTCAGGAGAATTGGGTGTTCTCGGACCCCTTGCAAGACCAGGTCGGAAGTCGACCAGTTGGAGTATGTGCAGAGGTCTCCGGTGAGCAGGAAGGCCAGGAGACGCTGGCAGTTGAGACGGTTGAGGTAGTAAATGAGGTAGTAAAGGTTGGAGAAGTAGTTAATGATAAGGTGGGGGCGTCGGCTTGTGAGGACCGAGGATCTGTCTCTTCCTCTCCTCTTTGTGGCCTCAACAGTCAAGAGGAGTTAATGATTCGCGCGGGTCCCGGGGCTGAGAGCTGGCTTAAAAATAATGAGGTGTATAAGGATTTGTGCCCCGAAAGGGCTACTGTTAAGTCTTCCCCCGTCCCTCTATCGGTAAAAGAAGTGAGAGATAACTTTTGTGCAAAATACTATGCCAGGAGACAGGGGAAGGAAGGCCAGAAGAAGAAGGATCGACAGCCCTTTTTAATAAGCAATTATTTTTTGGAAGATTCCGAGGAAGTGTTGTTAGTGGAAGATAGGCGGGCAGTTGGGTCGCTTGGCATCCAAGTTCGAGACTCCAGGGGGGGTTGGCAGTCAACGACGGTCAGTGGTGGGGTTAGGCCGTATCGCTTCTCGAAAGTAGAATTCAGCAGTCCCTCAAAGGCGGCTGCTATTTCCCCAGAGCGTCTGGAAGACAAGGGGTTCTTTGATCGAGATTCGAAGTCACGATGCGAGCGGCCACGAGGAGGCGGAAAAGTCGATTCAGAGCGAGGTTTGCTTTGCGGTAGTAACATAAGGTCCCCTTTAGCAAGTGTCGTGCATCTTTTTCTCCCAGAGAGAGGTCACTCGGTGTTCGGAGGAAGGGGAGGCAAAGGGCGACACCGGCTAGTTGAGTTTGATTCTACCGATCGGGGCTTGTGGGGCCGCAATCTGTGGGGTCGGCATCATAGGGGGCTACGTCCACTCCTAAATGAGGATACTTTCGTGGAACACCAGGGGTCTGGGGGATCCTTCCAAACGGCTAAGTCCGAAAAAATTTTGTTCTCAAAGTCAATCCGGATGTTGTTATGATACAGAGTCCAAGCCGGACACGGTGGATGGTAAGCTTGCTAAGTCAATTTGGAGTTCCAAAGATATAAGCTGGGAGTTGGTAGAGGCAGATGGGAGGTCGGGAGGTTTGTTGATTCTCTGGGACAAGGCCAAGATCAAAGTTTTGGAAGTGCTAAAGGGGGTCTTCTCCATTTCGGTTAAGATTTTATTTGCCAGTTGCCATTTGTGTTGGATCTCGAACGTTTATGGGCCAAATAGGAGTAGGGACAGGAGGAGGTTGTGGGAGGAATGGAGTGCTCTAGCTGCCTATCGGGAGGGGCCTTGGTGTGTTGGAGGAGACTTCAACGTTATAAGGTGGGCTAGTGAGAGAAGTCCGGAAGGGAGATGCACCAGAAGCATGAGGTCTTTCAATAAGATCATTCGGGACCTGGAATTATGGGAAGTCCCCCTTAGCAATGGAAGCTACACCTGGTCTCGTTTGGGGTTGGAAAACTCTAGGTCCTTGTTGGATAGGTTCTTCATCAACAAAAGTTGGGACTGTGTTTTTGCAGATTCCAGGGTTTCTCGGCAGCCAAGGATTTTTTCAGACCACTTTCCTCTGCTTCTGGAGGCGGGGTCATTCCAATGGGGGCCTGCTCCCTTTCGCTTTGTCAATGCCTGGCTGGAAAGTAAGGAGTGCGTAGCTTTGATTGGCAAAGTATGGGGGGAGGATCAATCCTATGGGTGGGTTGGTTTCACACTCTCTGTAAAGCTAAAAAAGCTAAAAGGAAAGCTGAAGGAGTGGGCGGCAGAGCAGGATCAGTTGGTGAAAGGAAAGGAGAAGAATCTGATTGACGAAATCTCAATGTTGGACAAGAAGGTGGAGTCCTCTCCTCTCTCTTCCCATGAGTTGTTAATCCAGGCTATGGCAAAAGGAGAACTGTTGGAACTATATATGGAGAATGAGAGGAAGTTGATTCAAAAATGTAAGCTTGTATGGCTTAAAGAGGGGGACGAGAATTCAGGTTTCTTCCATAGATACTTGGCAGCAAAAAAGCGTTCGTCTTTGATTTCAAGCTTGGTGTCTTCTGAAGGGATCCCCCTGGTGAAGTTTGCGGATATTGAAGCAGAAATTGTCCATTTCTTTGGAAAGCTCTATGATCGCACCCACAGGCCGCGCTATGTGCCGTTGTTTGAGGGATGGAAGGGGGTCTCTACGGAGGCAAACGGGGCACTCACAGCCCAGTTCTCGTTGGAAGAAATTGAGAGGGCACTAAAACAGCTGGGAAGGAATAAGGCCCCCGGGCCCGATGGATTCACAATATAATTCTACCTAAAGTGTTGGGAGTTGTTGAAATTCAACCTGTTGCGCTTCTTCAAGGAGTTTCACAGCAATGGTCATATCAATTCAGGGCAAAAAGAAAATTTTATATGTCTAGTTCAAAAGAAGGGTGCTCCAAGTTCGGTCAAAGACTATAGGCCTATCAGTTTGGTCTCCTCAACGTATAAGATCCTCTCCAAGGTGCTTGCAGACCGTTTAAAAAAGGTAATGCCATCCATCACTTCGGAGGTCCAAAGCGCTTTCATTAAAGGTAGGCAAATTCTAGACTCAGTGTTAATAGCAAGTGAGGTGATTGAGGATTTTAGAATTCATAAAAGAAAAGGGTGGGTGATAAAGTTGGATTTTGAGAAAGCTTTCGACTGTGTGGACTGGGGGTTCTTAGAGGGGGTTCTTGAGCAAAAAAAATTCAGTGCAAAGTGGATTCAGTGGATGAGGGAGTGTATGGTTGGCCAAAAGTTCTCGGTAATGGTAAATGGAAGGCCTAGGGGTCGGATTCTGGCCACCCGAGGGTTGCGGCAGGGGGATCCTTTGTCTCCCTTCCTGTTTGTCCTAGTGGTTGATGTATTGAATGCTTTGGTGGAAAAAGGGGTCGCTCAAGGGTTGTTCGAAGGTTTTAAGGTAGGAAGGGAGAAGATGGAAGTGTCCATTTTACAGTTTGCGGACGATACAATTTTATTCTCGCAAAGAAGATGAAGGAGCGCTGAAAATCTAATCGGTGTGTAAGTAAGCTTTTTGAAGTTTGCTCGTTCAGTGAAGGTGAATTGGTCAAAATCATTGCTTGCGGGGTAAACTTGACAGAGGGCATGGTGGAGGAGGCCGCTGCAAAGGTAGGGTGTAGGGGTGTGCAACTGCCTTTTTCATACCTGGGGCTTCCGTTGGGTGGTCATCCAACTTCCCTTGAATTCTGGCAGCCAGTGGTTAGCAGCTTCGAGAAGCGTTTGGACAGATGGAAGAGGTTTAGTTTATCACGAGGGGGTCGTTTGACGCTTTGTAATGCGGTGCTGGAATCCCTCCCCTTGTATTTTATGTCTCTGTTTGACTTCGGTGCAAGTTTGTGTGATTTTGGAAAGGCTTATCAGGGCTTTTTTCTGGGAAGGGTCGGAAGGGGGAAAGTTCAAACATCTGGTAAGGTGGAGGGAGGTAGCCAAGCCTCGTACTTCGGGAGGGTTAGGAATTGGGGCACTGAAGGGCAAAAATCAGGCCCTGTTAGCCAAATGGGGCTGGAGGTTTTCAGTTGAATCATCTTCTCTCTGGCGAAGGGTGATTGTTAGCATTCACGGCTCAGCGGATAATGGATGGGATCCTAGCGACTCTGGAAAGTGCAAAATTGAGAAGTCCATGGGTCAACATTACAAGGGTTTGGAGGCAAATTTGCGAGATTTGGCCCTGTTCAAGTTAGGAAATGGCAGGTCGCTTAGGTTCTGGTGGGAGCCGTGGATAGGGGGCGTTCCTCTCAAAGACAAGTTCCCTGGACTTTTTGGGGTAGCAAGGAACAAGTTGATTACGATGGATGAAGTCTGGGACAGTCAGTTGGGAGTCTGGGCTTAGGAGGCCTTTGAAGGATGAAGAGATTGAAAGCCTTGCTGAGCTTTTGGGGGTCCTCGGTCGTGCCAAGCCTTCCCGGGAGCAGGACTCTAGATGCTGGGCTCTTGAGTCCTCGGGGAATTTTTCTGTGAAGTCTCTTTCAAGGCACTTGTGCCCTTACCCCTCGATGGATAAGATGGAGTATAGATTGGTATGGAAGGTGAAGTGTCCAAAGAGGGTCAAAGTGCTGACTTGGATCTTGCTGTTTGGAAGTTTAAATACAATTGATGTCTTACAGAAAAGGTGGCCGCAAATGTGTCTTCAGCCTTCGGTATGCCCCCTTTGTTTTGAAGAAGCAGAAACAGGATATCATCGTTTTGTAAGTTGCTCTTTTGTTGGGAATTGCTGGTCAAAGCTGCTATGGGAATTTGGAGTAGGGTGGGTCTTTGCAGGAAATCTAAAGGAGGGTGTGCTTCAGTTGTTGGCAGGGCCCCCACTTGCGCGAAGGGCCTCAAGTTTGTGGGGAAACGCGGTAAGGGCATTGCTGGCTGATATTTGGTTTGAGCGAAGTCAGAGAGTTTTTCACGATATCAGGAAATCCTGGGAATTATGCTTCGAAGCGGCTCATCTCAAGGCTTCGGCTTGGAGTTCTCTTTCAGGGGAGTTTGGTGGTTTCACTATGTCAGACATCCAGGCCAATTGGAACGCTTTTATTTTCCCTTTTTAGGATTCACTGCTGTCTTGTTTTATTTTATGTTATGGATGTTAGGGTTGTCTTAACTTTTGTACTTCTTCATTATCTTAATGAATTCATATTGTTACCTTTTCAAAAAAAAATAAGGAAATATTGGATATTCCCTTATTTGTCAATAAATATTTCCTTGTATTTTCCATATTGTAGATGCTGGATTTTTATTTCCTTGTATGTAAATATAGGTTTCTTCTATATAAGAAACCTTGTACCTTTATTGTGAAATATAGAAAATATTTCTACTCTTTTTATTTTCTACAGTAACTTCACTTGGTCGAGCGTTGGCCCTATGCATTATTTATCCCTATTGGATAGGTTTTTACTTACTGATGGTTGTTCTAGGAAGTTTGGTTCTGCCACTCTTCGTCGTTTGGATCGTATCACTTCTGATCATTTTCCACTTGCTCTTTCCTTTGGTAATGTTGTTTGGGTCCTTGCCCATTTCGTTTTGAGAATTCTTGGTTGCAGATTGACTCAATTAAGGCGGTTGTCTCGAGTTGATGGTCTCAACACTTCTTCATTGGATGGCCAGGTCATGGTTTGAAGATGAAACTGAAGGGTCTAAAGGTTTTCTTGCAGAACTGGAGCAAATCTCATCGTTTTGAGGCCCATAGATTATACTCCTTTATTGCTCAGTTGCGGGTTTTGGATAATTTGGAGGACACTACACCCTTGTCGACTTCTCAGAGTGAGTGTCGTCGTCTCATCAGGGATCAGATTGAGGTTTTAACAGCCCAAGATCATATCCATTGGCAACAGAGGAGTAAATTGAAATGGCTTCAGGAAGGTGATGAAAACACCAAGTTCTTCCATAAAATTCTGGCGGCAAGGAAAAGGAAGAAATCCATTACTGAGATCCTATCCCGTGATGGGATTAGCCTTATTACTGTTAATGATATTGAACATGACTTTCTTTCTATTCTAATTTGTTTGCTAAAGATAAAGGTCTTCGTTTTTTGCCCACTAATATTGCTTGGAGTCCTATTTCTCTAGAGCAGGCAAGCGGTCTTGAAGGCATGTTCACAGAGGAGGAAGTTTGTAAGGTTGTTTTTTCTCTAGGTTCTGGTAAAACTCCAAGCCTGGATGGCTTTACTGTTGAATTCTTTAAATTCTTTTGGGATACGATCAAACAAGATGTTATGACCATGATTCAGGATTTTTATTCCTCTGGGGTTGTTAATGCTTCTATGAATGAGACATATATTTGTTTAGTACCTAAACAGTTGACTTCCAAATCTGTTACTGAATTTCGACCCATAAGTCTCATCTTTTGTGTTTATAAGATTGTTGCTAGGGTTTTATCTGATTGTTTGAAGTATGTCCTGGCTACTACAATTTCTGATAAGCAGCTTTCTTTTGTTTCAGGAAGGCAAATCCTTGATGCTTCTTTAATGGCTAATGAGCTGATTGACGATTGGACAAACCATAATCTAACAGGTGTGGTTTTGAAGTTGGATCTTGAAAAGGCTTTTGATACTGTTGATTGGATTTTCTTGTTGCAGTGTTACAGGCAAAAGGTTTTGGGAGTCTTTGGAGGAAATGGATACGTGGTTGGGTCACTAGTGCAAACTACTCTATTATTATAAATGGTAGGCCTTGTGGGAAAATTATCCCTAGTCGTGATATTTGACAAGGTGATCCCTTATCTCCCTTCCTGTTTATTTTGGTCTCTGATTGTCTTAGTCGGTTGTTGACCCATAGTGCTAATAGAGGTCTTATTTCAACCCATCTGATTGGTGCTTCATCCTTCAGTTTAAACCATTTGCAGTTTGTGGATGATACTTTACTCTTTTCTACAGTTGATCGACTTGCACGGAAACATTTGTTTGAAGTGGTTTAAATTTTTTAGAAGGCTTCTCGGTTACGAATTAACCTTACTAAGAGTGAGATCTTGGGTGTTCATGTTGATGATTCTGATTTGGGGTGGATGTTGTCGACCTTTGGGTGCAAACAAGGTATGTGACCGACTACCTATCTTGGTTTGCCTTTGGGAGGGAACTCAAAAACTATTTCTTTTTGGAATCCAATAATTGAACGTCTGAAACAGAAACTTCATAATTTGAAGTACGCTTTTATCTCGAAAGGTGAGAACATACCCTTATTCAAGCTACTCTCTCTAGTATGCCTTTGTATGTCTTTGTTTAAGCTTCCTTTGAGCGTCATTGTGCATTTGAATAAGATTATTAGGGATTTCTTTTCGGAGGGTGCAAGGGGTAATGGTGGAATGCATAATGTGAAGTGGACAACCACTAAACTCCCTAAACTGTTGAGCGGTCTTGGGATTGACAATTTTGAGCAGCGTAATATGGCCCTCTTAGCAAAATGGATTTGGCGATTTTCTCAGGAACATGATTCTCTTTGGAGGAAACTTATTGTTGCAAAGTATTATGATCACACGCAAGTAGTCGGTTGGCCCCCTTTTGCTCCTATTGTTCCTCATAAATCCCCTTGGAGGTACATTTGTGGTGTTTGAGATTTGGTCTCTTCTCGATCGATTAGGCGTATTGGGGATGGTGGTGATATTTGTTTTTGGACTGATTCTTGGCTTAGTTGTGGTCCTCTCGACACTGTTTGTCCACGACTCTTTCGACTTTCTTTGTTCCCTGATTCTAGAGTTGCAAGTCTTTGGAATTCCATGAATTCTGCATGGGATCTGAAGCTTCAGCGCAACTTAACAAATTTGGAGACTATTGAATGGGTCTATCTTTCTCAACTACTCTCCCCTATAAACCTTTCGAACTCCCTGATTCTTGGGTTTGGTCTCTGGAGCCTTATGGATGTTTCTCTGTAAAGTCTCTAACAGAGAGTTTGTTGTTCTCTGCTGATTTGGTGACACAAGACATTTATTCAGTCATTTGGAAGATAAATATCCGAAGAAGATTAAGATTTTCCTTTGGGAACTTAGTCTGGGAGTCGTTAATACTTCTGATAGACTTCAAAAAAGATTGCCTTATATTAGTCTCTCTCCTTCTTGGTGTCCCATGTGTCATTTGGGATCAGAGTCTACAAGTCATCTGTTCGTTCATTGTTTGTTTGCTCAACGATTCTAGTGGTGCTTGTTGAATGCTTTCGGTTGGCTACTGCCTTTCTCCAAAAATATTTTTGATTTTCTTTCCCCTGTTTTGGTGGGCCACTCATTCAAAGAAGATTCTTTGGTTGACTTTTGTTTATGCTTTCTTATGGTATCTTTGGATTGAGAGGAATTGTCGTTTATTCAGGGGTGTTTCCTCTTCTTTTGATCGTTTTATGGATCATGTTCTTTCCATTGTTTATTCGTGGTGCAAGCATGTGCAACCTTTTGGTCTTTATAGTTTATTGTTTTTTATGTCAAATTGGCGATCTTTCTTGTAACTCACCTTTGGTGCTCGAAGTTTTCTCCATTTCATTTATCAATGAAATTGTTTCTTATTACAAAAAAAAAAAAAAAAACTTTCCAAAGATCCTCTTTTAAACCATCCCAATTATCCTGAAAGAAGGCCAAAGAAAACTCATCTAGCCCAGGGGCTTTATTCCTATCACAATCAAAAACAGCCCCTTTAATCTCTTCCAAGGAAAAAGGAGCATCCAAATAGTCTTTATCCAAGCTAGAGAGGGGACACCAATCTACACCTTCTACGAAAGGTCTTGGTTCAGAAGTTGAGCCATAAAGGGAAGAGAAAAAAGAGAGGACTTCCTCTTCGATCTCCTTATCCCCTTTCAAGACAACCCATCATCATTCTCAAGTTAGCTAATAAAGTTCTTGCTTATTCTGCCACTAGCCACTCTATGAAAATAGGTTGTATTAGCATCCCCTTCTTTGGCCCACCTAAACTTAGCTTTCGGCCTCCAACTTACATTTTCCTTGAAAACAAGTTCCTCGAACTCAACTTTTAACGCTAGCCATTCCTCCTTACTGGCCTCAAAAAGCCCATGTTCCTCCTCCTCAAGTCTGTCCAATGCAGTGAGCCTCCCTAACACCTCTTTTTTTCTTAATACGTAAATCTCCAAACACCTCTCGATTCCAGGACTTAAGCACCCTTTTGAGAGCTTTTAACTTCCCCATAAACCTATAGCCCTCCCACTTCCCATGTACTTCGACCCACCACCAATGGGGAAAAGAAGCTTTAAAGGAAGGGTGGAGAAGCCACATGTTCTCAAACCTAAAAGGGCAGGGACCCCAGGTGCCGGCCAATGATCGGACGTGATTCTCGGACCCAAAGACTGTCTAGCAATTGAAAACGTGACCTTCCATCCTTTTGAGAGTAAGAATCTATCAATCCTACTTTTGAACCGACTATTAGACCAAGTGAACCATCCATTAACTAAGGTCGAGTCATAAAGACCACAATCCTCAATTAATCGATTAAAACACTTCATCGACTTAGTCACCCATCCCCCCAAAACCTTCTCCTGAGGACCACGCACCACATTAAAATCGCCAGCCAAGCACCAACAATGACCACACAACTTATACTAGAGTTTTAAACATGCATGCACAATAAAATACATTATACTTGACAAACCTTGATAGCTACTTCTTGATTATTTTTCAGTATAGCACGGTGAACCTGAGCAATTGACGCAGCAGCTATAGGTTGTTCATCAAGTGAAAGAAACCTGTAGTATAAACAAACCCAAAATTATGGAATAAAACAATCTCTAAACACGTAGACTGTATACAGTACTTTTCATGAAGATAGTCCGGGGAAAAAAAGGATTAACATATCAATGTAAATTTGGAAATCCAGATGCACCAAAGACAACTTTAGCCCGACCCTCAAAGATTTAGAATAAGTTTAAAACCAACCTAACACGTAAGCTACTCATTTAACCAGCATTCTTTAGTTCCATGACATACACAGAGCTCCAACTTCTTTTTCTTTCTGCAGTTAGGCAGTTTCCTTATTGATTGTTTACCTACAAATATTAAATAAATGATGCACATATCATGAGAGGCAATAAGATCATTCTCCCTTCACGTTCTAATTTCAATTGCTTGCACTGGCATTAGAAATCAAACTCAGTATCAGAATGGCTTCTCTCAATAATATATCCGACTTGATGAACTTAATATTATTTTCAAATATAGAACAACGACCTTACTTGAAAATTGAATCTTTAAAATGATAATTTTTCAAATATAGAATAAAAACCATAGAACAATGCCCTTGAATTTGAAAAGACTTAAACACTCATTATGATGCCATCATACATGGTTAATTGTAAGACCCCAATTTCTATGAATTTTTTGCATGTCAGAATATTTTGAATCTTTTGGACCATCGTCCAGTAGAGTTGTAAGCAAGTCTGGAGTCTAAAATGGTGTAACATTCTGCTTGATTATTAAACACTATTTTGTAATTGAATTGTAATACCGTACCTAACAAATTATAAAGGAAAGAATTAAAAATAACAGAATTTATAAAAAGTATTGTGGTTAACTTAATTGCCTTGAGTTTACTAAATAACTAAACTAAAATTTTGAAGGTATTTGAGTAAACACTTCATTCCTAAGCCCAAACTCAAGCCTATTAGGAAAGCTCAGCCTTTGATGGCAGGGATCTGGACTTCATGGCTGACTTAATTGTAATATTTAATATTTATAATTTTATTAGGTAAATCTCATTTGGTCCATGAACTTTCATCTTGATTTCATTGTGGTCCCCAAACTTTTCAAACTTGCACTTAAATAAATTAATTAATTAATTAAAAAAAACAATTTTAGTCCTTGACACTATTTTGTCATTAATTGTTTAACAGATAGATGACGTGACCTTGAAATGTGCATTCCCAAGTTGAAATGAGCACATATTAAAGAACATAGACTAGCTAAGGTGATCATCATGCGGTGCAAAATTAGATAATATAATCATGACAATGACCAAAATGGTTATTTCTTAACAAATTCAAGACTTTAATAAACATTTTAAAAGTTTAGAAATCAATATGGGATTAAAATGTAAAATAAATAGACCAAATATACAAGTTCTAAAAGCATAGTAACTAGTCCCATCCACTAAATATTTATATATACTTACATTGCTGATATATCTGAACGGAGGTTGCTGATTATCACATCTTTTATATCTTTGAACGGACAAGGAGCAGCCTGAGGTGTTAATGACTATATAAAATTAAACAAGAATGAAAGTATCTTGGTCTACAAAATTAAAAATTTCAAGAGACTTAGATCAGACCTGATCTTGTAGTGAAGAGAGAATGGATGAGTATTCATTTGGTGTCTGCCGCAATGAAGCTGCAAACTGACCAGCTTTAACATAAAACCCTTTGTTATCTTGGCATAGCTTTAAAAGTCTCTTTGCAGAGCGTAGATGAACCTAGCCAAGGTCATTTCATGAAAATCAGAAACAACTAACAGCATCTTCATTAGAATTTAGTTAATTGAGTAAATCTTTCTGGTCAAATTAGACTCAAATTCCATGAAACCCGAGAATAAGATGGGCCATCTTAAAGCCTGAGAACAACTTTCAAGAATTATTAATTATATTTATTTCCTCTAAGTGTAAAACTACAAGTTATCAAATGTTCCAATAAATCTCGTAGACATAAAAGCTATCCCAAAATATATATATATATATATGCATATTGTATAAGATCAATCCTAAAGGTGATTAGGATAACTTGGCTTCCTCTTTCATCAAGGAAAGAAAGGTATGAAACCATTTCTTATGCAGTTCATAATGTTAGTGTTGATATAATTAAATTTACCATAACCTATCGTTGAAGTTTCCAGAATCCAGCATATGTTAACAACAGATGGATCATCTAAAACAGACCTACTCGGATAGAAATGATGCAAAACTTTGAAAGTAAGTAAACTAACACAAAGAAAGCCTATTTGACCGAAATGGACAGCATATGAACTTCCATCAGCATTAGAGAATGATGATTGAAGACCACAAAACCCCGCACGGGCCGCAAGGGGAGAGAGGCTGTGTGTGTGTGCATTTTCGTTCAATTTCTAATACCAAAATCAACAGTTTACGCTAAAACAAAAGGCCAAAAGTAAATATACACAAACCTCAGATAATTTAAGACGGTATTCCTCAGAGTTCGCTACCATCCCATGCAAAGAGTACTTATAGTCAAGAACAACCAGAGAAATCTGCCATTCAAGCTATAACAAAGTTAAGAAACAGTTCAACGAATATCTAAAAACAAATCAATAAAGCGAAAGAGAAGAAGAGGGATGTAGAAGAACATCAGACAGTGGAAATCGCGCGGGAGGAACGACGGAAGCCGTAAACAGCGGTCCTAAACTTTTCCCCATAATCGAGAGAAATGGAATGAGAGTCGGAAGATGATGAGACAAATTTGGAACTAGAATTCGAGGCCTGGAACGCAAGGCCTGTTCCCGTTGTTAGAACACAGAGAGTCGCCACAGAGCGAAAGCTCAAAATTTCCGTAACCCTCCTCATTTGGAGTTCACTTGTGCTTTCTATTTGCTACTGTCGCCGTCGCCGTGCCGCCGCCGCCAAAAACATACAGAGAATCTGTATCGGCGGGATTTTGACGTGCAATTCAAATTCCAACCACCGCCAACAGTGGTGGCATCTTTTTTCTCTCTATTTCCGGGGAAATTATTTACTTTTTTCAATTCAACTAAAAATTGTTTAAATTAGTTTTCGGTTAAATTATCCCAAATACCCTGAAGTATGAGTTTAGTTCTAATTATACATCTAAATTTTAAAAAGTTTAATTTTAACTCTTAAATGTATGGGTAAAAAATAATGCGTTTGTATATGTTTCGATTTTTTTAATATATATGTATAAATATATTCACATAATCAACAATACGAAGGTAGACGCAACACTTTCTGTCTATGAGCTTAATAAAGAGAAATTTAAGGATTGTTTGCAATAAACTTCAAAATTCAAAGATTAGACTAAAATTTTTTAAAGTTAAAAGAAATACCATTGAACCAACCCATAATTTAACGGTATTTTTTATCATTCAACCTTAGATTTTTTTTATTTTTATTATTTTCTTGTAGGTATGAATCTCATTCTTGATGGACAATAAAGAAATGGAAAGGCAACAAAGAAATAAATATGAAAAGAAAAAAAATTATTTCCTTATCGTCAACCATTAGCATAAGAATCTCTTAAGGACCGTAGTTTGAATCTCTCACCTCATTTGTACTTAAAAAAATAAAAAAGATGTCTACCTAGCATTGGTTTATACATTCCTCTTATAGTCTCAATCTAGGAATAATTTTTTCGCTATCTTTTTTCACAAATTACCTAAAGTTCCTGTTCACACGAGATTTCAACAAAGAAATTTAATACGTCTAAATAATTTCGTGTAAATAATTTTTTGTATTTGTATTAATTTCAGTATAGTGAGTACAATCTTTGGTATGATATGTTGTGATCGAGGGTTGAAACTGTTTTTTGTTCAGATGGTGTTTGATCTTCATGAGTTGGAGAGGTCTCTATTTATAGAGTTCGGACGTTCAAATGGTGTTTGATCTTCATGAGCGGGAGACTTCACAAATGAAGAAGGAGGTCTCTATTTATAGAGTTCGGACCAGGGCCTATTGTACCGGACCAGGTTGATGTTGGGTTAATCTTTTGGGTTGAACCATGTTGACTGTGTAAATAATTTTTTTGTATTTGTATGAATTTCAACATAGTGAGTACAATCTCTGGTATGTTGTGATCATGGTGTTTGATCTTCATGAGTTGGAGATCACTTCACAACTTTTGTTTTTGAATTTTCTCTAAGTCTCTTTAGTTTTGAAGCTTCAAAATGAAGAATGGAAGTCTCTAGTTCTTCTAGGCCTCCAAATGGGCTTGGGCCTATTGGACCAGACAAGATTGATGTTGGGTTAATCTTTTGGATTGGACCATGTTGACCTTAGATCAGCTCTTTTGGGTTGAGCCTGTTTGACTTTGGGCCAACCTTTGGCTAATTTTTGGTCTTCAAGTTGGGTTTTGGTCTTCTAAATTTTAAAGAACGGACCTGGATTTGCAATAATTTAATTTAGGATCCTTACAAATTTAATTAATCCCTAATTAAATATAATTTTGCGGTGATGACGTGACAATTTTGGATTTGTCAAAATTTTTATTCCAACCGTTCAACTAAAAGGGTATCCCAATTGAAGTAATGAGCCTCGTTCCTTCAATTAGTGGTCGTGTTCTTCAAATGGATTCTTATCCTGTGGGTACAGTATTTGAATCAATCGAGAACATTTTATTTTGTATCTATATGAATCGATATTATTACATTCCAATGCCTTCTAATACCTCCCAAGACAAATTTCGTCCGAGCACCCAAATATTTTTCTTCTTTTAACATTTTGGTACATATAGGTTGAGTTTCATGTTATTTTAATATTGTTCTTTCAAATGTTGAACTTTAGTTGGTATAATTTCAATAAATTTTAAAATTAGTCCAACAATTAGTTTTTGTTAAATTTTCTAAAAAAATCATTTAGTCTCTATTAATTTTCTCTTTAAAGTGCTCAAAACATATTTACATGATATTTTCTATTTTATTAAAATCATTATTGTTGAAGAATTTCGCTAAAATTAATTTTGAATGACTACAAGCAATGTACAATTGGTATATATTTTAATTTCTTAAAATTAAAAAAAAAAGTATATATAGAAAAAGAAAAGATGACTACAAATTTAACATAATCAAGAAAGAATATTAAAAAAAAATAGAATCTGAAAAATCTATAGGCCAAGAACTTGTTGAAAGGAGGAGAAACTTTTAGGGGGTGTTTGGATGGATGGTATGGGTTGAGTTAAGTTTGTTTAAAAAATCAACTCAGTGTTTGGGGCATTGAGTTGGGTTGAGTTCTCAACTCCCCACTTCCCCAAATATCTCCCTCAATTTTATCACCTTACATCTCCCCACAAAATCAATTCACACACCTTTCCACCAATTTTCCTAAACCTTGATTCCCTTCCGGTGGTCCGGTGACTTTCGACGGTGGTCTGACGACTTCCGACGGTGGTCTGATAACTTTCCAGCAAAACTCCGCTCGATTGTCCAACGGATGATGAGTGAGATGAAAAGAAAAGAAGAAGAAGAGAGTTTTGAAGTGCACCCTTTAAGTTGCAATTACTCTAGTTTAAATAGGTAGCAAAAAGTCCTAATCCTTTTTAGAACAAGAAATCCTATTTTTTAAAAAAGGAAATCCTAATCCTCTTTTTTAAAAAAAGAAATCTTAATCCCTTTTTTATAACATAAATCATAATCCTTTTTAGACTTTGAAACACCATTTCCTAAAAAATTTCTATATTCATAATTATTATCTGATTATCTAAAAATTTAAATTTAAATCAAATACAATTAATGCATTTGATTTTACGAGGGTTACAAAAAAAAAGAGGGTTTAAGTTGAATTATCCATAAGTTTTGTTGCTGAAACGAAAAGAAAGGTTACAGGAGAGTGATTAAGAAAACAAAAATATGAAATGGAATCCGGTAGACGTAAAAATATCGTATACCAACTGTATGCAATAGAATGGTTGACCAAGGATAATCCTCTTAGTCGCAGACATCCAAAAGATGAGTTGCTTCTTCCAAGTCTCACCACAATCCAAGAAGAGATATTGCTTGCATCTACTTGGTAGGACTGGTTGAACACCTACTCCACCCATCTTTTACTAAACCAAGATGACCTAGACACTTCATGTTTATTTCGTTAGATATATTTTGTGAACGATAATATTTTTTTGTATACTTTAATTTTTTGGGGGCATGAGAGATAAGATTTGATAGCATGTCATTAATTCTTTTGTCATAAATGAATGTATCATCAATGATGGGAAGATAAAAACTGATTATTTGATTTATAAAAAAAACTGCACCAGATACCTCTGCACGACTCAACTCAACTCTACACCCCAAACACAGATTTCCTACAACAACTCAACTCAACTCTACACCCCAAACACTGATTTCCTGCACTCAACTCAACTCAACTCTACACAACTCAACTCAACTCAACTCAACTCAACTCTGCGCGCCAAACACACCCTTAGGGGTTATTTGGGCACTGAGTGGGTTATAATAGTCTGTGGATTATTATTGTATGTAGAATCATATAATATTATTTAAAATGCATAGTAGTATAGTTTGGGGTTATAATAATCTGTGTTTGGAGTGTAGAGTATTCTACATGTAGGGTATTAACTTTTGCTCCAAACAGATCCTTAAAGTTGAAGATGACGTTAATGTGATGTCAAGCAATGTCACTTTGATGGTCAAGTCGGTAGGATGCTTATAAGCATAGAACCTTAATGTCAAATAGAGTATAACCTCAACTGTCATAGTTATTACACGTTTGGGTGAAGGTAATAGCGATACTATAATTGGGTGAAGATATAGTCAAAGTGAGTATAGGTTTGCATTGTGGTAATTGATATGTCTTTTTGGAGAGGTTAAAAGTTTGAATCTCTCATATTATATTGTTGAACTCCCAAAAAAAAAAAAAAGTGTGGAGGAACAAAGAAATCACTTAGTTATTTCGACGACATTCATTCAAAGCTTCTGCATTGTTATTTATTGTGAGGTTTTTTCATATTTTCAATATGGGATTAGAAACATTCCTCTACATTTTTTTTTTCAATATGGGATTCTCCACAAGGATAGCTTAAGAACGAATTTGTGTGAGGGTTATGAGGTATATAAAGAGGAAAAACAAGTTGGAATTTTTTTTACAGGTGATTTTTGGTATTTTTTAAAGGAATTTACGAGTGATTATTATACTAAGAAAATTCATTAACATATCTCATACTGGTTGAATTATATAAATGTTGGTGTTGTCTATCTTCTACCATTTTAATCATTACAGTTTCAATCCTTCAACTATCAAGTTTGGGTCAAATAGCTCCATCTTAAAAAAAGAATTATATATATATATATATATATATATATATATATATATATATCAAATAGACCTCTTAATTTTGTAAGTTTTTAAACTTTCAAAAATATTGAATGAGTTTCTAAAGCACCGTTTGATAACTATTTGGTTTTTAGTTTTGGGTTTTTGAAAATGAAGCCTATAAATACTACTTCACCTTCGACTTTCTATGTTTTTTGATCTACTTTTGAAATATGTTTTCAATAACCAAGCCAAGTTTTGGAAACTAAAAAAAAAAAAGTAGTTTCCAAAAACTTGTTTTTGTTTTTGAAATTTAGTTAAGAATCTAAGTGTGTTCTTAAAAAAGATGAGAATTATGGTAGGGAAGATGAAAATCATTGCAGAGAAATGATGAGAAGACAAATATAATTTTAAAAAACTAAACGGTTGTCAAACTCTGTCTAAACTTTTGATTTTATGTCTAATAAGTCCCCATGTTTTAAATTTTATGTTTAATAGATTCACTAAAAAATGTTGAATATATTAGGAATCTATTAAACACAAAATTCAAAATTCAAAATTCAAAAATTTATTTGATATTTTTATATTCCTAAACTTATTGTTTCAATTAAAACTCTAAATTAATAATTATATCAATTTAACCTTGAACGTTCATAAGTGTATAAGTTCAAACTCTCAATTTAAAAAATGTTTTTATACATCAATTCTCACACGTGTATAAATTTTTATTAAAAACTTGATATAATTATTAGTTTAGAATTTTAATTGATACAACTTCTAAAGTTTAGGGTTATAAATGAGTTTTTGTCTTATTTTTAAAATTTAGAAACCTATTAAATACAAAATTAAGAGTTTAAGGATTTATTTAGATACAATTTTAAAAGTTTAGGGGGTAAACTTGTAATTTACTTTTTAAAATAATGTATAAAATAAAAAAAGTTAATGGTATTAAAAAAAAGAATAAAAAATGGCATCTTCATCCTCGCAAAAGAGACAGTGTCGGCAACTAAAGACAGAGCAGTCATCACCATCAGCAACGACATTCACTTTCGAAGTCTCCCAAAATCCTTATGGGTTTAATAACCTTGAACGTTCATAAGTGTATAAGTTCAAACTCTCAATTTAAAAAATGTTTTTATACATCAATTCTCACACGTGTATAAATTTTTATTAAAAACTTGATATAATTATTAGTTTAGAATTTTAATTGATACAACTTCTAAAGTTTAGGGTTATAAATGAGTTTTTGTCTTATTTTTAAAATTTAGAAACCTATTAAATACAAAATTAAGAGTTTAAGGATTTATTTAGATACAATTTTAAAAGTTTAGGGGGTAAACTTGTAATTTACTTTTTAAAATAATGTATAAAATAAAAAAAGTTAATGGTATTAAAAAAAAGAATAAAAAATGGCATCTTCATCCTCGCAAAAGAGACAGTGTCGGCAACTTCAACGAAAGACAGAGCAGTCATCACCATCAGCAACGACATTCACTTTCGAAGTCTCCCAAAATCCTTATGGGTTTAATAATAATAAGAAATCAATTTAACATCAAATTAAAAATTCAAAATGAAATTGGGGGAAACAGTTAGAAGATGACTGGCAGTTAGTCGGAGAGTGAGAAAATGGGCAGGGACAGGGGCACAAACCAACCGTAAGAAAATGGCGGTGGCGCAATGAAAAGGGTAAAGTGGTGTCGTCTTACCGTTACAGTTTCAGGAGCCAACTACTAATTCTCTATGTTCTCAGCTCTCTATTTTTCTTAAGAATAATAGGGAGAGGAATGTTGAGCCTTAAACTATTTTCGAATCCAAAATCTCACATAACAACATTTCAGAAGAGAAAGAGGAGTTTGATTAAGAAGGCTTACGAGTTATCCACTATCTGCGATGTTCGGACCTGCATTTTCATCGCTTCATCTTTTGCACATGAGTCTGTGAAATTTGAAATTTGGCATCCCAATCGCAACGAAGTCGATAGTATGATCCGTGCTTATAAGACCAACTCCTATAAGATCAAACATTCAAATTTGTACGACTTCTTCTCCGATCTTTTTACCTATAATATGTAGGAAAAACACAATCAAAAATATTATCACGATTCTACACACTAAATAAAAGTTATGTTTTTCCTACATATTATATGTAAAGGGTGTTGTACATCTCATTGACCAAGGTTTATGGTGCTTTTTTTTCCTACCAAGTGTGGGAGTACTTTTTTAGGTTGTGATTTTATCATTTGTTTTCCAATGTAATCTATGTCGGGAAAGTCATTATAGAAATTGGATTTGTATCGACCCAGATATCACTTTGATATGTCGGGAAAGTCATTTCAGAAGAGAAAGAAGAGTTTGATTAAGAAGGCTTATGAGTTATCCACTATCTGCGATGTTCGGACCTGCATTTTCATCGCTTCATCTTCTGCACATGAGTCTGTGAAATTTGAAATTTGGCACCTCAATCACAACGAAGTTGATAGTATGATCCGTGCTTATAAGACCAGCTCCTATAAGATCAAGCATTCAAATTTGTACGACTTCTTCTCCGATCCTTTTACCTATAATATGTAGGAAAAATATAATAAAAAATATTATCACGATTCTACATACTAAATAAAATGTTTTTCCTACATATTATAGGTAAAAAGTGTTGTACATCCTATTGACCCACGTCTATAGGCCCATTTCTTCCTGACAGGTGTGAGAGTACTTAGTCAGGCTTGGGATTAAGCTGGAGACTAAGAGAATACCAGTATATCAAAATGATATTTGGGTCGATAAAAATCTAATTTCTATCAATGACTTTCCAGGTATAGATTACATTGGAAAACAAATGATAAAATCACAACATAAAAAAGTATTCCCACACTGAGCAAGAAGAAAGGCCCCATAGACCTAAGTCAATGAGATGTTCAACACCTTTTAACAATAATATGTAAGAAAACACATAATAAAAAAATATCATCATGATTCTACCTACTAAATAAAAGTTATGTTTTTCTTACATATTATAGGTAAAAGGTGTTGTACATCCCATTGACCAAGGTCTATGGGGCCCCAGGTGTGAGTGTACTTTTTAAGCAAGGCAAAAAATCAAAACAAATACCTTTAAACTTCGTCAGAAAACAGAGAAAATCAACCACCCAATTGGGATCAACTACTTGATTGTTTGTCGGAACACCTACTGAAGATGTTTATGGGGTTTTTGGATTTCAAAATCAGAGTTGTAAAGGGTATGATCCAAGGGGACTGCGATTACTTTGTCGAAGCAGTGAAAAGTTTAATAGTTGATTCTTAGTGCCCACTAATGAATCTGTCGGAAAACAGAGGATCCCATAAAATATTTCTTCCAATGATGCCTATTATGATGGAGGAAGGGGAATTAGACCTGTCCCACTTCTTTGTCGAGGATTTTCAATCTGTGTTGGAGGGCGAAGATCTCAAATTCTTGGTGGATAACATTGTTTTAATATTCTTTTTGTATTTAGTTCTTTAGTTTGGAATTTGGATGAGACTTTCTCTCTCTATCCATATTTTTTCTAATGTACTCACTAGTTAACTATAGGGGTGTTTGGCTCCATGAGTTGAGTTGATTTGGGTTTTAAACCCAACTTACCGTTTGGCTCATTAATAAATTAACTCAACTCAACTCTACCGGCTTAGGATGTTAACTCCGCCGACTTGTACCTATTAACATATTTTATCACCGCTTCTCCAACAACCGACGATCGGTAACCACCTCCGACAACCATCTCTGGCAACCGGTGACCATCTCCGGTGATCGACGACCACCTCCGACAATAAAAAATCTCCTCCGACAACTATCTCCGTGTTGGGGTGTATGCCCTAATCTCGTGTAGTTTGTAATAGTTGTTGAATTAATGAATAAAGGTTATTTATTTTTCACCTCTGTATCTCGCATTTTTATAAACTTAATCCAATAAACAAAGTTTCATGGTCATATTTATGAGAACTTGAACGGTGTGTAGTAGACACACGGAGAGTATCACGTTCAAGTTATTGACCCAAACGGTCTACAGTATATGGATAGGGTTGAGAACCTCATCCTAACAACATTGTGGATGCGACTCGCTTTGTATGAGATACAAACGAGGTGATCCAGCTCGTTCACGTGGTAGACATGCGAGTGGAGGCATCCTGTGCAATGAGATTGTACAAGACCAGACCGTGAATTATTAGACTTATTGATGTAACACCGTTAATAGTATATGACTAATAAATTCGTAGATGACCATTAGTGACTCGTCCTTAATCCTGAGCGTGTTACAGACTTCTGTCTGAGGGGTTTGTCCTTTGACTAGTACGGGTGAGGGTGGCATGAGTTTTTCATCTTTTCTATGAATACTTTGTAAAATGTAGTTTTTTCTAATATCTTAGACATACTTATATTTTTTTTAATCTATAAATAGAGTTCCAAAAATAGGTTTTTGAATACTTTATAAAATAGAGTTTTAGATTCTCTAATTTATTAAATGGACTTCAAAATTTTTAATTTCTAAAATAGTTTTATGAATATTTTGTGAAATAGAGTACTCATTATTTAAATTATGTTTCATTGCTAATATTATTTAATGTTACATTCTAATGAATTAATTGAATTAAATATTAATATATAACTTATACAAACTACACAACCATATTTAACTATTATTGAAATAGTTGATCCACATAATTGGTTAACATATTGATATGCACTTTAACAAACAATTATCAAATAAAAAAAATTGGGTCGGTAAAAAAAAACATCCTAAGAAACCTCTTATAAAAATACAACATAAACATCAACAAACCAACCCAACACAACCATGCACCACAAATACAAGAATCAGAAACCAGGATTCCCGAACCCCAGAATTCCTAATTCCAAACAACCCGTAAAAGACATAATTATCATTTGGGATGATTCGAGCTGAAACGTGGAATATCATTGGGCTAATGGCTTTTAATATGCCCAAATGCCCCCTAAATTTTTGCTCTTTATTAAACCTAATTTTTCTCTCTACATAATTTTTGTCTATCACTCTCTTTTTTCCCCTTTTTTTTAGTACATCAATAATTGGGGATGGGGGAATTCGAACTCATGACTTTGGTCATGAGTCATACTTGATGCCAGTTGAGTTATGCTCTTGTTGGCCCTTTTTTTTCCTTCTTTTAATCTAAAATGTAATACCCTTTCTAGTAATTTGATGATTACAAAATTACTTTGGAAAACAAAAAGATTAACCATTAGATGAAGTGTAGTCTTGATAAAATTAAATGCCAAACTAAAAATTTAGAGTAAAAATTGATGTGTTTTGCAGCTCATAAGGATAAAATAAAATTTGTTTCTCCTAATCAAAACCACTATGATTGAAAAGGATTTTACATGATAATAAATTTGGTCTAAATAATAGCAAATTTGCCGCACGATAAAATATTTTGCAATTGGCGCAAATATAAAAACTTGTATTTCAATTATATATTTTATATTAGGTATATAAGTAATATGCTTTAGATTAGAAATATTAATGGTATACTTTTATCAAATATAAAAAAATGGTAATATATCAATATATTTTATCACCAATAACATATAGGGGTTGTTTGGCCCCAGTGTTAAAAAAGTCTGCGTTTTATTTACCCTCATTTGGCCTAAGATAAAAACAAACCCATCACGCTTTGCTTGCGATTCTTCAATCTTCTCTCTCCTCTCATTCACACATCTTTTCTCATCTTCGATTTCTCTCTACTCTCTCTTTTCTCTCATGTGAGGTTCTCATGCGAGGTTTGGTTTCAAAGATCGAAGAATTTCTATCATCTTCTCTCATCTCTATCACTTTTCTCCCTATTTTTTCTGTATTATTTCAGATCTGTATACTACAACCCCCTCGCCGCTTCAAACAACCCAAGTAGAGTTCCTTACTGCTCGTCCGTTTCTATTCCTTTTTCAATCTGCGATGTTGCATGTTTTGTATGTGTTAAATCTTAGTTTAATATGCAACAGAAATAAACTACATCTTAATTATGGAAATAGCAAAATAAATAAAGAGAGAGAAGAAAAACACACAAAACTTACGTGGTTCGGACGAGAATATTTCTACTAAAGTTCAAAAGGATGGGATTACAATAAAGAACACTCAAGCACTCACTAAATACCCCATATACCCAAATATTTTAACTCACCAAATTAATTTCTAAATAGAATTAGAAATTAATTACGAAATATTTTAACTAAAGAGAATAATAGAAAATTCCTCAAAACTCTCAAACTCTCACACCCTAAAAAAGGAGAGAAAGGGAGCTTATCTATAAGGACAAGGGAGCTACAAAAAAATAATTCTTGTCGATGTGGGACAAAAAGAAAAGTAACGACACAACAAATCTCCACTTTGGCGTTAATTTATCAAAGTCACCAAATGAAAACCTTCAGTCGTCTCCTCCAAATGGTTAAGTGGTTCAAGGATTGCCAACACCGACCAAACTCAAGCAATGCTTGAATTTGCTTCATGGAAGAGATTTAGTCATTATATCTGTTGGATTATCGTTGGTGTTAATCTTGCTCACAATAATATCACCTCGAGCAATGACCTCACGTACAAAATGGTATCGAATATCAATGTGCTTTGTGTTCTCATGAAACATCTGATCTTTTGTAAGGAATATAACACTTTAATTGTCACAAAAGACTATAGTAATCTGTAAATCTTCGCTAAGTTCACCAAACAGTCCCCTCAACCATATAACTTCTTTACAAGCCTCTGTAATGGCCATATACTTAGGTTTAGTTGTAGATAATGCAACTGTATTATGTAATGAAGCTTTCCAACTAATAGCAGAACAATCAACAATAAACACATATCCTGTAAGAGATCTTCTTTTGTCAAGATCTCCAGCATAATCAGAATCCACGTAACCAATGACTCCATCTCTAGCTTTTTCAAAATGCAAACAAACATCAACAATACCTCGTAAGTATCTCAATATCCATTGAACTTCTTTCCAATGTTCTTTACCAGGATTACTCAAATACCTACTGTCTGCACTCATTGCGTAGGATAAATCAGGGTGAGTACACATCATTGCATATATGAGAGACCCAACTGCACTGGAGTAAGGAACTGGAGACATATAATCAACCTCATCATCTGAATATGGACACAAAGCAGATGACAACTTGAAATGTAATGCTAAAGGAGTACTAACTGGCTTGGATTTATGCATATTAAATATGGATAAAACTTTCTCAATATACCCCTTTTGGCTCAAATGAAGCTTTCTTTCTTTTCTATCTCTCATAATTTCCATACCCAGTATTTTCTTTGTTGCTCTCAAATCTTTCATATCAAACTCCTTACTGAGATCTAATTTGACTTGTTTGATTTCTCTTATATCTTTAGCAGTTATCAACATATTGTCAACATATAAGAGAAGATACACAAATGACCCATCATGATACTTTTTGAAGTACACACAACTGTCATAATTACTTCTCTTGAAATCGTGAGTAATCATAAAGGAATCAAATTTCTTGTACCATTGCCTTGGTGATTGTTTCAGGCCATAAAGAGACTTATTTAACTGACAAACATAGTCTTCTTTTCCTAATACTATAAAACTCTCTAGTTGATGCATATAAATATATTCCTCAAGCCATGTAAAAATGCAGTTTTTGCATCTAACTGTTCAAGTTCAAGATCATGAATAACTACAATACCAAGTAATGCATGAATTGAGCCATGTTTCACAACTGGAGAAAACACATCAGTATAATCAACACCAGGGATTTGACTGTAACCTTTGACAACTAACCTTGCTTTATAGTTGGCTTTTACAACTCCTGGAATACCTTCCTTTTTTAAAAATCCATTTGCAACGAACAAGTTTCTTACCCTGAGGAAGTTTCACAAGATCCCATGTATCATTCTTATGTAGAGACTTAATTTCTTCTTGCACTGCAATCATCCACTTATCAGAGTTGTTACACTTTACAACCTTTGAAAATGTAGATGATTCTTCATTAGAATCAATGTCTTCAGCGACATTCAAAGCATACACAACTAAATCACCCTCTGCAAATCTATGTGGAAGTCTAATTTCTCTTTTAGGCCTATCTTTAACAATACTATATTGCGATGGTACCTGCAAGGTTGATAGAGTGTTATCACCACTGTAAGGGATATTTGACAAAGCACCAGAAGTAGAAGTATTAGAAGTATCGTCTTAATTCAATCTGGAAGAAGACTTTAACCCAAACACTCCACCTGCAAAGGCAACTCTGTTGAATCTTTTATGAAGACTTTTTTTTAGAAGACTGCTTATTCAACATAGAAGATTCATCAAATATAACATCTCTACTAACAACCACCTTTTTAGTCTCAGGGCACCATAACTTATATCCTTTAACACTAGGCTTATAACTAATAATATACATTTCAAGGATCTTGGTTTAAGTTTACCATTATTTACGTGAGCATAGACGGGGCAACAAAAAACCTTTAACTCTAAATAATTGGCAGGAGAACCAGATCACATTTCTTGCGGTGTTTTTTTTTCTGAAGAGATATATGAGGAGAGCAATTGACAAGATGACATGCTAAAGCAACAACTTCAGCCCAAAAAAATTTAGGTAAGCTTGCATTTGATAATATACAACGCACCTTACTAATCAAAGTCTGATTTGAAAGAGTCTATATTAAGAAAACGGAAGCAATTTAGGATCTTGAATACTCTAATTTGATCAATTTTACAAAATAAAATGCATGCTCAAAGCTGGAAAAACAGGGGGATAGAAAACTCAACTTTGAAGATCAAATTCTCTTCACTGGGTGGACGATTTGTAACAAAACACTTCGAGGACCACCTCTAGTGTCTTCCCTACTATCCTCAGGCCTTAGAATGGATTGTGGGATCTTATGAGAGAATTTGGAAGAAAAGTCCTAAAAGGTCTAAAATCAAGAATTCTAAGAATTTTTGCAAAATTCTATCAAATCCCCTCAAATTTCCTTTAACTAAAGCTTCATTAAGTTTTGTTAAAGTGACAACTCAAGAGTGATGAAGACAATTAGGGAAGAAGGTGTCCAATTGTGGGTAATTTTAAAGATGAGTAGGCTTGGGCAACTTGCCAAGTTGATTTTCATGAAAAACATGAAAATCCATTTTTTCTTTTAATTTTAATTCAAAAATCAATATAAAATTGATTTTAAATTAAAATTAATTTAATTAATTAAATAAATAATTTAAATAATTTTTAATTTAATTTTATATCAAATATTAAATTAAATAAATTTTCCAATCCCAATGAATCCTTATTCATGCTATAAACCGATCTAATATTTAAATCATATTTAAATATGTCCATCTTTTCTTAATCATAGTTTAATTCATAATTAAGCTATGATACGTTAAATATATCGCATATAATTAACACTTTCTCCCAAAACCGAATTTGAACAATTCAAATTATTTTCTCTCAAAATGTTACAAGGCTTAATCTGAGCTAGTAAGGAGGACCTAATGGACCTATAGACCATGAGCTCCAACGATACGAGATTAACAGACCAAACTCTTTAGCCTAACTAATAAATATTCGTTAACCACCGAGACACTCCACTAAAGTCCAGTGGTTGTACTCTCCTCACTATAAATATATTTCTGTCCACTCGATATAACCATGATGAAGGGAATGGATTTCCCGCAGCGGAAGCGAAGCGAATCGCCGTTGATTCGTTGTAGTTCTAATTTTCTTAAAACTAAAAACATCAACATACTAATTAGGCTAAGCATATTTTTCAAGAAGGAAAAACAGTAAGTAAAGTGTTACTAACCTCTTGAAGAACGCTTCTTCGATTTCCTCCTCGATCACGAACTCTCGATCCAACGATCTTCTCCAAAACACTAACCGAATTGCGAACGGAACCAAGAGGCACTTCCACTTGATCTTCTCGGTTGTTCTCAGGAGGTAAATAGAGAGTTGTGGGACTCCCTTTAGAATTGGGTATAGAGAAAGTAGAGAGAATTCTTTCTTTCTCTTTTGGTTCAAAATCCAAAAAATGAGAGAATGTTATCACAAATGCTTCATGAAGCATCTATTTATAATGGTGTGTGGTGGAGTTAAAATCTCCATCAATTCACCATTTTACCACTACCATATGATATGCAAATCATATTTGCATATCATATAATATAAGGTATCTTATACCTTATTATACAAATCACATGTGCATAATTGTGGAATTTTAAATTGAATCATATTCAATTTAATTTCTCTCAACTCAATTTCTCCAAATTAGCCCTAATTAATTAATTAGGATATACTATAGTTTATTATGAATCTTATTCACATTAAACTATATATTATGTCAACTATATCACATACAAATGACATAAATACCCTTTTAATGAATTTGAACCCTTCAAATCTACTCCAAATTGTAAACCCTCATTTTGTCCAATTTGAGCCAACCAAGGGACCTAATGGACCTACAAATGACGAGCTCCAATGATACGAGATTAATCCGATCAAACTCTTTGACCCGGTTAATCAACATTCATTAACTACGGTAACACTCCACTAAATCCCATAGCTACACTCTCCTCACTGTAGGACAAGTTGTATCCATCGATATAACCAATGCCTGTGAGTCGTCCCTTCACAGGTTGTTCGTAGTCACAACTGGGTCAAATTACCGTTTTACCACTGTGTCTACCTCTTGCTTCTTAAGTCCCACTGCTCTTCAAATGAACAATTTTGTTGCATGGTCTGACCATAAACAACATCTCTCTCGTGCCAATGAGAGGGTGGGTGCCCGTTGTCCAAGCCCTAGAGACAACACTTAAGGGAACAACCTCTCTAGTTTCCCTAGCTCGAGAACTAGTGAATTCCTTCTTGCGTAGTTAAGTTCCCAACTCCCCATGAGGTCCTGTCCCCAAGAAGATAGACATATTGGGCGTACTTTGGCCACCCTCACTCGTACTAGTCAAAGGACATAACCTGCAGACAGGAGTTCGTAACACGCTCAGGATTAAGGACGAGTCACTAATGGTCATCTACTAAGTTATTAGTCCTACACTGTTAACGATGTTACATTAGTAGGTCTAATAATTCACGGTCCGATCTTGTACAATCTTATTGCACAAGATGCCCCCACTCGCATGTCGACCACATGAACGCGCTGGATCACCTCGTTTGTATCTAATACAAAGCGGGTTGTATCCACAATGTCACTAGGATGAGGTTTCCAACCTTATCCATATACTGTAGACCGTTCGAGTCATTAACTCGAACGTGATCCTCCCCGTGCGTCCACTACACACCGTTCAAGTTCTAGTTCTCTCATTAATATGACCCTGGAGCTTAGTTTATTGAATTAAGTTATAAAATTTGAGATACAAAGTTTGATAAATAAACAACCTTCATTTATTAAAACAACAAGTATTACAAACTTCACGAGATTAGGGAAAACACCCTAACACATGATTAGTAAGTCATCCTGTTGGGATTTATGCCCCAAACTTGTGTAATTTTGATCAATTAAATAAAGTGTTATTTGTTTTGATAAGATTACAGTCTTGCTTTTATAAATCCAATAAACTAAGCTCCAAGGTTATAACGTTTATCTTGAAATCAGTGTAGTGGACACTATTTGGGTTGAATTCAAGATTATAACCTAAATAGTCTATGGTATAAGAATAAGGTTGGAAACCTCATTCTGGTAACACCATGGATGCGACCCACTTTGTAATTAGTACAAATGAGGTAATCCAACTCATTCATGTAGTTGACATGCGAGTGGGGGCATCCTATATGAAAAGTTCATACAAGACTGGATCGCAAATTATTAGTCTAACCAAATAACACCGTTAATGAGGATAAGACTAGTAATTTATAGATGGTCATTAGTGACTTGACTCAATCTGAGCAAGTTAAGAACTCCTCGCTTATAGGGTTTGTCCTTAGACTAGTATGAGAGAGAGTGGCACATGGCCAGGACTCAATAAGCCTACCTTCTCGGGACGAGAACTTCGTGAGGTAGTGGGAACTTAAGCGTGCAAGATGGAATTCACTCATTCATCTAATGAGGAATTAGATAGGTTGTTCCCTTAGAATCGACTCGTGTCTTGAACAACGGGGCCCCGCCCTCTATAAGGGTATGTGTCTAAGGTAGGACCTTAGGCTTGTTGTTCATTAGAGGATCAGTGGTGCTTAAGGAGCAAAGAGGTAATCACAAGGGTAAAACGGTAATTTGACCAAGCTGTGATTACGAACAACCTGTGAAGGGTCGACTCATGGGTAATGACTATATCAGTGGACACAATAATATCTACAGTGAGGAGAGTGCAGCTACAAGTCTATAGTGGAGTGACTTGTAGTTAATGAATATTGATTATCTGGATTAAAGAGTTTGATCAGTTAATCTCACATCATTGGAACTCATGATCTGTAGGTCCAATAGATCCCTCCGTTGGCTCAATATGGTAATATTGAGGGTATAAAGTTAGGAGTGAAATTGAAGTGTTCAATTTCATACATGAGGAGTTATATCAATTATATATGATATAATTGATATAATATATAGTTTTAATGTGAATTAGATTCATATATAAACTATATACTAAAGAGAGATTAAATGAGGGGTAGGATGGTCATTTCCATCCTATTTCCCTATATATATGGTTGCATGAGATGCAACTAGGTTAAAGTTTTTGATAAACTCTTTTGTTGTTGTTGGGAGAGTTCCAAGACAACAAAAACATCTCTCTCTAAAAAATACCTCACATCTCCTAAAGGGAACCCACCTTCCTCCCTCACCTAGAGAACAACGGAGAAGATCCAGTGGTCGTGTCTTCGCACGTTGGAGTTCTTGTTGCTGAGATCGTGACCGTGGAGAGAGGAGCACTTGAAGAAAGGTTCTTCAAAAGTATATACTTGTTGTCCAAATTCTATTATATATGCTTAATCTATGTTTTACGTTCTTGAATTTTCCGTTGTAACTAAATCAAGAGCGCACGATTCGCAATCGCTTCCGCTGCGGGGACTTCGATTCCCTTCACATCCTGGGTCAAAATTATCATTTTACCCATGTAATTACTTCTTGTTCCTTAAGTCTCATTGATCCTCTAACGAACAATTGGTTTGTGGTCCAACCAACAAATCGAATCCCTCTCGGGACAATGAGAGGGGTAGACCTTTTGTTCAAGACCTGAAGTCAGCACTTAAGGGAACAACCTCTCTACTAATCCCTAAAGTAGGTAAGAGTGAATTTCATCTTGCAAAACTATGTTCCCAACTATCTACCCGGTCTTATCCCTGAAATGGGAGGCTTATTGAGTCGGCAATCTCGGACCACTCTCACCCATGCAAATCTAAAGAGAATCCGAATAAACAAGAGTTCATAGTATGCTCAAGATTAAGATCGAGTTACCTAGGTCATCGTATGAATATAGTCAGTTAAGACAGTAAATGGAGTTATAAAGTTTAAATGACTATTTCGCAGTCCAACTTTATGCAAACTCATTGCATAGGACGCCCTCATTCGTATGTCTCCACATGAACGATTCAGGATCATATCGTTTGTACTTTACAAAGTGGGTCGCGTCCATAATGTCCCCAAGATAAGGTACCCAACCATATCCTTATACTATAGATCATTCTGGCTATAACTTGAATTTGATCAACTTTTATGTCACACATAAAGTTCAAGTATTTATCGTATAACCAAGGGTTCTTTATTGGGTTAGGGTTACACAATACACAATTCACTTTATTTAATAACATATTTACTGAATAAACCTCAATAACAACTTTATTGAAAAATAGAATGTACATTCAGTTTACAAACCCACGAGTTTTAGGACATAAAACTCAACATGATTCATTCGCTCTGCTACTCTATTTTGCTGCGGAGTATGACGAACTGTTAAGTGTCTAACAATTCCATTTGACTTGCAAAAGGCATTAAACTCACCAGAACAGAATTCCAAACCATTATCTTTACAGAGGTATTTTACACGTCTCCCTATCTGTTTCTCAATCATAGTCTTCCAATTCTTTAATGTAGAGAACACATCACTCTTTTGCTTCAAGAAAAATACCCAAATTTTTCTAGAGAAATCGTCAATGATGGTTAACATATAAAATGCACCACCTTTAGAAGGTACTTTAGTTGGTCCCCAAAGATCAGAGTGTATATAATCAAGTGTTCCCCTTGTATTATGAATACCTTTCGAGATTTTGGCTCGCTTCTGTTTTTCAAACACACAATGCTCACAAAACTCTAGCTGACAAACTTTTTGTCCATCAAGAAGTCCTCTCTTGCTTAACTCGACCAAGTCATTTTCACTCATATGCCCAAGCCGCATATGCCAAAGTCGAGTAATATCACCATCGGATAGAGAAAGTGTAGAAACTGCTGCATCACCCAGAACTATAAAATCCTGTAATGCATAAAGATTTGCAGAATTTTTTTGTCCTTTCATAACTGTCCATGCACCTTTGTTAACCTTCAAAGCTCCACCTTCACCCATGTACTTGTACCCTCTTGAATCAAGAGTACTCAAAGAAATTAAATTTTTCTTCAAATGTGGAATGTGTCTCACATCAGCAAGTGTTCTGACAACTCCATCAAACATCTTGATTCTGACTGTTCCAATACCAACTATCTTACAAGATGTAATATTTCCCATCAACACTGTACCTTTGAACATTGTATCATATGTTGAAAACCAGTCCTTATTAGGACACATATGAAATGAACATCCTGAATCAAGAATCTATTCAGAAGAAGTATTTAAATTGTTATCAGAAGCAACGAAGAGATCACCAACACTATCATCACCTTCAACAACACTAGCCTGACCTGAATTTTCAGGTTGTTTTTCCTTTTGAAATTCAACAACTCTTTTGTTCTTATTCTATAACTTTTAGCATTCAGATTTAACATGACCCTTCTTCTTACAATAATTACATATTTTACCATTATTTCTAGATTTTGACCGACTTCTCTAATCATCATTTTTTTTCTGTTGCGTTCTCGCTCGAGCTAATAACCCCCTCTGCTAAACTCTCACTTCTACTAGTAATATGTTTTATTTTCTCCTTAGAGAAAAAATTATCATATACTTTGAATAAGTATCACGACTATATAATATCGTATCTCTAAAATTTGTATATGAGGGAGGAAGAGAACAAAATAGAATTAGAGCCAAATCTTCATCATCATAACTAATCTTCATAGATTCTAAATCAGAGACTATTTCCTTAAAGTCAATTAAATGGTCATCTACAGATGCCCCTTCATTCATACGATAAGAAAATAATTGTTGCTTCAAATGCAATTTAGTAGTTAGAGTTTTCGTCATGCACAACTACTCTAATCTTAACCATAAACTAGCAACATTTTTCTCTTTCAAAACATCTTGCAAAATTTCATTTGACAAATGAAGATGAATTAAAGTAAGAGCTTTTCGATCTTTCCTTTGTTTTTCTTCTTGTGTCCAAGACACAAGCATTATAGTAATTCCTAGTAAAGCTTCTTGGACAAGCACTACCCGCATTTTAGCTTGTCATAGTAAAAATCTAGTATTGCGATCCAAAAGTGGTACATAGTGTTTCACAATTGTCATATTCAAAGAATCACAACCAATGAAACACTAGTAAATGTAAATCAAGTTCTAATAAACCAATGCTCTGATACCACTTGTTAAATCTTAGTTTAATACACAGTGGAAATAAACTATAACTTAATTATGGCAGTAGCAAAATAAAGAAAAACACACAGAACTTACGTGGTTCGGACTATGCCTACATCCACGGGCGCAGGTGATGAGAATATTTCTACTAAAGTTCAAAAGGATGTGATTACAAGAAAGAGCCCTCAAGCTCTCACCAAATACCCCATACACCCAAATATTTTAACTCGCCAAATTAATTTCTAAATAGAATTAGAAATTAATTACAAAATATTTAAACTAAAGAGAGTAATAGAAAATTCTCAAAATTCTCAAAAACTCTCAAACTCTCAAACTCTCACACCCTCAAAGAAGGAGAGAAATAGGGCTTATCTATAAGGACACGGCAGCTACTAAAAACAATTCTTGTCGATGTGGGACAAAAAGAAAAGTAATAACACAACAGTATGTGCGACCGTAGAACAAAGTTGCTTGGTAGGGGACTTCTATAAAAATTCTTTGAAACTTGGTGGGCGGGCTCAGCTAAACAGGTTCGTTCTCTGTCCCTTTGTAAACCGATCGATGATGAGTACCTAAGCCCTCTATTTTTATTCAAATCAAGTTTGAATCATAAACCCTTTTTTGTTTTCAAATTGATTTTTAGTACATAAATCCCTCTATTTGTTTTTTTCAAATCGATTTGTTGAGGGCCTTTTCTTTTTCTGATTTCGTAAGGATTCTGTGATTTCTTTATACGTGTAGATTTAATCTGATTTTGTTGGGGCTAATGTGATTTGTATCTATGCTTGGTATCTTAATTCCATTGTTATCTGTTCATATATGTTCTGTCATTTCTTCTCCTCTTAGATTTTTTTTTTTTTTGGGATTCTCTGATTTATATGTGCACATTTAAATATGTTTTTGTTAGGGCTTATAAGTATAAGTGATTTATATGTGCCCAATATCATCTGTTTTTCTATCTTTGTAGGGTCGCAATCAATGTTCTAATCGACCCTAAACTGAGGTTCTCTTTTATGTCTATTCATTGTATTTGACACTATTTATTTTATGTATTTTTTATGTATTATTCGACAACATTTTTAATTCAATTATTTACATCCATTATGGATATTTTTGAACTACTTAATCATGTAGTTATTGGACATTTTTTTTTATGTAATCTTATTAGGTAATCTCCATTTTTATTGTATTGTCTATGTATTTCTCTCAACGATAACAATTGTTTAGGCTGAAATTCTGCCCATTTTTTTTTTAAAAACTCATATAAAATGAATGTTTGTAGTTTGTCAATAAAAAGAACTATTTGTTTGAATATAATGTTTGATATTGAATTTGAACTCAAATAAAAAAAGGTAGGAAAAATCAAAATTTTTTTCATATAAATTAATTTCACATATTTGAAAAAATAGTTGTGTATTTGTGGGACATTTTTTTACCTAATCTTATTAAGTCAATTTGATTCACTTTAGGCACTGGAATCAATCGATTTTGAGTCCTGAACACTAAACTAAAAATAGGCAAAATCAGAACAATTCTGTAGATGTGCAGCAGAAAAATTTTCAAAAAACAAATTTCTAAGAAAATAGGTATGTTTTTGGAATCTACTCTCTGAATTTTGAATAAAAAGGCTTATGGTTAAAGTTTTTTCTAAATATGATCAAATAAAATATAATTGCTTCAAAAGATTATACATGAATAGATCATAAACAATTATTTGTTTAGAAAGATGAAGCGCATGGATAATATTGCAAGTAATTTTTTTTTAAATAAACGAGACAAGAATTTTGGAAACAAAAATTCAGAATATAGATGAGAAAAAAAATAAGGATATATCCGATCTAAAGCCAAAGCTCCGATACCAAATGATAAGAAAACCCTAGTGAATTGGAATTAAGAACCCTTTGGTTATGTGAACCCCTAATTCTTAAATACTAAAACCCCCAAATCGATTCGATCAATCCCAAGGAAAAGGACTAGATGCAGATTACCTTATGATCGAAGACCAAGAGGGAAGGAAACTAGTTCCTCACTCAAGGTTGGAACACTCCACAAGCAAGTTGATCAAACCTACCTGAATGTTCTTGGGTTGCAACTTTGTACTCAGGAATTGCAAATGGGTGGTGATGTGACTCAACATCAAATCACACAAATTTCATTCATCTAAAACTACCTTGTACAACCTAATGGTCAAGCTTTAAATAGCTTCCCAAAATCCTAAATGCCATATCATGACAAATGACAAAAATGCCCCTACTTAAATGTCATAAAATGGATAAAATTGGAAGAATGATAGAACTATATAAAAACTAGAAACAAAGCTCTATTTGTTACTGTAACATCATTTGACAACACATATAGAGTTGTTGTTCCTTTTCCCTACCTTGACCTTCATTAATTGAATTCCCCATTGTTTGTATGTGAGAGTTGAAAACAAATTGTAGTTGTTTGGCCCTTGCACGTGTGATTAGCCTTGGAGGTAAAACAAGTGCATCTTGGTTCATATCATCCTCTCCCCCTTTTGAAGGATTCATCCTCGAATCAAAGTAGTCACCTACATCAAAAGGAGTTAAGTCAGAAACATTAAAAGTATCACTCACACCATACATACCTTTTAGATCTATTTGGTAGGCATTGCCATTGATTTTCTTCAAGACTTGGAAAGGTCCATCTCCCCTTGGGTTTAATTTTGAATCTCGTTGGTGTGGAAATCTTTCCTTTCGCAGGTGGACCCAAACCCAATCTTCCTTTTTAAAGATCATAGGCTTTCGATGTTGGTTGATTTTTGCAGCTACCTTAGTATTTTGCTTCTCAATTCTCTCTTTAACCTCCTTATGTAACTCTCGAATGGCAACAACTTTGTTGTCAGCTTGAAGATTCATAACCACGTTAGAAGGCAAAGGTAATAAATAAATGGGTGATAAAGGGTTAACCCCATAAACAATCTCAAATGGAGTACATTTAGTGACACTATGAGCAACCCTATTATATGCAAATTCTATAAATGGTAGACATTCCTCCCATGTTTTGTTATTCTTCTCTATTATAGCCCTAAGCATAGTCACCATTGTTCTATTGACTACTTCGGTTTGCCCATCAGTTTGGGGATGACAAGTAGTATAGTAAAGTAACTTAGTACCAAGTTTTCCCCAAAGTACTCTCCAAAAATGACTTAGGAATTTCACATCTCTATCACTAACAATACTCCTAGGAATTCCATGCAATTTAACCACACCCTTGAAGAACAAGTCAACCACATGTTTAACATCATTAGCTTTATTACATGCAATGAAATGAGCCATTTTGCTAAACCTGTCAACTACCACAAAAATGCTATCCCTTCCTGTTTTTGTTCGAGGCAAACCAAACATAAAATCCATTGAAATATCTAGCCACGGATCGTTAGGAGTTGGCAATGGCAAATAAAGTCCATGTGGTTTTGTCCTAGATTTAGCCTCCCTACATGCAATGCATCTCTCACACTCCTTACGTACATCATATCGCATTTTAGGCGAATAGAAGTGTTCGTCTAACATGTCATATGTCTTAGCTATCCCAAAATGTCCCATTAGACCTCCACCATGTGCTTCCTTAACTAATAACTCACGAATAAAACAAATGAGAATGCAAAACTTATTCTTTCTATACAAGAACCCATCAAACAACATATAATCAGGAACCACATGTGACGCCCGAGGAAGAGGGGTACATGAATGAACCAACCACATCTGAATGAGAGGGATCCTGAGGACATGAAGTATGGTACCCGAGGAAAAGGGGTACATGAGAGTGACCATGAGGATATGAAAGTATAGTTGAGAAAGACTTAAAAGAATTGATAGCTACTACCTATACCAACAAGGTGCACTTTCCTTTTCGGTGGCTCAATCATAGGAACTCCACGATTAAGCGTGCTTGGCTTGGAGCAATTCTATGTTGGGTGACCTCCTGGGAATTTTCCTGGGGAGCATGTGAGTGAGGACAAAGCATGCTGAAAGGACCCCGTCTTGGTTTGTGGGGATAGTGTCTTCAATCTTACAAGCAGTCATGGATGATATAGTGACGCAGTCAGGTCGCAGAGGATCCTGGGCCTGGGGCGTTACAAATGGTATCAGAGAGGAACCTCTCCCAAGATAAGATGTGGTTCGGGGGCGAACCAAGTGAAACCCAGTGGGGCATGTGACGCCCGAGGAAGAGGAGTACATGAATGAATCGAGTCCACATCTGAATGAGAGGGATCCTGAGGATATGAAAGCATGGTGCCCGAGGAAAAAAGGGTACATGCGAGGATATGAAAGTATAGTTGAGAAAGGCTTAAAAGAATTGATAGCTACTACCTATACCAATAAGGTGCACCTTCCTTTTCGGTGGCTCAATCATAGGAATTCCATAATTAAGCGTGCTTGGCTTGGAGTAATTCTATGTTGGGTGACCTCCTGGGAATTTTCCTAGGGAGCATGTGAGTGAGGACAAAGCATGCTGAAAGGACCCCGTGTTGGTTTGTGGGGGCAGTGTCTTCACTCTTACAAGCAGTCATGGATGATATAGTGACGCAGCCAGGTTGCAGAGGATCCTGGGCCTGGGGCGTTACACCACACGTTTTTGCATAAAAGATTCAATAATAGGTGCAAAAAAAGTGTCTTGTGAATACAACGTCTTAATGTGTTCAAAGCCAAGTAATTTAGTATGAAGAGAGTTTAGCAAAACATACCTCCTAGATAGTGCATCAGCCACCACATTTTCTTTACCTTTTCTTGTACCTTATCACATAAGGAAAGGTTTCAATGAATTCCAACCATTTAACATGTCTCCTATTCAGCTTGTTTTGGCCTCTCAAATGTTGTAAGTTTTGATGATCTGTGTGAATGACAAATTCCTTTGGCCACAAATAGTGCTGCCATACCTGTAGCATCCTGACCAAGGCATAAAGTTCCTTGTCATAGGTAGGATACCTCAAGGTTGCATCATTCAGCTTCTCACTAAAGTACATTAATGGCTTTCGATCCTGCATTAAAACAACTCCAATCCTTATTCCACCTTGGGCAAACAGCTCATCGACCTGCTTTTGAATCTCTTTGGCCTCTTGTGGATTGGTCCTATAGGCTGTTCGATTTGGAATTTGTGCGCTTGGGATGAAGTCAATCTTGTGTTCTATGCCTCTCAAAGGTGGTAATTCCTTAGGAAAATTCTCAGGAAAGACTTCTTGAAATTCCTGCAAAAGAGACACAAAAACACTAGGCAAAGAGGATTCAAGTTCCTCAGTTAGTAGGTAAGCTTCTTTAAATTTAACCATGAGTATGGTTCTTTTTGAAAACATAGCTTTCCTAACCTCACAAGATCTAGCACTCCAATTTGCTAATTTTCTCTCTCTTTTCTCTCTAGGTTGCGAGCTACTCTCTTGCTTTTCTCTCACACCCTCATTTTCTCCCAAACTATCTTTTTCCTTTCCTTTTTCTTTTGTATTTTCTACTTTTGCTTTTGCTGCAACCTCTTCTTTTCTTTTTTTTTTTTTTAAATTTTTCTTGATAAATAAGTACTTCTTTAGGTGAAAGGGATACAAGTATAGTTTTCTTATCATTACATGTAAATGTGTAACAGTTAAGAAAACCATCGAAAAGAACCTTTCTATCAAATTGCCAAGGCCTCCCAAGAAGTACATCACCCTCATGCATTGGTACTACATCACATAACACTTCATCCCAGTACCTCCCAATTGTAAAAGGAACCTTCACCTGCTTAGTCACCTTGAGTTCCTCACAATCATTAAGCCACTGTAGTTTGTAGGGTCGTGGATGAGGCATAGTCTCTAAACTCAATTGTGAGACCAAATTAGAGCTTACAACATTTGTACAACTGCCACTATCAATCACCACGCTACAGGGTAAGGTTTGCACAAGGCAACGAGTATGAAAAAGATTCTCTCTTTGATTCTCCAAGTCATCCTCCTTCATGTATGTACTCAATGCTCTCCTAGTTATTAAGGATAAGTAGACAGTATCCTCCACTTCTTCATCTCCCCCATGGTCACTAGTCTCTTCATCTCCTTCACTCACATCTGTGATTATTTCTCCTTCCCGAATGATCATTGCTCTTCTATTAGGGCACTCTCTACTTATATGCCCCACTCGTTGACTCCAACACTTAAGATCCCTATTTCTAACTGTGTGTGCATCAGTTCTTGGTTTTGTGTTTGATGAGGACGCTCCATTCTCTTTAGTTTTATCACTGACTGCCTTGGCCTTAAGCTTAAGGTATGTGGCCTTGTCATCCTGTTTCAACGTAGAAGATAAGTTGAAAAAAGTTTTATTAGAAGTGTACCTCAATTTGCATCTTTGGATTTGTTTTTCAATTTTCACTGCAATGTGCACTAACTCCTCCATATCTTTATAAGTTTGCAATTCAACACGTTCAACCACGTCAATGTTTAAACCATGGAGAAACCTTGCCATGGCGTTCTCCTCATCTTCATCATTCTCTAACCTCTCCATCAACATTTCCATCTCTTTGTAGTAATCATCTACATTTTTGTTCTCTTGTCGAAGAGATTGAAGCTTTTGTGCACAATCTCGAAGGTAATGCTTTGGTATGAACCGCCTCCTCATGAGTTCTTTCAATTCTACCCATGTTTCCACTAACCCTTCTTGGTGTCTCCTTCGCTTAGAACACAACTTATCCCACCAAGTTTGTGCATAACCTTTAAAATGTGTCACAGAGATGGTTACCTTTTTCTCTTCAGTGAGATCGTTGGTATGAAAGATATGTCCAGCTTCATGTTCCCATTGGAAATAGTCTTCAGGGTCAGATGTACCATGAAACTTTGGAAATTTAACTTTAATGTTACCAAACCCTCGATCTCCATGGTAATTTTCTCTCCTACCAGGCTGTCTCCTATTATGAAATCCTCCTCTACCCCGCACACCTTGGCGCTCACCTCTTCGAGCCTTGTCTACAACAAGATCATTTTCATAGTCATCCTGCTCTGGACCATCTTCCTCCTCTGCAAACTCCTCAACTTGCCTCCTTGATTGAGGTCTATCCCTGGCTTGGAGCCTTTGCTCCAACCTATCCAACCTCTCAGTGAGCATAGTTTCCATACTTCGCATGACCTGCTCAAGGAGTCGTTTTTGCTGTTGATCGCCTTGATTTGACATTGTTGCAAAAGAGAAAACAAGTAAGAGATGGAACTCACAATTCACTCCCTCACATGTTTCACTTGATAGATGGAAATCACTCGTGTTTACTCTCTTTAATGTAAGCTCTCTCTCTCACAAAAATATGGACTCTCTCTCAAAGATAGGGTGATGTGCCAAAACTTTGCAACCAAGATCAGAGAAGCAAGTTAGAAACAAACCAAGCAAGAATGATTGTAAAGTGTCAAGCAAGGAATAGTAGGAAAAAAATAAAGACTAGAAATCAAGAACGTAATGTTCAAGATCTAACCAACTAAGAAAGGAAAAAACAAAAAAAGATATCTAGAATTAAGAATATAATATTCAAAATTCACATAATTATGTAAGATGAACAAAGAAAAGCAAACAAGTAAACAATTTTTTTTAAGTACTGAACTACTTGCAAGTGTTTGGAATTAAGATACGCGCTGCAAACAAGCAAGAGTTTATGCACAAATTCACAAAATAACCCTAATTAACAAAAATAACTTCTTTGATCACAATGTCAAAACGGACTATGGTTTATGACAGGGGTAGATTGGTAAATTTGGTAAAAATAGTTAGAGCTCTTAAAATTAAGTGAAATTTAATACACTCAAAGCTAAATGTATCAAAATCACGTGAAAAAATTTTAGATAACAAAAAGCTAAGAAAGAAAAGCTATTGCAGAAAAGAAATTAGGCTTCTGTAGAATCGAATTGGCTTGATCCGTTCAGTATCTTTCGGTTCGGTGCTTTGAGCGAACATTTTTGAGATATTTTTTTATCCGCAAAAGAACGAGTATATAAAATTTAGGCTTAAAATATGATCGTTTGGTCTCGGTAAAAATTATTCAAATCAGATAGATAAGATTTTCCAGATTTGAACAACATGAACACAAATGAATTTTTCTTCTATTTTACTTCGACCTTTTCCAGAATCAGTATTTTTCTTCAAACTTAAGTCAATTTGATTAACTTTAGGCACTGGAATCAATCGATTTGGAGTCCTGAACACTAAACTAAAAATAGGCCAAATCAGAACAATTCTGTAGATGTGCAACAGAAAAATTCTCAAATAACAAATTTCTAAGAAAATAGGTATGTTGTTGGAATCTACTCTCTGAATTTTGAATAAAAAGGCTTATGGTTAAAGTTTTTTCCAAATATGATCAAATAAAATATAATTGCTAGATCATAAATAATTATTTGTTTAGAAAGATGAAGCGCATGGTTCAAATTGCAAGTAATTTTTTTTTAAATAAACGACACAAGAATTTTGGAAACAAAAATTGAGAATATAGATGAAAGAAAAAAAAAGAAGGACAAATCCGATCTAGAGCCAAAGCTCTGATACCAAATGATAAGAAAATCCTAGTGAATTGGAATTAGGAACCTTATGGTTATGTGAACCCCTAATTCTCAAATACTAAAACCCCCAAATCGATTCGATCCAATCTCAAGGAAAAGGACTAGATGCAGATTACCTTATGATCGAAGACCAAGAGGCAAGGAAACTAGTTCCTCACTCAAGGTTGGAACACTCCACAAGCAAGTTGATCAAACCTACCTAAATGTTCTTGGGTTGCAGCTTTGTACTCAGGAATTGCAAAGAGGGTGATGATGTGACTCAACATCAAATCACACAAATTTCATTCATCTAAAACTATCTTGTACAACCTAATGGTCAAGTTTTAAATAGCTTCCCAAAACCCTAAATGCCATATCATGACAAATGACAAAAATGCCCTACTTATAATGTCATAAAATGGATAAAATTGGAAGAATGATAGAATTATATAAAAACTAGAAACAAAGCTTTATTTGTTATTGTAACATCATCTGACAACACATATAGAGTTGTTGTTCCTTTTCCCTGCCTTGACCTTCATTAATTGAATTCCCCATTGCTTGTATGTGAGCGTTGAAAACAAATTGTAGTTTCTTGGCCCTTGCACGTGTGATTGGCCCTGGAGGTAAAACAAGTGCATCTTGGTTCATATCAATCGTTGCCCTTTAAAGTCTATCATGTTCTAATTTACTTATATGACCCTATTATTTTCATACATATAACGTGGGATTTGTTTATTTTTTTTATGCATGGGATGTGACGTTTTATAGGAAAAGTTATTTTTTTTTCCTTAAAAGAAACATAGAGAAAACCTACAATATGATACAAAAATTAATTTCATAAGTTTAAGCTTAATACTATTTTTTATCCATTATTCTAAATGGCATAAATATGATAATTTTAAAAATATATTATAAGGTCTTAAACTAGTGAAAGACACATAGAATAAGAATAAAAAATCTCATTTTTAGGATTCCTTTAAAGAGGTTAGTGTTAATGAAATTGTAAAACATAGTTGAAACATTGTAAAGAAAAAAACAACTATCTACACTCAAAACACTGACTTCAAAACTCTAGACGAAAGAACTCTGCACCCCAAATACAGACTTTCTAAGAACTGTGCACTCAAACACATACTTTCTAACTCCCCAGATAAATTAACTCCCCAGACAAACACAACTCCATACATTTTAAACCTTATTCCCAACACCAAACAACATATAGTCGGTAATATAATTTGTGAATGATATACAAGGAAAAAAAAATCTCATATTCATTAATTAATTTTCTATGTAATAAATTTATAAATATGATGACTAGTTTTTCCACCTATGATAATTTTTCTTTATTAAAAATGTTTATATATATAAGTGCTTAAACTAAAGGATATTCCAAACTAACCTCAAATAAACCTAATCATTTGTTCCGTACTAAATTTGTAGTATAACATATCATTTAAAATTCCCCATTTTTATAAATGTTAAAAGTGCTCACATTTTTTCTTTCCTTCTTTTTTTCAAAAGGGCAAATGTATTTGTTTTAGTTCAATGGTAAGAATGAGAACTCGAATATTTGACCTAATTAGATACTAGTTTTACTTTTTTTTTTAGTTCAACAATTGTGATGGTGAGGATTGAAAAAGTAATAAGTAGACTATTATATCAAAAAGAAGTAATAACTGTCTTATCCATTGAACTATGATCCAATTGGCGTCTAATAATGCTTTATTTAACAGTTGAGTGGTGCTTAAGCTTGATCTTTTTATTATTTACTCCAAAAAAAATAATTGTTGTGATATTTATCTTAAATATAAATAAGTATTACAATTTTTACTTTAATAAACTTTCGTTGAGACAACCAAACATTTAAAGGAAAAAAAGTAACAATTATAGAGTTAAACACAAAAACATTAAATATATATATTCTTCTTCTTTTTCAACCCATAAAACTGTTAAGTTATGAAGCTCAAAATCAAAGGTCCATTGACCATTTATTATTCTTAAACCTAAGTATATATATTTATGTGTGTGGCAGCTGTGTTAGTCGAAGAAAAAAAAGGGGAATTGGTTTCACTGTCGAAAAAAAAAAAACAGAAGCTTTTTGAAGTTTTTTTTGTGTTCATTGTGAGAGCGGTTTTTCTCCATTTAAGAGTTTTTGAGAGCTTGTTGTAGAATGATTCGTGAGTCTTTTCCTTGAGAGAAAAGTGAGAGAAATCACTATGGAGCGTTGTAAACTCTTGTAACTTTCTCTCTGACGATTATAGTGGAACCTGCATTGGTAGCAGAAAACTGGACGTAGCAGCTATCATTGGGTGAACCAGTATAAATTTGGTGTCAATTTCTCTTCCCTTAAACTTGATTTATTTATCGTTCTTGTAGCTTAAAGGTTTAGGTTAGTTTATCTATTCTTTTAGGCTTGCTAATTCCAAATTGATAATGCCGCAAAATATTTGGAATTATAACTTGATCTGGGATTTGAGATAAAACATATATTGTCTGAATCTGGTAGAATTTTGATTGATTATATTTTGTCGTCACACTCATCCTAACAAGTGGTATCAGAGCATTAGGTTGTAGAATGATGTCAGGAGGGGATGAAAAATTAGTTACTTTTAATGGATTTGATTTTTCGTTTTGGAAGTGTCAGATATTAGATTATTTGCATTCCAAGGAATTGGACTTGCCATTAGAAGGAAAATCTGAAGACATGGGAGAAGCTGAATGGAAAAAGTTAGACAGAAAGGTGATGGGGGTTGTTCGTTTAAGTTCGATAAAGAATGTGCAAAGCAGTGTAGCGAAGGCAACGACCATAACAAAGCTAATGGAAGCTTTGTCTAACATGTATGAAAAACCCTCTGTAAACAACAAGGTATATCTCGCAACCAAATTCTTTAATTTGAAGATAACTGAAGGTGCATCTGTTACTACCCATATTAATGAATTTGATTTGTTGATAAACAAATTGCTACTGTTGAGTTAGAATTTACTGATGAACTAAATGCGATTTTGTTGTTGAGATCTTTACTTGATAGCTGGGAAACCATGAAATCTGCACTTTCTAATTCATGCGGAAAAGAGAAATTGCAGTTTTCACAGGTTAGAGATTCTGCAATTCAGAAGAGATTCGTAGAAAGAACTCAAGTGTTACTTCTACCTCGGGTTCAACATTGAATGTGGATAGAGGGAGGAATAATAACAGAAGTCATGGGAATCGAGGTAAATCGAAAAACAACAAAAGTAAGTCTAGAAACAACAGATTAGAATATTGGAACTGTGGTAAGACTGGACATCTGAAAAGGAACTGCAAGGCTACAAAGAAAATCGAGGGGAATGAACCTGGTGCAAATGTGGTTGCTAATGAGACACAAGATGCTCTGGTTCTGACAGTGGAAAGTGTCCATGGCCCATGGGTGATAGATTCAGGTGCGTCTTTTCATACTACATGACAATGTGACATTCTTGAAATTATGTTGCAGGAAATCATGGAAAGGTGTGTATCTAGCTGATGGAGAGGATTTGGACATCATTGGGATCGGTGATGTGAAATTGAAAATGGCGAATGGTTCAATCTTGAAAATTTGCAATGTACGTCAGGTTCCAAATATGATGAAAAACTTGATTTCTGTAGGCCAGTTAGACAGTGAAGGATGTGAGGTTTGTTTTGGCCAAGAAATCTGGAAGGTTACTAAAAGTGCCATGGTAGTTGCTCGAGGAAGCAAACTAGAGACTCTGCATGTCAACAACAATGATAAAGATATGGTAGCTGTTGTGGATGATTCGAGTCAGACTGATTTGTGGCACAACAGGTTGGGACATATGAGTGAAAAAAGTATGAAAATTCTTCACTTTGCAGGGAAGTTACAGGGACTAAAGGCAGTTGAACACAATTTGTGTGGGGGTTGTGTATTTGGGAAACAGAAGCGTGTCAGTTTCTCAAAGACAGGAGCAAAACTAAAATACATGAAGTTGGAGTAAGTTCACACTAATGTGTGGAGGCCTTATGAAGTATCTTCTATTAGTGGTTCTAGATACTATGTGACCTTCATAGATGACTCAAGCAGGAAAGTATAAACTTATTTTCTCAAACATAAATCTGATGTATTTTCTGTTTTCAAAACTTCGAAGGTTATGGTTGAGAATGAGACAGGTCTGAAAGTTAAAAACTTGAGATCAGACAACGGTGATGAATATGTTGATGGGGTTTCAAAAGATACTGTGCAAACAATGGAATTGTGATGGTTAAGACCATTCCAAGGACACCACAACAGAATGGTGTGGCTGAGAGAATGAATAGAACGTTGAATGAGCGTGTCAGGAGCATGAGATTACATGCAGGATTGCCTAATATGTTCTGGGCAGAGCCAATCAACACAATAACCTATCTGATCAATAGGAGCCCGACCACATCACTAGACTTCAAGTTGCCTGAAGAAGTCTGGAGTGGTAAACAAGTAAACCTTTCTCATCTAAAGGTTTTTGGTTGTTTGTCTTACATTCACATTAATGATGCATACAGTGGGTAATTTCCCACTCCCTATCGAGGGGGAGTAGTGGGAACGTGCCATCATGACACGTTCTGAAATTAATTAATAAAGTAATTAATTAATCAATTAATTAAATTAAATCTCATTTAATTAAATACTAAATGATTAAATCTTATTTAATCATTTTACCCCTTAATCTATAGTTTAATGCACATCAAATGCACATTAGATTTTAACCTATAGTTCTCAAATATGAATCACATTCACATTTAAATTTAATATTTGAACTCTTTCAAATATTTAATTCTCTCATATAATTTAATATGAATCATATTCACATTAAATTTATAACATATAGTTCCAAAACTATATATTATATCTTATCTATATACATTAAATTTATTCCCTTATGAATTTGAACATTTCACATTCAAATGATCTAAGAACCCTTTACGAGCTAGAAGGTGGACCTAATGGACCTATAGATTAGAAGCTCCAACGATACGAGATTGCTTGGTTAATCTCATTAACATCCCAATCAACATTCGTTAACTGCGGGAACACTCCACTAAAGTCCCGCAGCTGCACTCTTCTCACTACAGGTATATTTCTGTATCCACGGATATTGACCAATAACAACAAGTCAATCCTTCACGAATGTTCGTAACACCAGCTTGGTCAAATCGCGGGTTACATCTTGTACCTTAAGTACCAGTGCTCCTCTACTGAACAATTTGTTTGCGGTCTTACCAACAAACATAGTCCCTCTCAGGCCAATGAGAGGGTCGGGCCCTTTGTTCAAGTCCCGAAGACACCACTTAAGGGAATATTCCTCTACTTACCCTAGTAGGCGGGAAGGAGTGAATTCCATCTTGCTAAGTTAAGTTTCCAACCGTTCACTCGGTATTGTCCCCAAGAAGGTAGGCATATTGAGTCGGCGTATCTGGCCACTGTCACCCATACTAGTCAAAGGACAATCCCTCGCGAACAGGAGTTTGTAACCTGCTCAGGATTGAGATTAAGTCGCCTTGGTCATCCTAGTGAAATAGAAACCTAACTAGTCAACGGAGTTACAGCTAGAGGTTACTATTTCGTGGTCCGATCTTATGTAATCTCATCACATAGGATATCCCCATTCACATGTCATGTACACGAACACGTTAGGATCACATTGTTTGTATCAAATACAAAGTGGGCCACAACCATAGTTTTACCAAGGTAAGGTACCCAAACCTTATCCCCTAACTATAGACCCTTTAGGTTGTATCTCGAACCGAGATCCTCTATATGTACACTACATTCAGTTAAAGATACATTTAACAACCTTGGATGTTTAGTTTATTGGATTTAGGGTTTAAACTAAGGAAAACTCGTAGATAACGAACAATAACTCTTTATTGAAATAATAACACTTTATTACATTAATTAGAACATAATTACAAATTACGAGTTTTAGGGCACAAACCCCAACAAACTCCCACTTGAACTAAAACTCTAGTGGGGTACATCATAATCTAAAATAGTGGTTACAGAGATAAAAATACATAATTACAAATTCCTGACCTTGAGTTATGAACCCTTCGGGCTGAGACATATAGATGCTCTCGTCAAGATTACCATTCAAAAAGGCAGTCTTGACGTCCATTTGCCAAATTTCATAATCATAAAAAGCGGCTATGGACAAGAGTTTCCTGATTGACTTGAGCATAGCAACAGAGGAAAGAATTTCTTCATAGTCAACTCCTTCCCTTTGGGTAAAACCCTTTGCTACAAGTCTGGCCTTAAAGGTATGTACCTTTCCGGCTGCATCTCTCTTTCTCTTATAGATCCATTTACACCCTATGGGTCTTACCCCTTCAGGTTGGTCTACAAGTTCCCATACTAAATTGAAGTCCATTGACTCCATTTCAAGGTCCATGGCTTTGATCCATTGGTCCTTGTCTACGTCATTCATTGCCTGTTTATAAGACAATGGATCTTTTATGCCGTCATCAGGTATGACGACTTGAGTTTCAGCTAAATCCAAGTAGCGGTCAGATTGGGAAACAACCTTCCCATTGCGTCGAGGCATTCCCAACGATTGAGACGGACGAAACTGACTTGAGGTGTTGGTTTCTCCATCAACTCTTGATGAAGGTTCAGCTTGATCAACAACTCTTGTTGGTTCATCTGTAGTTTCATTTAGCACTAATTTACTACGGGGTTTATGGTTTCTCATGTGATCTTCCTCCAAGAAAGTGGCGTTTGTTGATACAATCACCTTGTTTTCTTGTGGGTCGTAGAAAAGACCACCTCTCGTTTCTTTGGGATAGCCAACAAATTGGCATAATCTTGAACGAGGTTCCAATTTCTTTGGGTTTGTCGCTAGTACGTGTGCCAGACAACCCCAAATCCTGAAGTATTGTAAACTAGGTTTACGCCCCTTCCACAATTCAAAAGGTGTTTCTGAAACACTCTTTGATGGAACAATGTTCAAGATTTGAACTGCAGTCTCTACTGCGAATCCCCAAAATGAGGCAGGCAATTGAGCATAGCTCATCATAGAACGAACCATGTCCAACAAGGTTCTATTTCTCCTTTCTGACACACCATTTTGCTGTGGTGTATTAGGTGTTGAGAGTTGAGATTTAATTCCATGTTCTATCATATAGTCCTGGAATCTCAAATCCATATACTCTCCACCTCGATCGGATCGAAGAGATTTAATGGTTTTCCCTAATGCATTCTCTACTTCAGCCTTATACTCTTTGAACTTTTCAAGAGCCTCAGATTTATGATGCATTAGGTATAGATACCTCGAATAATCATCTATGAAAGAGATGAAATACTCGTACCCTCCTCGAGCTTTAACATTCACCAGACCACAAAGATCCGAATGTACAAGTTCTAAGGGCTCTAAGGCTCTGTAACCTTTTCCAGTAAAAGGTCGCTTGGTCATTTTTCCTTCCAAGCAAGATTCGCGAGGTAAAGAATCATCTTCTAACTTATTTAGAAGTCCATTCTTAGATAATCTCTCAATCCGGTTGAGATTTATATGACCAAGTCTAAGATGCCGTAGATAGGTATTATTTTGAGAAATTCTTTACCTTTTACTTTGAGTATTAGCAGTTTTAAACATCTCATGATTCAAAATTGCTTTAGTTCTATTCGATTTAAGTACATACAAGCCGTTTTCTAACTTAGCACAACAAATATTGACACCTTTCTTTAAAATGAACGCTTCATTAAATGAAAAGGTAATACAGTAGCCAAGTTCAATTAAACAAGAGATAGAAATTAAGTTCCTCTTAATTTTAGGAACTATATACAGATTTTCTAAAATTAAAAATCTATCTCTAAAAACAGCTTGGCATCTCCCACTGCACGAGCTGAGACGACGTCTCCCGTTCCGACCCTGAGGTCATCTCACCCTCTTCGAGCTCCTTGAAGGAACTAGTTTCTTGAAACGAAGAACAAACGTGATTAGTGGCTCCTGAATCAAGCATCTAGGTAAAATCATTATCTTCCACTAAACAAGTTTCAAGAACAATCAAATCTAATGTACCTTTCTTCTCTTTGAGCTCAGCAAGGTATTTTGGGCAGTTTCGCTTCCAGTGCCCATCCACGTTGCAGTGGAAACATTTTCCTTTGTCTGCAACCTTGGTCTTTCCCTTGCCTTTATCAGCAGCAGGTGCATTCCCTTTCCCTCCTATCTTCTTCTTTTGGGTCTTCTTAAGCCCAGAAGATGAACCACAGGACTTAGTCCCAGAGGATGAACCCTTCTGAAACCTTCTGGAATGGGAAAACAAATTTGCCTCTCTATCAGCCTGCCCCTTATTCTTCATAAGAGACTGGAAAGTTTGTAGTTCATTAAGGAGAGTAGTCAGATTATACTCTATCTTGTTCATCACTGCATTGATGCAGAATTGCAGGAAACTCTTCGGAAGAGATTCCAGGATGAACGATACCTGACTTTGCTCGTCAATGACCGTTCCGTTCATTTCAGCCATGTCGAAGTGGACCAATCAGATCGAGAACGTGTTCTCTCACCGATGACCACTCCTTCATACGGGAGTTATAAACGTATTTGAGGGATTCGTGCGGAAGCTGTCCAGACGGTTGTCCAAACATATCCTACAACCAACTCATAATCTCACGAGATGAGACCATGCCCTCGTGCTTTTTGGCTAGAACTTCAGAAACACTAGCCAAAATGTAGATCTTGGCCTTATCATTGGCCTTGATCCAACGGTCCGTACGCCTCCTTAACAGATTGAGGAGCGTTTCGAGCAGGGACTTGAGGACATTCCTCAGTCAGTATAAACCGAAGGTCGTCAACAACAAAAATCGTATTCAAGTTGGACTTCCACGTAGTAAAGTTCTCACCAGTTAAACGATCGCTTTTTAGTAAGGCTATTATTGAGGACGACATGCTGAAAATCTAAAATAGTTCTAATTAGTTATGCCTTTTAACCCATTATAAAACCAATCATATTTAGCAAAATTATTAAAGAAACCTAGTGTTTAAACTAAACCCAGTGTTTCAATTAAACCTTTAATTTTGCAACGATATTTCAAGGGTTTAGAACAAAAGCCTCCATCGGGGCACATCATTCCTCCCGAAATTGAGACTTTCTCGGTAATTCTCACTACTGTAACATCTCTTGTTCCAATGGTCCTTAGCTACCGTTTGTTTGGTCAAGGACTTGTTAACTAGCTTAACTCATCCCGTAAATGTGACCCTACCATTTTCAGATCCAATAGGTACGAGTTAACAGGCTACTATTAAGAAAGACAACTGTTGACAAATTACCTAAGAGACCCAATCCATTTCTGGAGTTCGCGGTGTTCCGATCCCTATAGTCAGACCTTCTGTAGGGTTTGGCTGTTCCAGGACAACCTAGCAGGCGGACTATAGAAATCTCACAGTGCGACATAATGGAGAAGACCGTAGGATACGTTGACACGCGTCCTGCTCCCATTTACTATGGATACTTCCCTCATTCACCTTGGTATTATACCATGCAAACACATACCGTAGGGGGATGCCTTATTGACGCCACGTAGCCGAGCATGGAACTCAAGGTGTGAACTCTTGAGGACGTGAGAGTAAACTTGATGCGAACATCTCGTTTTCTCCCACTGAAACTCCTTAGATTAGGGTATAGGTTTAACTTAGTCGGATTCTGGCTAAAATAATCTATCTAAGTCTATGCCTATTATAACTATTATAACTAGGTCTTTTAACCTTATGTCTAGGTGAATAAACATTTTAATTACCTAGATATAAAATAGAACTAAGGTTAATTTAACTCAAGCTCTAGATCAGTTCCCAGGTAGGAGGTGTTCCATTAACCGTCAGGTTAAGTACCCCCAACCTTAGACGGAACTTCACCAGTAGAGTTCCCTTATAACCAAAGTCCTAATGTCCTACTATATTTTAAACTATTTAAAATACTATGTAAGACTAATTTCTAATCCTATTAGAAATTAAAACTTAGGTATAAATTAATTTTAAACAATTTAAAACTAATTTAATTTTAACCCAAGTTCCTATGTTTGCATGCATTTCTTTATTATAGGTTATGGTTTCTAAAACCCCTTTAATTTATAACTTTTATAAATTTAATAATTAACCTATGACAAAGAAACTATATTATAAAACCAACAATAATGTTTCAAATTGGAATTATATAAAAAAAAAATTCAACTAATTGAATAATTAAATTACTTAAAATAAAATCACATTTATTTTAAACTAAGTAATTACATGCTCCATGCAATTTATTTTCCATATAATCTAATTATAACAATTATAATTCATTACTCATGAAAAATAAATTAATCATGCATTTAAACCATATTTATATAACATTTATACAAATAAAAAAAATGCATGAACATGCTTATCCTAAGGTGGGAAAAAATCTAAATGACATTATAAAGAAATACAGCTGTAAAACCGAAATAAATTGGCCCCTAAAGTGCAAAATAATAAAATTACTCTAACTTTATTACATAAACCGGTCCAAAACTCATTGAACCGGGCTTGAACCGCTCGAACCGGACAAAAAACCAACCAAACCGCCTGAATCGGTCTGCTGTTGGGGAAGGCTATCACGGTGTTGCAACGCTGATGCGAGCGTTGCAACATCCGCTTCGTCCGCGCGCGCGCCTGCTATCGGGATGGCGTTGCAACGCCACTGACCCCTAGAGCTCCCGCGTTGATAGGGATACTTGGCGTTGCAACGCCGTTCCTCAGCGTTGCAACGCTGCTGCTTCGGCAGTAGCTTTCCTCTTCGAACACAACTGTAACAATCATCAATTTCTCCTTTGATTCTCAACCGAATTGCATGAAACTGGTCCCGAACGACTCTTGACTCGAATACAGACTCGATAATGCACTTAATTGCCCAAAACACAGGGGCCTTTACATACAAATTGATCAAATCAAAAGTAAACTAAGGCCAAAATATTCCTAAACTAGTTTTACAGTAAACCAAAATGAATTTCCCACCAAATCAATGCAATTTTGTTTCAACCTAAACAAAACAAGCATTGCTCTGATACCAATTGATGGAGATCTAATCCCCTTGAGCAACGAAAACGAGTTTGGAATCGTAATTGCTTGATTGTTTTGGTTAGAAACAAAAAACCAGTACATTCATAAAAAACAGAACGAACATGCTTACCTAATCTAATTAAGCATGGAGATATACATGCAAACATACTGTAAATAACAATTAAATTAAAAAGGAACAGAAGTTATTACCTTTGTAGTTTTCCACATAACAACAACTCATTGCTCCAAGGTTTACAGCAACACAACAACACCCAAGAAACTTCTCTGTTTTCTTTAACATGACAACACCACGAGAAAAACCCTCTATCCTCTGAGTGCTTAGATCACCCTAGGTGGGAAGGGTTCCAACAATTGGAGAGAAGGGGAATTGAGAGAGTGAGAGAGAGAGAATTACTTCTGTGTTAATTCAAATCGAATCAATCGATCATACTCTTCTCACCAGGAGAAGAATGATCATACAGTGGGTAACTCTCCACTACCTATCGAGGGGGAGTTGGGGAGTAGTGGGAACGTGTCATCACGACACGTTTCCTAATTAATTAATAAAGTAATTAATTAATCAATTAATTAAATTAAATCACATTTAATTAAATTAATTCATTTAATTAAATCTCATTTAATTAAATACTAAATGATTAAATCTTATTTAATCATTTTACCCCTTAATATATAGTTTAATGCACATTAGATTTTAACCTATAGTTCTCAAATATGAATCACATTCACATTTGAATTTAATATTTGAACTCTTTCAAATATTTAATTCTCTCATATAATTTAATATGAATCATATTCACATTAAATTTATAACATATAGTTCCAAAACTATATATTATATCGTATCTATATACATTAAATTTATTCCCTTATGAATTTGAATATTTCAAATTCAAATGATCTAAGAACCCTTTACGAGCTAGAAGGTGGACCTAACGGACCAACAGATTAGAAACTCCAACGATACGAGATTACTCGGTTAATCTCATTAACCTCCCAATCAACATTCGTTAACTACGGAAACACTCCACTAAAGTCTCGCAGCTGCACTCTTCTCACTGCAGATATATTTCTCTGTCCATGGATATTGACCAATAACAACAAGTTAATCCTTCACGAATGTTCGTAACACCAGCTTGGTCAAATTACCGTTTTACCCCCGGATTACATCTTGTACCTTAAGTACCAGTGGTTCTCTAATGAACAATTTGTTTGTGGTCCTACCAACAAACAGAGTCCCTCTTGGGCCAATGAGAGGGTCGGACCCTTTGTTCAAGTCCCGGAGACACCACTTAAGGGAACATTCCTCTACTTACCTTAGTAGGCGAGAATGAGTGAATTCCATCTTGCTAAGTTAAGTTCCCAGCCGCTCACTCGGTCTTGTCCCCAAGAAGGTAGGCATATTGAGTCGGCGTATTTGGCTACTCTCACCCATACTAGTCAAAGGACAATCCCTCGCGAACAGGAGTTCGTAACCTGCTCAGGATTGAGATAAAGTCGCCTAGGTCATCCTAGTGAAATAGAAACCTAACTAGTCAACGGAGTTACAGCTAGAGGTTACTATTTCGTGGTCCGGTCTTATGTAATTTCATCGCATATGATATCCCCACTCACATGTCATCTACACGAACACGTTAGGATCGCAGTGTTTGTATCAAATACAAAGTGGGCCACATCCATAGTTTTACCAGGGTAAGGTACCCAAACCTTATCCCCTAACTATAGACCCTTTAGGCTGTATCTCGAACCGAGATCCTTTATATGTACACTACATTTAGTTAAAGATACATTTTACAGCCTTGGACGTTTAGTTTATTGGATTTAGGGTTTAAACAAAGGCAAACTCGTAGATAACGAACAATAACTCTTTATTGAAATAATAACACTTTATTACATTAATTAGAACATAATTACGAACTACGTGTTTTAGGGCACAAACCCCAACATTTTAGAAGATGGAGTGTTGGTACTTGAAAAAATTTCAGGAAGTCAGAATCCAGCAGATATGTTTACCAAGACTGTTCCTATTGAAAAACTGAAGTTGTGTGCAACTTCAGTTGGACTTCTCCACGAGTAGAGAGGAGTCACTACCGTGGTAGGGGAGACAAATTGCTTGTTTTGGTCTCCAAGTGGGAGATTGTTAAGTTATGAAACCCAAAATCAAAGGCCCACAGACTGTTTATTGTTCTTAAACTTAAGTATATATACTTATGTGTGTGGCGGTTGTGTTAGTCGAAGAAAAAAAAAGGAGAATTGGTTTTGCGGCAGTGAGCTTATGGAAGAAAAAAAACAAAAGCTTTTTGAAGTTTTTCTTTGGTGTTCATTGTGAGAGCAGTTTTTCTCCATTTAAGAGTTTTTTAAGAGCTTGTTGTAGAGTGATTCGTGAGCCTTTTCCTTGAGAGAAAAGTGAGAGAAATCACTATGGAGCGTTGTAAACTCTTTTAACTTTCTGTTGGGGTGTATGCCCTAATCTCATGTAGATTGTAATAATTGTTGATGTAATAAATAAAAGTTATTTATTTATCAATTTTTGTATCTCGCATTTTATAAACTTAATCCAATAAACTAAGCTCCAAGGTCACATTATATGAGAGAACTAAAACTTGAACGATGTGTAGTTGACACACGAGGAGGATCACGTTCGAGTTAATAACCCGAACGGTCTACAGTATATGGATAGGGTTGGAAACCTCATCCTTATGACACTGTGGATGAGACCCGCTTTGTATTAGATACAAACGAGGTGATCCAGCTCGCTCATGTGGTTGATATGCGAGTGGGAGCATCCTGTGCAATGAGATTGTACAAGACCGGACCGCAAATTATTAGACCTATTGATGTAACACCGTTAACAGTATAGGTGATAACTCGTTATCAAAGAGTTATTTTCACCTAAATTGAGCTCAAAAACCTTATTAATTAATTGATCTTGGCATATAATCAAGTTATTCTTGCACTTTATTAATCTAATTATGTGTTAATTTGCCAAATTTGAGAAAGGTTAACTTTAATTTCTCATATTGTGAAAATTAGAGAAATTGATTAATTTTTCCTTGGTTTAATTGAATTTAGGTGCATGAATTTAACATTGTTATGGAAGTGGATTAATTCAACAATTCAACTCAATTAATTGGAAGGCTTTTTACACATTTTGCAAACCAAAGAAGCTTATGGAAGAAGTCAAAGAGAGGCTTTTGGAGGATGACATACATTGGCTTATGGGAAAAGCTAAAGGGGAGCTTGTTGGAGAAGTTAAGAAAACTTGCTCTCCATGTTCAACCATTTGGCCATCCTTAACATGTCATTGCCAAAAATAGAGATGGAGAGAGGAGAAGTGTTTACCAAAAATTTCCATATTTTTTGTAGAGAGAAATCAAGAGTTCTCAAGGCTTGGAGGGACATTGGAGACCCATTGGAGCTTGTCTACAAAGGGGGATTCTTTTCCTTTCACCTTGTTTACTTGATTTCCCTTCTCTTCCCTTGTAAATTAGTAGTAATTATGCATTCTAGATTAGTTTGTAGATTTTCTTTTGTTGTACGCATGAACTAATTTTAGAAGGTAAGGATTTGAGTATACTTTATGTAATAAAGTTTCACATATTGAAAAGTATGCTTATTTGTGATTGATTATGGTTGTATTTATTGTTTATTGGATTTATGCTTGGCCAACTTAAGTCCATATTGCTTTCTTTTCTATGAGAAGTAGGAAGTTAGCGGAGTGTCGTAATCACCTTAGGTCATCTAAAGGGTGGATACTCGAGACACAAGTGAAAAGATTAGAATTAATCAATTCACCTAGGGTACTAAAACATGGAACTTCATAAGGTAATTAATGGGAGTCAATTACTAGAAAATGTTGGGTATTATGAGAATAAACCCGAGTTAGCATGTGTAACACAAATAAAGTATTATGTATGACTTGATATGTGAAAACCGAAAGACATAAAGGAACCCTCAAATCTGAGCCTACCTCATTTATCATAGCATTTTCGGCATATCCTATTTACCATTGTAGTTTTCGGCATTTGCATATTACATTCAACATATTAGATTAATTCATCACCTCATCGAACATTTAGTTTATCTTACAGGTTCATTGCATCGTTTATGTCTTTAGTATTAATTAGGTCAAACCCTACCATTGATTTATCTTTACTTGTGTTTTGGATAAAGATTACTACAAGTAGCTTAAACTAGGTAGATCTTGCCTCTAATCCCTGTGGAGACGATACTCGGTACTCGAATACTGTTTATTTTATTACTTGCTGCAATCGACTATGTATACTTGTGAAGGGAATCGTAGTCCCGAAGCGGAAACGATTGCGAATCGCGCGCTCTTGATTTAGTTACAACGATAAATTCGAGAACATAAAACTCTAGATTAAGCATGTAAAACAGAATGGACAACAAGAAAATTACCTTTGAAGAACCTTTCTTCACGTGCTCCTCTCTCCCACGGTCATGATATCAGCAACAGGAACTCGAACGTACGGAGACACGACCACCGGATCTTCTCCGTTGTTCTCTAGGTGAGGGAGGAATGTGGGTTCCCTTTAGGAGAGGTGAGGTATTTTGTGAGAGATGTGTGTTTTGGAACTCTTCCAACAACACAACAAGAGAGAGCTTATAATTCCTTATAATGATTTCCAAAATCACTTAGAATGACTTTTTCTAGTTGCATCTCATGCAACCATATATATAGAGGAATGGGATGGAAATGACCATCCTACCCCTCCCTCCTTTATTCTCTCTTTAGTATATAATTTATATATGAATCTAATTCACATTAAAACTATATATTATATCAATTATATCATATATAATAGATATAACACCTCATGTATGAAATTGAACACTTCAATTTCACTCCTAACTTTATACCCTCAATATTACCATATTGAGCCAACGGAGGGATCTAATGCACCTATAGATCATGAGCTCCAATGATGTGAGATTAACTGATCAAACTCTTTGATCCAGTTAATCAATATTCATTAACTACAAGTCACTCTACTATAGACTTGTAGTTGCACTCTCCTCACTGCAGATATTATTGTGTCCACTAATATAATCATTACCCATGAGTCGACCCTTCACAGGTTGTTCGTAATCACAGCTAGGTCAAATTACCATTTTACCCCTATGATTACCTCTTTGCTCCTTAAGCACCACTGATCCTCTAATGAACAACAAGTCTAAGGTTCTACCTTAGACTCATAACCTCATAGAGGGCGGGGCCCCTTGTTCAAGACCTGGAGTCAGTTCTTAAGAGAACAACCTATCTAATTCCTTAGTGTAGGAATGAGTGAATTCCATCTTGCACAGTTAAGTTCCCAGCTACCTACGAGGTTCTGTCCCTGAGAAGGTAGGCTTATTGAGTCGGCTATGTAGGTCACTTTCACCCATACTAGTCTAAGGACAAACCCCTATAAGCAGGAGTTCTTAACTTGCTCAGGATTCAGGTCGAGTCACTAATGACCATCTATAAATTACTAGTTTTAACGGTGTTACACTGGTTAGACTAATAATTTGCGATCCAGTCTTGTATGAACTCTTCATACAAGATGCCCCCACTCGCATGTCAACTACATGAATGAGTTGGATTACCTCATTTGTACTAATTACAAAGTGGGTCGCATCCATGGTGTTACCAGAATAAGGTTTCCAACCTTATTCTTATACCATAGACCATTTAGGTTATATTCTTGAACTCAACCCAAATAGTGTCCACTACACTGATTTCAAGATAAATGTCATAACTTTGGAGCTTAGTTTATTGGATTTATAAAAGCAAGATTGTAATCTTATCAAAACAAATAACACTTTATTTAATTGATCAAAATTACACAAGTTTAGGGCATAAATCCCAACAATCTCCCACTTGACCTAAAGGTGGAGTACTAAACATTACAGTAATGTAAATACAATAAACTAGGGCATTTAAACCCCTTTGTACAAAATACTCCCACTTGCCTTAGTTGGGGAAGACTTGTAAACCTAGACCTTCTAGGTGACACTCAAATACTTTAGCCGTGAGAGCCTTTATAAAAGGATCAACAATGTTGTGCTCTGAGGCTATCTTCGTGACAATCATGTCTCCTCTATGCACGATCTCCCGAATGAGATGATACTTCCGCTCTATGTGCTTTCCCCTCTTGTGACTTCGGGGTTCCCTCGAGTTTGCCACTGCACCACTGTTATCGCAATACAGTGTGATGGGCAAAGTCATATTTGGAACAACTTCTAAATTTAGCATAAATTTCCTTAACCAAACGGTCTCCTTAGCTGCTTCACAAGCTGCTACATATTCGGCCTCCATGGTGGAATCAGCGATGCATCCTTGCTTGACGCTTCGCCATACTACAGCTCCTCCGTTAAGAGTAAATACTGACCCTGATGTAGATTTTCGAGAATCTTTATCAGTCTGAAAGTCAGAATCCGTGTATCCTGTAAGGATCAAATCCTTAGCCTCATACACAAGCATGTAGTTCCTTGTTCTCTGAAAATACTTAAGGATTGTTTTAACCGCTGTCCAGTGTTCAAGTCCTGGATTGGATTGATACCTACTGACCATCCCAACTGTAAAACAGATGTCGGGCCTAGTACACAATATAGCGTACATCAGGCTCCCAACAGCCGATGCATAAGGAATCCGTCTCATATCCTCAACTCCTTGAGGTGTCTTAGGACACTGTTCCTTAGACAATTGGATTCCATGTCTAAAAGGCAACAAGTCCTTTTTGGAATCTTGCATCTTAAACCTTGACAACACTTTGTCTATGTATGATGCTTGAGACAAGGCTAGTGTTTTATTCTTGCGGTTCCGAACAATCTGGATCCCAAGAACAAACTGCGCATCACCCAAATCTTTCATTTGGAATTGCGTAGCTAGCCATTCCTTGATGTCAGTAAGATAACCTATATCATTCCCAATGAGTAGGATATCATCCACATAGAGAATTAGGAATGCGACAGAACTATTGAGGATTTTCTTGTAGACATAAGGTTCATCATCATTCTGGTCAAAACCATAAGATCTAATTGCCTCATCAAATCTTATATTCCAGGACCTAGAAGCTTGTTTCAGTCCATAAATTGACCTTTTAAGCCTGCAAACCTTTTGCTCTTGTCCTGGTTCTATGAACCCTTTGGGTTGGTCCATGTAGATGTTTTCCTCAAGATTGCCATTCAAAAAAGCTGTTTTGACATCCATTTGCCATACCTCATAGTCATAATATGTGGCAATGACAAGAAGGATACAGATAGACTTTACCATAGCAACAGGTGAAAAGGTTTCCTCATAGTCAACCCCTTCAACCTGGGTATAACCCTTTGCTACTAGTCTAGCTTTAAAGGTTTGCACCTTCCCATCTACACCACGTTTTCTCTTGTAGATCCACTTACATCCTATAGGTTTTACCCCATCAGGCTTATCTACAAGATCCCAAACAGAATTGAAGTACATAGACTCCATTTCTTGGTCCATGGCTATGACCCATTTGTCTTTGTCTGTGTCAACCATTGCTTGATTATAAGTCAATGGATCCTCGCAGTTGTCATCTAGTATAACAACTTGGATTTCAGCTAAATCCATGTAACGGTCAGGCTGTATCACAACCCTCCCACTACGTCGAGGCATACTCAACTCTTGAGATGGACTCTCTTGACTAGACAAACTAGTATCAACAAGTCTTGTTGACGTACTAGTGTTCTTATTAGCAACCTTTGCTATTGTTCCGTCTAACTCACTCAACACTACTTTACTTTTTGGTTTATGGTCCCTTATGTGGTCCTCCTCCAAGAAAGTGGCATTTGTCGACACAAAGACCTTATATTCCTTAGGATCATAGAATAATCCACCTCTTGTTTCTTTTGGGTATCCTACGAATAGGCATAACTTTGAACGTGAATCCAACTTCTTTGGATTTGTCACAAGCACATGTGCTGGACAACCTCATATTCTGAAGTGACATAAACTACCTTTACGTCCTTTCCAGAGTTCAAAAGGTGTTTCAGAAACACATTTGGAGGGCACATTATTCAAAATGTATACTACAGTCTCCACTACGTAACCCCAAAAGGAACTAGGGATATGAGCATAACTCATCATTGATCGAACCATGTCCAACAAGGTTCTATTTCTCATTTCCGATACACCGTTTTGTTGTAGTGTGCCGGGAGCTGAGAGTTGGGATGTAATTCCATGTTCTATCATATAGTTCTGGAATTTTAAATCCACGTCCTCTCCTCCTCGATCCGATCGAAGTGCTTTAATAGTTTTACCTAATTGATTTTCAACCTCAGTCTTGAATTCCTTGAACTTTTCAAGTGCTTCAGACTTGTGGTGCATTAGGTAAATATGCCCATATCTAGAATAATCATCTTTAAAAGAGATGAAATATTCATATCCTCCCCTGACTTTAGCATTCATCGGACCACAAAGGTCTGAATGTATAAGCTCTAGAGGATCTTTGGCTCTATAACCTTTTCCACTAAAAGGTCTTTTAGTCATTTTGCCTTTTAGGCAGGATTCACATACTGGCAAAGAATTTTCTTCTAACTCGTTTAGAAGTCCTTTCTTTACCAATCTCTCAATCCTATTGAGATTAATGTGACCCAATCTTAGATGCCAAAGATGAGCATTTTCTTTAGGAGAAATTTTACGTTTCTTAGTTTGTGTGTTTGCAGTTTTAAATAATTCAGTGTTCAAAATCATTTTGACTGAATTAGGCCTTAAAACATACAATCCATTTTCTAATGAAGCTGAACATATTTCTAAACCTTTCTTCAAAATAAACACTTTATTCATAGAAAAGGAGACAGAAATACATTGTTCTATAACGCAAGAAATGGAATAAGGTTTCTAGTAAACCCTGGTATCACTAATATATTGTCCAACAATACATATTTCTTGTCAAAATAAACCTTCATTGTGCCTACTGCTACAGCTGAGACGACTTCTCAATTTCCAACCCGGAGCGCTATCTCTCCTTGTTGTAGCTGCTGCCAAGAATCAATTCCCTGAAAAGAAGAGCAAACATGATTAGTGACGCCTGAATCAAGTATCCAAGTTGTTTTATCATTATCCACTAAACAATCTTCTAGGCAAAGTAAATCATATTTACCTTCCTTCTTCTTTTCTGCAATGTACTTCAGACAGTTCCGTTTCCAATGCCCGTCTTCGTGGCAGTGGAAACACTTTCCTTTGTCAGCAATGTCTTTGACTTTCTTGCCCTTCTGGGCGACAACTTTGTCAGCCTGTTTCCCTTTACCAACCTTCTTCATGTTCTTCTTCTTTCCTCTCAGGTTAGAAGAAGATGAAGTCACTATTTTCGTCCCAGAGGTCGAACCTCTATGATAACTCCTACTGGCAACATTTTCCTCACCTTTCGATCCCTGAATTTTCATCAAAGACTGAAAGGTCTGGAGTTCATTCAGAAGGGAGGTAAGATTAAAAGTAAGCTTGTTCATAACAACATTACTTTTAAACTGCAGGAAACTATCTGGAAGGGTTTCCAATATGAAGCTGACCTGACTCGATTCATCGATGGAAGCACCATTCGACTTCGCGATGTTAAAGTGCACCATCATATCCAAGACATGATCCTGAACAGATGTACCCTCTGACATCCTCGAGTTGAATATGTACTTTAGGGCATTATGTCGGGCTTGTGTGGACTGTTGTCCAAACATACCCTGCACAGAATCCATGATTTCCTTAGCGGTAATCATGCCTTCATGCTTCTTAGCTAATATGTCAGACATACTTGCCAACATGTAGACCTTGACCTTATCATTGGCCTTGATCCATCGATCATATGCATCACGAACATTTCATGACGCATTCGAGCCTTGACACCTGAGGACACTCCTTAGTTAGCACAAACTTCAGATCATCCACTACAAAAATAGTGTTAAGTTTGTTTTTCCATGTCATCATACTCTTCGGTTAACTTTTCCGCACCCAATAAGGAAATTATAGAGCTAGACATTTTTGCTGAAAAATTTACAAACAAACTTGTATGAGTTTCTTGCTATAACTCTAATCCAATCGTGTTTTAGCTAATTATCAAATGATTCCTAGGTCATTTATAATTTGCAATGATACTCCAAAGGTTTAGAATGTATGACATCGAAGGGTAATAAAAAACACTCCTCCTCTAGATCAAGACACTCTTGACTAAAACCTAATACCAGAATAACTCTTATTCCTATAGGTTTTAGTTACCATTTTTTCGGTCTGGATACATACACAACTTATGTACCCCGTGAGTGTAACCTTCTGTCTTTAGATCCCAGAGTCTCGATCCAATAAAATTCGCCGAAGGGAGGACTAGATTGGAAAATAGTCTAAGGAAATCTTTATCCCTTTCGGGTGTCTACTGTGTTCGATCCCCTATGATCAAGCCCTCCGAAAGGATTGTCTGGTCCAGGCCAAACTAGCAGGCTGACCATAGTGGTCTAACGGTGTAAACCGACAAAAGAGACCGTAGGTTTTATTTTCATTAAACCTGCTCCCACTCACTATAAGTACCCTCTCCATTCACCTTGATATTGATTCATACAAACACCATTCGAAGGGGGACGCTCCCGTTTGCGCCACGAGGCCAAGTATGAGTCTCACGGTGTGAACTTCCCGAGATAGCGTAGGTGAAAAAATATGTATCTCACACACTTTTTCCTCCCACCGAATACTTTAAAGTTTATAGGAATCTTACTTAGGCTAAAACCCGGCTAATGGTTTTACCTTACTCTATCAACATAACTTTTATATTGATAATCAATATAACTCTTATATTGATTTTATCCTAAGTTTGTTAATATAACTCCTTATATTAAACCTAGGATATCTAGTTTATTAACCCTTTAATAAACTCATTGGCGCTATCTTGTAATTTATAAAACTCTCGATTAAATTTCACTCATGCAGTCGGTTCCCGTAGGGTGTTCCGTTTAAATCGATAAATACCTCGGCTAGACAGAAACTTTCCTTAGACAGAGTTCCTCTTTTAATCATAGTTTATAAATTACTTGGTTCCTAATTCTAATCTAATTAGAACTAGATAACCTAAGGTCTATTATTTCCAAGTTCTAAACACTTTAAGACTAATAATTAACCTTAGGTGACATGCATACTATGTTATAGTGCTTGATCATTCATCACATGAATAATAAGACATTCATAGCATATTCATCTCATGAAAAATAATGCATGTCATTGTTGTCCAAAAATTAATATAATAACCTTATATTAATTAATCATGAAAACTATATAATATAACTCCTTATATTATAAATGATGCATGAAAATGCTTAACCTGAGGTGAGATTTCTAAAATACAAGCATACACTATGCATGACAATAATTACACAACAATTGCATAATTAAAATACCAAAATTAGACCAATTTTGGCACCCTAATTTTAATTTTAATTAATATAATCTAATTATATAAATTAAAATTAATTAATTAAATATAAAATCTTTTTATATTTAATATATAATAAAAAACGTTTCTGCCCGTTGCTGAAATTCGCGAAACGCCTCTGGCGTTGCAACGCTGCTTCTTGTCGTCTTCTGCCGAGCGTTGCACAACGCCACAACGTTGCAACACTAGAGGCTGCGTTGCAACGCTGCCTCCTGTGTGCGCCTTCTCCCGCAAGTGCAGCGTTGCAACGACAATGAATGAATGCGTTGCAACGCCGCACCTGAGCACAAAGACATGGAATCCCCATTCCTTGCTTTCGTTTCGCTCGATCTTCTCAAAGAACCGCTTTGTCTCGATCGACACGGACTTACAGACTCGATTTACAATTAAAATTGCCCAAAACACCGGGCCCTTACATCGAACAATTCAATGAAAATTGTAAATTTAGTGCCAAAATTGAAAACATCTAATTTTGCAAAACCGTTCATACATCTCATGCAAAAACAGTAAATCTCACCTTGTTCTTGAAAAATCCAGAACTTAAATCAAGAACGCAATTGGGCTCTGATACCAATTGAAGAAAATCGTAGTCCCGCAGCGGAAGCGATTGCGAATCGCGCGCTCTTGATTTAGTTACAACGATAAATTCGAGAACATAAAACACTAGATTAAGCATGTAAAATAGAATGGACAGCAAGAAAATTACCTTTGAAGAACCTTTCTTCAAGTGCTCCTCTCTCCCACGGTCACGATATCAGCAACAGGAACTCGAACGTACGGAGACACGACCACCGGATCTTCTCGTTATTCTCTAGGTGAGGGAGGAATGTGGGTTCCCTTTAGGAGAGGTGAGGTATTTTGTGAGAGATGTGTGTTTTGGAACTCTTCCAACAACACAACAAGAGAGAGCTTATAATTCCTTAGAATGATTTCCAAAATCAATTAGAATGACTTTCTCTAGTTGCATCTCATGCAACCATATATATAGGGGAATGAGATGAACATTACCATCTTACCCCTCCTTTATTCTCTCTTTAGTATATAGTTTATATATGAATCTAATTCACATTAAAACTATATGTTATATCAATTATATCATATATAATAGATATAACACCTCATGTATGAAATTGAACACTTCAATTTCACTCCTAACTTTATACCCTAAATATTACCATATTGAGCCAACAGAGGGATCTAATGGACCTACAGATCATGAGCTCCAATGATGTGAGATTAACTGATCAAACTCTTTGATCCAGTTAATCAATATTCATTAACTACAAGTCACTCCACTATAGACTTGTAGTTGTACTCTCCTCACTGCAGATATTATTATGTCCACTGATATAGTCATTACCCATGAGTCGACCCTTCACAGGTTGTTCGTAATCACAACTAGGTCAAATTACCGTTTTACCCCCGTGATTACCTCTTTTTCTCCTTAAGCACCACCGATCCTCTAATGAACAACAAGTCTAAGGTCCTACCTTAGACTCATACCTCATAGAGGCGGGGCCTGTTCAAGACACCGAGTCGGTTCTTGGGAACAACCTATCTAATTCCTTAGTGTAGGAATGAGTGAATTCCATCTTGCACAGCTTAAGTTCCCAGCTACCTCTGAGGTTACGTCACTGAGAAGGTAGGTTTATTGAGTCTGGCTACAGGCCACTCTCACCCATACTAGTCTAAGGACAAACCCCTATAAGCAGGAGTTCTTAACTTGCTCAGGATTCAGGTCGAGTCACTAATGACCATCTATAAATTACTAGTCTTATCTTGTTAATTGTTTACAATTGGTTAGACTAATAATTTGCGATCCAGTCTTGTATGAACTCTTCATACAGGATGCTCCCACTCGCATGTCAACTACATGAATGAGTTGAATTACCTCATTTGTACTAATTACAAAGTGGGCTGCATCCATGGTGTTACCAGAATAAGGTTTTCCAACCTTATTCTTATACCATAGACCATTTAGGTCATATTCTTGAACTCAACCCAAATAGTGTCCACTACACTGATTTCAAGATAAATGTTATAACCTTGAAGCTTAGTTTATTGGATTTATAAAAGCAAGACTATCTTATCAAAACAAATAACACTTTATTTAATTGATCAAAATTACACAAGTTTAGGGCATAAATCCCAACAACTTGCACATTCAGTACGTAGTTTGCATGTTAGTTCACTGCACATTGCGCACACGCACCAATAGGACTAATAACTTCGTAGATGACCAATAGTGACTCGTCATTAATCCTGAGCGTGTTACGGACTCCTGCTCCGGGGGTCTGTCCTTTAACTAGTACGAGTGAGAGTGGCCACAGTTGCTCGCCCAATATGCCTACCTTCTTAGGGACGGGGCTCGTGGGGAGTTGGGAACTTAACTATGCAAGATGGAATTCACTTGTTCCTGAACTAGGGAAACTAGAGGGGTTGTTTCCTTAATTGCTGTCTCCAGGCCTTGGACATCTGAGCCCCACCCTCTCATTGGCACGAGAGAGATGTTGTTTATGGTAGGACCATGCAACAAAATTGTTCATTAGAAGGGCAGTGAGACTTAAGGAGCAAGAGGTAGACACAGGGGTAAAACGATAATTTGACCTAGTTGTGACTACGAACAACCTGTGAAGGGTCGACTCACGGACATTGGTTATATCGATGGACACAACTTGTCCTAAAGTGATGGGAGTGCAGCTACGGATTTTAGTGAAATGTTATCGTAGTTAATGAATATTGATTAACCGAGTCAACGAGTTTGATCGGTTAATCTCTATCATTGGAGCTTGTCATTTTTAGGTCCATTAGGTCCCTCGTTGGCTCAATTTGAACAAAATGAGGGTTTACAGCTTGGAGTGGATTTGAAGTATTCAAAATTATTAAAAGAGTATTTATGTCATTTATATGTGATATAGTTGACATAATATATAGTTTAATGTGAATGAGATACATAATAAACTATAGTATAGCCTAATTAATTAATTAGGGCTAATTTGGAGAAATTGAATTGAGAGAAATTAAATTGAATATGATTCAATTTAAAATTCCACAATAATGCAAATGTGATTTGTATAATAAGGTATGAGATACCTTATATTATATGATATGCAAATATGATTTGCATATTATATAGTTGTGGTATTTTGGTGAATTGGTGGAGATTTTAACTCCACCACACACTATTATATATAGGTGCTTGGAGAAACACTTGTTATGAGAAGTTCTCATTTTTTTGGATTTTGAACTAAAAAGAGAGAAGAATTCTCTCTAGCTCTCTCAATTCTCTCTACTTTCTCCAAACCCAATTTCCAAAGGGAGTCCCACAACTCTCGCTCTACCTCCCGAGAACAACCGAGAAGATCAAGTGGAAGTGTTCGACTTGATTTGTTCGTGGTACGAGTTCGTGAGTTTGTTGGATCGAGAAAGATCGTGATCGAAGAGGAAATCGAAGAACCGTTCTTCAAGAGGTTAGTAATCCTTTACTTACTGCTTTTCCTTCTTGAAAAGCATGCTTAGCCTATTTAGTATGTTGATACTTTTAATTTTAAGAAAATTAGAATTATAACGAATCAACGACGATTCACGTCGCTTCTGCTGCGGGAAATCCATTCCCTTCACTTTCTCCCTGACATTATAGTGGAACCTGTATCGGTAGCAGAGAACTGGACGTAGCCATCATTGGGTGAACCAGTATAAATTTTGTATCAATTTCTCTTCCCTTAAACTTGATTTATTTATCTTTCTTGTAGTTTAATGGTTTAGGTTAGTTTATCTATTCTTTTAGACTTGCTAATTCTAAATTGATTATTCCGCAAAATAATTTGGAATTATAACCTGATCTGGGATTTGAAATAAAATATATATTGTTTGAATATGGTAGAATTTGGATTGATTATATTTTGTCGTCACACTCACCCTAACAAAAACAACCCACAAAAAGAATTCTTCATTTCCTTCTCCTTCCTATTCCTACTTAATAACCAAGAAAAAAAAAAGTGTTAAATTACAAACAACTATAAAATTCAATGATCAAATTTGTAATATAATCTCAACCAATTGGAAGATTATTATATATACCATCATATAGTCTCACAACTTAGTATGTTGACTTTGATATGTTGACATAACTATGTTCATACAATTTGGTCATTCTATATAATGAAAATCAAATTGTATATTTAACCAAGATGTATTTATCTTATCAGCAGCGGTATTCTCCCTTGAAAATTATAGAAATTCGAAATGATTCGATCAACTAAGATTATGTTAGCATCCAACCGTGATTGGGTATTTCATTCATTGAAGGATTTTGCGAAAAAGGAGGAAACGAAAATAGAATTAATAAAACCCCCCAAAATAAATACGAAAAGAAAAGTGTATGGTTATACAAGATGGTTCCTAATTTATCATGAATGCATTAAAAATTCTCAATTAGATCCATCCAAGAAAATGATCAAAATTTGTTAGCCATATTACTTGATACATAAAACTCAACCAATCAACTAGCAAAATCTAACCTACCAATTAACAAAATCTTTTTTTTTTTTTTCCTTTTCAATTGACACGCCCTAATGTTATTAAAACAACAGTATAAAGAAAAATTAGTTTTATATTAACAAATTATCATAATTTTATGTATGGAAGGATCTAGTTATCATTTTTTAATATATTAAAAATAAAAATAAGAATATTAAAAAAGCAAGTACCAATTTGCAAAAAGAAAAAAAAATTATTAAAATTAGGATACCATTAGGTATAGTTTGCCAAAAAAAAAGCTCTTAATTGATTTATACCTATCACGCCCATCACGTGTCCATTGGAAATCAGTAGTATCTTCTTCACACTTTTGGTGATTTCAAGTGAACTTGGAATTAGAGATGTCCACGGGGCGGGGTCAAGAAATGGCTCTCCGTCCCCATCCCCGCCTCTCATTTCATTATCCGTCCCCGCGAAAATAAATGAAATTTCGCGGGGAACGGGATGGGGATTCCCCGCTAGAAATTCGCAGGGATTGGGTTCCCTGCGGGGAATAATTCGCTATTTAAAATTTTATTTTTCTAAATTTTATTAACTATTTTTTTTTTTAAAAAAGTATTTAAATGGTTAATTTTCTTTAGAGATTTCTAGTTAAGAGACATTTTTTCAATTTTCTCAGAAAAATAAAATGATATTTAATAAAATTTTAGACTTATGGTTTATTAGATGTATACTTATATATATTTAAAATTAAATAAATTAATCGGGGCGGGAACGGGGTCGGGGTCGGGGACGGGAAATGCCAACGGAGAAAATTTTATCCCCGGAACAATAGACATCTCTACTTGGAATTACTCAAATATTAAATTGAGTTGAGAGACTTTTGAATTTGGAGCTAGAGAATTAAATTATTGGACTATAATAAATTAATTCAATTCATAAACCCCAACTTGATCCCTAAATCAATTTTAATTCCAAACTTTATAATTTCATCCTTTTAAACTATGAAAGTACACATTAAACTTTAAACTTGAATAATTGGTGCAATTAAACTGCCTTTAATTAGCTAAATTTCTATTTTCTTAAAAGGATTTATGACTAATTAGTGTCCTTACGATTACATAAGACTACATTATAAGTACTGATTCTTCTAATTGCGAGTATTTTTAATTAGTTGGATAAGAGTCTTTTGTTGCCAAGTTTGAACTTCTTTAATTTGCTTTATTTTGTGATTATGTTCGAATAATTTTATGATTGGGTTTAGACATTCTTACCTAAAATTTTGAATATTTTTTTAAGTTAAATTTGGTATGATTTATTAGTTGTTTTAGGAACAATTTAGGCTTTATTAGATGACTACTTGGTTTTTGGTTTTTGAAAAGTGTACTTCTTTTCTCACCATTTCTCCATATTCCCTATAATGTTCCCTTTTTCTTAAGAAAACACTTGAATTTTGAACTAAATTTCAAAAAAAGAAACTACTTTTTGAGAACTATTTTTTTTTCCCCAAAACTTAGCTTTGTTTTTTAAAACACATCTAAAAAGTAGATAACAAAACATGCAAACTCATGGATGGAAGTAGTATTTATAGGTTAATTTACGAAAACCAAAAACTAAAAATAAAATGTTTATTAAACAGGATCTTAGGGATTAGTTTTTAGGACCTATTAATAATTTAATTACAACATTTACTCAAGTTCACATTTTAAATGAATAAGATTAAAAGTTTAATATTAAACTACTTGCCCACCTAAACTCATGAGTAAAAAAATTGAGATTTTCTCTGAATTTAATAATTTCAATTAGCATTATATTATCTAATATTTAGATCTCTCAACTTTCTAACCTAATTAGAATTAGATGTTTTATTCTAGTTCCTCAATTTTATATAAAAATTTATTATCATCCTCACCATCAAACTTTTTTTTTTTTTTTTTGAAACAGCTCACCATCAAACTTCTGCAATGCATTTAACAAAACCTTATCATAGCATCATACGAAGTTAGCTTCTAAACCACATGTGAACTTAGATTCTAAACCACATGTATCTAGTCTAGTTTCAAATTCAAAATAAATAGGCGGTTCAATATGAACTTAGAGTATCAATCTAACTAGTATCCAAATTGAAAAACAGATGGTCTAAGATTTTTTTGTTAAATACAGTATAAAAATTTTACAACAAAGGTCAAAATAATAATTATGAGAGAGAGAGAGAGATTTAAAAGTTCAAAACAAAAGGGGAGGCCCTTTAGAGCCCTACCCTACACTATTCAGAACACAGACAAAAGCATGCACGTGAAGCCTAAGCTTTTGGCTTACTTTCACTATGACAAAGAACATAAATTATGAAGTGGGCAAAGGCAAATAGGACCACTGACTCAAAACCATCCCTTATGATACCCACCCCTCATCTCCAATACAATCCCACATTTCCCACCTGCCCTTGTTCTTCTTCCATTTTGCAGATCTCTCCTTTTGCCATGTTTTTAATTTGTTCTTCATCATATATTTCAACTCTCTCTCTTTCAGTTCAACACCCTTTTAGTTTTAGATGAGAGAGGAACCTCTTTCTTCTTGATCTCTCTTCCTCTTTCTGCTTCTTCTTCATCCATGACAAGCATCCTCCTTGCTTGCACTTCTCTTCTGCTATTGTTTCTCTATGTACTACCTTTTCTTCTTCTTTGTCTCTCTCCTCTTTCATTTCTCTTTTTATCACCTGCACTCAGATAAGGCTGCTTTTATATCAGTGTCATCTAAAAGACTTTTTAAAGCCTGGATGTTCATTCAGGAAATACCCACGTGGCCCCCTTCTTTAAATTATTTGAGTACTTGAACTTGGTCAGAATTCAGATTGCACTTTTTGGAACTTCTTACATTTCAGTTTGTCCACATGAGTTTATGTAATAAGGTTCAATTGGGAATTACAGGAGCAATGATAGATTATTAGCCACTAACTTCACTTGATCTTAGCAGAAAAAACAAATTCGACACTGCCCATTTCTTGATGGTTTCTAATGCTTGAGGATTCTTTTATTTGTGTTTTATGTTCAGTAGTAAATGGCAGAAGCCAGTTCAGCAACTTATTGTTGCTCAATCACCACCAGGGAACATACATGGGCAACTTTCAGAAAAAAGGAAAAAAAGAAAGGAGCTGAAACTGCATTTTCAATGAGAATCTCAAGAAATATATATAGAGAGAAGAGTTTCTCAATGAAAAAAACAAAGGAATATGTATGTGAAGGAGAATCTTGATGGGCTCCACTAAGGTAGAAGGAAAGAAAATGAAATAGATAGAGAGGAATGGAAAAAAAAAACAAATACATAGTTCAAGGAGGGAAATTTGAAAGTTATGCGGTAATTCAAGTGTTGAGACAATGTCTCTCTCAACACCAAGAATTGAATTTTCTCTTTGCTTCTGAAAGTTCAAGGCAGGGTTTTCTGACATCTGAATGTTATCACTTTATTTTCTAGGAAAATATGTTTCTACAGTATAGAGACAATCGCAACTGTATGAGCTGGAAAGTAGGCCAATAGGGGTAAAAAATATCAAAAAGGGCCCAAAACGGTAACAACTTGTGGCTAACAAAAACAGTCCCCCACCTTGGATGGGTATAGTACTCTGTTTTAAGACATGTATCGGGACAATCCTGATTTGGTTGGCTCGGAGTGGGGCTGTTTGGGAGGGATAGAAAGGGATTGGAGAAAAAAGCTTCTGTGTCTGAGAAAGCTGAACTTCACTTATGCTCCACTTGTTTCTTTCTTTTCTTAGATTCTATTCTGTGAGGATTAGGCTGACAATTAAAATTAGCATTAACTTCACAAGCTCAGAAGCTTTTCTCCTCAGGCTATGAATAAAGCCTGGTCATATGTCGGGATCCCCAGCAAAGCAGTTACAAATGAACACTAAAACTAAGTCCTATCAAATTCATTGTGACAAATTGACATCAATTTTCCTGTCAAATCACCACCAAATCCAGCTTTTGTGGGTTTAGTAGTGATTTATACAATACTATGTAAACTCCCTCGATGTCATTTCTTTTTCAATTAATAGCAACTCACTTGTTGGCTGCCGTGTTAATTTATGAGCTTTATCAGTGTGCTAAAAATATGAATTTTTGGATTTAGTGGGGATTGACTTAAGGGTGGTTTAACAACTCCCAATTACCAGTTAGCTCTGCATTGGAATTTCAGATTTTCCATTCAGACTTTGTCGAAATCAAACTAAAAGCATCAGACGAATATAACAAAGATTTAGACTATGAAAAATTGGAAGTGACATACCTCTGTCTCGGGAGTAATTTTAGACTTGGAATTAGGCGAGTCTTCTTCTAATTCACATCTCTTTAATGCTCTCTCCACGATGGGAGGCGTGGAAGCAGGACTAGGACTATTTGAACCAACGATTGGTGGAGTACTTTGAGTTCCCACATCTCTGGTCATGGCATTGACATCCACTTTCTTCTCTGAAAATCACAACAGAGTATTCAAAATTTTCTAACCCCAAACTTGAACAAACTCCAAATTCTAAAGAAGAAAACAGATGATTCAACCTGGAATTGGAAGTTTCTGAACTACTTGTGTAATTGAACATGGCTTTGTTTGAATTTGTTGTGAATGATTGGAGTAAACTAAAGGAGCAGATATGGCAATTCTGTTCGTTAAGTTCCTAAACGATCTCCCACTAAGCGATTTTGCAGACAAACACTCCCTGGGCACTTCCCCAGAAAGTGGATTACATATATACTTCTCGGCTTCATTCCACTTCGAATTCAAAGTAAACCCATCAAGAGAAAAACATTCCCAACTGTTAAGCGACCTGGCTTGCAGTGCTGCACAAGAAGCAGCACCCAATCACAAAAAAACAACCAAAAAACCAACCAATTCCACCACACGCATTTTCACAAACACTTTGTAGGCAAAGAAAAATCGGAATTCAAATAAACTCACCCTTGATGGCATTAGTGAACGAATAAGTAGCAGGGTCAATTTCATCTGCAAAACAGAACCCAGATAAGTTAAAGAACAGAAGAATCCATGGCCAGAATAAAAATTCCACAGCGAGAAAGAGAAGAAACGAAAACAAAAACCTCCAAAAGGGTATCCAGGAGAGGATGCGGTGCTAGTGATGGTGGTGACGTTTGATCGAAACGACCTCGCGTCTTCTCGAAAGCTTCTGATGTATGAGCCAGAAAATCGCCTGGAAATGGCGGTGTCGCGGCTGATTTTGGCCTTCGCCGCCCATTCACGGAGGCTGAACTCCGGTTCATCTCGTCGGTGAGAAATGAATGGAGGCTGCTCCATGGAAATGGAATTTTGAGCTTAACAAATTTACCAGACCTTCAAACTTTTCAATGTCCCTACTACTACTAAAATGCCTCTTCCTTTGTGCTTTCAGAATGCCCACTTTTTTTTTGTACAAGTTTTTAAATTTTAAATTTAAATCTCTTTTCTTTTTTATTTTTTTCGCCACATCAGCCTGTATAGGAATTCAAATAATTTATTATTATTATTATTGTTAGAAAAACGTTTTGGAGTTTTTTTTAGTCTAGAAAATACATACCCATCTAGAAACTGTCATGTTCCCCCATATATTCATTTTATATATTAAACCTTTATCCTTTTTAAATTTTGGTTAAATTATAAGCTATTGAAGTTTGTGTCTATTTCATTCTTGAATTTAAAAAATATCAAATAGGTGTCTGAACTTTTAATTTTGTATCTAATAAATCCCTAAATTTTAAAAATATCTAATTAATCCTTAAACTTTCAATTTTGTATCTATTGAGTTCCTAACATATTCACAATTTTTTAAAATTAACTCATCTATTAGATATAAAACTGATTTTTTTGTCTAATAGAAGGTTAAGCTTTCAATTATGTGCCCAGTAAGTTCATGAATTTTAAAAAACGTCAACTAAGTCAAGGACGTATTAGACACAAAATTGAAAATTCAGAACCTATCAGACACAAAATTGAAAATTTGTGGACTTATTATACATATTTCGAAGTAGGGACCAAATAGATACAAATTTAAAAGTTTATGGACCAAATAGAGACAAATCTCAAAGTTAAGAGACTAAACTTGTAATTTAATCTTAAATTTTTCATGTCTAGGTATTTTATACTTTCATTTTTATTTATTCTATTTTTAACTCTGGACGCATCAGCATTAATCTCTAATATTAATTCTCTAAATAAGTAGTAATAAATAAAGTTGATATACTATTATATCATTCTAACTTTATTTGTGTATATTAGTCATATGAAATATTAAAGTGTCACGCAAACTTTTATATGTTATCGTGTCAGTTTTGATTATTATTAGACTTGAACATAAATAAGAATGATAACAGGATGGATTTATCATTTGCATTCTCCTTCATATTTGAAATTTCTATCTTCAACCTTATCCATTTCTCAATTTTGGAGAATTACCCCTTGTTTGGACCCTCAATTTGGGATGATTTCAAATCATAATAGATTTGTAATCATTTCATGTATTTGGAAACCACAAAAAGGTGAAGGGTTAAATCTGGTTAAAGAACCTTCTAAATAGGTCGGATTTGATAGGATTTTAAGCTTAAAAAATATGTTTTCAATTTTACCTCAACTCATACAATAGTTACTTGAGAATAGTTTTTTTCTATGCAACTTCATACTATCGATATTTCTTCTATATTCAAACTCAACGTCAAAAGCAAACTAAGTTAGGTTTTTATTTTACTTCTCCGTTATATTTTTCTATTTTTTTAGAAATTGATAATAATAATTTCAATCTTTTTCATGCAACTTTTACATTTTCAACAAGTTTTTTTTTATAGACAAGCAAACTAGAAATATTTTTTTCGTTGCTTTGTTCATGTTCTTAAACTTTTTTTTATTTATTGATTTGATAAGAATAATATATTTTTTTGTTCCTTTATATATATATATATATTGATTCAATCGATTTTTTTCTCGATTGCTGGACAAAATAAATCAAATCTCTTTTGATGGATTTTGTTTAGATTTAATTGGGATCAATTTCTTCTTTTTTTTCATTTAAATTAAGATATTTGTATTTTTTTTATTTTCATTTTTAACAACAATGATAACATTTGTAAATTTTAATTTAATAAGTTGACTTGTTTTGATTATTGGTATGTTTCCATGATGATATGTATTTGATAATGTTATTTGATATTAAAATTGTTGTTACCAAAATTTGGACAGGAGAAAACACCTGACCTCCACGTGACAATAAATTTTTATCTTTGGGGGGAAGAATGCAGCGTGCAAGACAAGAAAACCTGGACACTAGTGTGGTGTAGGCCACACAAGCTTCAATGCTTAAGTCAGAGAGGAGTTTGAGAGAGTTTGAGAGAAGATTAGTATTTAGTTGACCAGAATGAACTTACCTTACTCTCCCCTCCCAGGTGAGCTTAAATAACTTTCTTCTAGGGTACTTTGTGGGTTTCCGTTGCTCATTGGGAAAAGGAAAGGTCGTGAGAGGGCTGGAAACGAATCTGGGGGTCGTGTGGGATCGATACAAGGCCCAGAGGGTGGCCTTGCATCTGGTCGGCCTCGACCTCGGCCGACCACAGGCTTGGGCTTCGGCCTAAGCTCGGTCTCCTTTCTCGGGATGTTGGGCGAGGGTAGAGCCAAAATGGGAGGGCTCTACCCTGGTCGGCCTCGATCCAGTTCGGTCCCTGCTCGATTTCAGCATGTTTTGACTTCGTATTGGATCTCTTACTCCGTCTGGCCCTTTGCCTTAGTTGTTTGACCAACCCATTCTCGCTCGTTGGCCCAATTTAACCCATAACATTAGCCCTCACTCCCTAGTTAGGATTCGAGATTAGAAGCTTGTGAGTTAATCACATGGAGCCTGATTTCGGAGTAGCCTATTGAACTTTTTGAGGTTATTTTAAACATTTCGAGGATTGCCTCGAATTCTTTTTGGTTATTACTGTCCATCCTTATGAGGATATTCAGTCTCCCAGAATGTCATTTGCACAGCGGAAGACGATCGAATCGTCATGGTATCATTACGCTACTTGAATTTTGTCAAAATGATCTAACTCTTAGATCTAGGCTAAATATGCAACAGAGGAAGAATTTACAGCGAGGAGAATGTACTTACTTGTTGTAGACAATTCTTCGAAATTCTTCCTTGATCACGAACACTTCGTGCTTCTCTATCTCAACGAACGCTTCCCTCGAACAGAATCCGAACAGTATCAAAAGCCTTCTCGGTTGTTCTTCCTTTGGAAGAAGGAGAGTTGTGGGACGCTTTTGTTTTGGAAGGGAGGAGATTTGAGAGAAACTCTTCTTTTTGGGTGAGAATCCAAAAAATGAGAGTGTTGCTTGATTTCCTTCTTGCAATAAGGGTTTAAATAGTGGAAATGGTGGAGTTAAAATCTCCACATTATTACCACTTTACCACAACCATAGGTTATGCAAATCTCATTTGCATAACCACATAATATAAGATATCTCATATCTCATATTGCAAATCACATTTGCAATAATTGTGGTTTAATTAAATTGAATTACATCCAATTTAATTTCTCTCAATTAATTTCTCCAATTAGCCCTAATTCAACAATTAGGCTAACCTATAGTTTATTATGAATCTCATTCACATTAAACTATATATTATATCATTCATATCTCATATAAATGACATAAATGTCCTTTAAGTGAAATTGAACACTTCAATTTCATATCAAAATATTATTCTTCTTTTAACCCAGATTGAGCCAACCGAGGGACCTAATGGACCTACAATGTGAGCTCCAATGATCCGAGATTAACTTGTCAAACTCTTTGACCCTGTTAATCAACATTCATTAGCTACGGTAACAATACTCCACTATAGCCCGTAGCCGCACTCCCGTCGATCACGAGAATATTACGTGTCCACCGATATAACCAATACCCATGAGTCGACCCTTCACGGGTTGTTCGTGAGACACTACCGATCAAATTACCGCTTTACCCACTGTGTCACCTCTTGTTCCTTAAGTCCCCACCGCTCCTCTAATGAACAACATATTGTGATGGTCCAACCATACACAACACCCTTCTCGGGCGGTGAGAAGGTGGGCGCCGTTGTCCAAGCCACGGAGACAACACTTAAGGGAACAACCTCTCTAGTTTCCCTAAAGGCGGGAACAGTGAATTCCATCTCGCGTAGTTAAGTTCCCAGCCTCCTACTTGGTCCTCGCCCCCTGAGAAGATAGGCATATTGGGCGAGTGCGCGTGACCACCCTCACCCGTATTAGTCAAAGGGCGATGACCCCCGCAGAGACGGGAGTCCAGAACACGCGCTCGAGATTCGTGTCGAGTCACTAATGGTCATCTACGAAGTTATTAGTCCTTCACAACAACGGTGTTACATCAATAGGTCTAATAATTCACGGTCCGGTCTTGTACAATCTCAGTGCACAGGATGCCCCCACTCGCATGTCAACCACATGAACGAGTCAGATCACCTCGTTTGTATCTAATACAAAGCGGGTCGCATCCACAGTGTATCCAGGATTAGGTCTCCAACCCTATCCATATACTGTAGACCGTTCGGGTCATTAACTCGAACGTGATCTTCCCTGTGTGTCGACTACACACCGTTCAAGTTCTAGTTCTCTCATAAATACAATGACCCTAGAGCTTAGTTTATTGGAAAAGTTTATAAATATTGCGAGATATAAAGTAATGAAATAAATAACTCTTATTAATTTCATATAGTAATTTACAAACACGAGATTAGGACAAAAATCCCAACACGTTATTCTATTGAAATTTTAGGTTCTCGTCACATTTATCCTGTGTTTCGATTCACTTGGTTCCTTAACCAAATTTCTTCGGAGTCATTTCAAACATTTCGAGGGTTGCCTCAAATTCTCTCTAGTTATTGTTGTTCATCCTTATGAAGTTATTCAGTCTTCTAAAGTGTCAATTTCTCCGGTATTCAATACAAATTTTAGGATCTCATCACGCTTACTTTGCGTTTCGATTCTCCTGATCAGATTTCTTCGGAGTCATTTTAGACATTTCTAGGGTTGCCTCAAATTCTCCCTAGTTTTTGTTGTCCATCCTTATGAGGATATTCAGTCTACTAGGGGGTCAATTTCTCCGTTTTCCAATGGGCTTCCAGGCCACCGTCATGCTTATTCTGCATTTTGGATGTTCTTTTCCCCTTGGATTTTCATTCCAATGCGCTTATTCTACGCCTCAGACTACCTCTCATGTGGGAGTTTAGGGCTCCAAGGTACTCCTTGGATCATCCCAAGATTTCTTCTCTTAGGGTTTATGCTCTCATCCGTATTCACGACCCGTGTCGTTGTCCAGTGATTATGCATAGTTAAGGTTGTCCTCAAGTTTAAGCGAGATTGTTGTTAATCCCTATAGGGATTATTATGGATTTCCCGTCCCTTAGTAGGAGGAAAATTTGGTTGTCTAACAACCGTGTTGCTTCGTGTTCTCTTACAAGAGGTTTTTTTTTATCATCCAGGTTCCTTGTAGCTTCACGTCGAACTAGCCTTAGAATATGAGAGAAGAAAATAGACATTGAAGTGAGAGTGTGGGGTCGACCTTAACCAGGGCCATGATAGCCAAGACTTCAGCCAGGTCGCCCTTGGTCTTTCTATGTTTATTTTCGGCTATGATATCATTTCACTTACCATGTGCAGGTTCTTTGAAACTTGTACTACCTATTTTAAGATTCTAGAATTTTCTCTGCAGGTCGACTTGTTTGCATAGCTTCTTGAAGAAAACTTCATTCAGTTTCCCAATTCAAATGATTCTTTCCATTCTCATAGCCACATGCTCCTCGACCTCGACCATATGAGGTTTCCCTCGACTTATTTTGGTTGGTCTCGGCCATATGAGGTCGACCTCGACTTAATTTTGTCGGCCTCGGCTTATTCTGGTCGACCTTGGCCATATGAGGGCAACCTCAACTTAATCTGGTCGGCTTCGGGCATAGTGTGAAATTTTTCTTTTTGGTTTGTTCCGTGTAGCTTCTGTTTTTGTTCAAAGAGAAGCATATCTCCTATGTAGCTTTTGCTTTTTGTTCAGTATATCCCCTCAGTTGCCCATACTCAAGTAGGAGTTTCAGTTCTGGAAATTATGCTTGAGTGATACAATTATAGCTTGAAAAAAATGATTTATTCATAAAATTTCAATCATACATGATATTCTAGATGCTGACAAGAACAATCCTAACTGAAGAGGAGAATAGAACAAAATATTCTATTAATAATAGATTTTAAGGTGTTTTACATTCCAATGGTGGGAAAGAACTTTTCCCCTATGATCAATTAGAGTGTGTTGGGATGTATGTCCTCATCTCGTGTAGTTTGTAATATTCCAAGTTCTAAATAAATAAGAGTTATTTATTTGAACTTTGTGTCTCGCATATTTCATAAACTTAATCCAATAAACTAAGCTTCAGGGTCATTGTATATGAGAGAACTAGAACTTGAACGGTGTGTAGTGGACACACAGGGAGGATCACGTTCGAGTTAATGACCCGAACGGTCTACAGTATACGGATAGGGTTGGAGACCTAATCCTAGATACGTTGTGGATGCGGCCCGCTTTGTATTAGATACAAACGAGATGATCTGACTCGTTCATGTGGTTGACATGCGAGTGGGGGCATCCTGTGCAATGAGATTGTACAAGACCGGACCATGAGTTATTAGACTTACTGATGTAACACCGTTAACAGTATAGGGCTAATAATTTCGTAGATGACCATTAGTGACTCGACCTTAATCCTGAGCGTGTTACGGACTCGCTTGCGAAGTCCGTCCTTTGACTAGTACGGGTGAGGGTGGCCACTGTTGCTCGCCCAATATGCCTATCTTCTCAGGGACAGAACCACGTGGGGAGCTGGAAACTTGACTACGCAAGAAGGAATTCACTCATTCCCGACTTAGGGAAACTAGATGGGTTGTTCCCTTAAGTGTTGTCTCCAGGGCTTGGACAACGGGGCCCCACCCTCTCGCTGGCCCGAGAGGGTTGTTGTTTATGGTTGGACTATGCAACGTAGTTGTTCATTAGAGGAGTAGTGAGACTTAAGGAGCAAGAGGTAGACACAGGGGTTGTTGTTTATGGTTGGACCATGCAACGTAGTTGTTCATTAGAGGAGCAGTGAGACTTAAGGAGCAAGAGGTAGACACAGGGGTAAAACGGTAATTTGACCCAACAGTGTCTACGAACAACCTGTGAAGGGTCGTCTCATGGGTATTGGTTATATCGATGGACACAACTTGTCCTACAGTGATGAGAGTGCAGTTACGGGCTTTAGTGGAGTGTTACCGTACCTAATGATTGTTGAATAACCGGGTCAAAGAGTTTGGCAGGTTAGTCTCGGATCATTAGAGCTCGTCACGTGTAGATCCATTAGGTCCCTCGGTTGGCTCAAATTTGACAAATTGAGGGTTTACAGTTTGGTGTGAATTTGAAGTGTTCAAATTCATTATTTGGGTATTTATGTCATTTGTATGAGATATATATGACATAATATATAATTTGATGTGAATGAGATTCATAATAAACTATAGTATAGCCTAATTGATTAATTAGTGCTAATTGGAGAAATTGAATTGAGAGAAATTAAATTGAATGTGATTCAATTTAAAAATCCACAATTATGCAAATGGGATTTGTATAATAAGGTATGAACCTTATATTATGTAATATGCAAATATGATTTGTATATCATATAGTTGTGGTAAAATGGTGAATTGATGGAGATCTTAACTCCACCACACACCATTATAAATAGGTGCATTCAAAGGCATCTCATAAGGAATTTTTCATTTTTTGGATTTTCATCCAAAAAGAGCAAAAGTTTTTCTCTCAAATTCTCTCTCCATTCTCTAAGAATTCTCCTCACCCAAAACCAAAGTGAGTTCCACTTACTCTCTCTCAACCTCCCGAGAACAACCGAGAAGACTATTTGGAGGTGTCTTTGTTCGGATCAAGGATCGTGTTCGAGGAGATCGTCCGTTCGAGAGAGATCGTGACCGGAGGAGGAAAGCGTTGAAGAAGAGTTTTTCAACAAGGTAAGTAGCGTATACCTTACAGTTTTTATTATCTTTTATGCATGTTTAGCCTAGAATTAAAGTAGTTTAATTCAATTTTAAGATAAGAATTACACAACGGATCAATGACGTTTCACAACGTCTTCCGCTGTGGGAATTCCAAATCTCTTCAGAGTGTACGTGTCAAGCCTGACAATTCTAGCAATTTGGTATGGTCCTTCCCACGTTGGACCTAGTGCACCAGATGATGGATCCTTGGTATTTTGCATGACTCTTCTTAGTATGAGATCTCCTTCTTTGAAAATTCATTTTTTGACTGTTGCGTTGTAGTACCTTGTAATTCTGCTGCTCGAAGATGAGTTTTTTCTCTGTGCTCTTCTAGTAGGTCTGAGCTTAGTCTCATTGACTCCTCATTCTGTTGAGGGTCAAATTCCTCTGCTCTTGGTGAGGGTAAACCAATCTCAACAGGGATGACTGCCTCTTCACCATAAGTAAGTGAGAAAGGAGTCTCGCATGTGGTAGATCTTGCAGTGGTTCTGTATGCCCATAACACGTTAGATAATTCTTTTGCCCATGCTCCCTTCAGATTTTCTAACTTTGTCTTGAGATTTAATTTGATAATCTTGTTCACTGCCTCCACTTGTTCATTGGCTTGAGGGTGTGCTAGAGATGAACATCGATGATCAATATTGAGATTTTCACAAAATTTTTTGAATGTTGCATTATCGAATTGTTTTCCATTGTCTAAAATAATGACATTAGGAATTCCAAAACGACATACTATATTTCTTCAAACAAAGCTAGTTATCTTCTTTTCTGTGATTGTTGCCAATGCTTCTGCTTCAACCCACTTTGTGAAGTAGTCTATTGCCACCACTGCAAATTTAATTTGTCCTTTACCTAAGGGAAGAGGTCCAATAAGATCTATTCCCCATTGTGCAAAAAGCCTAGAACTTACTATGTTTGTCAATGGTTCTAGTGGCTGCCTTGGAATTGGAGCAAATCGCTAACATCGATCACAGGATCTTGTGAAATTTCTTGCATCCTGAAGCATTGTCGACCAGTAATATCTTTGCCTTGTGATCTTATGACATAAGAATCTTCCGCCTGAATGGTTGCCACATATTCCTGAAGGGAATGAGAATCCCCGAGCAGCGGAAGACGATCGAATCGTTGTGGTATCGTTGTGCAATTCAATTTTGTTAAAATTAAATTATCACATATTATTAGGTTAAACATGCATACTAAGAAAGAAAAACCAGCAAGTTATAGTTACTTACTTGTTGAAGACGGTCTTCAAGCTTTCCTTTCCGTAGATCACGAACTCTTCGTGTACTCGTTCTTAACGATCTCGATCTCCTCACACGAACAACGTAACAGATACCTCCACTTGGTTTCTCGGTTGTTCTACCTTTGGTAGAAGGAAGATTGTGGGATCCTTTTTGGTTTAGGGAAGAGAAGTTTGAGAGAGTTTTTGAGAGAGAAAACTTTTGCTTCTTTTGGTGAGAATTCCAAAAATGAGCAATAACATTGCGAACCCTTCTTGCAAAGGGGTTTATATAATGGTGATAGGTGGAGTTGAAATCTCCACCTATTTACCATTTTACCATAACTATAGGTTATGCAAATCATATTTGCATAACCACATATAATAAGATATCTCATATCTCATTTTACAAATCACATTTGTACTATTGTGGAATTTTAAATTGAATCACATTCAATTTAATTTCTCTCAATCTATTTTCTCCAAGTTAGCCCTAATTCAACAATTAGGCTAACCTATAGTTTATTATGAATCTCATTCACATTAAACTATATAATACGTCATTCATATCTCATATAAATGACATAATTACCCTTTAGTGAACTTGAACACTTCAAATTCACACCAAAATTGTAAACCTTCTATTAATCCAGTTTGAACCAACCGAGGGATCTGATGGACCTACAGTGACGAGCTCCAATGATCTGAGATTAATCTATCAAACTCTTTGACCCGGTTAATCAACATTCATTAGCTACGGTAACACTCCACTAAAGCACGTAGCTGCACTCCCGTTAGTGTAAGACAAGATGTGTCCACTGATATAACCAATACCCATGAGTCGACCCTTCACAGGTTGTTTGTAGACACTGCTGGATCAAATTACCGTTTTACCCCTGTGTCTACTTCTTGCTCCTTAAGTCCCCACTGCTCTCTAATGAACAACAACGTTGTAATGGTCCAACCATACACAACAACGCTCTCAGGCCAGTGAGAGGGTGGGCGCTCGTTGTCCAAGTCCTGAAGACAACACTTAAGGGAAAACCTTCTAGTTTCTCTAAAAGCGAGAACGAGTGAATTCCATCTCGCGTAGTTAAGTTTCCAACTCCCTACTGGTCCTGTCCCGTAGAAGATAGGCATATTGGGCGAGTAACTGTGACCACCCTCACCCGTACTAGTCAAAGGACAGACCCCCGCAGATAGGAGTCCGTAACACGCTCAGGATTCAGGTCGAGTCACTAATGGTCATCTACAAAGTTATTAGTCCATACTGTTAACAGTGTTACATCAGTAGGTCTAATAATTCACGGTCCGGTCTTGTACAATCTTATAGGATGCCCCCACTCGCATGTCAACCACATGTACGAGTCAGATCACCTCGGTTGTATCTTAATACAAAGCGGGTCGCATCCACAACGTATCTAGGATTAGGTCTCCAACCTTATCTATCTACTGTAGAACGTTCGGGTCATTAACTCAAACGTGATCCTCCCTGTGTGTCCACTACACACCGTTCAAGTTCTAGTTCTCTCATATATTCAATGACCCTGGAGCTTAGTTTATTGGACAAAGTTTGTAAAATTCACGAGACACAAAATGATGAAATAAATAACTTTTATTAATTTCAAATGTAGAATTTACAAACTAAACGAGATTAGGACATCCATCCCAACAATTCCTTCATGGATCTCTCTCATCACATATTCTGCTTTAATAGGTGTATGACATCTTAGAAGCGACATTGAATAACCCCTCTTATAGAGTTTACCTTCTCTGAGTAAGTAATGAGTTGATCGCCTTTGTACCCGTTTGACTTCTACTTTTTCTAAGGGTAATTTTCCCTCTTTCAAGTATTCCAATAAAAGATCCATCTAGGAGGAAACCTTCTCGACCTCGGCCTCGACCAAATCATCCTCGACCTCGGCCACATGCTCCTCGTCCTCGGTCTAGTCTTTCTTGGTGTGGGTCGAGTTGTCTTCGACCTTTGTCTCGTATATCTTGCTTCCCAATTCCATTATCTTGTCTCTGCATATGGTTGGTTCATATAGGATTCCAATTGGAACTGTTCGACTCAGTTCAGTTTCATAAGTTGTTGCTAATCGAGCTAAAAAATCAGCGTTGGCGTTTTGTGATCTTGGAATCTGCTTGAACTTGTATTTGGAGAACGAGGCAAGCAGTTCATTGACTTTTGACAAGTCATCCTCTGTTCTTTATCTTGATATTTATCGGTTACCTGTCTTACTATTAGTTGAGAATCACTCAAAACTAATAGATTAGAGATTTCTATCTCCTTGGCGACCTTCAATCCCACTACGAACGCTTCATATTATGCCTCATTATTTGACGTTCTAAAATTGAATCTGAGAGCATATTCATACCTTTCTCCTTTAGGGGATTCAAGTAAAAATCCTGCTCTGCATCCTTTGACATTAGAGGACCCATCAACGAACAGTTTCCAGAACAGTTTCCAGAGCAGATTAGGGTCTGCTGGATCAGATGTCTCCATCTCCATTACACATTGAAGACGATCGACCATTTTTCTCTTATGATCGACCTCGACTTCCATGTGGTCGCCCTCGACTTCTATGTGGTCGGCCTCGGCCTCGACCCCCATGTGATCAACCTTGACTTCCACGTGGTCAGCCTTAGCCTTCGTGTGGTCGGCTTCAGCCTGGGATGGAGTGAGCTCTGCTATGAAACCCGTCACTGCTTGTTCTTTGATTGATATCCTCAATTTGTAGTGAATATCGTATTCACTAAGCTCTACTGCCCACTTCATGAGGCGTCTCGAAGCTTCTGGCTTCTGCAACACTTGCTTGAAAGGGAAATTTGTGTGAACAATTACCTTATGTGCTTGGAAGTAAGGACACAGTCTTCTGGTTGAGGTAACTAAAGCTAGTGCAAGTTTTTCCACCTGAGGATATCTAGTTTCAGTCCCAACCATTGCTCTACTGGTATAGTAAGCTGGTCTTTGATGACCCTTCTCCTCTTTGATTAATGCAAAACTTACAGCAGTGTTGGAAATTGCTACATAAAGTAGTAACTCGTCTTCTTTAACTGGTTTGGCTAGGAGGGGAGCTAAACTTAAATAAACTTTTAATTCTTGAAAAGTTTGTTCACACTCTTTAGACCATTCAAACGGAAGACCCTTCTTCAGAATTTTAAATAAGGGTTGACACTTGTCAGTAGTTTTACTAACGAACCTGTTCAGTGCTACAATTCTCCCATTGAGACTCTGAAGTTGCTTGAGATTGGTTGGAGAGGACATCTCCAAGATAACCTTTATCTTGGTGTACCATGAATCCAAGGAATTTTTCTGACGTTACTCCGAAAACACATTTACTTGGATTCAGCTTCATCTTGTATTTTCGAAGTATTTGGAAAGCTTTATGGAGGTTAGTTTCATGTTGATATGCTTTAATGCTTTTTATTAGCATATTGTCTGCATACACTTTCATATTCTTCCCCAACAAAGGAGCAAACATTCGATTTACCATTGTTTGGTAGGTTGCTCCTGCGTTCTTGAGACCAAATGGCATGACTTTGTAACAGTAAAACCCCTGTCAGTGATGAAGGAGGTCTTCTCTTGATCAGGTCCATACATCTTGATTTGATTATATCCAGAGTAAGCATCCATGAATCTTAATAATTCATGGCCCGTTGTTGCATCTACTAACTGATCTATCATAGGCAAAGGGTAATTGTCCTTAGGGCAGGCCTTATTTAGATCAGTGAAGTCGATACACATTCGTCATTTACCATTAGATTTTTTTTCTAAAACCACATTAGATAGCCATTGGGGATAATGGACTTCCCTAATGAAATTGGCTTTTAGTAAATCATCTACTTGGTTGGCTATGATCTCGTTTCACTCCTGATTGAATGTACGTCGCTTATATTTTACGGGCTTGAAATCTTTGTCTACGTTCAATCGGTGCACCATGACAACAGAATCTATCCCTAACATATCCTCATGAGACCAGGCGAATAAATATGCATTGCCCATCAAGAAACTGATTAATTTTTCTTTCTGGTCAACCCCTGGGTTTGCTCCAATATTTATTAATCTGTCCTCCGATGTGAGCGAGACTGATTCTAATTCCTCGACAGGTTGTCCTCTTTGGTCGGTCTCAGCCTCTCTAGAAGTGAGAAACTGGCCAGTCACCTTCTTTGTCACTTCCTTTTGTAATCATTCTAGTCTGCACTGCCACGTAGCTTGAACGAACAAGTCGGTGTTGGCCTTCTTCTGGTTAGCCTCGACCTTCCTATGCTAGTCGGCCTCGGTGCCCTTCTGGGTGGCCTCGACCTCCTTCTGACGCTGGTCAACCTCAACCTTTTTATGGTCGACCTCGACCAACAAGTATAGATCACCATCTTCACGCGATCTTTCTTGTATGTGTCGTCATGTAGCTTGAACGGTCTGATCGACCTTGACTTTTCTAGTGTTGGTCGGCCTCAACCTCGGTATGAGGCCGAGGAGATATGTCCCATCGCGTTCGTCGCACACGACGATCCTGATCGGAATCGTATTTCTTCTCGCTCCAACACGTGTTTCTTTGCATTCTTCTCATCTCTCTTGGCAAGTTGACTCGAGTACTAGGTTCTCCAAGCAAGCGTTGTCGTTCCCTACAGACGGTGCCAACTGTTGTTGCCAAATTTTAGACAGGAGAAAGCACCTGACCTCCACGTGACAACGACTGTAAATTTGTATCTTTGGGGGGAAGAATGCAGCCTGCAAGACAAGAAAAACCTGGACACCGGTGTGGTGTAAGCCACACAAGCTCTGATGCTTAACTCAGAGAGAATTTTTCGAGAGAGTTAGAGAGAAGATCAGTATTTAGTTGACCAGAATGAACTTACCCTCCTCTCCCATCCCGGGTGAGCTTAAATAGCTTTATTCTAAGGTCCTTTGTGGGTTTCTGTGGCCCATTGGGAAAAGAAAAGGTCGGGAAAGGGTTGGAAACGAATCTCGGAGTCGTGTGGGATCGATGCAAGGCCCAGATGGTGGCCTTGCATCTGGTCGGCCTCGACCGAGGCCAAGGCCGACCACGGGCTTGGGCTTCAGCACAAGTCCGGACTCCTTTCTTAGGATGTTGGGCGAGGGTAGAGCCCAAATGGGAGGGCTCTACTCTGGTCGACCCCGGCCCGGGTCGAGGCCAACCACGCATTTGGGTCGAAACCAAGCGCGTCCTCTCGTCTCTTTTCACCTTGGTTCGGTCCCCGCTCAATTTCGACCTCAGAAGATGGTCTTGCATCTGGTCGCCGAGGTTGACCACGAGCTTGGACTGTGGCCGAAGCCCGATCTCCTTTCTCAGGATGTTGGACTTGGGTCGAGGTCGACCACGCGCTTAGGCCGAAGCCCAAGCATGCCCTCTCGTCTCTTTTCGCCTTGGTTCAGTCCCCGCTCGATTTCAACCTGTTTTGACTTCGTATTGGGCCTCTTACTCCGTCTGGCCCTTTGCCTTAGTCGTTTGACCAACCCATTCTCGTTGGCCCAATTTAACCCCATAACAAAAATATTTTGTTATTGATTAAAATAATCTCCAACAAAATCTATAATGGCATAACAGTAAAATATTATACTTTCTTTTCATTTCTCGTGAGCCTCCAAATAAGAAATTTTAATTTCGATGATTCAAATCAAATTTGGTTCCAAACACAAATAAGAATTTGAAATCATTTCCATTTTTTTAAATCATAAAATTTGAAATAATTTTTTACCAAATCTATCTATCAAAAGTGCGGTTTGTCACGGTCGCACCTCTTAGAGGGTCTCGACACGACCGTGCGACACTTGCTCTCACCCACGAGCAAGTCAACCAACTCTAATTCGAATCGATGGTGGCCCACAAGGCCTATCTCGCAACCTCCACCTCCGTTCTTGAAAAAACGGGGTCAGAGAGAATTTGTGAAAACATTTGGAAAACGTTTGTAAGCATTTAGAAAGTTAGTTATACAACTGATAAACAATTAAATGAAAGTCACGCTTAACTAGCATATAACTCTTGGTAGGGAGAATTGATGAATAGTCGCATCCTCCTATAGTACATTTTAGGAATTTTGGCTATGACACCCTTGCACGTCAATTTGGCGAGGAGTCATACACTTACAAAACGACATGGAAATGAAAGAACAAAGCTAAACGAAATACATAACATGACAAGAAGGTAAAAAAGGGTTGGAATGGCCATGTGACCATGGGCAACACGCCCTGGACAAGCATGACCGTGGCATTCTCCCCCACTTAAATGGTTGACGTTCTCGTCAACCGACCTTCTTCGAACACGACGACCCTTGGTCAGCAGTCTTCACGTCTCCAGCTCGATCCCAATGGGCTTATGTGCTCAAGGCTTCCTTCCACTTCTCAAATAATTGTTGCACATTCTCATGTGGGTCAGCATCTGACTCTGTCCCTTCAGCTAGGACCTCGAACGAATTCTTCAACTTGATTGGCGGACTCGCCACTTTGCCCATCTTTGCACTACATTGCCCTTGTTTCTTCCAAGCCTCAGGGTAGTTCGACCTCGACATTATAGGCTTCATCACTGATACTTCCACTCTAGGAGGGACTCGGTCTTGACCGAGTCCCTCATCCTCGCGCCTCAACGCTTCCCGCGTGCACTCTTGCACTTCTATTGTTCTCTCCCTCCACTCCCTTGGGGAGGCACACACTCGATCACCACTTCTCTCGCAACGATAGTAAGCTACTCGGGGCACATCGCCCCGATGTTCACTTGGGCCTGCCCTCAACTGCAGAGCCCATATTACTCTCACACCACTAGGCTGCTTCAACTTCGCATGTACTACGGTAGGGTTACCCCCTGTGATTACCAAGCAATTCGCCATGGGAACAAGTATGACTTTATGTTGAAGAAGGAACTCCATTCCTAACAATACATCAAAGTCATCCATCTGAACGACAACGAGGTCAACCCGACCACTCAAGTCTCCTATTTTGACTATGACTCCCTTCACAATTCCTGAAATAGGTAGAGCAACTGAATTAACGGCTTTCATCCTTCCCAGATCTTGTTCTCTCTCCTCCCTTTTTTAGTTTTTTAACTATAATAAAAAGTAATTAAATATTAATAAGTATTAAATACATTTAAATTAATTTTTAAAAGTTTTTATCATCTAGACTCCATACAAAAGACTTAATTGTTTTTATTAATGTGGGGATACAAAAGTTAATAAGCATATTAATGAATTGTGGCTCACTTCAAAAAAAAAAAAAATACCGTGGTCCTTTGATTAAATTTGAGAATTTCCAGATGTGGATCTTTGAAAGAAAATAATCATCTCAATTACTAACCTTAAGCGTTCTATTGGTATATTTATAAAAGTACAATAACTCAAATATTAAAGAGACAAAATCAATAAATTAAAAGAATAATCTAAACTAGTTATTAATAAAGTATTTGACATATTTCTATTTCTATGTAATTATCTTCCAATATTTGTATTAATTGTTCGAATAAAAAATAAAAATTGATCTATTATTTGTCAAGAGGATCTTTGTTAAGTGAAACAATTACAGCTTCTTTTTTAAGTTCCTAAAGAGAATTAATACAAAGCTAAAAGTCTTCGAGATGAGGAACATAGAATTGGAAATTTAAAAGCCTCGGATGCTTTTATAATTGATGAAAAGAATGAAATAAATTTACTTAATTATTTCTTCTTTGAACTATGAAAAAAAAATATCATTTTTTAATTTTTTAATTTTGTTTTCTATTAACAGAAGTTTATAGGTTTGTTTTTATCAGGAAGTGGGATTCACAGAAGGACAAAGCCATGTGCAATAAAACTCTCTCTTTTTAATGGAAGAAATCACGGTGTTGTTTTTCTTTTTATTTTCTTCCCTTTTTTCCCCTTTCTTTTTAGGAAAATATTTAAAAGTGAACATAGCATAGGGTACTTGATTCATCAATTTTATGAAACTACAAGAATTGAGCTTTAATGGAGAGCATAAAGTACTAGGAATGACTACCCACAAGTTTATGATGAATTAGAATTTGTGAATATATAGAATTACGACTACAAAGATGAGTTCTATACTTTTAAACAAGAATGATCTCATAGTATATAGATGTCTGAGCCGAGACGGCTAGCATACATTAGGCAAGAAGAATATGTACTCTTGTTTGAGTCGGATCTTAGATGCAATGATGCAATTATAAAATCATATTGTAGTCAAATGATGTTATGAGTCATTGATTTATCTATAAATAATTCGATAGACAAGGCAGGGTCATATAAAGATTAATTGTAATCATTAGCTAAAGTGAACATAACTAAACGGTAACTAGCATATACCATTGACCAAAAGGTTAAAGATTCGAATAACCTATCTCCAAATGTTGTTGAACAAAAAATAAAATAAATTTGTGATCACTAAAGTTACAGTGTGCAAGTTAAAAGATAGAAATATTTCTAGTAGTATTGTAATACTTCCTTATGCTATTGTCAATCATTTTTGTTGTGTTATTATCATTTGAAGTTAAAGTGGGATCCACTAAATAAAATAATGAAATCAATAGTGATGTGACTAAATATAAATTGAAGTAACATGAACTACTCGTCACATGAATTGAAGTAGCATGAAACTACTTATATCATTGTAGTACAACAAATTTCATCACTAGAAGATAATAATAATCAATCAAATGAGAAAGAAAGTAATAATATCTTAATTAGTAAAACTATTCCGAAATCAAATTGATAAAGAGATGTCTAGTTTGTCCATAATTTCAAGAATTTCAAGAAACCTTCCCAAAGAAATAACATAATTTAGCCTACTATTATATATGGACAACATCCTTTTCCCTAAACATTTAAAAAAATATATCTTCCCGTGGAGAATCTTCTACACAAAGTTCAAAGTGAACAAACAAACAAGGATACATACACTGTAAAAATTACTCAAAAGAACAGACGTTCGACGTTAGAACACTACCACTTTAAGCAAACGTTGTCTCGAGAGATCATTTTCAATCTCCAAAGAAAAAAATTTCGTCACAAACAAGTTGTATGGTAAATCGAGATGAAATCTTCACCATTAGAAAAAGAGTAATACAAATAATATTCTCCTTTATGTCTAATCACTATCCTTTGAAGGACAGTGGAAGAAGATGGGGAAGAGCATAAGATATGATGAAGTGTTAAGTAGTTTTCTTTGAGTTGTATGAGTAAAAAGTAGTGGATGAGAGGGAGAGAAAGGGCATGTGCACATGTGATTGAAAGTTATCAACATTGTAATGAAAGTGAAGTGAGACTTTGGGAGTTCCAATTATGGAAGTGAGAGGGTCCCAATTGTTGGGGACTCATCAAAGCCATCAATTTTGTCTGATCTAAATGCAATGAAAATGAGAGGCTTCTTTTTTGGGTCCATTGCCTTTCCCACTAACAACTTTCACTTCATTCTCCCACTTGATTTTATTTTCTGACTAATTATATAATTCTTTTGATATCCTTAAATCAAAAACTTTCACTCAAAACCCACCATTAAATGCTTGTTTTCTCATTCTAGGTCCTAGATTCTCTTTTATCAACTTTGTCACTTTCTTATCTACAAATAACCCCACTTCCATCACCCTACAATATTTAGTTGTCAAGCAACTCATAGGATTTTAACATCAGTAATCAGCGTGAGATTGTTCTGCCTCTAACGTTCCTTTACCTTTTTCTTTTACTCGTCTAGTATCACTAGACAAACCTATGGTAGTTATTTGAGGTTCCTCCAAAGAATAGATTGAGATCTAAGCAATCAAATCAATACCCTCTTCATGATCAAACTAGAATATTATGTCAAAATCAATCAAGAGGTCACTCAAAATGCAGCGACAAAAGACCTCTTTAGACACAAAATCAAGTAGCCAAAAGAGTGTCTCAGCTCAGCACAACACCAAAAGTAGTAATATTTCAACCACACTCAGCTATAATTACAAAGTAACAAATAAGGCTACAAATCTCCTTGATTGTTCAGGTTTAGAATTTAAGAGAAGTTTGAAGCACAGTGATTATTCCCTTTCAATGGGTTTGTTTTTAGTTTATTATAAAGTGGAAATAAGATTACAGTAATCCTCTTGAAAAAAGAAAACAGACTGGACAACTTTCTGAACTCATCGTCGATGTTACAATTACGTCTCTAAGCTAACTTCTACCCATTTCTAATAATCGCATTTGCTAGTCTTTTGACTCAACAACATTTTGACCATGATCCCCCTAAAATTTGAACATAGAGAAGTGATAATGAACAAGGATGTAAATTTAATATTCTACACAAACTGACAGTAAAAAAAAAAAATCTCAAACAATCATCACTGAGAGAAAATGTGTTCATCAAAAGCTAAGGCCAACTGTATTTGATGAAAAGAAAAGAAAAGCTCATATTAGGACAATAGTTGTCATTAGAATCAAAGCAAAAAATAAAAGCAAGCTACATTCCTGAATGAGAATCAGTCCTACATGCAAGTATAGATTCAAACTAGAATGTTGAGAGTATGAAGGTTCCATGCAATTATGACATTCATCTTGCAACAGTAAAGCGAACTGAAGGCCTTTGTTGTGTTGTATCTTTCATGATAGCGGGTTGGATATATATACGACATTCTTTCTGCTAGTTGAACCAAGATGCGACGAAACAGACGTACCAACAGCTAGCATGCTCGTTTCTTGGCCCCAAGCTTGTCTTGCAGCTCATGGATGCAAGGCCAAGGCAACAAAGCAGAGTGGGTGGTTCTATGCTGTTGCAAGATTTCCATCCTTCAGAATTTCAAAACTTCATAAAAGCATATTCCCAAGTGTGGTCCTATGCCATATACCACAAATCTTAATGAGACAAATAACAATACCAGATACTCATACTCCTGATGCAAAATAAAGTCAGGGAGATTAGGAACTTATATTGAAGCAAAATTTAGATTAATTGGAAGCGAAATTGCATCTCTCAAAGCAAAATAGATCTGTTCCTTTAAAGAAAACTGAGTGATGAGAACTTCATTACGATATACAGATGTACAAAACATGTTACGGACCACCAATAGCAGCAAAATAATGAAAATAATTTAGAAATAAAACAGAGCTTTACAAGTAAACCACTAAAAAGAAAACGTGAAAAAGAAAAGGAAAAAAGAGAGGAGGGTTAAAATGTACTACAGCAAGAGAACCTCGTTTCGAAAACCACTGCTACTTAAATTTTATAAGGACTAGACGAGAAAATGGAATTGTTAGATTTCAAACCCCTCAGCTCCTCGAGATTTGCTAACATCAGTTCACATCTGCTCGTTGAGAATTGGACTATTAATAGACAATTAAAAAATGCAGCCTTAAAACATCTCAACTTACTCACTAGCAACATTAAGTTCGATTAGCAAAATACTCTTTTGATAGAGCTTACACATAAATTGGATTCAGCTTCCCCCTTCTCTCTTAAAACTCTCAATGGACCACCACCCTAGATTGATACTGTTACCAAAAATGTCCTAAGTTAACTACAATTCCATTTGAAGTTTACACCCAAATGACAAATCCCTCAATGAGGTTAAGAAGCACCAGAATTTATCTAAAACCAAGAGAGCCATGATAACAAAAATGTTTAGACTGAGTAGTACACCAAGTAGAGGCTAGAAATCTACTAACAGGTTGAAAAACTCCCTTTGCAGAGTTCTTTCTTTCTTCTCTATTTCTCTCTCCTGATGAATGTCACAATGTTTCCTTCTCCCACATGTTCAAAGGTAAACCCCTATTTTTATCCACTCGCTATAATTTGGAATTACTTTGGCATGCTCACGATAGAGGAGGTTCTGTTTCACCAATCCTTTAGGGAGAAGGGTAGCGTTTGGTGTTATTGTGTATTTGGGTTCAGAGAAATACTAGAATCTTTAGGAGCATGAATAGGTCTTGAGAGGAGATTTGTCCCTTGCACGATTTAATGTCTCACTTTGGATGTTTGTTTCTAAAGACTTCTATAATTATTTATTAGGCATAATTCTTTTAGATTAGAGCCCTCTCTTGTTTTAATAGGTGAGTTTCTGTTTAGCTCCTTTTTTGGACTATCATTTTTGTGGCCATGTCTTTTTTGTCTGGTCTTTTGGTGGGCCCTTTCGTATTCTTTCATTTTTCTCCTTCAAAGCTCGGTTTCTCATTTCTTTAGCATGTTCATGTTCCATCTTTCAAAATTTCATCGAAAAATCTCCAACGCCAACCCACCCCTTATGCTTTTTTGATAACTGGGGTATTTGAAGCCCCACTCATTAAATTATGCTCATGACTCATTCTCATTGATTTCGAGAGGCTTCGCCTACCCTAAGGCCCAAAGCCTACTCTTGTAGAAAACAAGATTCGTTTTTTGAAACAATTTCATTGAGGTATGAAATTACAAAAAGGTTGGAAAGTCTAATGAGATTACAAAAAGCTTGCCCAATTTGTTAAAAAGGTAGCATAACTATAAGAAAAAAAGAAAATTGAAGATTTACATCAAGAAATAGCACGATAAATAATGGAGTCGAGGAGTTTGTCAAAAGGAAGCTCCTTATCCAAAAAATCTCACTGGTTTCTTTCTTTCCAAAGATTCCAAAGAAAAGTCCTTATGAGAGAAGTCCATAGTAAAGCCTTAGAATCCCTAGAAGGATGACTCAACAAGACCATAGAAAGAAGAGTCTTGATGTTCCAAGGAAGAGTCAATTGCCAACCAAATGTGTTGCAAATCCTGTACCAAAACTTCCCAGCAATTGGGCAGTGAATGAACAAATGTTCCTGAGATGCATAGAAAAGAACTTTAGGACTTAAATCTACGATCTTAGACGGTATAACTAAAGGGCATCCTTGGGGTACCCACCGTTTGTACTTACAAAACTTCTTTGCAAAAAATCACTTGCACATATCATTAATTCCATATCAACATGAATTGGATCGATCATGCATTCCTCATCAATCATGTTTTTTCAAAGATTCCCAAATTCTGTACCAACCATTATGAAAAAGAGTCTTAGTGAAAACATTAGTCTTTTCCCACTTCAAATCATTAAAAGGAAAGACTTATCACATTTGCTTTAATAAGCTTTCCAATCTTCTGCTCCATTACTTTTCTTTCCTCCATATCTCCTCTCAAATTTCTTCATATTTTCACTGACAAGTCTTCAGATTTTCGGCCATCTTCCCCTTGTTTAACCCAATCCAAGTCTTTCTCCTATCATCAATCATTTCATTGATCTCTTCTCACCCCTCGGTTTTTTGTACATTAAAAAAAATTATTTTCTTAATCTTGATATGCAGATTTGGTGTCCACAAGGTTCAATCACAGGTAATTTTGATCCTTCCTCCCAAGCAATGTCTAAGTTGATTTTCTACGAAATTTTCTAACAAGGATCATAAAGTTTCTTCATGTCTAGATTTTGCCACCTTTAGAAAATACTAAATTTTCCTCCACTCAGAATCTATTAAGCAAATTTTGACTACTTTGTAAAAAGGATTACTCCAACAATAATACGTCTTTGTTGCATATCAATAGGGGCAAATGCCAGCTTGTGGTGTGAATTGTGATCCTGGGAAGCTGAAAAGGTGGGCTGATGTGGTAGGTTGTGAGGTGGGTTCCTTGCCGTCGTCTTATTTGGGTCTTCCTCTTGGGCATAGTCCGAGGTCTCGCTCGTTTTGGGACCCAGTGGGGGGAAAGATCCAAAATAGGTTAGCTTCATGGAAGAGGTGTTTCTTTTCAATAGGAGGTCGTCTCACCCTAATTCAGTCTGTCCTGAGTGGTATCCCTATCTATTTCATGTCTCTCTTTATTCTGCCTGTCACGATATGCAGTCATATTGAGAAGTTAATGCGTGACTTCTTGTGGGAGGGTGTGGAAGAGGGTGGCGGAGCCCATTTGGTTAATTGGGCCACAGTGTCTAAACCTATGGACCTCGGGGGGTTGGGGATAGGTAATTTGAGAGCTTGAACAAGGCTTTGTTGGCCAAATGGTTGTGGAACTTCCACAACGAAACTTCCACTCTCTGGCATAGGGTCATTGTGAGCAAGTATGGGGATTACCTCCCCGACATATGTCCGACTCCTTGGACTGGTATTGCGGAGGGTTTTCCTTCTTTCTCTGAGTTTCTTCATTATCGGGTGGGTAATGGGAGGATACCCTATTTTGGAAAGATAGGTGATTGCGGGATGAACCTCTTTGTTCTGTTTTTCCACGTTTTTATCATTTTTCTCATTCTAAACATAAGAGGGTGGCTGATGTTTTATTTCATTCGAGTCTTCTTGTGACCCCCTCGTTCGATTTTCAGCATGCCTTATCTGATAGGGAAACGACCGATATCATGTCTCTCCTCTCTCTTTTGGAAGGTCTTCGGTGTTGTCCAGAAAGGAAGGACGTCCGTTGTTGGTGTCCCAATCCGATTGCGGGATTTTCGTGTCGTTCCTTTTTCCTTTTTTTGGTTAATCCTTCTCCTCCTACTTCACAGGGGGTGTCTGTCTTTGCCTCAGTTTGGAATGTGAGAATCCCAAAAAAGGTTAAGTTTTTTACTTGGCAGGTCCTTCACGGAAGGGTTAATACTTTGGATAGGGTCTCAAGAAGATGGCCATCGGGGGTCGGGCCTTGGTGTTGTATTCTCTATAAGAAGGCGGCAGAGGGCATTGACCATTTTGTTTTGGAGGTGCGAGGTGACTCAGGACGTGTGGAAGCATTTTGTCGGAGAGTTTGGGCTCCCTTTTTCTTGGGGAGGGGGGGGGGGGGATTGTAGAGAGAGTTTGGTGGAGTTCTTCTGCACCCCCAAGTTCGGGAGAGGAACTTTTTGTGGAGGGTCAGGTTTGGGCTATTCTTTGGGGGCTTTAGGGGGGAGAAACAATAGAATTTTTCGAGGGGTCGAGCGATCCTCTTTTGATATTTGGACCCACACTAGATTTTATGTTTCTCTCTGGGCCTCGATGGCTAAACCTTTTTGTAATTATCCTTTAGATTTTATTTTGCTTGGGTGGAGCGCTTTGCTGTAAGCTCCCCCTTGCTCTTTTTCATGGACTTGTTTTTTGTACGCCCGTGTATTATTTCATTTTTTCTCATTGAAAGCTTGGTTTCTCATTAAAAAAAACAATAATACGTCATTGTTGCATCTTCTCTGTCTAAAGAATTTGTTATTTCTAGAACTATCTGCTATGCACTATAACTCCTAGATCTAGATAGCTGAAACCACTTGAACGTAAATTGAAACCATAACTCTCCCTCTTTCCTTAAATTTGACTCTTACTTCCCCTAAATCTTTCGTCAAAAGAAATCCTAAAAGACATGAATTCCACTTTGATGAACTGGTAGGTAGACCGATCCTTTTCTTATAGAAAAGTAAGTTTGTTGTAAGGGTTAGGAGAAGATAATGTTAGTACAATTGACAACGGAAACTGTTTCCGGTCCCCAAAACTAAAGCATATACATTTAAAGACTTCGTTATTCTGATTGTACAATACTTTTAATGAATTAGTAGTAGTAGTAAAAGTAGCCTTCGTCCCCTTTAAGCTCTACCAAACAATATGAAAATTTTGTATTTTGCAGAAAATAGAGATCCTTTCGGTGTTTTTTCTTAGAGAGTGTTCTGGTTCTTTGTAGGCAAAATAGTCAAAAACTGAAACTACAAGTCTTCTGCAGGAAGACTGGAAGAGAAGGATGGGCGAGGAGGCTTTGGTATTTCAACCCTGCAACATTAATTTCTCAATAATAAAAAATTGAATAAAAAAAACAACATACCTATTCAGAGCTGAGTCTTCTTGAATCCATGGATATGTGAAAAAACTGCAGTTCTTGACTTTCTTGGTATTGACTTACAGTAACACAGTAATTTGGACCACATTGCTAGAATCTAAATAGAAAGAAAGGAAAAAAAATAGGAAAAGGAAGAAGGGTTAGGCTTCCAACATAGATATGTCCATATAATTAACTTGTAGTATAACTCAGTTTCTTACATGAGCAGAACATGAAGCCGAGAAGCCACCACTCTGGAAGAGATCATCTAACACAGCCTTGAATGAAAATGTCCTACAAATAACCAAGAATGAAAGTCAACATTCAAGTGCATGCATGAGGTGAGGTGCAACTAGCAAGTAGATTAGAAGCTGCTTACCTTTAAAAAAAGTCACCGAGGAAACTTCAGGAAATTGTATACGCATATAAACTTCCTGCTTAACAGAAATGAACATTGTTAACAAGGGAGAAAACACCATGGTATAAGGTATATAGAACAAAATTGAAAAGTATATAATGTTTCTTGGCCGCAGTATTCTTCCTTTTTTTTCATCTAACTTTTCTTTTTATAATTTATCTTTGACTTACCTTTGTCCTTTGTTTCATTTCTTTCTTTTTCTTTTATTTATTGTCATTTTCTTAACTTATCTTGTGAGCTAATTAAAAAGATAATCATATTGTACCAACAAGAAACAGTTGGATAGAAGTTTATTAGAAGTTGAAATTTAAATAAATATATATATATATATATATATATATATATATTATTATCAAGTTTTAGAAGCTAACATGCTTATGATTTAATTAAAGGGAAATTTTAATTGGTAGCAATTCACATTGCCATATTTGTGAATATGGCAACAGAATTGTGATTTTCGCAAAAATATGGCAGCACCTATTTAAACAGCTTTATATAACTCCTTGTTTATCCTCATATATCACTGATAGACGATGATAGACTGATAGATGTCTATCACTACAATGTCTATGAATGATAAACGTATATTCCTCATAGATGTCTATTAGCATGTTTTAATGAAGATGTCTATTATTGATAGACTAATAGATGTAAATCAATAGTGATATATATCTATCAATGATATACATCTATCGTAAAGAACCAAGAAATAGGAAGAAAAAAAAAACAAAAAAAGAACATCTATCATTAATAGACTGATCGACGAAAATCAGTGATAGCATCTATCACCAATAGACATGTGAGGCTGAGACATCATGGAAAGAAGAAACTAAGGAAGAGACATCGTAGGAAGAAGAAACTATTGCCAGTTTCAAGGTTATTTTAGTTTTTTCTAAGAGTGGGTTTGGCCTAGGCTTTTTTCTTTTCTACATTTGCAAATCCAGAATGTTGTTGCTACATTTGCAATTAATTGGGTTTGTTTTCCATATATGCAACACCCCCCCCTCCCCCCCCTCTCCTCCTCCTCTAATTAAACTTAAACAAATATCACTGTCAGTGGTTTAGATTCTTCACGTAACTTTTGCTTCTTATGTTTTGGATAAAACACACAAACTTCCATTCAAAAGAGAACATGAGCTAGCCTAAGGAGATGAAATGTTCTCTTGACTAAATGGAGAACAAAAAAAAGACCTTCAATCTAAGTTGATTAAAAATGAAGGTGGAAAAAGTCATTGAAGCAAGCCTTCAAAGAATCTTTCCTTTTTGTTCTTGTAGCTGGCCAAAGTAGCACCTATCCTTTTGCCTAATCTGTCTAGATTTCCCTAATTGTTTATAAGTAATATCTTCTCGTCCTAACCTCAGAACACACCTCAACTGTCTCCAGATTTCAGCTTGTAAGGCACCAACTTTATTTTTCTATCCTCTGGGACTTGCATGTATTTCAAAAGGTTCTCATTATTCTTAATCCAATATTGAAAGTCATCCATTCAACTTTGTCCATTAAACGATTGTAATTCAACTTTCAGTTTCTTATGTGGTATTCTTGGAGTTTCATTCTTGCTTGTGGGGTTCTCTAAGACCTTGCTTTGGCCCCACAACACAAGGAAGAGCAAAGGACTAGTTTTAGGTCTAAAACTCGTTCCCAGTGCCGGTTTCCATAATTTTGATGTGATCCTTTTCATCGGTGCCTACTTGTCTGATCAACAACTAGGCTTTTTCCTTTTTAAAGTTTCTTATCCATTAATTCTTCTTTTTTTTAATAATTTTTTTTTGAAACCGAACTTTTGAGAAGAAAATGAAAGATTCTTTTTTTATATATAATAAAAAAAAAAAGGAGAGGGGGTGAGAGGAGAAGAAGAAGCAAGCCTAGAGCCACAGGTGGCAGAGCTTGGAGATCACGCATTACAGCTTCCCTTGATGCACAACATGCGAGTTAATTCCTCTATAAAGAGGACGCACAGTTGAAGGTCTAACAATCCCTTGGAACCCTCTGCAAGTAGAAGCAACATTGTTGACTTTTCTAAGGAGAGCCATAGCTCTACCCAAGATGCTATTTAGTATCTCAACGATGAAATTTTATTAGAAATCATCATCATTAGGTTACACATGGGATTTTTAATGTCCTCGAGCCTCTAGGTTTTGAACCTACAATCCATTGTTTTTTTTTTTAATAAGAAACTGAATTTTCATTGAGAAAAATGAAAGAATACACGGCATCCAAAAAAATCAAGTCCACAAAAAGGGTACCCCACTAAAAGAAGGGGCACCAGTAAAGTAAAATAAGACTTAAGAAATAATTACAAAACAGTCGCATCACGGACATCCATCATAGAGAAACATGAAACCTAATAAGGGACCACACATCACTATGGTCCTCTCGACTCCTCTAAAGGTCATATTATTTCTCTCCCCTCATAAGCCCACAACACAGGGCATAACCCAGCCTGCCAAAAAAACTTCCATTTCTCTCAAAACAACAGATGGAGAAGGAACCCCTCGATCATCTCCTTAAGGTCTCTGTGTCTAGCCAACTGAAAGCCAAACAACTCAAAAAGGAGGTTCCAAACACACCAACCAAAGTCGCAACTCCAAAGAATATGATCAAGGTCTTCCATTGCCTTCCGACAAAGAATGCAACAAAACGACACAACCAAAGGCATCTTCCTCAAAAGCTTATCTAAAGTGTTAACTCTTCCGTGAATGACTTGCCATATGAAGAATTTAACCTCCTTTAGAACTTTCACCTTCCACAAAAGAGAAAAAACCGACTCACTGGGGAAGGATCCAACGAACACTGAAAGAACGAACTACAAGAGAAACCTTCAGTGAGGTTGGGGCTCCAAAGACAAATATCCCTTTTCCCCAATCTAAAGACAAACTCCCCAATCAAGGATGGGGAGGATAAAAGAGCCAAGACGTCCGTCGTTTCTCTATGGGATAATGGACGACGAAAGCCAAAAAAAGGACAGAAGGATTCAGAACATCAGCCATAAAATGGTTTTTCATAGAAGACAAATGAAATAAATGAGGAAACGTAGAGCAGAGGGTCCATCCCTCAACCACTTATCCTCCCACAAGTACATTTCCTTCCCATCCCCTACAGAAAACTGGACCAGAGTAGAAAAGGAAGGGAGCTTGATGATAATGTCTTTCCAAGGATTTCTATAAGTGCCTTTAGCCCCACCAAACCACCACTCGAACGAATAAGGACCATATTTACTCACAATAATCCTGTACCATAGGGTACTAGACTCAATAGGGAACCGCCAAAACCATTTAGCCAACCGAAACTCTAGCCACCCAAGATTCACCCATTTCCCCACCAAATGAGCACTCCTCCCCTAAAGAGGGAGAAACAATATAAAGGAATACCACTCAACACTAAACAAATGAGTGTTAATCCACCACCTTTGGGAAGAAACTCCTTTTCTAGTCGGCAAGTCTCTTACGCACCTTCTCCACAACAAGGTCCCATAAGGAGATGGGTTTTGGTTTATGGGCTCAAGAGGGAGACCTAAATAGGATGAAGGGAAAGAGTCACCCACCCACCTTGATAGGATCACAATTTAAACCTAGAATCTAACGCTTTGCCCTATTAATCTTTAGACCTGACATGGATTCGAAGAAGGCTAGGATATTGTTCAAGACAAGGAAGGACTCGTCCTTACCAGAGCAAAAGAAAATAGTGTCATCTGCAAATTGCATATGAGACAAGGGCACCCTATCAACCCACCTCAAAACCCTCCAAAATCCTACTCTCCACCCTCTCAAAACAATCCTACTGAGAATATATCCACGACAAGCAAAAAGACAAAAGGGTGAGAGAGGATCACCCTATCTCAAGCCTCGAGTAGCACGGATCCTCCCTCTAGGTCTCCCATTAATGAGAAAAGAGTAAGTAACCATTTTGATACAACTCCAAATCCAAGACTTCCACTTAAACAAAACCTTTCTTTTGGAGGACCTTATTCAGAAAATTCCAATCCACGTGATCATAACCCTTCTCAAAATCAATCTTGAAGATATCTCCCTCTTGACCACTTCCTCAATACTCCTCAATAGCTTCGTTGGCAATGAAAGCCTAATCCAGGATTTGCCTCCCCGCAATAAAAGCCCCTTGGGTCTCAGAGATCGTGGAAGGAAGTTCACCTTATTAGCCATCTCTTTTCAAGGATGAGGCAAATGAAGGCCTTGTTCAGGGAGCGGTCCAGGATTCCTCTTTCAAAGAATTCCTTAAACACCCTCACCTGATACTCTTTTAAACCCTACCAAGTGTCCTGAGAGAAGGTCATGGAAAAACTATCAGGCCCGCCTTGTTCCTATCGCACTCAAAGACCACCTTTTTTATTTCCTCCCAGAAGAAGGGAGAATCCAACCCAACCTTTTCACTCTCAGACAGTGTTTTAAAAAGCCCTCCGCCTAGGGGCGAGGCGCATGTAAGAAGGCGCGCGTGAGGCACGCGCCTTCCATGAAGCCCTCGAGGCGCGCAAGGCGCGTCTCTGGGGCTTCTTCAGTTTATTTATTTTTTTTCTTTCATTAAATGTATTTTAAATATATATTTAAAGAAAAAAACACAAAACACAATAAACTCATTTCATTTAGGGTTTAACATCGTTAAAATCAGTGGAGGAGAGATTGATATTTAAGGCTTTTGATCTTGTAGTGTTTATAATTTATTCGTGTTGTATTGTTTCATGTTTTTTAATAGAGTATCTATTGTCTCTATGTTCAAACATTAATACTTGAAAGTTGAACCTTATTTCTTTTACTTATTTTCCTTGGTTAAAACTTAATTTCATCCCATGAAGAGTTTTTTCTTATTGTGTATGTATACATGTATATTTTTTATTTTTTTTATATATAGTGCGCCTTAGATAAAAAAGTCTGCGCCTTTTGGTGCGCCTTGCGCCTAGGCTCCAGAGGGCTATTGCGCCTTGAGCCTTTAGAAACACTGCTCTCAGATATGGGACACAAGTCCACACCTTCGACGAAAGGTTTGGGGATCGCCTCTAGAGCATAAGGTTTAGAGAAAAAGGATAGGATCTCCCCTTCAATCTCCTCCTCTTCCTTCACCAACACCCCCTCTCATTCTCAAAAGGCCCAATGAAATTCTTACTTCTTCTACCACTCGCCACCTTGTGGAAGAAAGTAGAATTGCAATCCCCTTCCTTAGCCATATGACTTTGGCTTTTTATCTCCATCTTATTTTCTAAGGTACTGATAACTCCCCCCCCCTTCTCTCTTCTCTCTCCTCCCCTCGACAAACCCTACTGCCTCTGATCGTTTCGTTGTCTTCTCGCCGACGCCCTACTACTTCCGATTGCCCTCCCTGATTCCTCGCCGGTGTCTCTGTCTGTCCCTCCGCCTTCTCACCAGCAGGAAATGGGTTTCTCTCTTCTCTCTCCTCCTTCGTCTGAGCCCTAGCGTCTTTGTTTCCTCCTCCGCCTCTTTGCCGTCATTTTCCGGTAAGGTCCCTCGCTCCTTATTCGAGGTGAGCAACCTTCGGCCTTCCTCCGTTAACCCAACCTCGTTTTCGTCGGTCAAGCTGTCTCCGGTGTCTCGTTTTCCCTCTCTGGTGGCCTCTGTCTTTTCATCTCCTTCTTTGGTCTTCGGTAACCTCCGTGTTGCTTTGTCTCCATGTTTGGTCGCCGGTCTTCGTCTCCGTCTGAACCTCCCGTTTTCTCTCTTCTCTCTCTTCTCTTTTTCTTCTTCTTTATCTTCCCGTCCTCTCGTCTCCTTTTCAACCGGTCGCTTCTTCGAGTCTTCTCTGCACTTTTTCTTTGTCGTTACTCTTCCCTGATCATTGCTTCTCTTCGTTAGTCCCTCAGTTTCTTTCGGTGAATAAGCTAGAGTGTGTGTTTGGCTTTTGGGGTTTGGGGTTCCGACATTGTCTGGCTTTGTTGGTTGGATTGGTGGTGGTGTGTGGGTCGGTTGTTTTGGGTCGTCTTGGAGGGGTCAGCATGAGGCAGCTTAGTTGTTGTGTGGGGGACAATGTCTTTTGGGTTTTTTTTGGACGGACTGAGGGTGGTGATAGAAGATTGTGCTCGGAAGGAGACTTCGTTTTGCTCTGTCAACCACGTTCGATGGTTTGCGGTTCATTTTGGTACGTTGGGCCGGGATTTCAGACTTCCTTTTAAGCGGAAGAAGTTTAGAGATGAAAACGTTACGCTGGGTTTGATTAAGGTAAAGAAGGGTTGACGGTTGGTTTGTTGAATGTTGTCTTTGGCCACCTTTGGGGGGAAGAAGTTCTTTCAGAGTGTCTGTGGGGAGTTTCGGGATGGGTTGGAGGGTGTTCAAGGCCTTGTTAGAGGATTTTTTGAAGTTGGTGGACGGTCGGGTAGAGCAGGAGTTTTCTGAAGTTTTTGGCAGCAATGAAATGGCTGATGCAAATGGTTTGGACAGAAATGTCATTGGCGCTCGACCTTCTAGAGCGTGGTGGGGAGGTGTTGCTAGCTATTGGGTTAGGAAGGGGTAGGAAGTGGTGGATTTAAATCTATCAGAGTTGTCGGTGGTCTCCAAGTTGTTTGCACATATTGGCTGGGGTGTGGTGAAAAGGGATTTGGAGGCTTTCTTCACGAAAGAGGTGAGGTTGAATCTGTTTCAGGTAGATAAGGCTATTCTGGCCTTCGAGGATGGTTTTGATGAGGGTTTGGCACCGCTTTGTGGAAAGTGGCAGATTGTAGGGGGGCTCCATCTGAAGCTCGAAAAATGGAACCATGAAGTGCATAATTTGCCTGAGTTTATTGGGAGCTATGGGGGTGGATAGCCATTAGAAATCTTCCTCTTAGGCTTTGGAAAAGGCAAGTGTTTGAGGCAATTGGGGAATGTTGGGGTGGAGGTTATCGCGTCGGACACTCTGAACTTGATTGATATTCAAGTGGCCAAGTTGAAAGTGGCTAAAAATTTGTGTGGGTTTCTTCCAACTTTTATTCTTATTAAAGATCTGCTAGTGGGGGAGGTGAAGTTGAATTTTGGTGATGTGGATGCCTTGGATCCTTTGGTTGTTTTGTCACAACCACTAGTCTTTAAGGACCTGTTTAATCCTTTGGATGTGGCAAGAGTGAGGCAGGTCATGGAAGATGAGCGAGTGGGGTGGGTGGATCATGGGTTGGTTGTTGTTGGAGGGGTCGTTGGTTTGCCTTATGAGGAGCCTCTTTTGGTTGATAATCTGGATGCGTTGGAGGAGGTTGATAGCTTGGGAGAGACTTTAGGTGGGAATTTGGGTGAGGGGGCAGGGGCTTGTCCTGATTCGGGGGTTGGTTTGAACGCAGTCTTTGGGGCGTTGCGGGATGACTCGGTTTTGATGGGTCAGTTGGGGGCCGAGAAGGCATCGTTTTTCTTCCCCTTTACCGCAACCTGTAGAGGTGGTAAGGGACAGGTTTTGGGATAAGGTTTACGTAGGAAGATCAAGCAGGAAATTGGAGGTGGAGAAGGGGTTTCCAGCTAGGGAGTTCTTTCAGCAAGCAGATGAGAGTTTGGAGTTTCGCATTCCAACTGCTCTGATAAAGCCGTGGTCGAAAGTCAGTCCTTGTCGTCCCTCAAGAGTTACGACTGTCGTAGTTGAAAAGTGTCAGTTGGGAGCCAAGGAGGTTTCTTTTGTTAAAGTCTCTTTCCAGACTTCTGTTGGTCAGGATAAAAGGAGTTGCTTGTCTCCAGTTTTCAAGCAAGACTCTACTGCTTGTTCGGAGGTGAGTCTCAGTAGCCCGGAATTGAGCTCGATAAAGAGGGGTGGTCAGAATATTTTGAGTAAATTGTCCCCAGTTATTAATCTCTCTAAGTTGTTTGATTCTCCTGACTGTGTCTCTCCCTCTAGAAGCAATGTCGAGGATGGTTCTTTTAATTGCCCTGTTGGTTTGTCTCAGTTTGATGCTTTAATTAAGGCGAGCGACTTGCAATTTAAGAAAATCCTTGCAAGGGGTTCTCCTGTGTTATCAAATTAAAATTCTATTATTTTGACAGGGAGATGGTTAAGAGGGTTAGTATAGAGAAGTTCCTTGAAAAAGTTGTTTCAGAGATTGTCCTCATTCAAGCTTTATGGTGTTGAGGTTCGTTGGGAGGTGTTTATACCTTTTTGGAAATTGATGATTTTGGTTGGGTTTACGGTGAAGTTGTTGGTCGTTCAGGGGGTTTGTTATTTTTGTGGGAGGAAGCTAAAGTATTGGTCATGGTTTTGGTAAAAAGAAGGGTGCTTGTTGAAAGATAATGGTTGTTTTCTGATGAGCAAGATGGAAGACCTTTGAAGATTGGTTTTTCTAGTGGTGGTGTTGGGTCTCTTTTGGAGGGGTTGTGGGGTTTTGGGAATTTAGTGCTTCCTCGGTCTTTTGTTCGTGTGTTTGTGCACTGCAGTTTTTATTTGTTGTGGTTTTCTATGTCTTGTATTCTTTTGCTTATCTTCATTGGAGCTTGTATTTTGAGCAGCAGTCTCTTTTCATTATATCAATGAAATTCTATTGCCACCTTTTCAAAAAAATCTCCATCTTATTTTCTTTTGAATTTTATTTATTCTCTTTGGAATTCCAGAAAGCTTTTTTTTGGTTATTCAGGACTCAACGAGGATTATTATTTGTGGATTTTGTTGGTTTCCTTTCGTTATGGTCCATCTGATCATAGAGCTTGGGGTTGATAGCTTAACTCAAGATTGGGAAAGGATTTTTTATATTTTTCGTTATGGTCCATCTGATCATAGAGCTTGGGGTTGATAGCTTAACCCAAGATTGGGATTTTTTTTTTTTTTTTTTTAATTTTATAAGTTACAAGGCAGTCTCTTTCAAAGCTGCCGTTTTTAAGGCTTGCTTTTTTGGGAGTGGTTAGGAAGTTGTTCTTGTCTTTTTATCTCCCACTTATGTTTTTCCTTTTCAACCAATATCACAAATTCCAGCTTAAGAGAATGTTGGTCCTCTATTAAAGCTTCGTTCAACTACCAATCTTCTTCAAGAGTGTCAATAACACTAACCCTGGCCTCTTGTTTTTTATTCTAAAATCCCACACACCTATTGATTCCACAATTTCAAGGCCCTTTAAAGAACTCTTAACTTCCCCATAAACTAGTAACCTTCCCAATTACTCAGGACCTCCACATTCCACCACGATAGGAAGGAGGACTTAGAAGACGGATGAGTGAACCACATGTTTTTAAATCTAAAAGGATAGGAGCCCCATTTCTGAGGACCCGAGACAAGGAATAATGGCCAATGATCCAAAGTGACTCTAGGACCCCACTCTTGTCTCACACTTGAAAAAGCCTCCCACCAGCATTGTGACAATAGACACCTATCAATGATTCAATTCTACTACGTGCCCTACTATTGGCCCAAGTAAATCTCCCATTCACAAGTGGGGGATCAAAGAGACTACAACCCTCAATAAACTCATTGAAGTGTCTCATAGAGCTCATCACCCTACCACTTGACGCAATTTCAGACCGGGATTGGGTCACATTAAAATCACCCACTAAGCACCAGCAGGACCCACAAAGGCCAAACAGGTCCACCAACTCATTCCAAAACGCCTTCCTACCTTTAGGTTTAGGAGGACAGGACCATATAGACCCTAGAGACCTCGTCCACCTTAGGCGCCCGTGAAAACTCAAGGCCCACCCACTCCACCGTTCTTTAAACCCAAATGCTCTTCACACTAGATTGGAGTCCAAATGCCCCAAAGGCCAAATGTCATAGGTATTTTTGCGCTCCTTATGAAGGGGTTGAACGTCATATTGCCATGGCCTACCTAGTAAAACATGACAAGCATCCATCTCCAATATAACGCAAATAATTTGATCTTTATAGTTAGATCCAATGGATAATGGAACAGTACAAATCTCATTTACATGAACTTCACCCCCTTTCTTTATCCAACTTACCTTATAGGGATTTGGATGAGGATCGGATTTAAGATGTAATGCTTGGATTACCTTGCGTGAGATAATATTTTCGCTATTTCCACTATCAATGATAACATTGCAAACCTTACCATTTATTGTGCATTTGTTTGAAACAAGGAGTGTCGTTGAGGATGGGATTCAGTTTTTGGTGTGAGTAATATTCTCTGTGTTGGTGTTGATATAATTAAATTTACCATAACCTATCAGCTTAAGCTTTTGGGTTGATTGGCGATTTACATGGTATCAGAGCAGGAGGTCCTATGTTCGAACCCTGGTGAAGTCGTTTTCTCCCAATATTGATTTGCACTTATTGGGCCTTTGTTCAAATTTCCAAGCCCACAAGTGAAGGGGAGTGTTTGATTTCTACTTGTTGGGCCTTTCTTCAAATTTCTAAGCCCACAAGTGAGGAGGAGTGTTGGTGCTGATATAATTAATTTACCATAACCTATCAACTTAACCTTTTGGGTTGATTGGTGATTTACACTCTGCAAAACACAATTAAGTTGTTCTCCTTCATTGGCCTCAGTGTAGTCAACTTCTTCTTCCTCATATTCATCATTTTGCTTGAATTCTTCTTCAAGATCGACCATAGCCACGACTTTTCTTTGAGGGCATTCATTGGAGAGGTTCCCTCGCTGACCGCACCTAAAACACTTTCCAAGAGTAGGCCGGTTATATTGATTAATTGATTTTTTTGGGATGGTACCTTCACTATTCTTGGATCCACCCACATTCTTGATTGGTGTTTGAGCCTTTTCTTTATCGATATAGGGATTGGACGAACTTCTAGCTTGATAAGTTTTTTAAGCTTCCCAATTATTCCTTCAACTGTATGTGTTGATCTTGTTAGCCTCCCAAGCTGGTCGTCTATTAGTTTGAGATCTTGGCTTCAAATTTTTTGCTCTTCCACCTTATTAGCCAAAGAAACAACATCAGTTAAATGAAAAATAGAATGCAGATTTACCTTCTTCTTAATCTCCTCTTAAACCATCCACATATCGGGCGATTAAATGATGCTCCTTCTCGGCAAGATTATTTCTTGCAGTTAGTCTATGAAATTCTTCAGTATATTCAGCCACCAATCTTCCCCCTTATTACAATGTTGATATTGATTGTACAAGATTTGCTCATAGTTGACTGACAAGAAGTGGTTTTTCATCAATTTCAACATTTTAGGCCATGTTCGAACTGGAGCCTTGCCATATCTCCTCCTATTGGTTTGAATTTGTTCCCACCAAGATGCCCCACCTTTAAGCTTGAATGACACTAACTTCACCTTTCTGTCATTAGGAGTCCCTATATATTTAAAAAAAAAAAATCAACATCCTTCACCCAATCAAGAAAAGTTTCTAAATCAAGCTTGCCGTTAAAAGTTGGAAGATCAATCTTCATTCTAAAATCTCGGTTTCCCATTGCTTGCGCGGTTGGAAATATTGTGGCCTTGCAAGTTGTTGAGGGTCCACAATCCCAGTAGGGTATGGTTCATCTTCATCCTCACTTGAGCTATCCATTCCATAGCTTCTTGGATCACCACCATAAGGATCTGGTAATCTATTGGAAGGAGGGTGGTTTCTTGGATTTTCTTGAATCATGAGTGGTCTTTCTTGATTTCTTACTACCGTGGGCTGCACTTGCGGTGGGTGATTAATATTTCATCTTTGATCACCTTCTTGATTTCGAGGATCGGGTATGCTTGTTGAAGCTCTTGATTGCTGATTTTCATTTCTTCCATTGCACCTTCCATCGATAACATGCATTGAGTGAGGGCTCTTGGAGAAAAAATTTGGGTTTCTTGTCCGATATGAACTGGTCCCTAGACGTGGATGCTCTGATACCACTTTTGGTGTAAACCAATTAAAAGAAAAAACTTCAAATTTGATTCTCCCTTAAACAACCAACCTCACTCCTTTATATAGGAAGGAAGAGGGGTAAAAGCAGTTACAAACTAACCGACTCATGGCCATACAACAGTAAAACAAGTGGCCATGCAGAATTTTAAAATGTTACAACAAATTTACCCCAGGGTGAAAACTAAAGAAAACTAAAAATAAAGATTTCTAAGAAACTTAATAAAACAGAATCAGAATACATCATTTCCTTTAATGGGAATTCCTTTTGGTGACTGATTTTTTTGATGCCCGTGTATTCTTTCATTTATTCAATGAAAGTTGGTTAAAACAAAATGCACCCCACAAACTCTCGATTGTGCTTATGACGTTTGATTTCCAGCAACACTACAACCTCCAGATTCTCCTGAGAAATAACTCCTTCAACAAGCTTTTCGCTTCTACCTTCCCCAAGCCCCCTAACATTCCAAGAAATCACTTTCATTGGACACCCACAACCACCCCAACTTTTGTAGAAGCCTCCTTCCCATCATAATTCACCATACAGTCCAACTTTTTTGAGCTCCCTAACTAACTTCGTAGAACTACCTTCCCCCTTACTCAAAGAAAAACCTTTTATGGGGATGGTTTTCAAAGCCAAGGAAGAACTTGCAACCGGAACCTCCTGGATACCTACATGCTAGAGTCGCCCAACTGTAGAGCCACTAACCAAAACCATCCCCACTAAAAGGAAAGCCCCATTGTATGACTAGGAAAAGGTAGAGGATCACCAACAACCAACCCATTTGAAAAAGGATGACTCCTCCCACTGAAACCACTACACGAGACAGAAGATAGAGGAGCAAAAGTCGAGACTTTCTCCAAACAAGTAAAGAGTCCGGTAAGGCAAGGCACTACCAAACACTGAACAGGAATTGAACAGCAAAGGAGGCAACAAATTAAGACCCAAAACCATCAAATCCATCCCTCCTCTCCCCCCCCCCAGAAGGCAAGGCAAAAGAGTATAGTAGAGACGCCAAACTACCATGGACAAACAACCTCCCTCTCTCAACAAAGAGAGAAGTGGAAGATGAAAGAGCCAAAGGAGTGTGTACTTTATTAGTCATCACGTCAGAGCTTACCTTGATGGCAAGTGAGAAGGAGCTTCTGAGATTCGACAATTTGAAAGCACCCCTTCGAGAGTTGGGGAGGGGACCTTCAAACGCTACCGCAAAAGCTTGGAAGAAAACGTCTTTGACGCTCGAGATCTCTTCGCCCATAGCCTTCTCAAGGTGGTGCTCAACAACCCCTAAATCCTCGCCATAGTACTCCTTCACCAACTAAGCAAACCCCTGTGGATGTCTCCCCTCCGACATTAAACATAAGCTCGAGATTCAAAGAATCCAACTCCTTGACTACTAGTGACGATAGAAAAGATTTGTTTTCAGAATCACTAACAATCGAAGAACCTGACCCATAATCTTCTTTGCCAAAGACATGATTAGAAGGACCAAGGCCCATGGCCCCCTCCATCTCCATCTCCTTGTCGACAACACAAGCACTCTTGTCAACACCCATCTCCTAGTCCCATAAAGGCTGCCCACCAACAGCCCAAAATGCAGGCGAAGCACAAATTGGATAAAAGCCTTTCTCTATATTGGTTAGACCAAGTCCAAATTAATAGTGTGTTTGGGATCTTTTTTCCAATATCCAGAGAAAATATTTTGACAAATTAAATCACTTTTTAAAATAAAATGGTGTTTGGCAGCATCAGACACTACCGTTGTTAAAGTCAGACTGATAGAGTAGGCGGGTGGAGTTACCATTAGAGTTGTTAAGACCCCGCTTGGTAACCAGTTAGTTTCTTTTTTTTTAATAAAAAACCAAGAAAACACGGGTGTACAAAAAACAAGGGGAGCTTACAACAAAGTGCTCCACCCGAGCAAAACAAAGTCTAAAGGGTAATTACAAAAAGGCTTGACCACCGAGGCCCATAGAGAAACATAGAATCTAATGAGAATCCAAATATCAAAAGAAGAACGATCGACCCCTCGAAAGATTCTATTATTTCTCTCCCCCCAAAACCCCCCAAAGAATAGCACACACTCCAGCTCTCCACAAGAAGACCCCTCTCCCCTGAACCTGGGGGCGCAAAAGGAACTCCGACAAAACTTCTCTGCAGACCTCCCCTCCTCTGGAAAAGGGGATCCCTAACTCACCGAAGAAGAGCCTCCACACCTCTTGAGCCACCTCGCACCTCCAAAACAAATGGTCAATGTCCTCAGCCACCTTTTTACAAAGGATACAGCACCATGGCCCAGCCAAAGAAGGCCATCACCTCGAAACCCTATCCATAGTATTAACCCTTCTGTGAATGATCTGCCAAGGTAAAAACCTTACTTTTTTTGGGATACGCACCTTCCAAACTAAGGTAAACATTGACGCCCCCTGAGAAGCGGGAGGAGAAGAATTAGCCAAGGACGGGAAAAAAGACCGACACGAAAACCCAGCTAGCAGATCAGGACGCCAGAAGCGAACATCTTTCCTGTCCGAACAACACCGAAGATCATCCAAAAGAGAAAGGAGGGACAAGGCGTTTGTCGTCTCTCGATCAGAGAGGGCACGCTGGAAGGCGAGAGAGGGTGACGCAAGAAGACTCGAATGAAGTAGTTTTCTCCTAATTTCTCTATAATGGTTTTCATCTTCTCAAAAATGGTTTCCTCTTTTTAAGGAAACATTTTGAGTTTCTAGCCAAATTCCAAAAACAAAACAAGTTTTTTTTTTTTTTTTTGACAAGGAAACAACAAACTTTCATTTAAATAATGAAATGAGACTAATGCTCAAAGTACAACTCCAGGAGGAGGACAAAATAGAGAAGAAACCACTAAAAAATAAAGGAAGAACAAAAGAGAAGCAACACCTCACCAAGGACAAACAAAAAAAAAACAAGAACAAGAAAAATCAAAGGCTTTTCAAGAACCAAAGAAAAATCAGAGAACAAATTCTACAAGAACTGAGCAAGAGAAGCCAAAAATGTTGAGAACGAAGCCAACAAAGGGGCAGCCCCAAAAAAACAAGTTTTTGAAAACTACTTTTTTTAGTTTTCAAAACTTGGCTTGGTTTTTTAAAACATAGGTAAAAAGGAGATAAGAAGACACAGAAATTCATAGGTGGAAGTAGTATTTATAGGCTTAATTTTCAAAAAACAAATGATTATCAAATAGGGGCCTAAATTGTTTCATTTTCAAAATAATAATAATAATAACTTCAGTTTGATCTATGGTCCAGGATACTTGCAGCTCAAAATAGCAGGCATGGGTAGTTCCATTTGCAACAAAATCTTTAAAACACAAGCGATGATAGTATGCAGCATAAATCCTCATGTGGAAGGCAATAGCAGTCTATTTTTTCACACACAGCAACGTGTCACTGGAATTTTGATAAAAATAAATGTTACCTTGTCCAAGAATTAAAACAGCATTCGCAGCCAAGGATGTTATGTCTTGAATCTTTTCACCAGCAAATATAACTTGCATAACTGGAAATAAGAACCACCCAAAATGTAAAGCGAGAAAAGAAAAATGTAATGGAAAGACTGGGACTAAGATGAACTTAAAGGGGGAGAAAAGGGACATGCAATCTGTCATACAGCCATACAGTTTGGCATGGTGTCCAAACCAGCTTCCAAACTGACTTAAATGCAAAAAAAAAAAAAAAAAAGAAAAAGAAAAAGAAATCTAAATGCTACACTACTACTGTACCTCAAAGCAATTTATCTTGTAAGTACATTACTGGGGCATACATGCAATTCCAATATCTTAGTAATACAAATATTATTCAGTCCAATAAGTTATAATCAGAAACATCTGAAGATAAAGAGACCTGATATTCTTTTCATCAGGACTTCCTCGCTCTCATTTCCCCTATTTTCAGTGACATCAGAATCAACATCAGGTATCACCATCACATGCACTGAATGATGCCCGTTGGATAGCCAGACAGTTTGGTTCCCTGAAAAAAGTATTATATTCTATTAGTTGTGAGAGTTGTGAAATAGCAACAACCCAGTAATTGCCTCCAATAACAATCAAGCCAAAATGAGTTTGGCTGCGTGAAAAATATAAACGAACTTGTTTAGTTTGTTGCTTCTTCTTGATGTTCTCTTTTCAAAAGTTTTTTTTTTTTAAGAATAACCGAACTTACATTGAGATAAAAATGAAAAAAAACACGGGCATACAAAAGAAAAACCCACAAAAGGGAGCCGACTATAAAAAAAAGGCTCCAGTCAAGCAAGATGAGACTTGAGAATTCTCTTTTCAAAAGTTTGTCGGCATTCCTTATTTTATACTATGTCATTTGAGAGGTGAATTGTCATCTCTTTTGATTTTAGCTTGGGAGGAAATCTTATCTTCATTGTTCTCTTATA